>OW388080.2:19702500-21176559 GCA_936449025.2 Sarcophaga subvicina | reverse complement strand
TTGTTTAATATTTATTTAATTTTCATAGGGGTGCCCTGGTAGTCTAGTGGATAGTGTACTAGACTATTAGGTCGTGGGTTCGATTCTCACCAGAGACTTCAGTCTGTGACACTACACCGAGCATATGGTCAAAGTTACTCAGCTCGAATATAATTCGAATATAATTTGTAATTGCATTGTAATAACTAAATAAATAAAATAAATAAACAAATAAATTTTCATATTACAGATCAAAATAATTGTAACAAAAACCATTAATATTATTACGTTTTTACCTTTTAAAAACTTTTAAAATACGAGCTCGCAGATTGCAAATAAAATAAAAATTGATTTGTGTTTAGTTTTAATTAAAATTCTTTATTATTTGCACAGATTAGTGTGCCACTGTTCACAACTTTATGTGAACTACAACAATTGCTTTGTTTGTTATTTCTCTGTTTACACCCTTTACATAAACAATAACAATTATTAGGCAATTATTCGAGAGATCTTTGTAACGGCGATCTTCAAACCACTCTCGTCCAAGGCAAATTCATAGAAGGTTGCCTTATCTCAACAGCTGAGGAGATTTGGACTGTCAAAAAAATGTTTGTTTTTTGTGTATTTTGTTTCGATATTCAATTTCGTATTTATATTAGTCATAAACCCTCATATGTTCCACATGTATCCTTAACGATACGCACTCTAGAAATTCTTTAGGATTACTAATTTAAAGCCAATTATATTAAAATTTTTGCAAGATGATTAACAATATTTAAGCCTTTAACACTAAATACACATATCTTTTAAACTACAACCTAGATTTACTATATTTATAGATATTTAGATGAAAGTGATGAATTACTAAAAAAAAAAATTCCATGTCTACAACTAGGTGCCTAAACTATGGCTGAAATAACTTGTGTGATATTTTTAAAACAAATTCTCTTTCAGAAGATTGGGATATAGGGATTAAAACAAATTGGGGCAATCTTCTGTTGAAAATTTGTTATTATAATTACTCAAACGTAATTATAATTGGGATTAAGAAAGGAGAAAGAAAGAAAAAAGTATTAGTATGTATTTCTTATTTTTTTTTTGAGTCTGTCAGTTTGGTTGAGAGCTGTGGAAGCAAGTGAATTTTAAGTACAACTTTTGATTTCAATTTACTACTAAAGTTAATTTAGAATAATTTACAATATAATTCAAGAGATAATAGTTTAAATAAGCATTCAATTTCAAAATTCAGACATAAAATAAATATAAATTAGGTACAAATTTTAATTGGTACAATAATAAATAAGAAATAACGTTTGCAGCTGATATTTTTTTAATTTACAGGTGCTGCTCTATTGTGTAATTTAGCATGATATAAAAATCATAAGAATTTAAAATACATAAAATTTATTTAGTTTTTTTAATTGCTTTTTTAATTTCCTATGGAGGTTTGAGGGTTTTTTTGACACTTCAAATGCACTTTTACATACATACATACATAATTGCTCATTACAACCCTTCAGTCAGGATTACGACCTAGTTTCTCACACCACTTATGATGTGTGTGTTAATTTTATACATGAGTGGCGGGACCTACAGTTTAAAGTCGACTCCGAACGACACATTTTTGAGAAACTTTTCATGGCAATTTTATTTACTCTCAGAGTTTTTGCCAGAAATCTGCTGAGAGGAAGTCGCCGAAAAAATACTTTTTGTATTTTATTTTGATGTCTGGCCTGGGGCCAGATGTCTCTGATCAATGAAAGGGTTGGTCTTCACATCCCTTAATTGTGTGCCGTATAACCTCAACTTGTTGGATTATAAATCTACAAGTGGGAAAAAAACTTCTGTTGTCAAAGCGCAAGCAACAATTAGATTTAAGACTATTGGAATATAATAAATATAGTAGGAATGGAAATGCACTTTTACGAAAATAAAATGCCTGTTGTTTTTGCATTGTTATATTTGTTGTAGAGATAAGGCTACCTTCTATGAATTTGGCTTGCTCCCGTCAAACACACCGCGTCTTCACACAAGACTGACTAAACTTTTTGTTTACTTGTTTACCATTTTGTTATGCAGGTGTTTGTTGTTGCATTTTTGTTGACTTGTTTAACATTTTTTTATGCTATGTTGTTATATTAAGCAATACGATAATTTGTAAACATGTTTTTTTATTGCATTGTTTTGTTTTTGTAGCTTTTGTTAATAATTTTAATGTTAAATGATATAAAACAAAACACCAGTATATTGATTTTTAATTTTCGTAACAATATTATGAAACAAGTGAATAAAAGTGAAAAGTTTTTATTCACTACAGAATCTTTGTAATCTCTCTCAAGGTTTTGCTATTGCATCATTTGATACAACGTAATTAAATAATAGGAAAGTTCATACCTACACATTTACCATAATCATTGAGGTAATTTTAATAATTATTTCAACATTCTCTTTGAGAGCACAAGGATGTGAAAATCGATACCATAGAGAGATAGAAAACCATCAAGTTAATTAAAAATTTCTGTGATCGTTTGACTCTTTTGTGTTCTAAAGTCAGGTTAGCCAATGAAGAAATGAATGCAGAAGGCTCTGTTGTATGCGCACATATAAAAAAGATATTAATAGGATTTTATGGTTTGTTTTGCGTTGGCATGTATGGCAAAACAAATATAGCAATAACGATACAACCAAGAGAACAAAAACATAAAATATAATGTATCGTTTGAACATATTAAACAATGTATTATAAAGAGACCAAAAATATAAATTAAAAAATTGCTACAGTTAGGTATGTAAGTACGTTAAAGGAGAGAAGACCAACTAAGGGTCTCATGCCTGTCAACATATATCCAAGCCATCATGCAGACTTTTTACGCGCCCACCATTAGGAATACCATCTTAATTCCTATAGAAAGTCTATATCTAGTACAAACTTCTTCTTATCTAAAATGAATTATACAGTGTACAGCAAAAGTCTTAATACTTAATACTTAAAACAGTCCCCACAGGCTTAATACTCTTGCACAAAGTCCCGATATGACTTCAAGAGAGTGTTTAGGAGATCATTTTAAAGAACCAAAATGCCAAAACTCAAAAGAGCCAAACCTCAAACAAAAGTTAACCGAAAAACTTGCTCCTGGTGCCACCAGAATACATTAAACAAAACTTGTATATTCAATTCCAAATGGGATATTTTACTAAATACAAGGGATAACATTTTCATATATTAAGCGTTTGAATTTTAAATTTATTCAAGGTTCTCCTTGGGGGCACCTATGGAGTCATCTGGAACTTTTTCTTATATTTCTCTTGTTTTATGAAAAACATTAAAAAATTGTTTGTTTTATAATAAAATAGAAATAAATTAATAAAATAAATATAAAATCTTAATTTCTTATACAAACTGTTGGTTAAAATTTATGAAATTGTCAAAATATATTGTAGTACTAAGACTTTTGCTGTCCACTGTATATGTCTGGTAGAGTACATACATATATAATTGGTCATTACAACCTTTCAGTCAGGATTACGACATAGCTTCTGACTCCACTTATGTTGTGTGTCTTAATTTTATACATGAGTGGCGTGACCTACAGTTTAAAATCGACTCCGAACGACAGATTTTAGAGAAATTTTTCATGGCAATTTTATTTACTCCCTGAATTTTTGCCAGAAATCTGCTGAGAGGAAGTTGCCGAAGAAAAATTTTTTCATATTTCGTCTTAATGTCTGACCTGGGATTTGAACCCTGGCCTTAGGTCTAATAAGCCGACACACTACCTACTAGACTACGGCGACTGTCTGGTAGAGTCTCATCTCCAAAATATTCGAATTTCGAGCTTACTAGAACTGAGTAATCACACAAAAAGTTTACCATCGTTTTGATGTCTTCACTACAATCCCAGCATTCAGTATTTTCCATCATTCCAATACCGTTAAGGTGTACATGTCGGGGACAGTGTCCCATGACTACACTTATTAGCGTACTAAGTCGCCCTTCTTTAGTTTTAAATTACTCTTATTAGGATCGCCTCAAAATATTTTTGCAATTCTTCTCACTGTATCACAATTCCACAATAGTCGAGTTAACGTCTACGTCCACTTGCTCAGCTTGGTCTTTAATGCACTGAAAGGCATTTGGTTATTCAAGCTTATGGTATGTAATACTATCGCTCTATTTGTCAGAATATTCACTTCCTCATTAAGAATAACACCATGATGTACTGTTCAATGCCTGGAGTAATTGTTAACCGAGCAACCAAACTACGACTCGTGCCACCGGATCATAAAATGGTTTTTTAGAGGTATGTGCGATGTGAGGGGATGTATACAACCCTTAACTCAAGATAACGTAGCTTATTACACCACTTATGTTGTGTGTTTTAATTTTATACATGCGAGGCGGAACCTACAGTTTAAAGTCGACTCCGAGCGACATATTTAGGAGACTCTTGTCATGGCAAATTCATTTTTCCAGAATCTGTTCAGAAGAAGTCGCTAAAGACATATTTCTTCTAGGCAATAATATGCTTGAAAGCATTTTACAATCTTCAATAAAATTCGAAGATTTTTATTGATTTGAGCATTTTTAATATTCTGAAGCCTCTGCACGTTTTCCTATATACGTCTGTAGTTTTTAAAAACACTAATTTTCAATCCATGTTATGGAAGTCGCGGTGACTAATAGGTAGTGTGTTGGGTTTTAAACGTGGGGGTTTTCAAACCCCAGGTCAGACATCTCCGAAAACGAAATATAACAAAATTTTTCTCCGGTGACATACTCTCAACAAATTTCTGGCAAAAGCTCTGAGAGTAAAAAAACTGCCATGAAAAAGTTACTCAAAAATCTCTCGTTCGGAGTCGACTTTAAATTGTAGGTTCTGCCTCTCATGAATAAAATTAATACGCACAACATGGGTGTTGTAAGAAACTAGCATGTAATCTTGTCTTATGATCAATTAAGTAGGTAAGTCCCCGTGTCCAGAAACCCGTACCTCCTTCAAAGGCATCCGGAATTATTGAACATTTTTATATTTGGTGTATGCACTCTCTATGGATCTAATGGGCGCTTTACTGTCAGTAAAAATGGTACATATTCGGCATTCGATATTCTCTGATACCGAATTCGCGCAAAGGTTGCCTTTATTATTTTAGTTTGAAATAATGGTCCAATCTGATCGGGTAGTGCAAGGAACAATTTTAGATTGAACATACATATTTGATCATTACAACCCTTAAGTAAGAATTACGACCTAGCTTTTCACACCATGTATGGGTGGCGAGACCTACAGTTTTAAGTCGATACCGAATTACCGCTTTGAGAAACTTTACACGGCAATTTTATTTACTCTCAGAGTTTTTGCCAGAAATCTGTTGAGAGAAAGAAATTATAACGGGGAATTCGACAGAATTCGAATTTGTACCGAACATTTCTGGCATTTTCGAAAACTTGCTGAACAGAAAAATTTCACAATTTCACAGAATTTCCATAACATAGCATTTCTCAGAATTTCAAATTGCACTGGCTTGGTATAATAATACGAAGAGTAAAAAACCAAAAACAAATTATAGTTCAGTCCAAATGTATGTATGTGTAGTTTCTTTATATTTTTATTTCTTGCTGTAAGAAAAATCGTAAAGGTGTCAAAAGACACCTCATGGTAGAAATAGGTATATAATGTACGCTTATACTGATCCAGGATGAGCTGGCGGAAAATGATAACGCTAAATAAATTTTACAATTATTATACGAAAAATCAAAACATTAACTGAGAAAAAATTATTAAACTTTGAATTAAATTTCAAGTTAAAATTTTAAAAGGTGCTTTTTGACACCTTTGGTAGAAATAGTGTTAAACTGTGACTAGGCTACGGCGAATAGTAGGTAGTTATATTGAACAGTTATGCAAATAAACGTTTTTTACTTGACATACGCAATTCTTATGATTTTGCCTCATGAAAGCCTTGTTTTTAGGCCTGTATATCACACGAAATTATTTTGATAAAATTTTTAAAGCATTTTGTCTTACCTTGCACCATTTGATAACCCACTTTTTTCTTTGTAAGTATATGAAGAAGTAGCTCGGGTTGCCAGCAACAACATGCAAATCTATTGTAGAAACGGAAGCACTTTAAATGACCACCTTTCGTCATTCCATATAAAACAACATCACCCATGGGAGTGTTCAAAATAAAAATTAATCACATTTATAGTGTGTCAACACAATAGATGGGAATGATATGGACAATGAATATGCGTTTAATGGAAAAATACTTTTTTTTGCGCATGTACATACGTATACAGACAAGTTTTCATAACATTGCTACATACATAGGAAATTCTCATTATGTGCAGACACACACATTTATAAGTAGTCATGTTTTGACACTAACAAAGGGATTTCAATATTCCCTTCTACGATGTTTTATATGTAGTGCTGTAGTGAGTAACGTAATATATGAAGCATTTCATGTGTGCCGCAAAATTGGTGTGTAAGTGCGACTGATATCATTGAACTTAATAACTTAAAACCAAATACGTCATGCTGTGTATATGAATGTAAAGCATGCTACAAAGACGAAGGTTCTTACATGAATTCTGTTTATGTAAATAAAACATGTGGTCAGAAATGTAAAAACACCACAACAATTTCAAGCATAAGAACAATAGCAATATCCGCAAAAAGCTTTTGTCCTTGTCTCATACATAATGATAATAATATCTTAAAAGCATGAATGTATATAAACTCGTCATCTCTCGCTCTGTCCTATCACACATTTACTCTCCTCTTTCTGAGCAAATCATTGTTGGAGAACTTTCAAATGTAAAAAATGTAACTATTCTTACTACAGTAGAAGTCCGATAATCCGGCACGTTCGGAACCGGCTCGGTGCCGGACTACCGAAAATTCCGGTCTTTCGGATGGTAATTATAAGAACAATTAAGTTAATAATTAAGCTATAAATACATTATACAAATACATACAACAAAGTTTATTTTACATTTTATATAATTTATGTACACGTACTGCAGAACATATTTCACTTTGATTTGAAAAAGTCACGAATGTTTTTTTGTTTTCTTGACTTTTGGCGTTTAGTACAAAGTTTATTTTTAATGATATGGAAATCAATAATTTCTGAAACACTGTAGCTAGTAATAAATAGCCTCAGCAAAAGAGATTAACTTATTTAATGATTCTGCAGCTTCTGCCCAGCTGATTTTTTCTTTTCTTCCGTTTCGGCATCTGAGACTTTCTTCAAGATTTTGAGTAGGCTGAGGGTTTATTGCAATGTTGATAATGTCCTCATCGGTTAGTTCTTGTTCAACATGCTCATTCTCGTAGATTAGAAGCCACTCCTCTGCCTCATCTTCAGGCAGGTTTTTCAAGGGATTGTCAGCACTTCTAACAACATCCAAAACTTTGGTTAGAGCGTCTTGATGGTTCTCTTCCTCATAAGTCTGTAGAGTTCGTGATTGATTAACGGAGCTGGACTGCACCTGAATTTGTTGTGACACCTGAGACTAGCCGGCCGCTAATTGTTTTTTCGAATAGCTCTCGAGCGTTTTTATTTGCTTTAGACACACACTTTTGGAGAAAACCAATATTTTTAAAATTTTCCGGAGCGATGACAGACTACCGGGCGTGCCGTACTGTTGGTTCCCAAACTAATTGACTTTTACTGTACACTACAGTCAATAACGAGCTATCAGGAGAACCTTTTCAAGTAAAAGTATATAAAGTATTCCATTATAAATTCTACACATAAGGGCAGTTTGAAGACAATTCTACGCTTACTCCCAATATATAAATTCTAGGATATTGCATATTCTAATCAGTATTTAAAGCAGCTAGAAGAGAAGTACATATTGTCATCAGAACTACAAAACAGAGTGGCTGCCTTTCCAAAATGTATCAATACAAAGTTTGTATGCAGTTCTACTACTGTATATAAACTACATATGTAGATATGCAAAGTAACGAAGCAATGCATCGACTATAAATCCGATGCTTGATTGTTTTTTGACTGCGTTAAAAATACACATTGACGACGTTTTGAAATAGAACACATTATATATATTTTGTACAGCGGCATTATGAAACACGATACTTTGTTCAATCACAAAGCAACTAACATTTTGAAAGGCAGCCAGTAGGTACTACGCTGTATGTTTTCCTTCGGAATTTGATTCTCGGCTACTATAGTAATGTATTTTAAAAATTTGGGCTGTTAATGTAAAAAACTGTTAACTTTATAATGGAGTGTTCCTAAATATCACCCTGATGTATATACCATTTGAAAAACATTACAGGTCTAAGTTCAAATAATATGGAATCTGATAATAATATTTTTATTTTTTACTCTCTTTTGTAAGATATTTCTATAACATTTTGTACTTTGTAAAGGGTGAGTCATTTACAAGTTTAAATTTAAAAATGCAATACTGTTTTATATTTTCCAAATAAATTTTGTTGTTGTGAATGTTCCGGTTAGAAATGGAATATTGTTCCAGAATACAGTCCAACGGTGTCAAACCGCAGCTTCTTGGCGGCCAATTGACATCACCGTTTCGGATAATTGATTCTCAGGATGCGAACGATAACTATACTTTTGATATAGTCAATGAATTGATTTACCTTGGCCGTTACCACCAAAAATGATGTCAGTCTGGAGATCAAGCACTCTATCACTCGTGCCAACAGGTGATACTATGGTTTCAATACGACATAACTAATAATCTACGAGACGACCATCCTACCCGTGCTTCCTTATGGCGCCGAGACATGGACCCTATTAAGCACTGACGTAGTAGCCTTGATGGTATTTGAGAGAAAAGTAAGATCTTTGGGCTCCTCAAAGACATAGACGTTGTGCAGCGTATTAATATTCAACGACAGTGCTGGCTCGGCCATGTCGTTCGAAAGGAGGGGGTCGCTCCGGCGAGACGGGAATTTGATGCTGGCATCTGCGGAAGTCGGCGACGAGGAAGACCTTGTATACGTTGGAAGGACAAAATCGAGAAAGCTCTGTCATCGATTAGTGTGACCAACTGGCGCAGGCGCGCAAGTAGCAGAGGGGCCTGAAAGGATGTGTTGCGACAGACCGAAATCCGTTACTTACTTAAGTAAGTAAGTATTTCGGCTAATTAAACGGCCATCAAACGTTTGAAGCAATAAATCAATTGTGACATGAGATGTGTGGCAAATTGAACCATCCTGTTGAAACTTTGCTCAAGCGTCAATCGATTCCTTACGTTCAGTGGAGATAATATACTGAATTTTGTGACATAATAGAATGATATAAGTATTGCCAGATTCGAAATGACCAATGCTTTAAATGTAAACCGATACCACCCGATATATATGTAATAGCAGAAGATTTCTTAGGAAAGTTAAACTCGGAAGTTCTTTAAGAAAAAATAAAACACTAATTGTTGAATAATTTATTCCCAGTCTGTTTGTATTATTTTTTACTAAACAATTGTTTTTCCCTTTCAATTTAAGCAGACTTCAACAATCCAAACAGCTGCATAATGTTTACTACATCAAACCATTTACAACAACAAAAACCTATATAATAATATGCATCCTGTAACAAACACTGTCACATTTTATTCCTTGAAATAATGTCGTCGTACACACTTAGATATTCAGATGCAGTCATCATTTAAATAATGTACATTTTTCGTGGCACAACGAAATGGGAAAAAGTCTCACGAGGAAAATTAATATTTAATTTTTAAACAAAATCAGACTTATTTTTACAATACTATGTGCATGCATAACTTGTCATTACAACCCCTGAGTCAGGATTGCGATTTAGCTTCTTATAACACTTATGTTGTGGGTGTTAATGTTTATCGATCTGTGGCTCGACCTATAGTTTAAACTTTAAAGTCTTCTTCGAACGACATTTCATAGCAATTTTATTTACTATCACAGTATTTACCAGAACAATACAGATCGTCAGTCGTCGAAGAAATGCAGTGGACAGCAAAAGTCTTAGTACGGCAATATATTTTAGCAATTTCATGAATTTTAACCATACCTGTTAAATTTCGATTACGATTAGTAATCAATTACATTACTTTTTAAAAGAAATGTTATGATTATATAATTCTATGAACAATTATTTCCAATTACTAATTATTTCCAATTACTAATTGATTCTCTTTCATTATTTCCAAATATTCAAAAACAGTTCAAAGTAATTATTGAAAATAAATTGATTACTTTTACATTACTTTTGATTCCTTTTGATTATTAGACGAATCGCCAGTAATCTTGATTATTTTTTGATTATTTTGTAATCGTAATCAATTATTAACTATTTTAACCAAAAATAATCGTAATTGTAATCATTATTTCACCATTCAAAAAAAAAGTAATCAAATTACTAATCATTACGATTACTAATCATTACTTAACAGGTATGATTTTAACCAACAGTTTGTATAAAAATTTAAGGTTTTTATATTTATTTAATTAATTTATTTCTGTTTTATTACGAAACAAAAAATTTTTTAATGTTTTTCATAAAACAAGAGAAAAATAAGAAAAAATTTCAGATGACTCCATAGATAACCCCCAAGGAGAACCCTGAGTAAATTTAAAACTCAATGGCCTAATATATGAAAATGTTATCCCTTGTATTCAGTAGAATATCCTTTAAGGTCAAGCACTCCACTTAACCCATTTGTAATTGAATATACAAATTTTGTTTAGTGTTTTCTGGTGGCACCATCAGCACGTTTTGCGGTTGACTTTTGTTTCAGGTATAGCGATTACCTAACCGTTCTTTCAAATGATCTCCTAAATACTCTCTTGAAGATATATCGGTACTTTGTGCAAGAGTATTAAGCATGTGGGGACTTTTTCTTTGTCAAAATATATTGGAGTACTAAGACTTTTGCTGTCCACTGTTTTAATCATATTTCAGACAGGCGGCGATTAAGTCCCTAACGAAAGCAGTTTTAACGTACGTCCTTGTTCATGAATACCGCGGATTTCTCATGGAAATTTCGCTTAATACAAAAGTAAGGCTTACACCCCTGGTCAGACTTCGGCGACTTCCTCTCAGCAGATTTCTGGCAAAAAAAACTCTGAGAGTAAATAAAATTGCCATAAAAAGTTTCTCAAAAATCTGTCGTTCGTAGTCGACTTTAAGCTGGAGGTCCCGCCGCTCATGTATAAAATTAACACACACAACATGAGTGGTATGAGAAGCTAGGCCGTAATCTTGACTGAAGGGTTGTAATGGCTAATTATGTATGCAAGCATGTATGTAACTCTTACATGAGTTTCGGAACATAATTATATCGTTTGAAATTGCATTGCTGATGAGCTGGTACGGAGCTAGCAATCTCCGAGATGTTACAGGGCATACGTATTCCGATTGCCTCAATTAATTAGAATATTATCCACTCTTTTTATAGGGAAGCTCAAGCATGTTGGCACCAAGAAAGTATGTGCAATATTGTTATTGTGGTATTACAATGGAAAAATTGTGACCTTTTCCTTAAAGGCAGGTCCGCTACCTGACGTCCTCACCCACTCACTTCTGTTTTAAAATCGCATGGGCTTCCATGGCACAATAGCAAATCTTACGGGCCGCTGTCTTCCTGGCATTCCGGCAAATAATTTCTGCAAGAGCTGTTTGTCTGAGGATAAGGAAAACACTGTTGTTCACTTCATGTGCCAGTGCCGTGCTCTTTTCACAAAGAAACGAGCCTTTCACTTTCTGACCTACTTGAGCGAATCCTTTTACATAAGGATTGCTGCAAAAGAAATATTTTTTTGAACTCTGGTTGGTTTTCTCCAGGGAGTGTTTGATCCCTGAGTAGAACTTATTGTTGTAGCACAACCGGATTGAATGCTATCGTAAGTGGGACGATCAAGGACGATCCCCCTCTTACATAACCTAGCCTAAATTAGTTATATGTGCAAAAGACGTCATAGTATCTCTTTTTGGCGTATGCTCTACGAGTACAATATCATCTAACTGCAGCGTTTAAGTATGAAACTAACGAAGAAAGGACATATTTGTCGTAAAGAGGTGTATTTGGCGTAAATTTATTGAGAGGACATACTTAAAAAGGACGCTATATTACAAATATGTAAGAAAATTGGGTCAAAAATATCAGTTGTATTAAATTTTTTAGCATACATTGTTTTTAAAAGTATTGTTGCCTCTGCTAAGCATTTCCAATAGGCATTTGCCGGCGGTTCTGTGTGTTTCGGAATTAGGATTTTTTGTAATCCTCCTCCTATTTATAAATTTTAAAGTTAAATAAAAGATAAATTAAATATTCTTTTTGTTATTTTGTAAATCACAAAATATTTCTTTAAGTGAAAGTGGGAATTTCATTATGAATTTCAAAACATTATAACGCTTACCCCTGCTGTATGCTTTCAATGCATTCTCAAGTTCCAGAAAACAATTTTAATTAAACTCGAGAATGTTTTTTACTTTTGTAGTGAACATTTTCTTTAAAGAGCAAGCACCACAGCAGAAAATATGATTTTTTAAGGGTTAAACATTTTCACATCGAAAAATTTTTGTAATTTACTCCCGCTGCTACTGAAGGCCTGCTAATGCAATTATTGCGGAATCGTTCATTTTTCTTTTTTCATTTACCAACAATTAGTTTCCATTCATTGCCATTTCAACAATTATTCATGTGTAGCCTCTGAAGTATAATTTTTACACTTATTTGCATGGGCCTCAATAGTTTATCGTCCTTGTGGTTAAATGTTTATGGTATGTGCCTTAGGCACTTGCGTTGGTTTAGTCCACGGAGAAAATGACTAGTTAGCCACAGTTTTGTTTGTGTTATTTTTCTCTTTCGTTTTCAGCAATTCATACTAAAACCTTACAAAAACTTTTAAGGTTTATGCGGTTAAATGTGAAAGAGTATAGACAGAGCAAAATTTAAGACGTAAAATGTGATAAAGAGTAAAGGAAGGACAATTTAAAACGTGGAAATTAAACAATAATTCGGAGCCAAATTGTCTGTTAATTAATGGTTTGAAAAATTACGGAATAGAATACAGGTGAATATATGTATGTACGTTGGATGCACAATATCTTATAAAAAAAATCAAATCAAGAGGTGACGCCACGAATCAAACTACTGGTCAGACATTTCCAGAAAAATGAAATATGAAAAAACATTTCTTCGGCGACTTCCTCTCAGTAGATTTCTGGCAAAAATTCTGAGAGTAAATAAAATTGTCGTGAAAAGTTCTTCAGAAATCTATTGTCAGGTGTCTATTTTAAAGTGCATGTCTCGCCACTCTTGTATAAAATTAACACACACAACATGAGGGGTGTGGGAGGCTAGGCCGTATTTCTGACTGAAGGATTGTAATGGCCAATTATCCTGTCACTCATGGATAAAATTTACACACACAATATGTGTGCTGTCAGAAGCTAGTCATAATCGTGACTAAAGGGCTGTTTGTTTATTAGCGTAGTCATTTGGCTAAGAATAATAAATTCTTTAATAAAAATGCTTATCTTCCACAAGTTTCAACTGTGCTCAATTAGGAAAAGTGCTAGAGTGCTGTGATAATCTAGGTTGTATAGTGTAGTAATGATCAATTAAGTAAGGAAGTTTTGGAGTTAAACAATGCATGGTGACTTGCAAATCTCTACGTAAAAAATTTTTATTTTGAACTTTCAAACCATAGTTACCGATATTCATAGTATCATAAAAAATACACACATACACATATAATTGGTCATTACAACTCTTTAGTCAGGATTACGACCTAGTTTCTTACACCACTTATGTTGTGTGTGCTAATTTTATACGAGAGGAGGGATCTAGAGTTTAAAGTCAACTCCGAACGACAGATTTTTTGAGAAACTTTTCATGGCAATTTTATTTACTCTCAGAGTTTTTGTCACAAATCTGCTGAGAGGAAGTCGCCGAAGAAATACTTTTTGTATTTTTGTCTTGATGTCTGGCCTGGGGCTCGAACCTGGCTTTACGTCTAATCAGCCAACACACTACCTACTAGACTACGGCGACTTCACTTAAAAATACCCGAACAAATTTCAAGATTTAGTACAAGAACTGTTTATATTTGGAGCTGAATGTTAAAAAATTGCTCAGTGAAGGTATTTCTTTTTGCCGTACCACTCTGTACTGAGTTTGTGTTGATACTGGTCGAGTACTAACAAAAAATTTTTAAAACCCATGAAAAAAATTTTATCGAAACGAAACCACTTTATAAATGATGTTTATCAGGATGAAGTTGTTGCTTTGTTGCTTTGCTTGAAGTTGATTGTATTTACTTTGCAATTTCTCTTCTTTATCATCGCGGTGATGGTTTTCTTTTGCTTGTTTTGTTTTGATTGATTGTATGATTGTTACTCTGTTGGCTTCTAGCTGATGTAGCTAGAAATAAACTATGGAGTAAACAAATAAATAAAACAAAAGAAAGAATATTTAGTGAAAATTTGTTTTTTATTAAAATGGTTTGTTTTTTTACATGAATTTTGAAGGTAATAACGGAAAAACCATGAACGTTGTTATTACGTAGAAGAAAAATGGCTTCACCTTAAAAATCAATTACATGTTAAGAATCTGAACAGGTGTTTACAAATTAGCTTATGGCTTAATATAACAACAAACACTAGCATAGAAAAATGGTAAGCAAGTAAACAAAAATATACCAACAACATTAAATGTAAACAACGATGTTTTCGTTTATAAAGATTTCGAGAAGGCGAAGTCATGAACATTCAGGAAAATTCATCAGACTGTTTACTCTTCCATATAAAAGGCAAGGCAAATCAGGCGACTGAGGTAGTGAAGCTCAGACAGCCTTGTGTGAAGACGCGGTGTGTTTGAAGAGAGTAATCGTGGTTTGAAGATCTCCGTTACAAAGATCTGTCGAATAATTGTTTAGTAATTGTTATTGTTTATGCAAAGGGTATAAACAGAGGAATAATAAAGAAAGGCAATTGTTGTTGTTTACATCAAGTTGTGAACAGTGGCACACACAACTGTGCAAATAATAAAGAATTTCAATTAAAACTACACAAATTTTTTTTTTTTGCAATCTACGAGCTCATATTTTAAACGTTTTTAGAAGAAAAAACGTAACAATATATTAAAATAGAAAATGAAACTTTTAGAGGTTTTTAGAAGGAATGGATACATGAATAATCAAAGTTGTCGAATTTTGGGAAGATAACAATCCACATGAGATCCGAGAGATCCCTAAAACTTACTGTTTGGTGTGAATTTTGGGCGGACTTATGTATTTATATTTCGATCTTGTTTTACATTGCAGTACATTCTTTACTATACTTCAAAAAATTTCAAGAATTGTCTTCCGAAGTTTAAGGAACTCTTTCGGTCAAATGACTCATAAGATACAAATCATTCCTGGCCTAATAAATTTGTTATTGAGTATTAAAATTTTATGAAGCGAATGGCCAATTGCGATTTTTAGTGTGAGTTGTATGTGTATTTTTGTCACGCACTGTATGGTAGACACCTGTACGTATGAGAAATTGCTGAAGAAAAACTCTTTCCAGTCAAACTCCATCCAGTCAATTTTCTGGCATAGAATTCGTCATCGTTAATACGATGAAAAAATATAATGTTGCTTATTCACTGACTTGATGTATACTGAATATGTTTGACAGATGTCATCGCCAACACAAAAAATTAAGGATCGTTCCTAATAAATGTTATAAATGTTCCCTATGGGACATTTGCATCTTAACACTCATTTCGTACCGGTACACTTTGCGCAATTTGCCTGAAATAAAAATATTTACGATATTGCATTTTTGTTTAGTTTTTTTTCTACACTTTTATAGAAAGAAAATGGTTTTTAAATTGTTTAAAACGCTAGTTGAGATGCGAAAACTTTGTGTTATCATATGCTGCTTTTGTTCTTTTTTATTCAAAAATTTTCTTTAACCCAGGATGGTTACTCTTCATTTTTGTACATTAAGGTTACTCTTCGTTAAATCGGCGAACACTTTAACCCTAATTGGTTACTGTTCCTCGAATCGACGAAGCTCATTTACCCTTTATCATATAATTCTTTTATGTTTCACCAAATTTTGCTCTTTTTATCAACAATGTTGGTTGATAACGAAAGCTTGTAGTGAGTAAACCTACACTGGCCACACATTTCTTTAATCCTGAATGGTAATTTTTGTACAGTACTCTTAGTTGAATCGACAAACACAAAAAAAAAATTTTTTGTCTACTGACTGCAAGCTTTCATTATCAACTAAAGTTGTTGAAAAAAAGAGCGAAATTTGCTCAAACATAAAGAGTTAGTAAATGAGCTTCGTCGATTTGACGAACAGTTACCGTCCAGGATTAAGCCTTCAGTTACTGTGCAATAAAAATAGAATTCTTCTACCATTAAAACTCAAAAGAAATATATGTACAATATGCAGTGTACACCGGTGTATGTAGACTTTTTTCTTTAACTGTATGGTAGAATAAAGCGAATTTGATCTTTTGTTCAAAAATTCTTGCACGTTTGAAAATTTATTTGCATTTGATTTTTTATGACGTAAAATCCTTGCAAATATGTTAAGTAAAGTGAATATCTTAATCAAAAAGTACCCTCAGGAAAATTGCAGCATTACCGTAACTTTTACCATACTTTTACATAATGTTGATTCTATTTTTTTTTTTAGAGTTCTTTATGTGTGTTCAAATATTTTCGTTCTTTCCTTGGGGTAACAAAGAACCATCTGTTCCAAATGTCTCAGTGAAAGAAAAGGAAAAAAACTAAAACCATTTTGCAGCAAATATTAACATATCCTCCTTCATTCTATCACCAATGCCGAAATTATTCGAATTATTTTTAAATCATATCCACGACTGTTATAAAATGTAATTCATGGTTATTTTTGCCTCTCATAACAATTAGAGTATTTAGACTATAAACTTGACTGTTTATGGGAAATATAAACATTAAATTGAACAAGGCAACAGTTACTAACACCCATAAAAGTCGCCGTAGGATAGCAGTTAGTGTGATGGCTTATTAGACGTAAGGCCACGGTTCAAATCCCAGGTTGGATATCAAATATGAAAAAATATTTCTCTGGCGACTGCCTCTCAGCAAATTTCTGGCAAAACTCTGAGTGTAAATAAAATTGCCGTAAAAAGTTTCTCAAAAATCTATCGTTCGGAATCGACTTTAAACTGTAGGTCCCGCCACTCATGTATAAAATTAACACACACAACATAAGTGGTGTGGGAAGTTAGGTCCTAATTCTGACTGAAGGGTTGTAATGACCAAAATTCCTTAGTTACGACGTGGATAATGACACTTGGCAGTTGGCATTAGATAGCAGGCCCTAATAGTCCGCCCACTGATAATGAACTGGTAGGAAGCAACATGAGTTGATTTACAAATGATTGGAATCTTAGTGTCCTCTGTCCTTTTCTGAGAAATTGAAAACCCACGATATGCATCAACTACAGGTGTATAAACCTTTTCTTTATCGCATACAAGACAACGACTGATGTCAATCGCACAAAGCACTGATTGGAACTTATCAGTGAGACTTCAGATCTTCAAATTCCATTATATCCTAGAGAAGACGCCCATGAAAAACAAGTAGACACACACCATTTTTTTTTTGTCAGTCTTCGATAGCCCCTAGGAATCGTGCTACTGCTGGAATGCCTGAGCTTGGTATTCCTGCGAAGCTAATAAGGCTATGCAATGAACACAGCGGTTGAGCAATTCCAGGAGCATCTGGGTTTCAGTAAAGGCAATCCCTTCTCATTCTTGCTCTTCAACTTCGTCATGCAGAGTGTTCTGTTTAAGGCGGTAGTGCATCACAATGGCACTATTTTCAACAATTGTATTCAGCTGCTTGTGTATGCTGACGACATTGAAGTAATTGGCCTTAGCAAGCGGGTGTTATAGTTGCTTAAGTGCTATTGAACATAATCTGACAAGATGGTTTTGGCAGTAAATGAGGACAGAACAAATGAGTGTTCTGCGGAAGGCGGGAGTGCATTGCAATGGCCCTATTTTCAACAATTGTATTCAGTTGCTTGTGTACTTTGGCGACATTGAGGTATTAGGGCATGCTAAGCGGGTGTTACTATTGCCTTTAGTGCTATTGAACGAAGTCTGACAATATGGTTTTGGCAGTAAATTAGGGCAAGGCGAAGTTTATGCAACCCACAAATAGAGACATAAGGCGTTTCGGATTCCAGATTACTGCCGATTACTATATCTTCGATGTTGGCAGTGAATTTGTTCATCTTGGGTCCGCCGTTACCATCAAAAATGATGTCAATCTGAAGATCAAGCATAGCATCACCAACAAGTGATACTAAGCTCTTAATAGTCAATTAAGTAGCAGAGATTAATACTGTTAATGTTGCTTCTCTATGGCGCAGAAAGACACTATTAATCACCGATGCAGATACTTTGAGTGTTTTTTTCGGAGGTATCTGCTCCGACAGCTTCTAACCAAATGTCAATTTAAAGTAATTCATTTAAAATCTTATAAGACTCCTTCCTCTCCATTATGTTCTTGCTTATGCACCCTATTTTATGCTGGTTTGATGATTAGTAATGGATTTCAAAAAGAGTTTTTTATTTTTCACATTACCCAAGTGGTTCACCACTGGCAACATCTGCTAAAACATTTAAGTGCAGTTTGATGAGTGTTGTTTGCCTTGTAGAAGTGAAATAGAAAACAGTGATTAAACTACTTGCTATTGTACGAGTAATGTCATTAGCACTTACAGCTGGGGTAAGATTGCCTTTGTAGTAGTGCTGCAGCGTGACTTGCTTCATGTTGCAACATGACATTTTTGACCTTAATAACATTAATTACTGTCAGCATTAAAATAGAAAAACAGATATTTAAGGCAGACTTAAGAAAGTTTCTGTAGATAGTCGGTTATGATGCTGAACAACATAGTTCGAAATAGGGGTGTAGAAGTGGCAGCAGTTAATGCAACACAGATTAGTAATTAAATTTGAAATAAATTAATGAAATGAGAAACGATGAGATTAAATTCGTCTTAAAAGAAGAACGAAATTTAAAAACAAATTCATTCACTTTACGTTCGTATGCCATAAGCAGTAGGTTTAATTAATATACAGAGTCCGACAAGATTCCATGTGTCGATTGGTTTGCTTACGCATTAACACTATGCGACAAAATAAAAAAAATTAAATACACTCAGATATAATACGTTAAATTTGTTACTGTACGTATGTATAACGTAGTAGTATTTTATTACAATCAATTACAATATTACTCATACGTAACTGTGACCCATATTTCATACACTATGCGACAAAAAAAAAAAAAAAAATTAAATACAGTCAGCCAATGACATAATATAAGTTGTGAGCTTTGTTGAGTAGAATTCCAAAATATTTTTTTTTTATATTTCTTGAACCCTTCAAACTTGTTTCATTTAACAAAAACAGTTTTTTTGACTTTACGCACAAATTTATTGATTACACAAACATTTTTGAACTTATGTCCAAAATTTAAACCTTATTAGAAAGGAGAGGGATGGGTCGTTAAAACGATATACATACATATATATATATTATTTGAATTAATATGCTATGAGGTTTGATAAGTTAAACTTGACAAATGCGAATTTTTTCCATATTTTTCAGGTTTGTCCGTTCATAGTAGCAAATATTAATTAAAAAATATGAAATAAGTGATGACAGTCTGAAAGGGGATTATCTTGTGAAGAGATTGACGCTTTGTTTGATCAAATCGGACAAAAATTACCGTAGTTTTATTTAAAGATACCAACAGTAGAGTTATATTTTTCATATATTCATATTCATATATTTTCAAACAACCTTTTAGTTCAAAAATTTTTAGAATTTTTGATGCATCTTTATTGTACTTCTTTAGTGGTCTTTCACTTTTTTAATTTTCCACCTGAAAATCGTTATCTTTGAACCATTGAAACCACCTTTGGCATATTGCTTCTGATACGGCATGAGCACTGCATGCCTCGAGAAACATTAGAAGCGTCTCTCCAGAACTTTCTTCAAATGAAAACAAAAAATTCATGTTTTCCTCAAATCTGGTACAATATTCACCATATTTAATACGACAATGAAAAATATGCGGTTTTCTTTCTTCAGTATGTCTGACATATGTCATCAACAAAACAAAATTAATAATAAAACTCGTTCACAATAAAAGTTTTCTAATGAGTTAGTTGTATATTGACGTTTACCATAAAGTGGTACACCAAAGTTTTATATTGACTTTAAAAAATTCAGTTCAAAAATAATGTTGATTGGCACTCACATTCAAGGAATTGCGATTACCGTGCTACCATATGCTCCATTGCGGCTCTATGCTCGCTAAAGGAGTAAAAGGAACTTATATATAGCTATGAAGCTGTCGGAATAATTAATGCTTACGTGTCTGTCTGTGAAAATATATACAAGTTTTCTTATTGTTAGCCTTTACGAGTATGTTAAAGCATTCAATTGGAAAGCTATAAATAACATGACCAAAACAACCAAATAATCCTTGTTGATTGCAAGGACAAGAATATCTGCAGCTTGTGCTTCAAGAGAAATCAATGGAAATAAGAAAGCAATCGGTGTTGCTATAACTATAATATATAATAATGACCCAAAGTCTAGACTTTATTATTATGTCAGTGCAATGAAATTGCATGGAGTTGTGATACCATAAACTTGTCTGTGGCAGTGATACATTTTCTTTTCCTTCGTGTAGTTTTAAAGACTTTTTTAATTTTTTCTTCAATTTATCTGAAGCTTAAGCTTATAATATTTCAATTTATTTCGTATTTTATTGCCGACAGCCTTTCTTTTGGCATATTGAACTGCAAACATTATCAACTTAATATAAACAATCTCATCATAACAGCATAACAGCAACAGATTGAAGTAAGTACACAACCAAACAAATTTAAGTTTGAAAACATTGAAGACGTAAAAATACAGGGTAGGTCATCTACCTTATGTGACATCATTTGCCCATATTTCTTTGAGAATGCGTACGGCCCAACCATTACGGTCAATGGAGACACCTATCGCACCATGATAACCGATTTTTTTTTGTACCCGCTCTTCATGACATTGATGTGAACGATGTTTGGTTTCAAAAGGTTGTGCAACTTGCCACACATCTCAAGCCACAATCGACTTATTGAGTCAAACGTTTTTAATTTAATGTCAATTAGCACGCAAAAACCAGAGATTTGACAATTTTCTGTGGGGCGCAGTTAAAGAAAAGTGTTTGCGGACAAACCAGAGACAATAGAGCATTTGAAGGCCAACATTCGTGGTGCCATTGCGGAGATACGTTTCCATACAATCTAAAAAGTGCACGAAAATCGGTCCGATCGAAAGAGGTTTTGTGAGGCCAGCCACATGAGTGAAATCATATTCCATTTCTAACCGGAACAATAGTACTTCTCAGCAAAAACTATTTCGAAAATATGTCGTAAAGGTTATAAAAAACGCTCGTTAGTAAGAAATTGCTATTCGATCACTGCAATGGTGGTTCGTACTTATTGTGAAATTTTAAAAAAATCAACATATAAATAGAATAACAGCCACTTATGTTTATAAGTTTTTCGAATCCATTTCGCTTAATTTGAAATTACATAAACAACACTCTAGTAGTCCTATAATCCTAATCATCATGTCCAGTGGATCAAATGGAGTTTAATGTATTGCTCCTGCACAAGTTAATGCAAAAACAACCCTCATTGACCAATCTAGAAATAAAAAAATCGAACCATATCGTAAAAAAATGGTGATTAGTAAAGGAAAGATAGACAATTTTGATTTGACATAAATTACAGTAGTCGCCGTAGTCTGTTAGAGAGTGTGTTGGCTTTTTAGACGTGAAGCCACGGTTCAAAACCTAGGCCAGACATCTCCAATAAAACAAAATTTGATAAAATACTTCTTAGATGACTTCCTCTCAGCAGATTTCTCGCAAAAACTCTGAAAAGAAATACAATTGCCGTGAAAAGTTTCTCCAGAATCTGTCGACTTTAAACTATATTTACCTCCAAACATGTATAAACCCAGACTGAAGGGTTGTAATGACCAATTTTGTATGTATGTTTCAAAAGACAAAAAATTTTTTATTGGCGTGAAATACACAAGTCGCTTGAAAGATGGAAAAAATGTGTAGTCAGCAATGACTAATACTTTGTATAAAAAGTCATTTAGTTTCCCGTGTTTGCTTTGAAGGAACAGAACCCCTCACTTCGTAATGGTACACATGGTATACTGTGGACAGCAAAAGTCTTAGTACTCCAATATATTTAGACAAAAAAATTCCCCACAGGCTTAATACTCTTGCACAAAGTCCTGATATGACTTCAAGGGAGAGTATTTAGGACATCATTTGATAGAACGGTTACGTAATCGCCGTAGTCTAGTAGGTAGTGCGTTGGCTTATTAGACGTAAACCAGGGTTCGAGCCCCAGGCCAGACATCAAAACAAAATACAAAAAGTATTTCTTCGTCGACTTTCTCTCAGCAGATATCTGGCAAAAGCTCTGAGAGCAAATAATATTGCCATGAAAAGTTTCTCAAAAATCTGTCGTTCGGAGTCGAGTTTAAACTGTAGGTCCCACCACTCATGTATAAAAATTAACGCACACAACATAAGTGGTGTGAGAAACTAGGTCGTAATCCTGACTGAAGGGTTGTATTAACCAATTATGTATGTATGTATGTACGTAATCGCTAAACTTCGAACAAAAGTCAACACAAAAACTTTATCATGGTACCACCAGAAAACACAAACAAAACTTGTGCATTCAGTTACAAATGGGTTAAGTGGGATGTTTGACCTTAAGGGATATTCTACGAAATACAAGAGATAATATTTTCATATATTAGGCCTCTGAATTTTAAATTTACTCACGGTTCTCCTTGGGGGTACCTATGGAGTCATCTGAAACTTTTCCTTATTTTTCTGTAGTTTTATGAAAACGTTAAAAATTGTTTGTTTTATAATAAAACAGAAATAAATTAATAAAATAAATATAAAACCCTTAATTTTTATACAAACTGTTAAAATTCATGAAATTGCTAAAATATGTTGAAGTACTAAGACTTTTGCTGTCCACTGTATAATTTTTATTTTCCTAATTGGCTTCTTAAAGTTAAAGAGCCTTGTAGTAATTATAAAAATAATGAAATACTTACCTTACCTAACTATTCACGCAAAATTAAGTTCAAAAATGTTGGAAAAATCTAACAAATGAATAAAAATTAGTCTTTCATTAAATGCAGATGAAAAAATCTTGACATCTTAAGGAGACTAATGAGAAAATATCTTCAGTAATAACGAACACAAAACGGATGAATAAATTAATGTTGAAAAGAAAGGCATACCAAAAACAGACCGAAAAAATGAGACACAAATTAATTGGATAAAAAATACGAATGAATGCTAAACGAACGAATGGCATTAGATGAAGTCAAATGAAGTAAAATGCAAGGAATTCGAAGAATTTCTAAAGAGGATTTTATGTCGATAAATGCTCTGTAGTCGCATCAATATTCGAAAACGATTGGGAAGATTGAGTGACAAGAATTTCTAGGAGAAAGCATTAAGGGAATTGCGATTTGGACTTTGCAAACTTCATGGTAATTTTAGTGTAATATTCTAAACCAAATAGCAATACTTTCATCAAATTTGACACTGTAGAACCGATTCAAGAGCAAATATTTAAAGACATTTTACATTCAAATACATTTGTACTTACCTTATAACTGATATTCTTCTCGGAATACTTGGATGTATACACCGAAGGCTCCAGACTCGATAATAGGGTTGGTAGCGTATCTTCTCTGGGAAACTCGAACTGTAGATTTCTCTCCAACTAACGACGTGTTTCAGGCTGTGGTATTCTGGGGTATTGGCCGTTTACCAAGGCGCTTAATGAATCATCATCAACGCTGGTCCATTCATTTGTATTTTACTCTTTTCTAATAGCTCAGCTGCTATTAGACCTCTCTCGAGTATTACGGTCAACTCTAAACTCGGCGCCGTTGTCCCGAAATCTTCCTGAGAACTTGATTGTCTCACTTGTCTGAGTCCCTGGTCACAGAGATATTCCAGGCGACCGTACCGGATACACTCCATCCGGAACCCTCGTCATTCGAATTGGGTATATCACTTACATACATACTTACTTAATTTACTTAATTGGCCATAACAACCCGATTAACGGATTTCGGCCTGCCGCAACACATCCTTTCAGCCGCATCTGCTTCTTGCTCGCCTATCTTCCAACGGATACAAGGTCGTCCTCTTCGCCGACTTCCGCAGGTCCGCGCATGAAATACCCGTCTCGCCGGAGCATCCTCCTCCGTTCGAACGACATGGCCGAGCCAATGCAGCCGCTGGATGTTAATACGCTGCACAACTTTTATATCGTTGAGGAACTCATACATGCTTACTGTCGGATCGGATAAGGAAATCATTGCCAACTCGCACTAGACTGAAGATCTAACGCAGTACTTTTCAACTATGAACGACAGATTTTTAAGAAACGTATCAAGGCAATTTTATTTACTCTCATCGAAGAAATATATTTTTCATATTTCAGTTTCTTGAAGATGTCTGACCTGACGTAGACTGCGGTGTGACTATGAACATACACCATGAAAAGGCACACAACTCAACTCAATATTATCGAGAATGAAGTAAAAAAATTTTAATGGAAATAAATGGACCACTTGCATTAGCAGTAAGGAATGACGTAGAACATAAGAAGAAGAATTGTTTTTAATGAAAGCATCACAATGGAGTTTCTGCCCTCTACCTAACACTTCTAACCGCGTATTTCCCTAACTTAGCAACACCTAAATGTATGTTTAAACAACCAGAGAAAATTATTTATTTTTTTCAATTATTTTATGACCTTTTTTTCTTTTTGAAAACTGAAAGAAACAAATAATTTTTAATCACGTATTTTTTTTAATGTATCGATCCAATTATGTGAAGTATTTTTGCATATTTATACAGAAAGATATAAAATTAACAATAATTAGTGTGGATAAAATAACAAAATAAATGAAAGCTGGAAATTAATGAATAAATTTGATATTTTTATAAGTAATTTTCCTATTTTATTTACTACACCCTACGCAATTAATAAATAATTTGGAAAGCATTTAGTTAACCAAATATCAACACGTTTTATGACATTTGAGTAATGCATCAAACAATCCAGGAATTACCTGATGTTAGTAAATTGCTTTTTTACGGGGCACTGTAGACCTAAAATACACTTGTTCAGAATTGGGATTAAATCGAACCCAACATATACATACATAATTGGTCATTACAACCCTTCAGTTATGATTACGACCTAGCTTCTCACACCACTGATGTTGCGTTTGTTAATTATATGCATGAGCAGCAGGACGTACAGTTTAAAGTCGATTTCGAACGACAAAGGTTTTTGAGACACTTTTGATGGCAATTATATTTACTCTTAGAGTTTTTTCCAGAAATTTGATGAGAGGAAGTCGCCGAAGAAATTCTTTTTGTATTTTGTTTTGATGTCTGGCCTGGGGCTCGAACCCTGGCTTTACGTCTAATAAGCCAACACACTACCTATTACTCTACGGCGACTTCACCAACATATAGATTTTGTAATGATGAGAATATTAAATTCTTACTAGGTACTTATGCATTTTAGGAGGTAAAACCTGGTGGGCAGGGAATTATCTTTGTTGACGCCGAGCAGGAGCTTCAGGAAATGCATCCGTATATCAGTGGTATAAAATGGTGCATGTCAGAAACCAAATATGTGGCTGCAAAAAATATTGATTAATACGTTTTTATTTTTTAATTCCTCTTCTAATTTTTTTCATATGGCTATAAGGCTATAAAAATATTTTCTTGACAATAAATATTTGAATTTTGTTTCCTTGTGGTTAAACAGTCTGCTTAACAGTCTGTTTGTCGGCCTTAGGCATAGGGTATGAAATGATCTGCTTTGACGAACTATTAATATCCGTTTTATTATTTTTATTTAATTTAATGCAAATTGCTTCAGTTATTAATATCTGCTCTTATTGTTTCATTTATTGACAGAAAGTGTTTCATTTATTTAAATGAAATGTTTTTCCCCATTTTAATATCGGAAAGTGTTGATGTGAATTTTATTTAATGAAACATGATACCGGATCACAAATAAACAAACGCGAAAAAGAACCGTTAAGCTACCATAATTAAATTTTAAGGCATTTATGATAATAATTGAGCTGTTTATTATTGATGTTACACGATGAAAACCATGTCATTATAATCGAGGTGTTATTGTGCGATGGCTTAAAAGTAAGTTAATTTTTTTTTCCAATTAGTTGTGCTATAAACACAATAAACGCAACGCAGCAAATGCAGCAATTTCTCAAAAAGAGAATACATGGGTATATAGGGAAGTGGTAATTTTAAAAGCAGCGCAACAGCGGTTCCCAAGAGCTGCCCAATCACAGAGACGATGTTCTGCGGTCTACCACACTTTTTTTTCGTTGTGCAGTTTCTCTAATAGTAGCTATTTTTGTTAAAGTGTTTCAAACTAAATTGACCATTAAGTAAAAAAATATTTAAAAGATCCTCCAGAAGTGACGTCGGAACTTTAACGGATATCTTGTCATTTTTTCAGTCTGTTTTACCAAATCACCATTAACGCCCATAGACAAACGATATACATATGCCCACTGAATCGTCGGTTTAGTAGTTGGCAACTGATGCTAATTTTCATCGAATCTTCCATTTCTGGTACATGTTGAATGCCTAATATTTCCCGAAAAATTCAGTCATTGATATGACTAAACTATTACTGTCAGCGACGAGTAGTATCGGCCAAACGATTACCAATTCATTTTGTTCTGAATTGACTGATCTGGATACCAATAATATATAGTTTCAACAGAGCGACACTACTTGTCACATAGATCAAACCACATTGTATATTCTAAGAAAGCATGGTCTTCTCAAATATTTATAAGTGATGTAACTGACCACCGCGGTCTTCGATTTGGCCCCGTTGGATTCTTTCTTAAAGAGTTTTCTTGATTCGAACAGCAGCGGTCATCAACGTATACATAATCCATATTCCAGAGTAATGAAAATATTAGGCATTTCAGATGTTCTTCACCCAACAAAACCGTGGCATACATTAGAACGATGTTATTTATATTCCACACATAATGTCAACGGTAGGTCCTAAATATTTCGATAAAATCTCACACACGCTAGGTTTTGTTTAAATTTAAATCCAGGATGATTTTAGTGAAAGGCCCTATACTATCAAAAGCAATTTTTGATTTCTATTAATTTTAGTGTAGGTTAAGTCTTGTATTTTCATACGGTCAACTGTATGTTGCATATGTTACAAAGCCGTCGGCTTTGTCTATTGTTTGTAAAACTAGCGATACCAAAAACTACTGGACAGCAATTTACGTCCCGCTTGGTTCCAAAAACAGTCATTGTGAATCGAAACGACGTAAATTGCATTTCAAATTGCTCGTACGTACTACAACTACTACTACAGTATCTTCTTAAACTTCGCATTTATTAATTAAAAAAATTATAAATGAAGCAAAAAATTTTTCAAAAATTAATTTTATGTCCTAATATTTCTTACCTCACTTTGTACAAAAATTTTCAATCGGGTAGGTTTGAAGAGTATCGGGTTCGCCATCTAGCTTTTTTTTTCAACTAGTGCTTATTTTGTAAATGGTAACACTTAGTTCATGCCTGATTTGACAGATAATTAGTTTTATTCTTCCGCTGAACGAATATGGTTGTGTATACGCTTGAACAACGCTGGGAAATATTGCGTCATTACTTTGAAAAACATGGTAGAATGTGTGCGAAAATTGCGTACGGATTTTGGAAGAAGAAAAGCACCGTCAGCTCCGTATGTTTGTTATCTTGTGAAAAAAGTGAAAGAAACTGGCATCCTCATCGATAAACCAAATCGTGAAAAGCCAAAAACAGTGCGTACACCCGAGAATTTTGCTGCTGTGGCAGAAGCGCCATCAACATAAATTCACCGTCGTTCTCAACAATTGAACATTTCGGAGACATCATTAAGACGAATTTTGCATAAAGATCTTGGTATGACGCCATACAAAGTACAATTGGTTCAGGAGTTGAAGCCAATTGACCATTCAATGCGTTTTCGCTTCGCTAAGTGGGCCTGCGATCGACTTACAGAAGATGCCGATTTGAGCAAAAAAATCATTTTTTCAGATGAAGCTCATTTTGATCTTGGCGGGTATGTAAACGAGCAAAATTGTCGAATTTGCGGCATAGAAAACCCGCACGCATACATTGAAATGTTGACGCACCCAAAATGAGTCACTGTTTGGTGCGGATTTTGGTCCAGAGGCATAATTGGGCCATTTTTCTTCGAAAATGAGCAAGGAGTGGCCGTTACAGTCAATGGCGATCGTTATCGGGCCATGTTGAACGAATTTTTGTTCACAAATATTGCGGAGGAGGATATTGGGAACATTTGGTTTCAACAGGACGGCGCTACCTGCCACACAGCCGAAGCTACACTCGATGTTTTGCGCCCTGTTTTTGAAGATCGCATTATCAGAACTGATGTCGTTTGGCCACCTCGGAGCTGCGATTTGACATCGTTGGACTATTATTTATGAGGTGCCGTCAAAGATAAGTGTTACGCCGACAAGCCAGAGACAATTGACGCTTTAAAGGACAATATTCGTGAAGCCATTGGTGAAATACAGCTGCACACAATCGATAATGTGCTTAAAAATTGGACCGATCGTGTAGGCTACTGCATGGCCAGCCGAGGCAGCTATTTGAATGAAATTATTTTCGATTATTAACCGGAAGGATTGTACTTTCAAATAAAAAAACAAATTTGAGAAAATATTCAGTAGTTTGTTTTTAAAGCATTTTCAAAAAAAAGTTATTTGGCGGACCCTTTATATCAATTCGCTTCTGTAATAAAGACTTATTTTGCACACATATCTCTATATTATTTAAGACTAGAATTTACTCTTACCTTTGCCAACTCATTTATTTCCTCATTATAAGGTTTCAGACTGTTTTGGCTAATAAAATCTGTGAATTGTTTTCATGTCTCGATATCTGAAGTTGGTTTGCCTTTACAAGAAAGAGTTTTAAGTTAGTAAGTAATACATCATCCATGTTAAAATAATCAACAAATTTTTGTAAGCATTATTAAGCTGTAAGAACTGTTGTATATGATTGTCGCCTTTAATATTGTTGACTTTAAAATTAACGCTTATGCTGTTCAGGACAAGATCGACTATATGCAGTTTTTCTTGTGGCAAAATATTTGTTTTCAATATTTCTATACTCCTGATAACAGTTATTCTTTAAATAATCGTTAAATAAATTGCAAGGAATTTAAACTTTTAGGTAAACTTCTAAGTGTTGGGAAGTTTTGTGTTTTGGAGAGTTTTTATAGCCAACTACAAAGGCTTAGGGCTATTACTACAACTTGCCGTTAACTAAAGGGAGAATTTTAAAGGGCATATAAATTGTTTTTCATTATTATAAGTGGACAATATGGCAGAAGGGAGCGTTAAGCTAAATGGAGGATCTTCCTATCGGTAATTTTTAAAGTTAAGTTTATGTTTGAACTTTCCATATTATATATTATTTTCAATATGGCAACTTCAAATATAAACACAATGAGCATATGCAAAAAAAACGAAGAACGCCGTTGCCGATGCACTTAAAAAAAATCTGTTTAATTGAGCTGTGTTATCGGCATTGCTCCGGCACTGCCATATTTATGAAAAAGTTTACTTTACGAGAAGAAGTTAAAAGTGACTTTAAAGTTCACTTTAGCTAAAGTTACCTTTAAGTAATACCAACTTTAATAAGAAGTTGTAATAATATTTATATATTTCCACCAAGCAATATCGTAAGTACATATAAATACATATATTTTAAAATATTTGGCATCTTCTCTTTAATTTATTTATATTTGTTTCAATTTGACATTGACTTTATAGCACACTTTTCCAATTGCATACATACATAATTGGTCATTACAACCCTTCAGTCAGGATTACGACCTAGTTTCTCACACCACTTATGTTGTGTGTGTTAATTTTATACATGAGTGGTGGGACCTACAGTTTAAAGTCGACTCCGAATGACAGATTTTTTTGAGAAACTTTTCATGAAATCTGCTGAGAGGAAGTCGCCGAAGAAATATTTTTTTTTCATAATTTTGCTTTGATGTCTGACCTGGGGTGACCACAGATTCTGACCAGATTCTGTTCGTCGAATCGACCAAGCTCATTTACTCTTTATTATGTAATTCTTTTATGTTTGACCAAATTTCGCACTTTTTATCAACAATGTTGGTTGATAACGAAAGCTTGTAGTGAAAAAACGTACCCTGGCTACCCATTTTTTTTAATCCTGGATATTCATTTTTGTGCAGTAAGGTTACTCCTAGTTGAATCGACGATCAAAAAAATTTTTTTTTCGTCTACTGACTGCAAGTTTTCATTATCAACTAACGTTGTTGAAGAAAGAACGAAATTTGGTCAGACATAAAAGAGCAATATGATAAAGAGTAACTGAGCTTCATCGATTCGACGAACAGTAACCGTCCAAGGGTTAAAAACTGGCAAAGAAACCATTTTAAAATTAATATAACGGAAATTTATTACTGTATGTTTTTTATGTACAGTTTCCTTTGACGCTCACTGTATGTATGGCAAATGAATACGATTAATTTAATACAATGTACAGTTATAGATTTTTTTATTAATTTAATTAAATAAAAAAAATTTAATAAAAAGTTTTGCTCTTAAAATATTTCAGATAAAGCTTATACAATTTGCTTTACATACAATTTTAAATGAATTTTTATGATATTAAGCAGTACACAAAAAGGCAAGGGCATTATTCATAAGCAACATTATAGAATAATTAAATAATTTTGAGTTATTTTATAGCCTTTTATTTTTGTTATTGCTGTATATTCTGCTGATTAAAAAAAAAATAAAAATATACACTACAGAGCTTTATGGCCTATAAAAATGTATTTAATATTTCAAATAATTTTTTTTCATATGCTAGCTTTATATTTTAATACGATTGTCTACAGAACAAAATTAATTTATTTTAAATTTATAAACATTAATTTTATATGAGGTTATTACACAATTCATGTTAAGCAAATAATGATACTCAATATTGAAAAACATTTAAAACATTATAATTTTATGAATATTGTGTTAGCATAACATTATTTTTTTAATTTAATGTGATTAAATTAACAGCACCCTCTTTAAGAAATTTATTACGCAATAATTGCACACCTCATTAGTTACTACAAATTTAAATCGAATCATAAATGCCCAAAACATTCTAAACATATGGCATGTATGTGGTCTCTATATGATAATTGATGTTAATCGGAAACTAAACATTTTGCATCCGTATGGACAGCATAGTGCACGTAAGTAAATAAAATGCTTCAATTGTTAAGACCAATATCTTACAGTAAATGAACAATAATGGCAACCAACAACTCATTAATTAAGCTTCAAAATGTGTGCACAAACAAAAACCGAAATGCAGTTGGGAATGAGTAGAGATATTTGAAAATTATGCTGTAAAGCTTAGCAAGCAGTCTCAGTGATCGTCTTTATATTCCACACAATTTAATAACGAATTTGATTTATTTTGAAATTCTATTTGTGAAACAAAAATAAATTGAATTAATTATTTAATTACGGATAACTCATGTACTCTTTGCCATTATCTACAGTGATGGGAATAAACATTCGCAATGATAGTATTTCTTTATTTATTAATTAAAATACAATTACAGGTTATATCTAATTATTATGAGCTGAGTAACTTAGACCATATGCTCGTTGTAGTGTAACAGACCAGAGTTTTTGTTGGGAATCGAATCCACAACCCTCACGCTTAAAGTCTAGCACTCCATCCACTAGATTAACAGGGCACCAGGGTAAATCATTCATTTTATTTTCAAATTTAAAAATTATAATAAAATTTATTTTACACTTCATAAATCTTAACCTTAAAAAGTTTCCAACACAAAGAAAGAAAAACTATTAAAAAAATTATTTTATTCTTTAAAACACTTCATTTTGATTGCAATATATTCTGACTTTTTATTCTTACCACCAATATGTCGCATGCCAGTTTTTATTTTTATTAATATTCACACATAGGTTCGGCAAATCTTGTACTAAATGCCGACAGAGAGAGATCGAGAAGGAGCCTTAGAGCACATTTTAACATTTTGCCACAATTCATCTACATTTTTTGATGTTTGCTTTCCATCGTCTTTTCAATTTCAGTCCACAATTTTTTCTCAATTTAATTGAAATCAGGGGATTGTGACGACAACTTTAAAACATTTACGTTTTGTTCCTCTAAGCAGCTTTCAACAAGTCGTGGAGTGTGCTTAGGGTCATTGTCGTTCATGAACGTGCCACATTAACCCACTAACGCCTGACACCAGAATCCGCGGTCCAATTTCAGTGAAATTTGGCATAAATAGTCTTTGGAGTATTTATATTGATATGAATATTTTTAATTTTTTTTTTAGGTGTCGTGGGGGCCTCTATAGGGCATGGGTATGTTTCTACCCATTTGGGCAGAAGTGTGTTCTGAAATAAAATTTTTTCTCTCTATAATATGTATGGCTGTTAAACACCATAGTTAAACTATTTTTGAGAGTTTTATTGAAAATGTGCCTTAAAAATTAATTGTGGCATCACTCATAGTCTTTCTGTGGATGAACAGATGCTCACATATTATGGTCGCCATTCCCTAAAGATGTATATAAAGGGCAAGCCAATACGATTTAGCTACAAATACTGGGTGTTAGCTTCTATGATAGGATATTGTTATTCCTTTATCTAATATGCTGCCACTTCTGCTAATAATAATGCTGACTGCGGCCTTGAAGAAAACGTGGTTCTACGACTATTATTGAATACTTCATATCCAAGCCAATATAACCATTATCTCGAAAAGGTTATTTTGTAACAGGTACTGTTCGAGATAATCGGAGCAATCACGCATGGTTGGATGATACTAAATTGATGAAAAAGAAACCTCGGGGTTCATCAGATTTTAGCTTTGACAAAAATAAAAATATTAACGCAGTTCGGTGGAACGATAATTACCTGCACACATATTTATTATCATGTTATACCTATGTATATTAAATCTTTCTGAAGGTGATGACTGTGATGTCTAATTTTTTGGGTGTAGAGCCGATGTGCAAAATCAAAAGATATGACAGTAAACATCGTAAGATGGTTGTCGTTGAACAACCATACATAATACATGCATATAACCAGCGAATGGGTGGAGTTGACTTATTCGATAGTGGCGTCAACAATTATCGTATTCGAGTCCGCGGAAAAAAGTGGTATTGGCCATTACTCACTAACGCTGTTGACTATGGTAAACGCAAGGAAACTACACTGCATGTGCAGGGGATGTGAAAGTTTGCGACCTATGAGCCAACTCGATTTTCGGGTTAGCGTTGTAGGAGCGTGGGTAAAACTTCGTGAAAATCGACGCCGTGATAGAAAAGTTGTCACAAATGCACAGCAAATAGCAAATCGCACTAACAAATTTGACCACATGATTGATAAAATTGGAAAACGCGGAGGCTGTGCGCAATGCGGTGGGAAAACAGAGTACGGTTGTACAATATGCGGTTTGAATGTGAATCCAAGGGATTGTTTTGCACAATTTCATGACAGAACTCCCGAAAATATAGAAAAAATAAAGGAAAATTAATGATTTGAAATTTCTGTTTGAAATTAATTTTTAAAAGTTTTATAATAAAATGAATTGTTTTTTCTTACCAAAGCCTAAGTGGGTGTTTTTATACCCATGTCATTTAATCGCACCTGTAGCTTAGGTAAGTAGACCAATTCAAGTAAAAGTTTTTTCATCGGGTAGAAGATATATAATATTACATGGCATCTCAAGGGATTTTTGAGAACATCATCCACACATATTCTTTGCACGAAATTTTGATTTTGAAAAATTCGTGATCTTTGACCTTTCTGCTGTCATCCCAAATATGTGAATATCATGCTTTACTAATTTTGTTTTAAACCGTTCTATGTCTTCTTTATTCGTTCCTAAAGAACCGTTTGGGCTATCGTTTAGTTAGGGCAAGATAGAATTTTTTAAGAAATCTCCTTTTTTTGGGTATTTTTCTACCCATTCGGCGTTAATGGGTTAACAGTAAATTTTTCCCCGTATATGTTAGCTTTTGCCGTAATCTAATTGCTGTAGTCTAGAGTGTTGGCTTATTAGATGCGATGCCACGGTTCAAACCCCAGGTTAGATGTCTCCAACAAAAAAAAAAAAAAAAAAATTGAGAAATCATTTATTGGGTGACTTCTTCTCAGCAGATTTCTGGCAAAAACTCTGAGAGTAAATAAATTACCATGAAAAACATGGCAAACACAAGTGGTGTGAGAATCTAGGTCTTAATTCTAACTGTTGTAATGACCAATTATATATGTAGGTATGGAAGGATACGCATTATATGGCTAACATAATCTTAAGGTTGAATACGATTGAAATCTGGCTAGAAATGTAAGGCGGAAACATCACATAGGATAGTTTAAAACAAAGACCCAAAAATAAGGATTAGTTTAAAACAAAGACCCAAAAATAAGGATTGCAAAAATATTCTGGGCAATAGCGTCAAAGATATACTAAGGCAAAATAAATTCAACTTGAGTACACTAATTAGTCTAAGTACGGGACACTCTGCTTTATATGAAGAATTCGAAAAGATGGAATACTTTTATGCCATTACCCAGCATTTTTAAGCTCAAGATAGAAATATTTGTGGGATTTTAGTATACTAGATATAGACTTCATGTAGCGTGCATTGGAAAAACTGTTTTATCTTCACAAGTCTTGCAAAGCGAATTGATGGAGCTAAAGTTGACATTAATAAAGGTATTGTGTACCTTCCAATTTTCTTCAAATTTTTTTCTTCCAATTTTTTTCATTTTTAACTTTTTTTCGGGCTTGACAAGGAGGTACACTACAAGCATTGAACTCCATAATTAATAATAACTTCATGTTATTCTACCCGATATTTTTATTTTTGCAAAAAATTCAAAAACAAAAAAAAACGTATTAAATTTTTCGAAAATGAGTATCATAAAGTTAGCGTAATAAACACAGCTATCTCCATTGGAAATTGCTGCCTTTGTTTCTTTCTTCAGATTTTGACCATACATTTTGATTAGATGAAAACGAATTTGGCACTGCCATATTGACTGATAGCAAGCATTCAACAGATGTAAGAAGATGGCATCATTAACTCATTTCACGAAAAAAGTGGAGATTGCTGCCTTTGTTTCCACACCCCCCATTTTATCATTTACCAGACGTTTACCAGCTTCAAACTCTCGCTGAATGCATTCATGCTGCAATAGTATGAAGTATGGTATGTACTTTTTATTCATTTTTGTAAGGTGTGCATGTGTCATAGCATTAATCAAAATGTCATTCACTGCATGCGAATTATAAATACTAAAAATACCATCCCACATACATATATACATATGTATAATAAAAATTTAGTACCTATTGTGATGATATCATATGCAGCATTTGTATTTCATACATCAAAATGCCAAAATGTCAGTTACCGCAAATTTTAATCGTGATCAACAAGGTGACAGCAGCTTAATTTTAACGTAAATTTTCTGATGAACATTAGTATGATGCTGACGTTAAATATGGCAATGTAGGGTATATGGTATATAAATATGTCAAGTGAAACCGGTAAGGTATTACGCTGGATGACAATTAATTACTCTCAGAGTTTTTTCCATATTTTTTCAGAATGTCAAAGCTGCGGTTTGAACTTTAAACTCTCGTCTAGTAAACTGACGCTCTATACATTAGCACCCGCCAATCACGGAAGGTATAGTAAAGAGATACCTTTTATTAAATTGAACTTTTTATTTAGTATGGCTGAAGGGTACACATTGTTGTTCCCGTAGTCTTGTAAGTAAGGTGTTGGCTTATTAGACGTGAGGCTGTAATTCAATCCCTGGCTCAGACATCTCGAACAAAAAGAAATATGAAAAAAATACATCTTGAACGACTTCCTCTCAACAGATTTCTGGCAAAAGCTCTGAGAGTAAATAAAAATTGCCATGAAAAGTTTCTCAGAAAGTTTGTTGTCCAAAGTCGACTACAGGGTATAAGCCGTCTACCTATTACATATAAGGTTCTTACAGGCGTATTGTGGGAACGACTGAAGCCAACCGACCTTATCAATGCGGCTTCAGACCTGGCAAGTCCACCATCGACCAGATCTTCACACTATGCCAAATCCTGGAAAACACCCACGAAAAACAAGTCGACACACCATCTTTTTGTCGACAATAAGGCAGCCTTCGATAGCCCCATAAGGGATCGTTTTTTTCCGCAATGTCGGAGCTCGGTATACCTGCGAAGCTGATAAGGCTATGCAGAATAACGTTGAGCAATTCGTGCAGCTCCGTCAAGGTAGGAATGGACCTCTCCGAACCTTCTCATACGGTGCAAGTTTTCAGACAAGACGATTCCTTATCATGCGATATCTTCAATTTCGTCATGGTGAGCGTTCTGCGAAAGGCGGTATGGCACTATTTTTCAAAAAAGTGTTCAGTTGCTTGCGTACGCTGACGACATTAACGTCATAGGACGTACCAAGCGAGACTTTTAGTGCTATTGAACGGGAGTCTACTACGATGTGTCTGCCAGTAAATGAGACAAACAAAGTATATGTTATAGACAAGTAGAGATGTGCGGCGTATTAATTCTCAGATTACGGCCTATAACTATAGTTTTGAAACAGTCAAGGAATTTATTTATCTTGGCTCCACCGTTACCACCATCTGGAGATTAAAAGCAGGATCAGTTTTGCCAACAGGTGCTACTATTGTCTCTATAGACAATTGTCGTACGACAAAACAAATATTCTACAAGGCGCTCATCCATTCCGTGCTTCTTTAGGGTGCAGAGGCATGGACCCTATTAAGCACTGATGCAGCAGTCTTGAGAGTGTCGTGAAAAGACCTACGTGAGTAGGTGTTGCGAGTTGCGATTTCCACATCCGATCCAACAGTGAGCTGTATGAGCTCTTCAACGACATAGACGTTGTGCATCGTATTAATATCCAGCGGCTGCGCTGGCTCGGCCATGTCTTTCGAATTAAGGAGGATGGTCCGGCAGGACGGGTATTTGATGCGGCGATCTGCAGACATCGGCGAGGAGGACGATCTTGTATGCGTTGGAAGGACCAAACTGTAACCAACTGGCCTCTGAAGCAGAGGCGCCTGGAAGGATGTGTTACGGCAGGCCGAAATCCGGTAATCGGGTTGTTAATGGCCATTTAAGTAAGTAAGTAAGTCAAAGTCGACTTTAAACTGGAGTTCTCGCTGCTCATGTATAAAATTAGCAAACACAACATTTGTGGTGTGAGAAGCTAGGTCGTAATCGTGACTGAAGCGTTGTAATGACGAATTATATTATATATGTAATGTATATACATATAGTGGCGAGCAAAAGTGTATTCATATTGGCAGATTCCGCCCTTTAACCCCCATAAAATCATTAATGAATGAGAACGCAAGATGAATGTTTCATGATTGATTACTTTTTTATTATATTAATTATTTAAGTTAAAAAATTAAAAGAAATTCACTTCAAGAATAAAATTTATTTATTTATTTATTTTTTAATAATATAATAAAAATAAAATTAAAAATAACTCAATTGGAACACTTTTGCACGTATATTCAAAAACCTTAATATTAAGCGATTTTTAATACTTTGTCCACAATCCTTTGTTCTTTTTTATATTTTTAATGCGCTTTGGCATACTCTCCACCAATTTTTGTATGATTTCATCTGGGATTTTGTTCCACTCCTCTTCTACTCTTTGCCAGGGTGCTCTTTCATACACGGCCAGTCTTCTTTTTAAAAGAGCCCACAAATTTTCTATAGGATTGAGATCCGGGCTTTGTGCTGGCCATTTAAGTAATTAAAATTTTTGGTTAGACAACCAATTTCTAACAATTTTGGAGGTATGTTTAGGATCTCCATCTTGTTGAAAGTGTATCTCCTACTCGGGATATTCACTTTTGTCCACATATTCTGGCAAATTAGTCTGAAGAATATTGCGATAATCTTTCTTCTTCATTATATCTTCTATCTTAATCAGTGGACCAACGTTCCACCAAGTAAAACACCCCCACAACTTCCCCCACCATATTTTACTGTTTGCTTTTCATGATGTCTTTGAAGATTTTCATGTGGGCGGCGCCAGTAATATTCTTTCCCATCTGATTGGAAACGGTTAATTTTAGTTTCATCAGACCAAATCACATATTGCCAATCCTCTGCTGTCCAGTTTTCGTATTCTTTACAAAATTGCAGGCGCGACTTAACATTTTTATTTGATAGGGCTGGTTTCTTTTCCTTGACTTCTGTGACTAGACCAATTCTTTGTAGTGACCTACGAACAGTACAGTCACTAACGTGTTTATTTATTGCCTTGGCAGCTAATTTTCGTGTTCTAGTATCCCTATTTCTCATTAATCGCTCAATATGCCGAGCATCTGCGTCTGTTAACAACCTTGGACGACCAGTTATGATACATTTGGATGATATATTTCGTCTTTTACGAACACTTTGCACAGTACTATGGGCTATTTTTAAAGACTTAGCTATTTCTCTGCATGACTGTCCATTTTCCGTCATAACTACTATTCGATCTTCTATTTCCACGCTTATTTTTTCATTTTGTGGTTACAAATAAATTACCAATGTTTATTTTAATAAAAAAAATGTTAATAATATTTTGGAAACTGGACTTAAACTTTTTAAAAACAAACAAAGTTGATATTAAACCAGAACTCGATAAAAACAAACGGTAAATTATAAATTGACACCTGTAAAGTGCCATAAACCAATATGAGCAAAGTGTTCGAGTAGTCATATGTTGCGATAATGTTCGATAACCAGGCTGTAATTGTTATTTTTATACAGTTTTTCAACTATAATATAACCTAACAGTAATGAATAAACATGCGAATTTTCGTTAAAATATCTTAACTAGAAAAAATTTTATTGACGTTTTACTAGAAAATTTACCAACATGAAAACAGTTTTAATAATTTTAGTTACAGTTTGATGTATAATAATAATTTAAAAATTAATTGAACTATAAGTCAATCTTTATGTTGTGTAGGAATAGAAGAAATAAGTTAGTAAATTTAATTAAATTTAGCATAATTAATATTGCTCTGATAAAAGACTTAAACATCATTTGAACTTTAGTCTTGAGTGCAAAAACTCGAAGCTTTTTAATGCAAGTGCTGATTGAATAAATGCCTGGATTTGTAAAACCGTAAGTTTAGTTTCTCACATTTAATGCTGCTCTGTATTGTTTACTAAATCTCATATAAATTGTAAATTATAAATGCACTGCTTGCAACAACTAACAATTACAAAACTATCCATACTAAATATTGTGATTTTAATTGTAAAACTTAATTTACGATTTGAAAATAGCTACATAAAGAGAATCTAAAGTTAATCTACTACAAATTATCAACTGCACTCAAGTATAATTAAATACATATGCATGTACATATGTGATGTAATCCAAATTAAAACAAATTCATGCAGAAAACCCATACACTAAAATTACTAATTAACCCATTGCGTGTGAAATAATTTGATAATAAAATCAATTTAAAATTTCCTTTTTTAATATTTTACGGGCTGATCATTAATAGATGTGTTTTTATTTGAATACTTAGAAGTGTTCAGTGTTCTGCTACGAATATTTAAAATGTTTACAACCTTCAAAAGATCAATTTTTTCTCAAAATATACGTATGCAGCTTAATTTGGTTATTAACAAACCGACAATTCTTTAAATGATCACATACAACACATAAAATTCAATTAAATTCATAGCAGACATCAGAAATGAGTATTCAAAAAGATGAGTAGAATCGTATCATACTCATAGTTTCTGATACTTACTTCATAATTATTTTAATATCATGGAAACTCTACTTATATTCAAAGTTTGAAGTACTCATCGAACTCATACTTAACAACACGTCTGATATTGTTGATTTCGACTCTCCATGAGTCTACATTTACAGGAAAACCAAATAAGTATGATTCATCTAAGAACACTAAAATACTCACTAAAAGTGTTTGTTTGCACTGCTTGCTGTCTTTGTCTTTTTCTTTCTTCTTTTTTGTAAATGCAACAACAACTAAAACTGTAAATTTTGATGAATGATTCAAGTCACTGGAATCATTTATGAATATTATATTATTTATGAATCTGAATGAGTAGACGTATGAATCAAACATATTTCGAATGTTATCAGTTTGATGTCAACGTTATACTCATACTCATTGCAACCTGTACTTATAAATCAATGTTGTACTGAGTATGAATGAATCAGAGTAGTTGGATTTCAATACTGTTGACTCACTCATACTCAAAATTTCATGATTACTTATGAGTAGCGAAAAAGACATTCATTGCTGATCTCTGGTACTTATCTTAATTCCGAGATCAAACTAGCAAACTAAGTACGATACCGACAATTCGTTTAATGTCGGCCATTTAGATATTATTTGTGAAGAATCGAACCCACTATCCTCAATCTAATTGTCGAGCACACTACCCACAGCTGAAGTCAGGGATTATACATTCAAAATATAAAAATCAATTGGCTTTATAGTGATCAACTGTCTACTGTGGACTTTTGTCCAAGCATTACTTTTTTGAAAAAGAGCAGGGCTTTGGCATTCAAATCTTGTAATGCCTGGACCACATAATCGTCAGACAAAGCGATTCTAGCTTCAAATTTAGAAAAATTTAATTTAATGGTATTTTTACTTCTAAGATCTAAGAGTCCTAAAAGACCAATTGTGTTTAAGCTTACATACATACATACAAATATAATTGGTCATTACAATCCTTCAGTCAAGATTACGATCTAGATTCTCACATCACTTAAGTTGTTTGTTGTAATTTTATCAACAAGAGGCGGCGACCTCAGCTCACAGTCGACTGCGAGCTACAGATTTATTGAGAAACTTTTCATGGCAATTTTTATGTACTCTCCTAGTCTTTGCAAGAAATCTGATGAGATGAAGTCGCCGACCTGGGGTTTGAACATTGGCCTCACGTCTGATAAGCCAGCACACTACCTGCTACTATAATTAAGCCTTTCTAAACGCTTCCTATTTCTAAATTTAAATACAACTAAGTGTGTGTGTAATATCACCCAAATTTGTTCATCGTATTCATGTTTAACTCATTGATGCCATTATGTATTGAATACATTATTATTCAAATTTCCTACACGGCTTCTCTGGATGAAGCACATAAGAAATGCCCCACTTTTCATAATTTTTCAACATAAATTAAAATGAAATAAAATAGATGGCATAGGTTAGGTTGCCGAGGAAGTCGTCGTAATGTAGTAGGTAGTGTGTTGGCTTATTATACGTAAAGCCAGGTTTCGGGCCCCAGGCCAGACATCAAACAAAAAACAAAAAGTATACCTTCGCCGACATTCTCTCAGCAGATTTCGGGCAAAAACTCTGAGAATAAATAAAATTCCCATGAAAAAGTTTCTCAAAACTCTGTCGTTCGGAGTCGACTTTAAACTGTAGGTCCCGCCACTCATGTATAAAATTAATACACACAACATAAGTGGTGTGAGAAACTAGGTCGTAATCCTGACTGAAGGGTTGTAATGACCAATTACGTATGTATGTTGGCGAGAGGACCATGATATTTATGACAGAAAAATTTTAATTCTTTAAAAGCACTGTCTGTCTGTGTAAAACATTTCTAAATTAGTCTCTATTATTTCAGTCAATATAAACAGATTCAAACTTTAGGAAAAAATTCCTTTTCCAATCATGGCAGAAGCGCTATGTCAATTCAAACCCCAAAAAAAAAGTTGGTAATTATCATCCTATAGTGCTCAACGATGTCCTCAGACAAACATAGACCAATGACCATGACAACCCAAAATTCAAACGCAACAATGAACACATTAAATGCTTTGTCATGTAGATTGTAGATAGGTATCGTCCGAAATTCGACAATTTTGCTTGTTTACGTACGCATTCATATAGAAGTAATTTTCATCGCTGAAGATGATTTTTCAGTAAAAATTAGTTTTAATTGCCAACTGAACCAGAACCCATTCAGCAAACACAACCTCGTTATAAATGGTGGTCCATAGTGATTTGGAAAGAAAGACTGAATATATAACAACTAATGTCACAGATGTAGCTTCAAGCAAATTCTTGAGAAAAAAATGTTGGTGCTTTTGCCAGAACTAGTCTAACCCAATGTAGAACTCTAAACCTTCTTGAAATATGTTAGCGCATCATATGAATTCTAATTTATTGAAAAAAGGTTTTCACTAAGGATTAATATAACACAATAGACTAATGAATAAAACTCTCACACACAAGCAAGCTTAACAACTATAAGAGAGAGATGTGTTGAAATTAAATTTCAATTCATTTCATATGAAAAACACATCAATCTGCTTCCAATTATAAACAACATTTTCTAATTTAATGGAAATCTTATATAATTTTGCATTAAGTACACATTTAAGCACACTTCAATGAATTTATCAAGTCATTTTATTGCATTTAAAGAAAAGAGTTACATTTAAAATTAAATTAATTGCAACAGTATAGGAACCAGAGAAACTTTCAATATGTTCGGCAAAAAGATAATAATTTTTTTAATGATTAGAAAAGAAATAAAATTTAAACTTTGCCATCATTGAAAGCAATTTTGTGGTCAACTTTTGGTTAAATTTAATGCTTTATGCCGTTCTATTGAGTTTCACACTAGTAGGTAGGGTACTATACTCCTAATGTTAATGAAATCGATTTTATACTAGAGGTGCTGGTCTGTTACAGACATACATATACATACAACGTTTCAGTCCGATTTACGAACTAGATTCTCACGCCACTCCTGTTATGTGTGTGATAATTTTAAACTCAAATTCGAACGACAGATTTTTGAGAAACTTTTCATGGCAATACTTGTACGTTTGATTGGCCCTGGATGGTTATTCTTCATTTTTGTACATTAAGGTTACTCTTCGTTGAATTGAAGAACAATTTAAACCTGGGTCGATTCGTCGATTCGACGAACCTCATTAACTCTTAATCATGTAATTCTTTTATGTTTGACCAAATTTCTCCCTTTTTATCAACAATGCTGTTTGATAACGAAAGTCTGCGCTGGCCACACATTTTTTAACCCTGGTTGGTCATTTTTGTACAGTAAGGTTACCCTTCGTTGAATCGACGAACAATTAGAAAAAAAGAATTTGTTTTACGTCTGCTCTGCGAACAGTAACTGTCCATACTGGCAATTTTATTTACTCTCAGAGTTTTTGCCAGAAATCTGCTGAGAGGAAGTCGCCAAAGAAATATTTTTTCATATTTGGTTTTGTTGGAGATGTCTAACCTGGGGTTTAAACCGAGGCCTCACGTCTAATAAGCCAACACACTACCTACTAGACCTTCGGCGGCTTCGAAACTATTTGACAAGAAATTCTTTTCACATGATAAGATTTGCATTGCTTGCTTATATTCAAACATTATTTTTCTACAAATACATTCTTTGAACTTTATTTATTTTTTCCTCCCATTATAGCACTTAAATAATTTTATTATTGCATTTGTATTTAATCCATTAAGCAACTACAAACTGTTTGTGCTTGCGGCGTTGCGTTTATTGTGTTTATAGCATTAAAAGTATATATAACATATACAATTGGCACAAATTAAAGTTATTTTTTTTTTTGCACACTATACAAATACCATCTCCTTCACCTTATGTGGGAAATGTGGTAGTAACCAATATAATAAAATTAAATAACAAAATATGAGCAATAAATTATGTTTTTAAATAATTTTTCTAGCATAGAAATTTCATTAAAAAAATCTTTTCTTATAACATAATCAATTTTTGTTCCAGAATATTATAGCCATGATGAAAGAATGAATGAATGTTTTGTAAACATAAAATATTACGATGAGTAATGAAATATTTCATAAATTTAATATGAATGTTTAATATGAATGTTTTAACTCAAGAGTGGCTATAAATAATGCTACCAAGTAATCAACTGTATAAAAGGGAAGAAGAAATATCTTTGAAGGTATAATTCTATCACAACAAGTTTTATGGAAATATTTTCCACTTTTTCATACACATTTTATTCTTTGCTCTAACGTACGTATGTTAACATGTAGCACAGCATAAAAAGAAGAAAACTAAATCCAAGATAATAGCTTTAATAGAAAATAACAATAAAAAACTTTATCTAACATTATTAAAGGAAACCACATGTGGTTTAATCTGCTATATCTTGTGGTTTCTAATAGTATAAGGAATTTCATGACCTTGAAATTTAGTTCGTTTTAAAAGAAGTTTATTGAAACGTTGTTATTGGTAAACAATTATTTCTCGCTAGGGCAGAAGTGATAACAAAATAGGTTAATAAAATACATGCACAATGAGAAAACTACAATGAAAGTAAGAGATTTTAATGTTATTCGCTAGAAATCAAAAAGCAAAGTAAATAGGTAGTAGGATGTAGGCTTTGTCTCACTGAAAATTGGTATATTTGATCAAATTTAAAATTTTACTAGCAAAAAACCCAAACTTCTAATCGCTGTCATTTCAATATACTGCCTTACATTAAAGGTGTCCCAATAAACAAATTTCTCCAACTGATTTCCAGAATATTCAACCTCTAACTATTACGTTATGGTCGTGAAATAATTTCACTTAAAGGTTTTCTAACTACTTGCCGTTGTAGCAAAGCATCATTTTGGTTTCATCGAAAACAATCGCCTTTCTTGGTGTTGCCCAATAGGAGTTGACCATTTTGTGCCATTCTTTAAAAACTATACAATATTGTCACTTATTGTAGGCGCCTTAGTCTAGTAAGTAGTGTGTTGGCTTATTCGACCCTAAGCCAGACATCTGCAACAAAAGGTAATATGAAAAAATATTTATTCGGCAATTGCCTCTCAGCAGATGCCTGGCAAAAAACTCTGAGAGTAAATAAAATTGCTTTGAAAATTTCCTCAACAATCTATCGTTCATAGTCCACTTTAAACTGTAGGTCTCGCCACTCATATATAAAATTAATGCACGTAATATAAGTGGTGTCAGAAGCTAGTTCGTAAATCTCACTGAAGGTACCAAATATGTGCGTGCCAATTATGTGCGTATGTATGTATATTAATATTCTAAAGTAAAAATTCCAATCATACTGCTGCTAATCTTATTAGGTCATTTGCCTTTCAAAGTCCGCACAGACTTAATACTCTTGCACAAAGTCTTGAATATGACTCCAAGAGATATCACTTGGAACAACGTTCGCTAAACCTCACATAAAAGTCAAATGCAAACTTGCTTGGCGGCAATATCAATAGAAAACCCATAAAAATGGAATGCTTGGCCTTAAGGGATATCCTACCACGTATTGAAAATAATATTTTAGAATATTTTGCCTTTGAGTTGTAAATTTACTCTGAGTTCTTCCTGGGGGTACCGACAATTTTACGGTGCAAAAATATGGAGTCACCAGAAATTCTAACTTATTTTTTTTCTTATGGTTTTTGAAAATCATTAAATTATTTTTTTTTATAATAAATATAAAACGAAATTGTTACGTTTTTACCTTTTAAAAACTTTTAAAATATGAGCTCGTAGATTAAATTAAAAAATTCATTTTTATTTGGTTTTAATTACAATTCTTTATTATTTGCACAATTCTGTGTGCCACTGTTTACAGCTTGAGGTAAACAACAACAACTGCTTTTCATTGTTACTTCTCTGTTTATACCCTTTGCATAAACAATAACAATTACTAGACAATTATTGGACAGATCATTGTAACGGAGGTCTTCAAATCACGATTTATCTCTTCAAACGCACCGCTTCTTCACACAAGACGTAAACATTCTGATAAATGTCCTTGCACACGAACGTGCATAACATCGTTGTTTACGTTTATTATTGTAGTGTTATATTAAGCAGTACGATAATTCGTAAACAGGTTTGTTTACTGTATTTTTTAGTTTTAGTAGCTTTAGTTTATAATTATAACGTTAGGCGATGTAAGAGCAAAACACCAGTATCTTGATTTTTCATTTTCGTAACAATATATTAGGGTACCTAAATTTTTGGTGCCTACTGTGTATATAATCATAGTTGGCCGGGCAAAATATAAAATTATTCCAAATCGGGCTCTGATTGATCTGATCATATGTATAAGAAAACTCCGAGACAAACACTTAAGCAGACAAAATGTTTGAATCCAGCTTTAAATATACTCTTTCTAATGCCATTTAACGTTATCCAATCGCACTTATTAAACGCAAATTAATGGGGTCGATTTAGTTTCCTTATGTTTCCATTATCAACTACCAAATGTAGTCACCGTAGTCTATTAGGTATTGTGTTGGCTTATTCGACGTGAGGCCATGGATTAAACCCTAGGTCAGAAGTCTCCAACAAAACGAATTGTAAAAAATATTGCTCTCAGCTGATTTCTATCAAAAACTCTGAAAGTAAAATAAAAGTGCCATGAAAACTTTCTCAAAAATCTGTCATTCGGAGTCGACTTTAAACTGTAGTTACCGCCATTCGTGTTTAAAATTAACACACACGATATAGGTGTTAGAAGCTAGGCTGTATATATTTATCTAAAAGTACTAAATATTGGAGTTCATTTTAAAGTTTAAGTTTTAAAGTACGAAACATTCAATTGAATTTCATTTAAAATATAAAACTTACGTTTATAAAGAAAACATTTCAACAGTTTAATATCGAATGTACAATCTTGGCTTGAAAACATTTCTTTGTGCTGTAACAAACTGAAAATTGAAAACCGTGTTTTTTTATTAATTTTGTTGCTGTGGGAATAAATTACGAAAGCACAACAGTATATGTATTTGCTATTTCATAATTTTGTCATTAAATTATACTGTGTACATTCCAATTTTTAAATTCTCAATGGCGTCATTTTTTTCTTCTTACTGCAGGACAACGATAATAATTCTATCATACAGATACTCATAAAGCGTCATAAATTCCATTCGTAACCCTTACAGTTTCGAAGGTTTTTCTAGAGTCTTGTTTTCGTACGAATACTTAATTTTTTTTTTTGCTAATTATCAGCAGTGGATGGTAAATATTGCTTCTCAGCAACAAATTTTACGTTGCAATTTACAATTCTTTGCCCTAGCATGTGTAGTTGCTGGGCTTGTAATCGTGTGTTATGAATTGTTAATGTATATGTAACTTTTTAATGTAACAGTTTTATTGCCATTGGCATCCAAAATAACTGGCCACAGCAATAAACGATACTTTGAGGACATTATTATCTTAACAGTTGTCTATGTAATGGGGTACAATTCATTACACGTAATGCATGCAGCACACTAAGCAATATGTTCCAACTTTAGCTATATAATGACTTTTTTAAGCAAAATGGAGAATGACGGGAGTGTCGACCCTAAATTCATCAGGAACCTTCTTGGCTTAATACATCAAATGTCACAACCAGGACTCTATGTTATTGAAAAATGCTTTGCCAGAACTTTGTGTAAAAAAAGTAAAGGGAGCCGAGAAGAGATTTTATATTAAAAGTACGAATTTTTTCCTCAGAGTGAATATCTGTCAGGTAGAAGTCTATACCTTCGAATGATGTGCTTAATTCTATTGACAGGCGGACTACCCTTTGTTGAGTAGGCAGGTATGCATTGATACATCCTAACATTTTTTCCTATACCACAAAATGGTTCTGAGTTGAACTGCACCTTGAAAGCTGCTCTTGCGAACGTTCTCTATAGGCTCGAAATACTTTACAGCCAAAGGAAGACTCTGAACGACAGATTTTTAAGAAACTTTTCATGGCAATTTTATTTACTCCCAGAGTTTTTTCCAGAAATCTGCTGAGAGGAAGTCGCCGAAGAAATATTGTTTCATATTTCTTTTTGATATCTGACTTCCGGTTGGAACCGTGGCCATACGTCTAATTAGCCAACACACTATTTACTAACTAAGGCGACTCCGGGTACGCTTGTTGGCATCTGACAGCATTTAACCATGTTTTCCAAGTCAATTTACATACTGGTTGAAAATATTGCAAACTATTTATACACAGCAGACTAAGTGTATACGCAGAGTAATTTTATTCATCTTTGGAATTCATATTGCCAAATCTGCGCGAGTTCTGCAAATTTATTGACATTTGTTTGTTATTAATATTCCTCCGTTTCTAATACAACAAAAAATGCCCCAAACTATTTTTAAATCCACAAGTTGGTATTAAAATATGTATTAAACTGGAAGTGTAATACAAATATTTAAAACATTCAAAGTCTTTTAGACAATCAGCTCAACATAGTACCTACTAAAAATCCTTTTGTAACCCCCAACCTTTCTTAACATTTGACCATTTATATCGGGTTGGCCATCTATCGATTTAAATTTGAACCATGAATTATTTCGAATCGCTTACTACTTGTGTTATTCTATTCTGTAAAAAAAATCAGTGTATTATCCCTATTGAACGTAATGAAGCAATATACGCTTCAACATTTGAATAGATGGTGAAACTGCACGATGATATCGATTTCGCAAAAAACAAAACAAATATTCATCTTGGTAAGTACGTTAATAAGCAAAATTGCCGTATTTGGAGCCCAGAAAACCTCCACATAGGTGCTAATGCACCTATTACGAGAGACTACTTGGCACGGCTTGTAGAGCGAAGACATCATTGGCCCCTATTTCATCGAAAATGAGGACAGAGCAACCACTACGGTCAGTGGAAACAACTATCGTACCAAGACAACCGAATTTTTGTACCCACTCTTCATGGTATTGATGTGAACTACGTTTGGTTTCAACAGGATGGTGCACCTTGTCACAGATCTCATGCCATAACCGATTTAATGCGTTAAACGTTTGATGACCGTTTAATTAGGCGAAATGTTCATGTGAATTCATCTCCAGGAAGCTACGATTTGACACCGTTGGACTATTTTCTGTGGGGCGCCGTTAAAGGAAAGTGTTAAACCGACAAACCAGACACAATAGAGCATTTGGAGGCCAACATTCCATACACTCGGAAAAATGCATGAAAATTGATTCGATTGAATGAAGTACTGTAAGGCCAGCCGCCGCGGCTACATGAATGAAATAGTATTTCATTTCTAAACGAAACAATCGTACTCCCCAACAAAAAAATTTGTTTAAAAATTTAAAAAAATTTTAAATTTAAACTTTTAAATGGCACACCCTATATATTTTAAGGCAGTAGTAGCAGAACCTCTCATAAATCTCCATAAAGAAATTGTTTACTTGTAGTGTAAACAGAGAAAACAACGTAAAATAAATGGATGTAAAACAGTATTGGCAGTGAGAGTAGACTGTAGCACTTACTGCATCCTTTTGCATCGGAATTGTCACCACAGTTACCTTTGTGATTGCACTTGAGTGAAGCACTGATACACTTCGAACCATTGGCACAACGGAATTGATCTAAAAGACAGAGAGTGCATTATAATTCTTCACATCACAACCATTGCGGTAATCTAAATAGCCATCACAACGTTTCTCTATGGGCACACAGGGACCTGACAACCAGCTACCGACAGAGGGAATTCATCAGGCGTTTGACGTATTCTATGTGCTAAAGGGAGACTGGCCATTCAACAAAAGTAACATACAAAATATGCAGTGAAGGCAAACTCAACAGTGCAATACAACATGTGTGTTGGCAAGGATATATGAGGACAGCATTTCAATATTTTTTAAAGCATACATACAGGTCGTATGCAGTGAGGAACTATATGAGCAAAAAGCAAGGGTTATATGAATAAGGATATTAATGCAATTCAAAGACAAACGAAGAGAGAAGAATATTCTCTTCCTTGATATATAAGATATATATTTTTATATTGATGATTGTTATTGTTGTATAATATGACAAACAAAAAAGAAATAAAATTGATATCATCGTAGGAGAGGGAAGCAAAGATCCGAGTATAATGTTTGTTTATTGAAAACAATATCCATAAGAAATTGTAGAGAAAATAAAGCGTTAAAAGGAACGTTATTAATATGGAAATACACGTAGCAATGGGTTGAAAAGAGCATAAGAGTAGCAGTAATAATTATTGAAATTATATTACAAACGTATGCAATTCAACACAACGCAGTTAAATTGGAAAACAACATCGAGCACAGATTTACTTGAAACTAAGCGTGAAATAAGTTTTTAAGTTTAAATAGTATTTCACCGTAGTCTAGTAGGTAGTGGATTGCTTATTAGACATGAGGCCACTTTTCAAAGCCCAGGTCAGACATCTCCAGGAAAACGAAATGAGAAAAAATATTTCTCCTGAGACTTCTTCTCAGCAGATTCCTGGCAAAAATTCTGCGAATAAATATTGGGTGGGCCCTTAAACAGTTTAAATTTAAAAATCCAATACAACAAAAACAGTTTAAAATTTTGACAAATTTATTTTTTTGTTGTGAAGTACATTTGTTCCGGCTAGGAATGAAATATTATTTCATTCATATGGCTAGCGCGACTGGTCCTTCATTCGAAGGGACCAATTTTTAGTGCACTTTTTTGAGTGTATGAAGTCGTATTCGGCAATGCGATCATGAATATACGATGCCCCACAGAAATAGTCCAACGGTGTCAAATCGCAGCTTCTTGGCGGCAAATTGACATCAACATTTCGGCTAATTAAACGGTCATCAAACGTTTGAAGCACTAAATCGATTGTGTTGCACCATCCTGTTTAAGCTGAATATCGTTCACATCAATACCATGAAAAACGGGTACATAAAAATCTGTTATCATGCTGCAATAGGTGTCTCCATTAAACGCCATCCTCATTATCAAGATGCCGCTGTTTAAACCGCACCAAACAGTCACTTGTACTGGGTGCTTCTTTAAGAGCACGTGGGGTTTTTCTGAGCCCAAATACGGCAATTTTGCTTATTAACGCACCCATCACGATAAAGAGAGCTTCATTCGGAAAGATTATTTTTTTGTTGTGAACATGTGAAAGATACAGACTATGATGGTACAGGCCACGATGTGGTACCTACTAGAATATAGCCTAGAGGTGTGGTTTTTGTATTTACTTTTAGGTTAGAATATATAGAAAAATTTAAAATTTGTGAAAAATCCATTAGAATTGTCATATCATAGCTTGTAAACGTTTAATTTCAAATTATTAGTCGTATACTTTCTATTGAATTGCATTTGCGATATATCACTCATACGCACAATATTACCTTAGGTCAGTTACTCTCAAAAATATGCAATAAAAATTATTTGATTTTGTTATGTTTGTAACAAATGGAATTAAATATAAGTCATACGTCACATATGTACTTGTCATGAATGAATTTACATATTAAGGGCCATTATTACAACTTGCCGTTAACTAAAGGGAGGATTTTAACCGGCAGATAAATTGTTTTCCATTATTATGAGTACCCAATAAGATAGAAGTAATCGTTAAATTAAAGGGAGGCCACTTTATGTTTGAACTTGCCATATTATATTTTATTTCCATTATGGCAACTTCAAATTTAAACAAAATGAGCGTATACAACAAAAAAACAAAGCCCGCGGTTGCCACTGCTTTAAAAAAAAAATTGTATAATTGAGCAGTTTTATCGACATTGCTCCGGCATTGCCATATTTTTGAAAAATTTTATCTGTAAGTTGTAATAACGAAAATAATTTAAAGGTAACTTTACAGTTCCCTTTATCTAAAGGTACCTTTAACTAAATCCAAGTTTAAATGCAAGTTGTAATAATGGCCCTAAGTATGAGTATGAGCATAATGTGAGTGGTGAGTAAATATAATGGGGGGTGATTTAAAAGTCTAAATGTAATACGAAATTTTGCAAAAATTAATTTTTGTTTGTTGTGAAGTTTAATTGTTTTGGTTAGAAATGGAATATAATTTCATTCCTATGGTTGCTGTGGCTGGCCTCACAGTATCTCATACGATTGGACCAATTTACAGGCGCTTTTTCAAATGTATGTGGACGTATCTCGGCAATGGCATGACGAATGTTGGCCTTCAAATGGCCAATTGTCTTTGGTTTGTCGCCATAACATTTTTCTCTAAAAAACAAATTATAGCTTCTTGACTCACCATCGGCTAATTAAAAGGCCATTAAACGTTTGACGTAATAAAAGGATTGTGTTATGATTCTTGTAGAAAGTTGCACCATCATGTTGACATCAATGCCATGAGTAGCGGCTATCAAACAATCGATTATAATAACGCGATAAGTGTCTCCACGGACAGTAATGATTGCGCAATCCTCATTTTCAAAGAATTATGAGCCAATGCTGGCTGCGCTCCAAAAGCCATAAAATTGGTTATCCTGGTGCGATAGGTTTGTTTTGGCTTTTATAAGACTACGTGTAGGTTTTCTGAGCACCAAGAAACAGCAAATTTTGCTTACTAATGCACCCACCAAAATGAAAATGCGTTTCATCCAAAAAGATGATTTTTTTTGCAAAATTGAAATCATCGTGCAGAGTGTCGTTGGCCCAATAAATCCCAACTTTGTTCAAGCGTAAGTCAATTCATTACTTTCCGTGGAGATAACCTACTGAAATACAGAAATGTTGCCCGATTCGAAATAACCGGTGAGTACAATTTAAAAGGATAGATGGCCTACCCGATAAAACTGCCATAAAAAAATTGCTCAAAAATCTGTCGTTCGGAGTCGACTTTAAACTGTAGGTCCCGCCACTCATGTATACAATCGAACACACACAACATAAGTGGTATGAGATTCTAGGTCGTAATCCTGACTGACGGGTTGTAATTATCAATTATGTATGTATGTATGTAAATTTCATCTGTTAAACATAAAGTCTGAATTTATCATTTCAATCCCATTATTTTTCAATTTGTATTCCTTTTTTTAACAATTTCCACTTCATATTGGCCATGTCTAAAAGAAAATCTATTTCAATCACTTCCTCCTGCCATTTTTTTCAACTTTTTCCGCATTCTTTGATTTATTTCTTTTATTTCAGTCATTCATACTTGTTTGCAAAAGTTTTTGTCTGCATTTGTAATGTTGTAAGTTCAGTAAAGTAATGAAACGCATCGTTTCATATTTTTCTCTAAAGATGTTTCTTCTTAAAAAAAGTTTTTTCCAGTTTAGCCTGTCTGATAACTGTCAAGTTGTATTAACTCTGTTTTGCTTTTCCGCATCTGTGTACAGTTTTTCTAAACGGTATAAACCAAATACTAATAACGAGTTATAATCGATGCGTAGAGAAATGCTTAGATTTATAAGATGTAAAAGTATTGTAACACCATTACACATTGCCTTAGTACTGTGCCACTTGTCTCCTGCTCACAACATTTATTGTTTCTGACAACTTCTAGCCGTATTACCATTAATTATTGTCAACATAAATACAAAAGGCTAAGTTAGTCTCGTCCTAATGCTAGCAGCTATTCTAAGAGAGATGGGTAAACTAGTGGTTAACAGCCTATCTGACACAAATGAATAGAACTGAGACGTAATGGACGTAATGAAAAATTGTAAATTTGAAAAATAATCAAAAACAACAGACGTAACCATACATTAATTGAAGAAACCGTAACAAATTGTTTTGTTCTATTAAATAAGGACCCACTCATAACAACCCTTTAAAAGAGTGAAAGGATTAAAACGATTTAATTCCTTTAGTTTTCTAATTAAGTTGTCTGAGTTCACTTTATTAAATTAATAACTTCCATAAGCTTTTAAATCCGTTTATAAAAGATATAAATTTAAATTGCAAATTGTTGACGAAGAAGGAATATTCTCCTTAAAAAACCTATATCCACAATATTAATGGGGTATCCTTAAGATATTATTCTCCAAATCGTAAAATTCATAGACGAAAGCCGTAATTGCAACCATTGTGCTGAAAGAAATGTAAGATAATCAAATATTGTTATATTAACGAAGAGCCATGACAAACGGATATCCGTTTGGGCTAAGAAACAGTTATGCAAAGTATATATTGTCTGCCAGCAACAACTTCAAGCGGAATAGAACAACAAGTCATAAGAAAATCATGGCAATTACACACAGCACTTTAGCACAACTATTCTCATCATTGTGTACAACAAAGGCACTATTCCTTGCATACACACACTTATAAATAAATACAAGGAAAAAAGAAAAAAAGAAAAATAAGAAAGACCATCTTTCATGCCGTTATTACAAAAATAGAATAGAAAAGAAGAGAGTGAAAGAAAAAAAATGGAGGGACTAACAAACAAAGTCCTGGGAACTACAATCTCTGTAGATTAGCAGGTAGTATGTGAGAAGGTAGGTTGCAATCGTGACTGAAAGGCTGTAATGACTGGTTAAGTGATTTCATTAGATTAGTAATCATTAATCATGAAGTCACCGTAGTCTAGTACGTACTTATTAGACGTATGCCTTCGGTTCAAACCTTAAGTCAGACATCAAAACGAAATATGAAAAAATATTTCTTCGGCGACTTTCTCTCAGCAGATTTCTGACAAAAACTCTAGAGTAAATAAACTTACCCTGGCAAAGTTTCTCAAAAAATCTGTCGTTCACTCCGGACTCTAAACTGTAGAACCCGCCACTCATGTATAAAATTAACACACATATCACAAGTGGTTTGAGAAGCTACGTTGTATTCCTGACTGAAGGGCTATAATGACCAATTATGTATCTTATTGTTACGAAAATGGAAATGGTGTTTTGCTTTCACATCGTTTAAATTGTAAACAAAAGCTATAAAAGTAATAAAAATGAACTTGTTTACATGATAATCAAGTAAACAAAAATATACCAACAAAACACCAGTATAAAAAAATGATAATAAGTAAACAAAAGTACAACAACAAATATCAGCATAAAAAAGTGATAAACAAGTAAACAAAAATGCAACAACAACACTGCAAGAACAAATATAAACAAAATAAACAAACAACAATAAGGTATAGAGATTTCGAAAAGGCGAAGTCAGTCGCCTTCAAGAGTATTCATCAGACTGTTTACTCTGCGATATAAGAGGCAAGACAAAGCAAGCAACGGATTCAGTAAAAATTCAGTCAGTCTTATATGGAAACGCGGTGTTTGAAGAAAATAATTGTGGTTTGAAGATCTCCGTTATAAAGATCTGTCTGTTTACGCAAAAGAGTGTAAAGAGGAATAACAAATAGAACAATTGTTGTTGTTGACATCAAGTTGTGAACAGTGACACACAGAATTGTGCGAACAATAAAGAATTTAATTGAAACCAAATACAAACTAATTTTTATTTGCAATCGGCAATCGTGCCCATATTTTAATCGTTCTTAAAAGTTAGAAACGTAACGTTATGTATGTTTGCATACCATGATGATCATACCAATTTATGGAGCAATCGTCGGGGGCAGATAGAACAAATATGAAATCAGGTCAAATGAAGTTGTAAAAGATATGTATACTCGTGTGCATTGGCATAACAGGTGCAAGGAGAACCTCTTCTACACCAGCACTTCAGCCCCGCTGTGTTGGATTTATGTAAGTCCACCTCTGGTAGTGAAGACCAAGTCTTTGGAGTTTGTGGTATGGTTGATGAAAGACAAACCTAACATGAAAATCATTAGAGAATTTCGAAAGGAATCGATTGGCCAATAGTTTCCTCCTTAATTCCCTCCAGGACAGAACTAGTGGAATCTTTGATTTTGAGAATGATTTGCAAAAAAATGCTTTAATAACAAATATAAATGGACTAAGATGGAAGTTGTATAACCTTTTAAAAAAGGGGTTATTTTGTGGCAGGCTGTAGCATTTTCAATCGGATGTTATTAGTTTAAGTCGAACATAGTATTGGGCAGTCTGGAGAAGCTGAATCTCCTAGGAAATGATAATAAGGTTGCCGAGTGCTAAGTACGGAACCTGTGCGATCTTTGGCAATGAGCAAGTTTTCGATGAGGGGAGCTTCCATGTCAGTAATAGGGACAGAACTATTCCGTGGAATGGCGAAAGTTTGTAAAAATATAGATTACGTAAGTTTATGGACAGCCAAGACCTCGTCTTTAACCAAGTGGTAACAAAACTTTTGTCGAGAAATTAAAATAGAAGGAGATGTTCATCAAACTATTCAACCCTTCTGTGAAATGGGAACAAAAGTTTGAAGAACTAGTTTGAAGTTTACAGAGAGGCAAGTACTCTCTTTAATTTTTAAATTACAATAAAAATAGTTTTGCAAAAGATAATACAGAGATAAGCTGAAGTTTGTAACCGGTCTTTTCGCGGAGCACTGTATACTGAGTAAACATTTATTTAAAATGAGGCTTGTCTCAAACCAAGCATGTGATGATGATAATGAATAATGAAACATACAATGAATTCTTCTTACTTGTTTGGTATTATTCAAAGCCACTTCCAAAGTAAAAAGGCTTTTACTAACCCTTTAGTTAAATTATTGTTACATAAATCGAAACGACCTAATATCGTTTAACAAAAAAACGATGAACAAAAGCTACCAGCTACACCAACACAATACACACGACACAAATGCGCACTAACACTAAGAATACAACGAACGTGTTGATTATCTAAAGCTGCACACACACACATGTGTACAACAAACCAGGTAGCAACAACAACATAAAGTAAACCAGCTACGACAAATATGTATCGAACCTGGTAGCGACTGGTACATAACATAAGCGAGTACACAAACAACAATGTACTAGCAATAGAGTTCTCGACACAGAATATACACAGAATTGAAACCTTTGACGTTTAAAAACGCTCAAAGCAGCACTTTAACCTACCTCGTAGAGGGAGAAAAAAAATATTTTAATGTTTTGCGAATCAAATGTGTTAGAAGCAACAGATATACAGAGTGAAAACTGGCGGTTAAAGTAGAAAAATTAAATGTAAATAAAGATTTATTTTGTGTTAAAAAAGGGATAATTTGGAATATTTTTTAATTTCTTCAATGAAAAGTTTAAAGATTCTTAAATATTTAAATATTAATCGAAATGTGTGTGATTTTCGGTCACAATGAATATAGTTTCTTGTGCAAGAGGTAATTAAGAAGCTAAATATTACAAGATCAAAATAAGACGTACTGCTCATAAAAAAATTTTCTTGCTGAAAGTTGCCAATATTTTTTAATTTCTTGAAAGAAAAAGTTAAAGTTGTTATTGTTATTAGTTGTTTTTATTATTTATTAATAGTTTTAGACAAAAATTACATTTTTATTAACTCTCGCCAATATAAAAAACCACCCCGAAAATTAAAAAAATATAAATAAACAAAACAGAGTTACAATCAGAGAGAGACAGAAATACTTTTTGGTAATATTTGCTGTCTCTTTCTCCATGGAAAGTTAAACGTCAAACTCTTGTTTCTATTCTGTGTATATTCTGTGGTTCTCGAGAAGGCGCGTGTGAGAACCTTCCACATCGAGAACGTTCATCGTACTGATTGATACGAGTGTGTGCGGACTATAAAAGGGCTGGACAAAGCAAGCAGCAGTCAGAGTTAATTTAGTCAGCCTTGTGTGAAGTTGCGTGTGAACAAAATAAGTCGTGGTTGTAAAGATCTAGCGAATACTTGTGTGAACTAGTACAGATTATTATTGTTGTATCGTTAAGTTCTATACGGTGGTACACAAAAGTAGTGTAAATAATAAAGAGAGTTTAAGAAAAACTAAAGACATATTTGTTTTTACTTTGTTGCAATTAACGAACTCATATTTAAACGTTTTTAAAAAGGTAAAAACGTAACATTATGTTTAACACTTCAATAAAATTATTTTCAGACAAGTATCAACCAGTAATATTACATGCCGTTTAACAGACAATAGCACTACAAATGCATTATTGAAATGGAAGCTTTTAAATGACCTTCTTACATCATTCCACACTAAAAGACCCCAGGGAGGGATATGAAAATTAATCAATTTTGTGTTTTGTGTCAACACTATAGATGGGATGTGATATAGACAGGAAATGTCTATATATATATATATGTATATATATATATCTACACACATGAATAGGAACCCATACTTCTATAATAAGAACATACTTTCATGTTGCCACTTCCTTACTGATTTCAACTTTGTTAAGAGGATGTTGCTAAACGACATACAGTGTTGAAGAGGGTAAAATTACTTCAAAACAAATATAGAACGTTATGGCTACATTTAAAGTATCGAACATAATAAACATACAACCAAATGTAATATGCTTATGGTGGATTTCATTGTATAAGGTGTTGTACTTTAATTTTTTCATTAGTTTTCCAATACATGGCCTTATGACGTACCATCCAAAACCCTGCTCTATTGTTCTATGGCGTACATATCTGATAGACACCGATAACACTACCAACTGATGGACAGATTAAGAAGTCAGTCATGTGTTTTAATACCCAGTGCTCCTCTCTGACTTCCTATAACGGCAGCAGGCTGAGTTGGTTGCAGTATGACTGGGCTGTGGACATGCTGGACATACTGGCAAGACATAGACACATTCGATATTAAAATTCCATCTACAAGATTAACAATAGGACCCTGGAAGTATTACACCAATGGCTAACAGATGACAGTGCGGGCTATGGTATATTTATTAAGGATTCTGGTATTAAGATTTCTTATAGGCTGCCTGACCAATGCGTTGTTTTCCAAGCAGAAGTCTTGGCAATATTGAAAAACTTGCATGCTTGTTGAAAATTTTTTGTTTTACTGGGACAACCAGGCTGCGATTCAATCCCTAATGAACTTAGTCTTGCGCCTATATCTATGAATACTGAGCATAATTTAGAAAAATTTCAGATCATTATAGGTTCCGGAATAGAAAAATATCGTTGGAAATTACATTGCTGATGAGCTGTCCAGAGCTGGTACGGTGCTGGAAATCACCGATAAGTTACAGGGCATACGTGTTTCGATTTCCTTAGTTAATTTGGATATGATCCACTCGTTTTACAGAGAAGATCAATTTCGCTGGCAGCACGAATATTGCAAGACTCTGTTGGACATGCATGAATAGGAAGACGAACGACTCACTTCTGCCCTTGAGTTACATGATATTCCACAGCTCAATTGCGATTCTTATGGGTCACTGTTCTTCTGGTAGACGTGTAGAAAGCCTTGGCATTCCGGCAATCAGAAGTTATGGGTCTGAGGATAAGTAGGAGACTGTCTTTCGTGGCATGTGTTAGTGTCCTATTATTATCGTAAAAATTGAGGCTTTTGACTTCTTACTTTCTGACATCTTTAACTGAGCTCTCTAATAGAAGGATTACTGCAACAGCAAGGTTTATTTTTGATTCGAGTTGGTTTGGTTTGATTGTGGTACTACAATGGGCTTAAATGCTGGCCTCAATGGGACCTCTTCCTTTAAATGGAGTTTGCCACCTTATCATGCCTATCATATGGTTGTATTATCTTCTGGTAATGTGATTGACAGGCAAGAAAAGTTTCCTGTTCCACAACCAAAAGCTTACAAACAACATTTCACACCATTCAAGTTGTTTGTTTTAATTGTATACATGAGCGGCGGAATAATTTTAGTTACTCTCAGAGTATTTACCGGGAGACTACTGAGAGGAAGTCGCCGAAATATTCTCTTCATATTTCGTTTTGTTGGAGATTACTGTACCAAGACCCTTGTCTAATAAGCCAACACACTACTAAGTAGATTGCGATGACATCTTGCCCACGGCTAATAATTTTATTTTGGAAAAATTTTCCACAATCTAGACATTTATTTTCTTAGTTTATTACCAGGGCAGTAGCGTAATACAAACACTCACTCTAATAGCAATAAATTGTTGAACAAAATGACGTAACTGAGTGGATTCATTTCTACTATACCTTGAATTGAATAGGCATGTGAAACATGTCTTTTTACTGTTAGCATACATGTATATATATTATATACATATTCTGTAAATATGTATGGATGCATATGTGGCTTGTCTTTGTGCAAATAAAACAGGTGGTCAGCTATTGAACAGAATACAAATACACAACAACAGTAATAATCATAGCAATGATAACAACAAAATCTCTGTTAAACAATGTTTCCTTGTCTCATGTAGAATAGTGACAGCCATATGTCTAAATGATTATAAATTTACTTAAAATGGTCTTGTCTCTGTACTTTTGACATACGCAAAAACATTTTTGGTATTTACAAATACACAAGACATTGTTAAGGATTTATTACACATACATACATATCGAGAGTACATGGGAAATGTTGCGTAAGGTATGGCTGTATAAAGTGTATTTTAAAGACAAAATGTTGTAAATTTTTTCTCTCAAATAAAAAAATCAAAATCTTATTTCTTTATGCAGTACAGATTTACATACAGAGTAAATATGTTTGAATAATTTATATTCAAATCGATATGCATCCCTTGGATTTATGATCAAAAATCTGTAAAATATTAGATTTATAAAGAATTTAAAGCGTCTTTGTTTTTTAAATATTTATGCTTGCAGATGTAACTCTCTATTTGAATGTGAGTACAAATATGTATACAAACGTAACGAATATGCTTCAATGTCCTTGTATAGCTTTAAACGATTGATATTGCTTTGTTGCTGTTTGTATTCAATTTATATTCTCCATTACACGAATTTGAAAATGTTGGTGTAGTAAATGTGATACAATCGCTTGCAAATATACGTATGCATATAAATACATACATATGTATATGTATCAGTTAGCAATGTTGACATATCCTTACAAAGGTTTTGTCTGTTGTTTGCATATACTAATACAGAGTTGTCAATAATATTGCGAACGTCATCTTATATTTTGTTGTTGAAAGTCGCTATTAAATTGCTTTGAATTGCCTTAAATATGTGTAGTTTGTATTACTAGCCATAGTCTAGTACGTAGATTGTTGACTTATTAGACGTGAGGCCAAACCGTAGGTCAGAAATCTTCAACAGAACGAAATATGAAAATAAATATTTTTTTGGGTGTCTTCGTCTCTGTATATTTCAGGCAAAAACTCTGAGAGTAAATAAAATCGCCATGAAAAGTTTCTCAAAAATCTGTCGTTCGGAGTCGACTTTAAACGGTAGGTCCTGCCAATCATATATAAAATTAACACACACAATATAATGTAACCCTGACTGATGGGTTGTAATGACCAATTATTTATGTATGTAAACTGACGTGTTGATTTAACAGGAACACATTTCTAAATTCCTTTAAATTAAACAATCAACGTTTTTCTGAAAATTTAAATAATTTCAGTATTAAAAAGTATTTTTTAACTCACGTCCAATATTCAGGGAATCATGACATGTATTGTGTTAGAACTGGGAAAATTAGTGATGGCAGGAACTTTTTTAAATAAATTAAATAAATTATTTAATGACAATCCATAGAAAACGGATTAATTCGAGAGAAATACTCCTCCTTAAGGAGGGAAACCAAATATAATTTGATTTTCGTAAAAAAGACAGTCAAATGCGGTAGCTCCTGGGCACTGAGAATTGACTTGTAAGGCTGGTAAAATGGAAAATTTAATTAAATTAAGAAGACAGATGGACATCCCTCTGCAGAGGAGTGAAAAAGTGGTTTCTCATAAACTTCACTTATTTGCAAAAGAAAGATGGAATAATGAAACCATTTACAGACCAAATTTTTCCAGTCCGATATGGATGTATGCAGAATACTTTAATAAGCTCATATCAGTTAGAATGGGTTATCACTTGCATATACAAGGAAGAAAATGAGACCAGAGCACATTCACTCTGTCACTATTTAGTATTTAGGGATAGATATTAGATACCCCGAGTTTATTGACGAAACTTGTCACTTGGTTTTGGATAGAATTCACACCTCCATAAAGTATCCAAATAAGTTAAGCTCTTTAAGGCCGCTGCCAATTTAATCCAACCTTAAACCTTATTCTTCAGTTGAAAATCACATTATTTCTGCATTTGTCATGTGACATTCCATTGAAAACAATTTTACCGTTACTACCCTCAATCAAAGGGAAATGGTATTGAGCAAAAGGAAATTGTCTCTATTATATGTTCCGACACTATATGTTTTGAATAGTGCCATGTAAAGGAGGAAGTATGTTTGCTGCAAACATTATGTACATCCATATTGAATGAATATGTATTATTACAAAGCGTCTAACATAACTGTCCTTAATTTTGATGATCTTTTAAAGTTTTATTAATCAAAAAACTTCAACTATACGAGATCGTGTTATGCTTGGCCATTTATCATAGCCTAAAAGCAATTCCCTGTATGAAAATATATTAAATTGTTTTATTAAAAGCCGTGGTAAGAAACTTCCTTATTGAGTCTCACTCTTGTGACACATAACCTTCCTATTACATTCTCTGTAGATATAAGCCAAGAATCGGCCTCTTAATTTTTACAATTCAATAACCACGATGAAGATATTTTCTCTTTGTCGTGTATACCACTGTTGAGTTTTAAAGTTAAACACCTAAGTACCACGACTATAGCACATAAATCGGACTGAATTTGACCAAAGGCAAAGGTTATGATGGCCACAAAAAGTCTGATGGAGTCAAACACCACGATCTTGGTGGCCAGTACACATCACCTCCTTGCTAGCTGGTCATACCAATAAATCGGATGTACAGAATATGCACAGAGATGTGAGCTATGTTCGGTGTAGCGCCCTCTTGTTAAAACCACATGTCACGGGTGTCTAGATTTTCCAATTCAGGCCAACAAAAGTTTCTGGCCTAGAGAACGTCTTTTTGGAAGAAATGTGAACCGATGAGCCCGCCGACCCAAAACAGACACCAAACCTTGATTTTTTGAAAATGCATTAGAAGCTCATGGATTTCATGTGTTCACATACCCATTTGTCCAGAAATGGGCCTCATCGACGAAGATCATTTTTTAATGATAATTTTGCTAAGAACTGCTCCAGTGTCAAAGTTCGGAACGCCTGTTGGTAGGCACGTTATATTACGCCACTTTCAACGTAGTTGAAGTGATCAAATTTAAATCGAAAGCACCCCTCTAAGACTGTTCTCTCTTTGCAATTCTCATGCCAAAAAAAAATTTTCTGTTTTCATAACGTTTTACTGATGCGGTCTAGTAGGTCGTGTGTAGTGTTATTAGACGTGAGTGCAAACCCCAGATAAGACATCTTTAGCAAAACCAAATAAGAGAAAATACTTCTTCGCCGACTTCCTCCCAGCAGATTTCTGACAAAAACTCTGAAAGTGCAGTGTAAAAATCTCAAAAAATCTGTCGTTCCGAGTCTACTTTAAACTAATTCGTAAAAATAACGCATACAGCATAAGTTGTGGGAGACCAATTATGTATTATATATGTATGTATGATTGTTAATAAATTGTTATTTATTCAGTATATTTTAGTTTATTTTCTAGTGTTACTACAAAATCAGTAAAATCGCTCTAAAATTCAAAATCTTTCGTCAAAGAATACTTTTAAGGAAAATATAGATGCTGGAGTGTTAATATCTAACGTGAAAGGAAATACCTTGGTTTAGCGTTTTCCATTCTTTCGTTTCCCTTTTATTGTGCTGTCCATTTACATGTTAAAACAACTTTTTGCTTTCTTTCCTTTCCTTTGGCAACCATGGCCCTTTATCGCCATTTCGTTTATGGCTATTATTTTTTGGTATTGTTGTCTTGTTAACGTTTGGCACAATTTTTTTTTTGTTTGCTTTTAAATCTACTGTTGGTAAACAAGAGATTTGCTTTTAATACTCATTAAATTTTTCCTTTTATTCATTTGTTGGTGTAGTAGAAAACGGTTCTATTCTTACAGGTCTTATAGCCGTGGTTTTATTATTTGTTCTTGAAACCACGAAAAATTGATGTTTAAAAAAATATATATATTTTTATATATTATTTTTTAACTCCTTTAGGGTGAAGTAGATTTGTTGGGAGTTATTCAATAGTATTAGAGATAGTAAAGATACTAAAAGAAGTATTAGTAGAGACTTTGATATTAATAGTCTGATGTCATGCTTAATTGTTAGCTGGTGCTGGCTTGCATTCCTGCTATCCAAGGAATCAAGTAATAAATAGAGCTCTATTGGTTTAGTACAGATATTGCCATCCAAATACAAAACCTATATACATTATTAACTATTATAACCCTATACTCAGGATTATGGCCTAGCTTTTCACTGCAAACATGTTGTGTGGTGATCTACAATCTAATTTCGACTCTGAATGACAGATTTTTGAAGTTTTTTTTGTAGGAGAAAGGAAAGAGGGGTTAGTATACGACTTTTTTTCGAGAATTGCTTTGTAGTAATAATTCTCATTTTCTTTTTTCTCTTATGAGTAATCACATATATTGTCAGACAAACAATCAGACTATCACAAACACGCAGTGTCTCTGGAGGGAATCGAATCCACGACTGGAATCGAATCCTTGACCATCGCAGCACCCATGCTATACACCCATGCTATGCACAGCTCGCTACTCTTTAGATTGTGGCGTAGTAGTTGGCGATACGGAAAAAAATTATTTCTTACTAATCAAAATCTATAAATCATCGATGTTCATCATAGGTTAGATGTTAATAAATCACAGAGGGAAACATCTGATTGTTTATCATTTATTGATGTCGAATAGCATCCCAGGGCAACTGAGTGGGGGAGAAATTACAAGAATACCCAATATAAGTTAAGGGCAGTACATAGCTTTTTCTAAAGAAGAGGTATTAGGTTCTGTTAGAATACCACAAGGCCAAATATGTGTTTTAAAGACTAACGGGAAGGGCCATTACTTGTCCCAAGCATTCCTATGTATGGCGATTGTATGGACGTTGAAGAATTATTTTCAATATAAGCTTGTGAATGTTGATTACATACATACATATTGTTCATTACAACCTTCAGTCAGAATTACGACCAAGCTTCCCACATCACTTATGTTGTGTCCGTTAATTTTATGCATGAGTGGCGGGACCTACAGTTTAACGTCGACTCCGAACGACAGATTTTTGAGAAACTTTTTAATGGCAGGTTTATTTACTCTCAGAGTTTTTGCCATAAATCTGCTGAGAGGAAGTCGCCGCAGAAATATTTTGTTTTCATATTTCGTTTTGATGTCTGACCTGGGGTTTGAACCTGGGCTTTACGTCTAATAAGTGAACACACTACCTACTAGGCTATGGCGACTATATCAATATTTGCCATTTTTAGTCTTTTAATGATAGGCCGATCCCTTTGGAGATTGAGTCTAAAAGGGTTGGCATTCTCATATCCGGTCTACAGTCAATTTCCGAATTTGGTTAATGTTCGAATAGACGCATTACGGTTTATTTACATACAAGCGCAGCAATAATATTGACTCATCTGTAGTTATATATGATGTAATGAGTCAGACGCTTTTGATGTTCTGGGCATGAAAATTCAGTGTGATGTTCACTGGAATCTGTATATTGTTCACGTGTCGAAAGAAGCATTCTAGTGCCTCGGTTTTTTAGGACGGTGCAAGAATCACATATCAGACCGAGAATGGATTACAACTCTCATGCCGTGGCCGTTGCCTCAAAGTCTGTTCCCGATAGGAGCGGACGAAGGTACTTACTAATGACGGTAGGGTATCCAACTCTATTGTTTGACTTTTGTTTCAATTTTTCATCGGATTTTGCTCTAGCGAGATAAAAGGACTATCGTTTGTGGCGACTGCACACTGCATTACATACAGAATTCGTTCTTTCGCGAACTATTTGTATATGAAACTCTCTAGCTATAGAGGTCTTTTCTGCCGCTTATAATATAAAAGGAATCGAATCTAATCTCCACAAACACTTCTTCCTCTGTCCTCCTTCACATAAGCTATTCTCCTAATTCCAAAACAATGCACTTAATCAGTACGGGCCATCATATTTGTGTTGGCTTTATTAAAATAAAAAATTGTCTGATGTCATGCTTAATAGTAAGAATAAAGCCGATGTTGACTCCCATTTATCCTGCGTGATTTCTTTACTGCTATCGAATATAATCAAGAAATAAATAGAACTGGTGGCGTTGTCCAAATATATAACTTACATACGCTATTAGCTGTTATAACCCTTTACTCAGACTTACTGCCTAGCGTCGCACTCGAATCATGTTGTGTGATCTACAGTCTAATTTTGACTCCGAGTGATGGACAAAACATGAATAAATGGGTCCCTGGCCAAGCAAAATGGTCGAACTTGTAACGACATTGAAAGTGTATAATTTTCATGGGTTAATGGACATACTGTTTATGAAGTTCAAAAAGGAATAGAAAAAATAGAAAATGTTTTCGTTTATCATTTGCTGTGTGTAATGGTTCTCTTTGCTCAAAGCAGCTTCAAATTTTTAGTTTTGTTTGTTTCTTTTTGGCATTTTAAGGTTCAAAATAATTTGACTTTTTGTAACATGATAGACGAGTCGAGGTTAAAAGGAAATTAGATGTTAAATTCATTTCATCTCTTGTTTATACTTGACTGTATCTGGTTTAAGAATACGGATTTTACTGCATGATGTTGAAACCTTTTTACTTTTTGGTTTTGGAAGAAAAAAATGGAAAATAAATAAAACAAAATTAAGTTACAATATAATGAATAAAATTGAATGAAAAACAAAGAAAGCAAACAAAATCAGTGGCATAAGCTATCTTATTTTTTTTAAAGTTCATTGATGTGTTTTCCTTCTGTTTTTTCGAATGTATGTTAGGTTAGTGCAGTTTATTCCTCATTCAAGATTTATACTTTATACGGTTATTAATGCGCAAAAAATGTCACAAGATGATATCTGTGGCAATAAATGATAATGGCTTAAGTTGACATAAGTGATATTTCATTTTATTTAATATTCTTATTCAAGATCTATTACTCAGCTAAATTTCGTGTATAAAATTTCATTATTAATAAAACTATACGCATTTATATTTATATATTTATAATTACCAAACACGATTTATTTCAGACAAACCCCTTAATGTCTCTAAACACGAAATTTTGACTTAAGCTATTATTATTTAATGGCACAGATATGATTTGTTTCATAATAATGAAGTTTTAATAAGTAATAAATGAAATTGTTTGTTGCATAAAATGGCTGCAATAGTATTTCAAATGATTCTTTCAAGACAGTTAGATAATACAAAGAAAAACCAAAAATTGTGTATGGACGAATAAGTGGCATAAATCGACAGTTTCGAACCATCGAAACAATATCTTTAAAATTTTTGAAATGAGAGTTCATTTGATGAGACAACAGCCGTTATACTATTTAAATAATAACTACGGTAATTTTTGTCCAATTTTATCAATCTCTTCACAATATAATACACTTTCAGAATGTCGCCACTTATTTCATATTTTTCAATTAAATTTTGCTACTATGATTGGACAAACTTGAAAAAATATGAAAAAAAATAATATTTTCCAAGTTCACCCCATCAAAACCCATAATATATAAGTTTGAACAAAATATTTAGGTATACTGTGTTAAAGGCTAATCTCTCCCCTTTCTAAGAAACTTTGAATTTTTAAAATAGGTTCAAATATATTTGGGTAATCAATAATTTTCTGTGAAAAGATCAAAAAACCGTTTTTGTCGAATAAAACAAGTTTGGAGGGTTTGAGAAAAATAAAAAAATATTTTTAAATTCTACTCAACAAAACTCACAACCTATACTATGTCATTACCTGGGTGTATTTTGACCGTCGCACCGTGTTATTAATCGTTAAACAAAGTCAGAAATCAATTTTTTTTTGTTTCAAAACATATAATAAAAAGTTACTTAATAATTTAAAACCATTTAAATATTCCGCAAATATTTTGAAAAAATATTCTCTTTAAATTTCTCAATAGAAGAACCAAATTTAACCACCATTGCGTATACTCAATGTGATAATTGTAATTAAATAATACTCATACGTAGTGTGGTACTACAATTTAGCAATGTAATCTTATATCGCTCATATTCTTTCTGTTCTGCTCTGATTGTACAAATAAAATAAACACAAGTTTTTTTTCGCTTTTTTACTCGGGGTTATTTGTTTTAATTTCTCTTTAGAGTGTAATTTCATTCTACGTAATTATTGTTTGCTCTTTTATGTATATTGCGTGTGTTGTTGTTGTTTTAACCTTTTTAGTGTGTTTCTTTTTTCCTCATTCGTTTTATTTTTTTTTTTATTTTTTTTTTTTTTTTTTTATTTATTTATTTATTTGTTTATTCAATTCCTGTACATTTATATTTAAAGTACAAGAAAGAAGTGTTCATAAACAACATTTGGAGATCAAACTTTTCTATTGATTAAAGTAAAAGAGAAAAAAATATAATAATAATAATAATAATATTAATAATAGTAATAAATTAAATTATGCAAATTATAAAAATTGTATTCTACTACGGTGCAAAATAATTAAATAAAAATTTCCTAAAACTGATTGCGTTGCTATTAAGTTGCTGAGAATGTGGAAGACAATTCCAAAGCCGTGCACCATGAATAAAGAAATGCCATTCAGATACAAGGTAACGATGTAGTGGAATTATGATCCTTTTACCTCTAAGTGATCTAGCAAATCTTATTTTATCCCTAAGATATCCTGGAGACTCTGAATAAATGATCTTATGCAGAAGTAATAATACACGGATGCTCAAAAGATTGTCAAACGATACACCATAGAGCTTCAATGAAAAAAGCGACACATGGTCATATCTCCTTAAACCATAAACATATCTCACAATATTATTGTAGAGGACGTTGAGCTTTTCCCTGCTAACGGAATCGCAACTTGCAAAAAGTTCACAACCGTACATTAAACCAGGAAGAAGATAACATTTCGCAATCAACTGTCTTATGTTCAAAGGCGTAAAGTATTGTGTCGACCAAAGACACCTCAATTTCATATAAGTTTGACCCACGAGTGTGTTAACATGATTTGTCCATGTAAGATTGTCATTGAAAGTCAACCCAAGATTTTTGGCAGCATCCACAATCTTGATCTTCTCCCCGTTCATCAAAATATTAAGACCGATATTGAAATCAAGCGTCCTCCTACGAATAATCATGCACTTGGACTTATGAGGGTTTAAACGAAGGCCATTTGCCTTGGCCCAATTATATATTCGATCCAAGTCATCATTGAGTCTGTTTACATTCGCACTAATAGATAACACAGGACTACTCAAATGTAACTGTACATCATCTGCGTACATATGAATTCTGCAGTGCTGAAGTTGGTTTGGCAAATCGTTGATATACAATGCAAAAAGAAGTGGTCCAAGAATAGAACCTTGAGGCACGCCTCTAGATACGTTCAAGGCAGAAGACTGGGCATTTACTGAATGAACAAATTGTGAACGATTTGAAAGATATGATGATAAAAGCCGTGTCGAAGCTCCAGAAAAGTTAAAAAAGTGCACAAGCTTCATAGAAAGCATGCCGTGATCAACCGTGTCGAAAGCTTTTGAATGATCAAGGAGGACCAAGAAATTGAACTTTCCTTCATCCAATTCATGCCGTATATTTTCAGATACATCCAAAAGCGCAGAAACACAACTATGGTTCTTGCGAAAACCTGATTGTTTCTCAGTTAAGAGCTTATTAGCATCAATATATGATGTAATTTGAGAGTTAAGAATTCTCTCCAGGACCTTGGACAGGTAGCACAGAATAGCTATTGGTCTGAATTCGGAACTATTCTTCGGTATTGGCAATATTTTCGCGCATTTCCACCGTAATGGAAAAGTACTAGTAGTAATTATGCTATTGAATAAATGTGTTATATATGGCAGAAGTACAGGCAGCAATATTCTTACAAATCTCGGGTGCATATTGTCACAGCCTACCGCATTCGACCTAATTAAATTGAAACATAAAAGGACATCAGACTGATTCACACAAGAGAATTGAAAATTACCAGTATCAATATCATTAGAACCCAAGTTTGAAAACCTGTAGAAACTATTATCGACTGGCACCATGGGTAAGTTCAAGAAATCCCTGTTGATCTCCTCAACATCCAACTGATGGCTTCCCGTATCCGTTCTACCAATACCAATTTCCTTAATGTATTTCCATGTTTATCTAGAATCAACGGCAGTACTAAAACGCCTAGCATAGTACTCAGTCTTTGCAGTCCTGATACTGACATTCACATTTCTTCCAGCAGTTCTAAATTCTGCTTTCAGCTCTGGGGTTCTAAAACGCTTCCACCTAGAATACGCAATATCTCTCTTACGAATAAGGGATTTTATACGAGCGGAAAACCATGGTTTTGTCCCAGGAAGTATTGTTCTTGATCTCATAGGAACTGCCAAATCATAAAGGCGCTGTACATTATTCTCAAGAAATGATACCTGCGCATCAACAGAAGTCATGTAATACATACTAGCCCAATCAATAAGAGAAATATTCTCTTCAAGGACTCTGTAATTAATATTTTTAAAATCACGATAGCGAACTGAAATTTGTGATGAAGAAACATTAAAACAGTATGTTAAAAAGATCAAGTCATGCCTGGAAAAACAAGGGGCAGATATTTGGTCATATAACAATATGTTTGAAACATCTGCTATAAAGAAAATATCAAGCAGAGTTCTATTGGTTGACGTATGATGTGTTGGATTAACTGTATTTGTAGGGGTTAGTCCAAGAGACAACATATTGTCAATTAGTAGGTTTTCCACTAGTATATTCGAGTTAAAGTCACCCGATATTATAACATCATCATACACTGTGACCAATGTCTTAAGAGTCAGCAAAAAACTAGATAAGTCAATCCTCCTATTCGGTCTGTATACACAACCCACTAATAATTTCCTACCACCAGAATTCAACTCGACAAAAATATATTCAATTCTCTCCCCACTATGCGAGATGTCAGTTGAAGATTTCAAACGAACTTTGCAAGATATGTTCTCCTTCACAAAAATAGCCACTCCGCCAGCATTGCCCAATCTATCCTGTCTAAATACCTTGTAGCCACTGAGGCAGAAAAAACTATCCGGTGTATCAGGTGAGAGCCATGTCTCTGAAATGCACACGATGTCAACGTCTGAATTCTCAAAAACGTATCTAAACTCGTCGACTTTATTGTTCAGACTTTGAGCATTTATATGGATCACTTTAAGACCCCTTTTTTGCCTAGCCAAAATTCTCACCATATTCATCGTCACGACTTTGGAACCGTCTCTTGCAGAAAATATGCTATCCAATACCATACCCAACGAAGAAATAAAAAAATAAAAGATCCTTAATAGCAACGCAAAAAATAAATAATACATAATAATAAAGATGAGCTCGTAATATTGCAAACAGAAACAAAAACAAAAATGGGCATACAATTAATAAATAGAAAGGACTTAAAAAATACTCAAAAAGTTTATAGACAATGACAACAATAACCAAACAATTTCTGGCTAGACATGTTAAATAGATTCTAAGTACGAAAAAATTGACTTAATTGATCGGTAAAGTTAATCTTTATGGGATCATCCTCATCCGATGGCTTAATATAAACAACTCCACGCTTCGTGAAAGCAGCTTTCAACCGGTTTTCTTTCCTCAAGCCTAAAGCTGTTTTTAAAATACCATGATTATACGAAGTTAAATTCTCATTGATAAAAAATGGCTTGTTGCTTTCAAATCCTGCATCATTTAAACGTAGTGGTGATTTGCGATTTCGCCGATAGCCAGCAACATTTCTCAGAAAGAGGTTTTTCTCGTAAGGAGAGTTCATTTTTATTACAATTGGAGGGTCACTGATATCGCGGCCGTGCTTAGAGTGCTTTACCCTAAAAATCGCCTTGTGAGGGGGTACACTTATATCTAACGTACCACAAATTTTTTCAAGAATATGAGACAAATTTTCATTATCATGAGATGGAACACCAGTTATTCTTACATCAGATGCAACAAGTGAATTATCATATTCAAGAATTTTTAAATTTAAATTGTGTACATCATTTTTTAATTTGTCAATTTCTTTATTGGCAGCCTCTAACTTATTGACTCTTTCATGTAGTTTATTAATTTCATCTTTTACACCACTTAGTATTTCATTTTTTAAATCACCCAACTTTTTTTCAATTTCAAGTATAAGGCAACTCTTATTGTTTTCAATCATGTCTCTTATTAAGTCCGATTGCTCTTTAATGTACTCATTTTGTTTCGTAAACTTTGTATCCAGCCAGCTCCACAAACGTGTACGTATAGCCAAATCATTTGAGTTCGAAAATAAGAGATCAGATATTTCAGAGTTTACTGATGACACATCGTTTGATTCGGATTCCCGCGCAACATTTTTTGCTTTTGACTCTCTTAACCTCTTGGCAGACGATTCACTTCTTGTATACATTTTAATGTTTATGTAAAAAATTGAAAATATTTATAAACGAGATACAGAGAATTAGTTGTGTTTAATTTGTTATTGTAGTTTAACTGTGCAAATTTAGTTGTTGTTTTTAAATATGAGGTTTGTTCAAGGTCTTTTGTTTATTGCTTTGTCACAAAAGATTGTTTACTTATTATTGTTATTTGTTGTTTTATTTTGGTGTAAAAGTGATTTTTGTTTTCGCACTGTATATTATTGTTGTCTGTTTAATAATTTCAACACAATGAAGAATGTTTTTGTATATTATGGTTTATGGTTTATTATTGTTTTTGTTTAGTATTGTTTTTATTTCTGTTTTGTTTGGATTTTTGGTTTGTTTATATTTTTGATTGTTTTCTTTTAATAAACAATTATAACTTGTTATTTTTTTTTTAAATTTGCTCAAAAATATTTATGTTCTGTTTTATAAAATTTTTAAACATCACAATCAAACATCAGTAGCATTGAAATTGAACAATTTATTAAGAGTGTTTAGAAAACACGTCTGTTCGCTTTCGATTTCAAATGATTATGCCTTTAATTCATTCATTTTAATTCAGTTCTGTGTGTATAAAAAGACGGATTGTCTGGCATTTCTATTGTTTTTTCCTGAGAAGTTATTGTCTGTTTAAGTAAAGAAGAGCACATGTTAAACATTTAATCGAGTTTCACTCTGCTTAATGTGTTATGGTTCTGAAAATTTTTGAAAATAATGTTTAATTTTTATTACAAGTTATTAAATGCACGAATCTCATGGTTTGAATGTTTATATTTAAATTTCTGCACAGTTGCAAAGAGATAAAGAAATTTAAAGTTTTGTATTTTATAGTTAAGCCAAACTCTTAATTATGTATATCAAATCCTTAATTACCAGTTCGCATATATGGCAGTCATGAGTTGGAATTTCTTTTATGTTCAAGAGGTTATTATAAATGTCGCGAAGAGGTGTCTCAATGTTATGACCATGCAATCCATTGTATTCCCTTCAATCTGTATACGTCTCTATAATGTCCCTATGATGTCAATTTTTCCGACATTATTTCCATTCAAAATTGGCCACTATAACCTTTCAATCAGGATTACGGCCTAGGTTCTCACACCACTCAATTTGTGTGCGTTAATTTTATACAGGAGCGGTGTGGCCTACAGTTTATAGTAATTGATTTACTTTTCTTGGCAATTTTATTTACTCGCAGAGTTTTTGCCATAAATCTGCTGAGAGAAAGTCGTCGAAGTAATACTTTTTCATATTTTTGTTTTGATGTCTGACTTGGGGTTTGAACCGTGGCCTTACGTCTAATAAGCCAACACGTTAGCTACTAGACTACGGCGACTTAGCTTACGATTATATTTGACATGGCTATTTTATTTATTCCATTTCTTCCAAGAAACTGCTTAGAGGAAAAACTTTTCAAATTTTGTTTCGGTCAAGCTAGGGTGCTAACCACGGCTCGTGTCTAATAAGTAACACATCACCTACTAGACTACGGCGACTCATAGTCTTATAGACAGGCGAGAACTGTTTAATAACAAGAGAATTTATTAAGAAGTTTACAATTTCCGTCGATGAAATTACGGATTATTCTTATTTTAAATTGATTTCATTGAATTTATTTGTTTTGTCTCCATCCTGAATATTTAATCAATGTGTTGGATTTGGTTTTAAAGTTTTCCTGTCTTCTAATTCTCACGCACTGGTTTTAGTTAGAAAATCATTTTTCTCATTTTACTCTGGGTTGTGATATTAAATTTTACGCATCCCTTCTTTATTGCGGATGTAAATTTATGAGTAAACAGTACTTTGGCCTTAGAACAGTGTGTTTCCAATAGGCATGTTTTACCTTATCCTCAAATTCTAAACAAAAATCATAAACAACATTAACGAACGTGATGAGAATTTATATTAAAATTGAACAAGTGATGATTGAAGGCATTAAAGTTAATCGTAAAATTGAGGCAGAATGAGAGATAGAGTGAGTGGATGTTATAAATATATGTGTAGTTAAAGAAATATTTGCCAGAAGGAACAAAAAGTAACTTATTTGCTTACGTGTAAATAATTGAACTTTTTTTTATTTCACAACCTTAAGTCTAAAACTCATTTTCTCAACTGAATTCTAAATTGATGTTTTGAAAGATGGCCAACATGCAGGCAATATATCTTCTAGTGTTGATTCTAAGCCGATAATCTACTTTAAGCTGATCACATTAATAATGTTCTATTGCTAGTGCTCTATAACTGTTGATATGTTTGAATAGTATTTTGTTAACATCAGCAGGTTTGTCCGAATTTCATCAAATTGTTAATTTTTTCAACATCAATTAATCAAAATTAATCAAATAAATTCTTACCAAGAAGATTAATCAATTAATCAATAAAAACCGTGGTAAATTACTATCACATCATTTGAAGTGATTTATTTTAGAAAGAGAAAAAGTCATAGTTTGAGTAAGATTTTTTTGGAATTCACACTGGACGGTTACTGTTCGTCGAATAGATGAAGTTCGTTTACTCTTTATCATATAATTCTTTTATGTTTGCCTAAATTTCGCTCTTTTTTCAACAACGTTAGTTGATAATGAAATTTCATCTAGACCAAAGTAAATTTATGCACCAGATGTTGTCTGCATCATCACCATCGTTATGTCTACTCAGGCAAAAAAATTGGTTTTATTTACATCAAACATGATAACAAAAACGAGGGCTTTGAAGTGGTTTCTTACTGTTGAATATACTATTACGTTTTTACCTTTTTAAAAACGTTTAAAATACGAGTTCGTTGATTGCAAACAAAATAAAAATAAATTGGTGTTTAGTTTCAATTAAACTCTTTATTGTTCGCACTACTTTTGTGTGCCACCCTTTATAACTTGACGAATACAACAATAATTGTTTGTTCGCTATTCTTCTTTGCTTACAACGCAGATCTTTTCAACGACGATCTTCAACCCACGACTGTTTTCTTCACACGCAACGCAAGACTGACTGAATTCTTACTACTCGTTGCCTGCTTTGTCTCGCCTTTTTATATGCCGACGTAAACAGTCTGATGAATGTTCTTGAAATCTAATGTTTGTGTATTCGCCTTCACGTTGCTTGCGATCTCGCTTACTTGTCTATCCCATTTTCCGATGTTGTTGGTTTACTTGTAACAAGTTCGTTGTACTTGTTTGTGTTGCTTTGGCTCATTTTAATATTAAACGATATTACACCGTTTCCATTTTCGTAGCAGTACTGATGAATAAGAGTTTTACATAAAAAAGTTTAAAAAGGTTATGACAGGTGCTTGTTAATAAATCACTTGTAATGCGAAACTGATGTATCCTTAAGTCCGTTTAAGATTTACACAAATTTGTCACTTATTTAACTCAAGTTTCTAATTGATCTTTACTCATCGAGCATCTCAAAGTAAAATAGAGCTTCAGTATGGTGCCAGATTATCACTACAGTAGGCACCATGATGAATTTTTCTCCTGTGACATAATGCCGGGCATGTACTCAGCAGGTTAAGAATAGCTGAAATTATTAGCATGGTGCCCAAGACCAATGTGCCTTGCATATATGCTCATAATGCAATGCCACTAAGCTACCCGCTATTCAGTTTTGACCAGATTTTCTATGCGTTTAGCCCTTGTTCAAAGCCGCCTATTGTAAATTTTTGTAGCGTATCAGACGGATTCTCTAAGTCGAGAATTCATCGGAGAGATCGATAGTTGTGCCAAACCTGGAATGTCACTCTCTTATGATGCAAATATCGTTCGCAATCTCATTGATATATCTGCAACAGTCATAGACTTGGATATCAGCGAAACCCTTTTTAAAACTGATAATGGTATTCGGTTTCCAAGACAAAAATTAGTCCTTGAAAATGGGTCTCATCCTTGAGTATCAAACAAAATAATTTTTGATCGTCCAACGGACTGATCTGATAACTCCATCATGAGATCTGGCGATGTGATCACCATCATGTACTTTGACAATAATAGGTAAGAATTATCTAATGACCTAGGATTGTATCCATACAATGCAAGAAATATTGCAGTCAATCATCATCATTTAACCAGCGATAATTTCGAGCTTCTGGACAAAGTTCTCAGAGAGACCAGAGAAGAGAGGGCAGAAAAACACATGCATAAGAATGATTATTTTTCCATTACCTCTACTGGGAGCATATGCCTTATACGGCTAATGGACAAATTCTCCACGAATAAGTACATTTTAAAAATGACCACAAAAAAAATGACACTTCTTTTTATTTTATTTGCAATCTACGAGCTCATATTTTAAAAGTTTTTAAAAAGGTAAACACGTAGCTATATTTTCTCTGTACAAGTACATCAACATTGTCTGTATATCCATTGTAAAGACTCTACAAATAACAGATTAAATAAAAAAATTTTGTAGATTTTTGTATAAGAATACTGTTGTTGTTATTCTTTTTTCTGCTGTCAAATAAAAGACTAAGTATGTGTATTATTCTCATTATGTGTACTGGTTTTATACTTCTTGCTCATTTCAATTTTACTTATTTTATTTAATTTTATTTTATATCTTTTTTTGTTAATGTTTCAAAAGTATGTCACGCTTTTATTGTTTTATTGTTCTTTACTTTTTTACGGCTGTTTTCCTTTTTCTGTATAGTTTTCCTGTAAACAAAAAATGCAATTTAACAGAGAAAAGAAATTTAAGAGAGAAAATGTCGTTCCTCTGATTTCGTTTCCTTTTAACCCATTGTTACTTATTTTCTCTTTTTTAATTTGTTAAGATAATGCATCCTGACTATTACAATTAATTGTTCATAGGATTTTGGGTGATATGAAAATTTTTCAAAAGGAGTTATTAAAGTCTTTTAATGATAATTTTAAGTAATTTTTATTGTGTATTGTACTACTTTACTGTACCCTGTGACTGATGAGTAATTTAACATGATGTATGTAAGGTTAACTAGCATAACTACATAATAAATACTGTCTTACATGTGAACTTAAATTAGCAGGTTAAGTGTTTATGGGCTATTACAAAATTGATGGCAATATATGTAAATTACATTTAGAAAATCATAACAGCGTGTCACCAAAACTTTATAAATAGAAAATCCGATTTTGACAGCGCGTTAAAGAGTGAAGTTGGCTTCGAAAAGCTGTTTATTGTTGAAAAGTAATGGCATTTTAGCTGTTTTCACATCAATTGAGCGATTAAGTATTTACTATTTCATTTCTATTTGTATGTTGAAAAGTTAAGTTAGCATTAGTTTCCATAACACAACTTTAGAGCTCTTGGTTAGGTACGTTATACATCCACATCAATGCTGGACATTAGTCAAAGCAACGCTATTTATTTAGATTGGTCGGTTGGTAAGAAAGAGGCAGTTGTAATTTCAGTATTTGAGTGTAAACAAGACACGTCCCGGTTAAGTATGTATGTATATACATTCTTATTTGGTCATTTCAGGCCTTTAATCAGAATTAAGACTTAGCTTCTCACACCACATATGTATGTTGCGTGTGTGTTACTTTCATACATGACTGGCGGACAAACTCTGCTGGTTTGGGCTCCTGAATAATCTGAATTTTGAATACATAAATGTGCAGATGGAGTATATACCCATATTCTAGCAGACAGTGTGTTAGCTTATCGCCATTAAACCAGCGTTAGTTTCGAGTTTCAGGGAGAAGTCCACAGATTTCCGAACACATGCCTAAAAATTGTTTTCTTACTCATTTTTTTCTTCAGAAGGTATGCCCTAAATCCTTTCAGAATTTGTTTTTTTTTTCGCTTCAGAGACCTTAATCAAGTTTTTATAACCAAATAGGTGTTTCAATAATTGTTGCAGGCTTCACAATAAAGCGTTGGCTACGCTCTCAGTAAACAAGAATTGATGAAGGAATTTGCCTACTGAGCTTTACTCTTTGTTAAGACCATTCGCCTTGTATGATATTCGTTGTAAAAGTTTTTTTCTTTCTTTCTTTTCTTCTTTTCCCCAGTTTAGAGTTACTGGGGTTTACTGAGTTGAGTGTTTGCTATGGCTACTAACCTCTTAATTTTTAAAATTCAAAAAATGTGATGAACTTTTTATGTCCTTTAGTTCGATTTAAAACATTATTTCTCTTGTTTGCATTTCAGTACTTTAATCAATAACTTGACATTTGTCCCATTAGTCACGATTTTGACTGCCAGTTGAGATCGGTTGTATATAAAGCTTTAGTTCTGGCACTTTATAAAGAAGTTTATGGGATTACAGGATTTAAGTCGAAACAGTATAAAAACATAAAGAAAAACTAAGGCCTATTAACTAAACACTCAAATGAAATATTTTTCGGCATAAAATGTACAGCAAAAATCTAGGTACCCCAATATATTGCTACGAAAATGGAAACGGTGTACATCGTTTAACATTAAAATGAGCAAAAGCTACACAAACAAATACAACGAACCTGTTACAAGTAAACCAACAACATCGCTATGAAAGAAAAGTGGATAAAGAAGTAAGCGAGAATGCTACAAGAAGTAACGTGATCAAAGTACACAAACAACAATGAAGTCCCGATAGAGCTCTCAAGAAGGCGAACAAAAGAACATTCGATTTCAAGAAGCTTCATCACACTGATTACGTGGGCATATAAAAAGGCAAGACAAAGCAGACAACGGGAGTAGTAAGAATTCAGTCTGTCTTATGTGAAGACGCTTTGCGTGTGAAGAAAACAGTCGTCGTTGGAAGACCGTCGTTGTAAAGATCTGCCGAACATTTGTTAGTGTGTAAAGAAGAATAACGAATAAAGCAAATTATAGTTGGATTCATCAAGTTGTAAATAGTGGCACACAAAATTGTTCGAACAATAAATAAAATATAACTCGTCTGTTAAACTCTTTAAGTAATAAGTACTGTAATTTTTGTCCGATTTGATCAAACGAAGTGTCAATATCTTCACAAGATAATACACTCTCATAATGTCATCAGTTATTTTACATTTTTTAATTAAATTGTGCAATTAAGAATAGCTAAACTTGAAAAAATTTGAAAAAAAATCGTATTTTCCAAGTTTACCCGATCAAAACTCGTAAGTTTTGAACCATATGTTTGTAAACACCGTTTTAAGCGCTCATCTGTTCCCTTTGGATTTTGAAAATGGATAAAAAAATATTCGAGTAATCAATAATTTTGTGTGAAAAGATCAAAAATACCATTTTTGTCAAATAAAAGAAGTTTGGAGCTTTCGAGAAAAATAAAAAAAAAATATTTTTGAGTTCTACTCAACAAAACTCACAACCTACAGTACGTCATTAGCTGGGGTTATTTTGACTGTCGCACAGTGTTATTAATTCTTTCGAACTTTTGATGAATTTTTGTTTTAGAATATTTAACCATATGACTGCTATGCGACTCAAAAGCGCTGCGTTCATTTGTTACGAAAATCGCGACGGAGCGCAACGTTCTCGCCAGAATCGCTTAGCAGTCAAACGATTAAACACACTCTCTTATTCAATATTTCCTCAATAAACTTCAAACTGCTTACATTAGTTGCCGGCTCACATGCCCACAATATTGTGCTACCGAGGCCATGTTTGCTGTCTACTCAAAGTACGTTAATAAATAAATATTCACTTATTGTTTTACACTGGAAATGCTGAAAAATGCTCCTTAAATACATAATTCATGCTTTTATTTCTGTTTTTTTATTTTGGAAATTTTTATTGGTACTATACCCAGGTACGTTTTTACATAAAATTTTACCGAATGTAAGAAAAATGTGTCAAGTTAAAAGTATCTACCTACCATTTTTATACAACTCTGTGTGGTGGGACAACCATGTCTTTTTGAATTTAACCGCAGATTGATTATTAGTTTCTTGGTGATCAACGAGTGAAGATTAAACAGAGAATTGATAAACGTTTTGTATACCCTATTTTATATTTTTTTATTTTACATTAATAAAGTTATTTGAAAGAAAGCACCGATCTCCTGTTAATTTAGTTGCTAGAAAACTGGAAACACCAATCTCCTGACAATTTTCAGAAGTGGGATCTGAATTCCTAGAAAACGTACGAAATTCTTAGAGGAAGACTGAAATTCCAAGAAGACGCTATGGAAAATCTACGAACACTGACTGTCAAGCAACTACAAGCTAAGTGCAGAGAAATTGGTGTTTCATGTTCCGGTAATAAGAATCAATTGATTGACCGAATTGATAATTACAACGCAAAAGATGCACACAACGCATCACGAACGCATTCACCTGATTTGTCGCAACGGATTTCGCAATTGGAGGAACTTATCGCAAATATGCAACCGTTAATGAATCGGTATAAACCATCAGAACCCGAAACACCTATGGTATCATCTCCTATGCAAACTTTTAATGCGCCAGAAAATACTCCACCGAATTCAGCCAGCGCTATATTGACTGATATAACGCCTTCTCGTTCACAATCAACAACATCCACGAATACACCCGTACGGCAGCAGCATTTATTTACGTCGATCGATACAACAGCACGCCCTATTTATAGTCACCAATATGTTACAGCTGGTAGTAATTGCCCAATGGTAATAACGGATAATGCTGCGTCTCGTTACAACAACCCACATTTAGCACCGTCAACCTACATTAATAACGTTTCATCTGTGTTGCAACATCAAACACCGTTTATAAATTGTGAGAACATAATCCCACCGACTCCTTACGCTCAACCAACATTTCCGCAGAATATTTATACGAGACATAGAATACCCTCAACGACCTACGACCAGCCACCGCCAGTATTACCTAATACTGTGTACGCTATGCCACCGTCATCTCTGCCTTCACAACATGCTTTTCAGCCATACCATAACACAGCCAACCCTTTTGGTCAAATAAAAGAGATAATTTCGCTAGTTCCTGATTTCAATCCTTCAGCAGATGAATCCATAAACTCTTCACAATTTGTAAAACGTGTGAATGTTCTAAAGACAGCATATGGATGGGATGATCAGTCCGTAATATTTGCCGTCCAGCAGAAGATGAAAGGCCCTGCGAAATACTGGGTCGATTCGTTACAAGAGGTATTTTTGTCTTGGTCTCATTTCACTAATAAATTTAGATTTTCCCCATACCGAAAATGAAGCTGACGTTCATATCAAGATGTCTACGATGATACGTCGATCGAACGAGTCTCCCCAGGAGTATTATTATAAAATGTATGCTATTGGGAAAAAAAGGTAATCTGACAGAATCAGCTATTGCCCGTCACATTGTCATAGGAATTAATGACCCTGATTTAAAGAGGAAAATTTCTAACGAATATGTAACGTGCAACCAGCTCTTGAACGATATAAATTGCTACTGTAACTACAACGAGATAAGAACAACGAGTATGTACAATAAACCAAAAAGGAATATTTACAGCAACACAACAGACAACAACGGAGCGAAGAAAAAAGAAAGCAACAACCCGTTGGATAAAATAAAATGCTACAATTGTTCCAATTATGGCCACTACTCCGCTAAGTGTCCCGAACCACAAAGGAAAGATCGTTGTGGTAGATGCAATCGTACATCGCATAAGACAGCCGACTATAAATCAAAACAAACCCAAAGTGGAGAGGTAAACAAAATCGCTGATAACAACGTAAAGCAAAATGGCAAACTTTGTAAAACAGTCAAAGTTAATGACATTGAAACCGTAGCATTTATAGATTCTGGTAGCGATCGCAGTCTTATAAGGGAAACGTTCTCAAAACAAATGGGTGAAGTGATAAAATCCAACATGGTTTTAAAAGGGTTTGCAGGAGGCGAATATGTTTCTAAAGGTAAGGTGATCGTGACCTTAGTAATTGACAATTCTATTTTTGAGGCTGAGGTATTTATTGTCGATGATGCCTTAATACCTATGGATATACTTGTTGGTCGTAATCTGTTGTGCCAAGAGGGCAAACGTATGATCATTGAGGGAGGCGATTGCTGGGTGCAGAATATAAACGCCATAAATGCTAAGGACCCTCTGACGCCTGACGAAGGTAAACGACTTCAAGTCGTGCTTAACGATCATAGGGCTTGTTTTGCGGAAAACATAAATGAACTGGGAAAGTGTAGTCTGGTGAAAATGGAAATCCAAGTCACAACGCCCAAGCCTATATGTTCCAAGCCGTATAGAATTCCTTTTGCAAAACGCCCTATAGTAACAAATATCATACGGGAGCTCCTCGACAGTGAAATTATTCGAAAATCAACTTCTCCGTATGCTTCAGGCATAGTACTTGTTGAGAAGAAGAATGGCTAGCATCGGCTGTGCATAGACTATCGCCAATTAAACAAGATTACAGTAAAGATACCGTACCCTATGCCGGTAATTGAAGACCTTCTCGCTCAACTGTCCGGTAATCGTTATTTTACCACCCTTGACTTACGTATGGGCTATCATCAAATTGAAATTGAAGAGCAGTCTAAGAAGTTTACGTTTTTTTTTTCTAAGAAGTTTAAGTTTTTTTATTTTACATTAATAAAGTTTTTTGAAAGAAAGCACCGATCTCCTGTCAATTTAGTTGCTAGAAAACTGGAAACACCAATCTCCTGACAAATGTTTCACAGAATTTTTGCCAAATTGCTTACACTCCCAAAAGGGAATTCTGCTTTGTATTGTAATTTTCTTATACTCTTATAAATATCAGGCTTTAGGCTGGCTATACGATTATGTTGATATTAAGGCCATTATGAATGCATGAGCTGTTGATAATGATCATTAAACTTGATGAATACAGGCTTAATTGTAATAAACACATGCTACAGATAATAATGTATTACAATGTATACTTATAGTATAGTAATGTATAGTAAATGAGCACATATATTGCTCACTTTCCCTCAACTACATAAATATTTTATTGTCATATGTAAGTGTATATGAATGTATATGTTTATGCTTATGTGTTAGATTACTTATCATCAATTCGTTGTTAAGTCGCTATTATAAGTAACATTATGTGCTCAAATGTAAATATATATATATGTGTGCTTGTAAATGTGTATGTTTAGTAATATATGTCTGTAATGTATAAACATTTTCTCGTATATAATTCAACAATATAAACCAATTACATGTAAAATTTGTCACAGGGAGATGTTATCATTTTATTGAATATTATTTGTTGTTGTTTCATAAATAATATATAGTATGTATGTATGTAATATGTATGTTAAGTATGCTTTAAAATATTTATGTACAGGTTTTAATGCACATAAGGTAGCGGGGGTCGGTTATAAACACAATGAGTTTTTTAAAATCCTTTGTTTTTGATTATAAACTACTGCAGCCCTTCCTCTGACTAACTTCTTCGCTAGTTTGGTGGATTTCAGTCAGCACAGGGACTGCGTTTACCTGTGGCGTCACAACAGACTGCGATGTGTGCTCAAGTGAGCTTTGGTAATCAAAGCTGCCACTTCGACCTAACCTAACCTGAATAAAAACGTGTATCGGAGTAGTGTATCATACCTAACCTTAAATCTAATCATGCCTGGTAACCAGAAATAAATTCGGTTTGTGTCGTTATTTATATCAGACGTCTATCAAGCTGAATGCCAAGATATTTTATATGTGACTTGTGACACTATTTAGTTTTTATTGAAATGGGGGGATGCCTCCCTTCGTTGGTTAAATATTACTTGAATACTTTTTATTTATTCACAATGATTCTCCAGCGTTTTAACCCATTAGTGTGCAGAGTCCGTTATAACGGACGCTCCATTTTTCTACTATACCACTTCCAAAAATTGTAATTTCTAAATAACAAATATTATATGTTGTTGCTGACATTCCAACAAAACAAGATTTATTACATTCTGTTCAAAAAATGCGATCTGAGTGTTGCGTTTTATGCAAAATGTGGAATATCAATTTGTAAAAAAACGAAAATTCCAAACAAGGTGTGAAAAAGCCGAATATTTTAAATATTATGTGAATTATTATTAGTTTTTATGTTTTATTATTTGTGAATAAGTATAAATGATGTAAAAAAATTATGATAAAATGTAATACCATACGCGTAATGCGACTTTGAATGTGACGTCCGTTAAAACGGACACTGCGCACGTAGTGCAATTGTTAAACGATAATTGGGTAAACTTTTTTTTAATATATCGACCAACAATTTCCGCGATATTATTTGAACTGTACTACGTTAAAGACAATGAGCTCAATGATATTCCAATTTATACAATTCCCCCGATCCGATCCTGATTTTGATGGCTATAAAAGTGATGATGAGCATGAAGAAAATCGTATCTAACTGTTTCAAACGAACGTCTGTTCTTATGGAAAAAACAAACAATGAAGGTTCATCTGAAACCGCTTGTCTTACAGAAACATCATATTAATTATTATCTACAGCATAAGAAGTAACACAGTATGGTAATAAAAAGGCTCACAGTGACTGCAGATTAAATTTAACGGACGATTATATATATCCAGTTTGATATATATATATATATATATGGGAAAAATTGCATAATCCATTATTAAGAGATTTGTTGTGGTTGATGATGTAGTGCTTGATCAGCTTTTAGAACCAACCAAACAGAACTCGTTATATGTCTCTCAGGTACTTGATCAGATACATGTTTTGTATCCGTTAAATTACTGCTGGCCATATTATCGATCGGACTATGTAGTTCAGGAACGTGAAGGGCGAATAGAAAAATGGCCTTTTAGCTCATTCCCGATTATGAAAAAAGAGGAAAGGGCATCTGTAGATAATTCAATTAGAAATAATGGAAATATTTTGCTTATTTGATGGAAGGATAATAATTGTCACAAATGCAAAAAATGGTGATGCTATTAAATCGTGCCAACGATTTGAAGAAGGAAGAGGTTCTGTAACTAAAGTGGTTTCTAATAAAACATGGCATAAGATGGACCTATTAGTTGTAGTCTACTGCTTACGAATCAGACATAAGAAATGGTGGTGACCAATATTTCCATATCTCTGTGACGCCCCTCATTCGAATGCATGGCTGCTTCTAAAGAACTATCATTTCAATGGTCAGACATGTGTGTTTCTTTACATTTTTCGTCGAAATCTTGCTAATTCTTACCTTCAAACGTATGGTACCCCATGTACAAGAGGTTTGCGAATAATTAAATTGATGTCATATACACGATATGATGGTAGAAACAATCTTATTAAATATTCTAAAATTGAAAATCGATGTGGATATTATGGAAATAAAACAAAGTTTATTTACAACAAATATAAAAAAGGCTTTCAACCCTTAGAATTCTTTAAAATCTATCATACGCCAAGTGTACCTAGTGCGCAGTGTCCGTTATAACGGACGGTCTATAACTCCAAAACTAAACATTTTTTTGAATAAAATGTTTTTTAGACTACTTAATCACACCATTTTTATTAATAATTGATGAAAATTATAGAAGGGGAGTGGCCAGGGAACTTCATCCACTAATGGGTTAACTATTTCTCCATATCAAAAATGTGCTCAAGAAGGATCTGAAATTCTCCATATGGATTCTCGTAGGTGCACATGAAAGCAAAGTCATCAGCAAAAATGGAAGTGTGTATTTGACTGCTCAAAGGTATGTCCGAGATATATACATACATCCATACATAGGTACATAATTGTTCATTACAACCCTTAAGTCAGAATTACAACTTAGCTTCTCATACCACTTACGTTGTGTGTGTTAATTTTATACATGAGTGGCGGGAGGGCTACAGGTTAAAGTTGACTTCGAATGACATATTTTTTGAGAAACTTTTCCTGGCAGTTTTATTTACTCTGAGAGTTTTTGACAGAAATCTGCTGAGAGACAGTCATCGAAGAAATATGTTTTCATATTTCCTTTCATTGAAGATGTCTGACCTGGGGTTTGAGCCGAACCTCACATCAAATAAACCAACACACTACATACTCAACTACGGCAACTACATTTGTATACATTCACTTTAATCCCTTTAATATTTTCTTCAGATGGAAAATGTGCTTTTGAAGAAACTGCGATGCTTCATTTGGACTACCGCAAATTCAAATAAAATCAAAGTCGTTAGCACAAGTTGAAGTGTGTTTTTAACTGTTCGGACGCATGTCTGAGGTATATATTTAATATTGTTACGTTTTTACCTTTTAAAAGCGTTTAACATATGAGCACGTAGATTGCAAATAAAAGAAAAATAAGTTTGTGTTTTTAATTTTAATTAAAACTCTTTATAACAACAACAATTGCCTTGTTTGTTATTCCTCTGTTTTCACCCTTTGCATAAACAATAATAATTACTAGACAATTGTTCGACTGATCTCTGTAACGGAGATCTTCAAACAAGACGTATCACGTTTTCAATTTCAAGCAAAATCTTAAAAAAATTTTTCTTTTTACATACATACATAATTAGTCATTACAACCTTTTAGTTGTGTGCGTTAATTTTTATACATGAGTGGCGGGATCTGCAGTTTAAAGTCGACTCCGAAGGACAGATTTTTGTGAAACTTTTCATGGCAATTTTATTTATTCTCAGAATTTTTGACAGAAATCTGCTGAGAGGAAGTCGCCAAAGAAATATTTTTTTATATTTCGTTTAGTTGGAGATGTCTGACCTGGGGTTGGAACCGAGGCCTCACGTCTAATAAGCTTACACACTACCTACTAGACCATGGCGACTTTTCTTCTTACTACAACTTTTATGACAAATATTTGAAGCAAGTATCACATGAAAAATGTTATAAACAAGCAACTTATTATGGATTTTCAAAATATTCTCTCGTTGTCGTAGTGCAATTTGTAGCAAAATTGCGAAATTCAATTTCAATAAACGAAGGTCTAAAACAATTGATAACAATATTTGTCAATTTATTGACTCACTGCATTGTTAGTATACTGCAGGGAATGCAACACCTCCATCAAATGCAAATACGTTGACTGATACTACATAATCACATGAACTGTTAGAGCAGTTCATACCAGTCTATACTGGTATGAGCAAAACAAAAGGAAACAAAAAATGTGATTGTTTGCCAATAGAATAGAATCCAGTTTGACAAAACATTTTGTTGGGTGTGTCTAAAAGGGTAGACAAGGGTGCTAGGATGCTAGAAAAAGTGTCGAAAAATTAAAAAACTCTAATGGCCAGACAATAACAATTTAACTCAAACAGTTTCTAAAAGCAAAAACTTAGATGAAATTTAATTTGAAACAAAAAGTTGAGATTTTTTTTTATAAATAAACAGAGTTTTGTTTAGGGAAAGAAAAGAAAAACAAAAAAATAAAAAAAGTAAAACAAAAAACGTACAACAAAGTAGTACAAAATGGAAAAAAATATCATCTGCATTTATGTCAAGTCAAATCGGTGAATTTTAGTTGATTTAGTTCTCTTTTAGAGAATTTCTTTGGATGTGTAGAAAAAATAACCGAACAAATTACACCTGATCTTTCAATTTATGGATTTCACTCCAAAAAAATGTTCACCTTTTGACTTCGACTTCATCTTATGAATCGAATTGCTGCTCGGCCAATGCGTGTCACAGCGATGAAACACTTAGTAGTTGAAAGGAGCAAAGTCTGATGAATATGGATAGTAGCACATCTCAACCTAATGCTTTGATTATATCTTGAATCGGTTTTGCTATGTGTACAAGTGATAAACGTGCAAAATTGCTAAATTGCCTTGCCATATCATCATTTCTTGCCTGTAGTTATCTGTATTAATGGTTTCGAAAGCTCTTAGGAGAGCATGTTACACCACACCTTTTTGGTACCACCAAACACACAGACGAATCGATCTGGTTTTGCAGCCGAAGTTGATGGTTGCGGCGGGTAAGGCCATGATTTTTCCCGTTTAGTATTCTAGAAATAAATCCATTTTTTGTCGCCAAGAACTTTTATTTGTTGCATAATTTTACGACTGGTTTTTCGGTCTTACATCTGACTGTCATTGAATTCATGCGGTTTTCGATTTTTCTTTCTTTTAAACAATAGTTGTGTGCATTAATTTTTATACATGAGTGGCGGGATCTACAGTTTAAAGTCGACTCCGAAGGACAGATTTTTGTGAAACTTTTCATGGCAATTTTATTTATTCTCAGAGTTTTTGCCAGAAATCTGCTGAGAGGAATTCGCCAAAGAAATATTTTTTTATATTTCGTTTAGTTGGAGATGTCTGACCTGGGGTTGGAACCGAGGCCTCGCGTCTAATAAGCTTACACACTACCTACTAGACTACGGCGACTTAGTGGCATGTTCACAGTGTGGAAAAATGCAATACACAACAACGCCTATATGAAGACCAGTGTATTATTGGCGAGGCCACACACAATTTTTAAGCATTCCGAAGATTCTGGTTGGACTAATTGAAGTTTACAATACTACTAGTAAATACTATGACTGAAAAATAGTGACCTTAGCCATATACTATGTTCAGATATGCACTTTTATTGAGTCAATATTCGGTTTATTGATTACAATATTTTAAGTGTTCAGACATAACAATATACGCAATTCATCTGCTTATTCAATATTCATTTGACAACTAGTAAACAAGACAGCCGGTTGTTTCAACAACATTGTTTTTTTTTTGTTTGTCGATGTTGATATTTGAGTTGTCAAATATCAACAGAAAGTGTTCGGATAATTGCAATATGCTCACTGAACATACTTTTGACAGTGCTGCATTTTAAGTTTTACTCAATATTATAACAATTTGCGTATTTATTGCGCAATAATTAATTGATACTTTATATAAAATATTGAGCTCAATAATGGCGTTTATTGCGATTTATGCAATAAAGGTGCATATCTGAACACCGTTATAGTCAGCCATGGTTGTGTACAAAACAACGCAGATAAAATGAATGCTGATTAATGCGAAGATAAACGTTCATGGTACATAGATTCATGTTACTAAGATTCCTACTGAAGAACATGTTGGATGCCAAAGCTTTTATGTTTTCAAAATCTTATCTTCCTAACCCGGCGTGATAATTATAAACAATGATTTTCAGTAATTCAAACAGTGTATGTACTTGAGAGTTTCAAATTTAACAGTGATATCCAGAATGCGAATAAAACCAACTCCTCATTCAACCAATGTCAGTGATAAAGCAATCACGTTTTCTTTCAATTACATACAGTAGAATGTTTAAAGAAGTTTCATAGAGAATCGTTTGTTTTTAACTTAAAGCGCCATAAAACTTGACAACGTCCATTAAAGCTCTACAAAATTACAATAAGTCGCCGTGGTCTAGTAGGTAGTGTGTTGGCTTATTAGACGTGAGGCCTCGGTTCAACCCCCAGGCCAGTCATCTCCAGCTAAACGAAATATGAAAAAATAATTCTTCGGCGACGTCCTCTCAGCAGATTTTTAGCAAAAATCTGTCGTTCGGAGTCGACTTTAAAGTGTAGGTCCTACCACTCATGTATAAAAATTTACGCACACAACATAAGTGCTTTGAGAAACTAGACGGTATTTCTGACTAAATGGTTGTAATGGCCAATTATGTATGTATGTATGTAAAATTACAACTTCAAAGATTTTAATAACAATTTTACTAAACATTGTTAAACGTTTTGTGTCTACAGCCACGTAGTAGCATTTAAACTGTAAAACGTTTTATGAAAATTTATGAGTAACAACAACTCAACTTCAAATGGCTCTTTCTTGCCATTATTGTTCATTATATTATTATATTTCATTATTTTTCTTTGGAGTTTCTTATTCCTGTCATTGTATATGTTTGAAACTTTCAAAGTATTGAGAGACAAATTTGCCAGGAGGTAAAAAAAATTTACACAGCTACGGTCATAAACATGTAAACTGTTTCCTTTTTTCAGATTTTCATAAGTTAAAGAATAGCAGTGGGTGCTTTACCTGTTTTGACTTTTTACGTTGACAACTGTTTAGCCAATTTTACGATAGTATTTTTGCATGTCGTGTTAGCTGTCCTTCTATATTTTCGCTAAACGACTTCAACATTATGTGGTAGCCAACACAAAACGAACGAAAAAAAATTACATTTTTGTATGTTATTCCTCTATTTTTTTCTTGGTATACATGGAATAAAGCATTCAAATATCCATTGAAATTGATTGTTTTGCTTCTTTTTGGTTGAATCAGTTGTTCGCTGTCAACAAATACTGTCTCTGACAATATTTTTTTAACCAGAATTTTTTTCCATACTGTTTGGTAACATATTTTGTTAAGCATTTCGGTTGTGCAATTTATTTAAACAATTGGTCGCAAAAAAATTCTTAAATATTTGGTTTGTTATGAAAATGGAAGCATTTTGTTTTTTAAAAGAGCGTGAATGAAAAATTATTTGAAGTTTGAAATGCAACTGTACTGCCAATAATACAAATATCCAATACGAAAGTCCTATCTTACGACCAAGCTTCTCACACCAACCATATTCTGTCTGTTATTTTTATACGTGAGTGGCGGGACCTACAGTTTCACTAACTTTTCAGGGAAATTTTATTTACTTTTCTAGTTTTTGCCAGAAAATTGCTGAGAGGAAGTCGTCGAAAAAATATTTCTTTGCATTTCGTTTTATTTAAGATGTCCGACCTCTGATTCGATATACGGCCTCACGCCTAATATGGCAACACATTATCTACTAGACTATGACAACTTCAAAAGTTGTATCTCCCCATTCTAAAAACAAGTACGAAGACTAGGTTATCTACCTTCGAGATCATTCAATTAGCTTCTCAACCCACTTATGTTATGTGCGTTAATTTTATAAATGAGTGGCGGGACTTACAGTTTAAAGTCGATTCCGAATGACAGATTTGGAAACACTTCATGGCAATCTTATTTACTCTTAGAGTTTTTGCCAGAAATCTGCTGAGAGGAAGGCGCCGAATAAATACTTTTCGAATTTTGTTTTGATGTCTGGCCTGGGGCTTGAACCCCGGCTAATAAGCCGCCACACTACCTACTAGATTACGGCAGCTTCATATTAGTCATCATTTATTTACTCGGTCCAAATCACTATAAGCGACTGCAGGCAACAAAGTATATTAGTTGAATGGCATTTGAACCTATTTTTAATAAAGAAAAATTATCTTCAGCGATGAGGCATATTTTTGGATGAATAGATGAATGAATTGTCGAATTTGGCACCGTACAAATCCACTTGAGATCTACGGCCGTCGAGTGCAATCCGAAAAAGTTACAACATCCACATTTCCTCGGTCCATATTTCTTTGAGAATGACATTGATCAGGCCATTACTGCCATTACCTGGATCTGAATGATCCAGCAATGATCCAATGATTGGAGCATGACAGTGCAACGTGCCACACAGCTCTTGCCTTATTGTTAGTGACATGAACTGGTCTCCGAGAATGTGCCATTTTAATCTTTTTCTAATGGAATTTTCTTAAGTCGTAGATGTATGCGTATGAGCCATGCTGGTTCTACTGGGAGAAAGGGTTCCCAAGAACAAACTTTTGGATCTCGCACCCAATACCAGTGAAAGATCTTATTGCTGCTTTGGTTCCTACAGGCCATCAATATGTTTTCATTCGGTTCATTATTTTTACACTCATTTAACGTGTGTATGTGTGTTTATATGAACTGCTCACTTATTTCGTCCAGCTACGTGTATTGTGATTGTATGGTTAAATGTTTACATAACGAAGGCATTCGGCTTGGGTTGTTTTACGAAACGAATGACTATGACTGGTTGTCCACAGTTTTATTTGTTGTTTTATTTTAATTTTTTATTTTCATTCTTTTACTGCCATATGCTCTAAATCCTCATAAGAACGTTCAAAGTTTATGTGGCGAAAACAAAGGATTAAAAATAAAGAAAATTTAAAATGTGCAAAACCATTGAAAAAATTTCTACACATATGGTATGTACCTACATACATATATGTACATACATATATGTGTGGCCATACTGTTATTTTTTACACTATTTTTGTATTGGTATATGAGAGTAAAAATAAAGTTTTTAAAAATTTAAAACAGTTTTACTTTCATTGTTTACCATACATTGTCTTCATACTCTGAAGTGAGTTGTACATAAAAAGTTCGAAATATATGAGATTTTCAGCATTTGAGTAGTTTATAAAACAAAAGTTCGTTACATTTGTCATTTAAAAATATAATACTTTTAAACATAGACTTTCCAGTTCGGGTTTATTTCCCAAAAGTGTTCTAGTTCTTCTGACTGGCTATTATTGAAACTTCTTTTGTAGGTGTCAGCTGAAGTCGCCGTAGTCTAGCAGGTATTGTGCTGGCTTATTAGACGTAAAGCCAGGGTTCAAAACTCAAAACTAAATACAAAAAGTATTTCTTCGGCGACTTCGTTTAAGCAGATTTCTGACAAAAACTCTGAGAGCAAATAAAAATTGCCTTGAAAATCTGTTGTTCGGGGTCGACTTTAATCTGTAGCTCCCGCCACTCATATATAAAATAAACACACACAACATAAGTGGTGTTAGAAACTAGATTGTAATCCTAACTGTAGGATTGTAATGACCGATTATGTATGTATGTATGTAGGTGTCAGCTGAAGAGCAAATCTAATTTCAATTTCGTCCGATTAAAGGGCGAAAAATCTGATCCTGGCTGGATCACGGTAGGTCTGCCTAATTTCTAAAGGTACGAGCTCAGTATGATTGTCGAGTTCGTTACGTAGCATTGCATTATGGGCACGCATGGGAGGCGCATTGGTATTGGAAAACTTTGTAATGATTTCTGCAGAGGCTGCAGAAATGAGGAAGGGGAGGAAACTGTCCTTCAACAGCTGGGTGCATGCCCGGCACCTTTACAAAGTAGAATAAGGTACTTAAGTGCTTACTATATGGATGACCTATACGAACTGACATTGGCAGTCCAAGTAGTTCCTGAACTTGGAGATAGCGGGAAACTGTAGTAACACAATGGGCCCTATGTCGCCTAAGCGTGTCCATATAACTATATTAGATATACAGCCGCCTCTACATACCTACCTACCGAAATATAAGATGGTATTTCGATTTTTATAAAACTGAGACTTTCAGATTTTAATTTCCTTCTACTTTAACTATGCAGAAATGTACAGGTCTTTCAACTTATGATAGTCTGGCAATACAACTTAAAAAGGAACATGCAAGGAACAAATTTTGAATTAAGAATGGCCAAATTTGAAAAAATAAGAAAAATTAATATTTTCCAAGTGTACCCCATCAAAACTATTAACATATAAGTTTGAACAAAATGTTTATGTATACCGTTTTAAAGGCTAATCGCTTCCCTTTCTAAAAAACTTTAAATTTTGAAAATAGGTTAAAAACATTGGTGGTACCTTTATTAAAGATTCTGATATTTAATTTCTTATAGACTGGCCGACGACAATACTGTTTCCCATGCAGAGGTCATGGCATTTTTCAAGGTGGCGAAATGCTTGTTTAATGTTTAATGTTTTCCCTGAAAATCTTTTGATTTATTCTAATAGTCAGGCATCAATCGTAACGAAATTAGTTTCAACGTCGATCATTGTCCATAATTATCGGGGATTTCTCAGACAATTTTCAGATCATTCAGAAGTAACTCTTATGAGTTCTGGGATAGATATAGATATCGTTGGAAATTGCATTGCTGATGAGCTGGCCAAGGACGGTACAGATATGTCAAACTCCGACTTGCTACAGGGCACAAGTATTGCCATTACCTCGCTTAAATTGATTATTTTTTTGTAATTTTTTTAAACAAAATTTAATTCTCATTCTACTATAATTTACCAGTTATTGTCACAATTATCTTTTTTTTGAGAAAAAACTTAATGTTGCGTATATGAACTAAAATATTAAAGTAAAATTTTCATTATCTTTAGCACGCCGGTTTGTAAGAAGAACTAATAATATAAACAATTTTTTTACATTCTTCTGCTTAAAAGCAGTATAACGTGAGTAAAATAATTACTAAACTGCTCTGGACTAGCAAACACTGACTACAATACCATGAAATTCCCTTAAGCACCTTAAAAATATAGCCAAAATATTTTAATGCTTAAAAACTTCAAATTGTTAACGTTCGAAAGTGTGTTTGCGTTTGAAAGTGTGCTCTACTGTTTCACAGCAGCTTACTGTACAGCTTTTCTTCCTTTCCCCGTAAATGTGTAGAAGACAAAAATTTATACGTAACTCCCATGAACAAATTAAAAATTAAAACCTTAAAGAAATTTCCTATGTTAGCAGGTATTTGCAAAAAGCTAAAAATAAAGTAAAGGTTTTAAGAGACTTTTTCAAGTGGAGATTAATATGAGTATAATAGTCTTTATAAGGCAATTTAAAAGACGGCATTGAAAGATTTCTTTCGAATTTAAAAGAAAAAGAATTTTTAACAAAGTGCCGTAAAAAAACCTCACAATGTTGCTGGGTAATATCAATGCAAACAAACACCACATAGCTTCCATAGCTCTTGATTTATCTGTATACCACAAAATAGTCCCCATTTAGTTGGCAGTTTGTTAGCTTATTAAACGCGAGTTGCCCAGAAAAGTTTATCAAAAACCAGCTGTTCGGAGTTCCGTCACTCAAGTATAAAATTAACACACAACATAAGAGGTGCGAAAATCTAGGTCGTAATACGGGCTGAAGGGTTGTAATGATCAACTATATTTGCATCTGTGCAGTTTCCAAATTACTCTATTGATTTTTTACTGTCTCATTGCCAAATTTTTACCAAAATCATAAGACTATACTGATTCTATGCAAGTGATGCTTAAGGAGAAAGCTATCAGTCTTACAAGTCCTTCGGCCACGAAATCCCCTAATGAATTTCATATTAGACTTAATTCTCATCAAATAATAGTGTTTGCTATTGTATTGATAGAATAAAAGATAGACGTAAAGATAAATCTGAGTCGATTCTCTTCCTGCCCTGTGAAACAATTGAAATGGAGTCCGCGTAGTCTGGTAAGTAACGTGTTGGCCACTGTTCAAACCCAGATTAGACGTCTCCAAAAAAAAAAAAAAAAAAAAAAGAAAAGAATTCTGCGATTCTTATTAACAGATTTCTGGCAAAAACTCTGAGTGTAAATATGTAATAACATCAATATCTTAAATTTGAAAGCTATGAAGCAAATTTGTACACTTTCCATGGGGGTTTAACTGTGATTACACTAGTCTGCAATACTTTAACTGCTACACCCACTCCACATCAACTTTGTTTAATGCTACGTGTGCATTTAGTTTTTAAATCCCACAAATCCTATTCCATTAACTTTATTTAAAGTTAATGCAACACATTGAACTTGGATTTCCATTCTTACTTAACTTATTCTTTGGTATTCGATATCTTTCTTAAGCATATTTTTCTTGTTTTGCTATTCGTTAAGTTTACTTATAAAATCTTGAATCCATAAGACGCTTTTGACGTACGGTTTGTTTTTTTAAGCTAAAATTAAATGTATATTCTAACAACGTGAAAACCGTCATGGTCAGACATCTCGAACAAAACGAAATATAAAAAAATATATAAATACATATATTGAAATACATACATACATAAACACTTTTACATTAAATATTTAAAAATAAATTTTTGAAAATCAAGATTCAAAGGTAATTTTTTTTACACCATAAATAAATACATAAATGAAGTGCTACAGGCGCATGAGTAATAATCGATAACTTAATTGAATAAAATATTACTCATACGCCACAAGCAACAATAACACATTGGAAGTGGACAGAAACAATCCCATAAGGTGTGTGTATGAATCAAAAGTCAGCAATAGGTATTCAAAACGATGAGTAGATTCGAATCATACTTATAATTTCTGATACTTATACGCATTCATACTTATTTTAATGGCATACTCATACTACTCATATTCAAAGTTTGAAATACTCATGGTACTCATACTTAACAATACGCATGATGTTACTTATTTCTACTCTACATGACTCATCGTATACACGAATCACAAAATAAGTATGATTCGCGTACGAACACTACAATACTCACATAAATGTTGTGTGTTAGCTCTCCTTGCAGTCTTTGTCTTTTTTGTTTATATGTCTTTCTTCTTCAACAACAACTAAGACTGTAAATTTTGATGAATGATTTGAATCACTCGAATCATTTATGAGTATTCTAATTATTTGTCTAAATTTTTGATTCTGAATGAGTAGGCGTATGAATCAAACGTATTTCGAATTTTATGAGTTTGATGTCAATGTTGTAGTGCAACTAGTACTTATAAATCAATGTTGTACTGAGTACGAATGAATCAGAGTAGTTGGATTTCAATACTGTTGACTCACTCATACTCAAAATTTCATGAGTACTTATGAGTAGCGAAAACGCGATTAATTGCTGATCTCTGGTATGAATACAGGGCTTTACAGCAGGGATTTCCTGAAATTTAACAGTTAATAAGGGTCATCTTGTTGAAGTGGCATGTGTGAAAATAGTTGTCAATTAGTCTGTTTTTCCAAATTACCACGGGCGGTTAAATAATAGACAATGACGTGTATGCGTAGATTAGAATCTGGAGCAGCTGTCAACTATTTTTGTTTAAAAAGTATCTTCAACTATGAAACCTTTTTTGTAGTCCCCGCAGTCTAGTAAGTAGTGTGTTGTCTTATTAGATGTGAGGCTACGATTCAAACCTGAGGTCAGATATCTCTAACGATTTGAAATACGAAAAAATATTTCTTCTTCTCTCCTTCTCTCAGCAGATTTCTGGCAAAACTCTAAGAGTAAATAAGATTGCCATGAAAAATTTCTCAAAAGTCTGTAGTTTCCGCCACTCATGTATATAATTAACACACACAACATAAGTGATGTGAGAAACGATGTCGTAATCCTGACTGTATTGGCCAATTGTGTTACGTATGTATGAAACCAGTAAAAACTATCCAATTTAACTGAGGCAAACGGATTATCTATATTCTATAACGTGTTTAAGATTGCGAGCTCCGTACCAACTTTGACGAACTCATCAGCTATGCAATTCCCAAAAATATTATTATGTCCCGGAACCTAGTTACACATGAAAGATCATGATCATGAACAAGAACCTTTGATAGGGAATGAATTACAGCCTTGCTTTGAAAAGAAAGTCCCACCAATTAACAACCATTGCGGTGGATTCAAAATTGCGATGACTTCTGCTTGGAAAACACTACTGTGTTCAGGCTACCCATAAGAGATGTTAATATTGGATACCTTAAGAAATATATTCTTGATGAAGGTTAAGTTAGATAAGCGGATAGTTTGCCGTTCACAGGCATGTTCACTTTGTGGCCATATGGCCAACACTTTCTGTTGCATCAAATGACAGATTATTCATTACTTAAGTACAATACTCGAGATTGAACTATGAAAACGAACAATCACTGGTGTTTTTCTGTCCTATAAAGGTTCAATCGATTAAAATAATTCGATTGGCTTTTTTAATACATACTGGAATCGAAGATTATAACGAGAAGAAATTTTCACAAATTTATTAAATATTTCACACATTTTTACACGCCTATTTGCAACCAATTTGGTAGTTAATTTCGATAAACTTCATGTCCCTTCATGCCAGTTTTCATTTATTTTAAAGTTTTTAGAAACCTTCATTAATAATTTTTTTTTCTATTGTTATCCTCTCGTCTTCATACAAAATCATCACCCATGCAGAATAAAACAAAAGCGACAACAAATTTCAACAATGGCAACTCTAAAGAAAATAAATTGTCAAAGCAAAATTTTTTTTGTCAATGAAAGGACTCTGTTATACGAAATTTATAAAATTCGTAATCCTACCTTCTCTGTTATAAGGTAGAAGAGGTAGTAAGCGCACAGGATACTTGGAATAAGTCCAGTGACTGTTTTTATGTTCCAACACACTGCACTACTGCTAACGTATGCTACAAATCTTAAAGGACATAGAAAAATTGCCACCTATTGTGTCTGTGCAACAAAGATTGACAAAACGATAGTATGTTATGGATTTAAAAAGACAACAAATACAACAATAAATTTGAAATGAAAAAAAAAATTAAAGAATATAGGTCGACATAGACGACTTAAATCTTTTTCGTGATGGATATAATGCACAAGAACTCATATAATAAATACCATCGTAAATATACCTTAATTTTAAATTATGTAACTTTTCTTTATGTTTTAAATTATATTATTTATGTTTTTATCATGACATTAATTTTATTTGTTGTTAGCTTAATTATTGACATTTTTATTTCAACCTTTATTTGTATTATTGTTAATTTTAATTGTATTATTTTAATTTACCTTGGATTGTTTGTTAGTGTGTGTGTTTATCTGTTTTCTGCTTGCAAGTATATTGCTTACATTGCTTTTTCATTTTTTGACGTTAACTTTGACTTCTCAGCTTGATCAGGAGAAAGTTGGTTCCCATGATAACCTCTCCATCTTGCTACGAATTCTTTGCCGACAGACAACAGGTCTTAATATATGCCATTTGAATGCGCAGAGCCTCAATATAAAATCGACGAATTCCGCTACACATTTGAGAACTCGAAAATGGACGTTATTTGTATTTCGAAAACTTGGTTTAATTATAGTTCGCCCGACAGCATACATGGACTGAATGGATATTGCCTTTACCGCTCTGACAGACTTTCCCACGGTGGTGGTGTGGCAATTTATGTGAAATCCCACATTCAATGTAAACTGGTTGGTAGAAGTTCGGAGAATAATACCCATACTCCAAATATTGAATACCTGTTTTTGGAGATAATTAACTGTGGCAGAAAGCTTTTACTATGTACTGTGTACAGACCTAATAGGACTATCGACATTGGACCACTGATCGACGAATTGACTAATGTTTGCCTCGGTTACACTGACATCATAATAACCGGCGACTTTAATGCAAATGTTTTAGTGGACAGGAGATTAATGTTTGACCTAAGTGCCATAGGTTTGGGGTTAGTAAATGAGGTTATGCCCACCCACTTTACGTCATCTTCTGCTACGCTACTTGATCTTTTCTTTGTTGACAATTGTTCTGATGTGTTACTATATGACCAACTTTCTGCACCGGCTTTCTCCAGACATGATCTTATTTTCCTGTCTTATGACTTCAAAATATCTTCGAAGGAGAAGAAAATAACTTTCCGGGATTTTAGAAATATTGACGTTCCATCATTGGAGAATGAATTAATGAGCATACCCTGGAACCGGGTATTCTATATGCCAAATGTTGACGATCAGGTGAATTTTTTACACGGCAATATTCAGAGTTTGTATGACAAATGCGTACAGATAAAGACGAAAACAATGCGTGCCAACGAGAATCCATGGTTCTCGAGTGGGATAAAGGCACTGATTAGTAGCAGGAACAGAGCCTACGAACGCTGGAAGAGATACCGAACTCCTGAACTTAGGGAAATTTATAGGAATTATAGAAGAAAGGTGAACTACGAAATTAGGTCCGCTAAGTGTAGATATTATGGGGATAAATTTAAATCCGCTATGTCGTCCCGGTGTAAATGGAGGGAGATTAAAAATATGGGTGTCTTGGATAATAATTATAATAATTCTAGTCATGATATAGACGTAGACAAATTGAATTTTGAATTCTCGAATATCCCTATACCTAAATCGAATATCAGTTACTATAACTATAACCTTACGGACCCAAGTGTTTCTTTTGATCTGCATGGCAATGGCTTTCAATTTTCGAACGTCAACCTTGGGGACGTGTATAGAGCGTTTAGGGGCATCAAATCAAATTCAATTGGCTACGATGAAATGCACCCGAGGTTCCTGAAAATTATACTGGACTACATTATTGTGTATATAACACATTTATTTAATACTATTTTGACGACATCAGTATTTCCTTCAATGTGGAAGCACGCAAAAATTATCCCCTTACCCAAACCTGATGGAAAGTACAGACCAATTGCGATTCTACATTACTTGTCTAAGGCTTTCGAACGTTTGGTTCATGGGCAAATTAGCAAACATTTGTACGACAATTCTTTACTGACTAACAGACAGTCTGGTTTCAGACCCAAACACAGCTGCGTTACGGCATTAGTGGATGTTGTAGAGGAGTTGAGGTCAAAAATGGATCAGAACATGGTGTCTATTCTGGTACTTCTAGATCACTCAAAGGCTTTTGATACTGTTGATCATGACATTCTTTGTCACAAGTTGATGGAAACCTTTAAATTTTCAACATCAGCAGTAAAACTTTTACGTACATACCTGTATAAGAGAAGTCAGACAGTGCACTATGGCGATGCAAAATCATTTTGCAGCCTGGTCCGGAGAGGAGTACCATAGGGTTCAATTCTCGGACCACTGCTTTACATAATGTATTCTAATGACCTACCTTCTCGTATAACTCACTGTGGAATTCAAATGTATGCCGATGATGTCCAACTCTACGTTAGCTGTTTTAGAACCGACATCGACAATTGTATATTGAGACTGAACCAGGACCTTGACAGTATATATAAATGGGCCACTGCGAATGGTCTTTGCTTAAACGCTGATAAGTCTAAAGCTATCATAATTGGGAAAATTGGCGTTTTGCCGAACTTACTGCCACCATTAGTCGTTGGGGACTCGCCCATAGAATTTGTACAATATGCCAAAAACTTGGGTATTATTTTTAATAGCCAACTCTCCTGGACTGACCATATTAATATGATTTGTGGGAAGACATATGCTATGCTCAGGAATCTTTGCAGGACTCAGTCCTTTACGCCTGTTAATAAACGTATGCTCTTGGCGAAGACATACCTGATTCCAACCCTCTTATATGGATGTGAGCTTTTTGCGGGTTTGGACTCTGTCAGCAGGAATAAACTTAACGTGACGTACAATAACATTGCAAGATATATTTTTGGACGCACTAGATATAGTAGTATATCGTTTTTTGCCTATAAAATCTACGACATGACAATGGAAAACCTCTTAAAATATCGCATGCTAATTTTCCTACACAAAATTGTTTATTCAGGGGAACCGAATTATCTATTTACTAGACTAAAATTTTCCAGAACTAACAGGGGCTATAGGATAAACGCCGTAAGGTTCCAGAAACAGGTGTCTGAAAGGCACTTTTATGTTAATGCAATTCGTTCATGGAACCAACTTCCGCCAGAAATTCAATTGAAAAGCAATGTAATGCAATTTAAAACTGCAATTTTACCACACTTTTCTTGTCTTTAAGAATCAATCCTTAAGGCTAACTTAAATTTAATTAATATAATTTTGCTTTTTTTTTGTGAAATTTACATACATATATAACTATTACTTTAATTATAACAATATATAAACAGTACTATTAAATAAGATTAAATGCTTGTTGTACTGAAGTTGATCAATAAATAAAATAAATAAATAAAATAAATAGGTATACATATGTACACAACCCTCCTATAACGCGGTGAATGCGTACAGCGGTGAGTGCGTACAGCGTTATATGGAAACCGCGCTATAAGAAACTCTGATTTCACCGTACAAACCAGGCTTATTTCTAGCGCGTTTTATGGATACAGTCTACCGCGTTGTATAGAAACCGCGTTATAAGAAACTCGGAATTAGTACAAATCACATCATTCGTACCGCGTTATATGGAGACCAAAAAATACAAAACACAAGATAAATTATAAATTATTTTTATTGAATTAAACAGTTCATATAAATATTGATAAATAAATGAAATAAAAAGTAAACTACAAGACTATAAGACAATAACTAAGGTAATTTTGATCAATCGAAATGTCAATCTCTTCACAAGATAATGCACTTTCAGAATGTCGTCACTTATTTTATATTTTTTAATTAAATTTTGCAATTAAGAATAGCTAAACTTGAAAAATAAGAAAAAAAAAATATTTTCCAAGTTTACCCCATCAAAACTCATAACATATAAATTTGAACAAAATGTTTATGTACACTGTTTGAAAGGCTAATCTCTCTCCTTTCTAAAATACTTTGGATTTTTAAAATAGGTTCAAACATATTTGGGTAATCAATTATTTTGTGAGAAAAGATCAAAAAAACCGTTTTTGTCAAATAAAACAAGTCGGGAGGGTTCGAGAAATATAAAATAAAATATTTTTGAGTTCTACTTAACCTAGTGAACAACTTAGACAATGTAGATACTCGGATGTATTTTCACTGTCGCACCGCGTTATGTTTATAACAGTCACCAATAATTTATGCTTTCAAATACATTTGAGGATTTATTATATTTTTTAAATGCTTTGTTATTCTATATGAATTTATTTATTTTTGTTTATTGTATTATGTAAAAGATGTTAGATATCAGATTTATCTAGATATTTGGCATTATTTTTTAAAACTTCATATTCTCTTTAGTTATTATTGGGAACACATCCTATAAACTTCTAAACTATTTTTCATTTGGATTATTTTTTTACTGCAGAAAGAGATGTATACCCTTAAAAATATTTTAAAGTTTTTCTTGTATATTTAATAGTTTTGTAGTAATTTTGACAGAAGGGTTGTAACGAAAAATCTCGACGAAGAATTATTTTTTCATGAAATTTGAAAACTATGACTAAAAGTCTTTTCCATATTCTCTTTGTAGTTCTTCCCATATCTTGGAATATGTAATAGTAGATAATCTATTTTAAAATATCATAGAAGCGCTACAATCTGCACTGATTGAAAGCTTTCAAAATACCGCCAATAATTCTATTCACATTTATTATCTTCTTTGCGGGTAATTTCTACGGTGGTAACTCATTTCAATTAGAAACAATTAATCAAGTCTTTAGACGAAATCGCAATAAAATTTGTCGTCGCCATAGATTATTGGGTCGCCGTAGGTAGTGTGGTGGCTTATTAGACGTAAAGCCAGGGTTTGAGCCCCAGGCCAGACATCAAAACAAAATACTAAAAATATTTCTTCGGCGACTTTCTCTCAGCAGATTTCTGGCAAAAACTCTGAGAGTAAATAAAATTGCCATGAAAAAGTTTCTCAAAAATCTGTCTTTTGGAGTCGACTTTAAACTGTAGGTCCCACTACTCATGTATAAAAAATTAACACACACAACATTAGTGGTGTGAGAAACTAGGTCGTAATTCTGACTGAAGGGTTGTAATGACCATTTATGTATGTATGTATAGATTATTGGGTATGTAGTTCATATCTCAGCCCTGACATCTCAAATTCAATTTGAAAAAATAGTTCATTCGATGATCCCATTTCATCAGTCTGTGGGTAAATCTCTGAGGGTAACTAATGGTCATTAAAAATACTTTTGAAATCTGTACTTCGAAGTAGATAGTAAACTATACGTCCCGTTACTTGTGGAACAAGTAGAGACATGCGGCTTATTGGATTCCAGATTACGGCCGGTACCTATACTTTGGATATAGTCAAGGAATTTATTTATTTTGGCTCCGCCGTTACCATTAAAAATGATGTCAGTTTAGAGATCATGCGCAGGATCAATTTTGGCAGCAGGTGCTACTACGGTCTCAATAGGCAATTGAGTAGTAGAGGCCTGTCTTGTACGAAAAAACTAATATTTTACAAGACGGTCATCCCCCCTGTGCTAATTTATGGAGCAGAAGCATAAACACTATTAAGCACCGATGCAGCAGCCTTGAGAGTAAAAGTTTTCAAGAGAAAAGTTGTACCTAAGATGTTCGGTCCAGTGCGATTTAGCGAGATGTGGAGATTAAACAGCTCATTGTTTATGAGCTTCTCTACGACATGGAAATTCTTCACCGTATTAACATCCAGTGGCTAAGCTGGCTCGTGTCGTTCGAGGATGCTTCGGCAAAACGTATATTTGATGCGGTGATTTGCGGAATTCGGTGAAGAGAACGACCTTGTCTGCGTTCGAAGAAGCCGTGTCATCGGATGGTGTGACCAATAGGCGAAGGTGTACTAGAAGGGGAGACGCTTGGAGGAATGTGTTAAAGCAGCCCGAAATCTGTTTTTCGGGTTGTTAATAGCCAATTAAGTAAGTTAGTAAAGCAATTAAAAAACTAACTTACAGACATTTCAAAAATACATGAGCGCATGTGTTCTATTTGATGTACATATATAATGGCACTTAATAACTCGCTATTATTTTAATGTTACACATCATTTGTAACCCACTGTATAAATAGGACTTTGGACGTACATATCAATAAATATATGTTTGAAATTTGGAACTTATTAACACAAGTACACAGATTTTGGCTTGAGGTTGCTTTTAGTAAAATAATTCAACAATATGTAGCACAAATCCTTATTGATACCCATATGGAAGTCAGTAGCCTTTGAATAAAATTCCTTTACGCTGCTTACATAATTGGTCATTACGACCTAGTTTCTCTTTACGCTGCTTATACCCTAAAAAAGGAAAAACTTTTTAAAATACTGAAATATACTCCGATATGCTGATTTGAAGTTTGACAATATGAGGAGAACATTCGTTCGCTTGTCAATACTTCAGAGAGAGACAACTTTAAACAAAATAATTTGATAGTGTATGTATAAGAGTGGAGTATGCCACACAAAATATAAGTTTTTTCCCTGTTGTGCCATCCATATATAAGTTTTTTATTTGTTGTCGCAACAACAACAAAAGTTTCTGTCGTTTGTCAGGTAACCATAGCAAAAATTTATGACGATTTTAATATTAAAAAATGTCTTCTGGTTTTTTTTTTATTTTTTCCTTTATCCATTCAAATAACCAACCAAACAGCAGACTATCGTTGCATGTAGTTTATATTGTCAATGCCAAAATAATTTTATTTTTGAAAGCAGTCATGTCATAAAAAACTACAGAATGAATATTGTTGGATTCCTTCTTAATAAATACGAATATATTTTTCAATACTAACACGTTGCGACAGTCAAAATACACCCAACTAATAACATAGTGTAGGTTGTGAGTTTTATTGAGCAGAACTCCAAAATATTTTTTTTATATTTCTTGAACCATCCAAACTTCCTTTATTTAACAAATAATAATAATTTTCACACAAAATTATTGATTACCCAAACATTTTATAACTTATTTTCAAAATCCAAAGTTTTTTGAAACAGGAAGAGACGAGCCTTTAAAATGGTATACATAAACAAATGGTTCATACTTACATGTTATGAGTTTTGGTCGGGTAAACTTGGCAAACATAATTTTTTTTTTTCTCATTTTTAGTTTTTTTTTAACTGAAAAATTTAATTAAAAAATATGAAATTAGTGGTGATATTCGCTCAAACGTGAAATTGACACATTTTCCAATAAACAATTAATATCAAGAACAGAAAATTCAATCTTTTCAATTTCATCCAACACTCAACTTTCAATTCCTCCTCAAATACCATACGTAATGTATTATTTACGAAGTACTTGTGGTCTAGTGTATAGCGTGTTAGCTTATTAGACATCAGACCAAGTTTCGAAAGGTAGGAATGACCGATTATGTATGTATCTGTGTAATATACCTGCTGGTGAAGATGAAAAAAACAGAAGCTCGTCTTATAAACTGACGAAAGTATTCGCAGCAACAACCATGCTATGGTTTATGGCCAAAGATGGCACTACTTGGCACAGAGAACCGTATATCTTTAGTAGCTTTGGAACAGAAAATATTACCAATTTTCACGCAGATTGCTAGCAGTTTTTTCTTGAAATGATGTTGAGTCTTTCTTACTGCTCTTCTCATATTTATCTCACGCGACGGACAAACGTTAAAAAGAAATGTTTCGTCCTATGTTTTATTTGATAGATATTACAGATCATAATATTTCGGTCAACTAAGTACGTATGAGATAACTGAATCATTCGCTTTGATAATGTGCTATTTGTTCTCAGCAGCCTCCTGGCCACAACTCTGAGAGGAAATTAAATTGCATCGAAAAGTTTCCCAAAAATTTGTCGTTCGGAGTAGAATTTAAACTGTAGGTTCCGCCACAGTTAGCACACACAACATAAGTGGTGTGAGACTCTATGTCGTAATTTTGACTGAATGATTGTAATGAATAAGTATGTATGTATGTTGTGTGTATTAAATAATATTAATTGTTTTAATTTATTAACCCTGCAGAATCATTGTTTCATTTAAAATTGCTACTACTTTTTGGAATGTTTATACAAAATTAATTGCCATATGTTGCCTAAGCATTTTAAATTTTTTATTGCCTTATCTTTGCATTTTTCTTTATTTTCTAAAAAATTATTTTAATTGACTTTTAACTTATTTTTCTGCACTTCTCTTTAACTCCACTTGTTTTTTTTTAAATTTTTTATAACACATTTGGCAGCTAATGGCAGCCAAGGAACATTTATGAAACCATCAACAGCTGTTGGCAACTTTCGGTTTTCTTATTAACGCTGGGTTTTGGCTTTTAAATCATTTAAAAAAAGTTGAAATACTGCTAAAAGGAGAAAAAACAGACACGAAAAACATTGGAACGATTGAGAATGTGAAATGAAGAGTAGAGTTTTAAGAAATTTAATTTGTGTAAAGTGCTTGAGAGTTTAATTTTTTCCGGCAATTTACAAAGCAAATTGAGATGACCCTTCAGGAAAATTTTTCTTCAATTTTTATGATTGGTTAAGGGATACTTTTTAATACAAACTGTAGTAGATATACCATTAAAAAACCTTCACCTTCAAAATCGCCTCAGTATGATTGGACCGTATCAGTGCGGCATCAGACTTGGTAAGTTCACCATCAACCATATCTTCACATTACCTTAAATCCTGTTCTATTTGAGCATCCTTTCATTAAAACTTTAGCGGCCAATATTTCTTTGAATATGACGTTGGCCAGGCCGTCACTGTCAACTGCGAGCACTAAAAGCCGATGATTACCAAATTCTTTTGACTAGAAGTTGAATGATCTGCACACCAACAACATGTGTTTACAATAGGACGTCGCTACGTAGCACACAACTAATGACAACTTGGATATTCTGCAATAGCGATATGAGAGCATGTTTCTCTCATGTAAAGGTTATGTAAACAGAAACGGTGCCATTTTACCATGTTAGAGTATTTCCTGTGGGGTTTGCTGTAGACTCTGGTATATAATAGTGTTACAAAAATGGAAATGGTGTTATTGTTTAAACAGTCGCTGTAGTCTAATAGGTAGTGTGTTTGCTTATTAGACGTAAAGCCCGGGTTCGTACCCCAGGTCAGGCACCAAAACGAAATATGAAAAAGTATTTCTTCGGCGACTTCCTCTCAGTAGATTTCTGGCAAAAACTATGAGAGTAAATAAACCTGCCATGAAAAAGTTTTTCAAAAATCTGTCGTTCGGAGTCGACGTTAACCTGTAGGTCCCGCCACTCATGTATAAAATTAACGCGCACAACATGAGTGGTGTGAGAAGCTAGGCCGTAATCTTGACTGAAGGGTGGTAATGGCCAATTATGTATGTATGTATGTTATTGTTTAACATTCAAATAATAAATAAAAGCTACAAAAACAAAAACAATGGACTTGTTTACATGATCAACGAAAAAACAAAAATATACAAACAACATCAGTATAAAAAAGGATAAACAGGCAACATAATACCGCAAGGAGAAACGTAAATAAGATACACAAACAACAATAACGTAAACAACATTTCGGCAAAGTCATTCTCCTTCAAGAGCATTCATCAGACTGTTTATCCTGCGATATAAAAGGCAAGACAAAGCAGGCAACGGGATCAGTAAAAATTTAGTCAGTCCTGTGCGAAGACGCGTTGCGTGTGAAGAGAATAATTGTGATTTGAAGATCTCCATTGTAAAGATCTAACGAACGAGTGTTAAGAAGAATAACAAATAAAGCAAATTTTTGTTGTTTATATCAAGTTGCAAACAGTGGCACACAGAATTGTACGAATAATAAAGAATTTTAATTAAAACTAAACACAAATTTATTTTTATTTGCAATCTACGAACTCATATTTTAAACGTTTTTAAAAGGGTAAAAACGTAAAAAGAGTAATAGCGGTCCTCAAAAGCTACATTTTTTAGCTTATCAAATCGTCATAGGATAATGCTTGTAAGACTTTCATGTTAAATCTGTCTTGTATGCTGTATAACGATAATGAAAAAATGTTTTTAAGATTTAAAAAATTAAGCAATTTAAATTCGTACAAAAGTTTATAAATTGTGTGTCAGGCAACTCCTTAAGACTTTAAGTAACCACTTACAAGTACTTCTATATTGTACAACTTGTCAGAAACACTCAACTGAAATTAATTTTCCGAAAATCTGCAAACATGGTAATCACAAAAGCACGGTGGTTTTTCGTTCTTCGAAAATACATTAACGTTTAGCTTAAAAAACAAATCCAACATCAAAAACGTCTTATGGATTCATGATTGTATAAGTAATCTTAAAGAAAAGTATGACAAGAAAAATATGCTTAAGAAAGATATTGAAAACCAAAGAATAAGTTAAGAATAAACGTAAATCGAAGTAAATGTGTTGCCGTAACTTTAGATAAAGTTAATGGAATAGGATTTACGGGATTTAAAAAAAAATAACGTGGTCACTGAGCATTAAAAAAAGCTGACATGGGGTAGAGTAGTGTTACAATATTTCAAACGAGTGTAGTCAGGGTGAAAAGTCCATAGAAGTTTCAAACATTTTCTCATATTTCTCAATTTTAAAAAATTAATGCAAAAACACAACCAACTAAAATTTTTGGGCATTTAAAAAGTTTTTAATTTAAATTTGGTACTCGATTTTTACAGATTAAAAACTTCTTCTACTACGGGGACTTCAAAACTCAGTCAGATGAGGCTAAATTGTCAACCGCAACGAATAGTTTTGTAATTTCAACTCTAGGCAGGCATTTCTCAACCATCCCCATAGTTTTATAAAGTTGTGGATTCTTTTCAAATCACTTTGGCTAAACCGGTTCCCAATTGCCGCACAATAGCAGAGGAGATGTTCTGCCTCCTCTTTTCGTCATCATTTCAGCTTCCGCATTCCCATCCTCCGAATGTATATATCCAGTGGCAAGTAGCTTCTAAGTTGAACTCTGGGTAAGGTTTAACACAAATTTTGTTCTGCGTCCATAGAATGCCAGATCAGTCAGTTGGTGAATACGTGAAGTTTATGTAAAGTTATTTACTAATCAAATAAATTTTTAAAATTTTTTAAATTCAAATAAATTTTTTGTTTAATCATACTGTGCAAGTGTGAAGGCTTTTTTGTTACGTTTAATGTCTCCGTGAACAGGAACCAATATAAGGATAACCAACGAATGATTCAGTATCTCCCTCATGATTCATTATCTCTCATCAGGCAGTCTTGGACAATGTTAGATTAAATGCACGCACTCCAAAAGGATCTAAATGTCAGTAAATATGCCTACATCTCTATTGCTATATACTATAGTATACTCTGATGCCATATGCATTCAACGGCAATCTTTACAGGCCTAAATAATAGAATAGTTCAAGGGACTATCTAAGATTTCACAGTTTTGAAAAGATTTCATACCTGTCTTAGTAGCTGCATCGAGATCTGTCCGTTAATATGCCTGAATACCGTTCTCTATCAGGTGTTCTAATAGAATTTATTCGGTATTTTCCTAAACAAAAGTACGGCCGAAAGCGGGTTCAGTTAGAGTGTCGCTGAGGACTTTTGAATGTCCATTGCTTCTATACTTCAGCCACTTGCTTCGTCAATATGACTGGTGCTAGCCAGTGAAGAATAGTAAATGCTACCATCGTGCACCTGTTCTCAAATCAAATCAGATTTTAAAATTTCCTTTCTTCAAACCCAACCACCAAACAGCCGGCCCGTAGAACAGATTTGGCTTGATTTCAAGCAAATTTTTTAATCAAATATGAGCTGCTTTGATAGATAAAGTTTGCAGTTTTTAAATTATATTTAAAAATTAAAAATTTTATGTTTTGTCCCGCCCTTAGACGAAACTTTAAAATTTAATTTTACACAGATACGAGGGCGGATAAATTTTATTATTTTTATTATTATTTTAAACTTAAACCCCAATGCGATTTGCAGCCAATTACTTTACTTCTTTATTTTAAAACTGTTTATTTTTCAAGTTAATCTTTTAATCGACCAAAAAGTCTTAATGGTTTGTATTGCTTTTGTTGTTATTTTCTTCAAGTAAATCTTTTAATGCCAGGAAATTAAAAATTTTGTTTTCGTTGTGTGCATATATGCACATGAAAAGATGTTATTAAAGCGTATTGGAATATTATTTCGTTTTGTGTATTGTGTTGGACTTTATATGCAACATGTTTTCATTTCAATTTTTGTAATGTATGAGTCTCTTTTGCTTTGATTAAAAGATGATAATTAGTTGTGTATTACACCCCCTCCTTCCCTTAGAACTACATCAAATTTTACAAGACCGAAACCTCAAAGTTATGCAATCCTTATTCCTTATAGGAAGGTTGAATGAGAATTTTCGAAATATTTTTTAAAGTACAGGGCACTCACCAATGTGTTGTACCGATCCCATTTCCACCACATCATGGCAGCTTCTGCGGTAATCATGGTGGGGCAGACCAACTAAGCTTGTCGGCAAAATTGCCAATAGCGCAGTGTCCCGTTAGAGTACGAACAGTTATCTTGACGAACTCAAGTAGTTCCTTTTTTCCTGCTACCCAGTGCTGAACAAAGCAGTTTTCAAATTCGGCTGCTGCTTTTCCAATTTGGAAAAGTGTTTTGTCTCCTCCTCATACATCTCCTTTCGTGCCAGTTCATACGCCTTTTCGTTTCTCCTTATGCCATAGTCGCCCTGAACCCAGTAGAGGCGGCTATTGTGTCGACATACATATATGTACGTTGTAGAGAGTGCATGCAACTTCTGATGCCCTTAGATTTGACGAGGTGGGCTTCCAAAGCATTGGTTAGGTAATCTGTAAAAACCAGTGACTAAGTAAGGCCTAGTCCAGTACCAGTTTATCGGAATAGACTCCAGATCCAGTTTAACATTCCACTTTTGGGTCATCGGTGAAGATCATTATATCACCGTCACCGATAACAGCTGAACCCATTATTCCTGCGTGGGAATGTGAGTTTTGTATGTTCATTCGAAAACAGTCTCTGGTACCAAGCAGTGGCATTAAAAATCTGGGTGATTTGGTTCTATTTCACGCAGTATTGCAGGGTGATCCACATTACATTGCTTAAACTTATCTGAGAATTTAAGCTTCAGCGCAGTTCTAGCAACTACATTTTGGGGGAAAATGTCTAATGGTTGTAGATACAAGAAGAACTCGAGGCCAATCATCCTTTGAGACTTCCGTTTAAGTTGAAGTTAGCACATCTATCCATGACGTAAATCCCTGTTGGTTAGATTCCCATTAGTTTGTCAAAAATCTTACGTTCCTGGCTATTATTGAGTCATCGGTCCCTATTTTAGGATAAGGGTATGTAGCCTCTTGGTCTCGTTGCAAACCATTACCCAAAATCTTAGTGCTTACTGGTTTGGTTCTCTACAGATAAGGGTGGAGCTATCAACCACCAAATTTATTACTTCATGAAGCCTTTAGATGAAAATCGTGTTAACCTTGTTTTCCGTTGCCCATTAATTCATCTGATCATCATGGTTTCATGCATTCGCCGTAGTCTAGTAAGTAGTGTGTCGGCTTATTAGACGTAAGGCTACGGTCCAAACCCCAGACATCAAAACCAAATTATGAAAAAAATATTTCTTCGGCGAGTGCCTCTCAGCAGATTTCTGGCAAAAACTCTGAGACTAAATAAAATATCCATGAAGAGCTTATCAACAATCTGTTGTTCGGAGTCGACTTTAAACTGTAGGTCCCGCCACTCATGTATAAAATTAATGCACACAACATAAGTGGTGGGAGAAGCTAGGTCGTAATCCTTACTGAAGGGTTTTAATGACCAATTATGTAATTATCCTGGTTTCATGGATTCATACATAATTCTTGGTATCTGGTGTCTATATTTGGTATTTTATTCTCCGTATAAGTAAGTCTTCTAAATAAATTTGCCCTCTGGGAGTAAACGAATCTTTAAATTTTTCAAATGACCTTCGTATTTCGGAAACTTATGTTTAACCATGTCAAAGAGTAGAAATGATATGGTTTCTTTCCTTACACAAACACTCTATGCATATGCCTCAGCATAGCCACAGAGCCATAACGTTGGTATGCAAATACGGTCAGATGAATATGAATATTTTATAATAATTTTTACAAAAAAAATTTCATTAGATCTTCTAAAAGCCCTGTAAAAGATAGGATATAACGATTTCGTTATGATTTTATGTACGTATATGTGTATAGGGGTGAATATGGTACATAAAGTAAATACAAATGCTGCAATACAAAACCGCAACGAATTCTAAACGATTCATAGTTTTAAGTGTAAAACGAAATTAAATGAAAAAGGAAATGAAAGAAACAGAAATAGTTCCACAAGAGTCTATGTGTGTATGCTGAGCTGAACTGAAGTTTTATTTTCTTTAATACATATTGGTAGATATAAAATTTATAAGTTTAAATTTAAAAATGCAATGAAATAAAAACGGTTTGAAATAGGTACTTCACAAGAAGTACGAAATTTTTCAAACGCTACCATTACAATGATCGAATATCACTTTCTTACTAGCGAGCATTATGTATATCCTTTATGACATATTTTCGTTGTTTTTGTTGTGAAGAACAATTGTTCCGGTGAAAGATGGAATATAAATTCATTGATATAGCTGCCTCGACTTGCCTCGCAGTCATAGCTGCCAGATAGATAAGGCACCAAATCGTTAAATATTTGAGAAAAAAATCGTCAAAATCGTCAAAGACGTTTATTAAAATCGTCAAAAAATCGTCAGAAAAAATAAATAAATAAATTAAAGTTTTTACAAATCAAAATTATTTCTATTGTAGTAAAACATATAAAGTCAATGTACATATATACATATCTAAGTTCAAAAACAAAATATTTAAAGAAAAATTTTTAAGAAATTAAAAGCTGGCACCCCTCATCTTCATTTATTAATTTTTTTTTCCAAAAAAGGGTAAATTTTTTAAAATTTTCCGACAAAAATTGTTTAAGGATTAAATAGTCTAGTGCAACAATAATATTGCATCACCTTAATCTATGTGTGGTGTAAATATTAAAGAGCCAGAAGCTCTTGACATTTTAAGCATGAAAATTCAGTGTAATGTTGGCTTCAACCGAAACATTTTTCAATTTCTTCAAAGATCTAATGATCTTACTATTCACACCATTTGTAACCGACCGAGACTGCAATACAACCCTCATGTATGGGTCGGTGCCCCAACGTCTATTTTGAGGTTTCTCGATCGTGTACAGGAGAGGCCGTAGTAGATCGTTAATGACGGTGATCCAACTCCATTGAATCATTGGAGCATCGTTGCAATGTGGTTTGTGTTTCACTGTTCTATCGCATCGACAAAAGGATTTTGTTCGAACGAAATAAGGGGACTTTTGCCGAAAATCATATATTCTTACGTAACGCTCGTCTTTCTCGGCCACCACTTCCTTATGTGGTCGATTGGCCAGTAGATTACACACTGCATTGCAGACGTTTTTTAGTCGGACTATTCGTATGTGAAACTCAATTCCTGCAGAGGTCTTTCTGTTACTTGTGAAATATCTGTTACTTATTCAAACCTGGTGTCCATAAACACTGCTCTCTTTTTCCTCCTTTCCATAACATATTTTCATAGTTCCAAACACAATGCCATCGATGCCCTGAGTGTTGGCCGTACGAAACAAAATAACGGCGCTTGCCTTTATTTTTCCGATGGTAATATTAGAAGCTATACTCGAATTTTTAAAATTATCTGAAACGACAAGTGATAAATTAATCTCAACTACGAGGTTATTAAGGAGTTGTAATTTTTTGTAAAAAAGAATAAAATACAGAAAAATCATCACAGATATTCGAAAGTAACTTAATAATATAATACTTTACTACTTGTTTTTACTAACATAAATTTCCAATAGTAACAATTGCAAAGTAAATATAAAGCTTAAAGTGGCTTTTAAAGTACTAAAGTAAAGAATATGATGTAAAATTTTGATTTCCAAAAATCTTCAAAATAAGGACATAAATCGTCAAATCGTTAATATGACGTTTTTGGAGCCCAAAATCGTCAAAATGCAATGGCATGACGAATGTAGGACTTAAAATGCTAAAATGCTTAAAATCGCATAACACTTTCCTGCAACGGTGCCCCACAGAAAATACTCCAACGGTGTCAAATCGCAACTTCTTGGCGGCCAATTGACATCAGCATTTCGGTTAATTAAACGGTCATCAAAAGTTTGAAGCAATAAATCGATTGTGTTGCACCATCCTGTTTAAGCTGAATATACTCTTCATATCAATACCATGAAGCGCGGATAAATAAAAATCTGTTATCATGCTGCAATAGGTGTCTCCATTAACTGCCATTGTTGAATGTGAAAGATACAGACTATTAAGATACAGGCCATGATGTAGTACACACTAGAATACAGCCTAGAATTGTGGTTTTTGTATTTACTTTTATTTTGTATTTATTTTTATTATATGTACCATGAATTGTCATGTCATAGCTTGCAAAGGTTTAATTTCAAATTATTGTTCGTATACTTTCCAATAAATTGCATTTGCCATATATTACTCATACGCACCATATTACATTCGTTTAGTTTCTCTGAAAAGTATGCAATAAAAATTCTTTCATTTTGCCATGTTTGTAACTAATAGAACTAAATATCACTCATACGTCACATATGTATGTACTTGTCATGAATGAATTTTACATATTAAATATGAGTATGAGCCTAATGTGAGTGGTGAGTAAATATAATGGGCGGGTGATTTAAAAGTTTAAATAAAAAAAATCACTAAAACAACAATGGTTCAAAATTTTACAAAATATTTTTTTTGTGAAGTACAATTGTTCCGATTAGAAACGGAATATTATTTCATTCATGTGGCTGCTATGGCTGCCTTCACAGTACCTCATTCGATCGTATCAAATTTTGTGCACTTTTTTGAGTGTAGGAGATCGTGTCTCGGCAATGGCATCACAAATGTTGGCCTTCAAGTGCTAAATTGTCGCTGATTTGGCGGCGTCCCACAGAAAGAAGTTCAGCGCTGTAATATCGCTACTCCTTTGGCGGCCAATTTACATCACCATTTCGTCTAATTAAATGGTAATGGTAGAGCCGTCCTCGTTTTCAAAGAAATATGTATGGGACAATGATGTCTCCGCTCCACAAGCCGCACCAAACAGTCACTTGTAATGGCTTCTGTAAGACCACGTGTAGTTTTTCTGATAAAATGATTTTTTTCTGCAAAATTGTTTCATCGTTTCACGTTGGCCCATCTAGCGACGCGAAAACAAAGCAGATGGTCATGTGGCTTGAACTCTTGAAACAATTGAACTTTGTAAGGCGTCATAGCCCGATCTTTTCGCAAAATTCAATGTAAATTGGTGCTTGAAATCTTCAATTCTGTAGAACGATGACAAGTTGATGCTGATGGATTCTCACGCACACTCTCAGTGACAGCTTCGTTATATTCGGGTGTATGCCCCTTACGAGCACGCTGTCGTCTAGGCGCATCAACAATGAAACCAGTTTCACGAACTTTAGCAATAAACTTGCATATACCAGGCACTGTTGGTCCTTCTCTTCGACCAAGTTTTGTACAACATTTTCGTGCAATTTTCGAACAATTGTATTAGTTTTGGAAATAAATTTAAATCGAAATAAATTTAAATGTAAATAGATTCATTACGTTCAGTGTAGACAATACACTGAATTTTGTGGCAGAATAGAATGATAATGAAGTTGCCGTGGTCTAGTAGGTAGTGTGTTGGCTTATTAGACGAAAAGCCAGGGTTCGAGCCCCAGGCCAGACATCAAAATAAAATACAAAAAGCATTTTTTCGGCGTCTTCCTCTCAGCAGATTTCTGGCAAAAACTCTGAGAGTAAATAAAATTGCCATGAAAAGTTTCTCAAAAAATCTGTCGTTCGGAGTCGACTTTAAACTGTAGGTCCCGCCACTCATGTATAAAATTAACACACACAACATAAGTGGTGTGAGAAACTAGGTCGTAATCCTGACTGAAGGGTTGTAATGACCAATTATGTATGTATGTATGTATAGAATGATATAAGTATTGCCAGATTCGAAATAATCAATGGTTCAAACTTAAGCAGATAGTTGGCCCGCCCGTTAGTTCTAAAACATATGTATATACAGTGGACAGCAAAAGTCTTAGTACGGCAATATATTTTGACAATTTCATAAATTTTAACCAACAGTTTGTATAAAAATTTGTAGTTTATATATTTATTTTATTAATTTATTTCTGTTTTATTATAAAACAACACAATTTTTAATGTTTTTCACAAAAAAAAGAGAAAAATAAGGAAAAGTTTCAGATGACTCCATAGGTACCCCCAAGGAAAACGAGTAAATTTAAAATTCTAAGGCCTAATATAATAGAATATTATCCCTTTTATATAGTAGAATATCCCTTAAGATAAAGCAGTCCATTTAACCCATTTGTAATTGAATGTACAAGTTTTGTTTAGTGTTTCCTTATGGCACTATGAGCAAGTTTTTCGGTTGACTTTTGTTTGAGGTTTAGTGTTCTTTCAAATGATCTCCTAAATACTCCCATGAAGTCATATCGGGCTTTTGTGCAAGAGTATTAAGCCTGTGTGGACTTTTTTTGTGAAAATATATTGCCGTACCAAGACTTCTGGCTGTCCACTGTATATTCCCATATTGCATACTTATTTCTATACATTTCTAAATACCACTGTGATCCAAGTGCTGTATATGAAAAAGAAATGTATTTAAGTGGACGACTATGCACGTGTCTATGGAAATACATGTGTTTTGCTAGAGTTAATGTGTGTTAAGCTTTTGCACATAGTATAACTTGTTACATCAATTTGGTAACTTTATTTGCTTTTCATTTCTATTTTCTTTTTTTCTAGAAGTCGAATTTTTGTCATCTATTTTTAATGTTCTATTTTGGCTTATTGGTTGGCTGCTTGTTTGGCTTTCTGGTCAAGAGGTCATGTGTGATGTGTGGTTTTTTAGCATTTCTCAATTTTGGCTCGTACTGTTAAATTTTTTCTGAAAAGATATACAACAAAGGAATAGAGAAAGATATGATCTATGCATATTAAAAGAAAAATATATAAAGAAATAAAAGAATGAAATAAAAGAATGAAAATAAATAAAATTTTGTATAATAAATAGGATCCTTTGTGGCTTGAAAAACTAAAAAATTTTTAGTTGTTTAAAAAAAATTATATTTTTATTGAATTAATAAAATATTGTAAAAAGAATATCCTTTTATTTATTCAAGTTTTAAATTACAGAATATAACATATTAAACATACTTTTTTATATTGGCCAATAAAAACCGAACAAAAATTATGTAATAATTTTTTTTTTTTTTGATGATTCTCGAGAATAAGTCCCCTTATTTCATTAGAGCAAAATCCGTTGTATGTAGTAAAGTTAAAAAATTGAAACACAAGACACATTGCGTCGATGCTACAATAAAAAGGATTATAAAGGATTCTAAGTTATTCGAAAATAACAAAAAACTTCTTGATTTAAAAGATTTATATTAAGTTTCTGATAAAAAACGCTTATTTTACCAAAATTTAAAAACAAAAATATACCTGGGCTTTATATAAAAACTACTTTGAACAACTCATTCATTCGCCTGAAGGAAATGTATAATCTTCCAACAGAGACTTCCGAATATTGACGCTATATGACGGCCACCTTTTAAAAGCTGCATCTCTCAAATTAGTTGTCATTTATTCAGTCTTTTTTGTCAAATCTGCATGGACGATCATAGATTCAGATGTATGCTTGGTGAATGGGCTCTGTAACAGCGGACAACTGACCCTAAGTTTAATAGAAAAATCATCTTCAGCGATCCAAAAAATTGTCGAATTTGGCACAGTACACATCCATTAAGTCCAACGCATCACGTCCAATGCATCACGAAAAAGTTACTGTTTATTGTGAATTTTGGGCCAGGACGTTGGCCAAGCCAATACCGTCAACACAAAAAATTATAGGTCGATGATTCTGTACTTCTTTTGGCCTGAATTGGATAATCTGGACATACACGACATATAAATTGAACAGATCGGCGCTACCTGGCACACGGCTTATGCTGCAGGCAACATTTATTCACCTGAATGGTCATCTCTCGTGCAGCTGATGTGTACTGGCCACCGAGATCGTGCGATTTGATCTCGTTAGAATAATTTTTGTAGGGTTTTCTTAAGTCGTAGAATGCCACAGACCAAAAATCGTAACCATGTTAATATTAATAGTGTTTGCGACAGAATGGTTCTAAAAAGTACTAATAAGTAATAAAAGGCTTCAGTAGCCCATTTTTAAACAGAAAATTATTAATGAGTAAATGGATGAAATTTTATTTATTTTCTTTGCAGATGAGTTTTGAATTCCCACACACGTTCGGAAGATTTCGCTTACTTTAGAATTTACAAGGTAAAGATCTTGAGACAAACAATTATCTCAAATGAAGTTGGACAAGATACTGACACTAGCGTGAGTTGTGTATGACAGGGGCAATGAAAACCTATCGTACTACGGCTATAAAAGCTCTGCTGAATTTAAGTCCGTTCCGACTATGATTAGGACGATGGGATACGGGTTTGATACGGTTTTAACGGGACAATGCGCTTATTAAACGTGAGACCACAGTTCAAGCACGAATATTCGAATATTTCGTTTGCGATTGCCTTGAAACAGTTTTCTGGCAAAAAATCTGAGAGTGAATAAAATTGCCATAAAAATTTCTTCGAAAATCTTTTGTTCGGAGTCAACTCTAAACTGTAGGCAGTGTGAGAAGCTAGAACGTAATCCTGACTGAAGGGCTGTAATGATGAATTATGTACATATTGTTACGAAAATGGAATTGGTTTTACATCTTTTAACATTAAAATGATTAACAGAAGCTACAAAAACAAAAACAATGGACTTGTTTACAACAAATAAACAAAAATATAGCAACAACATCAGTATAAAAAGGGATAAACAAGTAAACAAGCAGGCAACACCAACAGAGTCAGGACAAACGTAAACAAAATACACAAACAACAATAACGTAAACAAGATGTTTATATTTATAGACATTTCCCGAAGGCGAAGTTATTCTCCTTCAATAGCATTCATCAGACTGTTTACCCTGCGTTATAAAAGGCAACACTAAGTAGGCAGAGGAGTCAGAAAAAATGCAATCTGTCTTGTGTGAAGACACGTTGCGTGTGAAGAGGATAATCGTGGTTTGAAGATCTCCGTTGTAAAGATCCAACGAACAGTTGTTAGTGTTTACGCAGAAGAGTGTAAAGAAAAATAACTAACAAAGTAAATTGTTGTTGTTTACATCAAGTTGTGAACAGTGGCACAAAATATGGCGAAAAAAATGGCAAAAAATAAAGAATTTTAATTAAAACTAAACGCAAGTTTATTTATTTTTATTTGCAATCCACGAACTCAACGTTTTTAAAAGGGTAAAAATGTAGCAATATGTGTGTATCTTAACGTCCTAGACCTGTTACAGCATACCAATTGCCTTCGTAGCTAAAGAATCTTTGTTATGGATAGAATCCTGAGTTGATAACTTTTTCTTCGATAGAAGAACATTATTGCGTGTTAGTATATTTATATACACTGACTTATCCATTGTATGTGTGTATGTAAATTGTGTACCTTTTCTGCTTACTGGTTTCTATACTTGTCTTCTTTCGTTCCTTTTCTGTATGAATTGCTTATGCAAATATGTATGTACGTGTAATACATAGAATAATACTGTGTGGTCATAAGAACTTTATTTGAAAATATTTCGAAATATAAACGAGACATTTAGTATGTGTTTCTGAGACCTTGCATTTCTGTAAATGTCAGGACAATATCATTGTAATTTTCGAAATATAAGGACATTTAAAATAATATGAAACCATAATAGGTTTTGTAAAATTTCTTGTATTACATTGGTCTTTAAAAAAACCAGTCTTAGTCTTAATAGAACACGTTTTCAGTTTGCTTACTAAAGTAACCATTTAAGAAAAGTTTTTCTCTTTTCTTGCATGCAATTTTCTACAACTACCCACATATTTATCCTGCATCCAAGAACATGACGGAAAAACTTTTGTTTTTCTCAAAGTAGAACTAAGAAGAGACCAAACTTTTGACAAGACAAGCAAGACAAGACATGAGTAGACCAATTCAAAGGAAACTTTGTATAAAAGTTTCATTGTTTAATTATAAAATTACTTTAAAAACTTCTCTATACTGGCACTACATGGTCATTGAGATAAGAGCTCTCTTTTAAACGAAACCGAAATATGTGGCAACATATGCATAAGTGTTGTGTTTGAAACATAAACTGGATGCACTTGCTCACACGTACAGGAACTGAAACTTAAAACTTTATTTACTTAAGAAATTTATGAGGACAGGACATTGTTTCTGTTTCTGAAAAAGACGACCATATATGTTGAATAAAAGAGGAAGAACTTTGGAAAGAAGTTGGCATATATGAAGAAGAGTATTAAAAAAATGCAAGTAAAAGTAACATGGTTCACCTCGTGGCATCACAACGTGTTGAAGTGAGCTTTTTGATATCAGAGCTACCACTCCGACCTAACCAACCTATCATGGTTGATACGGAAAATTTTCTTTGTTGAATGGTTTGTCTCTGAAATCAATTCTTAGATAAAATAAAGTCTTCCAACAAGGAATTCTGAATTTTGGCGGTTATAATAGCCATATTATTGCATCACTCAAAGTACACTGTTTTAACAAGTCGCTATGGATGACATCAGACAAAGTTATGTTTTACCCTAAATGGGCACTTAGCAACTGATCTTAATTTTCATAGAAAAATCATTTTAAGCGAAAAGGACGATTGGGTGCGTACACAAAAAATTGCTGAAATTGAGGCGTTCCTAATCCATATACAAGTCTTTGTTTGATATTGTTACGTTTTTACCTTTTAAAAAAGTTTAAAATATGAGCTCGTAGATTGCAAATAAAATAAATATAAATTTGTGTTTAGTATTAATTAAAATTCTTTATTATTCGCACAATTCTGTGTGCCAATGTTCACAACTTGATGTAAACAACAACAATCACTTTGTTTGTTATTCCTTTGCTTATACCCTTTGCATAACCAATATCAATTACTAGACAATTATTCGACAGATCTTTGTAACGGTCTCAAACCACTATTACTCTCTTCGTCTTCACACAAGACTGACTGAACTTCACTAACTCAGTCGCCTGCTTTTCCTTTCCCTTTTATATGGCAAAGTAAACAGTCTGATTAATGTTTTTGAAGGCGAAAGTTAATGACTTCGCCTTCTCAAAATCTCTATAAATGTAAACATCGTTGTTTACATTTATTATTGTAGTGTTGTTGATGTATTTTTTGTTTACTAGTTTACCATTTTTTATGTGCTTGTTGTTATATTAAGCAGTACGATAATTTGTAAACAGGTTCGTTTACTGCATTGTTTAGATTTTGTAGCTTTTGTTTATAATTTTAATGTTAAGCGATGTAAAAGTAAAACACCAGGATCTAAATTTTTCATTTTCGTAACAATATTGCTTGAGAACAACGGTGGCCAGGTCATCACTATCAGCAGTAAGCGCAATAATTCGTCGACCTGATTGGATGCCGCATAAAATATTCTGCACGAGAGATTTGAGGTCATCTCCAAAGAGGTGAAGTGAACTGGCCACGTGAGTTTGCTATTTGGCCCTATTATCCCTTTTCTAGTGAGGTTTCAACAACACAAACAACAGCAATCCTCAAGGTGAACATAATCCATGCTATCGATTAATTTCAGTCTGATATATACACTAGTCATGGAAAATTTTACATTTGGGATGTGCTCCAACCAGACAAGCCCAGGTGGATGTAGGAGCGATGTTATATTCCTACGCTATATTCCTAACTTCTCACACCACTTATAATGTGTGCGTTAATTTTATACATGTATATATACATGTTTAGTTTAAAATTCGTTACAGAACGACAGATTTTTGAGAAACTTTTTGACAGCAAGTCTTGGTGTCCAATTGACTTGTCATTTTCGACTAATTAAACAGCCATCAAACGTAAGACGCAATAAATGGATTATGGCATGAGATCTGTGGAAAGATCGCACAAAATCGGTTATCATGGTGCGATAGGTGTCTCCATAGACTGTCATGGTTACGTCGTCATCATTTTCAAAGAAATATGACCCAATGATGCCTCCGCTCCACAAGTCGCACCAAACAGTTACTCGTAATGAGTGCATGGGCTCCACGTGTGGATTTTCTGAGCCCTAAATACGACAATTTTGCTTATTAACGTACCCACAAAGATGTAAACGAGCTTTAATGATGATTTTTTTTTTAATCGGCATGTAAGGCGTCATACCGATAGCTTTTCGTAAAATTCGCCGTAAGCTGGTGTGTGAAATGTGCAATTCTGGAGAATGATACGAGTTAATGTTAATGAATTCCCACGCATACTCTTATCCACAGCTTCTATATCTAACACATCGAGCATTGGTGTGGATGATGCCAAATATTGGAGGACCAGGTCCATTCAAGAGGATGTTAATATCGAGGGTTGGAACGTCGATAATGTTATATGATTGCCCAGTATGGTCGGAGGCATAATCCGTGGTGACGACAAGGAGAATACTGTCCTCGGTGTATCGTCTAAGCGCTATTAGACAAATAAGTGGCTTCAGGAAAGTGTCTGATGCAGCGGTCAAAGACAATACCAATAGACATACTGGCGGATGAGATGAGGCGGATATACTTTCACCATCTCGAGTTCCAAGGACGAACTGCAGCTATAAAGGCGGAGGAACGAAGGACTTCCATGCACAAATGGCAGTCACGATGGGAGAACGGTTTAAAAGGGAGATGGACATTTCACCTTGTGCCTGATGTAACCCTTTGGATGGAGAACGAACATTGCGAGCTGAACTATTACGTGACCCAGTTCCTAACTTGTCATGGGTGCTTCAGGAAGTTCCTGCACAGATTTGGACATGATACTTTATGCCAAACTGTGTAGATGTGGAGGAAGACGCGGATTCTAGGATTCTATGGAGCCAATACAGTCAATGGCTGAAGTTATAATAGAACTCCGAAGACTGGAGGAATGGAGGCGAAATTTAACTTAGTGTGACCAAGCTTTAAAACTAACCAGCCCTCCGCGAAGTAATACCTTACGGCAGTCCCGCGGAGGGTGAGAGGTTGAAGTGTGTAGGGGGTGAGTTTAGTACGTAGGCACCAGTGATGGTGAATCGTGCACTCTTTTGTTGGAACAAAAGTGTCTTTCGAAGATTCCCACCTCCGGCCTAAGACCAAAAAAAACAGCTTCTATATCTACGCACTGTGTGAGCACGCTCACGTCTTGGCGCATCAACAATTAAAGCAGTTTTATGAATTTTAGCAATAAACTTGAGTATACGGGGCACTGTTTGGTCCTTCCGTCCGACCAAATTTTGTACGGCATTTTCACACCAATTGTCTTTGTTTTGGAAATAAATTTCAAATAAATTCCAAAGCTGTTCACACGTCAATCGATTTTTTACGTTCAGTGGAGATAATATGCTGAATTTTGTGAAACAATAGAATGACATAAGTATTGCCTTTGTACAGTTGTTGAAGAAAAATTCTTTTAATTTTATGTGTGTTTGTGTTAGTAGATCCATGTATTATTTTAATATTTTGATTAACATAGGGAAACACATTTATATTATCTACATAAACATTTGTACGTATTTGTACAAATTTGGATACTAAATACGTAGTAAAATAAGAAAATAACTATGTTAAATATATTGTTAAATAAGCAAAAACCCACAAACAAAACAATTTTTTCTTGTATGAGAGTTAGGCAGGCATACATATATACATGTACTTTATAGTTATACACTCGTATGTAGTTTACATACATACTAAAGAAGCTTACATAACTATTTACATGCATATAACACAGACACGGTTACGTAACATACTTGCATCACAGTGTGCTTGCAAAATGTATGAAAATGAAGTGAGTGGCAGAGTGTTATAGAGACAAACCAAGTGATTGAGATTAAGGAAAATATTTCACACGCTTGTCAGTTAAATTCTTTTATTTTTTTTTCTCACTCATTTTTTACCGTTAAGCATATTAATAATGTGCTTATGAAAGCAACTCCATCCCTACGTACTTATTCTACTTCCACCATTATTTTGAAATATTATTTTTGTTCTGGTTCTTGTATGCAGGAAGTATTGTATGTAGTTTTTGCAAACACAGTTGTATTGTATTCCTTTAGTATTGTTTACTTGTTCTATAGTTTTCCTAAGTATGTGTAGAATCTACGGTTATGTACACTCAGTTTTCAAGGAAAAATTCACATATCCTTCAAAAGGCCTTAAAATATATGTAATAAGTTCTGTTCATACCAACATGAATATAAACATTACAAAGCATAATGCCCAAACATACAGTAATTTGGGGTGTTAATTTCAATACCTAAAATACCAGAAAGATTAGGAAGATACTAAAGGCCCTATAAGTTACTGCCCTTCCAATTGTATATCAAATCCAGATGTATGTGGTCATGTACAATAATGGCATTTAAACTAACGTGACATGTTTTATTATTCTTTCCTCTATGCTTTATATTCCTGTTTTTCATTTCTCTCTTCCATTTAAATGCAAAGTTTAACTTATTTTTTATATCTCGCCATTTAAAGAAGATTATGGGTTTTATTTCCATTATTATGCTGGCATTTATATTCTTTCTTTATTGTCTTTCTATTTTAGAGTCCTTTGCGTAATTGCAATTATAGTTTATATGTATCAAGATAATTATGAAAACATAAAAATTATGAAATTAAATGTTCTTTATATGGCTGATTAGAAAGTAATGTGTAATGTGTGTTTATTTAATACATGAATAGCGGGACCTACATTTTAAAGCTGAAATCCGAACGAAGGATTTTTGTGACACTTCTCACGGCAGTTTTATTTATTCTCAGAGTTTTTGTCAGAAACATTACTATAATAATAGTAACGTCTTAGCTATTCCCTGTAGTTTCGGTCTAAGCATTCTTATTCGGTTTATTGGCCTTTGACGAAAAGTACTACAAACAAAAACTTTCAAAATATAATCATCGTTGAAATGAAATCCGTTGAACAATTAATTTAGCAGTCATAGAGACTTATACAAGCTCATTATGTTTTTCTAAAACGGAAATTAGACATCATATTGCAAAGGAGGAAAAGAAAACAAAATATAGATAATGATCAAAATAAATTTTAAAAGACAAAACGTGAAAAAAATGTTTGATTTGTTTTAGACAAGCATTTCTTTCTTACAAAAGACTGAAATTGTTGTCTTTTTGATTGTTTTTGCTTTTGCATATGAACATGACAATGTTCTCTTCCACATTTGATGAAAAATTCTTAAATTAAAGTTTTGATGAGATACAGAAAAATTAAAACAACCATTTCCCAAGGATAATTAATGTACAGTTCATTTTAGTTTATTGTGAATAAAAGAAAATTAAAATGTGTTTGGTAAGTAATGTTGACTAGTAAAAGTCTTTAAACTATGTGGTGTCTGTAAGCGAAACAAAAGCGACAATTACACTTTAAGTTTCCAAGTAATTGAGCACTTGTTAAGGATGGGCACATATTTTTTTTTTTTTTGTCAATCCGGTCTTTCAAGTACAAATTTTTTTTTTTTTGTGGAGAATTATTGTTTTGTTTGATTTTCTTAGGCATTTGTCATTCGGTGTAATATAGAAAGTTGTCATATAAACAAACTGTTGGAAATTCATTTTGTTCTACAATTACAATTTAAGTTTCCGAACATTTGCTAAGATTAGGAAAATTTATCGGGCGTCAAACTAAAAATGTATTCATGGGTAATATTTATTGTGAACCAGTCTTAATTTTTTTTATTGTTGGCGTTGTCATTTGTCAAACATACTCAGTACATATAATCAAATCAGTGAGCAAACTACAACATATTTTTTCATCGTGTTAAAGATGGCGACTTTTATACCAGAAATGATTTGCGTAAAGCATTAATGTTTTCTTTTCATATGAATAAAAGTACACAAGAGTCGTATCAAATGCTTGCAGAGGCATATGATGATCATGTTCTAGCAGAAGTAAAGTGTAGAAGATATTCTCAACGGTCATGAGAAATTAAGATTGTGCAATGCCAAAAAATAAAATTGAAGATTCCAAATTGAAGATTCCGAATTGCATAACAATTTTGGATAATATTAAATGCTGCATAACAAATAATTTCTGACTATTTTAAAGCACTGGAAAAAATTTGGGAGTTTGAAAAATGGATGTCAAATGAATTGAATGATAGGCAGATGGAAAACCGAAAAATCACTTGTAGCAATTTGCTTCAAAGACACGAAACAATGCAATCAATATTGCATAGAACTGGAGATGGGAAATTGTTTGTTTTTGCAGAATCCTCCTTGTTTAATTCGGGACATGCATCAATTTCACCTGCAAAACCAGAACCATTCGAGAGAAAGACAATAATGTTTGTCTGCTGGAACCCGAAAACGTGTAGTGCAACACAAGCTTCTAAAACCTAATGAAACCTTTAATACAGATCTCTATCAGCAACAAATGATCAGTGGTCGTCCGATGCGCCTGCATCCCCGGGGGTTCCAGTCTATGGCTTTCTTTGTGATGTCATCTGATGGCTTACGATGAGTGTGCCCAAGCCATCCCCACTGGCGTCTCCTTATTTCCCTCTCAATTGATTGATGGTTTGAATCTGATTAGAGTTGGGCATTGGATATTACGGAAGGCCAGTAAACACGCAGGGTTCTACGCAAGCATTTGTTGACAAATACCTGAAGCGACTGGGAATCGCGCGGTGCCATATTTCACGTTTCGCAACCGTATAGTAATGTAGATTTAACATTATAATTGAAAATTTTAGTTTTGGTGCGTCTCGATATGTTAGACGATTTCTAAACAGGGTTAAGTTGGGCAAAAGCATTGCGTGCCTTATTAATGCGACTGGCAACATCTGCTGATGAACCACCGGATTTATCAATTATATTGCCTAGATAGCAGAAGAACTCCACATCATCAGTTTCCTTGCGGTATATTAGGAATCTTTGTTCTGCGTTAGCATTTAACCTGTGTGTTTTGGTTTTGTGGACATTAATATTCAGTCCTGCTATCTTTGCGGTTTCGCTAATTAGATTTAGCTTTGACTGCATGTCGGAGAAAGAATGACTCAGCAAGCATATGTTTACCGCATAGTCCACGTCTTCCAGTCTATCTTGCAAACCCCATGTGATCCCTCTCCTATAACTTGTTGATATAAATATGTATCCATCAGTTGCCAATACTTTGAATGAAACGTTTTTTACTTTCCCACTAAAAATTAGCGTTTTATGTGTACAAAAAACTTTCAACATGTAAGCCATCAATAATACAACATAATTTTTCTTAAGGTTTGAAAAAAAATTCATGAAAGGCTAATGCCCCTATTGTCGTTCTCAACTCAACCAAATTTTTTTTTGATATTGCGGATCTCAACGTTTCTCAGTTGTAATTGTTATGGTGTATGAAATTTAAATTTCATATTGTTATGTTATGTGCTAGATGAAATTAAGGACCATTTAAATAATCCTGTGTGTATGGCAGCTATACCACCGATATTAAAGCTGTGCACTGTCCTTCGATTTTTGGCTGGCGGAAGCTATTTATTTTTATTCTTAGTTGAAGTGTTTAATATCTCAGGTGCATTTGTAATGACTTATTCCATGTCGGGATTTAATGAAGACGCAAAAGCGCGACTGGTTGTCGGAGTAATAGTTTTAACGCCGAAAGTGTGTCCAGAAAGAGCTACTTGGTCATTTAGTGATAACAGCTTGCAATCCTCAAGGATTTAAGTGGAATTTCTTGTGAAGGTCCACCTCCTGTTGTTTGATTGTTTCTTTATATTATTAGCGAGTTTTTTTTAATATCGGGTCCGCCATCTAACGTTTTTTTCAACTAGTGCTTATTTCGTGAATGGTAACACTTAGCTCATGTCTGATTTGACAAATAATTAGTTTTATCCTTCCGCTGAACGAATACTCTTGAACAAAGCTGGGAAATATTGAGACATTACTTTGAAAATCATGGTAATGTTGTTGAAGTCGCCGTGGTGTAGTAGGTAGTGTGTTGGCTTACTATTCGTAAAGCCCGGGTTCGTATCCCAGGTCAGACATCAAAAATGAAATATGAAAAAAAAAAAAAAAAAAAATTTCTTCGGCGATTTCCTCTCAGCAGATTTCTGGCAAAAACTCTGAGAGTAAAATAAACTGCCATGAAAAAGTTTCTCAAAAATTCTGTCGTTCGGAGTCGACGTTAAACTGTAGGTCCCGCCACTCACGTATAAAATTAACGCACACAACATGAGTGGTGTGAGAAGCTAGGCCGTAATCCTGACTGAAGGGTTGTAATGGCCAATTATGTATGGTAATGTTGCAGAATTTGTGCGTAGGGATTTTGGAAGGAGAGAAGCACCGTCAGCTCCGTATGTTCGTTATCGCGTGAAAAAAAGTGAAAGAAACTGGCATCCTCATCGATAAAAAACCAAAAATCCAAAAACCAAGTTGAAGCCAATTGACCATCCAATGCGTTTTGCTCCGCTAAGTGGGCGCCCTGTTTTTGAAGATCGCATTATCAGCCTCTTAGCTGATGTCGTTTGGCCACCTCGGAGTTGCGATTTGACACCGTTGGACTATTATTTGTGGGGTGCCGTCAAAGATAAGTGTTACGCCGTCAAGCCAGAGACAATTGACGCTTTAAAGGACAATATTCGTGAATTATTCAAATAAAAAAAAGAAATTGAGAAAATATTCAGTTGTTTTTTTTAAGCATTTTTAAAAAAAATGTTATTTGGCGGACCCTTTACTTGCTTTGTAGTGAATCCAAACCTATATTCTACGCAATTCTGTAGAAAATCCTTCCCATGCTTCCTTGGATTGATTTTTGGTCATTCAAAATTTTTGCTTTCCTTTAGAAATTTCTGGATTATTTTTCATCAACTTTACAAGTCGCTCAAATTGAGCATTGGTTAGTATTTTCAATTTCCTGCGTATTAAATATTTAATTATTTATTTTAAGCAGAAAAAACTTACTTACGATTTTTCCATTTTTATCTTTTTTCTATTATTTTTAAAAAGAAAATGTATTAAATATAAAAGTGAACTCTATAACAGACAGAGACTCAACTTCTAATAAGCGGCTGTTTATATTTACCGTTTTTGTCAACCAAACTCATACAAAGTGATTAACCGCAATACCATAAAACGCAACTAAAAAATCAACCACGCAACCAAAAAGTCAATCGCATTTAAGTTGAGGATGGCAATGCCGATTTCTGAAAGACAACCAAACTACTAAAATAATTGTCAACCGCAATAGCGTCATGAATAACTTTAAAAACATTATACGTTTACGTGATACTCCTTTTAAATTCCTTGTTTTATTACCAACACTTTGTACCGTCATGCGTTTAGCATTTGCTAAGTGTTAAAATTTATTTTTGCTTTGCGTTCTTTAACATTTCTCTTAAAAAAAGAACGTATATTTTTTAATGGTAGTCATTACTCAACATCAATATTAAATATATTTTAATTAACATTCATAAATATTTGAAAAAAAAAACATTCAGTCTTTTTTCCCCCACTTGCTTTGAATGGAACTACTCTGAATATGTTTAATTATGGTGTTTAAAATTCATGAAGAACATAAATTTATTCTTATAGAAGAGTTTATATAGAAACAAAATATATTCATTCATATTTTTCTTATACCAAGAGTATATATCCTGGTGATGACTTTAATAATTTGAATAACTTAAAGCAATTAATTTGAATAAATTTGTATTTAATTTAAATTTAAAAGCCATTTGTAACCCTTTTTTATTAATAATATAAGCATCATAGAAAAGAATTTCATAAAACAAATAAAATAAAGAGTTTTCAACAAAACGCCTGTTGTAATAAGGCTTTTGAAAAGGGTTTTTCAAACATCGTCAATTTTTCTGTGATGAATATTAATTAAAAAAATATATTTAGCTACATCACTGCCATCTATGATGAGTGAGGAACGTTTAAAAAAAAATTAATTTATTGTGCTAACAATTCCTTCAACAGAATACAAAAATAAAATTAATCATTGTATTTTTGTTTTACTACACAAAGGATGGGTAGGATAGGTTAAAAGAAAGGTCCCACTTAGGCCAGCATTTAGGTCCATTGGGAACCACAATCACTTCTACTTGGAGGTTAAACACTCACTAGAGAAAGCAAGCAGAGTCCATAAGGTGAAAGGCAGTCCCTTTCTGCTTTTCAGGCCCACAACTGTAGAAATTATTTGCCGGAATGACGAGTCTTTTGAATGGCCATGCGATTTAAGTGAAGAAGTGAGTCAGTCCAATGATCATCAGTCAAGCAATTTGCAACGACATTCCTATGTCCTGGAACTTATGTAAGAGTAACCTTTGAAAGATTCGAAATTTCTCTGAGAAATCCCTAGTATTGATAGGCAATGATGGACGCTGAAACTACTTTCTTTAAGGACTTAATCATTCAATAAGCATTGCGCCGCTTTCACAATTGCCATGACCTATGCTCGGGAAACACTATGGCGTTCAGGCAGCCTATAAAAAGGTTTAATATCAGAACACTTAATAAATATACCTGAGCCTGCCATGTCACTCATCTTTAAGCCATAAGTGTAAGCCTCAAAGGTCCCTTTGGTAATCTCCGGATCTTCAGACCAGCAGTCCCTAGTGGGAATTCTAAAAGCGAATATTGTATTTAAAAAAATTGTAAGAAATCATATAATCATTTACATATCAGCTTATTCGTTGTCCAGATAAAGCCGGGATTTGGTTGTATTGAATTAGCCTTCATAGCCTTAATACGCAGTCAGAGGGGACCCAATTGAGTATAGCAAATAATGCCTTGGTTGCAGTAGAATCATAATATAATATATGATCATAATATCTGACTGCATGCATACCCTATCTATTAGTCGAAAGTGGCGTTAGTGTTTGTACATCGTCCATGTACCCCGTTGAGCAAAGTTGGCCCGCTAGAGCCCATATATGATGATTGGTCCACAAAAAGAAACTTCATTATATTATTGTGGCACTTTACATTAATATTTCAGGCAATTTTAATAACAACAAGAAAAAATGGAAACGATGGCAATTTAATTGATCGAATTCTTAGGATTTTTTAGTTTTAACCTCATGTGGGCTTACATTTCCTCATTGGATCAAATACATAACCGGCTTAAATATTTTCTGCTACATGTTTAGACCGTTAAAAATGTTTAAGGCGTTATGTAGAGTCTTCCAACTTGTACTTCTGCATTTTGACATTTGTTAACTGAAATCTGTCAAAGTATTTGTTATTTATTCAGTCAGTTTTGCCAAAGCGCTAAGAACGTAAAGCATTCAACAACACGTTCATAAAAATAAAATTGTTTTACAGTCAGGATTACGGCCTAGCTCATGTTGTAGGTGATAATTTTATACATGAGTGGCAGACAGATTTTTGAGAAACTTTTCATGGCAATTTTATTTACTTTCTGAGTTTTTGTCAGAAATCTGCTGAGAGGAAGTTGCCGAAGAAATATTTTTTCATATTTCGTTTTGATGTCTGACCTGAGATTTGAACCGTGGCCTTGCGTCTAATAAGCCAACACACTACCTATAATATATATATATATTTTTTTTTTTTTTTGTGAAAAGAGTGTAGTCCAGGCCATCACTGTCGGCGAGCACTATAAGTCTTTGGTTATCAACTTCATTTGGCCTGTTTTGGATGATCTAGACACCAATGAGATATGGTTTGAATAGGATTGTGCTTTGTTTCACACAGCTCACGCAGTATTGTATATCTTGCATTTGCAATTTGACTTTTTCTAGTGTGGTTATCTCAAGTCGCAGCTGAATGTGAATAAACCAGAAGCTATACATATGTTTTGATTTCAAAAGGAATTTTCATATTTCATAATCTGCTTTCTGCAGAAATCACTTCAATCTGACAAAATTTTCTACTTTCGTTTTTTAAATTTTTGTTTTCTTAAAAATTAAAAAGACACAACGTTATTTATGAATTTTTTTTAAGTCACGTATTCTTAACACATTTGTATGTCCATCCTTTGTTCATGCAATTTTATTATTATTCTCATGCATGTCATTTTGCTTAAAATTTATTTCTTGTTTTGATTTCTTCACTTCATTGTGCATTTGACACAATATTTGGCAATAAATTATCAACATCAACAATAACAAATTGTACACTATTTAACAAACGAAATTTATTTCTTACTATTTCCTTATAGAGAGAAATAATAAAAAACAAGAGATTCAAAGTTTTTCTAAAAATGCATTGAAATACGGGATGTAGTAGATAAGATTAGAAGAAAGAAACGATTGTCAAAGAGACGATTAAATTTAGAATTTTATTTCGAACTGTATTGGACAATGTATACATACATACATAATTTTTCCTTTTAGTCAGGATTACGACTTAGTTTTTCACACCACTTATGTTGTGTGCGTTAATTTTTATACATACTTGGCGGGACCTATAGTTTAAAGTCGACTTCGAACGACAGATTTTTGAGAAACTTTACATGGCAATTTTTATTTACTCCCTCAGAGTTTTTGCCAGAAATCTGCTGAGACGCTGTTGTTGATGAAACATTTAGTCATATTTCGTTTTCATAGAGATGTCTAAACCGAGGCCTCACGTGTAATATGCCAACACACTACCTACTAGACTACGCCGATTTCAACAATAAGCAATATATTCAGTGGGCAGCAAAAGTCTTAGTACGGCAATATAACAAAAAAAGTCCCTATAGTCTTAATACTCTTGCACAAAGTCCCGAAATGACTTCAAGAGAGTCTTTAGGAGATCATTTGAAAGAACGGTTACGTAATCGCTCAACCTCAAATAAAAGTCAACAAAAAAAACTTGCTTATGGTGCCACCAGAAAACACTAAACAAAACTTGTACATTCCATTTCAAATGGGTTAAATGCAGTGCTTGACCTTAAGGGATATTCTACTAAATACAAGGGATAACATTTTCATATATAAGGCCTTTGAATTTTAAATTTACTCACGGTTTTCCCAAGGAGTCATCTGAAAATTTCCTTTATTTTTCTCTTGTTTTATGAAAAACGTTAAAAAATTGTTTATTTTATAATAAAACAGAAATAAATTAATAAAATAAATATAAAAACTATAAATTTGTATACAAACTTTTGGCAAAAATTCATTAAATTGCTAAAATATATTGCCTTATTACTTTTGCTGTCCACTGTATATATCGGTTTGAAATTTTGCCAAATTTATTTTATTTTGTTGTAAGGTTCAATTGTTCCAATTAGTAATGGAATATTATTTTATTCATACGGCTGCCTTACGACGCCACACAGAAAATAATCCAAATCGCAGCTTCTTCTCGGCCAATTGAGATCACCATTTCGGCTAATTAAGCGGCCATTAAACGCTTGCAAAATAAATCGATTGTGTCATAGGATGTATGGCAATATGCAACCTGTTGAAATCAAATATTGTTCACATTCATACAATGAAGAGCGGGTACAAAAAAATCGGTTATCATCGTGCAATAAATGTCTCCATTGACCGTAATGGTTGCGCCGTCGTCATTTTCAAAGAAACAAGGGCCAATGATTCCTTCGCCTCACAATCAGCAACAAACAGTCACTCGTAATGAGTGCATAGGCTTCTTCCGAAAACATGATATTTTTTTGGCAAAATCGACATCATCGTACAGTTTCTCGCTGGTCCAATAAATCCCATCGTTGCTCTAGCTTCAATCAATTCATTGCGTTCAGTGAAGACAGTATAGTACTGAGGGTTAGGGAGTGTCTCGCCTTTCTCTCTGGGTTCTTCAGTGCATAACTCGTTTCAGTTCCTTTACAGGGACATTGCAGACAATTGTAGGTCGGATGAGCTATTCAAAATTAGGTTAACTCTTTCCAGAAACCTGGCCAATCGAATTGGACATGCCACTTACCTCGGTTAAATTGGCCATTAGGCAAGAATTCTTTCGGGACGACAACCTATGAAGAATCTTAATCCACTGCTAGACTAACTTGACCATCAATGGATAGAAGGCGCACCAAGCAACTATACCAATCTCATCGCAATATCATATCGACCACAGCTACCATGCTTACAGGTCATTGGGAAGACACGCGAAAAGACTTTTTACGTGGTTGTGGGTCTGTTGAAATGTGGAAAATGTTATCCACTTCCTTTGTCATTGCCTATCTCTAGCAAAGTGCAGATACAGGGTATTTGTCTATCCATTCCTTGTGAGCTTAACAAAGTTACCATCAATTGACATCAAGGATATAGCTTCGTTTATTAAACTTTCAGGCTGATTTCCAGCATACGCTAGTAGTGCTATTAATGTGCATCCACTGCGCTAACAGAATTTCTCTATGAGTTTGGTGGAATTCGGTATTTTGGTAATCAAAGCTGCCACTACGATATAACCTAACCCAGCATTCGAATGGTATTTAAAAGTTTTTATGTTTCAATATTGTCAATGAAGTTTTTTTTTTCAGTGTAAAAAAATATTTTGGACCACTCGCATAACTATGAGTGACATATTCAAAGTAATGTTTTTTTGTCTTTAAATGTTAAAGTCCTGTTGATTTCTCTCATTTAAATTTCTGTGAATTCAAGTTTTCAAGCCATGTCACGCTTATTAAAGTCGTTTGTTTAACAAAACTTTGAATTCATTTGTAGCTTTTTACGTCAAGATATATAGGATGCATTAGACAGTAAGGAAAACAGAATTTTTAATTAGCCATTAAATAAACAAATAAAAACAAAGATTGATAGGAAGCTGCCTCAGTCAATAGATGTAGCAATTTAAATAAACAGAAAATTTGTTTGACTTGAAACATGCTTAACAGACATCAGCATCATTGCTTAAGTGCGATGGAACGGAATTAAACTTATGAAAATTGGCATCATTGATAAGGAGGGATGGATGAAACAATTTTTTTCAATTTTAATGCAAAAAAATTAAAAAAGAAGCGCGTTGATTTGAATGCCAATTAGCCAAGGCAAACAATTTGTTGACAATCAATTTTTAATGTTCTAAATGGTAAATCTAATGTGAATTGAGGATTTATTGGTATTAAAATTGCTTTATTGGATTCAAATTTCACATCGTTAATTGCAAAATCAATTGAAACAGAAACTTATCGTATATACCACTCGAGCGTAATAATTCATGTCTGATCTGCATGTCGCCTTGTTTATGATCGTTGCGTTTATTGCCCTTCTGCTTGTTTTCGTTTTGAAATTTGTTTATAGGATTATTTTTTTCTTTATATAAAGATAGCGTATTTTGTATTATGGTTCTTCTATAATTGTCGAAAATGCCCACAAAATCAAAGAAAATCGTCCAGATTAACTCTTTCCCCTGCCTTCTTTCTTAATTGGTCATTGTATCCCTTGAGCCAGGATTACACCCTAGCTTATCACTTTATCCACTTTTATTCATGCAGTTTAAAGTTGTCTCCGAACAGAATTCAAAATTTATCAGGGTAATATTATTTATTCTCAGAGTTTTTGGCAGAAGTCGACTGAGGGGAAGTCTCCGAAAGAAAATTTTTTATATTTCGCCTTCTTCGAGAAGTCTGAGCTGGGGTTTGAATCAGTTCTTCTTCTTGAATAGATATGTTGCTATCTACAATGTTTGCTACTGATGTTAATCACTGTGTGAAATCAGAAGTCAGTTATTTTTAGAAGTATTAAATTCTGTTCAATTAAAAATAGTCGAAATCCATGAGGAAAGGAATATAAAAATTATGAAATAGTTTTGGTGTAAAAATATTCACAGTCTTTTCGATTTTATATACATAACATAACATAATTGATCATTACAATCTCTCAGTCAGGATTACAACGTAGTTTTTCACACCACTTGTCTTGTGTTTGTTAATTTTATACATGAGTGGCGTGATTTAAAGTCGACTCCGAATGACAGATTTTTGAAGAAGGTTTCATGGCAGTTTTATTTATTTTCAGAGATTTTGCCAGAAACCTGATAATAGGCAGTTTCGTTAGTTCGAGATGTCTGACCTGGGGTTTGAACCGTGGCATTACGTCTAATAAGCCAACACACTACCTATTAGACTACGACGACTTCATCGATTTTAAATTGCTTTATTAGGTATACATCGTTGTGAAACTCTAACAATCTATTAAGTTCCAAAATTCAATTGAATATTCTCCCACAAGATTATCCAAAGTACCTTAGATTCACAAACATTTCTTGTATGCAGTCTTACATACAATATTTACAATTCATTTTATTTTGCCTTCATTAGCTCGTGTAAACAAACAATATTTATAGACTGAGAAACGAAAAGAATATCAAAAGAAAATTTCTGAGAAACAAACAAAGCATAACAAATATTTGATAAAAACAAATTCTGTATACTTTGATTTCCTTTTTAAGTCACTATAAAAATAGTATTCAAAAAATCTGTCGCTAATTTTGGCTTCATTGCCTCCCACATACATTTTTAAAAGTGATTATTTTATTTTATTTTTTTGATAATAAAATTTGTTGTTCATATTTTTTCTAATTGTATTGGTAAGAATAAGCCAAGGAAAAGAAATGTGTTGCAAGCTTCTACACATTTTTCTTCTTTCTTTCGTTGATAACATGTCTTTTAAAAAAGTAAAGATACGAATTTAAAAACTATTATTTCATTACAGTACGGATACTATGTATACTAGAGTATGCTCACCACCAAATGGAAATATATACACTGAAACAAACAATTACTCGAATATGTGCAGTTTCGTTGTAGAACTCTTTTATTTGAGCGGGCATTGATTATGAAGGGTATGCAGACCAGAGGTCAGCAATGAGTATTCAAAATGGGTAGATTCGAATCATATTTATAATTTCTGATATTTATACGCATTCATACTTATTTTAATGTCATACTCATACTACTCATATTCAAAGTTTGAAGAACTCATCGTACTCATACTTAACAATACGCATGATATTGTTGATTTCGAGTCTCCATGACTCATCGTACACACGAATCACAAAATAAGTATGATTTGCTTACGAACACTACAATACTCACAAGAAGGTTGTGTGTTTGCTCTGCTTGCTGTCTTTGTCTTTTTTGTTTATGTGTCTCTCTTCTTTGTTTGTAAATGCAACAACAACTACGACTGTAAATTTTGACGAATGATTCGAATCACTCACATCATATATAAGTATTATAAGTATTTTTCTAAATTTATGAATCTGAATGAGTAGGCTTATGAATCAAACATATTTCGAATGGTATGAGTTTGATGTCAACGTTGTACTCATACTCATTTTACTTATAAATCATACAACTTTTACTTATAAATCAATGTTATACTGAGTACAAATGAAACAGAATAGTTAAATTTCAATACTGTTGACTCACTAATATTCAAAATTTCATGAGTATTTATGAGTAGCGAAAAAGCGATTCATTGCTGATCTCTGGCATGCAGACGATATAGTTCCGATAAGAGCCTCTGAATGATGTCACACATTCAAACAGTTCTCAATATGTATGCCTATTGGGCTCGTCAGTGGGGTTTAGGATAAGCCACAATGGTACCATTTACGAGAAACAGAAACTTTCTAAATGGAAATATAGAAAAAAGAAAAGAAATTAGTACAAGCATGTGACATAACTGAAACAATGAAAACTTGGCCCATTGCACAGGGTAGTGCAGATTAGAGCTATTGTGAGTAAAATTGGATGTTAATTATATGCAATATGTATCTGATGACTTTGTAGTCTAATAAATCGAATGGCAGACAACTTCTTCCTTAACTCTCTCCTGGACAGAAACTGTAGAATATATGATTTTGCGTAGTGGTTCGCAGCGAAACTTAGAAAAAAGTGAAAAGGCTCAAATCTTTCTGTGGAATGGGAAGAAAATTTAAGATAAAAATAAGTAAACAGGTTTGAAGCACTCAAACAATTTAGTTGGGTAAGTACGTGCATAAGACTTATGCCATAAACACAATAAATGCAACGCAACAAACGCAGAAATCTTTGAAAAATATCATACATGAGTGTATATGGAAGTGATATGTTTTAAAGGCAGCTCCACAACAAGCAAAGATTCTGCTGCTTTGATTTGAGGCCATTCCAATTTTATTCACGGAAATGAGGAAATTAATGCCCACAGTAAGAGGTTTTGTGCTGGCAGTGCGTACAATAACATGCATGCAATAGAGGTCTTAAAAACGCGATGTATGAAATGTAACGCGATAGAATGTTAAAGTGTTACTTTTGATAAAGAATAAATGAAGTGTTTAGTTTTGGTTTGTTTCACTTATGTCTGCCTTTATTATAATTAATGCACATTCAGCTTGAATTAGGCTGCAATTCCATAATTGTTGTGCTTGATGCGTTACGTTTATTGTGTTTGTAGCATAAACTGCAGACGATTTGAGTCATGTATAAAAATAACCGGTAAAAGCCCAAGGGTAATAACTGGCTTTTAGTTAGGCACTGTGGACTCGAACAACAATGCGAACAATATTCGAATTCTGTGATGATTTAAATGAATCTTCAGAACACATAACTAAACCTGTGAAGCAGAATGAAACTTCTGGTTCCATATCAAATGATGGACTATAAATTGTTTTTGGTGACACTAAGTAACGTTCTGAAGTTTGTCAGAGCAATAACTTTAGAGAAAACATTAAGGGGATATACTGCTTAAATTGAAGGCAGTGTAATAGATCTTTTGGTCGCAGTAGCATGGCAGCTCTACACAACATACCTAAATTCATTCATTGATTCAATTACATATTTTCCACTAGTTTTTCTTAGTTTTTGTTTTTGATTTCAGTTATGTATTTAAGTTAACATGTCTAGATTTTAGATAAATCTCACATAGCAACACAGTGCTATTTACATCTGTAGTTTTACTTAAAATTTACTAGAAATTTTAATCGTTTTACTCTCTGCCGTACCATTATACTGCTCTTACTTTCATGATAGTATTTGTCTTAACATCAAAAAATTTAAAAAACGGGAGGCAAAAACAAACTGAACTTGTGCTGACACAAAATTTACTTTTGTGTGTATATGTTTCCTAGATATGTATGTACATATTTGCTTTTGCATTTTAAAGGTTACAAATCCTTAAACATGCATGTGCGTGTATGCAGAGTCCATATTTAGCGCCATGCTCATGGATTTACATTGTTTGTGTTTTAAAAAGAAAAAAGAGCAGGGTATTATTCTCTAAATTGTTATTTGTATGTCTGTATGTACATGTGTCACAATATTGTTCTAGTGTTGGCATGCACTACAATTAGGGGTTTTATTTGTAATATAACACTATGGTATTAATGGTAGTGTTTATACTACTAAGTGTAGGGGATACCTTTTCTTTTAAGATTGCTCTCATACACCCCGTATTTACTTCTATGGTATACACAAGGTTTTGGTATCTTTCATGTATAACTGTATTTAAGTACTTTCAAGTGCATTTAGACATACGAGAATGCATTTATCTTTTCAAATACTTAACAAGAGGACGTTTTGTAAATGGAATTGGTTACTCTATACCTATAAAAGTAGGTGTCAGAGATGTTTCTTGCTTTAGCTATTATTGTTACAATTGCTTGTGTGAGAAAAACGGACCAAGGTGATGATGTTCTCTGCTGCATTTTATTTAGCACAATAAATAATTTCAAACATTAAATCATTGTAAGCAACAGGATATGAGGATATCCTTTAAAGGAAAAAAATTTAATTTTTTTAAACAATTAAACAAAACATATAAAAATAACACGGTGCGACAGTCGAAATAAACCCAGCTAATGACATAGTGTAGGTTGTGAGTTATGTTGAGTAGAACTCAAAAATATTTTTGTTGCTGAAGAAATATTTTTTCATATTTCTGACCAGGGTTTTTCACCGTGACCTCATGTCTAATAAGTTAACACATTACCAGGTATACTAAGGGCCATTATTACAACTTGCCGTTAACTAAAGGGAGGATTTTAACGGGCTGATAAATTGTTTTTCATTATTATAAGTGGACGATAATGTAGAAGTGAGCGTTAAGCTATAGGGAAGATCATCCTAACTTTTAAAGTTAAGTTTATGTTAGAACTTGCAATATTATATATTATTTTCAATATGGCAATTTGAAATATAAACAAAATGAGGAAACACAACAACAAAAAACGAAGCCATTTGTTGCTAGTACGTTTCAAAAAACTTGTTTAATTGAGTAGTGTTATCAACAATGTTCCGGTAGTGCCATATTTTTGAAAAAGTTAACTTAGTTAATCTGTAAGTTGTAATAACGAAAATAAGTTAAAGGTAACTTTACAGTTCCCTTTAGCTAAAGTTTAGCGGCAAGTTGTAAGTATAGCCCTAAGCGAAAAATTGGACTACGGCTTATTGAAGCTTCTTTACGTGGATGCTTCTTGTGGATAAATCCAGACAGCAATAAAAAACAAGTCATAAGAGAATAGATTTTTAAATACGAAAACAGGACATTTTCTAAAGGAAAAAATTTGCTTGTTGTACTTGCCTTTTTAGAGAATCACAGCATTCATGTATTCGTCTCGGCTCTAGGAACGTAAACAATTTTGAAATTAACCTCCCTAGGCATTGTTCACGCTTTAACTCTTCAACAACATACAACGCCATACTCCGCTCAAATAGACTTCATCCGCTAAATACAAAATCTCTTCACGGGTTTTGTTCGTGTCTCTGCTGATTCAAAGCAAAAGTTTTTAAAATTTTCAATACCAGTATTCTCTTTCTACTCTGATAATTTGTTAGAAAAAAGCCGTGACGTTAATAAGCTGTTGCCTTTTTCCTTTTTGTGTCTTTTAAAAGTTTCCTGTTACAAAGTGTCATTTGTCAGTTTAGAAAAATTAAAATTAAGCAAAAAGCTGGTAAACATGACGATGATAAAGGATAAAAGCCGTCTAAACATTAAAAAAAATTGCTAATAATAGATTTTTAAATACGATAATAAGTAGAACTGAGAGATAAAAATAAGCAAATATTACATTTCATCATGGACTAAAGAGTTTTCGTTTCAGTGAGCTGATTATTATTTTTTTGTCTTCCATCCTCTTTTCAACTTCAGTCTGCGAATTCCCAATTGGATTGAGATCAGCTTTACAGAACGGAGAAAACATTTTAAAATATTTACGTTTTGTTCCTATAAGCAGTTTTTCACAAGTTGTAAAGTGTGCCTAGCATTATTATCGTGCATGAATGTCACATTCTTACAGGAGTATTGCGTGAACGACAGAAGCCACTCATCAAAACACTGGCCACCATCGACCAGATCTTCACACTAAGCCAAATCCTGGAAAAGACCCACGAAAAAACAGATCGACACATATAATCTTTTCGTTGACTATAAGGCAGCCTTCGATAGCCCCATGAGGGATCGTGTTTTCGCCGCAATGTCTGACCTCAGTATACTTGCGAAGCTGATAAGGCTATGCAGAATGACGTTGAGCAATTCCTGCAGCTCCGTCAAGTAGGAATGGACCGTGGCGTTTTGCGAAAGGCAGGAGTGCATCGCAATGACACTATTTTTCAGAAAAATGTCCAGTTGCTTGTGTATGCTGACGACATTGACATCATAGGGCGTACCAAGGAAGATGTTACTGCTGCCTTCAGTGCTATTGAACCGGATTATACTAAGAAGGGTCTGGCAGTAAATGAGGGCAAAACAAAGTATATGTTATCGACAAGTAGAGATGTGCGGCGTATGGATTCTCAGATTACAGCCGACAACTATACTTTTGATACAGTCAAGGCTCCGCCGTTAGCACCGAAAATGATATCAGTCTGGTGATCAAGCGCAGGATCACTCTTGCCAACAGAAACTACTATTGTCCTATTAATCACTGATGTAGCAGCCTTGGGAGTTTTCGAGAGAAAAGTCCTAGGTAAGATCTTCGGTCCAGTGCAGCCATTACAGCCTAGCTTCTCAATCCACATATGTAGTGTGCGTTAATTTCATCCATGAGTGGCGGAACCTACAGTTTAAAGTCGCCTCCGAATGACAGTTTTTCTGGAAAACTTTTCATGGCAATTTTATTTATTCTCAGAGTTTTTGTTAGAAGAATACTGAGACTAAGTCGCCACTTTCGGTGGCATTTTGATAGTGAATTTTGAGCCGAGTTGCGCATCACGACTTATGTCTAATATGTCAACATTAATTAGTGGACTACGATGAGTGCTAACTTCATGCGTGAAAAATTCAGCTTACTTAGGAGCTCAAATATGCAGATCATAGAAAGCGTCGGCAATTCGTTCAATGAGGAATGAAGCAAAGTGAAGGAAAGTCTTCTTTGATGGATTGTATTTGGTGCTCAGAAAATCCTCGTGCATTCCATGAGAAACAAATGCATCCATTTATAGTGACTGTGAGTTGCATTCATTACAGGAAGCTGATGACAGAGATTGTATTAATCTGAACGGTATGCGGCTTCAGAAAGGTGGTGCTATAGGGTACTCTGCTTGGGATACATACATACATAATTGGCCATTACATTGGCCTTGCTTCTCACACCACTCATGTTGTGTGCGTTAATTTTATACGTGAGTGCCGGGCCCTACAGTTTACCGTCGATTCCGAATGACAGATTTTTGAGAAACTTTTCTTGGCAATTTTATTTACTCTCAGAGTTTTTGCCAGAAATCTGCTGGGAGGAAGTCGCCGAAGAAATACTTTTTTTTTCATATTTCGTTTTGATGTCTGACCTGGGATACGAACCCGGTATTTACGTCTAATAAGCCAACACACTACCTACTAGACTACGGTGACTTCGAGTAGGTAGGCCATACATTTTTAAAAATGAAGAGACTGCGAACGGCATTTATTACAGGAATATGTTGACGGAGATGGCATAGATCTGAACGTGGCTATGGATCTGAATTGTAGTGACTGTGAGCAACTTTAATTACCGGAACGTGATATCTGCACGTCATTCGGTTTTAGAAAGACGGACCATCTGCTTTATTTCACGAGCTACAACCAATTTATTGCAGCAAAGATTTCTATGAAAAAAATTTTAAGGAAATTCTGATGTCAACCAAGATCAATGGACTTAAGCCATGGGAATTGCGTGAAATCTCGGAGTTATGAGAATTAACCAGAATTTAAGACTCAATACATAACCGGTAATATAAAGCCACATCCTCAAAATAAATTAAAATTTGAAAGATCCTGTAACCATAGAATCACTGCGAAGTTACAGGCTTGTTGACTTTGATAGGCTTAATGAAGTTGTTGCGAATTTTTGATGATGATTAGTTTGGTTTGCATTGTAATTTTTGCTATTTTTGTGGATGTAATATCAATTCTAAAGCCTTTTTTCTATGTCGATGTTGGAGTGTGAGGAACAACTTACTTACTTACTTTCTTAATTGGCCATTAACAACCCGATTAATGGATTTCGGCCTGGCGTAACACATCCTTCCAGGCGCCTCTGCTACTTGTGCGCCTACGCCAGTTGGTCACACCAATCTATCAAAGGGCTTTTTTGATTCCAACGCAAACACGGTTGTCCTCTTCGCTGACTTCAGCAGATTCTCGCATCAAATACCCGTCTCGCCGGAGCATCCTCCTCGATTCGAACGACATGGCCGAGCCAGTGCAGCCGAGGGATGTTACGCTACACAACGTCTATGTCGTTGGGGAGCTCATACAGCTCACTGTGGATCGGATGCAGGTTTCACCGCCAACTCGCACTGGACCGAAGTTCTTACGTAGGACTTTTCTCTCGAATACTCTCAAACCAGTTAAATCACTGCTTAATAGTGTCGGAACAACTACGAACAAAAATGTGTGAACATCAGAGAAAAAACTAAAACTGAATTTCTTTAAACTCTATATACCGACAAACAAATATAATAAAAAGAAAAGCCACAAAATGTTGGCATTGCACAGAAACAGAAATACCACCAAAACATCACCAACTGAATTCTGAAAATCTCAAATGTTGTTTCTTTCTTGCAACCCAGCTTACTGCCAGGAAAAAGCAAATATTATCGCAGACACAAAAGGAAAAGAGCTAGACACATGGAAAGATGAATATTTACTTAAATTTTTAACACAAGAAAATTTAAATTTTTTCTTTATATCTGGCATGTGTGAAAATAACCAAGAAAACTAGAAAAGAAAAAGAAAATGTTGTAAGAAAGGCTGTGAGGCATATATACTTATAATACTTTAAAGTAAAGAAAGTGCTAAGCGTGTACAAAAGTGTAAGAGCCAATACATATAAGAAACAAATGAAGGAGTTCTTGTAGGTGACAGATGAACTTGCCTTATATTGCACTTTCTAAATGCAGTTGGCAAATGGAAAAAAAAAGATTTTTTGACCACAGTTTTCTAAACCAACTTGAATGTTCATGGGACCAACTCAAGAAAAATACAAACAAATAAAAAATAATCTGTAAAATTGAACATTTCTACAAAAGGAAAGAAGGACAGACATTTTCTCAAGAGTTTCATTAATTAAATGAAAGAAACAGAAAATAAAAAGGAAAAAAATATTTTAAAAGAAAAAAATGCCAAGCAAACCAAACACTCTTGTTTGCTTATGAGTAATAAAAACTTTGTGTTACCCAAAAACCCAAAAAAAAAATCATAGAAAAACGTTTACTCTAGCAGCAATATCGGAGTGAGCAAAATACACCACTCACTGTGTCATCAACTGCATTGTGAATTGAAATAAGAAATGAAAAGAAAGTGTGAATCACCAAAACCTCAAGCGAGACATCTGTGTTGAAACAAAATGTTAGAGTCTTCATCGTAAAAAAGCAGCTTCATTCACTCTTTTCTTTCGTTATTTCCAAACCCAACAGAAGAGCAATGAAATGGTTGCTTATGTGGTGATACTAAAATCGTTGCTTTTTTATGGCAACAATAACAACAAGAAGAATAAACGTCTGATTTTATTCTGACTCTTGATCGATATTGTGAAATATGATTATAGACAACACAGCTGCTGTGGAAATCATAAAGCATCGCAAGGGAATAACTATAGGGTGGGCCATTAATCGGTTTAAATTTGCACCAACGGTTATTTCGAATCTGGAGATACTTATGTCATTCTATTCTGTCACAAAATTCAATATATTATCTCCACTGAAAATATATTAACTCGTTAACGTTCTCAAGAATTGAACATATCACGTCCCAGTTTACGTCGTATTTAACGAAAAGATCTAGGTATGACGCCTTACAAAGTTCAATTGGTTCAAGAGTTGAAACCATATGCCTAGTCACTTCGTTTTAGCTTCATTAGATGGGCCAACGAGAAACTGCACGATGATGTCGATTTTGCCCGAAAAAATCATCTTTTCAGATGAAGCTCATTTTTATTTTGGTGGGTACGTTAGTAAGCAAAATTGTCGTATTTAGGGCTCAGAAAACGCGCACATGGTCTTATAAAAGCCAATGCACCCAATACGAGTGACTCTTTAATGCGGCTTGTGGAGCAGAGTGGGCCAATGATGCCCATATTTCAATAAAAATAAGGACGGCACAACCATTACGGTAAATTGAGACACCTATCGCGCCATGATAACCGATTTTTTTCTGTACCCGCTCTTCATGGTATCGATGTGAACGATGTTTGGTTTCAACAGGATGGTGCATCTTTCCACGCATTTCAGGTCGTAATCGATGTATTGCTTCAAACGTTTGATAGCCGTTTAATTAGTCGAAATGGTGATGTCAATTGCCCGCCAAGAAACTGCGATTGAACATTTTGAGACTAACATTCGTCATGCCATTACCGAGATACGACCTCACACACTCGAAAATTGGTGATATCGAATGAGTTACTGTAAGGTCAGACGGGACAGAAATGTGAATGAAATAATATTTGAAACTTGGCCTCACGTCTAATAAGGCACTATTTTCCTATTTAAACCAGTAAGATCAGGCCGAAAGTGGAAATCAACTCTCATGCATGAGCTTTTGTGTAGAATTTCGTTTTGATCCCTCTGCACTACATACAGGAGAGGGCGAATAGACAAATCTATTATTACATTGAAACATTTTCAAAATGCGGCCTTAGTTTCACTGTTCTAGCGCAATTATAACAGATGATTCACCAGTAAAATAAATGGAAATCATATATTCTTCGTCGCCGTAATCTAATAGTTTAGGGAGAGAGTCCATAGTTAAAATCCTAGCTTATACATCTTGAACAAGACGCAATATAAAAAAAAATATTTCTTTCGATGACTTAAGTACCTCAGCAGTCTTCTAGGATAATATTAATGCTCGTCTTTAAGTAGAAACCACGACCCAAAAAATTATTATTTACCCTTCCATAATTCGTAATCAAAAACAATTTTAAGTGAAATCATTTTCCATTTTCTCCTCTTCAATAAAAATCAAGTGTTCTTTGAAAAATTTTCCCAAATTGATTTTCTCTTCCTATTATTTTTAATTCGTATTTTATTATTAAATTCCTAGAATTTCTAAAATTTTTCTGACTTTAAAACATTTTCTAAATATTTTGTTCTTTTATGTGATTATAATTGTTGCATATCTTTAGTTGTTTTTCTTTTATTGTCAGAGAATTTAACTGTATATTATTGATACTGGTATAAGAAAATTACATTTAAATTTAAATGAAATAACGTATCTATATGTAAATGTGTTTATATTTTCATTATTTGCTTCTGTTTATTACTGACGATAACATGAATCTTATCTTATCTGTTTTGGTGTACATATCTTTCTGTATGTTTGTAGTATGTAAGCATTGCGTTCATATATTTACAAATAATAATAATACTATTACACCAACAGTTTTCTTGATATAATTATAAAAACAAATTGTTTATATATTTCACTGGAATTAAAAATCACAAATTAAAGGCTTACACAAACTCTTCTATGCTTACTTTCACCATCTGAGAGTTAAACTAGAGAATTAAGCAGAATTGCGACACAGTAATTTTAATATTACCAACAGTAATGAGCAAATATTTACAACCAAAAGAACTTTAAATAGTGTTTTCATAAAAACATTAATTTTACAATAAATTTTGTGTTTCACAATTTTATAAAAACTATAAAATTATTTAATGTGGTTACGAAAATAAAAAAAAAATTAGATACTTTTATTTTGCTTTTATATCGTTTAACATTAAAATTATAAACAAAAGCTATAAAAACAAAACCATGAACTTGTTTGGAAATTATCGCACTGTAGTAGTTTGTAGTTATACAAATATCAGCATAAAAAGAATGGTAAAAAAGTAAACAAAAACACAACAAAAACACTACAAGAATAAATGTGAACAAAATACACAAACAACAATAATAAAATAACGATGTTTACATTTACAGAGATCTCGAGAAGGCGAAGTCAAGAACGTTCGCCTTCAAGAACATTCATCAGACTGTTTACTGTGCCATATAAAAGACTGAGTTAGTAAAAGTTCAGCTAGTCTTATGCCTTGTGTGAGGACCCTGTGCGTTAGAAGAAGGTAATCGTGGTTTGAAGATCTCCGTTACAAGGATCTATCGAACAATTGTCTAGTAATTGCTAATGTTTATTCAAAGGATGTAACCAAAGGAATAACAAACAAAGCAATTGTTGTTAACATCAAGTTGGAAACAGTGGCATACAGAATTGTACGAATAATAAAGAATTTTAATTAAAACTAAACCCAAATTTATTTTTATTTTATTTGCAATATACGAGCTCATATTTTAAACATTTTTAAAAGTAAAAAACGCAACAATATTCTTTTTGCACAGCAATTTTGATCATTTTTCCTGAGGATATCCTCATTGTGATAATCACACTAGACATTGATAAGAAACGTGGAGGAATTTATCATTCTATACAAATTTTTACTTCTATTTACAGTGGGAGCAGCAGGAAAAGTGGGAATTTCAGAACAGCTACAATTATAGCGGGAATTACAATAGAAATTACGGAGGGAATAACAGTGGGACTTACAGCGACAAATACAGCGGGAATAACTGCAGGAATAGCGGGAGCTACAGCAGGAATTACATCGGAAAATGCAGCAGGAGCAACGAGTAATACAGCGGAAATTAGTACGAAAATAGCGGTGAAAATTACAGCACGAATTGCAGCGGCAACTACAGAGGGATTTACAGAGACAACAGTGGCAATAACAGCGACAACTACAACGGCAATAGCAGCAATAACAGTGATGTACGCAAAAACGCGGGCAGCTATACGAGCAGTGTTTTTGGCAGACACGACATAAAAGAGTAGCAAGTGCAGATTGACATTGAGGACAGCATTAGAACAAATCCTGCAAGTCTTTTCAGCTCAGGCGTGGTAAGTCTTTTACAACAACAGACCTCTGTAAGTAGAAACGGCAGAAATATGCAGCTTGCTCATTCAGAACAGCATTTGTATTTTGTATTTAAGTAAAAAAAATCGTTTATCCATTCCAAACGACCAATTTAAATTTCTAAAAAAAATTCAGAAGTAATGGGAAGAGGATATACGTTTGCCTGCTACATAACCGTTGGGATATCACAAGAAGCGATAGCATAAGAACTTAAATCTCAACGTGGAGCCGCCCCAATGTGGAGTCGCCCCAAAAGCACTACTGCCTTGACTCAAGCTGCAATTCAGTTTAAAAATTTAACAGCAAGCAACAACAAAAGCAGCGACGTTGGCTGTCAATTTATAAAACCTTTCGATATTTTTCTAGTTTCCACTACCAATGCCCATAATATTATATTTTAGATTACGGTATAAAATTGTTTATAAAATATTTACTTTTTGGTTTTCAAATAATTTTTGAACAACAATGTAAATACAACAGATAGCGTGTACGCAGTAAAATAAATTTGTAAACCTAAAACAAATCCAATAAAATCAAACAACCCAGTAAGTTCTTGAGTGACGTTTCTAATTAGATATTGCATATAAAGATCACCGTAGTCTTGGCTTATTAGTCGTGAGGCCACGGTATAAAACCCATGTCAGACATCTTCAACAAAACGCAATATGAAAAACTATTTCTTCGGCGATTCTTCTCAGTAGATTACTGGCAAACACTCTGAGAGTAAAATAAAATTACAATGGAAAGTTTCTCAAAAACCTATCGTTTAGAGTCGGTTTTAAACTATAGGTTGCACCACTCAGAATTAACACATACAAAATAACATGGCGTGAGAAGGTAGGTCGTACTCCTGACTGAAATATTATAATGATCCATTATGTATGTATGTATTGCAGCAATCTTTATTTTATAGGAGCATGTCCTTAGTCCAGATTGGGTTAGTATTTGACTGCATTGAGTCTTATTGCCACAACTCAGTTTTGTGTCTTAATAGGAGGTCAGAGAGGAGCGAATTGAATATAGTAAATAACGCCTTCCTTGGTGTGAAACAGATCACACTGGTGATCAGAACAGTTGACTGCAGTAGTATTGGTGGTTGCACACCGTCCACCAGAAATTTTTTGGTCATTATATCAATTAATTTTATTTGAATTAAAATGGCGCTTTGCATGAACCCAATGTCATCTGCACAACTACATTACAACTACAATAACAATTACAATGATGTTATGTTTGTCTTGCTTGCATTAATTATTCAAATTACAAATGACTTCTTATACGAGTATATGTACATACGTATAACGAAAAACTCGCATCAACAACAGCAGCGACTCTAGGACACAACAGAACAGCAACAACAAAAGTAAATAATTTTCTTTATGTGCTCATTAAAATTTGTGTTTGCTAAATAAGAATTTATGAGTTGTTGCACTGGCTTGACAGAATTACAGAATTACAGTAATTTTTTCTTCACTCTACTTTCTTATATTTTTAAATATCCTTTCAAATTTCTATATGTATACGTAACTCTGTGTCTTCATCATGTGTTTGTATATGTGTAAATGTGTCTTTTTCTTGTCATAATGTTCCAAAACTACTTAACAAGAAAAAGCAGCAATGCTAGTAACAATAGTAGCATTTTTCATTGCCTTAATCAAGATTGTAAGGACAGTGATAACAATATCACTGTCATGAAGCATTTTTTATAATTTCATTGTAAACAAAAGCAGTTTTTGCTAAATGAATTGTTTTTATAAAACAGTTGTTGTTGTAAATGTGACACAAACAATTTGGAAAGTGTTCTGCTTTCAGTTGTTATGAAACTAAAGGTTGGTTATCATAGTATTGGAGAACAATCATTTTTTCGTTCACTCATTCTACTATTCGACAGACCGCATTATTAGTATGAAAACTTATTACAAAAATTGGAATACAAAATTGGAATACCAGCGAAATTTCTATGGGTAGACCTTGAAGCCACAAATGAATTTCTAGGGTCTCAGATCACTTCAATCTGGGGGGAATAAAGGCTGCCACCAACCTGAAAGAAAGGCATCATCCTGAGAGATTGCAACAACTAGAGAGGAATTACACCATATACAAGATACAGGCTATCAGCATACTGTGAAAGCTTCAAGGTAAAAAGGAGAAAAATTTACGAGACGCACAGGCAGGTTTCCGGTCAAACAAGAGCTGCTTAAAACATGCCAACACTCCGCGCATTAGACCTATTGTACCCAATGTTTGTGGATTTCAAAAAATGCTTGGGTACCAGCACACAAAGTAGTCTAGTAGGTGGTGTATTGGCTTATTAGACGTAAAGCCAGGGTTCGAGCCCCAGGCCAGACTTCAAGACAAAATACAAACAATTTTTTTCGGCAACTTCCTCTCAGCAGATTTCTGGCAAAAACTCTGAGAGTAAAGAAAATTGCCATGAAAAGTTTCTCAAAAATCTGTCGTTCGGAGTCGACTTTAAGCTGTAAGTCCCACAACTCATGTATAAAATTAACTCACATAACATAAGTGCTATGAGAAAATAGGTCGTAATCCTAACTGAAGGGTTCTAGTGACCAATTATGTATGTATGTACCATCACACAAACTGCCATATAGCAGCATTGAGCATAAGCATTGAGAACAAAATTAGTAGCCCAAATAGAAGATAATTCGAATCATCAGAGACATAGGAGGATTCAGAACATCAGTTCTTATAACGGCAATATAAGTAAATTCACACAAATGCTGCTGTTATACAAGAATACCCCCTATCATCTCAGCTACTCACCATCGTGCTGGATGAGGTCATGAGCGAAATCTGTTCGGAGAAAGGAGGAATTTCATGGAGTTTATCACGTCAACTCAAGGATTTAGATTATGCGGATGAGAATTGTCTACTCTCGGATAATTCCTCCAGATAAGGAAGGCATGAGCCATCTGAAGATAGTTTTCCGACTTCGTTTAGAGTCAGACTGAACACGTATTTTAAAAAAACCTGACGAACCTGATGATGTTTTGGAAATCAAACAGGTAGAATAAATGACAGATGTAGCTTCAACATGATAGCCGTTATCAAAAGTCAAAGTTTGGAATTCCCTGTTGGAAAAACATATAGAGAAACTCTATACAAATTCTGTTTGCCCTCTAATTGTTTAGATAGTGTGGGGTATTCTATTCATTTAATTTAAAAGTTAATATTGCACTTTTATGAACACGTTATTACCACCTGGGGCATTTAATTAACTTGGTGCCATTGTTGCAGTACTTGCACCTGCAGTGGCAGTAAAGCACAGCCAATACAAAAGCACTCGTAATTTAGTGCCATTAAAAGAAATTATTTTTTCAAAATGTGCAAAATGGTAATAAAAGTATTCAAATGGAAACTATTCTACTATTCCTCTTCATTTTAATAGAAAAACTTTAATTGAAAACTAAAAACAGAACTAAAACATTACAGCAATATGCAGCATTTATAGTTCTTCTTTATGGAAAAATAGTTCTTTAGTTCTGAGTTCTTTAGTACTGAGTACTAGCATTATTCCTATTTGATTCGACAGCAGACTTACTTACTTTTGGTCATTACTACCCTTTAGACAGGATTGCGACCTAGTTTCTCACACGATCCATGCTGTATGTGTCAATTTTATCCATTAGTGGATGGATCTACAGTTTAAAATCGACTCCGTACTGCAGATTTTTTGAGAAAATTTTCGTGACAATTTTTTTATTTATTCTCAAGTTTTTGCCAGAAGATTCCTCAGAGGAAATCACCGTGGAAATACTTTTTTGGTTAAAGATGACTAAGTTGGGGATAGGTGCAAGAGCTCGTGTCTATAAAAATATATAAAATATAAAAAAAAATATATAAAAAAAAAAAAAAAGAATTTTAATTCTACCGGCGTTAATAAACAAATGCGCACTCTGATAACATAGAATGAAATAACACAAAGAGAATGAAATAACCCAACAATGAAATGAAATAAATAAAATGAAACTGTATTCATACATAAATAATACCACTCAAAGCAGATGAGAGTGTAATAATATTTGTGATGATGATAGCGATAATGATTTTTTTAACCAATGCAAAAGACCGTCTTAAAATCGAGGAAACTATAAAGATTTTCTACGAAACCGGATTGGTTAAAAATTTCTGAAATTTGATAACGGCTATCGCTCAGTGAAATGGCCAGCGGCCATAGAAAAAAACTTCGCCTATAAGTTTTGGTGTCCTCAAATAGATTGCACAATAGGAGTTGGGGGAAGCTGGCTTTGTCTGCTTTATTATTTTAGAAGATCATTTTGCCTAGACTATGCTGATATTGATCAATTACTGGTCACTGACTCCAAGGTAGTTAAAAGAGAAAGTCTGGTGCAATTAGACTTTTTGAGCTATAATAATATTGTTACGAAAATGGAAACGGTGTACATCGTTTAACATTAAAATGAGCAAGAGCTATATAAACAAATACAACCAGCAACATCAGTAATAATTCAATTAGTCTTGTGTGAAGACGAATTGCATGTGAAAAAAACAGTCATGGTTTGAAGATCGCCGTTGAAAAGATCTGCGTTGTAAGCAAAGAAGAATAGCGAACAAGCAATTATTGTTGTATTTGTCAAGTTGTAAACGGTGGCACACAAAAGTTGTACGAACAATAAAGAGTTTAATTGAAATTAAACACATATTTGTTTTTACTTTTGAATTTTGCAATCCCACTTTTGACACCAAGTGTTACGTTTTTACGTTTAAAATATTTGTTTTTATTTTTTTGCAATCAACGAACTCATATATTAAATGTTTTTAAAAAGGTAAAAACGCAACAATATTGAGGATGATGAGACTATCATCTGCTCCATCTTTCCAACATTGCTTAAAAATAAACAAAATTTCTCTGTAGACTACTTAATGAATCACATTAAGACTTGAGCCTTATCTAAACTAAAACTGTGTTAACTGTGACAACGGAGACCTTCTACGTTCAATAAGGACTTCACATGCATATGGTACATTGGATTTATTTGTCAACATTTTCAATTTATTTTTAAATTCTTTTTGCCACCCACACAATAATGCTTTTTTCAAAGTTCTAATCAAAATTTCTGTCTTTCCTCGCCCCCTATTTCATTGATAGTTTTCTTTTAAATTAAATTTGCCGAAAAAAACTATATTACTGCCACCACACATGGAAGCAGAGGGAGATCGGAAATTTATTTAAAGTTCCTCCTCTTATTAAAACGCAATTTTGTTGCCATTGTGTGTGTTCTCCCCTCCATCACATAGTTGCCACGCACACGTATAACAACAGACTCACAACAATTGGTTGAATGAAACAAAACAATTTTATGCAAATGTTGCAGAGGAAAGTGTGTTTTTCAAATGTGGAAAGATTATTTGATTTGGATTTCGAGTTTTACCCTAAACAATTGAAAAATATTTTATTGTGTTGTATAAATTGGGCGGGGGTGTGTTCTTGTTTTAAAATTGAAATTTAAATAAATTTTTTATTCTTTTTAAGGCAACAAAAATCTAAGCCGGATATTAATTTAAATCTTTATTGATTTTGTTTATTCAAAAATCCTATAATTTAGTTTTGTTGGGATTTTTATTGCAAGGAAAAGAAGCATTTGAAAACAAAGAGAAAAATATTGTTACGAAAATGGAAATGGTGTAATATCATTTCACATTAAAACAATAAGCAAAAGCTACAAAAACAAAGACCATGGATAAATAAGAGAAGGGGATAGATAAAGAAACGCAAGATAACCGAACGCAACATAAGCGAACGCAACATCAAACAACGTGAACAAAATACAATATACACACGTACATAATTGGTCGCTACATCCGTTCAGTCTGGGTTACGACCTAGTTTCTCACACCACTTATATTGTGTGTTAATTTTATACATAATTTTATACCTATAGTTTAAAGTCGACTCCGAACGACAGATTTTTGAGAAACTTCTCATGTTAATTTTATTTTCTCTCAGAGATTTTGCCAAAAAATCTGCTGAGAGGAAGTCGCCGAAGAAATATTTTTTTTTTATTTTCGTTTTGATGTCTGGCCTGGGGTTCGAACCTTGGCTTTACGTCTAATAAGCTAACACACTACCTACTAGACTACGCGACCACAAAATACAATACACAAACAATAATGCAGTCGCGATAGAAATCTCGAGAAGGCGAAAACGAGAACCTTCTTCTAGAACGTTCATCAGACTGATTTTGTGGACATATAAAAAGGCAAGACAAAGCCGACAACGAGTCAGTAAGAATTCAGTCAGTCTTGTGAAGACGCGTTGCGTGCGAAGTAAACAGTCGTGGCATGAAGATCGCCGTTAAAAAGATCTGCGTTGTAAGCAAAGGGAATAGCGAATAAACAAATAGTTTTTGTATTGTCAAGACGTATACCGTGGCGGTAGTGCGAACTATAAAGAGTTTAGTTGAAACTAAACACATATTTGGTTTTATTTTTGTTTGCAATCAACGAACTCATGTTCTAAACCTTTCTAAAAAGGTAAAAACGTAACAATATTAAAGCGAATATGAGTATATTCCAGGTCTTCAAGAACGGGTCGATAATGCTACACAGCAATATACGTACTTACTTACATAATTGGCCATTAATAACCCGATTAACTGATTTTGGTCTGACTTAATACATTCTTCCAGGAACCTCAGCTTTTTGTGCTCCTTTGCCAGTTGATCACATCAAACAGAGCTGTCTCGGTTTGGTCCTTCCATGCAGACAGGGTCATCCTCTTCACCGACTTCGCAAATCCCCACATCAAGTACTCGTCTCGCAATAACATCTCGCTTGGTGTGCCCTATGATGTTAATGTCGTCATCGAACGCATACGTACTGCATTATTTTTGGAAATAGTGCCATTGCGATGCTCTCCCGCCTTCCGCAGAGTACTTTCAATGACAAAGTTGAAGAGGTCGCACAATGAGGGATCGCTTGGTCTGAAACCTCGCACGTTATCAAAAGGTTCAGAGAAACCCGTTGCTACAGGAGTTGCTCAAAGTCTGTCTGCAAAGCCTTATCAGGTTTGCAGGTACACCAAGCTAAGACATTGCGAGAAAAACACGATTCTTTACGGGGCTATCGAGCAAAAAGATAGAGTGTGTAGTTTTGCTTTCCAAGGGTCTTCTGCAGGGTTTGAGGTAATGTCAAGATCTCTTCAATGGCTGATAACCGCACTGATAAGGTCCAATCAGTGTTTTGATAAGTGGCTTCAGTCGTTCACACAATACGCCCGTAAGAACCTTATATGTGATAGGGAGTAGGCTTATACCCCTGTAGTTAGCGCATATCGTAGAGCCTCCCTTTTTCAGAACAGGACAGAGGACGCTGAATTTCCAATCGTTGGGCATACTTTCCTCTAGCCCTATTTTGTAAATAAGCTGGTGCATACGCCTTACCAACTCATTACTTCCGGTCTTAAACAATTCAGCGGGGAGGTCATCACGACCTGCAGCTTTATTGTTTTTAAGATGCATAATCGCGACTTTGGCCTCTTCAAGGCTAGGCGGTGGAATATCCACGCCGTCATCATCGATCAGGTTTGGATCACCATCTCTAAAGGCAGTATTATAGTCGTCATCGGCTTGTAGAAGAGTAAAGAAGTGTTTCCTCCACAACCTCAGCACTTCATTGCGCATCTGTTACCAAGTTTCTATTCTCATGTTTGCAGGAAGACACTCCGTGTTTATAGCCCTCGATTAGACGCTTAATCTTTTGATAGAATTTTCGAGCGTCATTCCTACATCTATACATCTCGACTTCAACACAACAACTTCAGCTACATCTCTCAAATTATTCAAATGAAATCATCATGGAAGACTATAGGCAATGACGAGTGTTTACTGATTGTGCTATTGAACAATTGACTAATTTAATCAAAAGATCATTTTTCGTTTCGGGGAGAATAAGTGCGTAACAAAATAAATTTGTCGAATTTGGGACGATATCAATCCACATGAGTATCCAATAAATTTCGAAAAACTTACAGTTTGGCTTGGATTTTGAGCTGGCGGTAACATATGTCCACACTTCTATGAGAAAGACATTATTCAGACCAACATTGTAAGCGGTGACCACTATAAGTCAATGACTACAAAATTATTTTGCCCTGAATTAGATGATCTGGCCGCCAGCGAAAAATTGTTTCAACAGGACGACGCTACGTGTCACACAGCTCATGCCACATTGGATATCATGCACAAGCGATTTGAGGGCGTGTTAATATCACATGGAGGTGACCTTAGCTAGCCACCTTGATCAGCCGGTTCAACCAGGTTAGAATTTTACTTGAGCAGTTTTCTTGAGTTGTAGGTGTATTTGAATAAACCACAAACTACAGCTGTCTTTAGACCTAACATAACCCATGCCATCAGTAAAACTTGGCCTGATATGAGAGCCACAATCATGGAAAATTAGGCGTTTTGAATGCGATCCACCCAGACAAGCCATGACAGGCTTTTAGAATTGTGGTTTTTTGTATAAACCTTTTAGGTTAGGATATCTCGAAAAATTAAAAATTTTTAAAAATCCATCAGAATTCCAAATGAATTCCAAATTAATAGGGTACACTTTCTTTTTAATTGATTTTTAAAATTATTACTCATACGCATCATATTACATGTACTGGTACAAGTTACTCTGAAAAGTATGCAATAAAAAAACTTCGATTTTCTCATAATATGAAACTAATGGAATTAAATATCACTCATACGTCACATATGTACTTGTCATGAATGAATTTTACATAATAAATATGAGCATAATGTGAGTAAATATAATGGGCGCGTGATTTAAAAGTTTAAATTTAAAAATGCAATAAAACAAAAATGATTTGAAATTTTGATAAATTTATTGTTTTGCTGTGAACTACAACTGTTCCAGTTGGAAATGGATTATTATTTTATTTATATGGCAGCCGCGGTTGGCTTCACAATACCTAATTCGATCGGACCAATTTTCGTTCACTTTTCCGAGTGTATGGGATCGTATCTCGTCAATGGCGTCACGAAACTTGGCCTTCAAAGGCTCAATTGTCTCTGGCTAATCGGGATAACACTTTTCTTTAATGGCGCCCGACAGAAAAAAGTCCAGCAGTTTCAAATTGCAGCTTCTTTGCGGCCAACTGACATTACAATTTCGACTAATTAAACCACCAGAAAACATTTGACGCAATAAATTCATTGTGGCATGGGATGTGTGACATATCGTAGGGTCTCCCTTTTTCAGGACAAGGGAGAGGACAATGAGGTTCCAATCTATCCATATAATATTGGTGGTGTGAGAAGTTTGGTTGTAATCATAACTAAAGTGCTATAATTAAATCAGGATCATAATATTTAAGAGCTACAAAGAGAATTTTAAACAGTTCTTGTAGACATGTGCTAAAAAGTGCTTAAAAATCCATTCATTCACTCATTCGGTTTATGTTAATATTAACTTTTAAATCAAGCAGGCTTAAATGCACGAACGTATAGACAAGCTGCAACTGTAATCCACTGCGCCTGTTCGGTGACCACCTTAGTATTTGCTGCTCAATTTTCATAGTACATCTGCCAGTATGTCGAGGTATGAAATGAGCGTCTTTATATGAAAATAAATACTGATTTTTAATGGAAAAGTAATAAACATTGCATTCCAAATATTGTCTATCACTGGTGATACATCTTTCCATCTTTCAGGTAATTTGTGGATCCCACGCCAATAATACAGTTTTGGATTCCTCATAGGAAATGAAGCGCTGCTCAGCCAATGGGTGTCTCATAGAAGAAAAAAAATAGTAGTCGGAAGAAGCTAAGCCTGTTAAGTACGACGGGTGGAGTAATAGCTCCCAGCCTACTGCTTTGTGGACATGTGAATTGTCATGTTGCAAAATTACCATTTTGTGTCTTGGGGCCTATTCTAGTAGTTTTTCAATCAATGCATGTTTCAAATTGATCTTCTTTTTTCAGTAGCGATCTGTAGTAACAGTTTCACCCTGTTATAGAAGCTCGTGGTATATCACAGCTTTCTCATTCACCAGGCATTGTTTTCCTAGCACATTGTCGATCTGGCTTTGCACCCGAAATTGATGGTTGTCCTAGATTAACCCATTGATTTTTTGGTTCAAGATTTTGAAAATAAATCAATTTTTCATCGTCCGTAGCAATTCGATGCAACACTGATTTTCTTTCAAATTTCACAAGTAATATTTCGATTTTCCATCTGTCTTTTATTCAATTCAAGTGCTAAACGTTTTTCAGTCTATTAGATCGTTCCCAGAGCCTAATGGTCATAAATTGTTTGGTCTAAAATATTTAACATTTTTGCCATTAGTTTCTAACTCAAATATCATCCTCTCTCATTATAGTTGCAACTCAATGCCTTCAAACTTTTTTAGTGTTCTTCATAAAAATCGTTATCTCTGGATCAATCGAAACTATCTTCTGCGTGTTCTTCTGGCAGAACATGATCACCATATGTCTCGACAACCATTCTATACGACTTTTTTTAAATGGAGACAAGAAATTAATACTTTACGCAAATCATCATTTTCTAGTACAAAATTCGACATCTGTAACACGTTCACAATTAACGTTCCCTATGAAGATATTAGGTATACACCGATATACTTGATGTTCGCCTCAATACAATTAATAATAATCACGATAGGGAGCATAATAATAGCAAGCAATAGTTAAGAAGGTATCAAAAGAAATCACGAGATGTTGGGTGTAATCATTATTGCTGTAATAATGTTGAGAGGCAAATTGGTTAGAGATGCTTACAGGACGAACAAATATATTCATGAATGGGAAAAAGCTCACAGCTTCACTTGACTTGCACTTATTTTTAACGACAAGAATTTTTATCTGTTGACTACTCCATGCAATATGGTATGGCGTTTCATTTGGGCAATTCACACAAGCCCTTGTATCATGGTATGGCGAGTATTATTGGACGAAAATACAACAGTATGTATATGCTTGTTATTGATAATTTTCATATAAAAATCCGATACACGTATACGCATTTTTTCGTATGTTTTTAAAAGTTGTATTGGTTTCATTCTATCAGTTTATGTAAATGCCAGTAATCAAGAAGAAGAATAAAATACAAAATATTGACTATGCAATTTGGTTCAACAATTAACATTTCAAAAATATATTTTTCGCACAGATAATTACTTCATTTAAGTTTTTCTGCATTATTTTTTATTTTGCTGCTTAAAAATCAAATTACAAATATTGGTATTGATCTTACATCATACAACATAACATTGAGCGTTTTACAAACAAAAAGTGTATTCAATACAACATACACGATTAAATTCGTGTGAATTGTCCAATTGTATTCGACAAAATTAATAAAACAAAATGATAAATAATGTATCATCAGCAACTTCTTTTCTACAAAGATTTTATAACGACCCATACACATACACATTCAATTATAAAAAAGAGTCATTGGTTTGAAATGGCAATCCATAAAAGCAGTGGTTGGGGTAGATGGGTTGATGGTTATGGCATGCCCGGTATTATAATAAAATAAATAAAAAGAAAATGAATTCAAATTGAATTGAACATCCTTTTGCCGTCATTTTACGGCTTTGAAACTTTTATATACTTTTATATACTGTTGGTTTCCATCAGCAACAGTACCAGTTTACGTTCAAAAGTGATTTAATGTCTTAAGGCTGGTATTGAGAACAGGGTTGCGGATATTTCAAAATGTAACTGTTCCATATTTTTTGTCTGTATTAAAGTGGATCAAATTCAAATCTTCTCTTCTTCTTTAGAGAAAAAAGACGACAGCCTTTAAGTAATTTTCAACATTATCCATACAACAGACGACATTAGTAAACAAACAAAAGACAAGAAAAAAGAGGAAAAGAAAAAACCATGGAAAGAAAATGTATCTTTAGGTGAAAAGTTGATTTTATCAAAAGTTGTTTTCTTTTTTTTATAAATTTTAAAATATTTTTCTTTAAGCCTGTAGACTGTTTTAACCTGATGTCAAACTACAGAAGTAAAGAAAACTCTTTTTTTATTGAAAAAAATTATTAAAATTGGTGTATGATTGCTCCGATTCAATTTTTTTGAACTTTTTCGAAGAAATAAATGCAAACATATTGTTAGGTTTTTGCCTTTAGAAACGTTTAAAATATGAGCTCGTAGATTGCAAATAAAATAAAAATGAATTTGTGTTTATTTTTAAATAAAATTTTTTTTTTCGCACAATTCTAAGTGCCATTTCAACTTAATGTAAACAGCATTTGCCCTTCTATGTTATTCCTCTTTTTATACCCTTTGTATAAACAATAACAATCACTAATGGTGTTTTCTTTTCTACAAAGAAAATGTCACCCTCTTACAAAATTGCTGACCAACCCTGTTATAATGTAATTTTTTATTTGAGTTGAACCATGTAGAAGTAAAATTTCTTATGGCGGGTCGTAACATTACGACCCGCTCTCACCAAAATATTTTTAAAAATCATTTCTTGATGAGAGGGAGGAAGACAGAAGGAAAATGAACACAAACAAAGAGCGTAACAATGTGTTGCTCTCATCGTACGTATGTACATGTGTATGTATTCTTGTGTTTTTTGATTTAGTTGTCGATCAGACTGCGACAAGAATACATGTGCTGCGGATGCTTTATCATTTTGTTTCAGAATAACACTCGAAGAATATTTTGTGTTAAAAATGTTCTATGTCATTAGCTGGACGAATTTTATTTTTTATTTTGTCCCATAGTATATTTTTTTAAATGCTTTGGAATGCTCGTTTTTTTTTTCTTTTAATAAAAAATGTTTTTTTATTCTTTTTATTTCTATTTATCTAACAAACATGGCCTAATTTTTAAGCCAAAGATGGATAGCTTTATGTTCTTTTAATAATAAAATCGATGTTTTATTTTATTTTTATTTATTCAAAATTATTAAGCCAAAGATAGACACCTTTACATATGTATGTTGATGAAATGAAAATAAAAATAGAGTATATTACTAACACTTTTATATGGCTGTAAATAAATAAATTCTCTCAACTTATTTTCTCTCTCTCACTCACTAATCCAGAACCATATGCATGTGTTAACCTAGAGGAAAATTGTTAGTAATAATGTCAAGTCTACTTATTAACCCAATGATATGTATGTGATCGGAAAATATAGAAAAATTGTACTGCACAAGACACCGTATTTCTCATTGATATTAGTGAATACTACTGTAATATTTATTTGGGTGTATCATTGAAGTCTGAAAAAAGCGACATGAACCTTCTTATTTAAAAACTGACAAGATTTTTACGCTCTTTTTAACGAACATTCTTGATGTTGTTCTTTTCTTTTTATAACAAAAAAAATTTTTTAACACTGTTCTAACAGTGAATGCAATTTTTTTATATTACTGACCATGTAGCTTTAGTAATGTAATGTTTCCTTAAGGTTACTCCACAAAAAAATGAAAAAATTGACTTCAAAATTGGATAACGATACCAGTCGACGTTTTTTAAATTTCATCTGGTAGCCCTATAAATAAACAAATATCATCTGCTTTACAGGGCATTATCAGCACTCTTTTATTTATACAGGGCATAAAATGCAATGCCCTCCACCCTTTGCTTTTTTTTTAGAAACAAACACAAAATTGCATTTTTTTAAATAAAACGCACATTTTGTGGTAGAAAAGAAAACACCATACGCAATTATACGGCAGATATTTTTAATGGAGATCTTCAAACCACGATTACTCTCTTTAAACATACCGCGTCTTCACACAGGAATGACTGAACTTCACTAACTTACTCGCCTGCTTTGCTTTGACTTGCCTTTTATATGGCAGAGTAAACAGACTGACGAGAAGTCGCCGTGGTCTAGTAGGTAGTGTGTTGGCTTATTAGACGAAAAGCCTGGGTTCGAGCCCCAGGCCAGACATCAAAATAAAATACAAAAAGTATTTCTTCGGCGACTTCCTCTCAGCAGATTTCTGGCAAAAACTCTGAGAGTAAATAAAATTGCCATGAAAAGTTTCTCAATAATCTGTCGTTCGGAGTCGACTTTAAACTGTAGGTCCCGCCACTCATGTATAAAATTAACACACACAACATAAGTGGCGTGAGAAACTAGGTCGTAATCCTGACTGAGGGGTTGTAATGACCAATTATGTATGTATGTAAACAGACTGACGAATGTTCTTGTAGGCGAATATTTGTGGATGCGTCTGCTCAAAATCTCTATAAATGTAAACCACAGATACATTCAGATTCGAAAAATTTTACGTTTAAAAACGCTCATAGTAGCACCTTAACCTTCCTCGTGGAGGGAGAAAAAAAAGGTTATAATATTTTGCGAATCAAATGTGTTAGAAACAACAGATATACAGAGTGAAAACTGGCGGTTAAAGTAGAAAAATTAAATGTAAATAAACATTTTTCTTGTGTTAAAAAAGGGAAAATTTTGAATATTTTTTAATTTCTTCAATGAAAAGTTTAAAGATTCTTAAATATTTAAATATTAATCGAAATGTGTGTGATTTTCGGTCACAATAAACTACTCATAAAAAATTTTTCTTGCTAAAAGTTGCCAATATTTTTTAATTTCTTGAAAGTAAAAGTTAAAAATTGTTATTATTAGTTGTTTTTATTATTTATTAATAGTTTTACACAAAAATTACATTTTTTTAACTCTCGCCAATATAAAAACCCACTCCCAAAACTAAAAAAACATAAATAAACAAAACAGAGTTCCAATCAGAGAGGGACAGAAACACTTTTTGATAATATTTGCTGTCCCTTTCTCCATGGAAGGTTAACTCTCAAACTCTATTTTCCATTCTGTGTATTTTGTTATGTAAACATTGTTGTTTCATTATTGTTGTTTGTTTACATTTATACTTATAGTGTTTGTTGTTGTATTTTTGTTTACTTGTTTACCATTTTTTATGCTGGTGTTTGTTGTTGTATTTTTGTTTATAATTTCAATATTAAGCGATGTAAAAGCAAAACACCAGTATCTAGATTTTTCATTTTCGTAACAATATTTAAATCTTTAAATAAAGAAGAAGCAAATTCGAAACGTTGTTTAGCGCATTAATTAATATCAAGCGGTTACGCTGGTTGTCCATGTCGTTCGGATGGAAGAGGATTTTATGATGAGATGGATATTTAATGCGGGAAATAGCAGCGTAGGGAGCGATCTTGTCTACGTGGAAAGACCAAATCGAGAAAGCCCGTCTGAAAGGATGTGTTATGGTCAATTCAATAAGTAAGTAATCTGTACTCGCCTGGATTACATTTTAATTAAAATGCCATATTTTCAGTTTCATTTTTAAAACGATTTTATTTGTCGAATGAAGTACACAAATTCACATTTAAAAAACATTTCAAGCACTTTATTTTCTGAAAACCTTTTGAAATTGAATTTTGATTTTAATTCCATTAATGAAAATGTTTTAAGTTTTTCACTCTATGCTATCGAAAGCAATTTATTAATAGCAAACGCTTAACGAGGTATTAGACTATCACTTAGAAAATCTTCTCTAAAAGACAGGTAAAATATGTTTGTGCTACAAATAACAAAAAAGCCAACAACAAAAACAATACTACCCAATGTTGGTATATTAGTGTACATTTGCTTAAAAAATTTTTGTAAAGGGTCCGCCAAATAACTTTTTTTTAAAAATGCTTTAAAACAAACTACTGAATACTTTCTCAAATTTCTTTTTTTAATTGAAAGTACAGTCCTTCCGGTTAATAAAGGAAAATAATTTCATTCAAATGGCTGCCTCGGCTGGCCAGGCAGCAACCAACACAATCGGTATAATTTTTACGCACATTATCGCTTGTGTGCAGCTGTATTTCATCAATGGCTTCACGAATATTGTCCTTTAAAGCGTCAATTGTTTCTGGCTTGTCGGCGTAGCACTTATCTTTGACGGCACCCCCCAATGATAGTCCAACGGTGTCAAATCGCAGCTCCAAGGTAGCCAAACGACACCAGCTCTGCGGCTGATAATGCGATCTTCAAAAAGAGGGCGCAAAACATCGAGTGTAGCTTCGGCTGTGTGGTACGTAGCGCCGTCCTGTTGAAACCAAATATTGCCAATATCCTCCTCTTAAATTTTTGTGGACAAAAATTCGTTCAACATGGCCCGATAACGATCGCCATTGACTGTAACGGCCACTCCTTGCTCATTTTCGAAGAAAAATGGCACAATTATGCCTCTGGACCAAAATCCGCACCAAACAGTGACTCGTTTTGGGTGCGTCGGCTTTTCAATGTATGCGTGCGGGTTTTCTGTGCCACAAATGCGACAATTTGTCCTTTCAATTAAAAAAAGAAATGCGAGAAAATATTCAGTAGTTTTTTTAAAGCATTTCCAAACAAAAAAAGTTATTTGGCGGACCCTTTACCAGCACAAAAGAAATCGAATTAAAGGGAAAAACTTTTCAACCAGAAACATAAACCTCAGAAAACCCTAAAAAGATTATTCATTATTTCTGTTCTTGTAACATTTTCTATAGAAAATTAAAGTGTGAATTACACACAGAGAAAATAGACACCAAAGTAACCAAACAACAAAAATAAACAATAGCAACAGCAATAAGCTGCACATGTTTTCAGGTTCCTTTGTGGCACTTGGTTACGTTCACATTTTTGGTACACGTAACATGAGTCAGTAGGTTGAAAGTTGTGCAATGCATCCCTTTCTGCTTGAGTTTTCGATGTTAAAAATATAAGGAGATCTTCAAAGGTCCCAAAACTATAGGAGTGAAATAAAACTGCAGGTGCTTTAAAGATTTTCTTCTTTTTTTGTATTGGTGAAGCAAAGCGATTTGATACTCATACTTTCCATCAGTTGGGCAATTCACACAAGCCGTTGTATCGTTGTTGTATTCATTGTATTGTTGGGCGACTATACCACAGTGTATGCTTGTTGTTGATAACTTTCATGTAAAAATTCGATACACTTATACACATGTTTTTCATATGTTTTTAAAACTTGTGTTGGTTTCGTGCTATCAAATTGTTTAATTGCCAAAAATTATGAAGAAGAATACGACAAACAACCAAGTGCATTCAATACAACTACGCGATACAAAGTCGTGTGAATTAGCCAAATTTTTAATTTTGTTAAAAGTAATCATGGTTATGATATACCAGAGTACAAGTGAAGTTACATATATTGATAAACGGTTTTTTTTAATAAAAATAATGTAGCATTGAAACTGACGAAATGATAAGAAATTGATCTGCAATAGCACAATCAAATCCTAATCCACATAATGAAAGTACAAAAAAAAAGTTATAAATATAGCCTTCTCAGGGTGAAGTTATCACTGCTATAAAGACTTATCGTTTGCGAAATGCTATTCAACCAGTTTAAAAAGATTATGAAATTTGTAACGTATGGGGCGATATTATAATCCCTATTAAAGGCAAAAATCAAAGCAAAAAACTAAGCGGTTTCAGTGAATCATAGTCCAAAAGAAATTCTTTGACAAACCAATTGCATGAATAGGCATCGAAATATAATGTTAGTAACCTGTTGCCGTAGCTTACTAGGTAGCGTGTTGGCTTATTAAACGCGAGACCACGGTTCAAACTCAGGTCAGACATCTGCTACAAAATGAAATATTAAAAAAATATTTCTTCGGCGACTTCCTCCCATTAGAATTCTAACAAAAACTCTGGGAATAAATAAAATTGCCGTGAAAAAGTTTCATAAGCATCTGTCATTCGGAATCGACTTTAAACTGTAGGTCACACCACTCATGTATAAAATTAACGCCCACAACATATGTGGTGTGAGAAGCTAGGTCGTAATCCTGACTGAATAATGACCAACGATGAATGTATGTAGCGTACGAGGATTATGTTTTGCTCCTTATGAGAGATAAAAATCGAACTGCTGTAATGGTTTCAGTGAATCATGCTCCAAAAATTGTCTCTGACTAACGAATTGGATGCTGTACTTTAGACGTAATGTTAGTAATCATGAATTTTCAAGGAGGACTAGGTAGTATTCTTGTCATAGCAATAGGAAGCACACTCTTGTATACTCATGTATAAAAACTTTTGGATTGAATAATTTGATGGAGTTTTTCATTTTTGATGAATGCCGAAGGAAAAATTTGAAAAGCTCGTTATAAAAAAAGAAAAGTTCGCATAGTCTTATATTCGCCTAGAAAGGGTTTTCAAAAAATCATAAAATTTTTAATGCCCGCGTCATTTTTTAGCCCTGACTTACGCAATAGTATTTTTTTGGAAGAGTGATTAAGAAGTCCAGACTGTATTTATATCCTGAACTAAATTGAAAGATTACCCGAGACGCTGATTTATATCCAACTAGATAGTCGGGAGATAATGCTTCTTTAGGATTTCTCCGAATATTTACGCTAGAAACCAGAGCCAAATTAGTAGTCACAGAGAATCAAGGGCTACCAATAGAGAAAAATCTCAGTAGCTTCTCACAACACCCGTATTGTGTGTGTGAATTTTATGCACGAGTGGTGTTACAATTTAAAGTCGACTCCAAACGACAGCTTTCAGAAGCTTTTCATAGCATTTTATTTACTTTCAGAGTTTTTGCAAGAAGATTCTGATTTCCTCTCCGAAAGAAATATTTATTTATGTTTCGTTTTGTTCGTGATGTCCGAACCATGTTTGAACCATGATTTGCCGGCACACTACCTATTAGACTATGGGGATTCCATAGTCATTTATGGTACGCTCGTAAATAATGATGAACTGAAAGTTCGGTACCTAACAACAACACTGGCTCAATATTCAAAGATAACTCCAATGTGGAAATTGCAACATAAAGTGGTATTTTTTCTAAAGATCTATGCATATAAGTTAGGCTACATGATAATTTGTCTGTTTTTCATAGGACAATATACACCATAAAAGGGTCAACAATGTCATGTGTAATATGTTCTCAAGGAGGAAAGATTTCCTTGTGTATAGACTTACAGAGACTAATCAGGCGAAATTTATATGAGCTACTGTAGGGAACTGGAATGACTGTAGGGCACTGGAATAACTAGCTAACATGAGAATAATACTGTTATTTAGACCGCGAAAATTCCAAAAATAATGGAAATTGTCTACCAGCAAAAACATGATATTTGTCATGGTCTTAATAGGGTGTCTTCCGGCGAAAATTAATATTGCAAATACAGACCAAAAGAAAAATGATATTACATACATAATTGGCCATTCAGTCAGGATTACGTTTTGGTTTCTCACACCACTTATGTTGTGCATGTTAATTTTACCATGAATGTCGGGACCTAAAGTTTAAAGTCAACACCGAACGACAAAATTTTGAGAAACTTTTCACGACAATTTTATTTACTCTCAGAATACACAAACAACACTGTGGACATTTATAGAGATCTCGAAAAGGCGAAGCCGCGAACATTCGCTTTCAAGAAAATTCATCAGACTGTTTATGCTGGCATATAAAAGTCAAAACGAAGCAGGCAAAGGAGTCAGTAAAAATTCAATCAGCCTTGTGTAAAGGCGTGATACGTGTGAAGAAAATAATTGTGATTTGAAGATCTCCGTTAAAAAGATCTGCCGAACAATTGTTAGTGTTTATGCAAAAGAGCATAAAGAGGAATAACAAACAAGCAATTATTGTTGTTACATCAATTTGAAAACAGTGGCACACGGAAATGTATTCGCACAAAGAATTTTAATTAAAACTAAACACAAATTTATTTTTATTTTATTTGCAATCTAGGAACTCATATTTTAAACGTTTTTAAAGGCGTAAAAACGTAACAATATATATGTAAAGCAAATAAAAATTAAATTAAAAATTAATTAAATTAAAAATTATTATACTGAAGCTCTTATAAGAAGCAAATTAAAAGGGAATATGAATGTTATGAATGCCTCAATGCGATCAGCATCTTTTTAAGTTGCCCAATATTTTTTGCCTAAAATTTTTAAAATTTGAGCTCTGCAATTTTGTTGTTCCCTATAAATGCGAATAAATTTTATGTGATTGCAAATAACTTCCATAATAGTTACATTTTACTGCTGGCACTAACAACAATATTTGTTGCCTTCTGCCTTTATAAAACTTAGTTTTTATAGCTTTAAGCCTCTTTTTTTCGTAACAGTTGACATCTGAACATAATTCCATTTGCAGCCTTTTTTAATAAAAATCACAATTTTTTTCTTTCATTTTGAAGTAGGCAAAACAGTTTCGTAACCCAAAATTTCAGTTGGTGTATGATAAAGATATTTTTGTGAACAGTTTTTCCAATTGGTTTTTTTTTCGTTTCAGCTTTCAACAACTGCCAGAGATAAAAATTTGTTTTCCTTGTTTTTTTTTTTGTTAAAAATGTTTTGCTTCTTAACTTTCATTGTTAATGGGGAAAAAACCCAAAAAATGATATTCTGCTGGGCTCTGTATCCATTATTTTGTTACACAACTGATACAAAGTTCGAACAACAAAGAGTTGAAATTGAATACATGGAAAATAGAAGAGGGAAAGAAATGATGATGTTGTTGAAACTAACAAAATTATTGTAACAAGGTTTTCCTTCAATATTGAATTCTATGCCTTCTACTGTCGATGCCAAACAATATGTTGCAGATCAAAAAAAATTTTTTTTGGAAAAAAGTAAACGAAAATTGTATACAAAATTATTATAATTTGTGGGTATAAAAGAAAACTGAATTTCATAGAAAACTTTAATAAACAAATTTGGCCAGATTGAAAACAAACAACAGGGCACATCCCTTCCTCACATGAAATTGTTGATTTAATTGTTGTCTTTCAATGGTACATCTATAAAATTTTTATTGGTAATTGAAAAAGTTCTTATATACCAGGTTTAATAGCAATTCTGATAAAATCTATTATATTCAACAGATAAAATAGTGGATGTTGGCATTTTAATGTCAAAAATTTCTAACGCATGGGTAAAAAATTTAGAAAGTTTGCAATTTTATACAAACATAACAATTTAAACAAAATTGTGTTTAAAAAGTAAGTAGTTAAATTGAAAAAGGCCTCATGCCTATCGGCATACATATAAACCATGAAGTTTTTGTTGTGAACCCTCCATTATTGGGTGTCTACTATATTTCTTATAAGAACAACAATAACAGCATTACAGTAATCTCTCGATTTACGATGTGTTTGGTTCCAAAAATTTGCTAAACGCTGTGAATGTTATTCCATATTGCTCAAACTTAGTACAACATAATATTATTCTTATTAAATGTACTTTAAAAAGTTGCATTAATTCTGTCCTATACAATAAATTATTAAAAATATGTATGCTTTGCGGAATTACAAAACTAATATAAAAATGTTTTATCTCACTTTGTACATACATACATACATAATTAGCCATTACAACCCTTCAGTTAGGATTACAGCCTAGCTTCTCAACACCACTCATGTTGTGTGTGTTAATGTTATGCATGAGTGGCGGGACCTACAGTTTAAAGATGACTCCGTACGACAGATTTTTGAGAAACTTTTCGTGGCAATTTTATTTACTCTCGGAGTTTTTGCCAGAAATCTGCTGAGAAAAGTCGCCGAAGAAATATTTATTTTCAAACTTTCGTTTTGATGTCTGACTTGGGGTTTCAACCATGGCCTTACGTCTAATAAGCCAACATACTACCTACTAGACTACGGTGACTTCAATTTGCACAGAGTTTTTAATAAACTTGGCTTAAAAAATTAACAATTCGCTATTATGGTTTCTCTTCGTGCTAATTTTTGCAATCATTAGGACTAGAATTTTCTGTTCTCTTTGCCGACTAAGTCTTTCCCCAATTTCATTAAAAATTTTAAAATGTATTTAAATGCAATCAAAGGTCAAAGACAGCTTTACCAGTAAAATCTTAGAAATGTGTCTTTAAGTCTCAATATCTGGAGTTGCTTGTCTTGGTTCATCATCCAAGTTAAAATAATCGACAATGTCAGGAGTTCCGTGCCAGAAAACTGTACTATGTGAGTCGTTATCGTATTTCGTTGAAAATGGATACACTTCCATCTTCACTTGTCCGTTCAGTCCTATTGTATTTCGTTAAAATTGTAGACGCTTTCATTTATCTGTTCAGTGCTGTTGAATTATGCTTATAACCTTTGAAATTATCACTCATTTGTTGACTACTGATGTAGTACGCCAGAGAAATATCGACTATATTTTTGTCTGAAAAAATTTGTCTTCGAAACAATAGTTAAATCACTTGGAAGTAATTCAAACTTTTAGTTAAACGTCAAAATGTTAGGTAGCTTCTCTTTGGAAGCATTTGTCATATCCCTTATATTTTCTGACTTCGGTACGACATAGGCTTAATCTTAAAATCTACAGAGGAGAAGCATAAGTATATATTTTGCAATCTCTGGTTTTCTCCATTGTTGGTAAATGCCCTTCTTAGCATTCATTTCCAAAATAACCCAGCCTATTCGATTGTATATTCGAGGCCTTTAAACCTTTCTAAATATATATAACTGTCCGATTATCTGTACCAAATTATTGTTATTATTGCCGTGTAGAGATACTAAACTGCTGCAATAAAGTTAAAAAATTAATTTTTAATTTATATATTGTATTTAAATACGCTTTGATATCCTTAGTATAAGGTAAAGGGTTATAAAAATGCATTTATCTGAATATATATTGGACTAATCTGGAATACCCAGTATGGTATGTATTTCAAATCGAAGGGCTTTATTGCTTTTTATATTATATATGTATTAATATGCTTATAGCATCAAAATTTTGTATCATATGTATCATGTATCAGATAATATTAAAAAATATATTTAATCTTAAAACGTAAGGTGAACAATTTGTTAATAAAACTTGAATAAAAAAGTAAATCTCTTCTGTTAAATGTTTTTGGCCCTAAAAAGGGCCTTTGATGTACAAAAAGGATCGTCCTGGAAGGATTTGATTTTATATAGTAATGGCTTTATATATACTTACGCTTTTAACATGTAAAAAGCATACAGACAGAAAAATTTAGATGCTGGTGGTTTGCTATTACTTTGAATTATAAACAAAAGCTACAAAAACAAAACAATGCAGGTAAACAATCCTGTTTAGAAATTATTGTACTGCTTAATATAACAACAAACACCAGCATACAAAAATGGTAAACAAGTAAACACAAATACAACAACAAACACCATCATAAAAAGTGATAAACAAGTAAACAAAAATTTACCAACATTTACATTTGTACAGATTTCGAGAAGATGAAATCATGAACGTTCGCCTTCAAGAGCATTAGTGAAGTTCAGTCAATCTTGCATGAAGACGCGGTGCGTTTGAAGAGAGTAACCATGGTTTAAAGATCTCCGTTACAAAGATCTATCGAATAATTGTCTAGTAATTGTTATTGTTTATGCAAAGGGTGTAAACAGAAGAATAACAAAAGACGCAATTGTTGTTATTTACACAAGGTTGTGAAAAATGGCACACAAAACTGTGTGAATGAGAACGATTTTTAATTAAAACTAAATACAAATTTATTTTTATTTTATGTGCAATCTACAAGCTCATATTCTAAAAGTTTTTAAAAAGTAAAAACGTAACAATACTTTACTGATAAGGTAACGTGTATCAATTCCTTCTTTTTTAATATTAAAAGCAGAAGTTTATTCACTCTTAAGCACCTAAGCACTGGCATAAATTAATGTTAAGAGGGTATTGTTAATTTGTATTAAAGTCCTCAAAACACTTTCCAATCAAATGTTTTTAAAGAGAAACTATCAATTATTATATAAAGTACTGTAACAAATAGATTGGCTCTATTCTATTACAATTTTCATTATTTCATAATAATTTAGTTTTAATTCTTGTAATGCCTCTCTAAACACTTAATAATCCGAGTGAAAATACTCTAAGAACCCCTTAATAATTGTTATTTAATAAACAGAAGTAAATTTCTTACAAAAAAATATAATCGTAGAAAAGGGAGAACAAATAAAATTTATGCAATTTAAGAACATATGTACATACATATATACAAACTACACTTTTCTACAATTTACATGTAAAATTTAAAGAAAATATGAAACATGTTTTACACATTTTCGTAAGTATAGTTTTTGCATGTGTATAATGCATGTGCTGTTTTGTTTACTGAGCATATAATTTTATATTTCATAACAATAGGGAGTTAACAAATGTTGGAATTAAAAATATTTTCTTTTTGTTGACATAAAACATCTTCTGGTCGACTCGGAACGACAGATTTTTGGGAAACTTTTCATGGCAATTTTATTCACTCTCAGAGTTTTTGCCAGAAATCTGTTGAGAGGAAATCGCCGAAGAAATATTTTTTTATATTTTCGTTTTGATGACTGAGCGGGGATATGAACCGTGGCTTCGTGTCTAATAAGTCAACACACTACCTACTGGACTACGGCGACTACTTCCATATATGTGAGTGGCCTTAATATTTGCGGTTACTTATTCTAAACACGTTTAAGCAATTTGTTTAAAAAAAAGGATCTTAACAAAGTATATCTGACCCCTTGTACAAACACTTATAGAGCAGAGGCAGCAAACCCCTTAACTCTTAAATTTAACAACAAACTGCTGCTCATCGTACATTCTGGTACATACACCCCATAAACTTTTAAAATTGTGGTTTAAATTGTTTCTTTCTTGACTTTTTATACAAAAAGAATTTTTTTGTAGTCCAAACGTTTGAGAAAATAATCTTCTTGGCTTTGAGAGATAAAAATTTCAACAACGTACGCTTGCATATAAAATAACGTAAACAAATACATAATCTTTAATACTTAGAGCGTGCAATGGGTTGTCGTGGGTCAAAATGTTTCCACGTTTGCACCATTGTGGCTTATTCACTTACATAACAGAGATCAGCAATGAGTATTCAAAAAGATGAGTAGAAATCGAATCATACTCATAATTTACTTATACGCATTCATACTTTCCTTAATATCATGCTCATACTACTCATATTCAAAGTTTGAAGTACTCATTATATTTATACTTAACAACTTGTATGATGTCGTTGATTACGACTCTCCATGACTCAACATTTACAAGCATCACAAAATAAATATGATTCGTGTATGAACACTAGAATACTCACTAAGAGGTTTTGTGTTTGCTCTGCTGGTGCCCTGTTTTTTTGCTTATGTGTCTTTTTTCTTGTTTTGTAAATGCAACAACAACTAAGACTGTAAATTTTGATGAATGATTCAAGCCACTCGAATCATTTATAAGTATTATAAGTATTTTTCTAAAGTTATGATTTGAATGAGTAGGCTTATGAATCAAACATATTTCGAATGGTATGGTATGAGTCAACGTTGTATTCGTACTAATTGCAACATGTACTTATAAATCAACTTTGTAGTGAGTACGAATGAATCGGAGTAGTGAAATTGCAATATTGTTGACTCACTTATATTCAAAATTTCATGAGTGCTTATGAGTAGCGAAAAAACGATTCATTGCTGATCTCTGATCTTAAAAAAACCATGCAAGAAAAATCTAAGGTAGACACATCTAACGATAACGGTGGCCAGTTTTAAGCAACTCTATGTGAGATGACGATGCTCAGTCCAAAATATTAAGTGTGCATGCCGAACGTGGCATGTAGAGCCGCTCTGTTGAAAGCACGTATCATAGGTGTTCAGATCATACAAATGTGGTCAAAAAAAGTTTGTGCCTGCTATTGACAGTATTGACTGACAGCCGTTCTCAAGAAAATATGGACTGCTTATGCCGCATTCACTCCAGCTATTTTTTAGGGATGCATTTTTCTTGGTTCTCATGTGAATTGCAACCAACATTGTCTTGTGAATTGCAGACTTAATTCCACAAGGAACAGCACATACACCTCTAATGGGAGTGTCAGTAAAATCGTCTTCACCTATCGTATAACGCGTTGTAACATGTATCTCCTAACAAGTGTCGTATCACGTGCCGACAATTTTTTTTTGTTCACGTAGTCATTCACCCGAAATTGTGTCATCATCTGTGATTATGATTTTTTGATAAAAATTACGGTCAGATACTGACTACATCAAAGCCCAATTAGAGAATATGTGTGGTTATCTGTGGTCATTTCTGTGGATTTGGCAAAACAACCTGAATAAATAAAATAATAATCTGACAAATGTGGCTTCCACAAGCTGGCTAGTATCAACTATCAAAGTTCTGCAGTCAATTAAATATTTTTCAATCCGGGTTTTATTCAGGAGAAATATTTTCCTATGTTTACAGCAATAAAGGCAGAGCTTGATTAATCTGACACCAGTTTGGTGTGGATTTTATGTTTGTAGCGTCATCGATCCATATTCGTTTGAGATATTCGATGTTGGCCAGGCTATTGCCGTCAACGTAAAGCACAACCAACTCCTTTTGATCTGAGTTGAATGCCCTAGCCTCCTCCGACAGCGTGCATTTTGACCACATTAGATTTTTGTTTGCGCTCGAGTTATGGAAAGTTAGACATTTTGGATGTTCTATACCCAGAGAAGCTGTGACGTATGAAAGATAGTCTCTTGCTCCTTCTTAGACTAACACATTCTGCAGAAGTCATTTGCCCTACTATCAAGACTTTCGGCATGTCTACTAAAAGCACAATGGTCGCTAGGAATCACTTATATACTTCGGACAGATATGCGGTTTAAGGACATAAGTAACATGGTCCTCTTCTTACCCATACGTGTCCAGTGATGTCTAGAAATACTGCACGTATCCTGCTGTTGCCAACGAGAATTAGCTTTCCTGTAAAACGAGTGAATAATATCCAAATTAACTGAGGCAATCGTAATACAAATGCCCCTTAACATTTTGGAGATTATGAGCTCCGTACCAGCTCTGGTTAGCACATCAGCATTGCCATTTCCAACGATATCCCATAAGTCCTTACTTACTTAATTAGCCATTAAAAACCCGATTAACGGATTTCGGCCTGCTTAAACACATCCTCTCAGGCGCCTCTGCTTCTTGCACGCCTATGCCAGTTGGTCACACCAATCGATGACAGGACTTCCTCGATTTTGTCCTCCCAACGCAAACAAGGTCGTTTTCTTCGCCGATTTCCGCAGATCCCCGCAGCAAATAGGCGTTTCGCCGCAGCATCCTCCTCTATTCGAACGACATGGCCGAGTCAGCGCAGATGCTAGATATTAATACGCTGCACAACGTCCATGTCGTTGAGGAACTCATACAGCTCACTGTTGGATCGGAGAAGGAAATCATCGCCAACTCGCACTGGATCGAAAATCTTACGTACGACTTTTTTCTCGAATATTGTCAAGGTTTCTGCATCAGTGCTTAATAGGGTCCATGCCCATAAAGAAGCACGGGTAGGATGAGCGTCTTGTAGAGCATATTGTTTTGTCGTACAAGAGAGGTCTCTGCTACTCAATTGCTTATTGAGACCATAGTAGCACCTGTTGGCAAGAGTAATCCTGCGCTTTACCTCCAGACTGACATCATTTTGGTGGTAACGGCGGAGCCAAGATAAATAAGTTCCTGGACTGCATCGAAAGTATAATTATCGGCCGTAATCTGAGATCCAATATGCTGAACGTCTCTACTGGTTGATAGCATATACTTTGTTTTGCCCTCATTTACTGCCGAACCCATCTTAGTAGACTCATAAATAAACATTGCCTTTAAATGATCTAGAATTTCCCTGAGATATCCTCGGCATTAATGGACAAGGGTGAACGTTGATAAAGACTTAATCGCAAGCATCTGCCACAAACTTTGCTAAATTTGGGAGCCCCGAAGTCATGGTTTCGATTCCCACCAGAGACTCTGGGAGTTTGTGATTGTCTGATTGCTTAAATGAATTATTACTGAAAAGTAATTCTCGAAAAAGAAAATGATGAAGAGAAACACACTGGTCATATTTCATGTCTCTTATTACTATTGTTACGCAAATGGAAACGGTGTTACATCGCTTAACATTAAAATGATAGACAATCGCTACAAAAACTATGAACTTTTTTACATGATAAACAAGTAAACAAAAATATACAAACATTATCAGTATAGAAAAAAAGAGGATTAAAAAGTAAACAAAAATGCGGCAACAAACAATGTAAACAAAATACACAAACAACAATGAAACAACGATGTTTACATTTATGCAGACATTCGACTTCAAGATCTTTCATCAGACTATTTACGTTGGCCTATAAAAGGCAAGCTAAAGCAGGCAACGGAGTCAGTAAAACTTCCGCCGGTCTTGTGTGAAGACGCGTTGCGTGTGAAGATTACGCGTGGTTTTAAGATCTCCGTTATAAACATCTGTCGAACAATTGTTAGTGTTTACGCAAAAGAGCGTAAAGAGAAATAACAATCAAAGCAATTGCTGTTGTTTACATCAAGTTGTGAACAGTGGCACAGTGGAATTGTGCGAACAATAAAGAAATATATTTTTATCTTATTTGCAATCTACGAACTCATATTTTAAGCGTTTTTAAACAAGATAAAAATCTTTCCTGCATTCCAACTGAGTGTACAGCATGTACATGGGAGTCATCTCGTGAGAGTTGGTTTCAAAAAAAATGTTTTTTTTTCGAAAATTCATTTCACAAATTGAATTAATTTCAGAAAAACTAATTTTCAAAGGAGAAGTATTATAAAAAGTATATAAAATTTATTAAAAAGCCATTAAGAGCAGCACATGCCGAAATGTCATTTAAAAATTAAACAAATCGTTATCTACCATACACTAGTATATGGTATTTATTATGATCTTTTTTGTGTGCAATTTAATTATATTTGCTTGGTTATAATTGCATTTATTATAAAAGAGAAGAAGAAGATAAAAAACAATATGAAATAATTTTATTGCAAATTTTGTTAAACAAAACTGATATAAAAGAATTGTTTAAAGCACTGTGGTGGGACCTAAAGTCTCTAAAGTCGACTCCAAACGACAGATTTTTGAGAAACTTTTCATGGCAATTTTATTTTCTCTCAGAGTTTTTGCCAGAAATCTGCTAAGAGTAAGTCGCCGAAGAAATCCTTTTTGTATTTCAGTTTTGATGTCTGGCCTGGGGCTTGAACCCTGGCTTTACGTCTAATAAGCCAACACACTACCTATTAGACCACGCCGACTTCATGCACATGCCCACCATACATGCCAGCTATTTCTCGTTGTATCGGGCGTGCCATCAATCGGTTTTATCAGATCTGTTCTATAATATCGAATCTGGCAATATTTATATCATTAAATTCTGTCACAAAATTCAGTATTTTATCCCCACTGAATCCATTTACGCTTGAGCAACGTTGGGATTTATTGGAAATTTATTTCCAAAACAAACACAACTGATCGGAAATTGCACCAAAAGTCGTACAAAATTTGATCGCAGAGAACGACCAACAGCACCGGTTTTCGCCGGTTTATTGCTAAAGTTCGTGAAACTAGTTTCACTGCTGTTGCACCAAGACGTCTGAGTGCTCATACTGTGCTTACTCTCGAAAATATTGAAGCTGTGTCTGAGAGTGTGCGCGATAATCCATCAACATCGTCATCGTCTTCAAGAAGTGAACAGTTCACAGAACAGTTTACGTCAAATCTCGGCATACCGCCTTTCAAAGTTGAATTGGTTCAAGATTTGAAGCCGCATGACCATCCGCGTCGTTTTCGCTTCGCCTAATGAGTCAACGAGAAACTAAATGGTTATGTCGATTTAGCCAAAAAATCATCTTTTCGCATGAAGCTGATTCTCATTTTGGTGGGTACGTTACTATTTGGGGCTCAGAAGCCAATGCACCCATTACGTGTCAACGTTTGGTGCGGTTTGTGGAGCGGAGCCATTATGGGCCCATATTCCTTTGAAAATGAGGACGGCGCAACCAATAAGGTCAATGGCGACCGATTTTCATACCGCTATACATGATGATCCTATTACTGATCATCTCATGTCACAATTGATATATACCATCAAACGTTTGATGGCCGTTTAATTAGCCGAAGTCTTGATGTCAATTGGCCCCCAGGATGCTGCGATTTGACACCGTTGGACTATTTTCTGTGGAGTGCCGCTAAAGAAAAATATAATGCCGATAAACCAAAGACATTTGAGCATTTGAAAGCCAACATTCGTGATCTCATTGCCGAGATAATACGCCATATGCTCAAAAAAGTGCCCGGAAATTGGTCTAATCGAATAAAGTAGTGTGAGACCAGCCGCGGCAACCATATGAATGAAACAATATTCCATTTCTAAGCGGAACAATTATACTTCACAACAAAAATATAAATTTGGAAAATTTGAAATCGTTTTTGTTTCACTGCATTTTTAAATTTAAACTTTTAATCACCAATCTATTATAGTTATTCACATTACGCTGCTATTTAATATGTAAAATTCATTCATGATAAGTACATATGTGACGTATGAGTGATATTTAATTCTATTAGTTTCATACGTGACAATATCAAAGACTTTTTATTGCATACTTTTCAGGGTAACTAGTGCCAGTACATGTAATATGATGTGTATGAGTAATATATTTCAAATTCAATTAAAAAGAAAGTATACCCCATTAATTTGGAATTAATTTGGATTTACGGTATGATATGATAATTCTGATGGATTTTTAAAAATGTTTTAATTTTTCGAGATATCCTAACCCAAAAGGTACATATATACAAAAACCATAATTCTAGGCTATATTCTAGTAGGTACTACATCATGCCCTGTATCTTCATAGTCTGTAATTTCCACATCTTCGCAATAAAATAATAAATTTGGCAAAATTTCAAAACGTTTTAAATCACCCATCCTATATAACGATTATTATCCGTATCTAGCTCTGAAGCAATTATTTGAAGTGAAATGAAATTTCTTGCAGTCGCTGCCTGAAATTGAATTTCTGGGATGCTGCTCTGGATGTGTTTTTTTGCTGATGCCGTTGAAAATATTAAATAATTATTACAATCATGTCCACCTTACGTACAGCTATTTCTGTTTATAATTTTTCTGTTTTTTTTTTAAGGGTCGGCTTATTTCATTTTTATTACAATTTTTTGCAGTTGCAGAACCATTATTAATTAAAAAGTGTACTTGAATTGTTGTAATTGATTGAATTTTATAAAATGAAGGCTAATGTCAAATATCATCAGTTGAAGAAATCATAAATTAATAAATTTTCTGCATTGTAGTGTCCATAAAAGCATTGTAAATTAACAAGCAATTTAACATAATCACTCCCCTGCACCGAACTTTTTAAAGTGATGAACAGAACAGTCACTGTAGTACAACGTAACGAATAGTGCTGCAAGCTGTCAAAGGTTCAAAAGCTAGTAGTAGGCGCTATAGTAGAAGGTGAAGTGCAAAATTCGAATGTGTCGCGCGACATATATAAATTGTAAAGAGGTTTAATGATTTTCAATATATTTAACATTCAAAATGTGAAGCATATAATTTAATTTTGTTGGATATGCATTTATTATGCAATTTGAGATCTATTTTGTTAGAAAATTCACACAGTATTTTCTTTTTGTAAAAACTGTTTCGCAATATTATAAGAGAATTATGTCGTAAGCGTCAGCTTCTATTACAACTTGTTTATTCTGTTTCAAGCTTAAGTGGAAAACAGAATAGTCGTTGTAGTAATGGGTCCGCCATCTAACGTTTTTTTTCAACTAGTGCTTATTTCGTAAATGGTAAGACTTAGCTCATGTTTGATTTGACAGATAATTAGTTTTATCCTTTCGCTGAACGAATATGATTGTGTATACGCTTGAACAACGCTGGGAAATATGCGTTTTCGCTTCGCTAAGTGGACCTGCGATCGACCTATTGAAGATGCCGATTTTGGCAAAAAAAAAAAATCATCTTTTCAGATGAAGCTCATTTTGATCTTGGCGGGTATGTACAACAAGTAAATTTGTCGCATTTGGGGCACAGAAAACCCGCACGTATACATTGAGTCACCCAAAACTAGTCACTGTTTGGTGCGGATTTTGGTCCAGGGGCATAATTGGGCCATTTTTCTTCAAAAATGAGCAAGTCAATGGCGATCGTTATCGGGCCATGTGGAACGAATTTTTGTTCACAAAAATTGAAGAGGAGGATATTGGCAACATTTGGTTTCAACAGGACGGCGCTACGTACCACGCAGCCGAAGCTACACTCGATGTTTTGCGCCCTGTTTTTGAAGATCGTTTGGCCACCTCGGAGCTGCGATTTGACATCGTTGGACTATTATTTGTGGGGTGCCGTCAAAGATAAGTGTTACGCCGACAAGCCAGAGACTGTAGCACGACCCTACTGCCGTTTATGCCAACACAATGTTCTGTATAAGCTAATGATCATTAACAGCACAACATGTATAAACAAATGAATATCAAATAACATAAGCGAGTGTGTCATTAACATAATTCTGGGCATTGACTCTCGCTGCTTCTGACGCGTGCTCAAGTCGTCAATACATTATGTGCATGTTGTTGTTGTTGTGTATTCTCCACTGGCTAGCGTGGGAATTATGCTTTGTTTGCATTACTGGTGTTGGGCTGAAGGCTTGGATCGTGTGGCATACACACAAACACATGTATTATTAATTGATAGAATATAGGTCACTAGAACATTTAAGCAAACATATGTAATAAGTATAGAACTATATAGAATTAAGGGAGTTGATTCGAAATTGTCGGATCAGCTAAAAAACTGTATAAAAGAGGAAATAAATCCCATATCGAAATCAATTGGATTGAATACAATAAAGAGAACAGAGCTCTTCAATTGAACTCTTTTAAAAACCTAAAAACTTTTAAAATCTTTACCATCAATCCTACATGGCGATCCTGCCATAATCTTGGAGTGCTGTAAAATTAGAACGCACACAAGATTTGAGGCAAAGAAAAAAGGAGTGCAATACAAATTGCACCAAAATATTTTTTTGGAAGTGCATAAAATATCTTTGCACCCAGGAAGAGAAATTTGTCCTGGCGGATCAGCCAAAACGGTCCGCCAGTAGCGAGAAGGAAGATACTGTCTGGCCTAGAGACAGTGAACTACTCCCATGGCCGAAGGACCTAGGCCAATCACCATAAGAGGAGTATAGAAGAAAGACATTATGGCAATAACATTAATTATGCCAACAATATGAATTACCATCATTGTCGCCGCCAGCTCACTCCAACATGTCTTCGGCATCGCAACAGCAAATGCCAACGCCAACAAATCCTCAAAACTATTAAACAACTAAAACAAGGGTAAAAAAGAATCAAAATCAAAATAGTTTAGCTTACAAAAAGTGGGGCGTTCAGCCTCCTCACAGGCCGGAAAGTGTTAACCGCTCTTGGCAAGATTTTTTTTTAAATAAAAATATTTTAATTATATGTTATAAAAAAAAAAATAAGAATTAATTATGTACGAATTTTTTTTTAAATAAATTAGTTGTAATTGTCTTATGGTTTTATTAGAAACCTAAAAATTTTATTGTTATTATAAAAAAAAAAAAGAAAAAATTATAATAAAACAATTTTGTTAGTAAAATGTAAGATATTTTAAGAATTATGGACCTTTATGGTAGGGAAATAGATAATAGCTTTGCTTATGTCTTATGAAAAATATTATGAAAAGAAAGAATAATAAAACATCAAAAATATATAGAACTTTAACAGACCAGAATTTTAGATATATATAAAATCGATCAAGCCAGAGCATTACTAAAGTATAGGTTAAACCGTGTGGTCGCAGTAAAAAGTTGTTTAATCGCAACAAAATGGTTTATACTGTCAGGAACAAGTCCGATTTCAATCAGCAATTGGAAAATGCTGGTGATAAGTTGGTTGTGGTGAATTTCTGTACCACCTGGTGTGGCCCTTACAAAGTGATGGCCTCCAGGTTGGAGGAACTCTCCAGGGACTATGCAGACAGACTTGTCTTTATCAGGGTTGATATTGATGACTGCGAGGATGTTGCCATAGAATACAACATCTCCAGCATGTCCACTTTCATGTTCATAAAGAACAAACAAAGAATTGAAGAATTTGATGGAGCCAATACTAACGTCACCCAGCCAAACTTTTTTATATAAATCTAGCCACTATACTTTGAAGTAAAAATTATTTTCAATTTGTATATAATTATAAAAATTAGCCATGTTAAAAAAAAGAAAAAAAATATAGAACAAAGCAGCCACTAAATTCGTAAATAGTGACAAGACGCTGTATTAGACTTTGGACAGAAACAATTAACGATTTTAGAGAAATAAATAACAAAAATAAAAATGTATGACAAATAAGGCACTGGAAAGGATAACTATGTCGCGGATGCATTATCGCGAATTACAATTGATGACTTTAAAAACATAAATAAAAAGGTATCGTGCGTATTAAGAGTCTCGACAAGATCGATGACTAAACCAAAAACCAGTAGTGAAATAAATAATCAGCATAAAAAAGATAAAATAGAGAAGCCCAAAATTTATATACCAATTAAAAATAGTGACGTCAGAAAGTTTTATAAATTAAAGATTTTTCCTAACAAATGCTACATAAAGAAAGAAAATCAATATTAGCTAGCATAAAAATAAATGATACGTTTACTTCAGAGAGATTTGACTTAGGACAATTTTTCTCTAGGCTTGCAAAAGTGGCCGGTAAACTATATATCAATAAATTACAAGTAGCACCTAGTGAGAAGATTTTCGAATTTATCTCAATAAATGATTTTAAAGATACGGGCAATAAAATATTGAAGAAGATTGGAATAGCGCTATTGAACAAAGTAACTGTAATTGAAAAGAAGAATGCCAAGGCAATTCTTGATATTATGCTGAAATATCATGATGATCCCATTGAAGGAGGTCATTGCGGGATATACAGAACCGCTGAAAAGATAAAAAGATATTACTACTGGAAAAATATGACAAAAGACATAGCTAAATACGTTAAAGCATGTCACAAATGTCAATTAGCAAAAACAAATAAACACATTAAATGTCCAATGATTATCACAGAGACACCCAATAAACCATTTGATACGGTTTATGTGGACACAATTGGACCATTTCCAAAATCACTTCATGGAAATGAATACCCAGTCACGCTAGTATGTGACCTAACAAAATATTTAGTAACGATACCAATACCAGATAAATCGGCAAAAACTGTCGCAAAAGCGATATTTGAGAACTTTGTACTTACCTATGGTCCGATGAAGACGTTCATTTCGGACATGGGTACAGAATACAAAAATTCTATACTGACTGAACTTTGCAACTTATTCAAGATTGAAAAGCTAACATCAACAGCACATCATCACCAGACTCTAGGTACGATAGAAAGAAGTCATAGAACTTTTAATGAATACGTACGCTCATATATATCAGTAGATAAAGACGACTGGGATGAATGGCTTAAGTATTTTACATATTGTTTTAATACAACACCATCAACTGTGCACAATTACTGTCCTTTTGAGTTGATCTTCAGTAAAATACCAAATAGTTTTAATACCAAATAGTTTTACCACTATACAATGTGGATAACTATGCCAAAGAGGCAAAATTTAGGTTAGAAATAGCACTTAAGAGAGCAAAACAATTATTAGATGTAAATAAAATTAAGCAGAAAATCAATTACGATAAGGATATATTAATAAGGATATATTATACAATTTTAAAATAGGTGACTTAGTTTTACTCAAAAATGACAATGGACATAAACTAGATCAATCTTATAAAGGTCCGTATAAAATTAAGAAATTAGATTTAAAAAATAATGTAACCATAGTAGATAAGATAACTAATAAGGAACAAATAGTACATAAAAATAGACTTAAGCTATACAATAAAAATATCTAACTAAATAACTGAGCGCGCTCAAGAAATAATAATAATAATAATAATAAAAAATATATATGTATATTTATAAGTAAGGAGCATAGTACGCTCGAAAAAATTTTAATTAAGAAATTTAAAGATAGTAATAAATTTAGTTTAAGAATTAATTTTAATTATTGTAAAAGAATGTCCATAGAACCCTCAGATTATATGAACATTCTTCCGAAAAAGGGAGGTGTAGCACGACCCTACTGCCGTTTATGCCAACACAATGTTCTGTATAAGCTAATGATCATTAACAGCACAACATGTATAAACAAATGAATATCAAATAACATAAGCGAGTGTGTCATTAACATAATTCTCGACATTGACTCTCGCTGCTTTTGACGCGTGCTCAAGTCGTCAATACATTATGTGCATGTTGTTGTTGTTGTGTATTCTCCGCTGGCTAGCGTGGGAATTATGCTTTGTTTGCATTACTGGTGTTGGGCTGAAGGCTTGGATCGTGTTGCATACACACAAACACATGTATTATTAATTGATAGAATATAGGTCACTAGAACATTTAAGCAAACATATGTAATAAGTACAGAACTATATAGAATTAAGGGAGTTGATTCGAAATTGTCGGATCAGCTAAAAAACTGTATAAAAGAGGAAATAAATCCCATATCGAAATCAATTGGATTGAATACAATAAAGAGAACAGAGCTCTTCAATTGAACTCTTTTAAAAACCTAAAAACTTTTAAAATCTTTACCATCAATCCTACAAGACAATTGACGCTTTAAAGGACAATATTCGTGAAGCCATTGGTGAAACACATGCTTAAAAATTGGACCGATCGTGTAGGCTACGGCATGGCCAGCCGAGGCAGCCTTTTTAATGAAATTATTTTCCATTATTAACCGGAAGGGATAAAAGTCAATATTTCTAAATGCATGCACATCACGTTTATACTGAGAGGGGGAAATTGTCCGCCCATCAAGATTAATGGTGGCAGTACCAGAACATAATAGTGTAAGATATCTGGGCATCTATCTCGACCGTCGCCTTACCTGGGCTCACCATATAGCTGCCAAAATTACCCAGATCAAACTCAGAACAGCACAGCTTTACTTGCTTATTGGACCTAAGTCAACCCTTGATTTAGAACTAAAACTGCTTTTGTATTTATAAGTCAGTGTTGAAACCTGTTTGGCTTTATGGTATCCAACTGTGGGGAACAGCCTAACCATCCAATGCAGAGAAGCTTAAGAGCCGGCAATCTAGGCTTCTTAGAATAATAACAGGTCCTCCTTGGTATATGAGAAACAGTAACATCCACAGAGATCTGAAGGTGCCCTTAGTTCGAGAGGAAATAAAAATAGCAGGTGTCAATTACATCTCTAGGATTACAGAACATCCCAACCGTCTTGTAAGAGACTTACTTGTATTCGAGGGTCACAGACGTGTCAAAAGGGTTCAAACAAATGATCTGATCTGATAAATTTACTTTTGATGAGCACTTTTAGTTGTACGTTGCAGTGGAAATAACAACTTTTATTTTTGTATTATTTTAGGTTAAGATTTGAATATTTATTGTAAATTCCGAAAGGAAAGATTTAATAAATAATATATGAAAAAAATTAGCCGGTAAGATTGTACTTTCAAATAAAAAAAGAAAAAAGAAATTTGAGAAAATATTCAGTAGTTTTTTTTAAAACATTTTCAAAAAAAGTTATTTGGCGTACCCTTTATAACGTAATGTAGCGTAAGTAGGGTCGCAAACTGTCAAAAGTTGTAAGTTTTAATTGGAGGCCCTTTAAAGCAGTGTTGCCAACTTATGAACTCCTAAAAAAGCATCCACTATGTCGACGTAATCAGCAATGTGTAACAGTAATATTTCAAATAAATTTTTTTAATGACTTTTGCGTTTATATAAGCAACGATATGGCATCAGGAAAATTTAGAAAATAATTTCCAGGTTTTTTTGCATACAAGTCGAAGCGGAAACAATAAATTAAAATCATTGAAAGAATAACCAACACCATCTTACAGAAAAGAGTTGGAGTCAATGAGTAAGGTTCCCCACAATACAACACCCAATATAATGATATACGAACGTTGTTTCTAGTATAGATGATAACCCTGTTTCAGTAGAAAGCTGAAACGAAATAAGGAAACTTAAATAAAAGATTTTTTGATACAGCTCTATGCTTCTTGTAGGAAGTAAAGAAATAATTAAAAATTCTACAGATTATCTCTACGAATCAATTCATATTAATTAATCTGTGCTTTGGTTTTTAAGTACGAGTATATTTTTCAATAATAAGTGACAAGTGGTATGTAGAGGTAGCTATCAACCCAAGAAGTTGTGTTCAATATACTTAGGCCATATATGATAAGTACTAGAACCATTCAGTGTTCTGAAATTTTCTATATATTGGGAGTCAAAGATAAATATACTTGAACGGTTTATTTCTTACTCGTTTCTGCAGTTCCTGCAGAACAAGTTTCCATACGTTCAAAACCAACAAATCTCGCGTGAGTGATCACACAGCAATGTTCAATAATGATTCTAACAACCACACGGATTAAGCTACTGTAGAATGTTAGCAAACTTTCCGTGCTCTACATATACAGCTTTAACAAGATTTACATACATAACTACAAGCACAATAAGTCATTACAACCCTTAAGTCAAGATTACGGCTTAGCTTCTTACTCCACTTGTGCTGCGTGTTAATTTTTATACATGAGACATTGCCAAGATTTACTGTAGAATATTGTTCATACCCGAAGCGGTCAACTTGGAGCTGACCTAATCCCTAAATGCATTGTGAATTATAAGCTGGTATTTCTTCAAATGGGCAACTAATGGAGAGAATTTAACGGCGAATTCAATTTATGTGCAACGCCTGGCGAATCCATCCGCTTTAAAGTTACCTTTAATACAACCTAACCCTTGTATGTCGAACGGCTAGTAAAGTTTGAGAAATATTTGGCAACTTGTTAATTATATAGAACATATAATGTTTTATATGGTTTAAAATTAGACAGGAGACCGTGTATCAATCTCCAGTTTAGACATCTCAAAATATGAAGAAATATTTCTTTTCAGTACAGGTACTGTCACTCATGTATAAAATTAATACACACAACATGAGTGGTGTGAGAAGCTAGGTTGGAATTCTGACTAAAGGGTTGTAATAATTACTGAAGCAAGTAAGAATTATTTTCCTTTCCCTGGTAGTAGTAGTCTACTGGAAAATTTCTTAATTTCAGAGTACTGCGGTTGTATGTTTGTATCTCAACAAAGAACTCAATTTTTATAAAAAAAAAAACGATGAATAATAAGGAAAATTAAGAAAAGATCGTTCAGTTAATCAAAGAAGAGAAATTCGTCTTCAATTTACATCTCATTACTCTTTTTATCCCATCTCATGTATTTTCGGTAAATCCAATAGCAATAAGGGTCTGGCAAGAATAGAGGTCATCTTCTGAGAGTTCGTTGCAGATAAAAAATAAAATCAAATTACATTCATAGCGAGATTACGCCAATCTGACTAAAAAGATCGAAGTTGCCGATTTTTTCATACATTGTATTCTAACGTTTAATTTTAATTTTAAAAGAAAACTTTAAATTAACTACCTTGTAAAATAAAAAAATTGACACGAACTTTTTTCGTTACATTTTTATCGCCCTTTCACCACTTAAAACAAAAAGCACTCAAAAAGTTATGGCAACAAATGAAATAAATTGAACATCAAGTGTCATTTCCTAAACACCACCACAATCTAAAGTCTTGTTTAGTATAAGAACCAGACAAACAGACAACACTTATAATCTAGGAAATCTTAACAAGTAAACGCAATTTAATAAACAAAAATTTTGTATTTAGAAAAATTATGCATGAAGGAATGAAGAAAAATAGTCTACCAGAAGACAACAAAATAAAATCAATTTCCACATTGTCTACATTAACAAGCGAAAGAACTTAATTAGCCCGAGACGAGTAACAATGTAATGAAAAGGTGAAGGACCCCAACAACTAAATTATCTTTTGTAAAGAATACATAAAAAACGATACAACAATACAAAATTCTTTAAGCGGTAGTACTTAGAGACCGCAGATGATAATGTCCGACTATTTGATATACTACTGCACAATCAGATTCTAAGTTTGACTGAAGTTTAATGACAAGATCTTTCTTGTACGGTAGTGGATTTGAATAATACCAGAATTTGCGGATGCTCAATTGGCTCTTGTTTGATCCTCTATTAAACTGTAAGCTTCAATTTGGACTATTCTACATCTCCTGCCATTCTGGGAAGACCTGGACACTTTCAGTTTGATTATATGGTTCCTCACATATTTCTTAAGAGAGCATTTGATTTTAAAATTCCAGCTACAGACTTCTGGTATAAAGATGCGAAGGATCCACTTGGGCCCTTTAGGTTTATACTAAGAGCTTAAAAATGCATGATTACATGCATACATATATACATACCTTCATACACAATCGATCATAAGAACCTTCAATCAGGATTACAACCTAGCTTCTTACACTACTTATGTTGAGTGTGTTAATTTTATACATGAGTAGCGAATCCGAACGTCATGATTTTTGAGAAACTTTTCATGGTAATTTTATTACACCTCAGACTTTTTGCCAGAAATCTGCTGAGAGGAAGTCGCGGAAGAATTATTTCAATATTAGGGTAGTGCCAAGTCTAATAATTTAACACACTACCTACTAGACTACGTACATGATTTTAAGTATTCTGATATTAAACAGAGCATTCAGACGAAGGTCATGGCCTTTTTTAGAGAGATAAAATATTTGTTGGATGGCGGTAATTTCCCTGAAAATCTTTTGAGTTAATCAGACAGCCAGGCTGCAATTATGTCCCTAACGAACGTACTTTCAACATCAGTTCTAGTTCTTGAATGCCAACGATTTCTAAGGGGAAAAACTGATCATTCAAAGATAGATAGATAGGTAGGAAAGGTAGCTTTGATGACCAAAGCTCACTTCAGCACGCATAGTGGCCCGTTGTGATGCCACAAGTAAGCGCAGTCCCTTTACTGATCGAATGCCACCAAACTCATTAAAATAGTTGGTCAGCGCATGGGCAGCACAAAAGGGGTTTCGTAGCATTTGGGATATCATTGGAAAGCGCATTGCTGATGAGATAATCAGGTCCGCTACAGACCTTGTAATCTCCGATATGTTACAGGGAATAGGTGTTCCGATTGTCTCAACTAAAATGAATATTATTCACCTGTTAACAGAGCAATCTCGTTGGTAAAGGAAGGGTACTTGCAATATTGTTATACTCTGCTGGACTTTGCATATATAAAAAGGGGTCCACCGTAAAGCGCATGGCTATCCACCCAAATGTACCGATTCCCACGGGCCACTGTCTTTTTGGTTGGCATGGCGAAAGACTTGGTTATTTCGTCAAATGAAAACTGCAGGAGTTGTGGATCTGTATAGAAGGACGAGACTTGCCATAAAAAGGCAAACATGTCTGACCTTACACTTTCTGAAATCCTTGACCTAGCTCTCTGATATAAAGATCGTTTCAATAGCAAGATTTACTTTGGACTTGGGTTCTTTTCCTCTAGGGTTTGTGGTATCACAATGGGCCTAAATGCTGGCTTAAGTGGAACCTCTTTTAGCCGATTTACCGCCTTACCCAATCATACGTCAGATTTGAAATGTATACATACATATATGCTTACTTACTTACTTACTTTGGCCCTTCCAATGCATACAAGGTCGTCCTCTTCGCCGACTTCAGCAGATCTCTACATCAAAGACCTATCTCACTGGAGCATACTCTTCCATTCGAGCGACATAGCCGAGCTAGCGCAGCCTTTGGATATTAATATTCTGCACAACGTCTATGTCGTTGAGGAGCTTATACAGCTCACTGTAGGATCGGATGCGGAAATCATCGCCAACTCGCACTATACCGAAGATATTACGTAGGACTTTTCTCTCGAATACTCTCAAGGCTGCTGCATCAGTGCTTAATAGGGTCCATGCCCTTGCGCTACAAAGTAGCTCGGGTAGGAGGAGCGTCTTAAAGAGTATTAGTTTTGTCGTTCGAAAGAGGTCTCTGCTACTCAATTGCCTATTTAGACCATAGTAGCACCTGCTGGCAAGAGTGATCCTGCGCTTGATCTCCAGACTGACATCATTGGATATATATATGTATGCATACATACATAACTGGTCATTACAACCCTTTCGCCAGGTTTAGGACATAGCTTTTAACACCACTTGTGTTGTGTGTGTTAATTTTATCCTCAAGTGGAGGGTCGGAAGATATATTTTTCCATATTTCATTGTGTTGGAGATGTCTGTCTTGGGGTTTTAACCGTGGCCTCACATCTAATAAGCCTACACACCACCTACAACGACTTTAAATGGGCAGCATATGTTTTATACCTGCACGGCAGCTTATAGTTTTAAAACAAGTTTAATGTTACATACGGTCATGAAATCAATTTTTAATAGAATGTACTCATGCCAACACAAGATACTTCCAACAATTCTACTGATAGTGTAGGGCACATAGATTGACGACCATTTAAATTTTGTAATCAGAAATCTGGAATGAGATGAAAACAAATGCTTCGCACTCACTTACTGCTTAAAAGTATTGGGGCAGCATTTAAATTAAAGAAGAGGAGCGAGAACTTAACAATCAATGTCATGATGAATAACTTCTTTATCATCATTGCCAAGTAAAACTCGGTAACGAGAGTATTGAAGCAGTAGAGAGACAGCCAACCATAGTTAAACGACAAAGAAACCAATGGTTTTCATTATCTGCCTTCCACTAGTGCTTCTCTGTAATGAAGCGAAAACAAGATGGGTTTCTATGCTACCAAGTAGTTTGTACTGTTATGCGAGTATATACCCGTGTACGTTTGTGTATACCCATGTGCGTTTGTATATACCCGCATACGTTTGTATACGCTTCTATATACCCGTATTCATGTTACTTGCTAAGTATGAAATAAGAAAATTGCAGCAATAACCCTGCCATACGCACTCACTGCTTTGAGTGATTTTATGGAATGATGGTACAGAGTGCTTGGAAAAAACCTCATAGGAATAAATACTTCGTTTAAAAAAATCTGAATTTGAAACAACTTAAAAAGAAAAGTTGCGAAGACCAAAACTCTTTCACACACAAGCATATTAAAACCCATTACAGCCATATGTTAAGCAAAAAACTTCATATTTGGTACTAATGGACGGCAAGCGGCTTATATGAATGAATGTTTGAAGAGCAACATTTCATCAGATGCATGGCAGATTACGTTACGGACGACAACGTCGTTGTTAATGGAAACCAGCTAAAAGCAAGAAAATAATTTTCAATTTTCCTTAACCCAGTTCATATTAAAAGAAATGAGGATAAATTTCACAAAATTTTGATAAATTATGTGAGATTCACTCAAATTGGTATATTTAGTCAGACTTATACGCAGCACCTTAGGCAGAGCCATCGCTTGGAAAAGAAGTAATCTGTCAGTAAAGTTGCTCAACTCTAGACCAATATAACAAACCAGTACACCTTCACAAAGAGAGTAGTCTCTAAGTACAGACTGCTGGCAACCCTATCATTCTAGCATCTACTACAGTGCTCTCGCGGAATATGCAGCGTAAATTATATATTTTATTCACAAAGTTTGTTATGCTGTTTTATGTGTACTGTCATAGGCTTTAACACGGTGTTTAGATATGCACTTATATTGAGTAAATCGCAATAAACGGCATTATTGATCTCAATATTTCATATAAAATGTCAATTAATTATTGCGCAATAAATACGCAAATTGTTATAATATTGAGTAAAACTTAAAATGCAGCACTGTCATAAGTATGTTTAGTGCGCATATTACAATTTACCGAACAATTTCTGTTGATATTTGACAACTCAAATGTCAACAACGACAAACAAAAAAAAAAAAAAAACATAATAAAACCAATATTGCTGAAACAACCAGCTGTTTTGTTTACCAGCTGTCAAATGAATGTTGAATAAGCAGCTGAACTGCGTATATTATTATGTCTGAACACTTAAAATATTGTACTCAATAAACCGAATCTTGACTCAATATCTAAACATAGAATAAGGCTTTCATCAACAAGATTATATCAAGTAAAGTAAAGTTATTTCGTATAACATTTTATGCTACAAAATTAAATACAATACGTTTTGACATCATGCACGCCTTACGTCGGAATGGCCAGTCATTAATAGCTGCACGCAATACTACCATTTGAAAACTTGACCACGATATGAATTAAGGTTTAATCTTAAGAGAATCAAAATCTTTTGTGTAGAACCACGTCCTCTATAATTGTTCACAATTTGTAGACCAGCGGGTTCAAATTGAAACTGCCAGAGGGTCTTTCTTCAGAGAAGATGAAAGCTGATAAATTGTTTCAGAGATAGGTTTGGGTTGTTTTAGCTTTATGAGCTTTGTAGAATGTTTGCGGCTATCTTTCGAACATACAAGAATTAAGTAAAAGAGTTTGTCCGATATGTTGAATCTTTGTTCGTAGCAATGCAAATCGGTAACACCATCGTTCAAGAAAGTTGGGTAATGATCGTATTTAAGCAGAGAAATCAATTCAGATGCTTTCCATAATAATCTCATAAAAAGATGACAACCACGGCAGACCTTTAAAGGACTACGATTTAAAATTAGACATATTGAACGACCGCACCCTGCACAGGGCAGACACTTCCAATGCTCTCATCAAATGCAGTATATCACTGTCAAACAAGAAATGCATTTGGCGTAAGGTGAAGATCTGTTCGATTGTTAAATTGCTAGGTATGAAGTCGCACTAATAAGGTCAGTCTTTATAACATTACCTAACTTGTTCAGTATTAAGATTATATTATTTTATTAATGATTTTAAAAGTACAAGAAGGTACATTTTAAGGTTCACAAAATGAATACTTTTTTATTTGGAATTATATAATTTGATAAAATTTTTGGTATTCTTAAGGTTTTTATACTCAACGAAAGGAAGGATACAGGGAGGCAGAGGAGAGTCCAAATTTGTTAGAGACAATCAAATTTTTTCTTGGGAAATTGCCGTAATTTGAGTCATGCCTTATCATATAACCTGAACTTGATAGCAAGTCTTTTGACAGGACACGCAGAGTACACTTATTAAGAATGGAGGTTGTTACAAGAACATCATCTTGGTTCTGTAACGCATATAATGAATCATCGGTGTACATTCTAGAAACATACATGCATGATTGGTTATAAAAACGCTGCGGTTAGTGTTAAATTTATACATGAGTTTTGCAAAAATTATGGAATATATGGAATATTGCATACAAAATTGGTCATTACAATCCTTCAGTCAAGATTAAGACCTAGCTTCTCACACCACTTATGTTGTTTGCTTTAATTTTATACATGTGTGGCAGGACCTATAGTTTAAAGTCCACTCCGAACGACGTCTGGTTAGTCTACACACTACTTACAAGACTACGGAGACTTACATTAATGCATACCAGAATGAAATATCTAAGGAATAAGGATAGCATATGTCGTAGTAATAATAACTCCTCATCACAATGAATATAAGATTTGTTATAGAAAATTTAAAGTGCTTTACTGTTTGTTACATAACCTGTTGTAGGATACCAAAAGTTACAGTCGCAGACTTTACATTATAGACACATATTGCTGGGAAAATTTACGTTTTAAATACAATTTTATTTCCTTTTTAATTGCAATTTCATTGTGCACGAGCTATAGTCGATAATAAATAACCGTAATACGCATTTTACACGATAACATTATTGCAAATTACAATAACGACTGAAGCAACAAATGAACCAATACATGACTGCAATAGATGTGGGCTTTTTATTGCCTTTGAGACACTTAAAGCAATTCATAGGCAGTGTTGATACTAAAAACTAAAATAGTGTAGGAAAATGCTTTAATTTCATGAACCTTATTTAGAATTATTTAGAACAACATGTTGTGGCTTGGTCTTACTTAGTTACTTAATTTCTTACAACGCAGGCAAGGTCGTCCTCTTTGCCTCCTTCAGCAAATCTCACCTCAACGTACCATCCCCTTCCATTCAAACTACATGTTGGATCGATTGCGAAAATAATCGGCTACTCGCACTGGACCGAAGATCTTTCGAAGAGCTTTTCTCTCGAATACTCTCAAGGCTTCTGCATCAGTGCTTAATAGGGTCCATGCCCTTGCGCTACAAAGCAGCTCGGGTAGGAGGAGCGTCTTAAAGAGTATTAGTTTTGTCGCCCGAGAGAGGTCTCTGCTACTCAAATGCCTATTGAGACCATAGTAGGACCTGTTTGCAAAAGTGATCCTGCGCTTGATCTCCAGACTGACATCATTTTTGGTGGTAACGGCGGAGCTAAGATAAATAAATTCCTTGACTAAATTCAAAACTATAGTTATCTGTCTGTAACTCAGTAGTCTGAGAATCAATACGCCGCACGTCTCTACTTGTCGATAACATATACTTTGTTTTGCCCTCATTTACTCAGACTCATCTTATTAGACTCCCGTTCAATAACGCTAAAGGCAGTAGTAACATCTCGCTTGGCACGCCCTATGATGTCAATGTCGTCAACGTACACTGGACACCTTTTTGAAAAATAGTGCCCGCCTTCCGTAAAACATTCTCCATGATGGTATTAAAGAGCTCGCATTATAAGACATCGCCTTGTCCCTGTTACATGCTACAAAATTGAAATAAATTGTGCTAAATGTTGCACTACAGTGCAACGATTTCTGAGAACACAAAAGAAGCAAAAAATATGTTGAAAGAAATGTAGAAACAATTTTGTTAAACGTAGGAAAGAAACAAAAAAGCAAAAACTCTTAATTGGAAAAATTTAGAAAAAAAGTGAAAAAAAGAAAGGAATACCAGTATTTATTAAGTAGTTGTAACTAGTTTTTCATTTACCTTTGAATGCATTCAAGTTTGTGGTGAGTGTAATTCAAAGTTATGCTGTAAGAGTATAACTTTTCGATTTGATTTCACGTACAAAATGGTAAAATTCAAACGAATGAACTTGAATTCTCAATGAAAAGTCTGCAAAAGAAAAAACGAGAAAAAAATAAGTTCACACACTTTCGCGCACTTAGAATTTTGTATGGTGATTTTTTCGCTAATAAAGGATGGGCCATTTAAAAGTTTAAATTTAAAAATGGAATAAAACAAAAACGGTTGGAAATTTTGCCACATTTATTTTTCTGTTGTGAAGTACAATTGTTACGGTTAGAAATGGCATCATATGGCTGCAGCAGCCGACCTAACAGTGCCGCATTCGATCGACCCATTTTTCGTGCACTTTTTCGAGTGTAAGGGGTCGTATCTCGGTAATTGCATTACGAATATTGGCCTTCAAATACTCAATTATATCTGGTTTGTCGGCATAACAATTTTCTTCAACGGCGCCCCATAGAAAATAGTCCGGCTGTATCAAATCGTAGCTTTTTGCTGCGCAATTTACATTCCATTTCTGCTAATTAAACGGCCATCAAACGTTTGACGCAAAAAATCGATTGTGGCATGAGATGTATGGTATAATGGTAAAAAAAGGTTGCCCATGAGATTATAATGCTGCAATTGGCTGCAGCAGTTTTAATTCACCTAAGCACTAGTTAAAGTGCTCAGTCAGAATATTTGAGAAATAATAATGATTTGTTTTACAATTCAAGATTTGTTCTGATTTATTGAAAAATATTCTATAGTATTTATACAATTTTTCTTTTGGTTATTACATATACATAATTGCTTAGTGTTACAAAATTTAGTATTTCTTTATAATTTACAAAACAAATTATTTACAAATTACTTTTTAATAAAAGTTCATATACTGTTCATACCTGCTTAGTATTCTAAATAAATTATTGTGTCAAGTGTTTTGTTACAATTGGGTGTTCTTCTTCTTGTTGCTATTCTCGTGACTGCTTAGATTTTTGAGAAAGTTTTCATGCCAATGAAAATATCAGCAGATTTTTTGACAGAAAGCTGCAGATATGAAGTCGCCGAAGAAATATTTGTTTACATTTCGTTTTGTTGAAGATGTCTGACCTGGGGATTGAACCGTCACCTCACATCTAACAAGCCAACACACTAACAACTAGACTACGGAACCTGCAATATTATTTATAATATTTAAAATAAGTTTCTATGACAATAAGAAATATTAGAGAAGCGAAAGAATCAAGTGTGCTTTATATAATTGAAATACTGGGAATTTTTTAAAATTCTTAAGTTACTGTGGAAGCAATCAATACTTCTTTTAAAAAAATTATCATTCCAAAACTTTTAGGTTTTATTTTTATTTCACAGTGTTTTCAATATTACGCTTTTAAATTTAAATATTTAAACGAATTCATTTTGTTATTTATTCCAAATCTTATTGTTATTACAACAAAAAAAATCTGGCCATCTGCCAACTTTAAACCACGTTTATTTTATTTCTAACGAATCCAGCGAAGAAGAAAAAATCTGCTTTAATATCATTTATTTTTTTTTTCATCTCCTTCCAATTTCATTTCTTTCATTTTAAATATTTGCATGCAATCTTGAGCTGGGTATTTTTCCTTTCGGACTCCTTTTCTTTTAATATAACTTTTTGAAAATATGGCTCTTAGTAAAAAAATCAGAATATTTAAATAAATCTTTACTTTTTTATATTTTACTTTTCATTTATATTCTTACAATTTCCTTGAAAATAGGGCAAAACAATCGCGCCGTTTCTATTAATATTTTTTCAAAGAAATTCTTGGAAAACTTAACGTTTTTTAGTGGGAAAAAAATTCAACTTATAATCGTTAAAACGCATGTTTAAAGCACGACTTTACTCCAACTGATTAAAAAAAAGTTGGCTGTCCCCTCGAAGGAGTTATGAGCGGACACACTTAGGCCGCACATAGGGCCCATTGTGGTACCACAGTTTCACATTCTCCAATATTCCAGGAACCTCTCTGAGCTTCCGATGAAGCGACTCAGACTGCCAATATCCATGTATGACAAGACAATTCATCTAGGCTCTCCATGTAGTAGGCACCCAGGTGCCTCTTTCTCCTCTGACCAAGTACCGGGCATCTGCACAGTAGTTGAAAAATAGTTTCATCCTCCTCCTCTTCTCTGCAGCTTCTGCAGAAATCATTCGCGAGATGTCCAAGGCTAATACGCTTCGCATGCGTTCCTATAATACAATGCCCCGTAATAACCCCGATAACAGCGTTGGCCTCCTTTCCAGCGTTGGCCAGATTTTTTGCGCCGTTTTGTCCTTATCCGAAGCTGCCCACCTACTGTTGACAAGGTCCACGATTGCATTGTCAATTATAAGCCTGCAGGTTTCCAAAGGGATCCCCAATGTAGAGAATTCTTCATGGGTGGTAACCTCATTTGAAAGTAGTTATCTTTTTTATAATACTTTCTCATTTTGTTTTTCTTTTGATAAATAAGTTTTAAGTTTTTTTTTGCTTTCATTTTTCTTTTAAAGATTTTGTTTAATTTTTTCTGCTGTAGTTGAGCTGGAGAGCAAAGACACATTAAAACTTATTTACAAATCATTTCCTTCCTTTAAGTTTTCAGTTGTTTGTTGTTTCTTAGTTTAGTTAGTATGTTGTCTTTTGTTTTTGTTATTTTACTCCTTTTAATTTTTTTGTATTTTTCTTTGCTTTTCTTTTGTTAGAAAAAACGTTATCCTTATGCTCCTTTAAGTATTTCTGCAAGTAAGAAATAAGGCCAATACATGAGCACACATTATTTTTTTTTTCAGCAACACAAAACTTTATTTAATCTGTACGTGATTTTATTTTCTATTTTTGTTTTCTTAGGGATTTAATTTTTTTGAGACCAACCGTCAGCAGATGATCACTATTCCTGCAGTGCATAGTACTGAAATACAGGAAATAGGAGAGAGGAAAGAGGAGTAAGTCTGCATCATTTCTTTATTTTTAATGACCAGTTGTATGTAGCTTCGTCAGTTTTTTTTGAGATTTGTTTTTTAGTAATAATTCTCACATTCTTTTTTCTATTGTAAGTAATCACATGTAGGCTGACTTCCAAAATGTTAGTTGCTTTGTGTTTGAACAAAGTATAGTGTTTCATAAAGCAGCTGTACAAATTGTTTGCAATGTATACTATTTCAAAACGTCGTCAATGTGTACTTTTAACGTAGTCAAAAAGTAATCAGGCATCGGATTTATAGTTGATGCATTGTTTGGTAACTTTGCATATGTACAAAATTTATATACCGTAGTAGAACTGTATACAAACTTTGTATTGATACATTTTGGAAGTCAGCCATAATGTCAGACAAACCATCAGACAATTACAAACACCCGCGGTTTAGCACACTCTCTAGGCACCCGAATTTTAAAAAGCTCCACTCAAAAAAGATTTTTTATTTACTTTAACACGTAATTAATTTAATTTTTTATTTAACTTTTTTCATTAAATACGATTTTCTTTTTTAAAGCACTTCAAAAAATTCTTACTTTTTCTGTAAACATATGTAGGTGTTGCTGGTTATTGTAAGTGAAAGCTGTTTTCTGTCGTATTCCTTGTACGGTATTCCCTTTTAATATTGCACTCTGTTGGGACACTTTCTATTTCCAATCCGTTCATTTAAAAGACATTAAACAGTAGAAAACAAACAAACTCCGGAATAAACTGCAACTCAAATGCAAGAAGAACTGTCAAACAGCAACCATTTGAAAACGTTCGTATCATCGTTTCCACTTGAACGCCTCTACTGTCCACTTTCTTCAAAACTTCCCTTTTTGTTCGTTACCTCTTTTTATTCAATTCAAATTTTTTTCTTTATTTGTATACCCATAAAGGTTTGTGACTTACTATTTACTGTCTTTTATTGAAAGCCTTTAATTCCACGACTTTTTTATTTAAACAAGAAAATTCGAAAAGTTTTCCTTACAAAAAAATTTTCGCGTAAAACTCTTCTACACAAAAACTGTTCACGTTAACGCTCTAAGAGCAACTGAAGCTGTTGTTGCCAGTTTGTAATAATGTCTCAGGTTTTCGTTCTGTTTTGCTTAGCATAAACCTCCTTCTTTCCTCCTTTTTATTCTACCACACTGTTAACAGAGTTTGTTATGAGTTTGTGTCTATGCCTTGTCAAACTTTTCATGTTGGCTCAACATGAGAACAAGCATCAGTTTATGTGTCTGTATCTGTGTATTAAGAACTTTTTTCTTCATTCCATTTTGTTAAAAAAGTTTGAGCTGCGTTTGCTATGAGCTTAGTAAGTTTAATCAGGCATTTAATTCTTTGCAACATGTTTGATGTTGTGTTTTGGTATTGGCTCTGAGACCAGTTGCTCAATAATTTTGTTTATTATCTGCTTACACATGTCCGTTGAAATTTGAAAGCAGCAAGCAAAAGGAAAACAAAACAATAAATTAGTCATGCTATTTTGTTATGTTTAAAGTAGTGTTGGAAAATGATTTATATTAACCGGCTTTTTACTTTACATTATTACAGTTCAGGAAATCAATTGGTACACATTAAATTGCATAATTTGGTTAGTAAAATAAAAATGATTCCATTCAGGCTAAATTTATATCCTATGGAGCCGTTTGTCAAAAATAATTTTGACTTTTTTTTTTCTTACCACAACAACCACAACAAAGATTCTGTCAACCATCTGTCAGTTGACTCCTGTGAAAGTTTGAAAAAGTTTCTTCATTTTGTTCATGTTTAGCAGCCTTGGAGGGCAGAGGGCATAAGGACAGATTTCGTCTGCTTATCAATTTTTGTTCGCATCAAAAAACGTTCAAGATTGAGGTTAAGGTGTCTGTAAGAATTGGCTCTACAATCATGGTAATTGCCGGAATCATTGGACGTTCAATTGAGCAGTTAAGGTCTCTACACCCGAAACTTTTGTTCAACTGCACAATATAAGCGTTGAAGGGTTGGAGTCTAAAGATGCGAGGGATTATCGAATCCAACGTCGCTGCTCACATGTCTGAGTGGTTTAACTTTAAACGATTCCTTGGATTCGCTATGGACTAGTAGGTAGTGTGTTGGCTTATTAGACGAAAAGCCAGGGTTCGACTGAAGTATTGTAATGACCAATTACGTACGTACGATTCCTTGGATGTAGAAAATTTTCTTTCTACAAAGTGAGTTCAGGATTTGCTCGCAATCAATTATAACCACAGTCATATGACAATTTCACTGGACCATTTGTCATTGTTCAACCGCAATATTGCTAAGTTATCGCTCCGTTTTATAAACGTTAATTATAAAACTTGGACCCCCATTTCAAGATGTAAACAGTGAGTTCCTCAAACCGAATCATCGCTAAAGGAAGTCAGAATGGATTGTGAGCTAATAAGGTCATGGTAATCGTTTTATGGGATATACGCGGTACTATTGGCATTGTAGTCGCCATAATAGGCGTGATTCAAACCCCCGGTTCAGACATCTCCATGAAAACGAAATATGAATAAATATTATTATTAAATATTTCTCTCAGCAGATTTCTGGAAGAAACTCAGAGAGTAAATAAAACTGCCTTGAAAAGTTTCTCAAAACTGAAGGTCCTGCCACTCATGTATAAAATTACCACATACAACATGAGTGGTGAGAGAAGCTATGCCGTAATCCTGACTGAATGGTTGTAATGGCCAATTATGTATATTTGTATGTATGTATTTCATCGACAACAGCCTCTCAGCAGATTTCTGGCAAAAACTCTGAGGAAGCAAATAAAATTGCCATAAAAAAGTTTCTCATAAATCTGTCGTTCGGAGTCGACTTTAAACTGTAGGTCCCGCCACTCGTGAATAAATTATATTACCACGCACACCTGGCTATCCAATCTAAAAGAAATTGTTTATCATTGGCTTGTATTGACTTCTTCGGGATATATTGGACTCTCTTGATTGGTATCGTTCCAAATTTCACAATTCTGCGTGACACCACTGGTAAATGCAGTCTCCGTACTGACCAAGTTCCTCCAAACCAGGGAAGAAAAAGTTGGTCAGCGCAAGGGCTGCATTTACCAGTGGCGTCACAACGGCCGCTATGCGTGAACAAGTAAGTTTTTGATATCAAAGCCACCAATCGCCTCTAGATTAAATTGAACAAATGAGGAGGCCAATGAACGGAACCATTTCTACAAGAAAGAAAATTAATCGATTGTTAAGCGCACTGCATTGCAAGTGACACCACCCTGTTGGAACCAATTATTGTTCATGTTTACCTGATTAATTTTTGGAAACGCTAGCGTTAGTCGTACTCTGTGATGGCATCACCGTAATCATTACAAAATAAGGTAGAAACGATAAAGCACGACTACCCCACGCTGGAAAATTACCTACCCCCCGAGAGTTTGATAAACGAATCTATATCCTTGACATCAATGGATTACAGCTCCATCAAGCTGACAAGAATTGGGGAGCCAAATAACCTATATCTGCACCTTGCAAGAGATAGGCATTGGCAAAGAAAGTGGACAATAGTCTCCTCTTCCTCAGCGGATCTGCACCCACGGTAGAAATCGTCAGATGGGAGCTGCATTCTTTCCGCGTATCTTCTCATAACACAATGGCGAGGTCACTGTGATCGAGATGACGTTACGACCAAGTAACTGGTTGGTGCGCCTTCTATCAATCGAGGACCAAGTGAACCTAGCGGTGGAGTAGGACTCCTCATTGACCCAAGATTGGTTGGCGTGAGTTCGTCGGTTCTGCAGTTTCCCGGAATATTACTGTCAGGGCACAGAGATAAGTGTGATGAAGCGCCCCGACATTCCCTGACGATCCCGGAGTTATTCACAACGTTCGACAGAGATCTTATGAGAGCCCGACTATCAGAAACGATCGAGATGCAGGTGAAAGGAACACCGTAGACGATGATCCATTGAGAAGCCCGGTAGATGGCCATTACTTCCGCCTGAAACACGCCACAATAAACCGGCAATCGAAGGGAAATGTTGAGGTCCAGTTTCCCAGAGTAGACTCCGCGATTGCTTGAAGTCACATTTAAAAAACAAATCCCAGTCAATTTTCTATTAAATTCCCATAGTATTTCTGTGTTGTACTACCATTTCTTTCATTTCACTTTATAAATTTAAACAAATTTTCCCCATGTTCGAAAAACGTTATAACAGCAGCTGATTAAAGAAGTTTGAATCAAACTTGAGGCTGGTTTGCGTTTCTCAATGCCTGGTGAGTGGTCTGAGTTGCACAACAAGTTATGAAAGAGCACAAATTTATTTCTTTCGCTCTTCTTTGAATAAGATAAAGTATCTAGATACATTCAGTCTGAAGTATTGTATTTATTGTTATACTCAAATTAAAAATAACGGCATTGCTTCAGATTATATTCAGCTTCAGATTGTCAACAACGCGAGAGAGAGAGAGAGCTACTGATGGTGTACTTTCATGACAGAGCATTTAATATTATGTCGCACATTTATTAAAAAAATGCCCTTTTCTTCTTGTATTACAATTTTCACAATTGTTGTTGTTTTGTACAATTGCTGTTGAACATCAAGTGATAAATTGTAGTTAAGTAATGCACACTGCCGGTCTATTTTAAAGTGGAGTTATTGTCCACTGAGTGGATTTTATAATGATTCAGCCGCTGATTAAGATGTTTATATATTTATTTATTGTTGTTGTGCATAAATTCAATGTAAATATTTAATTTAGATTGTCTTTCTTAATTTTAAGGTTATGAACTTGTAAAATTTTCTGTTATTATGAATACTGCAGAGACCTAATAGAATGGATTCCAAAACGAAAAGAGCAAAACGAAATATGATAAATTTTTTCTTCGGAAACTTCCTCTTAGCAGATTTCTGGCAAAAACTCAGAGGGTAAAAAATGGCCATTCAAAGTTTCCCAAAAAATCACTCATGTATAAAAACTAACACACACAACAGAAATGGTGTACGAAGCTAGGTATAATGAATGACTGAAGGGTAGTAACAGTGAGGGTAGAAATCCCGAGTTCTAGCGCACAATAGCAATTTGTTCTGCACTAACCAAGGTATTGGATAGTATTAGCCATCACCATCGCACCAACCAGAAATGTGCTGAGAGGTATTCGCGTACACATTACCCACTAAACTGCAGGGTCCCCTGGCAGGGACTACACGACTATCGGACTTAAGGAACCCTCGCAAGGAAAGGTTTAACGGCCACAAATCTCATGATCAAGGTGTCCAGTTTTCATTACCTCCATATGCCGCTAGCCCAATATCATTACTAAACAGTGACTTTGCGGGATGCATTGGACGCTCTTCTTCGTCGCTCACAATACTAATATACGTCGCATATTCGAAAATTTTGTTTGGTTACGTTCCTATTATTATTGAAGTCGCCGTAGTATAGTAGGTAGTGTGTTGGCTTATTAGACGCAAAAGCCTGGATTCAAGCCCCAGGCCAGGCATCAAAGACAAAATACAAAAAGTATTTTTTTCGGCGACTTCCTCTCAGTAGATTTCTGGCAAAAACTCTGAGAGTAAATAAAAATTGCCATAAAAAGTTTCTCATTAAATAAAAATCTGTCGTTCGAAGTCGACTTTAAACTGTAGGTCCCACCACTCATGTATAAAATTAACACACACAACATAAGTGGTGTGAGAAACTAGGACGTTGTACAATGGGTCTATTCGACCGCCGGGTACTGTACTTGTCTTAATTGACAAGTACACGTCCTCTAACCTACGTTCCTATTCGCCCATAAATAGGTTTCATCGCTGAAAATTATTTTCCTATGAAAACTAGGGCCAGTTTTTGTCGTTGTTGTCTGTGATAGTAATCTGTCAGTGGTAACTGACTGACTATGTAGTAAAACTGACACAAAAATTTTATTTGAAATATTTTCTGCCTTTATTTTGAACGCAATTTAAACGAAGAAACATAATATTTTATTTGGACTAGAGCCTGTTTTCGATGCTGCTGGCTTTATAATTATTTTTATTATTCTTTTACGCTGTGATTTCATTTACGCTTGATTCATTTGCACCACTGGTCAACAATATATATGGGAAAAAAGGAATAGAAAAACTTACAAAAATTAAAAATAACAACGAAAAACCAGTGACACTACGAATCCATTGCATATTTGTTCAGTACCTACAAAACGTGTGATAACGGGCAACATTCAATTGACAACACAAGATTGCACTATTCTCTATCAAAGCGGAAATGGAAATCAGTCCATTAGAAAAAATATTTTGATACAATGGAAGATACAAGAATATATTTTTCATAAAAAAAATACTAGCACAGTTTTCACATGTATTCTGTTTTATTTGATAAAGTTTTTCTTTACAAGATGGATTTTAAATAAAATTTCTAATAACAAAACCTGAATAGTATTTCAGATATTGGATTTAGAGATTTCAAATGCTATTTCCGCTATCAAATGAATATGAAGTCAAGAAGAATATTTGCTTGAATTTTAGGTAAGTAGTTGGCTTTAAACTGTAGGTCCCGCCACTCATGTATACAAATTAACACACACAACAACAGTGGTGTGAGAGGCTAGGTCGTAATCCTGACCGAAGAATTGTAATGACTAATTATGTCATGTGTGTATGTATTATCAGAATGAGCATTACAAAAATCGAAATATGTTCCATCTGGCGTTCCTCAAAGCAGCCGTCTTGGATCACTTTTTTCTTGTCAGTTGGATGTTAAAGATTTTTGTTGTCTAAAATAGGTGAACTAACTCTTGTATTGTTTCTAAAAGTAATTTTTATTTTGCAATACAACGATAAATATAATGTATTTAGGCAGTATTTAAGAAAACATTCACCCAAAGAATAAACTTGGTTTACTCGAATGCGGATTAAATCCGGTAAAAGCTTTGGTGAAACATAAGTTCAACAAAATGTTTGCCAATCATATTTGTTAAATCCATATAGAACTCTACGGACTACAGATATAAGAGCTTGGATGAACCTCTTGCCAAGAGACAACATCATAAGGTAGAGTATTGTCCACTGCTATAAATAGAACATGTTCAGATCTTAAGGAGTTAATATTCCTTATCGTCATTTCCATTATTTTAAACCTATTCAAGTTCCCTTATGTCGATATAATTATTCTACCGCATTATTATAAAATATTCGTACCTCATAATTTAAGTAATTTTTCTACTCCCATTTAAGCTTTTTCATGTAGCATTGACTTGAGTTAAATAAATAAATATAACTTTTTAGGACAGACAAAGTCAAAGTTCAATATATTTTGGTATTTTTTTGGGTTTTTAGTCAACAAATTTAAATTTAATGCCATGGGTAGAACATTGTTAACCCCAATTCTGATATGCAATATGCCAACAAGTTTTCACATGAGGCAGTTGTTTTACCATTTACATATAAATGTTATTTTTTTCTTTTTCCGTTATAGTCAGATACAGTGATATCTCCTCTTACGCACACCTCTAATATGTAAACTCTACCCGATAACGGATAAATTTCCTGGTCCCATGCCTTTGATGACAATTTTAGTGCAAAATAACCTCAGATAGAATTTTTTCAACGGGTAGTAATTTTTTAAACGGGTGATACCCACTTTTACCAGCCATCATTGCCAACGAAGATTGCATTGCAGTGTTTAACTGCGTAAGCATTTTATTTAAAGCTCTTGGTACATTCAACCATTGATAAAATACTAAGTATTGTTATCTCAAACATTGAAGGGATGAATAGCAAATGCTGGAGTAATAAGAGGTAACATCCACTTATGCGGACACATCCCTATAGCGGACAAAACTAGCTCAATGGTCGTTCTCAGCCTATGTAAGATTTCACTGTAAATATTTTTCTGAGTTTTTATAGTTTGACTGGATACTTGACTTAACGGTAACATTGAATTTTTGTAGATTTTATTTTTGTCCAAATATTTATCACTTGCCTGCAAACGACCATTGCTGACATATAAAATTAATTTTTTTATTTATTTTATGTTGTTGTTGTTTTACTCTATATCAGCATCATTGCAATGAGAAGTTTTATTTTTTTCACAATGTTTTCCGTATTGAGAATGAACGTTAACTATTTAAAAATGTTCTGCAATTCCATTCCATATACTCTAGTGGCAGTTTTGGCCTGGTTAACCAGTCGTGACGTTATTTTGTGAATATTTTATTATGCCAAATACTGAATTATTGAAATGAAATATTGACAAATATTTTCATTTTATGAAAGTGATTTCTGTACAATATGGAATTTTATTCTGATCTGATAAGGGATTAATTGTTCAAATGCTATACACTTGAATCCTTGCTTCATTTTGAATTCCAGGTCCCAATAAATTAAATTGCAATGCATTTGTATAGAAAAAGTTGATTCGATTTGCGTCGTTTCGATTTGCGTCGCAATTCTCCGGTCACCGTTAACGACGCAAGTCGGGGCTCTAGTGTAGCTCACTTCTACAACTCGTTTTATAAATGTTAAATGCAATTGATATACATTGTCCAGGAAAAGTCGTTGCAGTCTGGCAGGCAGTATGTTGGATTATTAGACGTGCGGCCATGGTGCAAACCCCAGGTCAAACATCTTTAACAAAATATGAAATGAACAAAAACGAATATGAACAAATATTACTTCGGCAATTTTATCTCAGCTGATCTCTAAGAAAAACTATGAGTTTAAATAAAATTGTCATGAAAAAGTTTATCAAAAATCTGTCGTTCGGAGTCGTCTTTAAAGCGCAGGTCCCGCCACCCAATAGCACACAAATTAAAACACACAACATAAGTGGTGTGAGAAGCTAGGTCGTAATCTTTAACGGCTTCAGACGAACGGCAATTTATATTAAAATGACTCCAAAATATTTAAGTAATTGAGTGTTTTTCAGAGAAACTTGAGATCTATGTAAGAATAATACACGTCGACTCTAAAATTTTATCTATCAATTTCTACGGCTTCAAGTCCAATAACAAAAACGAATCATCGGAATACATACTTGAAACTTGTGTGTCATTAACACATATCGGAAAAATATTCTGTTTGATGATCTACTAGTCAGCAAGTTGTCTTTGTTGGCATTGTTAACAACGCACGCCATATTGAGGTCCGTCAGGACAATAGGATTGATAGGGGCATTATAGGGAAACTGTATTTAGATTGAGGGTACTTTATTATATCTACATTGAAATGAAAATTGCTAAAAGCCAATCCAATATACCCTCCAAGGAAGAAAGTTTGTATGTATAGAACATATATTGGCATCTAAAAATGAGGTCTTAAATGTGATACTATGGTATCGATTCCAAAGCTCTTTCTGCTTCTAATACATACATACTATAACACATGCTTACATACATAATATGTCATTACAATCCTTCAATCAGGATTACGATCTAGCTTCTCACGCCACTTATCTTGTGTGTCGACTCCGAACAGATGTTTGAAAAACTTTTCATGGCAATTTCATTTACCCTCAAAGTTTTTCCCAGAAATCTGGTGAGAGGAATTCATATAAGAAATTTTTTTTATACTTCGTTTTGTTGGAAACCTTTCACCCGGTGTCAATAAACCGCCTAATAGGCCAACATGCTACCTACTAGATTACGGCGACTTCAATGAATAAGAATGTCGAAGAATATCATGGTACACTGCAACAATTCTTATGTTGCAAAATTTTCTTGGGACATGCCAAAAACAGCAGCGCTCGACAAAATCGATGGAATGTACTTATTGAAACTGTTTGTTTCCGAGCTGGAGAAATGGAGAACATAATAGCGATGATTATTTTGATACGGGATTATATAATATTATGAGTACAGCTATTCGGATACTATAGTGATTCAGGGTAGGTTGAAATATAATAATCAACGAAGCACAGTCAAACAGCGGATGATAGAGTTTATTCAATGTAATTACAATTAAGATTGCAATATTTACTTACTTTTTTAAATACTAAATATTTAAAAAACCTCATTTTAAATTAAGTTTATTTGTAATTTATCGATATCTATTTAATATATTACAAATGCATTTGTAACAATTAATTGCAAAAACATAATGAAATCTGTAAAGTAAATTAATTCCTCAGAAAATCAAAAATTCTTAGAAAAAAATTCTATGAAAAAAAATTATTGTCAGAATGGCACCAAAAGAAAAAAGTAAAAATAGTTTAAAAAATAGTGCGTGTTATGCACAACCACATAATAAAGTTAAATTTTGGAAGGCCCGCATACACGTGGTCTGTTAATTAACAACAAGTAATGTTCTATGTTTTATTCATACACTCCTATATATTCATTGTATTCTTTAATGTGTTAGTTTATTTACCAACACATGCATATTTTTCTACAAAATGCAGTCACGTACTTGAGTGCTAAAATAATAAAAACGTTTGGAGTTTGAATGTCTTAATACATACATAAGTATTAAAAAAGAAAAACTTGTTTATTTTCCCCCAAATGTTTAAAATTTTCTTAAATTAGAAAAAAAGGAAATCTGATCCAAAAGCAAAACAACACAAATGCAAAGGAAGAGAATTTTGGAGAAAGATTTGCAAAAAAATCTGGAGTTCTTTTTCCTTTTTTAATTCAAGTATAGGGGATGAACTAAGAAGGTGTGTAAAATCAAGCGACACTATAATACACAGTCTAATCTGTTCAACTTTTATGAGACTAACTCCGGTTTTGCGTGATGCAATAATGGCTATACTCAGAAGCGAATCCCTGAAAAGATTGTACTCCTTCAAGTAATGAAATAAGTTGTGCTCGGTTCATACTACATTCTGTTTAACCTGCAATACCCTATTCCATGTCTTGTTATAAGCGCTACTGCTTATAGCCCAGTGTAACCCCAAGCAGAATATAGCCCAACTTCCACTGGAAAACACTGTGAAATTGGAATGCATGGAATTTCAGTAAGCCCATAGCTCAGATTGGATCAGGATTAAGGTACATTGATCATTACTACAATTAGCCAAGCGCTTTTATCCAATAGAAGTTCAGCAGGAGCCAGTTGAGTACAGCAAATAATGTCTTTGTTGGAGTGGAATAGAGTGCTCTGGTGATCTAGATATCTGATGGCTGCGTACATTATCAGTCAGTCGGCAATGACATTAAGGTTTGCACTCCGCACGCCAGACGTAAGTACCTGAAAATAAGGTTGATTTGACTACAACTCGAATGAGGCAATATGTGATGGCGAATCTAATCATAAAAGTCACTTATCGGTCCTTTTAGATGTCGGAGTAACTTTCTGTACCCTCTCAATGTGGAGTTAAGGTTACAGAATAATTATTAGTTATTTTGCGCTGTTGGGTAGGGAAGCAGGTAATCCCATTTAGGAAAGGCAAGTTAAAGATATGTATCTTATATTGTCTGATAAAAAACATGAATGTATTTGCGAAAGGTGATGCCTAAAAAATACGATGAGTAATATTCTGAGCTGAATGAATCTTAAAGAGAGGGTGTGCGTACCAAAGATGGAAAACAGAAAGACTTAATCGTCCGCATGACCATATGCGGCAGTAAGAACTTGAAAAGAACAACTTGCAGTGTATCCCTATCACACTAGCCTTGCCCTTAAAATTTTGCCATTGCAGACAGTAATGGCTTTACTGATCAAAAGCTATCGAACGAACTTCAGAATGGAGTCAATAATATTGCGTTTTTCCTGATAATAGCTACCGAACGAACATATTTGAAAGCGTCCTCGACGTCAATGGCAGCTTGTAGTGCCTTTTCAATATTTCCCACCAAGAAGCTCAGCACAATGTCATTGGATCTAACTCTAGCTATACTGGCAGATGGTGAAAAGGGATTAGACTGTATCATACTGTCTAGAATCCTGTGAAATGTTTTGTGTACAAATGTGTACTGACCTATCAGTCTGCTGGCAAGCGATAGTCTGTCAGCTTTTGAGATAAAAGCGACATATTCTTTGTAATTAATTTGTGACTCTGCAATTGTTTGCTGCTCCAAATGTTGCACAAATTTTACGTCGTACTTCTTACAAATTTGGAGAATGTTTTTAATAAATTTCTAATCCAATCAAATTGATATTTTAGTATCAAGCACGTGCATAACACTTAGGCACTCTTGAAATATGTTACACATTTAAGTGTAAGTGTTGGTGTCCCTCCGCCAGTATAAAATTAATTTATTTATATTCGTACATGTTATCTGAAGACGCTCCTACATATGCACACGTAAACACATTAACACCAATGCGAAAATTGGTTTTAGTTCTTTAATTCAAATATATTTCTTAGCTGTATGGTTTTCTGTTACTGCTTTGTTTCTAACCACTTCATTGCTATTCATTTCGTCACATATCTCCATACAAACTTCAATTCAATTGCAATATTTTGTTTTTTTTATATATTTTCAGAGATGCTGGTTGAAAACGTACACCAACAGTGCCATTTGTGGCAACAGCTTCAGATACTCAAAAGTTTTAATGGAATATTTGTGCACATTGTGCACTCAAATAAGACTCTGGTATGAGAACGAAAAAGCCGTTCATTTAAATATTTGATTAAGAAAGGGAATAGTAAGGTTTGGTAAAAATATTCATAAGTTTTTCATGAAATTAAAGGTCGAATATACACTGTTTTATTTGACATTTTTGTTATGATTTTGAATAAAAAATAAATTATGATAGTTTTTCTACTGTCAAACAGCTGTGACGGTAGTACAGTAAACGCAACGCAGCAATCTCTCAAAAATAGAACACATGGGTGTATATGGAAGAAATTATTTTAACAACAAACAAAGATTCCACTGCGTTTAGGCTAATTTCTATTTTTATTCCAATAAGATAAGTAGACCTCATAGCCAGAGGATTTTATTGGCAATGCGAGGATTAATAGTTTTAAAAACGCGATGACTGAAATACAATGTGAAAAGACGTTTTGGTGACACTATAAGGAATTAATAAATATTTCTTTTTATTTGTTTTTCTTAAGCTTTGTTGCAGCTTACCTTATGCAGCAATTGCAAAATTGTTGTTACTGCGGCGTTGCGTTTATTGTGTTTATAGCATTATATTGAGACGAATTTAGAGGATTTTAGTGATTAATTAAGTAAATTATCACAATACATGCAATTTTCTTTCCCTTCTAAACAATTCTACACAACAGATTTAGCTGTGTCAACAGTGTGTAACAAATGATTAAAATAGCTTCCTTGTAAAACAGCAATTGGTAACATATTATGCCATAATTAGTGCGTTTTTACTGAACGAATGCAAGGAGGAGCAATGTTTTTTGGTATGGCCCTGGTTAGCCAAACGTCCATGGAACGTACTTTCGTTTTTAGCATGTGAAGAGCAATGCAAATGCTTACTGAAATTACATTACGGTTCGGTAATCCCTCGCATTTCTTTTCGTATTGTAAAAACGAACGTTGGTTCTGTTGTGTTCAGCGTTCCATTTCATTAGTAATAAGCCTCTGAATGTGCTTTGTATCTTCTTTTATTTTCTATTAAGTTTTATTTGAAGTTAAATTAATCGATTATTATCATTTTACAAATAAGAATTTGTACATAATTTATATTGCCTTTTGAATTTTAAACTTAAAATTAAACTGAATTGAATTTGAAATTGAATTGAAGTTATTTATTGAAACTATTATCCCTATTACTCTTGCTGAATTATATTGTGAATTAATTTAAATTTATTGGAAAATTGTTGCTGTTAATTAATTGTTATACGCTAACTAACACTTAAATATTCCAACCTTCCAAATTTATCTTATACTTGTTGTATATATAATTTATCTTTTGGAAAATTCCGAAGTTTCTTTAAATTAAATGTGTATCAAAACTTCACTCACTGTCACAACGCCAGACTGATTGGTTATAAACAATCTCAATTATAAATAAAATTGTTAAATACTTCTGACAAAAAAGATCTCTCATCACTCATCTCATCTCAAAAGGGTAAGTTACACTTAACAACCTTAAAAGAAATACATACTACTATTTCTTTATCTTTTTTTCTCTTTGCGTTAACCCTAATTATAATTACATTTGAGTAATCATAATAACAATTTTTCTTTAGAAGATTGGCCCAATTCTTCCTCAATCCCTATATTCCAATCTTCTAAAGAGAATTTGTTTTAAAAATAACACAAGTTATTTCAACTTTTTAACCAAAAATAATCGTAATTGTAATCATTATTTCACCATTCAAAAAAAAGTAATCAAATTACTAATCATTACTTAACAGGTATGAATTTGAACCTTTTGTAAGTTGACAATAAAGTCTCATATATTCTTCTATATTTTCAGAGTGTGACCATGGTTTTAAAAATATCTTTACATTGCGTCTGTTAATAAATTATTGCAATGTTCACAAAAGAGTATAGTGCCATAAACATTTTTAATGTCGTTAACAATTTATTAACAAAAAAAAAAAATACTGCAGTTTTATTACGGAGCTAATGGCCAATGCAGAAAAATAAAAAACACAGGCTGTGATAAAATACATTTTAACCATAAATTCCTTTTATGATGGCAATAATTTTTTAAAACAAAATAGAACAAAAAATTTAAATTTAACCCGAATTGCTCAAACAGTTTAATTGGCCACTGCATTTAAAAAAAAATCGCAGTTTTTTGCTGCCGTCTACCATAGAAGATGTTTTAGTAATACTGGGCTGTGCTTATGTTTGGGGTTGTTTGTGTATATAAAGGTAATTTCTTCATAACCATTTAAAATTGATTGGAACTTATCAGTGCAGTTTCAGTTCATCGTTTATCGAATCTTCACATTATGGTAATTCCTTCAAAAGATGGAAAACAAGGCAATACACAACACTTTTTTGTCGACTATACGGCAGCCTTCATTAGCCCTTTAAGGCGTTTTTGGCACAATATCTAATCACGGTGTACCTGCGAAGCTGATAAGACTATGCAGAATAACGTTTAGCAACTCTTGCAGCTTCGTAAAGGTAGCAATTAAGCTCTCCGGACCTTTGGCACCGAGCGATTTTTCAAAGAAAGCGATCCCTTATCATGCGAACTCTTCAACTTCGTCATGGAAAGTAAATCGCGAAGACACTATTTTCCATAACAGAATTCATTTGCTTGCGTACGCTGACGACATTAATATTATAGGACGTACCAAGCGAGATGTTGCTTTTGCTTTTAGCGTAAATAAACGGGAGTCTATTAACCCATTAGAAGTCAAATGAAAACCGGCTTTAAGTTTTTGATTTCAGATTTATTTATTAATAAAAACAAGCATAAAAAAACATTAAATGAAAGAAAAATTATAAATTTTTTCTTGGAAACGAGTTTTAGGGGTGTACTTAAATAAGTACACCGACTTTTTAAGTATGCAATTTTTCGAAACATTCTTTTTCGAAACAAATTGTTTTACAGTATTTCTTGCACTGCCAACGTACTCGGGCATGTCAAATTACGCACCATAACTGTTTTTCTATTTTTGCGGTATAGTGCCCAACTCCATCTTGAAGTAAACCTTCAACTATTGACCCGACTGCTCTGATTTGTTTTGTCTACCTTGGCGTAAATAATAACGCGCAATGTTTTGGCGAAACAAAAGTTTATCCATGGGATTCTCACTGCTCATTACATGTAGCCTCCAAGCGTTAGAAATTGCCATATCAAGCATGTATGTAAATAATACCCATCACCCCTTCTTACCATGAACAGCAATCCTATATAAAGATTTGGATTGATCGAGCTCATCAACCCCACCCATACTTTTATTGTAGTTTTGGAACAAATTGGGTATAACCATGTCAGTCTTCTCACGCTTTTTTGATTCTTTAGTTCCTCACGAATTTGATGCGCTCTGTCATAAACTTCAGAGTTTTGCTAAGAAGCTGGGCTTTGCGGTTCATGACATTTGTGCCAGATAGGTTTTCTTTGGGTTGCAAGAGTTAGCCGAGTACGCTTTGACTCTAATGGTTCATCATCGGTATCGTCACTGACATCGTTGTCGAAATTTTTGCGCTTTACAAAAACATCAATTGTCCCAGGAATATCTTGCGCTAGGGCTGACTAAGTCATATCATCCTCAACACCTTCCTCTTCGGCAGTTAGTTCACTCGGATTAGGTGGTATGATTGACATAAAAATTTTTTCATCTTCACTATCAGCTAAAATGCTATCAACGGCCTCTTGGAGCCCTTGAAACTCTGCTGGCCCTTAAAACGTATACCACTCATATTTTAAATCTAACAAAAAATAAAACATTCTTACTAATGGATGCTGTCATTGTACTCAAACGAGTCCAGCCAAATTTATACCTTCCTATTTTATGTATTTTTTTATTTTTAAGTATTTCTTGAAGCCTGTATGTTTCGTCGTTATTATTTTTATAAAAATAATGCAAGATTACTAAACAAATTTCAGTATTGTTTCAAGTATTTTCAAAATAGTTTACTAAACCACACACTTTATTCACGTCATAATACAGACTGATAGTTCTGCATAAGCAACAAAAACTGCAAACAAATTCTTTTTCTGGAGATCTTATTGTTCTTGTTGTGAAACTAAATAACGGTACAACGATTATTTTTTTTAGTTTTGCTTGGATACACGTAAAAACACAACTGTACTCAGTTGAGTACGGAGACTTCTAATGGGTTAAGTAATGTAGTAAGTAGGGGCAAAACGATGTTATCGGATCCCAGATTACACCCGATAACTGTACTTTCCATGTTGTTAATGAATTTGTTTATTTTGGCTCCGCAGTTACAAGCAAAGACGATGTCAGTCTGAAGGTCAATCGAAGGGCCACTTTTGCCAACAGGTGCTACTATTGTCTAAATAGGCAATTGAGTAGGTGAGATCCGTCTCGTACACCTAAACTTGTTAACTTCCAGCGACTCACTGATTCGGCTTAATCGTTCGGATGGAAGAGGATATTCCGGCGAGACGGCTATTTAATGCGAGAATTATCGCAGGTCAGCGTAGAGGACATCCTTGTCCTGCGGAAAAAATTTAAGTGTCCAGCTGTCGCTTTCGGGTTGAGTATGCTGTATTAAGCCATTTTGAAGGCAAAACCGGTATATCGCTCTCATGCAGAATTCGCCATTCCAAAAAAGAAAATGGAATAAGACAGACGACAATTTATTAATACATACCGCTTTTACAGCTTAATTATGTTGGTTGCAAATTAATTAACAAAATTATTAACAAAAATGGTATGCTGACTTCTATTTGAACATTTTTTTCAATTGTTGCAAACCCCTGCATAATACATGAGTGCTAGTACAAATGGATTTCGAAGTAAGTCTTATAAAAAAAAACTATTTCGTAGTCTAATAGGTAGTGTGTTGGCTTATTAGATGTAAAGCCAGGGTTCGAGCTCCAGGCCAGTCATCAAAACAAAATACAAAAAGTATTTCTTCGGCGATTTTCTCTCAGCAGTTTTCTGGCAAAAACTCTGAGAGTAAATAAAATGCCATGAAAAGTTTCTCAAAAATCTGTCGTTCATGTATAAAATTAACACACACAACAAAAGTGGTGTGAGAAACTAGGTCGTAATCCTGACTGAAGGGTTGTAATGACCAATTATGTTATGTTTGTATTATTATTTAAACAAAGTTTAAAAGCTTAATTAAAATAAATTACTAAAAGTTTTTCCGGTGCAGCAATATTTTATTTTTATAATAAAGAAAGAAAGGTTTTAAGGTTTAATTAAAATTAAAAGAAAAAAAAATAGAAGAAGAATCCAAATAAAATTTTTAAATAGGGAAGCAGCCTCAGTAACTTAAATTATACGCAAGCATGCAATGAGGTTCATATATACATACATAGGTGAGTTCATATTTATATATCATATACTCGTATAAAGGCTTCCAATCATTAAATTTAAATAAAAGATATTCTTTTGGATATGCTCGACTTTTTTATGCATTTGAGAGGCCTATTTATGCCATTATGTGCGGATTACAACATCGTTCAAATGGTCGCCATGGCTGCCATGGGTGAAGCGGTTTTAAAATGTGCAATTTTCTATAAGTCTGGCACAAAAATTAGAATGAATTTGACTGATGGCATTTGTTATGTTGGCTTTAAGGGACACTGTGGCTTGTTACTTATTTTTATACGCATACCATTTCATATCACCCCCATGTGAGATGACTATGTGCTCAAATCGCTTGTGTATAACATTCATTATGACATGAACTGTGGGCACGTAGAGCGGTCCTGTTGAAATACATTTAGTTGGTGTTCAGATAATTCAGTCCAGGCTAAAAGAAGTTGGCAATTATCATTCGATCGATAAAATTCACAGTGGTCGCCGTTGACAGTGATGGATTAACTAGCATAAAATTCTCACGAAATTTGAACATTTTCCGGATGCATTGGACGCTTTTGAATCTAATGTTACATAGTGTAGTTGACAATTGGAGGCCATTCACCGAATACAAGCCGTTGTCTATAGTAGTTTACGTTCAGTTCCTGGGTCAGTTTTATTTTGTATGGCCCAAGTCACGAAGTAAAATTCGCTAAGTTATGATCTTTGAAACGTCGATATGGCATTTATCAACTGTTAAAATTTGGTAGTCCCTATTGGGGGATTATCACCTAAAATGGGAAGATGACAAAAGTAACTTCTTTTAATAAATTTATTTAAAAATTAGCGCCGAATACAGCTTGCGTTTTACGTAAATGAGCATGCATTTCATATTACAAACATATCTGTACAAACTTTACTATATTTTATGATTTATCATCTTATTTTACTAAATGAGTGGAAAATTTTCTAATTGAAAAAAAAGAAAGAAAATAAAATTCTGATTTAATCATATTTTACTGTAATTATAAGTACATTATAATTCATAATTATATTGACAATTTGACATGCACTTTAGATTTGATACTTTTGCATATAAACTCTTGCAAGAGTGGCACAGAACTGTTTTAAATTGTTTTAGAACCTATGAAGTAAGTCGTGTGCCATTTTCAATTATCGATAATAGTGGTGTTGTCGGTAGACAAAATATAAAATGTCATTAGGAAAAGCACAGGTGCCTGTAAGTTACAGTTTACGTAAAAATTTTACCATAACTTTTGAAATAGGGCAGACAGTGATTTTAAATTGAAAATTTAATTAATTTTTAAAAAGCAGGAGAGCATAACAATGACTAAGAATGAATGTTATTCAAGCAATCGGGGTTGTCATAGAAACCAACCTTGTCAGAATTGGTTTTAAAAACAACGAGAAAAAATTCTATGGTGTCATGAAAACGGATATTATCGTTTTTATATTCGAATTGGAATTAATATCGGTTTTTGGTGTCACAGAAACCAAGTTTATCGGTTTTCTTATTGGAAATAAACCAACCAGCTGACAGCTGTCAGTTTTAATGAAATAAACTTAAAAAAGACTGAATTTTGGTTGTTTTAGTTGTTGTTATTATTAATAAAGAAGATATCGTTATCCTATATCCAAAATGGTTTATCCACAGAACAAATAAACTGCAGATAGGACATTTTTGATATAGGCCAACGATATCCTGATTTTTACTAAAAGTTGTTTCATTTTTCTATAAATTACTTGCTATTTCCCCCCTGATTCCATGAGCTTCACTTTGTTTAGACGATGGCAGTGGTAATGGAACATTTTCCTCTTCTATATCATTGGATGACAAAAGGATATCATTTTCGTTGTATAAATGCTCGTTAATACTAGGTTTTATAATTTTTATGTGAGAATTTTATATTTGTTGGAGAAATAGTCTCTTGACCTACGTTTTTCATTTCCATTAATTTTCAGCTGGCCTCACTGTCGGCAAATGTACCACTCCATGACATTCATTACATCAGACAAAATTTCTGATACTGGCTTATGCATAAATCATTCCCGACTAATCTTTGTTATGACCCTTCTGCTAAAAAGCGAAACGTAGCAGCAAGTTGTAAAATCGGAAAAATTTTAGATCGCGACAAATGTTATTTAATAGCATTAAGTACCATACGAAATGCTTCTTTGTTTAAGCGATAATTAGAAAAAAAATCTGTAAAATATAGTTAAATATATGAGTACAAGAAACTTCCTCCTGATTAAAAAACTTCTTACATTGCCTCCGGCAGCTCCAGTGGATTGCTACAATCTCTCAGGATTCTTCTCCTCACTCTGATCGCTTTTCTTCTAATAATAGAAATATCACTATTCCTGTTGACATTGTATTTATTTCTGAACATAAATAATTTAAATTTTTAAAATTTGTTTTATCAATTTCTAGCAAAACAGCTGATTCGAACATTGGTTTTAATTTACGTTCGAAATTAACGAATCCAACTTGGTTTCATGACACCAAATGAAACCAACAATGGTTTTCAAAAACGAAAATCACGAAAACCGACATTGTTTCTATGACAACCCCGAATACTTATAATTTTAGTGTTGTTTTGCGAAAAGATTAATACATACATAATTGATTATTACAATCCTTCAGGCCGGATTACGACCTAGTTTCTCACACCACTTATGTTGTGTGTGTTAATTGTATACATGAGTGGCTGGATCAACAGTTTAAAGTCGACTCCGAACGACAGATTTTTGAGAAACTTGTCATTGCAAAATTTTTGTTTGAAATCTGCTAAGAGGTAGTCGCCGAAGAAATATGTTTTCGTATTTAATTTTTGGAGATGTCTGACCTGGGGTTTGAGGCCTCATGTCTAATAAGACAACGGCCACTATGAAACCAATAATACGTGGATGTTTTGCGCAGTGGTTGGATTAGGAGTTTACAGAATAGCAGGAGGCAAAGAAGAAATAGAGTGTATGGGAAATGTGGCTAGCTTATCCCTTTTATGGGAGACTTCTCGTGTTCTAATAAAATGTAGTGTAATGCAGTCAAATTGCATGCATGCAGTGCAGTGATCCAATAATTTTATATTTCCTTACTTCGTGAACAAACAAAATTGACCAGGCCATCACAATCAACGACGACCACTATAGTTCTATTGACTGATCTGGACACCAACGACATGTGGTATGATCAGGACGGTCCTAGGTGTCACAAAAGTCTTGCTACATAGGATATTCTATACGAGCGATTTGTCGGTCGTGGTTATCTCACGCGGAAGTGATGTAAACTGATCACCGTGATCGACCGATTTAGTGTCGTCAGACTGATTCATAAGCGATAAACCACAGCAGTTGCTGCAGCCTACATAACTCACACCACAGGTTAAATCCAGCCTGTTTTATGCAACAGTTATGTGAATGTTATCGAATTTCGAATGACGATCACTCAGAGAAGCTTTGGTAAATATATGAACGACATTATAATATATTATATTATTTATACCAATAAAAAATTTCAATTACATTTAACACACACATTGCTTTATTTAAACTTTTAAAATTGGAAGCGTTAAATAAAAGACCCGCTTAATTGCTAAATTGGTATTACAACCCCTTAGCCAGGACACTACTCATGTTGTGTGTGTTAATTTTGTCAATCAGTGGCGGGACCTACTGTTTAAATGTGATTCCGTGCCAGATTGTTCAGAAGCTCAAGGATAAATAAATAAAATTGCCATGCCAGTGATAACTACATCGATGTGACGGTATGGAAAGTATTTCTAAAAAATGTAACCTGGAAGAGCTGTTTATAAATTGGTGTTCCTATGGTTAATCACGATGTTTTGCAATTCACACCCGAGGTCGCCGACTTCCTCAGCAGATTTCTGGCAAAAACTCTGAGATTAAAAAAAAAATTGCCATGAAAAAGATTCTCAAAAACTGTCGTGCGGAGTCGCCTTTAAACTATAGGTCTAGCCACTAGGTCGTAACCCAGACTGAACGGTTGTAGCGATGATTTATTTATATTATATGTTGTCGGTACTCCTGCAAACCTCTCTCCACTCATTCTTACATTCTGTAGCTGTGAATCGTTTTAATTCTGTTACAAACTGTACGTATGATAACGTTCGTTCTTATGTTATTACTTGAGGTTTTTCTTTTCACCTGCCAATAAAATATTCTCAATAGATTTCTTATTTTTTATGCTCAAATCTTTTTTGGTATTTTGCCAAAATTGATTTTTGAAGCATTAGGGAAAAATATTAGCGAAAAAGGAGAAAATATAGAATATAATTTCTTTTTTACAACATGTGGTTACAAAAAGGATGAAAATTTATGTAAAGAAGGCTGCTGCTTTGCATAAGGTTTTCAACATTGTGATAAAAATTATCAGCAGACACAGAAATTGCGGGGCGAATAGCAATGATGTGGATGGTGTTTTGTGGTTACATCTGTAGTAGTTTCATTTTAGTTTAGATTGCAGGAATTATGTCCTTTCCTTGAAAGCAGAATACGATTTTCTTTTCACTACGAGGATTGCGATTTAAGACAGTTAATCCAATATTTTCTTGCAGTATGACTCATGTCGATATTTCAAAAATACCCGATACATTGAAACAATGCAGTGTTTTCTTTTTCTGATCAACATCGATGATTTTTATGAAGTTGAAAACTTAAGGCAAATACAATATGTCATATATAATCGACCCATAAATGTAATAAAAAGTTGTGTAAATACATTCTTAAAGACAGCTTAAGTGAAGTTTGATTGGATGCAGGGATGGGCTTTCATTGGTGTAACTGTATTTGAATTTAAGATTGTTGCACACGGTTGTGGGAAGCAGCACCATTAGCCCTATGGTTAGATTAATAATGGACAAGTCTAACGTGAGATACATTAGGAACCAGACAATTTGACGGAAGACAAATCCAACGCTACATTATCAGGTACCTAACAAAATGAATTGAAGGCAGTATCCACCTTCATCGTTCGCTAAACAGTATGATTTTTTAAAATGCTTGACAATGACATACTCTTTTAAGAAAGCGACCATTCTTTAGTATACAGATAGATAGACATATATTGGAATAGAGTAATTGTCTTCTATCTTAAAATTAAATACTCACAGACCATGATGAACTTGTAAAATGCTACCAAACCGAAGGTTCACACATTGAAGGATGTCCTCAATTCAACTTAAGCATGACTTATAGAGAATGGGACACAGTAATTCTATACGTCAGGCAGAGCGCAATCGCTGCACTCAACTTCAATGTGGTTGATTAGAGATGGTATAGAGTGGAAAGTTTAATCAGCTAATTGTAGAAAATTGAACTCCAGGTCATGTGGGCATTCGATGTAATTAGCAGATAAATCAGATCGCAACGTGGGTGGTTTTAACGCTGCTAATGTGACCAGGAGCCTACTGCGGACTAGGATGTGAAGATTGAAAGATAAAGAAAGGCGGATACTCTTATCAAATCAAATGGGTTTGAGACAATTTTAGATTTTATTGAAGAATTGCAATGTCTAGCGATTTAAATTGAGCATCAGGGTAATGATAACTAGCTTTTTATAGGGCATTGCATACTTGTGTTAGAGTAGGGATCGATTTAAGCACTACATGTAGACATATCAAATAGAACGAATAACCAGAACTCCTATTCTCATCTTGTGTGGCGTTAATACATATCATGAGGTAATACCTGTATATTTATCAAGTAACTAACTGCACCTTGTGAGTGTTGCTGCGCCACCAACTAAAATAAATTTGAATTACTCAAATGTCCAATTCATTTTGAATCATTTTATTGATTTTGTTTCCCGTTGTCCTGATGATTCAGATGAACGGGCCTGAGTAGTACGCATCAGTTTCTAATCTCACTTCTCGTTGATTAAGTGATTTAAGCGAACGGGTCTCAACGGCATATACTCGAAGATTTACGAGTCACAATGCTCCTCTGATTCTGAGGCTCGTAATGCTCTTTTCTTCCGTGCTTGAGGTATAGGTCAACCAATTGCTTGTCATTCATTTTGAATAATTTTCAGTGACGCCATCCATCGGAAATTAATCGCAATAACCTCCGTCGACTCATGCGCAACAACTTTGTTAAAGAATGCATAGTTAACGATTTAGTTCATTTTAAGTAACTTTCAGTGGCGCCATCTGCCGGAAATTAGTCATACCAACTTAGAAACCTTCCCCGGCTCATGCGCAACAACTTTGCTAATGATCTTAACATGATCAAATGCATAGTTTACGATTCTATAAGGTACATACAAACAAACATACATTTTTATATATATAGACTATGGGAGGTGACACGCCCACTATAGGCAATCTACCCATTTTGTTCATATATACGTCGAAGCCTTCCATACAAAATTTGAGGACTCTAGCTGTTGTAGTTTATGAGATATGCGACATTAAATACTTATTGGGTATGTGGGCGTGGCACCTCGCCTACTTCAAATTTTAAAATAAAAGTAGCCTATAACTTCTTCTAGACTTACATGAAGATACTGTGAAAATTTCAAAAAAATCGGTCCAGCCGTTTAGCCGTCTATAGACTTCAAACAAACAAACAAACCCACAAACAAACAAACCCACAAACAAATAAACACACATTCATTTTTATATATAAGCAGGTGGACAGAAATACCTTGCTAGGACAACAGAATTGTGATATTATCTTATATACACAAATCGACGGGTCACCTTACTCCATTACACCTACGTCATAAGTGTGTTAAGTGTTATTTTACTCCCATTTTGTCACAAAAATTAAATGACATACAGGAAATCGATTTATTTCCTGATAAATAGGTGTAGCATCGATGTTACTTTGTGTTGCATTACATCGAAAAAACTTTACTTGCATGTTAGTCTTCAAATTAGTTTGTAATTGGTGTTTAGCCCATTCAGTACATGTCAAAAGAAGATGGTAATCAACGATCTATAGTGCTTGCCATTGATAGTGTTACGTTTTTATCTTTTTAAAAACGTTAAAAATATGAGTTCGTAGATTGCAAATAAAATAAAAATGAATTTGTGTTTAGTTTTAAATCAATTTTTTATTGTTCACACAATTCCGTGTGCAACCTTTTACGACTCTGTTCAAACAACAACAATTTGTTTTAATTGTTATTCTCCTTTACACTCTTCCGCGTACACAATAACAATTGTTCAATAGATCTTTATAACAGAGATCTTCAAACCAAAATTATTCTCTTCGCACGCAACATGTCTTCACACAAGACTGACTGAATTCTTTCTGATCTCGGTGCTGGCTTTTGACTTGCCTTTTAGATAGATGGGTAAATTGTCTGATGAATACTTTCGGAGGAGAATGACTGCCTTTGAGAAATATCTAGAAATGTAAACAAGTTGTTTTCATTATTGTTATTTGTGTATTTTGTTTACATTTGTGCTTGCAGTGTTTGTGTTGCTTGTTTACTTTGTTTATCGCCTTGATCATGTAAACAAGTCCATTGTTTTTGTACCTCTTGTTTATTCTTTGATCATGTAAACAAGTTGTTTTGTTTTTGGAGCTTTTGTTTATAATTTTAATAAAACCATTTCCGTTTTCGTAACAGTAGTGATGGCTTGGCCAACTTTGTCCTCAAAGTAATATGAACCATTTTTGCATGACTCATAAATTCCGATTGAAGTTGACCGAGTGGATAGGTTATGCTGGATTTGAGATCACTGTGGCTAATGATTCACATAACATTCAAGTGAGACGACCATGCTCTCAAATCGCTCGTACAGAATATTTAATGTTCCGTGAGCTGTGTGTTACATAGCAACGTTCTATTGAAACCACATGTTATTGGTGTGCAAATAACCCAATTCAATTCAAAAGAAGTTTGTAACCATGGGACTAAAGTGCTTGACATTGACAGGCGAACATTGTCCTTAAAGTAATATGAACTGATCACACCAAACAGCAGTATCATCGCTGAAGACAATATTACGTTAAAAGCTAGTTTCAGTTGCCAACTGCGAAATGCTGAGTTCTTATTAGCGATGTAAAATGGACTGCTTCGGATGTTTGTTATGTTATATTATCTTTTCGGTATATCTGGCGTTTCGTTAAGGCACGGGTGTTGATAGATTGTCTAATGAACCAAAGGACTATAATTTGTCCACCACACAACAAGAGTGCTTTCGGTGGCACGATTATAGCGATAGTATAGATTGGAAACAAATCGTCCTTTAGTAACATTATTTCAAAGTAGAATTTGCAATATATTGTCGTTAACGTGTGACGTCATATATCATATCATATCATATATATTCATATATATGAATTTGTCTATAATATGGCTTTTCGCAAAAATATTTACTCATTTATTATATTTATTATTTCTATTTTTAATTAAAAATGCCAAAACCGATTCAAAAAACTGAAATAATAACGGGTTTGTGTGAAAAATACATATTGGACATTATTATGGCTGATTCAAGTAAATAGGAAAAAAATAATTACATGTTTACATTTAAATAAATCTCTTTCAAGGTGATGATGACGATGAAGAACAAATAAATTAAATGTTCTTAACAAACGTCGCTAGTTTGCTCATTAATCGCAGAAGCATCCACCTTGGAGTTCCAAAATCCAATAAGAGGAACCAAAACAAAAGGTGACAAAACGTGTTTTTAAAGCAATTTTAAATTTGAAAGAAAAATTCTTAAGCTTGCCTAAAGCAGAAGAACGACAACAAATTCTGTTCGCAACTAAAGACGAAATGCCTGGTTGCTTAGGGTATATATACGCTCTATATATAGCTCTGAAATAAGATTATCTGAAGCATCTGTCAAACACCAAGAGTTATTTTTTCTCGAAAACGCCAATATGTTCAAGCAGTTTGTGACTACAAATTACGAATAAGACAACTAACAATAGGTTATCCAGGTAGCGTACATGACGCAAAAATTTTTTTAAACTCTCCACTAGCAAAACACCCTGAACGATTTTTGTCGCCACCAAAATGGATTGCTGGTGATAGCGCTTATCCTCTAAAGACATTTTTGTTGACGCCTTTTAGAGGAAACAGCATCGAACATTCCAAAGCTGAAAGGGATCCCTACAACAAACACTTTTCTAAATATCGAGTTCGCATTTTAAAGGTGAAATTTTTTGTTTAGTTATGACAAAACAATAAACACATCACAAAAGGTGTTATTATTTTATGACTTTTTTCTTTGAAGCACAACAACTGTTTTTTTTAAACTATCATATAACTTTAGTATTTTATGACAATAAGACTAGATAGCACACCGTGTGAATACCCCAATTATATTAGTAATTAAGTATTATTTTAACAAAAAATTTATTTAATAAAGTCAAAGTCAAATAGTGTGGAATAAACTTTTCCTACTTCCTCAAACCTTGAAATAATTCTAAAATAACTTTTCCCTTCTGTTTTTTCGGAAAGTCAGTTGTAATTACGTTTATTCCTTCAGGAAGTTTAGAAGATCAACTTTTCTTTTGTTTAAGTGCCCTTGTCTCTGTCTGAAGTATTGTTTTTAATTAAATTCTTTGAAATCAGAGAACAAAAATTTTTAACACAATTATCAGGAAACAAATTGGCGTTCATAGTTAATAAAATGAATTTAATTTCGATTTTAATTTAATTTTCGCAGCAATTTTACCAAGGAAAGTAAATGAAAAATGATGTCCTTGCTAACAGAATTTAAGCTTAATGTCAATAAACTCAAAATATGCATGCATGCATAATATTTATTCATTTTTTCATTCATTCATGCACTCATTCGCATTTTCATTCAATAATTCAGTAGCATTTCGCGTGTACAAGTGTCATAAAACCCATCAACAAAATGCAATGACAGCACAAAATCATTTTTGCTAGCAATGTAAAGATATCATCAGTGATATAACGGGAAAAAGAGATTGGAAAGGGTTGGAATCGTGTTGAGGCGTACACTTGAAATGAAAGTGTTTTTCAAAAATTTTTATATGCAATAATTCAAGGTAAAGATGACATGAATGTATGGAGAAAATTAATGCAATGACAGTTAATTGGGGGCAATGTCATTGCACTTCAAATGATGAATCAATAAATAAATGTTTGCTATGAAACTCATCTAGACAGCTTCTGTAGTTTTCAAAAATACTGTATGCTCTGCGAATAATCAGACCTGATTTTATTCAAATCGCTTCCATCAATAAATTATGGATGACCATAATTCCTTTGTCTGCGGTTGCCCAGTATCGGATAATGTAGTATATTCTTCATCGTCAACAACTTTTGCGGAACTGATTGTTAGATGTTCCCAGCAGCCAGGAATATTTACCGAAAACTCTCCGGCGATCCTAAGGCTTGTATTGACCATTCACAGCCACTTGTTTGGCCAACACCTCTGGTTGTAACTGCTTAGTGATAGTGAATAATACATTATATGATGTTGTTTTAAAAGCACCAACCTATCTCGGATTTCTGAATCGACATTTTAAAATCAACCTATAGTGGTCGCCATCGAGAGTGATGGCCTTTCCAATATCGTTCTAAAAGAAATAAAATCCCATGACGCAGCCAGCTCCAAATCTACACAGCAAAATTACTTTCTCGTGGTGCATTGGACGGTCTTAGATCTAAGATGTAGATTGATATCATCACAAATTCGACAATTTTGTTTGTTCACGTTCATCCCAAGATAGGGTCAACGCTGAGGATGATTATTCTATGAAAATTATGGCCACGGCGTTGCCTAGGTCAGTTGAATTGAAAACTTTTGTGGAATGTGTATGTGCTTCTACATTTTCTTTGGCCATACAAGCGCCTGTTAAGAGTGTTTCTTTAATGTAAGCTTGGTACCTTTCGTTACATGAAAGAGAAGACCTATGTAAGCATGTTGTGTAAAACATCCATTTATGTTCGTGTCGGCATTACGATCTAGTTTCACACGCCATTTATATTATGTGTGTTAATTTTACACATGAGTGGCGGGACCTAATGTTTATTTGCTTAATGAACCAGTGGACTTTAATTTGTCCACCACATGGGAAGCAGCCATCCGAACTACAGATTTTTAAAATACTTTTCAGGACAATTTTGTTTTACTCTAAGAGTTTATGCCAGAAGTCTGCTGAATGGAAGCCGCCGGAGAAATACGGTTAATTCAACAAATTAACTCATGTCTCGTTCTGAACATTAAATTTTTTTGTTATGTTTCCAAAAAAGATGCTTCTGTTACTTAAAGTTGATCATTCCAACAATATTCTTCAATAACACCCTTAAATTGAAATTGGAATTCAACCTTTCAATGCAAAAAAAACTTCAAATAATGTTTAATTTTCATCACAAAATAAAATTCTTAAATAGAGTTTATTTTAAATGCTTCAATCAATTACATCTTTTAATCGGATCAATTTTTCTTTTATCAAATTTATAGTTCTTTGTGTTGGCTATTGAATATTTTACATTTGTTTAAAAAAAAACTGAACAATTTCCTAAATTAATTTCATTTTCTTTAATAAAACTGTATCAATCAAATTTACAGATGTATGGTGTAATATCAAATAAAATTTAAAGCTACAGTCAGTCAAACCATCCTATACAAGCTATATAACCAACGCAATAACATTATCCCGGTGAATAATGTCATGAAATTCTTTTTTTAAATATGATTTTGGCGTATGTCCAATGGGGGGTCATGAGTTTCACTAATTCAATTCGATCAATATAATTTTAAAATACGTTTTCCAATAGATCTGTTCATATGGTTTCAATGGGGACTGAACTATAGGCTTCCAATGCTTCTAGAGTTGCTGATGTTGGTCCATAACAATTATTTTATATAGTCTTATAAAAAGTAATTCAAATAAATTAAATCACACGTAGAATTGGGCCAGTAAATATGGCCTCATTCTAAATGAAGGTCTTCACAAAATTATGTGATAAAGATACACCGTCTTGTTGGAACTAAATGTCTATGATGTTTTACTTTATTTTTGTACATGAGTGGAGGGACTTACAGTTTAAAGTTGTCTCCAACGACAGATTTTAGACATACTTTTCATGTCTCCAATCCCAATCGACAAAAAGTAACAACGAATTGAAAATTCTGAGAAAGGTTTGAAGATGTTCCAACAAAGAAAAAAACCGAACTTATGCATTGATATGTGAAAAGCTAGGGCCATGTCCTCTGTTAAATTTCAAAAGGAAATCAAAATCAAAAAGATCGTTATCATCTTCAAAGCGAATAAAACACTGGGAAGGTTAAAGCATCAGTATTTAAAAATAAGACGAAAAAACCACAACCATTACATGTCGCTATTGAGGCGTTTTTAATGATACACTACGAGGTTTTATTTAAAAATGGTGGGCATCACCTAAGCATGTGGTCAAAAAGGATTTGGCATACCGAATCTGATATACTATGCCACTCGGCTTGAATTAATTGCCAAAGGTCATCAGAAGTAGTGGGAAACTAACCATTTCTTGAGTACTCTCCAGCTAATTAAGGGTCATTATCTTGCTGGTACATGCATCGAAGTGGCATATTTTTATTCGGCATAATGTAGCATTGGAGTCACCGTAGTATAGTAGGTAGTGTGTTGGCTTATTAGATGTGAGCCCTCGGTTCAAACCCCAGGTCAGGCGGTCTCCAACTGAACGTTATATGAAAAAAATATTTCAAAGGACTACAGCATAATCCGCTACTATCTAAATGCCTTGTAAACGATATTGCGAGGTAACACTTTAGCAAGATCTTTACCTCCCAACAACAATATTTCTGCCACCTTACTTTATTGTCTTAAGAGTGAACTGAGGATTGTACAGGCCAATAAACCTCCTTACAGTGTGAAAATCTTGATCTGAGTTAAATAAATTAAATTTTTCAAATAACCACAATGTATCCACTCTTAAATAATGGTGGCCTTAATATTACTATTTTTTCTTACCTTTTAAAAATGTTTAAAATATGAGCTCGTAGATTGCAAATAATATAAAAATAAATTTGTGTTCAGTTTTAACTAAAATTCTTTATTATTCGCACAATTCTGAGTGCCACTATTCTCAACTTAATCTAGCAGCAACAATTGCTTTTCTTTGTTATTCTTCTGCATTAACAATGCCAATTGCTAGACAATTATTCGACAGATCTTTGAAACGGAGATCTTCAAACCACGATTATTCTCTTCAAACGCACCGCGTCTTCACACAAGTCTGACTGAACTTTACTGACTCATTCGCCTGCTTTGCCTTGCCTTTTATGTCGCAGGGTAAACAGTCTGATGAATGTTGTTGAATGTTCGTAACTTCGCCTTCTCGAAAACTCTATAATTGTAAACATCGTTATTTACGTTTATTCTTGTAGCGTTTGTTGTTGTTTACATTTACATTTTTTCATGCTGGTTTTTTGTTGTATTTTTGTTTACTTGTTTACCAATTTTTATACTGGTATTTGTTGTTATATTAAGCAGTGCGATAATTTTTAAGCAGCATTGTTTTGTTTTTGTAACTTTTGTTTATAATTTTGATATTAAGCGATGTAAAAGCAAAACACCAGTATCTAGATTTTTCATTTTCGTAACAATATTCATTGTCAGCATTGGCAGCACATTTTCCATTAGTCGTCAAGGTAATGTGTTTTGACTCTACTAGACTATGTTGTATAGAAATGCATAAAGTTTGTGTTATACAGGGAATTTCAGAAGAAGATAACATTGCAACGACTATTGATGATACAGCGGCATGATAGGAAAAATGTGTACATACATACATACATAATTGAAGTTCAGAAGATGGACCACCTAAGATAAAGCCGAGAGAATGAGAGAGAAAGATTTGCAGGCAATAACCTTTAAAATAAACCGTAGTCTAATTGGTAGTGAGTTGGCTTATTAGACGTGAGGCCACAGTTCAAACTCCAGGTCAAAAAAGATTTCTTCGGCGACTTCCTGTCAACAGACAATATAAAGATTAAATAAAACTGCCATGAAAAGTTTCTCAAAAATTTGTCGTTCCGAATCGACTTTCAACTTTAGCTCTCGCTGTTTATGTATGTAATTAACACGGGCAACATGTTGTAAAAGCTAGGTTGTAATCCTAACTTAAATATTGTAATGATCAATCAAGTAAGTAAATAATCTCTAAATTGTAAATGGTAGACATTAATTTGTCACCCAAAGAAATATTTCATTAAGTTTTACAAATTCTCTGATATTTTCGCAGATTTCAAACCCAAAAACTATTATTTTCAATACACATTAGTACATGTATACCATGCTTGAAAAGTTTCTCAAAAATCTGTAGTTCCGAATCGACTGTAGGTCCCGCCACTCATGTATAAAACTAAAACCCACAGCATAAGTGATGTGAGGAACTAGGTCGTAAACCTGACTAAAGGGTTGTAATGACCAGTTATGTATGTATACCACTTTATATAGTTCTGTAGGATATCAAAATACTTTACAATTTAAATTGAAAGAATTTAATTTAGTTGTTTAAGTGTTCACTTCTCTTTTTACATTGCTGTTGCACAGCTTAAGGCACTTTCATAACAACATAAAACAGAAATAAATTAAAAGCAGAATAAATGAAATATAAATTCTATTCAAATTTAATTTAAACCATTTGCACAAAGAATTTAATATAAATGTGTTTTATTTTTTTTCTTCTTATTCTTCCTTCTGGCTTCACACAAGAGATCTGTAGTAGAAGTAAAAACAATTTATATGGCAGTGCAACTAAAGAAATATAAACTGTCACAGAAAATTAAAAAACAAAGTGGTAGTAAAGTTCGTTTTGCTAAAATCAAAATATAAAAACATAAATAAATATAAAATATTTTCAATTCAAAAAATATGACTTTTAATTACGTTATGCAAGAAATTGTTTTATTCAAACACCCATTACAAAGGAGGATATTACATACATACATAATTGGACATTACCTCCCTTCAGTCAGGATTACGTCTTCATGCATCACTTATGTTGTGTGTGTTAATTTGTGTAAAATTTTAATAAATAAATTTATTTAACAGAGGCACAGCATAATATAATAATAACATACATAACTGATCGTTACAACTCTTTAGTCAGGACCTCTTATGTTGTGTGCTTTAATTTTTATATATGAGTGGTGGGACCTACAGTTGAAAGTCGACTCTTTCTGATCTTTTGAGAAACTTTTCATGGCAATTTTATTTACTCTCAGAGTTTTTGCCAGAAATTTGCTGAGAAAAAGTCGCCGAAGAAATATTTTTTCATATTTCGTTTCGGGTTTGAACCGAGACCTCAGGTCTAATAAGCCAACACACTATGTACTAGACCACGGCGACTTCGAGACATAGCATAACATAGGGCAATTATTTAACAAATTGAAGAAATTATGTGGTAAGTCGATGATAAGTCGTAAAAAATTTTCCAAGAGAGAGTTATGTTAAATTTTGCAACTTCTGACTACATATTCTGACTACGTATTCAAAATTTGGAAACAAACGTACATACATACATAATTAATCATTACAACCCTTCAGTCAGGATTACGACCTAGTTTCTCACACAACTTATGTTGTATGTGTTAATATTATCCATAAAAGACGGGACCTATAGTTTAAAGTCGACTCCGAACGACAGATTTCTGAGAAACTTTTCATGGCAATTTTTATCTACTTTCAGAGTTTTTGCCAGAAATCTGCTGAGAGAAAGTCGTCGAAGAAATATTTTTTGTATTTTGGTTTTGATGTCTGGCTTTGGAAAACTGCAAGTAATTCAAATGTAGATTTCAATTTGAAAAGTGTAAGAATAAATGCGTAGGCTCTATGCATACATAATTGGTCATTACAACCCTTCAGTCGGGATTACGAGCATACACTCTATGGTTTGTACAAAATTTTACTGACCAAGGACCTGAAGGACTATTAACAATAACGTGTGTTTGCTGAATGGGCTCTAGAGCAGTTGGCAACTGATCGAAAAATCATCCAAGAACGTCCAATGCAATCCGAGGACATAACTGTTTGGTGCGTGAGAGACGTTAGACGCCATCTAACTGTCAACGATGTGGTTTGAATTGGATGGTGTGATATAAAGAATTGCTAATTTTGTTGTTGTTGTTGAGAAAGGCATTTATTGCGTATCCTCATTGATTGTTGGAAGTAAAAAGCATTATGAATTCTTAAGTCTTCCAAACTTCAGGTGAATTTGTTTTTTAGAATGTTTAAATACTCTCTCTCTTATTCACTATTTCCTTAATTAATTATGAACTGCCCTCACCTGATCCATCATGCACATCCCTATAAAAACTTGTCCATCTTGTTTTGTTTGTTAATAAAAAACTTTAAAAATTTTATATTTTATAATGAAAGAGGAATAAATTAATAAAATAAATATAGAAATACATCAATTGTTTATTATTTCTTAAAATTCACGTAATCGCGTAAATATATTGGAATACCTAGATTTTTGCTGTCCACTGTATGTCTATATCAACTTTATTTATTGATAGCAACAGGTTCCTAGTACATTTTCTTCTGCTCGAAATCAGCCTCATGAATTAGCGTCATTTACGTTTACACAAGTCCTATTTATAAAGTTCTAGCGTAGTTGCAAACCTTGACTACATTCGTTGCTTGTCATATTTTGTGTACAAAAAAGGGATGTTCCATACATATTGCACATACAATTTGAACAGAGATCTTAGCTTTTCTAGATTGTGTATACAATAAAATGTTGCTAATGATTTATTAACTTTATAGAATATGTATATAAACTTTTGTTTCAGTTTAATTGGACAAACGTTTATACGATTTTGTTTCAGTTTTGTAGGCATTCCCCACCAACCGCATAATAAGTAACGACTATAAGTTTGAATAGTTTGTTGATCAATAAAGTTGGACAACATCTGTTTAATAAGCACTAATGTCATACTCATGTTTGGTAAATTTTAATAAGTAGCAACGAACAGTGAATAAGTTCCACGTGTGAATGTTTGCCTGCATAAGTTGATACATATATCCCCCAAACATGTATCGCAACAGAACTACGATATTCAACAATAAATAAATTTGCATTCATCATGCATATTGTACCAAAAAGCCAATTACAGTGGTGAGTTCACGACATTGTTGCATTTATTGTAGCTTTTTTACTATATTACAGCATTCCATGTACTTACGACTGCAATTGGCTTTTGGAATGATCGATAGTTGCTACTTTGTTGCTTGTTGAGATTTGAAGCTTTGTAAGGATACATAAAAATATCTGCTTTTGTATATCAACAAATATGAATAAACATTTTTCAGAAATACAGCGAACTTTTTAAAGCTGTAGTAGCAAAATAAGTCACACAATATATTTATTGTGTGCATCAACTTGTTCGAACTTGGTCGTTATTTATTAAACATTTTGTTTTGTGACAGGTTTTAATTAAATATGCACTTTTGTTGTTAAACAATTTTGTTACAAAATAAAAGCAAACAAGTTTTTTGTAGTGAATAAATACATATTTATCAAGAATTTAATTCGAGCCATTTCAATAATAATAATTTTATATATTAAATGTGTTTAATGTTTCGGAATTAAATGAGCATAAAATTTCGAATTATCCAGCATCATAACGGCAGCAAAAGAGCTTTGATATATAAACAACAGTAAATTGTTAAATTAAATATATAAATTAAATATTTGATTTAAATTCAAATTTAATAATATATTAAACAAATAACAAGCCATTAAGCTGAAAATGTAAAAGTATTCTCACAAGATGATCGTCGTTCTCAAAATCGGGTAGCGAAATCAAAAATAATGTAGTTGCTATTTTTTGAAAAAAAATTAGTTGGTAACAATTCTTTCTCATGCTTCCGCTAAGTTATACTAACTTTAATCGAAGACAGAAGAGGATCATGCCGCAATACCTGTTTCAGTTTTCAATTTTTGACATTGAAGATAGCTTTTTAGAAGTCGCCGTAGTCTAGTAAGTAGTGTAGGCTTATTAGACGAAAAGCCAAGGTTCAAACCCCAGGCCAGACATCAAAGCAAAATACAAAAATATTTTCTTCCTCTCAGCATATTTCTGGCAAAAACTCTGAGAGTAAATAAAATTGCCATGAAAAGTTTCTCAAAAATCTGTCGTTCAGAGTCGACTTTAAACTGTAGGTCCTGCCACTCATGTATAAAATTAACACACACAACATAAGTGGTGTGAGAAACTACGTCGTAATCCTATCTAATGGGTTGTAATGGCCATTTATGTATATATGTGAAAACTTTAAATATTAAAATAATAATATTGTTACGTTTTTACCTTTTAAAAACGTTTAAAATATGAGCTCGTAGCTTTTAAATAAAATAAATATAAGTTTGTGTTTATTTTTAACTAAAATTCTGTTGTCGCAAGATTCTGTATGCCACTGTTCACAATTTGATATAACAATCACAATTGCTTTGTTTGTTACTCCTCTGTTTACACTCTTTATATAAACAATAACAATTACTAGACAATTGTTCGACAGATCTTTGTAACAGAGATCGTCAAACCACGATTACTCTCTTCAAACACACCGCGTCTTCACGCAAGACTGACAGAACTTTACTATCTCCGTCGCCTGCTTTGTCTTGAGTTTATTATGGCAAAGTAAACAATCAGATGAATGTTCTTGAAAGTGAACGTTTATGACTTCGCCTTCTCGAAATCTCTGTAAATATCAACATCGTTGTTTACTTCTATTATTTATTTTATTATTTTAGTGTCGTTGGTATATATTTGTTTACTTGGTGTTTGTTGTTTTATTAAGCAGTACGAGAATTTGTAAACAGTTTTGCTTACTGAATTGTTTTGTTTTTGTAACGTTTGTTTATAATTTTAATGTTAAGTGATGCAAAAGCAAAACACCAGTATCTGAATTTTTCATTTTCGTAAAATTATTATTAATTAATAAAATAATGAGTAAATTAATTAATAATTAATAATATAATACAATACTATAAAAAAAATTTTATGGGAACATGTATAAGATGCGCTGCACGTAGGGAAAAAATATAAAGGTGCCAAATTAATCCGCAAAAATTTATTTAGTAAAAGACTTAAAGATATTTGTATTTCATTCAAATCCCCTAGACCGCAATATTTTGGCAAAGCAAATATCCGTTCTTGTAAATTCAATTTTAATTTTAATTTAATTAAAAGCTATATTTATTCATGGATTTAATAAATAAGTAGTACAAAATAATTTCATTTTTTGTATAAGTTTACATAGTTCAATATAAAAATGACTAAATAAACAAAATTCTTTAAATTATAAAAATGTCATTAAATTTTAATAAAACAAAGCTATAACATATGCAAATCATCGCAAAAGGATGGAAAAGTCTAAGTGGGGCATTACACACCATGAGGGATTATTATAGACTAGAGAACATAATCGCTAATAATGTTGAAACGACATGTCACTTGTGTGCCCACATCATCCAATACAGACTAAAAGAAGTTAGTATTCATCGACATATTTCTGAAAGAAATATGGATGTTCTTGAACCTCAGATGGATATGTGCTGTGCCAAATTGGAAAATCGCTCAAAATAATATTTTAGTGGAAATTAGGATCAGCTGCCAATTTTTTCAGTACCCATATAGCGAACACACGGCATTATCTGCGTTGATTTGTCAAAACAGACTGAACATATGACAACTAATTTTAATAATAGAGATTATGATCTCATATATTGAAAATTGGACAATTGTTACGTTTTTACCCTTTCAAAAACGTTTAAAATATGAGTTCGTAGATTGCAAATAAAAAAATAAATAATTTGTATTTAGTTTTAGATAAATTCTTTATTGTTCGCACAATTTTGTGTGCTACTGTTCACAACTTGATGTAAACAACAACAATTTACTTTGCTAGTTATTCTTCTTTACACTCTTCTGCGTAAACACTAACAATTGTTCGTTAGATCTTTATAACGAAGATCTTCAAACCACGATTATTCTCTTCACAGGCAACGTGTCGTCACACAAGATTATATTCACTGATTATTTTTATTATATTTACCCACTTAATTGTTAATTCAATTCCAAATTCATTGGTAGCGAAATCTGACTTTCCTTGGAGGGTTATTCAGTTTAGTTTTGCTTAAAAAATTACAAATTATTTACTAATATTTAAGTATTGCAAATTGAAATCAGTATTTGCTTGTAGCAATGCTTTCTTAATAACATTTCAAGTTTTCAAATATTGTTGATATTGTTAATATGAGCCTTTTCCCAGGTATCATTATCGTATACATTTCTTGTTGTTTATGTTATATAATGTTTTCTAAAACCCAGTTGTAAAATTAAAATTCAGTGTGTACCCTTTCAACCTTTTCTTTATAATAATTCCCCAAAAAATTTGTTTTAGAATGGCTTTGAGAATATTTACCAATTTTTGAGTAGGCCAGAAAATTCATTCATCATATATTTTTTATTCAGTTGCTTTGTTATATGTTTACGTAACATATTATTCTTTTTCGATTTATTTTTCGTCTCTCTGGTTACATATCCTTTCTTGGTTTCTACTCTTTATTGTGTCCTTTTCAGTTAAGAACCCCAAGAGTTCAAATAATAATTACCCTTAGTTTTAGGAACTTTTTTTGTTAACTTTTCAGCTTATTTTCATAGTTATTATTACCCATAATATATTGGTATCCATCCTTATTGCTTTATCGTTTTCTAACTTTCGTTTCAAAATTACAAATTATGCAAATGCTGCGATGCGTATGATTTTCTCCTGTTTCTTGTAAATATTACACGAAGATTCAAAAAGAATGAACATACTGGGACTGTTGTGAAGAAGATGAATTGTTTGTTTTGTAAGGCAAAAATAAAGATAATCAGCTTTTAAAAATAAAACTAAAAATCATCAGCTGCTTTAGATACTTTGCCAGGGTAGTTGATTTTTAAAAATAAAATTTATAACGATTTAAAGTTATTTAATTTGGTTTAAAAAAACCTAATTTCGTTTTAAAAACCAAACAATTTAATATTCAAAACATTATTTATTTTACCATAATTAAACTTATACGAAACCGTTGAATATAGTTACTTTTTTACCTTTTAGAAACGTTTAAATATGAGCTCGTAGATTGAAAGTAAAAATAAAAATAAATTCTTGTTTAGCTTTAATTAAAATCCTTTATTGTTTATTGCAATTTGTGGATTCCACGCACATAAAACTGTTTGTCTCTTGAAGCAAACCAATTAGTCAACCAATTATCAATTTCCTCGTAGGAATCAAGAAGCTGCTCAGCCAATGCGTGTATAATCAATGAAAACAAATGGTAGTTGGAAGGAGCCAAGTCGGGTGAATATCGCAATTAGCGTAGCAGGTCCCAGTCTATTGCCATGGTTTTATCCTGAATTGGTTTTGCTTTGTATGCATTGAAAAATTACTTTGCCTTGTGACTTCTGATCAATTCTGGTCATTTTTCGATCAATGCATAGTGCAAATGAATCATTTGTTGTCAGTATCGATGTGTATTAATAGTTAGTTAGTTAGTTAATTTTTTGGCGACCGTGGTACAACACACCTTTCTATTCCCACCAGACAAGCTGTATTGTCTTCTTGTCGAATCGATATGATTTTGCAGTCGAAATTGGTGTTAGTCCCGGTTAACCCATGATTTTTTGTGTTTAGAATTCTCAAGATAAATCCATTTTTTATCACCAGTGAAGCAAAATTTCATAAGTGGTTTTTCGAGTTTCCATTTGATTGTCATTGAATTCATAACTTTTTTTCCAAACTTTTCCATTTTGCTCATCACTTATATACGCCCAGAAATTATTTGTTCTGCAGTATTCAACATTTTTTTCCTTTATTTCTGGCTCAAAGTATCATCTACATTGAATTTTGTTTGCAAATCGGCGTCCTCAAACTTGTTTGAATCAGTCTTCTGCGTGTTGCTTCTTATAGACTATGATACCCATATGCCCTATCGAGCATTCGATGCTGTTCTCCAGAGCTTTTCTTCAAAGGAAAAAATATAGTGTTGTTTGTTCACCGAATTGACGTATACTGAATAGGTTTGACAGATACCGCAGCCAACACAAAAGAAATGATGTTTGTTCACAAAGAACGTTCCTATGAAAGCTAACTTACTTAACAGGTCATTACAAGCCTTTAGTCAGGATCACAACCGACATTCTCACACTTATGTGTGTTAATGTTTATACATGAATGGCGGGGTCCTACAGTTTAAAGTCGACTTGGAAATACACCGAGATGCAGTCGACGAAGAAATATTTTTTCATATTTCGTTCAGTTCAAGAAATATTTGAAGAACATGAGAACCTTTACAGAGTACCATTGTAAAATAAAGCCTCTTCTAGTTTTTAAATTCAAATCTCTGAACAAATTTCAAAAGCAAATATTATAACTTTACTGCTATTTATGGAATTATATTAACGAAGATGATTGAAAACGTTTAAAAATATGGGAAAAAAGGACAGAAAAGAATACCATTCGTACACATTAGAAATATATTTATTTAAACAAAGTACTTTTTGTATATAGGCTCAGTATATTGCGATATGTTAAACAGCAAAACGTTAAAAATTCGTTGTAAATATACTGCAAACTACGTGACTGTGTTAACAATATATTGTATAAAACAATCATCACGTAAAAGTGTGAATAACAAGATATTGTTAACTTATAAGAATACCTATTAAAGTGACTGACCTACTTTATAAACAATAAAATAGGAAAAACCAAATTAACGAAAGTATGGGGAGAAGTATTCAGGCAAATAAAACAAAAAATAGTTTCGTTAAAGTCCTTATTTTCTTAATTTCATTTTCGCACTTAACATCATTAACCATTTATTATTGACGTACCAAGGGTTTCGAGAAGTCTCCCATGATAATTTTACAGGACAACAGTTTTCCAAATAATTGAACATCCCTATGGTGTATTAATAACACATTTTGTTCCACCCAAGATTATCAATAAAAATTGCAATAAATTGTAGTGGATGACTGAAGTTTCAGATTTAATAACTAAGATTTAATTTTAATTTATGAGCTTCGTATATAATCTGTAACATATTGTTACGAAAACGGAAAAATCTTGATATTGGTGTTTTGCTTTTACATTAACATTGTAATTATAAACAAAACGTACGAAAACAAAAACAAAGAACTCGTTTACAAATTATTGCACTGCGTAATAAACAATGAATACCATAAAAAACTGATATACAAGTGAACAAAAATATATAAAGAAATAACAGCACAAAAAAAATTTTAAACAAGTAAACAAAAATACAACAACAAACACTACAAGACTGAATGTAAACAAAATACACAAACAACAATAATGAAACATCTATGTTTACATTTATTGAGATCTCGAGAAGTTGCAGCCACGAACATTCGCCTTCAAGAATATTCATCAGACCGTTTACTTTGCCATACAAAAGGCAAGGCAAAGCAGGCAACTGAGTTAGTAAAAGTTCAGTCAGTCTTGTGTGAAGACGCAGTGCGCTTGCAGAGATTAATCGTGCTTTGCGGATCTGTCGAACAATTGTCTAGTAATTGTTATTGTTTATGCAAAGGGTGTAAACAGAGATAACAAACAAAGCAATTGTTGTCGTTGACATCCAGTTGTGAACAGTGGTAAACAGAATTGTGCGAATAATAAAGAATTTTAATTAAAACTAAATACAGATTTATTTTTATTTTTATTTGTAATCTACGGGCTCATATTTCAAACGTTTTTAAAAGGTAAATACATAGCTTTATTAATTTTAAATAAAACAAAGATAAGTGATAAAAAAAAGCCTTGCGAGATCAAATCATACAATCTCAGTGGCCAGTTCACCCCAACTTCATGTGAAATGAACATACACTCAAATCACTCGAGAAGAATATCCAATGTGCTGACCAGATCGTTTATTTCAGTCCAAAAGAAGTTGGTAATCATCTACCTGTAGTTCTTGCTGTTAACCGTGATGGTATTGGAATTATGCTCTCAAATTCGAAAATTTTGTTTGGTCACGTACCCATTCTCCAAAAATGGGGCTAATAGCTGAAGAGGATTTTCGATTAAATTTTGGATTAATTGGCAACTGTTCCAGAGTACATTCAGCGAACATACGTCGTTGTCTATGATCGTTTACCTACATTTACAGGGTCTGTTGAATTATGTACGGGTGCAGTTCCATCGCACGATGCAAAATTTGCTAATTTGTGGCCTGAGAAAAGCTGAGTTCTTGTAAGAGATTCAAAATTGAATGAATTTTATTCTCCAGCACAGGCATTGGCGAAATTTTAGGCAGACCTTACATTTCTTTAACGTGCGTGTGGTGTTTAATAGTTTACTGAACAGTGGACTCGATTTTATTCACCACTTTGTTGTCTCTGTAGGATGATTATATCGATCGTAATATGGACAAAGTATGCGCTATGTCCCCGTAGTCTAGTAGGTAGTGTGTTGGCTTATTAGACATAGGGCCTCACTTTAAACCCCAGGTCAGACAGCAAAACGAAAATATGAAAAAATATTTCTTCGGCGACTTCCTGTCAGCAGATTTCTGGCAAAAACTCTCAGAGTAAATAAATCTGCCATGAAAAGTTACTCAAAAATCTGTCGTTCGTAGTTGACTTTAAATTGTAGGTCCCGCCACTCATGTACCAAATTAACACACACAACATAAGGGGTGTGAGAAATTAGGTCGAAATTCTGACTGACATTTTCCATGGTTATCTTGCAAAACGGACTAAATAAATGACAACTTTTTGACAGCTGTGGCTTCAACAAGATGAGCGTTATCAACTCAATATTATGCGTTGTTTTATTGGCGTTGGTGGTGAGGAAGTTTATAATTGATTCTTACCATTTAGCTATAGGTAGAACTGGCTGATCTTGTTGTAATCTTCGTTGTTGATTGTATGTTCTTAATTGATTATTAAAATCAGTCATTTTTATGAAACTTCTGCCGTCATCTACAATTCATGTTAGTTTATTTTGAGATTGTCTTTGTATTTGACGTCTTTACTTTAACTTTTTATTATAAAATTAATACCGTTTAAAAATGTAAAATCCTTTTCATTATACTCAGGATGTATATCCTCCATTAATTTCAATATTTATTCGATTTCCATTAAATTTATTTTTATTACAACTATTTACACTGGTCTGCAGAATCTACCACATCATTAAAAAACCATTTAAACTTATTCCGCATTGCCTTCAGCAATTTTTCATATCAACGAAGAAACTCAAATAAAAAAAGGAAGCAAATATGATATTCATGAAAATAAACGGAAAGGAACAGAAAAACAGGAGATAAAATCTTGGTAAAATATATTTATTTTACTGCTGCAATTCTGGAAATTATGGTGGAAAATAAAATTAAATTTGTGTTTTAATGGTTTGAAAATACAATATTCGCTACGTAGTTTCGAATAGAATACAACCATAACTTCAAGATACAAAGCAGTCAAAAAAAAGCATGGCCCATAATGAGATTGACAGCGGTAACTTCAAATATTGTCATATCACTGACTACATATTTAGACAAGTAACAACCCAACATTGAAGTTACATTTTTAACCTTTTAAAAACGTTTAAAATATGAGTTCGTAGATTGCTTAATAAAAGTATAATTGTGTTTAATTTTAAAATAAATACTTTATTGTTCGCACAATTCCATGTGCCACTATTCGAAACTTGATTTGAACAGCAACAATTTGCTTTATTTGTTATTCTTCTTTACACTCTCGTGCGTACACAAAAAACTGTTCGTTAAATCTTTACAACGGAAATTTTCAAACCACGATTATTCTTTTCAAACGCAACGCGTCTTCACACAAGACTGACTGAATTTTTACTGATGATGGTGCCTGCTTTGTCTCGCCTTTTATATCGTTGGGTAAATAGTCTGATGAATGCTCTTGAAGGAGAATGACTTTGCCTTCGCGAAATCTCTATAAATATAAACATGTTGCTTACGTTATTGTTGTTTGTGTATTTTGTTTACGTTTGTCCTTGCAGTGTTGTTGTTGCCTGTTTATTTACTTGTTTATCGCCTTTTTATACTGATGTTATAGCTATATTTTTGTTTATACGTTGATCATGTAAACAAGTCCATTGTTTTTGTTTTTATAGCTTTTGTTTATTATTTTAATGTTAAACGATAACACCATTTCCATTTTCGTAAAAATATTATAGTCTACCACGAAGCACTCGAAATTGCTGACTTTTTTTATAATTTATTAATATTAATTGTAAATAAAACAAAAAAGTTTTCTGGGAATTATTTAAATTTTTATTACGGTAGAGGGATCTATGACAACTATGTGTACAAAAACAATGAACTTGTTTGCAAATTATCGCACTGCGTAATATACCAACAACCACCAGTATAAAAAAGGGATAAACAAGTAAACAAAAATATACCAACAAGCACCACAAGAATAAATGTAAACAAAATGCGCAAACAATAATTATGAAACAACGATATTTACATTTATAGAAAGAAGAAGGCGAAGCCACGAACATTCGCATTCAAGAATATTCATCAGACTATTTACGTTGCCATATAAAAGGTAAAGCAAAGCAGGCAACTGAGTTAGTAAAAGTGCAGTTAGTCTTGTGTGAAGACGCGGTATGTTTGAAGAGAGTAATCATGGTTTGAAAATCTGTCGAATAATTGTTTAGTGATTGTTAGTGTTTACGCAAAAGAGTGTAAAGAAGAATAACAGACAAAGCAATTGCTGTTGTTTGCATCAAGTTGTGAACAGTGGCACACAGTATTGTGCTAAAAATAAAGAATTTTACTTACAACTAAATACAAATTTATTATTATTTTATTTGCAATCTACGAACTCATGTTTTAAACGTTTTTAAAAGCAAAAAACATAACAGTACTTATTCCTTTAAATATCCCTAGAGAAAGAAGTCCAACGGTGTCAAGTCAAATCGCCACGACGATAACACGGCCATTGAATTTCTTGTACAACAGTGCCATTGCTTCATTGGCTGTAGGGAAAGTGTTAGCACCCTCCAGGAACTACACAACATCTATTCCTTCCCACAAAAAGTCAGTTAGTATATTGCGAAAGCGAATTTTAAAGAAGTGCAGGCTGATGATGCCATCAGCCCATAAACTCCACCAAATAGTTTTTATTTAATAAATTTTATAGGTTTTGTGTTTATTTTGTATGTCACTGCCTGTTACCGTCAGATTAAATACTTTTCAATTTATTTGCCAAATCTCTCTGTTTATTTCCTTTTTCCAATTTAGCAAAACTTTGTCAATTTAGTTTTAGTTCTTTATTTGTTGAACAACAATTCTTTTTCGATTACATATTAGCAGAAAATTCGAAAAAAAATATATATTTATTAAGTCTTACTGATAAATGTTGTTTTTTAAATATCAAATACATACAGCATTCGTATCAGTGCTGCGTATACTTCATGTTGTGTTATGGCAAATATTACTCATACGTATCCTAGTGCCGGTATAGAAATCTATACAAGGTTGTACAGTCATTAACGTTCATTTGTCGGCAATGGCCATTCTTTTTTTATTAAAAATCATTTAAACATTTAAATAAAACTTAAAAATATTTTAATTTAATATTAAATAATTCATAAAAAATGGGAAAATTGGAGGCACACAATTTTATTTAAATTTAAAAAATTAGAAAAAATATTAAAAATGTTTAAAAGTCTTAAGAGTTTTTATGTTGTTATGCCATTTTTATTGCTAATAAAGAAATTTATTATATACCTCAGAAAGTGTATGAGAATTTAAAAGAGTTTAAATTTCAATAACAAATCATGATTACTTGTTTTTTTTTTCGATTTTCGTTTAGATTATTTACGGTCTACATCTGTTATGTTTGATTGTCTTCATATATTTTTCGATACGGTGCTTTTGGGATTATATACAGCCCATGGCAGTAGGACAACATTTGTTTATTTATTTATTTATTATAATTAACATAATACAACAAGATCTTAATCTTATAAATTATAGTGCTATGCTTAGAATCAATAAGATATGAAACATTAAAAAATAACATTAATTAAATATAAGAAATTAAGTAGAATTATATAATTATATATAATTTAATTATAAATAATTTAAATTTAGAAAACTAAAGGCATAAACACATAGACGACAGACGACAGATAACAGAAAGCTGTGAAAGAATACACACGTTTATATGAAAACGATTATATTGAAGGCAGAACAAAAAACCCAAGACAACAACATAAGCAGTTGCTGCCCAAAGTAAACTATTTTCTATTTTTGTGAGCAGCCAAAAGCAAATTAGTGATGCCAATACAACATAAAATCAAAATAAAAAAAAGCTAAAAATACTTCTATTATTAAAGAGAAATAACAATTCTAAAATTAAGAAATAAAAAGCAATCCATGTATTCATAATAAATAAAATATAATTATAGATTAAATTTTGTATCTGAATTCATTTGATAAATGTTTTGTTTGTGTGGTTTTTTCATAAGTGAGTTTATTTTTGCGTACAAAAAACCCGATAGGGACAACACTGAAAAATATATTTAAATTCAATTGGTTTGATTTTGTGTCAGTCGTTTTTATCTGCTCTGCTTTCAAAAAATTTAAGCAGTCGGCATACGGTAGAAGAAACAGTTGGCAGAATTTTCTGTCGAACTGCCGAACTGTTGTCTGTCGTCTATGTGTTTATACCTTAACAATACTACAGAAATAAATAAAGTAGTTAAAAGATATAAAATCATAAAAATATAAAAAAATATATTTACAAAGAAATCGGTATAAAAAGTGAGAATAAATATTTAATCGATATAATAATCAAGCTAATAACTTAAAAAACTTTTTATTAAGAGAATAATTTAAATAAACCCTTTTTGAACGCATTTGCATTACCTAACTTTTGGATGTAATTTGGTAGGAAATTCCAAAGTCTTGTGGTGTGTATAAAAAATTGTCGCTGCGACGGAAGAGTCCTATACTGTTGTTGAATAACCTTCATGTAATAAATATTTCGGCTGTTTCGTGTTAAAAATTTTATGGAATAGAATTAGGCATTTAATTTTCAAAAGATTATCAAATTTCATACTAAATATTTGGTACGCTAAATGAGAAATGTGATCCTGTCGACCTTTAAGAAAGACATATCTTGCTATATTGTTGTATGTCAAGTTGAGTTTCCGGTTGTTATTACTATCGCAGTTTGCGAAAATTTCACTCAAATACAAAAGCACAGGAATTAAATACAATAAAAGTTACATACGAATTGCAAAAGAAGTAGAATCAATGACAGTCAACAAGTTCCTAAGCATACTATAAATTCTACTAACAACGACACTTACCTATATGGCTAGACCACGATAATCTGTCATTAAATACAAATACCCAGATTGGTTGCAGACTTGACAAACTCGATTGCATTTTCCTTGATGCTCAATCCAGGTATAACAAACGAAACATTGGTTTTCAAAATCATAATATATTTGGACTTTGAGGGATTGATGCATAGTCCATTTGCCGAAGCCCAAATGTCAATTCTATCCAGATCACGGGTAACAATTTCTGGAAAAAAAGAAAGAAAGAAGAAATGAATAGTTGGTCAATACTACAATCTGGATTACGACTTGCTTCTCACACCATTTATGTTGTGTGTGTTAATTTCATCCATGAGTTGCGGTACGTACAGTTTAAACTCGATTCCGAACAAAAGATTTTTGAGAAATTTTTTATGGCAATTTTATTTACTCTCAGAGTTTTTGCCAGAAATCAGCTGAGAGGCAAACTCTGAAGAAATATTTTCTGAAATATTTCATATATCGTTTTCTTCCAGAAGTCTGATCTGGGGTTTGAACCGTGGCCTCACGTCTCATGAGCCAACACAATACGACTACGATGTAGCGGTGTAGCAGGCAAAATTTTTGAAAGCTCTATTTGCCATAATAGTGGCAACAATTTTAAGTGTTAACGATATGTTGCTGAAATTTAATACAAATTATTTAATTTTTCATCCAGTGTAGGATTTTAACATTTCAATCCGTAGATCGAGCCTTAAAAAAATTTATAATTCTGCCTTCCGTATCACTTTTCATACATACTTGTAGTAACATAGAATTGTCACGATTATTGAGACATTTTGTTACAAAACTTAAATGTTTTGATTTATTTTAATTCATTATAATAAAATTATTTCACATTATTACATTTTATTATCACTTTTATGAAATTTACGCCAACATTTTTGACATGATGTACATGTAGCATGGTTTTTACGTAAAAATTAAACACTTCGTGTCAGCTTGGTTTATTTTTATCTCAATGATAATAATTTGACATCTGGTACCCTTGCTTTGTGGCGGTTTATAAGTTTTCAATTGTTTAGATGGGGCAGCTTATTGTCACTCGCATCAGTAACGCCCCTAATAGAGGGCTGGCTGAAACCTGAACAAACAAACAAACCATTGTTATATTTTGTTAGAAAAATTTGTTGTCAACGTCATGTGTGGTAAAAAAGTTTCCCGTTGTAACAGAACATCGATTATGTCAATAATAATACTCTCTCCCCGATTTCTCTCTGATTTCCGGGATACAAGTTTTCCCAAATACGGTCGTAATAGCAAATTCCATTTCGATGAACCACGCAATTTATAACGACCATAAAATTCTACAGCGATAAAATTATTGGGATAATTAAAAGCTGAAAGCTTTCAGCTCAGTTTTCGAAAAGGCGTAAGATGTATATTTATCGTCACTTCCGAGTAGTCGTTATCAAAGCTCATGATTCTGTTACCTCATACGTACATATTTGACCGAAATGCTATCATCTGTAAAATCTATGAAATAAAACATAGGGTGAAACACTTTTTTTCTAATTTTCGTCTGTCACGGATGATAAATATGAGAAAAGCATTAAGAAAAACTCTACAGTATTTCAAGTAACAGCTGCTAGCAATCTGCGTGAAAGTTGGTAATATTTTTTTCTTTCAAAACTACTAAAGGCATAAGGTTCTCTATTTCAAGTAGTATAATATTTTTTTATTAACGTCCTATTGTCATAAGACGACCTTCTGCTTTCTTCTTCTTCGGAGTCTTCAGTAGCAGGAACATTGCATGTATACATATATAATCGGTCATTACAACCTTTCGTTGTAAACTGGAAATGTCTGACCTGAGGTTTGAACTTTGATCTGACATCTAATAAGCTAACATGATACATACTACACTACGACTACTTTAAACATTATCAAGAACATATCAAGAACAGAAAATTCAACCTGTACACTTTCATCCAACACTTAACTTTAAAATTCCTTCTTAAGTACCATAAATAATATATTATTTACGATAAAATTTTCTTTTGTTATTTGATTTAAAATAATGACGATAACAATGCTAACGAATTAAAAAAATATCAGGCATTTAACTTTTTCTGAATTAAAGTTATATGGTCTCAAAAATTGAAATGTATCATTTTTGATACAAAGCTCGATCTACGGTTAGGTTGATCAAATTATGTCAATTTTATATTAAGCCATGAATAAACCGTATCGATATTAATAAATGAGATACACATAAATATGTATATAATTTATATGTCTTATTAGAGTTCCATAACCTACAGAAATTTCATCAATATTTGCTATCATGTCAAAGTACTAATAAAACAGAATAATGTTTCAATATTTGATTCAAATCTCAGATACCTACTTATTTAACTTCATATACAATATAATGACATTTTTTATATCGTCGTTCTCAAAATAAAGCTACATTGGATATTTATGTTTATACTCGTATGTATGTCTTTGGTTATAAATACACAATTGCACACATTAAATCATTTTTTTTTGTTGTTTTTGTTGTTTGTTATGTACTTCTAATATTCTAAAGAAAGTTATTTTTACAAGACATTATCATAAAAGAAAAAACATAAAAATGTTCGAGTATTTTTATTGCATTTGTTTCGGGGCACAATAAAAGTATTTAAAAAAATACGATATGAATGTGTACAAAAATAACTGAATCCATTCAAGTTGATATATCGATATCATCGAAGAATATCATTTATTATTATGATAAGAACTATAACAACTGTATTGTTCTGCATTTACGGCGAGCGATTACAAGTAAGGAAAGAATATTATGTACAGAAAAATTCTAGAAAAATGGAAATGTGAGTTCTAGATAACTTTGATTGTGTTAACAAGAAATATTTGAATCAATATAGTTTTATTACAAATATTATTCACATATTATGGAAATAATAGTCAATTATTCGTTTTATTTCTAATTTTTAAAACATAACAAAAATTTTAGTAGCATAGTAAAGCAGACATATTAGAAACATTTTTATGTTTAATTTTTGTTTTAATATTTTTTATTTTCTGTTCTAACCAACAATATTTCGAGGGGCAACTTATTATTAGACATTTAGCTGCGGTTTGAAAAATACAATATTCTCTACATAGATTTGAATAGAATACAACCATTACTTCAGAAGAAAATTAAGTCAAAGAAAAAGTGTGGCCCATAATTAAATTGACATCCGTGACTTCAAATATTGTCATATTACTGTTTGCATATTTTGATAAGTAGCAACCAAACATTGAAATTTTATTATATTGTTACGTTTTTACCCTTTCAAAACGTTAAAAATATGAGTTCGCAGATTGCAAATAAAATAAAAATAAATTTATGTTGAGTTTTAATTAAATTCGTTATTGTTCGCACAATTCTGTGCGAACACAACTTGTTGTAAACAACAACAATTGTTTTGTTTATTAATCTTCTTAACACTATTTTGCGTAAACAATAACAATTTTTCGAAAGGTCTTTATAACGGAGGTCTTCAAACCAAGATTATTCTCTTCAAACACCGCGCGTCCTCACACAAAACTGACTGAATTTTTACTGACTCGGTTACCCGCTTTGTCTTGCCTTTTATATGCCAACGTAAACAGTCTGATCAATGATCCTGCAGTCGAGATCTCGAGATCTCATAAAAATAAACATTGTTGTCTCATTGTTGTTGTTTGAGCAATTTTGTTTACATTTATTCTTGCATTGTTTGTTGTTGCATTTTTGTTTACTTGTTTATCACTTTTTATACTGGTGTTTTGTTGGTACATTTTTGTTTACTTGTTTACCATGTAAACAAGTTCATTGTTTTTGTTTTTGTAGCAAAACACCATTTCCATTTTCGTAACAATATATTCTGTTGTTTGTGGCTAGGGTTACTCTATGTAACGTTATGTCGGAATCTGAAAATCACTATTTCGTGTTTGAATTTTCATCATAATTTGACTAAATTGAACTAATTTGGAATTGTTAAAATTGATTTTTCTTAATTACGAGATATATTGGGATGAATATTGATTTAAATTTAAATTTTCATCATTTTATCTTCCTATACACATCTTTGTATTTTGTTTTTAAAATTAAACTTTTTATTATTTTTAATTTTCAACAGTAAAATATAGTTTTCAATTTCAGCCTGCTTTCGTGGTTTTAATTTAACCTCCTTAGGAACGATTTTTATATGGTGACAAAAAAATTATTAAATTTTGTTTTCTTTTTAAATTATTTAGTTTCATTTAAATAGGAATTCAGAAAACAAAAAGCAATGAAAATTCACAAAAAGGAATAACGTCCACATTTTTGGCCACTGAGCGTTAATGGTAATTTATGTGTGAAATGATTTCATACATTCCGGGCATATCCGGCATATATATTTTTCACATTTCGCACAAATGTAGCGAGTTCATCTTACACAATTCTTGGCATGACATCTGGGGCAAAAATGTTTACTTCTGTTGTTGGAGGATTTGGTAGTCTATAACTTATTATAAAATGTTTGTTTTTTATTATTTTTATAATTATAATTATTAAAAATTAAACGTCCATATATGTGGCCAAGGGCGTGAAGAGGTTAATTTCACTGTTAAATTTTATTTACCGCATTATAAATGCATATTATTTTGAGTATAAAAGAAAAAAATATTAATTTCTAGAATTGAAAAATTGATAAACAAGATTAAATTTAATTTATAATTGCTTTTCTTCTGTAGAAAAATATCATAATTAAATTTAAATATTATTTCTAAAACAAATATTAACAACAACAACAGCAAATGTTAACACATGATATTAAATAAAATAAGCAAAGTATGGGAAAATTGGTGCATTTTTAAAAATATGATGGAATGTATGTGGTAGAATTTTTTTATGTAAGTGGTAGCTTTGAAATTTGGTTTATTCGGATTATTTGGTATTTAAATTGTGAAAAATTATCACAAATGTTTGGAAAGATGTGCTAAGGCCGCTCACAAAGTTCGAAAGTTTTTCAAACAAGAGAATGTGCCAACTGTGTCAACCATTCGAAAAGTTAAGAAAAAACCTAAATAAAAAACTGTGGGCACTAACACTGCTATACTTCACCGTATCAGACGATCTCTTGAAAACATTGTTGTTGCAAGCAATAATGTCGCCGAAGACATCAATTCAGCATAGCTCTCATCAACTATAATTTCATTGAAATTTAAAAAAAAAAAAAAAAAAACAAAATCAATTTTAATGCGTACAAAATTCATTGCAAGCCAACATAATTTAGCTCGAGCCTTAAATATCTTGATAATTTTAGCTTATGTATCATTTTTAATACATACTTGTATTGACATAGAATTTTCGCAATTATTGATAGATTTTGTTAAAAAATTTGAATATTTTGATTTATTTTAATTCATTGTACGTATACAGGATTTCCCCAAATACGGCTGCAAGTAATTGCTACGCACGTAGCATGTACTTGTACGGTGGACCACGAAATTTATAAGGACCATAAAATTCAATTTGGTACTCATCTACAGCGACAAAATTATTGGGATTATTAAAAAGTGAATAACTTTCAGCTCAGTTTTCGAAAAGGCTTAATAGTTGTGAATTTTTCATCATTTCCGAGTAGCACATTATCAAACAAATGATTCTGTTATCTCTTACGTACTTAGTTGACCGAAGTATTATCCTTCTGTACATCTATGGAAAAAAAATAGAGCGAAACACTTTTTTCTAACGTTTGTCCGTCAGGTAGTATAAATATGAGAAGAGCAGTAAGAAAGACTCTACAACATGTCAAGTAACAGCTGCAACTAACCTGCACGTAAATTGGCAATATTTTTTCTTCCCAAACTACTAAAAATATTTTCTGTTCCAAGTAGTACCATCTTTGGTGGTAAACATCTTATTCTCATGTTTGTTGCTGCCAATACTTTCGTCAGTTCATAAGACGAAGTTCTTCTTCATAGTCTTCATTATGTATTTCATAAATACATACATAATCTGTCATTACAACCTTTCGTTGTAAATTGGAAATGTCTGTCCTGAGGTTTGAACCTGGGTCTGACGTCTAATGAGCTATCACGCTGCATACGACTACTTCAATCAATATCAAGAACAGTTAATTCAACCTATTCACTTTCCTATAACACTTAACTTCCAATTCCGCAAATAATATATTATTTACGATAAAACTTCACAAAATCTCTGAAAACTTTAAAAAATTACATACACAAGACCCAATTATCCATATGATCGTATGTATCAAAAATGATACACAAAATAGAATTATGATATTTTTAACCTCTGTTTGAAATTTTCTCTCTTTAATTAGTTTAAAATAATGGCGATAACAATACTAATGAATTAAAAAAATATCAGGCATCAAACTTTTTCGGAATTAATGTTACATGGTCTCAAAAATTGAAATGTACCATTTTGGATACAAAGCTCGATCTACGGTCAAAAAAAAAATATGTTTAATTAATTACATTTATACATTATGGTTAATTAAAATAGGTAATTATTTCAGTCTTTAATTGCTTAGCATTGCTTAATATCTGTATATAGTTTGGGAGTTCATTTCATACTTGTTATGGGTGTATTTTGTTTTCATAGTTTTCATGAGGATCTTCTAAATCCCAAATTCTACAATTGTGGTACTCACTAAGCCATTATGATGTAAATGCGGAAAAAAGGCATTGACTTCACTCTGCAACATTACCACTATAACGCGTTGTTCTTTAGTAAAGTGCTCTAGACTCGTCTTACTTACTTACTTAATTGGCCACTACAACGCTTTAGGCAGAATTACAATCTATCTTTTCACTGCACCCAAACTGTGTGTGCTAATTTTAGCCATGATTGGCGGAACCTACAGATTTTTGAGAAACTTTTCATAGCAATTTCATTTACTCTCAGAGTTTTTGGATGAATACTGCTGCGTTGAAGTACTTTGTTTTCATTGAGATGTCTGAGCTGTGGTATTAACCACAAGCTCGCGTCTTATAAGCTAACACAGCCCCGACTAGGCTTTAAAGTGTAGGTCCCGCCACTTATGTTTAAAATTAATACACACAACATAAGTGTTGTGAGAAGCTAGGTTGTAATCCCAACTGATAGCTTGTAATTACCAATTATATATGTGTGTATGTATGTAGTCTTACTGAAACACCCTTTAGAAAAATAAGCGATTTGTTTTTACTATACCTTACAATTGTTATGGTTTCACAGTTTAAATTCAGTAAAAGTTCAGAACGTACATATGATCACACTGGACGATACTGCAAAATACGCACTTTTTAAGATTTCTTCTGAAATCCATAAAGGAGGATATAATGATGGTAGGTTTAACAATCACAGCTCAATAAACCTGAACTGTTTTTTACACCATAAACCTGAATTTGACCAAAATTTACCAAGTTTAACCAAAAATTGTTCTATTTTCAAGCAGCAAATACTACACATTTGAGAAAGTTAGAGTTTCTTCCTTTGCTTCTCTTTCTAAAAAAAAAGAAAGTTATAAACTTGTTACCGACAGCATAATCATTCTCCTCTTTTTACTTCTAATAGTTTTCCTTTCCACTTCACGGCAGTTCATACCTTTTTTCAGCAAGTAACCGTTAAACTAAAAAAATATTTCTAAAAATAGCAAAATTGGATACCTATTTATCTCTTCAAAAATAAATTACACAAATTTTCTTTTAACATTTGCACTCACAACTTTCCATGAGTGTGCTCTCAACCATCGCTAAATTTAGTATCAATTTTCCTCCTTTGCTCTTAAAAGTGTATTTGTTGAGACTGTAATAGAAATACACGCTTTGGTCTTAGCACTGATTTAAGGTGAAAAATAGAAACGAAATTTATTTCTGTTTTTTGTCTTCTAATTGATTAAAAATTTATTGACGGTATATTGTTATTCTCAAGTATATTATAAGTATATATTATAAGTATATATTTAAGGTAGGAAGGTGACCAACGGAAGCCATCATAGTCATAAAATATTGCGCTATTTGAAGATGCTGAAATCTTTGATGACAGTACGAGGCCAACAAACTTTGAGTATATTGTTCGTATTTTATTTTGTATGTTTTCTGTGATCAGTCATTTCAGGGATTCGTAGAAGAGACATATTGACCGCATGCGTCATAATTAGAATTTTAGTGCTAGGTCAGAAAGTGTTTCATTTCCATATATTTTTTAAGCTGTACAATGCTTCACTGGCTGTGTGTGCATCTTTATCAGGAAAAGCACCATCATCTGTCATTTTTACATGTCATTCCCATAATCGAAATCTTCTAATTTTTAGTTCAATATCAATTATATACCATAGAGTTGTTTTAAATATTTATTAATATCCTTTATTAATAATAAATAAATCAGGGTGCCCTGGTAGTCTAGTGGGTAGTGCGCTAGACTATTAGCGTGAGGATCGTGGGTTCGATTCTCACTAGAGGCTTTCCTCTGTGACACTACACCGAGCATATGGTCAAAGTTACTTAGCTCGTGTATAATTAGAACACAATTTGTATTGTAATTAATAAATAAAATAAACAAATAAAATAATAAATGAATAAATAAAAGGAAATAATAATAAGAAAATGGATCGCTTGTTTTCCCGTACGTATTATATCGTTATCCTGTAATCTGTAGAGCTTTTTTCAGTTTATCTTGAAAAATAAGGAGACATAGGTTTTCTTTTTTAAATGTCATAACTATATATAAATAGATATAAATTTCTCCCTACATTTTTTGATTTAAAGTTTAAATTAATTATAATTGTTTTTAGTTTTATTTTCAATTTAAATTTATTTTGATTTGTAAATTTCATTTTAATTTCTAAATAAAAATGGAGTCAACGAAAAAAATTTATACGTTATTTTTAAAGTATCAAAATCAGAATATTATAACAAGCGATAAAAATATTAATTAATATCGTTAATCAAAGCAAAAAGAACAGCATGCGGAAAAGTTAAAAATCAAATTTGTAATCAAAGGTGAAATCAAAAAATTATCAATTTTTTATAAATTCACATAGTAACTACCACATGCTGTTATGTACATGCGTTTTTATTGCCTAAATACAAAGCAAATTTAATTAATATCCCGTCGTGTTAATACACAATGTACAGTTCTAACAAAATATTAAACAAAATGCTTAAAGTATTATTTAATAAATAAGTAGCTAAATTAATTAAATTGAAACCAAATTATTATTATTTCCATGGCAATTTTATTTAATCTCAGAGTTCATGTAAGAGTAATCAGCTGAGAGGAAATCGCCGTCATATATCGTTTTCCCAACACACTGTCCACTAAGCTACGGCGTCTTCTTTCACAGTAGTTGTTACTTATTCCATTTATTTTCCCAAATCACCATGGATGCATATAGAAAACATTAAAAAAATTGTTTTATCACCCAATTTAAGGTCGCCATAACCGCCCAACGAAGAGAACTATTTGAATATATTCGAGTACTCTGGTTCACTAAACGTATGTACATACATACATCCTTCAATCAGGATTACAGCACAGTTTCTCAAACCACATGTGTTCAGTAACGCGACGTATAAAGTTGATACCAAACGACAGGTTTTTGAGAAACTTTTAATGGAAATTTTTTATTAATTCTCAGAGTTTGTCTGTTGACAGGAAGTCGCTGGAGAAATATTTTTTCATATTTCGCTTTGTTGGATATGTTTGAGTTGAGGTTTGAACCGTGGCTTCACGTTTATTAAGCCAACACACTACGTACCAGACTAAGGCGACTCTACTACCAAACAAAATTGTCCAAATTGGTACGATAAAAATCCACATGCGATCCAAAAGCAACCAATACACTTTTAAAAAACCACTGTTTGGTATGAATTTTGTGCTTGCCGCGTCTGCCTCCATATTTCTTTAAGAACAACTTTTGCTAGGCGGGCTTATTCTCAAAGACGAGCTCTACAGATCGATGATTACGAAGTCTCCATTCGCACTTTGAGTGTGTCACTGTTCACAACTTTATGTAAATAAGAACAATTGCTTTGTTTGTTATTCCTCTGTTTACACACTCTGATCTTTCAACAGATCTTTGTAACGGAGATCTTCAAACGTTAGCTCTCTTCAAACATGAAGCGTCGTCGCATAAGACTGACTGAACTTTTACTGACCCAGTTGACTGCTTTGCCTTGCCTTTTGAATGATGAATGTTCTTCAAGGCGAACGTCCATGACTTCGCTTTCTCGCAAATGTAAAAATGTAAACGTTTATTATTGTAGTGTAGCTGGTATATTTTTGTTTACTTATTTACCATTTTTGATGCTTGTGTTTGTTGTTATATTTTTGTTTACTGCTTTGCATTTTTTATTCTGGTGTTTGTTGTTACATTAAGCAGTGAGATAATTTATAAACAAGTTAATTGTTTTCTTTTTGTAGCTTTTGTTTATAATTAATGTTAAATGACATAAAAGCAAAACACCAGTATCTAATTTTTTTATTTTCGTAACGCTATCAAAACTACAACAACTGCGGAAATTGTGTGTCATCTTGCTATGGCATTTATTTTAATTTTCGTTATATTTATTGCTGACTTAGCTATTCATAATTCGGATGCAGAAAATGCCAGTTTGATTAATACCAGTGATACATTCGCATACTCATGTCACTTTCAATTCTATGACCTAGAAATGGAAAGAAAAATATAACAAATGAGCAGCAAAGGAGTACCAACCAAAAACTTATATGTACGTACACACACTCAGGTAAAATTAGCGCATTCACTGAAAGTTTGTCTATGCGTTAATTCTTTGCGTGCATTTGAATACCAATACCTAGGCATACTTGGTATTCATGTGCATGCATATTACCCAATGAAAGCCAAACACTAATTCAAAAGCTAACAACCGCTATAGGGCCAATTTAAAACATCGCAATACTAAAGAATTCGACGTGCTTAACAATTTGGTAGCTTCGTGCTTGTACGGTTGTTGGAATGAGAAACAATAGGCCATCAATTTAAAAGGCCGTCTGTACTTGTCCGCATAAATTAGAAGTGAAATGTCATTTATTCGAGTTGAAACGGATTTAAAAGGCATAGGAAATAAAGCATGCTTATCTGTTAGCATGTGCCGCCACGCTAAGTCCCACTGAAAGGATATTCGAAGGAATATTATACACATTTTCGTAATTCTTTTTAGGCTTTTTTAACGTGTGCATTTTACGCTGAATATATACTATGCATGTGTAATTGCCACATTTAGGAAAACAAAAATCCGGAACAAAAGTTATAAATGGTATGCACTGCAAATACAGTGTCTAAGAAAACTAAAAAATATTTGAAATTATTTTTGGATAAAGTACCAGCACATTTTAAGGTACAGATATGTACCTCTATGGATATCATAAGTGTCAGTAGAAGCAAGCCTCAGGCAGCTCTGGATAGCATTCTTCATTTGATCCATATTAAGAAATATGTATGTCAGAAAGGTGTCAGCTAGAGGTCTCTGTAGACTAAATGAGATAGGTTTAGTGAGTGTTGCGTGCTAAGGTTATTCCTAATATCGGACTGACGTACTAAATGATTGCAAAAGTTTACTTCCGCAATACACCGAATGTGATAATATCTGATAGGGACGTCTGTATAGGTTCGGATATATTTTTTGATGGCTTGACTATTTTCACTGACATACCCACGATGAAGACTGGCACGGAAGGACTTCATTTTAGAGACAAGTAAGCAAAATTCATATAGGCTTCCGTCCTAACGTAGTGCTTTTCAAGCGGTGGTTTTGGCGGGCGTTAAGGTTACCGAAGTCGCCGTAGTGTGTTGGCTTATTAGACGTAAAGTCAGGGTTCGAGCCCCAGGCCAGACATCAAGACAAAATACAAAAAAAAAGTATTTCTTCGGCGACTTTCTCTCAGCAGATTTCTGGCAAAAACTCTGAAAGTAAATAAAAATTGCCATGAAAAGTTTCTCAAAAATCTGTCGTGTGGAGTCGACTTTAAACTGTAGGTCTCACTACTCATGTATAAAATTAACACACACAACATAAGTGGTGTGAGAAGCTAGGGCGTTGTACAATGGGTCAATTCGACCTCCAGGTACTGTACTTGTCTTAATTGCCAAGTACACGTCCTCTAACCTAACCTAACCTAAGGTTACCGAACTGGCCCGGAAACCCATACTAAAGAGATCAAGAGTAACAATTTATGTAGATAATATGGCAACACTAAAGGCTTTGAGTGGACATGTTTTTAGGTTACGTCAGTTGTGGAAGTGTAAAAGGCTGCTAAGCGGGCTTATGTCCGATTATCAAATTAAAATTTGCTGAGTAAGTGGTCATAGTGGTTGTGAATAAACTGGCGCCATCAGGCTCAGCTTTAGAGACTATTACAGAGCAGAAGTCGGTAAAGCCACATCAATGCGTTTCTTTTTTGGGATATTGGGGAACGATTTGATTCACTCCTAAACCGTGCATGGGAATTTAGAATGAACTGTAGTATTGCGCGGACCTTATGGCGAAGACTCAATCTTATGCGAACCAAGTTTAGCCTAACCATGGAAATGCGGGAGATAAGATTAAAAATAAAACGCGATATCTTGTGTCCAGTGTACAATTTATTTTTATTTTTATAGTACCCAACTTTTTTGCTAATATTATATAATTAATTAATTGTTACTAACAAAGGAATTAAAATTTCAAAACGAAATACTGTAGTTTTGTTCTTTACTGTGTTAAAACATTTACAAATCTTAAACAAACTAGTTTTGTATGCCTTTTAAGTGTTGGTTAACCGCAAAGCGAAAAATCACAAAACCCCAATGAAATAACACGTTTTAAGATATACCGTTTCCTATTTTCAAAAGAAACAACAGCACAGAAAGCTTTCAAATTTATTTTCAAAATAAGCCAAAAAAGCGTCTGCCCCTAGTTGAAACGCTGAAACGTTGGAAGCGCGTAGCCATGGAAGAAACCGACAATAACCAAATCGTAAATGCAATTATAATAGGTGTGTATGTAGATTCGTGTATTGGCAAATATTTAAGATTTTAAAGCATCTTTAGGGAAATGTAACCAATACGTAAACAGTAGACAGTAAAAGTCTTAGTACCCCAATATGTGTAAGCAATTTTATTAATTTTAAGCAATACAAATAATTGATGCTTTTCACATTTATTTTATTTATTTATTTGTGTGTCGGCAACATGTGTGGGCAGTCTGAAATTTATTAAGGAAAAAATTAATAAGGGAGAGTCTTTAAGGAACGAATTCACCAGAAGTTCGGAAGAACTAGGCATTCCTAATAGTTATTATTTCCAACAAGTCAATGAATCCAATACCACTGCTGCTAATGTAAATATGTAATTTGCCTTCCCAAGTCCCCCACAGGCTTAATTCTTTTGCATAATGTCCGGATATGACAACAAGAAAGTATTTAGGAGATCATTTGGCAGAACATTTGCTTAGTCGCTAAACCTGAAACAAAAGTCAACTGAAAAACTAACTCATGAATGCGTAACGACAAATATCAACAGAAACAATGTTAAGGGATATCCTGAATATTCATCATTTCAATGAGATCTGCCTAAAGTCGGAGAGGAATTATTTCGCAAAACTCTTAATTAACTTGACAGGTAAGATTGCGACATTTCACGCAATTATGTTTTAATATTAATAGCAATGGCATTTCTTTTCCAATATCTTCTAGTTGAAAACTGAAATAATTGCTAGAATTTTAAACCCTAGAAATATTTCTCCATTAATTAATTTTCTATCATTGATTTTTTTCATCTAAAAATGAAGGTGTTCACATCTTTATTAAATTGAAAGTCAAAAAGTTTCAATCACCATCGTCTGTATAAAACTCAACTGTTTGTGTTAATGGTTTTCAATTCTGCAAGTGGCAACTGTTGTACAACTTAACCACAAATTGCTTGTAAAGTAGAGGGTCTTTAATTTTAATAGCCTACCATGCTATTTTGTTAGGTTTGTGGGTTCCACAGTGCAAAACTTTCTCAAGTACTTGGCTAAAACATACCACTCCACAGTGATAAAATAAAATTGAGGAATAAAATATTAAATATGCTATACAAGCAATATGGGTAAGCAGGTAAGGAATTGGCGAAATTCAAAATGAATTTTTTTTAATTTTTTGTTTGTTTTTGACTTTACGACTATTTTGTTTTGTTTTTGCTTGTCTACTGTAATTGCTTCTTTCATATGTCCTACTTGAACCAAAAAATGAGGTTAATATTAGTTAATATCATCAAATAAAATCAGTTCGTTAATTTAGGCATCCTTTTGCCTTTAGATTATTTTAAATTTTTTGCATTATTTAATCTTCATTTCTATCTAAACCCTTTTTAGACGTGAGGCCACGGTTTAAACCCCAGGTCAAACATCTCCAACAGAACAAAATATGAAAAAATATTTCTTCAGCGACCTGTTCTCAGCCGATTTCTGGTAAAATCGCCGAGAGTAAATAAATTTGCATTAAAAGCTTCTCAAAAATCGGACGCTTGGAGTCTGTAGGTTTCGCCTTTCATGTATACAATTAACACACAACATAAGTGGTGTGAGAAGCTAGGTCGTAGCCCTGATTTTAGAATTTTAATAACCAATTAAGTATGTGCTATCTGCACTCAAAGCGGGATTTTTAATCTTGCAGAAATAACGGCTAGTCTTCATTCACGTCTAAAATGATTGAAGACTTTTTCGACGACAAGAAGGCTTACTCAGCCATTCTTCTTCGTTATCGAAGAGATAATAAAGAACGTGGCAGGTCACCAAAAAAGTTTTAAAATGCCGAATTGAACACTTTAAATTAGAAACAAACAATTTCTGACCGATTAAAAGAAAAGAAAGATTCAAAAGTCTGGCAAATGGGGGCCACATGAATTGAATGACAGACACTTGTGAAATTTTGCTACAAAGAGACGACTGAAAATCAGTGTTGCATCGAATTCTAAATGAAAAAATCATGGGTTAATCCAGGACAACCATCAACATTGGCTGCAAAACTAGATCGGTTAGGTAAGTGGGACTAGAAACCGTTAATATAGATCATTACTGGCAACAATGGAAGGCTGGAAGCTGCTACCCCATCCGCTGTATTCACCTAACTTGCCTCATTCCGACTACTATTTATTTTCAACGATGAGAGACACATTGGCTGAACAGCACTTCGATTCCTACGGGGAAAACGCAAATTGGGTGAGTCATTGGTTTGATACAAAAGACGAATAATTTTATTGGCACGGAATATTGATTGTATAATTGACTGAAAGATATAAAAAATTAAATATATATATTTATATATATATATATATATAAAATATATAATAATACTTTGAATCTAATCGTTTTAATTTTCGCATTAAAAATTAGTGTTTTATTTTCACAAAATATACTCAGTTTCTGCAATTACATCTTGTTCATGATACTACCCAGTATAAAAATAAAATAAAACGCTGTATGTAAAGTAAAAATTGAATTTAGAAAATTGCCATTAGCAGCTTCAATTTCGAATTCATATTTTTCCATTAACTTGATATAACAAAACTAAAAGGAAAAAATAAAATAATAATTGTAAATGAATTTATGGTATTAAATACTGTATAGTGAAGAGGTATAAGATATTTTCGCGTTTATGGAAAGGCAACATTGCCGAATGAAGTTTCCTCTTCGCTCTCTCATTTAATTCGTGTGTTTTGTGCAAATATGATACGTATTCAATATAGGGTGGGCTATCTATCGGTTGAAATTTGAACCATTGGTAATTTCGAATTTGGCAATACTTTTTTCATTCTATTATATTACAAAATGCAATATGTTATCTCTACTGAACGTTGTAAATCGATTTACGTGTGAGAAACATTTGGAATTTATTGGGCCAACGAAAAAAAAAATTACTTTTTCATAAGAAGCTTATGTTCGTATTGGAGGGTACGTTACATACATACATACGTACGTAATTGGTCATTCCAACCCTTCAGTCAGGATTACGACCTAGTTTCTCACACCACTTATGTTGTGTGTGTTAATTTTATACATGAGTATTGGGACCTACGAACGAAAGATTTTTGAGAAACTTTTTCTTGGCAATTTTATTTACCCTCAGAATTTTTGCCAGAAATCTGCTGAGAGGAAATGGCTGAAGAAATATTTTTTGTATTTTGTTTTGATGTCTGGCCTGGGGCTCGAACCATGGCTTTACGTCTAATAAGCTAAAGCCGAAAGTCCATACCATGCGGTTTATGCTAGCTTGCAGTACATGCGTATACCGAAAAAGTAGAATCAGTGTAGTTGATTGTGACAAGTTACAGAAGAAAAAGCATAGATTGCATAGACGCATAGAAAGTAGGATTACTTTCTACTTTTCTATGCGACTAATGCAGTGTTGTAAAATGTCAGCAGTTTTTTAAACTTGGCATGCCAAATTATATACTATTGTGAATGGTTTCTATAAATATGTTTAAATAGTGCATTACTATTTTCGCATTTTTCTTTTTGCATTACAAAAATATTAATAAAAACATATTTCATAATAAAGTTTATTACTAATTTAAGAGGAAAATACATTAAAATAAATTTTTTGACACATTTCTTTCATGAACAAAATATGTATATGATGATTGTTTATACATATGTATATGTATATATGATTGTTTTTATGTACTGAGTGTCTGTCATCTATTTTGAATTTATTAATTTGTAAACAAGAAAAATGGAGGATAAACAACAACAATGTAATTTTTGTGTAAAACTGTTAATAAATAATAAAAACAACTAATAACAATTTTTAATTTTTCCTTTCAAAAAATTAAAAAATATTGGCAACTTTCAGCAAGTAAAATTTTTTATGAGCAGTATGTCTTATTTTGATCTTATAATATTTAGCTTCTTAATTAACTCTTGCTCAAGAAACTATACTCATTGCGACCGAAATTCACCCACATTTCAATTAATATTTAAATATTTAAGAATCTTTAAACTTTTCATTTAAGAAATTAAAAAATATTCCAAATATTCCCCTTTTTAACACAAAATAAATGTTTGTTTACATTTAATTTTTCTACTTTATCTGCCAGTTTTCACTCTGTTGCCACATTTGCCTCGCAAAACTTATAACATTCTTTTCTCCCTCTAAATTGGCCTGTCCTTTTATGTTATGAGCGTTTCTCAAATGTCAAAATATCGCATATGTAAACTCATAAATTTGTAATTAATGCCATAAATTCTTTTAAAATTACAACTTGGTTTTTTACTTTTTCCAAAAATGGTCTTGTTCGCTGGTTTGTTGTTTACCACAACAGCTGATCAAAACAAAAAACCAGTCGCATAAACGCATTGCGCGTAACTTGCAATAAAATCGGCATAGAAAGGATGGTATGGACTTTTGGCTTAACACACTACTTACTAGACTACGGCGACGGTGGGTACGTTAATAAGCAAAAGTACGGTCTTATAGAAGCCAATGCATCCATTTCGAGTGACTGTTTGGTGTGACTTAGTCCATATTTCTTTGAAAAAAGGACGGCGCAACTATTACGTTCAGACACGGTGGATGCACCTAACGTACTGAGAATATAACCGCTGTGCGTAGTACAATTTAGCACAGTACATTTTATTACAGCGGTTTAGGAAAAATACTATTGTTAACCACCCGGTCTTGTTACTTTTGTAATATATATATATATATATATATATATATATATATATATACCACTATTCATGTTCAGAAGCCATTTTGTAATAGAAAGATAATATTAATCTTCAATAAATACATCTCGTTGAAATCTAATAATAAACTGAGTTTCTTATTTACGCGTACCATGATAATCAAATTTTTTGTACCCGCTCTTCATGGTATTGATGTGAACGATGTATGGTTTTAACAGGATGGTGTAACTAGCCACACATCTCATGCCACAATCGATTTATTGCCTCAAACGTTTGATGACGGTTTAATTTGTTGAAATGGCAATGTTAATTGCCCGCCAAGAAGCTGCGATTTCACTATTTTCTGTGGGGCGACGTCACAGAAAAGTATTATGCCAGCAAACCAGAGGCAATTGATCATTTGAAGGTCAACATTAGTGTTTCCATTGCCCAGATCCGACCCCATACACTCGAAAAACTGTACAAAAATTGGTGCAATCGAATGAGGTATTGTGTAGCCCGTCGCGGTAGCCAGATGAATAAAATAATATTCCAATTTTAAGCGGTAGAATTGTACTTCACAGAAAAAAAATATTGGCAAAATTTCATTTAATTTTTTTTATTTTATTATTACTATTATTTTGAAATTTAAACTTTTATATTTTCCACCCCATATATTCACCGTTGTTAGTTGAGTTTTTGGTCCAGCATGTGAATGAAATGAATGCAGTAAGGCAGAACCCCAATATCATTAAGCAAACCTTTGCTTGCACACATGTTTACTGTGTAGCAGGGGTATCATATAGCGTCTCCTTCATTACCTGTTTTATTTTTCTTTCAGCTCCATTAAACTACTTTAAATATTAAATAAACAATAATTAATATATTTAATTAAAATATTTGTTATTTATTATATGCGTGCATGACAGGATTAAAATGGCGAACATTTATTTCTGCATTCCATAAAACAATGTTAAATATTTACGATCATAATTACGCTGAAAATAATCAATTTTCTTCTGCCATATAATAAATGGTTCGAAAAGAAAGTATTGTCCGACAGACACAATGATTTGTGTTAATTTTTTGGTATTTTATGGATTACATCCCAAAAAAAATCGCTCTACTTTTGTGCAATTAATCATGCAAATTTTTGATATCCTGTTCTGAATTGAAGCGCATTCCAATGAGATCTGCATCTATTAAAATAAATAGAATTCTGAAGGATTATGGTCTGAGCTGACTGAAGTAGAATCTACCATCCACGGTTTTTCAAATAGTTTATGTCCAACAACGCAATATGTGACCCTGCGTTGTTATGATGGCAAATTATGGTCTTAATCAGAAAGTTTTTCGAATCAATTCTTGTCTGTTTTAGTCTGCCATAATAGTTTGGCAAAAATTTAGCAGCTTATAATGGATTATACCCTTCTGAATCCACCAAATACAGAGCTTTGCCTCAGCGCAATAGATACTCTGCTTAGCAGTAAATTTTGCTTTTTGCCCGCTTTTCTTCTAAAATTTCTTGCACTTCGCGCTGTTGTAATGAATACATATTTCTTCGCCAGATATAATTCAATGCAGGGTGCCCTGGTAGTCTAGTGGGTAGTGTGCTAGACTATTAGCGTGAGGGTTGTGGGTTCGATTCCCACCAGAGACTCCGGTTTGTGACACTACACCGAGCATATGGTCTCCGTTAGTCCGCTCGTATATAATTAAAATATAATTTACAATTGTATTGTAATTAATAAACAAATAAATAAATAATTCAATGCAAAAATTATTTCTTTCTGAAGCAATCTTTCGACATAATGGATCATTACAACCCTTCAGTCAGGATGACGACCTAACTTCGCATGGTATGTGGACCTATAGTTTAAAGTCTACTCCGAACAATAGATTTTGGAGAAACTCTTCATGGGAACTTTATTTACTCTCAGAGTTTTTGCCAGATATCTGCTGAGAGGAAGTCACCGATGAAATATTTTTTCATATTTTGTTTCGTTCGATATGTCTGACCTGGTGTTTGAAGAGTGGCCTCACGTCTAATAAGCCAACATACTATCTACTAGGCTTCGGTGACTTCATTTATTTAAAATTAGTTGTTCCCAAAACGAAACGCGATGGGTTAGTACAAAATAATAATAAAATATTTTTAATATGTTTTTACGTCCACAGAATAAATTAAATAATAGAGCACATAAAAGCTGAAGGTTTAATTTTTAATGTACACAAGAATTTATCTGCTTACGCGTGTTAAATTAAATTTTAACTCTTTCGACAGAATTTTAAAATATTTCATTTGCACTTTTTTATTTATTTGCATTGTATTTTGTATTCTTTTAATTAAAAATGTACATGTAGCATTTTATTAAACACAATAGAATTCACAAAATTGTTAAAATACGTTACAATCGTAAATGACACGGGTAATTACAGGGCGGATGAAATAGCCAGGGGTGACACAACCATTGAATTCTTCGACGAATGCTGGGTTTTTGGAATTCCTCTGAAAAAAGCTTATAATTTGCATTACAATTTTCGATTTCGTCAACAAAAGTGGGCTGCATTGGACATGAACAGAACGGCTCAGAAAATCTGGTCAAATATGGATGGAGGGCGATAAGTTTGCTTAAACTCCAAAGAAACACTTTTAGTATGATTGTCTGGATCATTGCGGGACATTGTATTGTGGACACGCATGCGAGGCGCATTGGTGCTGGAAATATTACTTATGTTTTCTGCAGAAGTTTCAGAGACGACAAAGAAGAAGATACTATTCTTCATCCACTGAGCACATATCCCAGAAAATGGCATCTTGGCGCCTACTATATAGATCGTGAATTGTCACGTATTCAAATTGGCAGATTGAGTTAAGAAAGCTTCGGGTGGTACCGAAACTAGGGAGTAGTGGAAAACTGATGATAGGCCATAAGTGTGCCTATCCAAGCTACTCCGGTGGTACCTACCTACCTAGACCGAATCCTTTAAGTAATTAAGTTCGAGTTGTTCTTATTCTTATATATCATACATACATCTTATACATTTCAACCGCCTACGTTGGTTGGTTGGTGGTTCTTTCCGACAAAAGTCGTGCCTCTTGAACAGATATTACAGAACTGATATAACAAGCGATTGGGGTGTTCGATTGCAGACGGCGTTCGTATTAACATTTTCTTTTGCGGTACTGAGTTGTCGATTATTGCAGAGCCCGACAAGCATATATGCTCTTGAATGCTGTCGATTTTTTAAAGGATTCCGTTATCAACTAGGAGTCCTCAACCTGACCATTTCCATCGCGATTCGCACAACAGTTTAATACAGCCACTTGAGTAAATCTTAGTTATTTGCAGTTTTACTCTCTATTCGACGCTGGAGAACCTGAAATACAGAGAACTGATTGAGAAAATTAAGCAGAAGAGTACTATATGCTACTTGCAATTGTTTTTAGGGAGTACCTGTAGAGATTGTAATACATACAAAATAAATTAATTATAATCGAAATTAATCACTAATATAATCTGAGAATAATAATAAGGTGCAGCAGTCAAAATAGTGTAGGTTGTGAGTTTTGTTGAGTAGAACTCGAAAAATTTTTTTTAATTCTCGAGCCTTACAAACTTGTTTTATTTGACAAAAATGGTATTTTTGATCTTTTCACACAAAAGTATTGGCTATCCAAATATTTTTTAACCTATTTTCAAAACCCAAAGTTTTTGAAAAGAGAACAGATGAGCCTTCAAAATGATATACATAAACATATGGTTCAAACTTACTTATGACTTTTGATCGGGTTAACTTGGAAAAAATGATTTTTTTCTCATTTTTTCAAGATTTGCTATTCTTAATTCCAAAATTTAATTAAAAAATATAAAATAAGTGATGATATTCTGAAAATGCGTTATCGTGTGAAGAGATTGACATTTCGTTTGATAAAATCGAACAAAAAGTACATACATACATAATTGGTCATTACAACCCTTCGGTCAGGATTACGACCTAGTTTCTCACACCACTTATGTTGTGTTTGTTAATTTTTTATCATGAGTGGTGGGACCTACAGTTTAAAGTCGACTCCGAATGACAGATTTTTGAGAAACTTTTCATGGCAATTTTATTTTCTCTCAGAGTTTTTACCAGAAATCTGCTGAGAGGAAGTCGCCTAAGAAATACTTTTTGTATTTTGTTTTGATGTCTGGCCTGGGACTCGAACACTGGCTTTACGTCTAATAAGCCAGCATACTACCTACTAGACTACGGCGGCTTCAACAACAAAAATTACCGTAGTTATTATTTAAATAGTATAACAGTTGTGTTATAACAGTTGTGTTATAATTTTTCAAATGAACTTTTAGTCCAAAAATTTTCAGAATTTTTGATGGATTTTGTTAATCATGTCAATCTCTTCAGAAGATACTGCGCTTTCAGAATGTCATCACTTTCATATTTCATATATTTGAATTAAAGTTTGCTACTATGAACGAACAAACTTGAGAAAATATGAAAAAAATTCGTATTCGTCAAGTTTACCTCATCAAACAGCATAGCATATTAAAACAAGCAATATATGTATGTATATGGTTTTAAACTCAGATTCCTCTCCTTTCTAATAATATTTAAATCGTGGATAGAGGTTCAGTAGTGTTTGTGTAATCAATAAATTTGTGCGCATAGTCAAAAGAAAAAACAGTTTTTGTCAAATAAAACTAGTTTGTAGGGTTCAAGAAATTTAAAAAAATATTTTTGAGTTCTACTAAACAAAATTCACCATCTACACTACGTCATTAGCTGGGTGTATTCAATTTTTTTTATTTTGTCGCATAGTGTGCATGAATTCTAAATAAGAATTTGTAAAAAGAATTGATGTTGTTTATATTTACTTCATTAATTTATTCCTATTTTATTAGAAAGTTTAGAAAGTTTTACCATTTTTCACAAACCATAAGAAAAATAAGAATGACTTTCTGGTGACTCCATATTTTTGCACCGCAAATGTGTAGGCATACCCAAGAAGAACTGAGAGTAAATTTCAAATTCAATGTCCCAATATATTAAATTATAATACTCAATATTTAGTAGGATATCAATTAAGGTAAGCACTCCATTTAACCCAATTTGCTTAGCTTTTGTTTAAATTTTTTGTTGATATTTGCCGCCATGTATTCAATTTTCCAATTGACTTCCAGCTTCAGCGACATTAAACATTATTCCAAATGATATCCTAAATACTCTTTTGGATTCATATCGGGACTTTGTGTAAGAGTATTAAGTCTGTGGACTTTGGTAGGCAAATCACATCTTCAAATTAGCAGCAGTATGATAGGGTTCATTGACTTGTTGGAAGTAATAATCACTTCAAATTCATAATTCTTCCGAACTTTAGGTAAATTTGTTCTTCAGAATGTTTAAATACTCTCTCATATTCATTATTTCCTCAATAAATTCCAAGCGGCCCACATATTGTACTACCGAGACCATTCTTAATTATTTCACGGAAATGTTTTGTATTGAGCCCTTTATTTTTCTTCCTTCAAGCATGACAGATTAGTATTGGAATAATGCGTTTTCTTCAGACGAATCAAACTATTTCATTTTTACTCGTTCGGATGGTCAAAAAAAAATGAAGAGCTGAATCTCAAGAAATGCTTAAGCATGGTAATGGTAGAACAATGCTATTTTTAACTTTTAAAAACGTTTAAAATATGAGCTCATACATACATACATACATAATTGGCCATTACAACCCTTCAGTCAGGATTACGGCCTAGCTTCTCACACCACTCATGTTGTGTGCGTTAATTTTATACGTGAGTGGCGGGACCTACAGTTTAACGTCGACTCCGAACGACAGATTTTTGAGAAAAAAATATGAGCTCGTAGATTGCAAATAAAATAAAAATAAGTGTGTATTTAGTTTTAGTCAAAATTCTTTATTATTCGTACAATTCTGTGTATCACTGTTCACAATTTTATTTAAACAACAACAATTGCTTTTATTGTTATTCTTTTGTTTATACCCTTTGCATAAACAATAACAATTGCTAGACAATTATTCGACAGATGTTTGTAACGGAGATCTTCAAACGACGATTACTCTCTTCAACCACACCGCGTGTCTGCACACAAGACTGACTGAACTTCACTCCCTTAGTCGCCTGCTTTGTCTTGCCTTTTATATGGCAGAGTAAACAGTCTGATTAATGTCCTTGTTCATCACTTCACCTTCTCCAAATTTCTATAAATCTAAAAATCGTTGTTTACATTTATTATTGAAGTGTTGTTCGTGTATTTTGTTTATTTGTTTAACATTTTTTATACTGGTGTTTGTTGTTATATTAAGAAGTATGATAATTTGTAAACAGGTTTATTTACTGCATTGTTCTGTTTTTGTAGCTTTTGTTTATAATTTTAATGTTAAGTGATGTAAAAGCAAAACACCAGTATCTAGATTTTTAATTTTCGTAACAATATTTTTGACTCTACATACTCTTGAGCCAAGTGAGAGTGCAGCGGTAGTCCCCAAAATGATTTTAAATGTTCGATTACTGTCACATATTCTGGCCTTCTCTATTTGAATTGAGAACATTTGTGGGTTATTAATACTATATTACCACTTTTTCCTTTTCTTCTATTTTTGCAGTTTATAATATCTCAAAACAAATATTATTATTTATTTTCTATTTTCTATTTTTTTGTTTGGTTTCTTGGCACACAATTAATTCCAAAATATTTTCTTTCTCTTCAACCAATTTATAGCACAGAACATGCGATATGCATTCGACCACATTCCTTATAATCTAATATTTTTATGAAAACTCTTTTTCAGCATAAATTTAGTTCATATTGTTATCGTTTTTATATTGTCATGCCAATATTGATTTGAAATATTTTACTTTTAAAAATTCTATTTCATGTGTATTCTCTCTTGGGCAAATTTGTATTAAGAATACAAAAACTTTATAAAGTTGTAGTAGAAAATTTTAGAAAAATAAAAAACAAATAAAAAATTTAATTTTTCTATACAGTAGATCCCCGCTAAAAGCACTTTAAAAAATGGTTGCAGGATAGTGCTTATAAGGTCGGTATTTTTGTATCAAATTCCTACATACATACATAATTGGTCATTACAACCCTTCAGTCAGGATTACGACCTAGTTTCTCACACCACTTATGTTGTGTGTGTTAATTTTATACGTGAGTGGCGGGACCTACAGTTTAACGTCGACACCGAATGACAGATTTTTGAGAAACTTTCCATGGCAATTTTATTTACTATCAGAGTTTTTGCCAGAAATCTGCTGAGAAGAAGTCGCCGAAGAAATACTTTTTGTATTTTATTTTGATGTCTGACCTGGGTCTCGAACCCTGGCTTTTCGTCTAATAAGCCAACACACTACCTACTAGACCATGGCGACGTGCAAATCATCTCTTTCTGGTACAAAATTCGCCTTTTTGAAAAACGATGAAGAAATGTGAAATGATGTTTGAGCACTGGTTTGATGTTTGATCACTGAATTTATTTGATAGATGCCATCACTAAAGCAAAAATAAAGGCTTGTTCAAAATAAATGTTTCCCATGGACACATTTGTATCTTGACGCCGACTTAATAGTAGTACACATGGTGTAGCAATGGTGTAGCCATCTTTATAGCATAAAGTCCAAACTGTGAACCATGAAAGTCGATCTGGTTTCAGAGTGGTGCAATTGGTTGCGATTAATATTCTTAGACAGATAGCCTGTCAAATAATTACTGTTCAGAGAGTATGTGTCTAGTATTTCAATTATATACAATTTGTTGCTTGGTTAATGCTTTTCCACATAGCCTAGAGACAGTACGCCGCAAGCTCCGCCTCACATATGATGTATATCAGTCGGTGTAATAAAAAAGTATTGTTTCTAATGCACTGGTAGAAGCTTGCTTTCAACAAATTTAACGTGAAGAAAAATGTACATCTTAAAGCGGAATTATATTGTTACGAAAATGGGAGTGGTGTTTTGCTTTCAAATCGTTTAAATTGTAAACAAAAGCTACAAAAACAAAAACAATGAACTTGTTTACATGATAAACAAGTAAACAAAAATATTCCAACAAAAAAACCAGTATAAAAATAAGGATAAACAAGTAAACAAAAATGCAACAACAACACTGGAAGAACAAATATAAACAAAATACAAATACAAACTTCCAAAATGTTAGTTGCTTTGTGTTTGAACAAAGTATCGTGTTTCATAATGCAACTGTACAAAATATATACAATGTATTCTATTTCAAAACGTCGATAATGTTTATTTTTAACGCAGTCAAAAAGCAATCAGGCATTGGATTTATAGTTGATTCATTGTTTGGTTACTTTGCATATCTACATACTTTATATACAGTAGTAGTACGGCATACAAACTTTGTATTGATACATTTTGGAAGGCAACCATAATGTAAGCAACATGTTTACATTTATAGAGATTTCGAGAAGGCGACGTCATTCGCCTTCAAGTGCGTTCATCAGACTGTTTACACTGCGATATCAAAGGCAAGACGAAGCAGGCAACGGAGTCAGTAAAAAATCAGTCAGCCTTGTGTGAAGACGCGGTGTTTGAAGAAAGTATTCCTGGTTTGAAGATCTCCGTTACAAAGATCTATCGAATAAATTGACTAGTAGTTGTTATTGTTTACGTAAAAAAGTTCAAAGAGGAATAATAAACAAAGCAATTGGTGTTGTTTATTTTAAGTTGTGAACAATGTCACACAAAATTGTGCGAATAATAAGGAAATTAATTAAAACTAAACACAAATTTATTTTTATTTTTATTTGCAATCTACGAGCTCATGTTTTTACCTTTTAGAGACGTAACAATATTTTCCATAAGTTATAGCAGAACATATTGGATAATATTTAATACACGAAACGAAATTGCTCCTTAAAATTGCTCCACGCTAACTTCTTGTTTTCTTCAAACTGCTTAAACTACGTATTTTTAAAAAGCTGACGAAATGCAACAAAATTTACAAATTAAAATCATTTTAAGGCACAGATTCTCATACGTTTTTGTAATTATATTTGTAATTATATTTGTCACAGGATACATTAACACTTTTTTCTTTTTGTTATTCTTACAGTTTTGGAATTTTCTTTAAGAAAATATGCTTCAACTGAAGATTACAAAAAAATAACAACTTCTTTACCAACACAAAGCAACTGTGTCGGGGAATGTGTATGTATGCACGCTTGTAAGTGCAAACAAAGAAAAAAGTTTTTATGTTTTTCTTCTTTCTTCGCATAGAATATTAAAGCTTTTAAGTTTAAAAATTTATTTTGCAGTCTTACGCACAACCAGATTCTTAGTTATTATTTAACACAGCACTTTTACACAGTTTCAGGTTTTTACTGATTGTGTTCTGCCACAGTCTGTCCAACCAGCATTTTCTTTGCAAACAACAGAGTATTTAAGTTATATTTCAGTAGCATTTCTTTACTAAGTTTTTTTTTCTTGATTGTGGATGACATTATTTTCAACGGGAAATCACTTTTTTGAGTTTAAGGACGCAAATATGTGACACATTTGGCTGCATTTTTTATCACACCGTAAAGAATGCATGTCATACATGAGTTGAGGCTGTAATGTATTTCAGATACAAGTCTTCTGCAGTTTCGTAGGGATAGGGATTGCTTTAATAGAATTTAAATCATATATTCGATACGGCCACGTTAAGCAAAAATAAAAAAGAAATAAGAATTTTTTTAAATATCTTCTTGTTGCAAGCAAAGAAACTTACAGTCCAACATGTTGCAAATTTAAACTGATGCTCGTTGAGATTTAACTTATATAGGTTTAAAAAAGTAGCTTGAATTTGCCGTAGTCCAGTAGGTATTGTGTTGACTTACTTACTTATAAAAAAAGTCCTCGGCGACCACCCCTAACAGTCTTCTGGCAAAGGCTCTGAGAGTAAATTATTGCCATTAAAAAATTTCGTAAGTATGTTATTCGGAGCAAATGTTTCACTAAAGTTCCGCCGCCCATAGATAAAACTTTCATATACAACATGAGCGGTCTGAGCAGTTTGATCTTAAGTATGACTAATACGTTGTTCAGATATGCACCTTTATTGCGTAAATCGCAATAAACGCCATTATTGAGTTCAATATTTCATATAAAGTTTCAATTAATTATTGCGCAATAAATACGCAAATTGTTATAATATTGAGTAAAACTTAAAATGCAGCACTGTCAGAATGTGTTTAGTGAGCATATTACAATTAACCGAACACTTTCTGTCGATATTTGACAACTCAAATGTCAACAACGGCAAACAAAAAGAAAAAAAAAACAACAAAACAAAATAAAAAACAAAATAAAAACAATGTTGTTGAAACAACCATCTGTTATGTTTACAAGCTGTCAAATGAATTTTGAATAAGTAGCTGAACTGCGTATATTATTATGCCTGAACACTTAACATATTGTACTCAATAAACCGAATATTGACTCAATAAAAGTGTATATCTGAACATAGTATAAAGACTTAAGTAGTAGTAAGTAAGAGTTTCAAGTCATGACGATTATACTTTTAAATGCACACGGTTAGTTGGAATAGAATACTTAAAGAAACTTAAAACCATAAGGATTCCTTTGCATCAGGACAAAACAAGGATGCTCCAATACATACACATTCGTGGTAAAAATCCACGAATTAAATCACTGTAATACACCACTTCATTAAAGATAGTCCTGTTGTTGTGAAATATACTAATTACTGAACAACGAATTTGGTGGCCTATAACTATCAGATGTCACTTGCATGGAAATTCTGTAAATCCCATAAATTGTGCTCTTTACATATACCATGAGAGTCAGACCAATGGCAACCTATGGGGTGATTGTCTTGGCAAACATCGCAAATCTGAAAATAGCCACATTGAATAAGACACAAAATCTAGCGTTTGTTGATAATGAGAACCTGCCCTAAAGCAGATCTTCCAGCACTACACGAACTGCCATGCAGGCCTACAAAGTACAGCGGACGTATATTTACGTAGTGGTAGTGAAGACTAGAGCTTCAGCGACTATTATTAGGAGACAGATCGAAAAAACTTTGACCTTCGTGAATGAATTGAATAATCTGGAGGCTACAAAATTTTTCAACTCAAATTGGATACAACGTACAAAAGGCAAGACATAGAAATACGTTCTTTCTTTAACTTTTCGAAACAAAATTTTTTATTTCAATTCTTTTTGAAAACTAGACTACACAGCTATGTAGGTAGGTTGCAGTGCTAGCTTTGAGACCAAAGCATGCATAGCAACCCGTTGTGACGCCAGGCGTAAGCGCAAACCAGGCTGAAAGTTATATGAACGAAGCTATATCCTTGATATCAATAGATGATAACTCCGTTAAGCTGACAAGGAATGGAGAGTTACTTAACCTAAATCTGCGCTTTGCAGATTTCAGCAGACCCAAAACCTCGGCAGTAGTCGTTCGATGGGAGCTGCAGTCTTTCCGAGTGTTTTCCCATCACGCAATGAAAGGCGATGAGGATCCAATGAGTTGCTTGGTGAATGGCCAATACCTTTACAGCTAAGTTCACCAATTTTGTAGTACCCGTTGAAATGGCTCAGAGCAATAAACACAAACAAAATTATTTTCTTAATCTGTCTACAAGTTTATCTTTCCAACTACAACGCCAAGCTTTAAAACTGCACGTAATCATGCAATTGTTCGTAAATTTTCTGTAATTTTGTGGCATATGCCTCGGAATATATAACACACAACAATTCAAAGAAGAATATTCAGCATAAAAATATGCAGACATTTAAGCCTGTATATGAATATGCATCTTGATATTCATACGTGCCAAACTTAGAAAAGAAATTTTCCTTTTTTTTTATCCTCGTAATATTTCATTTTTTTCTTTTATCGCTGACATCATTTATTATGTCACTTTATGTTGTTGAGATTTTTTATATACAACGAACGTCTTGCTGTAATATTAAGCATATAAGGGTATGTAAATTGAATAAAAAAACAAGAGGTGTGAAAAAGAAAATTTAATGAGGATTTTGCAAGAAGAAAATTGTTTTTCTTTTAAGCAATGGAGAAATAATAAATAAAAAATATAATTTATGGCTGTTTCCACAAAACTAAAGCTAGTGAACAGAGGCTGAAAACAAAATATTTCTTTTGTAGTTCTTTTTTATTATTTTGTGAATTTTACTGAAATTAATCATTTTAATACGTTCAATTCATTAACTAAATATAGATTATATAGATTTTTGAAACCAAATACAATGAAATTACGCTAGTCAACTAAATGCAACATTTTTAAAACCTATATGAGGACTAGTGGGATATAATTTCGAATCATGGCTAATAAAGGCCAGACACACCAGCACTTCTGCATAAGTAAGACTTATTTATACTTTAACTATTTATTCGACTGAAAGATCGAAGTCACTATATTTACATACATACATACATAATTCGCCATTACAAACCTTTGAGATTATAATCTAGATTCTCACATGTATGTTAATTTTATTCATGAGTGGCGGAACCTATACCTTATCGTCGAATCCGTACGACAGATTTTTGAGAAACTTTTCATGGCAATATTTTTTTGTTCTCAGAACTTTACCAAGAGACTGACATATTTTCTTGATCTTTTGTTTAGATCGACATGTCTAAGATTCGTTTAGATCAACATGTCCGAACCACGGAATTGTGCCTAATAAGCCAACACATACTAAACAACGGCGACTTCTGTAGTTAGAACAGCAACAATTTCTAGATGCATTCCAATTACTGGCTACTACCGTAACACTAAGAACCTTTCTTCTGTTAGAAACAATAAAGTTAATAATACTTCTGTCAAGATTACGACCTAGTTTCTCACACAATTTATATTTTGTGTGTAATTTTATACATAAGTGGCTCGATCTAGAGCTTAAAGTTTATTCCGAACGACTTACTTTTGAGAAACTTTTCATTGCAATTTTTTTACACTCAGAATTTTTGCCAGAAATCTGCTGAAAATTGTTTTCATATTCTGCTTTGTTGGAGATATCTAACCTGGGGTTTAGACCGAGGCTTCATGTCTAGTAAGCCAACACACTACCTACTAGACTACTACAATATGGTTAGTTAGAATACATTATTATCAATCTTTAAGGATTGTAATATCTATACATTTTTTAATTTAATAAATTGTACCATGATTATTGCTTTACTTTCCCATTTCGCATGGTATTACTTTCTTTTTTCGGTTGGAATTCATTTACATAAATTTTTAAATTTAATTTTAAATTTTATCGCATTCACTTACCGGTTTCGCAACCATTTTTTCTCATTTTTCTTATTGCCATTTAATGTTTTTATTACAACTATTTACTCTGCTATGCAATATCGACAAAATCATTAGAATAAGATTAAAACTCCATTCGCATTGCCACCAGAAATTTTTTCTATAAACCAAGTAGCCCAGCAGGGTGAATGAAATGGAAAGTTGGCAAAGAACAAATGGCAAAAAAATAGCATAAAAATCTGTACAATAATATAAAAACGCTATTGTAATAGTCAAATATAAAAATGCAATAATAACAGAGATTTTGTAAGTCTAATGCTATAAACACAATACACACAACGCAACAAACGCAGCAATTTCTCAAAAATCGAATACGTAGGGAAAATGAAGTGATTGTTTTAACGGCGGCGCGACAACGAGCAAAAACTCTGCAATGAAAGAATTAGATTTCTAAAAAATCTGTCGTTCGAAGTCCATTTTAAACTGTAAGTCCCGCCACTCAGGTATGAAATTAACACACACAGTATAAGTAATATGGGAAGCTAGGTCATAATCTTTATTGTAAAAAAGGGTTGTAATGACCAATTATGTAAAGTATGTATTTTTTAGAAAAGTACCATTTGGTGCAAAAAAGTACCCTTTCAGTTATTATGCAGTACCATTTAGAAACCACAATTATTCAACACTGTGCTCAAATCATGACATACTCGGCGTGTGATTAATTTTTAATTTATCACGATTGTTATTACTTATGCACCCGTAGCACTCCCTTTATGAATTTCTTAATAAATGAATAAATAAATAAGTTTACAAATTGTATTTATTTGCGGTAATTTTATATTTGTTTTCAATTTGCTTGTTTTTATGTTAGAAAACATACAACATTTGTTATTGTTTCCAAAATAATTATTAAAAAAATTTTTTAGTTGGTTAATTATTTTGATTGTGTTCAAATTAAATTAATTTTAAAACACAAAAACGCCTTAAGGGCTTTTTGGTATGTGGAAAAAAAAGACTCATCAAGTTATTGTAGCAAATAGGGAATAGGAATTTCCATAAAGCTAATAATCATATAATAAATCAATTTAATTATTTGAAAACATTGCAACAATTTTTTCTTTTTTTATAGGAAAAAAGTTAGATCAGAACGTACAAAACTAGATGCATGTATGTTAGCTAGGATTTCGACCCACAGTGGACGGCAAAAGTCTTAATACTGCAATATATTTTGACAAAAAATGTTCCCACAGGCTTAATACTCTTCTACAAAGTCTCGATATGACTTCAAGAGAATATTCAGGAGATCATTTGAAAGAACGGTTACGTAACCGCTAAACCTCAAATAAAAATCAACCGAAAAACTTGCTCATAGTGCCACCAGAAAACATTCAATTCCAATTGGATAGTCTACTAAATACAAAGGATAACATTTTCATATATTAGGCCCTTGAATTTTAAATTTACTCAGGGTTCTCCTTGGGGGTACCTATGGAGTCATTTAAAACTTTTCCTTATTCTTCTCTGGTTTTATGAATAACATTAAAAAAAAATTTATTTTATAATAAACCAGAAATAAATTAATAAAATAAATATATAAACTATAAATTTTTATACAAATTGCTAAAATATATTGCCGTCCTAAGACTTTTGCTGTCCACTGTAGCTAATTGATTTTTTGTATACCAAAACTAAATACAATTCCAGAGAAACTTCTTGCTATTAATTTTGCTTAAAGGCATACATACATTGTTTAATGTGTACTTAAGTATTACTAAATGTAGAACCTTTAAAATAACAGCAACAAGAGTGAACAAATAAAATAAAAATAAATAAAAGTATGTACGTAAAAATAAACATCAAAATCAGGTACGATTGTTCAAAAATTTTAATTTTGCATTGAGGTATTTTAATAAAAATCTAAAATTAAAATTTTTTGTTACTATAACATGCTAAATTATTGTATTTTACATGTTAAAAAAGAACAGTTGGACCTAAAAGGCCGTGAGCTAACTCACGACATTAAATTCATATGATTTTTGATTAATCATAAACCTCCGACGCCTGACTACTGGCTTATGGAATAGAAAATTTCAAGAGAAAAGAAGGGTAGTGTTCCCCTAAGGCAATGCATCTACGAAGTCTCTGTTAGTAAAATATTTCTTTTTTGGTCTAGTATTATACAGATTCCTGCTGCCTATACAACACCATTGAGCATATGCGAAGAATTCAAGGCAGTCCATTTCACGTTGTTCACAAGAACTTGACCACGTGTATGTTAGGCAAGCCGCAGAAAAAATTCAACTTACCCAACAACCAAATACACCAACGTGTGTTTAGTGCATAGGGTCTAGAGCGGTAGGTAATACGCCCTAATGGCCACCGATTTCACAGCCAATATAACCCATGCCGTCGATCAAATTTAGCCAGATTCATGCGGCTGTATCAACGAAAATTTTACATTCAGGATGTTAGAGAAGTCGTAGCGGTCATTTGAATGATGTTACAATACACAATAGCTTCAAACGAATAACAAATTTTGATGATATCTCGGTTATACATACAACTTGGTTCATTTCTATTTAATGATAGGGAGCTCCTATTGTAATACGCGATATAAACCTGAGTAATTTTCTTTAAACGTTCACCCCGTAGAAACTATAATTTGATGAAAAATGCATACAAAGCTTAATGTTGTACATGAAAAACACTTAAGAAAAAAAGCCTCGAATACATAAAAACTTTCTACAAAATAAAATTAAAAGCAAATTTCAAGAGTTAATGGATTACTTATAAAATTTAAAAACTTAAAAGAATTGATACTGAAAAAGCATGGGTTTCTGTTTTATAATTTTTGATTAAGTTTTTGTTCCATCCATTTTCTTAGAGAAGCCATTATTCGCGCTACATGTTAATATCCGTATGTTTTTCTTTTTCATCATTTGTACAAGAATAAAAGAAAAGGAAATTCACAAAGTGTGTAAAAGTTGTGAAAATATTTGCATAAAACTTGTTAAGATAATAAGTACGGTGAAGTATATTTCTCCTGAGAATTTTTATTGGCTTTACTACGTGATAGTATTCTTTGTAACCACTCTAGAGCAAAAACAGTTCATAAGGGTGGTCGCATTATTCAGTCATCTTTCATTATAAAATGAACAAACATTTCATTTCTTTAAAGTAATATTTCATGTTCTTCCCAACCACTATATATCGTTATAAAGTTTTAAAAAACGACTTGGCGTTTAATGTCCTAGAAGAATTTTGTAATGCATTTTTATTAATTTTGCAATAAATTTCTTCCATAAAATGGAATTCCTTGGTTTTATTAAACTAGTAACACTATAGGTAAAATGATTAGAGGGTGATGCTTCTGTTAAGTGTAAAAGAATAATAAACATTTTTGTTTAACTAAGGGCCATTATTACAACTTGCCGTTAAACTTTACAACCAACAGATAAAATAAGGTTAACTGTTTACAAAAATATGGCAGTGCCGGAGCAATGTCGGTAACACTGCTCAATTAAACAAGTAAAATTAAAGTAAAAAAATTAAATATCTTTAAAGTTGGCTTTAGTTAAAGGTACCTTTAGTTAAAGAGAACTGTAAAGTTACCTTTAACTTATTTTCGTTATTACAACTTACAGATAAAATAAAGTTAACTTTTTCAAAAATATGGCAATCCGGGAGCAATGACGATAAAACTGCTCAATTAAACAATTGTTTTTAAATGCAGTGACAACGTAGGGCCTCTTTTTGTTGTTGTTATATTTGCTCATTTTGTTTATATTTGAAGTTGCCGTATTGAAAATAATATATAATATGGCAAGTTCAAACATAAACTTAACTTTAAAAGTTATCAGTATGTTGACCCTCACTTTAGCTTAACGCTCACTCCCTGTTGTTAACGGCAAGTTGTAATAATGGCCCTTAAAGATTTAAAAGATATTTGAGACCTAGCCCCTTTAAGAGGGAAACTTAAGCTGCAGCTGAACAGACAATAGTTTGTGTCATCCATTAAAAAACTACAGGATGCAAATAGTTACTGATCGGAGTGATGTGTAACTAAAAAAACAATGAATCAAATATGCAAAAACGGAGAAAACTTTTTCAAGAAATTAGTAAAATCATCGCAGATACAATTACTAAAGACAGCAAAATGGAGCAACAGTAGTCCTGCATAAAGATAAAATTATTCAACCTCAGTCCATATGAAATTAAAGTTATCGTGAGTTTACAAAGAAAAACGCAGCAAACGAAATAATGATTCTGTAATTGATGATATGATATACAGATTCTTGTTTAGCCCTGAGAATTTTTCATTCTATCCTTAACGATTTTTATTTCACCTTCAAGATAGGAAAATGACATAAAGGTTACACTAAAAATATTACCGAAGTATGGCAAGTATCATTACAAAACAGTTCCTTAATCTATTACCCACAAAATTGCTTGACAGTCTGCTGATGTCTCAACTAATGCCAATATATGTTTACAGAAGTCGCCGTAGTCTAGTTGGTAGTGACTGGCTTATTAGACGTGAGACCACGGTTCAAACCCCAGGTCAGACATCTCCAACAAAACGAAATATGACAAAATATTTTTTGGTTTCTGGAAAATGCTCTGATAGTATGTAAAATTGCCATGAAAAGTTTCTCACAAATCGTAGTTCGTAGTCGACTTTAAACTGTATAAAAAAATGCACACAACATAAGTGGAGTTGAGAAGGTAGGTCGTAATCTTGACTGAAGGGTTGTAAATGGCCACTTATGTATGTATATATGTATATATATATATGTATGTAATATGTAATTCTCCCATATTCAACAATTTTGTTTGTTCACGTACTCATTTAAAATGTTGCTCATCGATGATGATTATTTTCGATGAAAATTACAGTCAGCTGCCCACTTCTTAAGAGTTTTATTCAGTGTACACAAGTGGTTGTCCATGATCGTTTATGGCGATTTGGCGATAAAAAAGACTTATAAAATGTTAGCCGACTTCTGGTGATCGCCCAAACGTGAAATTGACACAATTGGGGTAAACAATCATGATCCATCAAAAATTTTGAGCTGAAAGTTCATTTGATAAGTTGACATACAAAAAAAAATATAACACATATGTCTGTTGTTAATTAAATTTTCCAATTTTCCAATGGCTAAACTTGAAAAAATAAGAAAAAAATCATTTTTTACAAATTTACCCTTTCAAAACTCATAATATGAAAGTTTGAACGATATGTTTATGTATACAGTTTTAAAGGCTCATTTCTCCCCTTTTTAAAAAAGTTTAATTTTATTTAAAAAGGTTAAAAAAACCGTTTTTGTCAAATAAAAGAAGTTTGGAGGGTCCAGAAATAAAAAAAAATATTTTGGAGTTCTACTTAACTAACTGCACAACAGATTAATTAGTTACTCGAGTATATTTAATTTTTTGTCGTATAGTCACTCTTTATTAACACATTGACATAAATACAAAGAATATTTTTTATTCAAACAAAAACTCCTTGTATTTACAAATACTGCCATTCATGTCTAACTCTTGACAAACAATCATTTCGATTAAGAACACACTTTTAATAACCCTTATTTAAATTCATTAATTCAGCACAAGTTATTCATGAACATGCAATCTAAGAATGTAATTTGAACAAAGGAAAAAAAAAAGAAAAGTTATGCAGTAACTGTTAGAAAAGTCAGAAAATAAAAATAAAATTACAAAAATTAAAAAAAATTTTTGCCAGCTGATTTCTTATATAAAATTCCTATAATTAAAAATGCGTTTGAGTTGAAGAGAAATTAAAAAAAAACTTTAATGCAATTTCTTTCAATGGGGATATGTTAAGTCGTGGGGTTTTATTGATAAAATAGCAACTGAATCATTGGAAGCCAATATTGACCATTAAAGTGATACGACAGCTTTATTGGAAAAAGTAGTAAACAGCGCAATGCATTTCTGTAGAATGTTGCTAATGGTTTCATCATTTTCGAGCCGGAGACTGTATCCTGTCTCATCCAGAAGACATAACCAACAATGTAACAATCCACCAATGCTCGCCTTTCTAATAATTTTGCCTGGTACAGGCCTTGCTTGGGCAAGTTAAAGACCCGATTCTCTGCCTATTAAACGCTGTAATAAGACTCTTGACTATGCTGCGGATCCATTTCCTTTAGCAGTTTCTTCGCAGTAATCCCAAAGTGTTCCGGAAGCCCATCAAATAACAATTTTGTTCACCACACCGAATTTTCGAAAATGATCAATTCGGCATTCTATGTAATAAGCAGCCAGTGCTGTCAATGAGACAAATAGAATTCTATCAGCTTTAATGACACGTGGCTAATTGCTCTCAAATTTTGGACTTTCATACAAAATTTCAGCGCTTATAAGCACTATCCTCCAAGCATTTTTAAAGTGCTTATATCCGGGATTATTATTATTTGGATTTTTTATTTGTTTATTTTCCTACTACAACTTTATAAACTTTTTGCGATCTCAATACAAATTTCCACCAGAGAGAATACATATAAAATGAATTTTTTAAAAGTAACTGCACTGACCAAGTTCTACCAAAACCAGGGACAGGAAGAAGTTGGTCAGCGCAAGGGCTGCACATCAGAAGCACGACTACCTATATCCATGACATCAATGGCTCCGTCAAGCTGACAAGATGTGGAGAGCTTGTCAGCTTGTCAATGTCGCAGTAGATGATCACTAACAGAGAAAGTGGATAACAGTCTCCTCTCTGTCAGCGGTTTTTTCCGAACTTAATTAGGAATTTTTTTGTTTCAGTGTTTGACAAATTCAACCCCGGAGAGATACACGTCAGGAGAATTGTGGAAGTGTAAAATATAAAAATGCCAATGTATGCTCGCCAAGTCCGTTCTATGGAAAACATTGCTATTGTCTGCGATAGTGAGGTAGAAGAGTTGACAATATTGACTCGACCACTCATTTCACGAACAGCACTGATGCGAAAGATTTCAATTTACACACTTACAGATTCAATTGACTCAAGAGCTGAGGCGTACTGACCATTTCAAGTGTCGTCAATACAGGCAGAAGTGAAAATCAAATTGAAATTCACTTCATTTGATAAAACGGGTATCTACGAATGATTGCTCAAAAAGTCACTGTTTGGAGCGGATTATGAGCTGACTTTGCCAGCCGGGCCGTAGTTCTGCGAAAATAAAGTCGGACAAGTAGTTACCGTGAAATTCAATGGCCATGTTATCTCACATCACGTGATTACTTGCTCAGTACGATCATGTAATTTGACTCCATTGGAGTTCTTTCTGTGAAAATATTGACAAAAAAATTTAACTTAATACCCCAAGAAGAATTGAAAGGATGCGATCATTCGGAATCTTAACGACATAGAACTTCAATTATGTCTCAGAGTCATTGAATATGCGAACCATGGCCATGGTGGCACATTTAAACAATATGTTGTTTCACACCTAATTGTCGTTCTATCATGACGTTTTGTTGGACCATCCTGTATTCGATTAATATTCAAATAAATTGTAATGAAAATAATTTGTAACGTAAAGTAGATCTTTAACAATAACTCTACTGTAGTCTTTACAATATGTCTTTACAAAAAAAACCCAACTCTGTAGCCAACAAACATTGGGAAAATCGCCAATCGTTTTCCATTACATTGCCTTGAATAGTCATGAATTGATTGCATCCTCCTCCCCGATGCTAATCCTCCTTTCAGCCTAAAACTACGCTTGAAATCCACAACCACATCAAAATATAAACGCTTCTGACATTTGAAACAAATATTTAATTAAGATGATACGAAGAGATTCTACAGTTGAAACATCTTGTAATTTCTCTTTTGATGTTGATAAATTGCCGCACTAAGAAAAAGTGGTAATGAATCTTTGGAACATCTAAAATAAGTCTCAAGCATTGTAATTAACTTTGGTAGATTTTCACACAGAGGCTTCAATAGAATGTTTAATCTACGAAGTATTTTAAAATGACTTGCCGTTGAACATTAGACAAGAAAAGTTTTGATGGAGTTTTGGTTTCTCTAACCCATGCTAAGACATAATCATTAATACTGATTACATGTTCAATATATTTCTACGTTTAGTTATTGCCTGTAAAAATTTTCTTTTTTTAATTTACTAACATTGTAAAAAAATTTCATGGCTACAGAGTATACAATGGATTGCCATTGTTCAGGTACCCCAATATTTGTTTTTGGCAATTTTATTAAACAATAATATGAACAAATAACACAAAGAAAAAAAAACAATTAAATACCCCCAGCTAATGAAATAGCGTATGTTGTGAGTTTTGATGAGTAGTAGCAGTTTTATATTACTTGAATCCTCCAAACTTGTTTTATTGGCCAAAAATTGTTTTTTTGGACTTTACGTACAAATTTATTGATTACGCACACATTTCTAAACCAATGTCAGAAACTTAAACTTTCTTAGAAAGGGAAGGAACGGGCCTTTAAAACGGTGTACATATATATATTATTCGACTTAATATTCTATCAGGCTTGATGTGGTAAACTTGGCAAACGTGAATATTTTTGTTATTTTTTCAAGTTTGTTTATTCATAGTGGCATAGTTTTTATAAAACTTGTGGGGACTTTTTTGTCAAAATATATTGCCGTACTAAGACTTTTGCTATCCACTGTATATATATATACCTCCATAATATTTGTTATCATACTTGAAAACCTAATGTAACTGACAAAATAGTATCCCCATTTTTCAATTTTATTATCACCATCTATTATTCAGTTTACTTTTTTATTTTCGTATTAATTTTTAAAATCCTTTCATCTTGCTAATGGAAGAGAAAATCCTTTTATCACCATCGCATTCATCTGGTTTTTGTCTCATTTTGGTTGTTGTAAAGTGACAAATGACAGACGGCAGTAGAAAACTTTTAATAAAAAATAAATGAACTGCAAAAACGGGATGAGTTTCATTTTAAATTAAGGACAGGAAAAAAAGAAAAAAAAAAAACATTAAATTTTGATAGCCTTTTACGTTTGTCATATTTAATAACACTATGCGACAAAATAAATAAAATTTAATACTCCCAGCTAATGACATAGTGCAAATTGTGAGTTTTGTTTAGTGGAACTCAAAAATAATTTTTTTTATATTTCTTGAACACTCCAAACTTGTTTTATTTGACAAAAACTTTTTTTTGACTTTACGAAAACATTTATTGATTACACAAACATCTCTGAACCAATGTCAAAAATTTAATAGCACCAAACTTTAATTAAGAAATATACGTTTATACGACCGTAGTTATTATTTAAAGAGTATAACAGCTGAGTCATATTTTTTATATATGCTGTCTCATCAAATGAACTTTAAGTTAAAAATTTTCAACATGTTTGTGTTTTATTGAAAAATGTGTCCTTTTTCCTTCGGACCCACCACCGGAAGTTTGCCAATGTTTGCACAAAGCGAAATAATAATATTTGCGTAATATAACTAGACTGTTAGACTCTTTAAATAATAACTATGGAAATTTTTGTCCAATTTTATCAAACGAACTGTCAATATCTTCACAAGATAATGTACTTTCAGAATGTCATCACTTATTTTATATTTTTTAATTAAATTTTGTAATTATGGATAGCTAAACTTAAAAAAATTAAAAAAATGTCATATTTTAAAAGTTTACCCGATCAAAACTCATATCATATAAGTTTGAACAAAACGTTTATGTATACCATTTTAAAGGCTCATCTGTCCTCTTTTCAAGAATCTTTGTATTTTGAAAATATTTTAAAAAATATTTGGGTAATCAATAATTTTGTGTGAAGAGATCAAAAATACCATTTTTGTCAAATAAAACAAGTTTGGAGGGTTCGACAAATATAAAAAAATTATTTTTGAGATCTACTCAACAAAATTCACAACCTATGCTATGTCATGTTATTAATGACTTGTTATTAATGGCATGTAATATTTAGAAAAATTTTAATATAATTTTTATAGACGAAATTTATTCATTCTCTATTTACAACATCTTTAAATTTATGGCAGAAGTAATTAATCATAAATATATTTACTTTACTACTTTATTTATTTATTCACTTTAAGTTATAATATATTCATAAATGAAAACATATTCTCTAACACAAGTTTAAACATGGCATGCCTTAATTCCATAACTCTCACTCGTACATATTATTTAGCAAATTTTAGTAAACGACAAACCATAAATAATTTTAATCAAATTCTGGCATTAAATTAACACTCCTTTAAGGCAAAACTCTAAGTTTCTCATTTTTCCTTCATTTTATTTTTATTCATGTTTATTTTCTCTTATTCTTTTTATTAATATATGTATGTATTTATATTGTTATGATACAAACTTTAGATGTAAACATATGCAGATGTATCATATTAAGATGAAATCTGTTAATGGCCTCTAGCGAAACTAATTTTATGTGTATGAGTAAGTGTCTCTATGGTGGTGTAAAGATGGTAGAATATAACAGAAGTGAAAGATAATAGAAAATAATGTGCTCTGCAACGAATTTTACTGTACTTCACACAAATTGTTGCTGGAAACAAATGTTTTTGTAGTTTCTGCAAACAATTGCAGGAAATTACTTACGAAATAATTTCTTACCCTGAGGAAGGGTAACAAATTTATGTATATATGCAAAGGATCTTTCACTGAGTGCTGCCTGAATGTGTGTAAAATATCATTGAAATATTTCATTCGTTGTAAAGACCTATTGATGACAGTATGTGCAGAATATAACTTCTTTTATATACCTGCACGGCTTCTCTAAGTGTTGAGCATTCGAAATGTCCAGTTTTCCATGACTAAATAAAACCCCTGGTAGTCTAGTAGAAGGTGCATAAGACAATTAGCGTGAGGGTTGCGGGTTTGATTCCCACCAGAGGCTCTGGTCTGTTATAATACCCCGAGCATAAGCTCGAGTTTAATCAGCTCGAAATTAATTATATCTAATTTGTAATTGTATTGTAATAAATAAATAAATAAATAATAAAATTTACTTACTCAACTGAACATAAACAACCAACAACGAGTTGGTCACGCTAATCGATGACAGGTCTTCCTTGATTTAGTCCTTCCAACGCAGACAAAGACGTCTTCTACGCCGACAGCCCCTTACATCCAGACGACTTAGTAGAACCAGCGCAGCCGCTGTATGATAATGAGCTGCACAACGTCCATGTCGTTGAGCTCATTATATTATCGGGTGCTGAAATCATTGCAAACTCTTACTGGCTTAAAGATCTTACGTAGGACTTTTGTCTGGAAAACTCTCTAGCCTGCTTAACAGGGTTCATGCTTCTACGCCATAAAGAACCACGGGGAAGACTATCGACTTGTTGAGTAAGTTTCATTGTACAAGAGAAGTCGCTGCCACTCAATTGCCTATTGACAATAGCATGAGAGAGCCTACGCCTAATCTCCAGACTGATACCATTTTTGCTGGTAATACCAGAGACAAGTTAAACAAAGTCACTGACACATCAAAAGTGTAATCGTAATCTGGGATCCAAAACTACCTATGCCCTACTTGTCTACAATATATGCATACCTCGTTTTGTCTTCATTTACTCCCGGAGCTATCAAAACCGCAACAGTAACATCTCGGTTGGTACACCCTATAATGCCAATGTCATCAGCGTACGCGATTTTTGGAAAATAATGCCACCCGCCTATCACAATATATTCGCCACAATGAAGTTGATGAGCTCGTATGAAAAGGATCGCCTTTTCTCAAACTTCGCACGGTATCGAAGGTCTCTGAGAGGTTTATTCCTTCCTTGATAGAGCTACTGGAGTAGTCAATCAGCTTCCCAAAAATACGGAGAAACACCAAACAATCGTGAATTTAAAAAGCTTAACATTGGCAGCGGAAGCAATGGGCCTGAAAATTAATAAACTTTCCCAGAAGCGATTGTTACTCAGTACAAATGAAAACGAAGAAGCCACCCCGTTTTTTTTCGATAATGGAGTGGACACAGGTATGTACTCCGGGAAGCTTCGCTTCTACTGCCGGAACACTGCAGCGTATTTTAGACAGAAGTAATGTTCATTTACCAAATGAATCCTCCCTAATGGTGCTTCTTTTACCCGTATTTCAATCTTTTCTGATAGCCAAGCTGCTTTCAGATCCCTCTCGAGTAATACTGCCAACTCTAGACTCGTTAGAGAGTGTCGCCATTTTCCCCACCCTCTCTCTGGGGGCTTAAGTGTCTTGTATAGGTTCCTGGGAACATGGAGAACACATGCAAACGTAGGGCGGATAAGCTCGCCATAGCACGTATAATCCTTCGGAAGCCACGCCAATTGAATTGGGGAAGCCACTTACCTCAGTAAAATTGGTCGTTAGAGAAATATCTTTCTGGCACGCCAACCTATACTGGATCAATGAGGAATCTTGCTTCACTGTCAGACCCACTTGGCCCACCATGGATAGAAGGCGTATCAACCAACTACTCAAACTTGATATCAGCGTCATCTCGATCGCAGTGGCTTATATGTCATTACGTTAAGGAAACACACGCGGAAAGACTGCAGCTTGCATCAAACGACTTTTGCCGTGGTTGTGTTTCTGCTGAAGAGGAAGAAACTTCCACTTTCTATATCAGCATCCATCTTGTTGCCCATTGCGAGGTGCAGATGTGGGGTATTTAGTTCTCCATACCATATGAGCTTCACGGAGTTGCAATCCATTTATATCAAGAATATAACTTCGTTTATTAAACTCTCTGGCTGGTTTCCAACATAGGGTGGTAGTGCTTTAGTGCTTCTTCGATGTGATTGGTGGAATTCGGTCAGTACAAAGACTGCTTTTCTTGTAACGTCACAACGGGCCGCCACACAGTGGTTCAAGAGGCCAATCTAGCTGGAAAAAAGTCATAACTTCTCTTCGGAAGCAGCTAGAAGTATGAAATTTTGGAGTTATGTATTTCCCATTGGAGGCATTCTTTGCACCAAAAGTGGGCGTTGTAGGTAAAATGGGCGTGGCGTCGTAGGTAAATAGGAAAATATAAAAATTTTTTAAATAACAAATTCTTTGTATGTAATTAGTTTCACCTTGAATCAAAGGTTTTGTTTCCTTTTCAAAAATTAGTTTAATCGGCCTGCAGAAACGTGTAGATGATGGACGTGGGTTTTCCCATATGATATCGTTACCGTACTTTAGCTGCAAAGGTACCAAGCAAATTGCAAACAAATATTTATCTGTTTTACAGGAATCATTTGAACTAAAGTTTTGCTTATAGGTTGACTGCCCACTGCTACCATCACACCCCCATTCATAAATCAAAGTCAATTCCGTATAATTGAATTCCTCAATGACATCTTTTTGCAATTTTAAAATTCTACATGCAGTGTGATCAATTAAGTCCTGCAGAGACGCTTCTGCTAGTACATCGGATACCTTTATTCCATACATGGGTGGCGCTTTCGTTTAACTTCCAAAATTCGATGACATGATGGGTATATATCCGCGTTACGAATCTTAGCACCAGTACGCATCGCATTATAACTTGTTTTCGTATATTTTCCATCGATAAACAGACGCAATGCTTCTTCATCTGTATACGGTACTGGTTCCTTAGATTGTGCATTAACAATTTTTTTTAATTTTAGTTGGTCTCGTTGGAGATTTATTTATGTTCTTTAGAAGCGCGGCAGCATCCCTCTTGCCAGCTTTATAAAGACTAACGCCAGCAGCTTCCCTTTTTCAGATTTACCTGAAAAATCTGATCGAGGTCTGCCAAAATTTGACGTTGACGGTTGCGTCCCTAAATCCTCTGGTATTTTAAATACATTTTCAGAAGGAAGACAAAATAGTCCATCTAACCAAATTTTGTTAGAGTCTTCAAAATATTTCTTACATCCTTTTGCTTTTATCCATCTTTCGTTAATTGAATACGTTAATCACCGTACAGATAACTTAACTTTATTGCAATAATCTTCTGTTTTAATCTTCTGTAACCCACTCTTAGCAAAAAAATAGCTAATGACAGCCTTTGCCCTTTCTTTGCCTTCCATTTCGGCAATACACGCATTATATAGTTCTCTCCGTATTATGGGTATGTTATCTATGTATGTATATAAAAAGTGTACCGGTAAATAATTGAATCTAATTTTTTTTTCCATCTAAAGTGGACATTACACACATAAATAGGGCACAATTCATTTCACGGGAATCCACGGGAATCCTATTTAAAAGTTACTCTAAAAACTATAAAATGCTAAATATTTACTACACAAACAACATATTTCCTCTTACCTATTATTTTACAGACAGAACATTTAAATTCGACATTTATTTATAATATAGCTAGAACATACTAGACATAATGCAGCATAAAAAAAGAAAGTCAAAATATGCTATTGTTTGATGTTACGATCAGTTCAAAAGTAATGCTGTGAATCGACTGGCCTCTTATATCAAAAGAGGCAATGCAATTGATCATTTTTCAAAGATCATAACAAAGCAAATAAGAAAAAAAATAAAAAACCTGATATACAGTTATGAACAGTGGATAGTTATTTAACAATTACCAAACAAATTATGTGAACTTTGAAACATTAAAAATTGACTTCTTTTCAGCTAGATTGGGCTCTTGAACTAATGTGCGCCATGCGTGCTCAAGTGAGCTTTGGTGATCAAGACTATTACTTCAACATAATCTAACCTAACTATCCTAACTAAAGCCATCCTGTTATTTTAGGTATTGTTACAAAAAAGGAAATGGTATTACATCGTTTAACATTAAAGTGATAAACAAAAGCTACAAAAACAAAAACAATGAACTTCTTTACATGATCAACAAATAAACAAAAATTGCAACAACATCAGTATAAAAAAGGGATAAACAAGTAAACAAATAAGCAACAACAACACTGCAAGGACAAACGTAAACAAAATACATAAACAACAATAAGCAACATGTTTACATTTATTGAGATTTCACGAAGGCAAAGTTATTCTCCTTCAAGAGCATTCATCAGACTGTTTACCCTGCGATATAAAAGGCAACACAAAGCAGGCAACGGAGTGAGTAAAAATTTAGTCAGTCTTGTGTGAAGACACGTTGCGTGTGAGGAAAATAACCGGATTTTTTAATGCATTAGAGCCATTTTGAGTTTAGCATCTTTATCCCATTGTATTGTATTGGACTGAGCATACCTCGAATGAGGTGATGCAAAATAGAGATATGTTCAGGAAATGTATGGAGGCTTTCTGTTCCTTTTCTATACAACCTATAACCCTGAGAAGTGCATTGCACGATAGAATATTACATACATACATGCATACATACATACATAATTGGTCATTGCAACCCTTCAGTCAGGATTACGACATAGCTTCTCACACCACTCATGTTGTGTGCGTTAATTTTATACATGAGTTGCGGGACCTACAGTTTAACGTCGACTTCGAATGACAGATTTTTGAGAAACTTTTTCATGGCAATTTTATTTACTCTCAGAGTTTTTGCCAGAAATCTGCTGAGATAACGTCGCCGAAGTAATACCTTTTTTCATATTTCGTTTTGATTTCTGAACTGGGATACGAACCCGGGCTTTACGTCTAATTTACTATCACATTATCTACTAGACTACTGCGACTTCATGATAGAATACTACTGAGCTTAATAGACAACAAACATTCAACTTTTTTATATAAATCTGTAGACTAAAAAGGAAACGTTATTTAATATTCAACACACATATTTCGTCATGTTAGAATAAACACACAATTATATGAATAATTGAACGACCGAACGAATGAACGACAAAACAACTAACAGACGAAGGAAACATCAAAAAAATATTCGGCAATTCTGCAGTTTAAGAGAATATGATGATAAAAGATATTCAGCGCTTATGTAAATTTACACCAATTCACACAACCCCAAGACACCAAACGAATATATACATATGTATATATGAACAAACACATGCATGCAAAATGTTATTAGGATTATTATTATTTAAAAAGCAACATGGGTTGCAGTGAATGAAAATGCTGGGAATTAAGAAAATGGAAAATGAATAGAATATTTTATTGTATGCAACTCGAATGATTTTTTATGAAACATTTAGTTTTTTAATGCATATTTCAGCAAAAATAGAAATTCTACATGACAAGAGATACGAATAATATTTTTATGATGCAGTGCGATGAAAAGTTATGAATGAAGTTGTGGAAGATTAAATAAAATGAACAATTTTCGATTGCCCGCAGTGGTGGTTGATATTTTTTGTTAATAAGGGATTAGAATCTCTCATTAAAAAGCAATGCTATTATAGAACTCCCTTTGTTCATTAGAATTAAGGCGTGTTTTTTTATAAAAATCTTGACTATTACTGATGGTTAGCCACTACAATTTAAGGTACATGTATCCATATATGATGCATGCCAGTAGAGTTAAGGAAATAATAAAAAAATGTCACTAAGGGACACCGGTGTCCCTTTGGTCCGTAAGAAATTTTTTTACTTACATACAGAGGTAATAATCTCTTACTATTCCTTACTTTTGGCATTGTACATTAGCTTCGCAGTGGTTATTATACTCACCAAAAACGAAATTTAGCTCATTTTGTCTGGATGAAGTTAGATAAATCAAAGGCTTTCGACACAAAACGATGACCAAGGCGAATATGATGTTAAAAATAATGATAGGATATTCTTAGATCAAAAATGGCTCAAGTTCTCAACTTTTGCAATTAAACGCGTCTCTATGCCATTGAATAACGATTAATCTAATTATATGGGCCCAGAGAATTCCAAATGTTTCTGCCCATGTATTCCTTTTGAAATATGATAGCTTGATTTAAGAACGTTAGAAAAATTTATTTTATAACCTCATAAAACTGGTCGAGAATTCTCAATTGGTTACCATATTTTACCATAATTTAGGGAGTACTGGACTGCAGACATGGATGTGCGGCACATCGTATATCATGCTAAAGTCTAGGTTTGAAGATGTACCTCGAAACCTTCATTATTGCAGTAATGGATAGACTTAAGATACTCGACAATATATTGATAAGCACATGATAGGCGACATAATACAGTGAAAAAGTATGTATAAAATAAACCTATCAAATTCAGCTTTAGACAGATGAACAAACCATTACTTATTTTGTAGAAAATACTTCATTTTATTAAAAAATAGATATCAATTAGTACATCAAATACTAGAAGTAAATACATTTCTCTTCAGTTTTACTAACAAAAAAATTTATGTAAATTGTATCCCATAGGATCGCATACTATGTCCAAAGAAAAATTGAACAATCCATAACATACATACCTACATAATTGGTCATTACAACCCTACAGTCAGGTTTACGACCTTGCTTCTCATACCACTTATGTTGTGTGTGTTAATTTTATACATAAGTGGCGTGATATACGTTTAAAGCCGATTCAGAACGACAGATTTTTGAGAAAATTTTCATGACAACTTTGTTTACACTCAGAGTTTTTGCCAAAAATCTGCTGAGAGGAAGTCGCCGAAGAAATTTCTTTTAATTTATCATTTTGTTCGCTATGTCCGACCAAGTCCATGGCCTCACTTCTAATAAGCCAACACACAACCTACTAAACTACGTTGACTTCACGCCACTATTGATTTTGGTAATTTGATTTTAAAATATGTTCTTTGGTCATCTACTGACATATCCAAATTTGTTCACTCTTACGTATACGTGATGATGCTTGGTAGCGAGATGCAACATGTTGCTCATACACACTAGTCGAATGAAATGAAGATAAATATAAATTTGATTTCAAATGTAGGTTGTCCTATTTCTTTGACCGTATAACTAACATACCTTCTGTCACGAAAAAATTTGAATTTCTTTTAAAATAGAAAACTAAAATTTTTTCAAAATATTACTTTCATTTTTAAATTTTATTTTAATGTTTTTCAACGGGAAAACGTACGGTGTTACCTTTGCTGGCTCATATATTCTCCCGGAACATTAAATAATGTTTGGAAATCAGTTAATAAACCGGAATCTTTTAAATGGCTTTGTAATAAAAAAAAAAAAAAACTTTTAAAATTTTAATATTGACCTCCAGAAGCTGACAAAAGTGCCTTCACTAAAATATCTGCAGCCGGAAAATAAACGAGACATGAGTTTGGATACAAATTTATTGTTAGAATTATTTTTAAAAATCTTGTTTAAAGTTTCATGTGAAGTTGTATCGTAACAAACTCTACAATTTTATTTGATTTCTTATCCATTCATCCAGAAATGGATCTCATCGTTGAAGGATGAGTTACCAACTGCTTCACTGCCTATAGAACTAACACACGTCCTATTTTGTGGTTGTTGATTGTGATTTAGCAAAACTGGTTAAATAAATGAAAACTAATTTAACAACATATAGCCTTCAGTCAGGATTACGACCTAGTTTCTCACACCACTTATGTTGTGCGTGTTAATTTTATACACGAGTGGTGGAACCTACTGTTTAAACGACAGATTTAGTTTGAGAAACTTCTCATGGCAATTTTATTTACTCCCAAATTGCCATGAAAAAGTTTCTCAAAAAATCTGTCGTTCGGAGTCGACTCTAAACTATAGATCCCGCCACTCATGTATAAAATTAACACACACAACATAAGTGGTGTGAGAAACTAGGACTTTGTACAATGGGTCAATTCGACCTCCGGGTACTGTACTTGTCTTAATCGACAGTACACGTCCTCTAACCTAACCTAACCTACTCTAAATTTAATTTAAAAAAAAATCGTTTACATCCACCAGATTTTGACAACTTCCTGTCCAACATTAATCCTATTCTCGAGCTCCTTTGTTCGTGCGACTAAACGATTCTAGATTTCTTAAGCCATTGGAAGCCAATAAACAGCTTTAACGCTATACAGCAGATTTTTTGGAAAAAGAAAACAATTTGGAGATCTCAATGCAATTCCATTGAATGTTTCTTATGGTTTCAGTCTACTTTCCATCCAGAAGACATAACCAACTGAAGCAATGCAATCAAGACAATTGATTCTTGTTCGCCTTTCGTAATTTGTAAAACTCTTCTACTACTAATTTAACGTGGTGCAAGCCTCGGGCGAGTCTGGACTCTTGGCTATGTCTATAAAGTCTGCTGCTTATTCATATCCTTCATCAATTTCTTCCCAAAGTAACACAGATGTCACCTCCTCTCCTTAACCTCTCGATTAAGAGTTCTCTTTGAAAGATTGGAATCTAAAATCAAAGACCATACTTGATAACAGCGTGGCTTTAGACTTGGGAATCGAATCAGACTACGCCAAACCCTGCAAAAGGCTCAAGAAAAATAAATCGACACTTGTCATCTACAAGACTTGTCGCCTAAAGCTGATAAGACTATGCGCGATGAAATGGAAATGTTTTTCAAAATTGGACAGCTGCCAGCGTAGACGCCATACCACACAGCAAATTTTAATGGATATAATTAGGCTTCGTTTATTATATTTGAATGAACATTGCCACAAAGGAAATAACAAACAGCCTTCATGACCCCATTTGCAATTAACGCTTAAAACTTTTTTTAAACACTGATTATACATATGTATGTAACGATACAGTGACTTTGTCGGCTGTCCAACACAATGTGAAATTTTGTTTGTATTTGTATTTGTGCATCAATTTAAATTTCGGACTGCAGAAGTGTTTATTTCACCTTTGGTGGATTGACATAACGTAGACCAAACAAACTATAGCCAATGTTCTTACAAATCTCCTCATGTCGTCCGCTGTGACAATTTAAATAGCCGTCGCAACATTGTCTGTGGTCGTGCAAGGACATCATAGTCTGCTTCATAAGGGATTTGTAAACCAGGTTGAATGCTAATTACAATCGTTGTTTGACATTTGTCTGTGTGTTAAAGAGATTTCAGTCCATGAAAGGATGTGTGTGAATGTACATATTAAGGTACCACCATTGGCTTGAAGTTTTTGTTCACATTTTAAAAGTCTTGGAGAGCAGAGAGAAAAATGGAATATCGTACAGGCTTGGAAATAATTTTTTTTTTAATTTGGTATTTTCCAGGCGGAAAAAATTTCCTTGGGAATGAATTAATTTTTTATCAAAATTTTTTCCGAATGAAAATTGAGGATTGTTCAAGGCAATTTAAAGAAATTTCACATAAGGATACTTTGTAATGAGAACTTTGACTAAAAGTAAAGGGTGTAACATTTAAAAGCTTAAATTTTTAAAATTCAATAAATCTGAAATGTTTTGAAATTTTGTCTGATTTTTTTTTTTTTTTTTTTTTTGTTGGGAGGTAAAAATGGAAATTTATTTCCTTCATATGACTGTCTCATTCGATCAGACCAATTTTTCGACTGTATGAGGTTGTATCTCGGCAAAGGCATTACAAATGTTATCCTTCAAATGTTCAATTGTTTCTTGTTTGTCGGTACAACACTTTTCTTTGACGGTGCCCCCTTTAAATAGTCCAACGGTGTAAAATCGCAGTTTCTTGGCACCCAATACACATCATCATTTCGTCGTTTGACGCAATAATTAATTTCTGTTTTTTATAAAACAAACAAATAGTATTTTTCACATACCAAAAGAAAAATAAGAAAAAATTTCTGGTGACTTTTTATTTTTGCACCGCAAAATTGTAGGCACCACCCAGAGATCAGCAGTGAATCGTTTTTTCGCTACTCATAAGCACTCATGAAATTATGAGTATGAGTAAGTCAACAATATTGAATTTTGCTCTCTTAGTTCAGGAGAGCATTTAGATTCAGAGAACATTTAGATTTAGAGGGATTTATACAAAGTCCATTGGCTTTAGTCCAGTTGTCAATTATTCGTAAATCATAGTTGATGGTGTCTATACATTGTTGGATATCCTCAATACGTGTGCTCCTATAAAGCTGAACGTCGTCAGCGTACATATATACGCTACAATTATCCAACACATCAGGTAGGTCGTTAGTGTATATACAGAACAAAAGAGGCCCTAATATTGATCCCTGAGGAATACCACTTACAACGCTTAACGAATTCGAGATCTTACCGTTTAGATAAACTCGTTGTGATCTGTTCATAAGATCAAGACGTTAAAGAATTCAAGCTGAGTTAGAAAAATTAAAGAGGAGAAAAATTCTTCAATAATATTTTGTGGCCAACCGTATCAAAAGCCTTGGTGTGATCCATCAACTACAGTAGCAGTAGCAATTTGGAATGTTTTTTTATTTAAAAATAAATTACAAACAAAGTTAGAAAATATTTAATAAATAAAAATATATACTTAAACTAAACAATAGTAAAAGTATAGTTTCAAAAGTTTGTATATGAGATACAAAAACAACACAAAAAAATAAGTTTTAAACGAGAAGAGTAAAAACAAACTTTTTATGTTTATTTTTAAAAAACAATTACGTTCAACTTTTTTCTCTCTGTAGCCATAAAATAATAAAAATATTAAAAATGTTTAGCACTCTTTAAAGCGCATATGTTGCCACGTAATTAGTTAAAAACTAACCAGCTAACAACGAAATTAACATTTAAACTTTTCTTTTTTTTTTTGCCATAATCATAGCATGATTTTTAATTCTGTGGCTCATAACAACTTGTTTATTTTTATTTTACATTTATGAAAATGAACTTTACGTGCTAAATTTTTAAATGTGTACATACGTTTACTAAAATTAAAAGTTTAATAAATTGATTATAAAGATTATAACGAAACAATTGAACAATAAAATCATGCCAGAAATTCTATACACAATAATAGTACTACGACAGCAATAATAATAAATAACACCATGCAACAAAATAAAAAATACACGCTGCTAATGACATGTAGGTTGTGAGTTTTGTTGAGTAGAACTCAAAAATATTTTTTTTATATTTCTTGAACCCTCCAAACTTGTTTTATTTGGCAAAAACGGTATTTTTGATCGTTTCACACAAAATATTTGATTACCCAAATATTTTTTAACCCATTTTCAAAATCCAAAGTTTTTTTTAAAAGGGGAGAGATACATAAATGTATAGTTCAGGCTTACATGCTGTGAGTTTTGATTCTTACATTACCATTAGTGCAACAATTTTAAGATTAAGAATATCCCTTTCAAAAAAAAAAATTGCATTACAGCACGACTACAACAGCTATATAACTAAATATTAGGTGTTATGAATTGCTATGAAGGACCAGTCAAAACCTTCACCTTTGCATATACCACATGGCCATAACATTTTAAAAACTATTGTAAATGCAAGTAAAATGTTTTTGTTTTTATAAAATACAGACATACATACATAAATAATTGGTCATTACAACCCTTCAGTCAGAATTACGACTTGGCTTCTCAAACAACTTGTCTTGCGTGTGTTAATATAATAAATGAGTGACGGTGTCTGCCGTTTAAAGTCGTCTCCGAACGAAATATATATGCCCATTGTGTTACATAGTATGTGGGATTAAGTTTTTCGAAATGCAGTTGTGCAAGGAGTGGATTTAAATAAAAATTTTCATCGTCAGATTTATGTCCTAGGGACTATTTATTCTCTGTTGGATTGCATTAGAATTGAAAATTATTCAAATAAAATAGAAAATTCAAGTCTTTAAAGGCTCTGCTTAGAAGTCACCGTAGTCTAGTAAGTAGTGTGTTGGCTTATTAGACGAAAAGCCAGGGTTCGAGTATTTCTTAGGCGACTTTCTCTCAGTTTCTCAAAAATCTGTCGTTCGAAGTTGACTTTAAACGGAAGGTCCAGCCACTCACGTATAAAATTAAAACACACAACATGAGTGGTGTGAGAAGCTAGGCCGTAATCCTGACTGAAGGGTTGTAATGACCAATTATGTATGTATGTATACTTAAAAAAATTTTATAAAAATTGTTAAAAATTTTCTCTGAAAATTATATTTAAAACGTCTTAATACTCTTACAAAGCATTGAACATTAATGGCATTAATTTTCAACTGAGAATCGCTTCTAGAACTCTATCCACAAAAACATATTATTAAGAACCAGAAGGATACAAATGCATATACTACCATGTTATCTAGTATGCAACTTAAATTAAGTTAAGGTCGCAACATATTTTAAGTTTAACAGAATTTAAAGAAGTAGAATATTCGATTACATCTATTTATCGGGCCTTCTAACAGGAATTTCGGAACTTTGCCAATTAATAGCGGCCATCATGTTGAAGCTGCACCTGTCAATACAGTTTTCATTTATTCAGTCTGCCTTGTCAAATCGCCATGGATGTGTACAGCAATCAACAATAGTATAATAATAAGTAAAAGTATTTTATTAAAATGAGTATTCTGATCAGTGCTTATCGCCCATTTTATGATCACATTCGATGAATTTTGAATCCACTGGTGTAGCAAAGCAACCAACACCCCAATCTGGCGAAAACATCACCGATATCCATGAGAGTACTCTGTAGAATTCCATTTCGCGTCGCACAATAGCTTGGACTTTCGCAGACATAAATTTTGCATCGTGATTTGAGCCTCCATCTGTGTAAAATTTTACTGGCCCCAACCTTGAAGGTAAACGACTTTAAAGAACGACGTAAGTTTACTGAATCAGTTGCCAACTAAAAAAACATTTTCAGTGACGATTTCCAATTCTAGATAAAAGGGTGCATGAAAAAACAAAATTGTCGATGATACCAATCCAAATGACATTCATAAGCGTCGAGAGCATCCCGAAAAAGTCACACGCTTTTACATCGTTTAACATTAAAATTATAAACAAAAGCTATAAAAACAAAAACAATGAACTTGTTTACATGATATAAATGTAAACAAAAACATACCAACAAAAACCAGTATAAAAAAGGGATAAACAAGTGAACAACAAAAAACACTGCAAGAATAAATGTAAACAAAAATTCACAAACAACAATAATGAAACAACGATGTTAAGATTTATAGAGATATCGAGAAGGCGAAGCCACGAACATTCGACTTCAAGATCATTCATCAGGCTGTTTACGTATAAAAGGCACGGGAAAGCAGGCAACGGAGTGAGTACAAAATCAGTCAGTCTTGTGTGAAGACGCGCGGTGCTTGAAGTGAATAATCGTGATTTGAAGATCTCGGTTATAAAGATCTGTCGAACAATTGTTAACGTTTATACAAAAGAGTGTAAAAAAGAATAACAAACAAAGCAATTGTTGTTGTTTACATCAAGTTGTGAACAGTGGCACACGGAATTGTGCGAACAATAAAGAATTTTAATTAAAACTAAACACAAATTTATTTTTATTTTTATTTGCAATCCATTAACTCATATTTTAAACATTTTTAAAAGGTATATATAACAATATGAACAGTTCATAGTGATCATCTCGAATGAGGTGAGATGAACTGGCCACCGATACCACGAGTGTACGTGAATAATCCAGAAAACACAGCAGTTCTGAAAGCCAACATAAAACATACCATCTGTTAAATCAAAACTGATCTATGCGCCCTTTATAGAAAAATGGAATGAAAAATTCGAAACGCACTCCACACGGAGAAGACGTGGTGGACATTTGAACGATGTTATATTACTGACATACTGGCATCAATATGCGTAGCAAACGAATTATAAATTTCAATTATTTCTTGCATACATTTTGTTTTATTTAAATTTAAATTGAATGAAACTTAAATGAAATTTTGAATTAAGGATGGGAAGTGCTGAAAAAACTCCATATGCTACCGCCATGTTTTTAAATTAAATTAATTCTGCCAAATTTGCTGTTGCTTCCATTATGTGAAGAAAATTTAATGCCTTCCCCGTGCGTACCTACCCTGTATTTTTCATTTCATACAATTTCAAACAAATCCTAAGCAGCAAAGTATTGTATATTCTATAAAGTGCTATTATGGAGCGTATGTGGCGCATATGTGTGCGTACATATCATGTGTATATACTAATAAGCATCTACCATATCATCCAGGAAACAACAGGTACGGAAAATATATATTTTCAAACTTTTAACTCAATTTCGCTTTAATTCATTTGAGTTTCAATTAAGCAAATAATTTGTTTAATGCATACATACAAGCTCATTCCATATTGTTTTAACTTATCAAAGAATTTTCTTTATTTCTGCTTAAGTTTGCTTTTTTTTGCTATTTATATGATTTTCTTTATTGAATTATATTTAATTGCGCTGTGAATAAATGTCAAACGAAATGGTGATGAAGTTAATGTTTTTGAACAAAATTCAATAGAAATTGAATTTGAAAAGTTAACGAATAAATCAAAAGTAATGTTAATAGCATCCATATTAACTGTCAATGTCAAATGAAATGAAAAAATTCATGAATATAAAATTATTCGTTTTTTTCTTTGTTGCCTAATTAATTTATTCCTATTCAAGTGTAAAAATAAATTCAGTCATTCCATCAAATTCAATTTCTTAAATTAGATTACATGGAAGGATATTAAATCAAATGACATCAATCTGAGGTGGCGGTAGCGCAGTAAGTAGGAGGTTGGCTTATTAAACGCGAGTTCATGGTATAAACCCTAGGTCAGACATCTTAACAACAACATCTTAAACAACAGAAAGAAAAAAGTTTACAAAAATCTATCGTTCGCCTTTAACCGTAGATCGAGCCTTAAAAAAACTAATTCTAGCTTATGTATCACTTTTGATACATACTTGTAGTACATGGAATTTTCGCAATTATTGATAGATTTTGTTAAAAAATTTAAATATTTTTATTTATTTTAATTTGTTTTAATTTGCTTTAATAAAACTATTTTATATTATTACATTTTATTATCACTTTTATGAAATTTACGCCAAAAATCTTGACATGAATATGAATTGCAGCACGGTTTCTTACATAAAAATCAAACTCTACATGTCAGCTTGGTTTTATTTTTTTTAAATGGTAATAATTTGATATCTAACACCCTTGCTTTGTGGCGATTTATAAGTTTAAAATTGTTTAGATGGAGCAGCTTATTGCCACTCGCGTCAGTAACGTGAGAAAAATTTGTTGTCAACGTCATGTGAGGTAAAAAAGTTTCCTGTTGCAATAGAAGATTAATTATGTCAATAACAATATTCTCTCTTTCATTCCTCTCTGGTGTCCCGGATACAAGTTTCCCCGAATACGGCTATAAGTAGTTGCTACGCACATAGCATGTACTTGAATATAAAACTGCCAATTCGATTTCGGTGGACCACAAAATTTATAACGACCATCGTATTCAATTAGTTACTAATCTACAGCTACAAAATTATTGGGATTTTCAATAATTTCAGACACTTTTTAGAAAGGCATAGTAAGTGTAAATTTATCATCATTTCTGAGTAGCACATTATCAAAGCGAATGATTCTGTTGTCTCATACGTATGTAGTTGACCGAAATATAATCATCTGTAATGTCCATGAAATAAAACATGGGACGAAAAACTTTTTTCTAATGTTTGTTTGTCACGCAAGAGAAATATAAGAGGAGCAAATAGAAAGACTCTACAACTTTTCAAAAAACTGCTGCTAGCAATCTGCGTGAAAATTGGTAATATTTTGTCTTCCCAAGCTACTAAAGGCATACGGTTCTCTATTCCAAGTAGTACCATCTTTGGCTATAAACATCCTATTGTCATGTTTGTTGCTGCCAATACTTTCGTCAGTTTCATAAGACAAGCTCCTGTTTTCTTCTTTTTCAGAGTCTTCAGCAACAGGAATATTACATACATACAAATAAAATAATCGGTCATTACAACCTTTTGCTATAAATTTGAAACGTTTGACCTTAAGTCTGAATCTTGGTCTGAAGTCGAATTAGCTAACACGCTACATACTAGACTACGACTATTTCAATCAATATCAAGAACATATCAAGAATAGAAAATTCAACCTTTCACTTTAATATATAATATTGCATTATTTACGATAAAACTTCACAAAGTCTTTGAAAACTTATAAAAATTGTATGTATCAAAAATGATACATAAGACAGAATTAATTTTTTGATTTTTTTAAGTCTTGTTTAAAATTTTCTTTTTTTATTTGGTTTAAAATAATGGCGATAACAATATTCACGAATTAAAAAAATATCAGGCATCTAACTTTTTCTAAATTGAAGTTAAAGTGTCTAAAAAATTGCAGTGTATCAAAGAACATAAAAAAAAATTAGAAAAATCTATCGTTCGACTTTTAAATTGTTAAGTCCTGCTATTCGCGTCCAACATTAACATACGGTGTGCGAAGCTAGATTGTAATAATGACTAACAGGTTGTAAAGACCAATTAAGTAAGTAAGTAAGCAAGACATAGTCTCACGTTTTCAAAAAAATTAGAAAGTTTTAGCTACTGCAGTACAGCTGTGTGTATATGTTTTCTATTCTGTGACATTTATTTAAGTAACAAAATTAGATCATAGAAGTCGTATTCGTTTCTGAATAATAGATATTTCCTATTAGGTAACGTAGCCTGTTTTTCGAAAACCAAAATATTATGATCAAAATTATCGTTTCCAAACTTCTTAAAGTATTTCTCGGAATATTTTCAAGTCTGACTTTCCAGTACAAGGTCTTCTTTAAGCGTTTACTGCCTTTAAATTTAAAATAAAACAAATAGTAGCAGGCGAAAGTGTGCGGCAAGATAGAAATGATTTCATAGGGAATACGTTAAGAAGCCTCAAGCAAATCAATGAATCAACAACATCGTATTTTTTGATCGTGTTAAAGATGGTGAATTTCGTATCCGAAAGTAAAGGTTTGCCGAAAGCATTAACTTTCTTTTTGTTCTCATTTGAAAAAATGTACTGGAGAGTCCCATCGAATGCTTGTCGGGGTATATGGTGATGTGAAAAATGAAAAGCGTGGAGCACCATTAAAAAGTTTGAAGACGTCGAATTGCAAACTATATTTAATGAAGACTACACTTTGAATCAGAAAGATATGGCAAAAATGATAAATGTTGCACAACAAACATTTTCTCATCGTTCAGAAGCTATGAGAAACATCCAAAAGTCTGGAAAATGGTTGCCACATGAATTGAATGAAAGATGAAAGAGCACTTGTGAAATTTTGCTACATGGACTCGTTAAAAATCAGTGTTGCATCGAATTGTTAATGACGTTGAAAATGAATTGATTTTAATAATCCTAAAAGGAAAAAAAACCATCAACTTCGGCTGCAAAACAAAATCGTTCAAACACTAGATCAGACATCAAAACGAAATATGAAAAAATATTTCTTCGTCGACTTCCTCTTTGCAGATTTTTGTCAAAAACTCTGAGAGTAAATAAAATTGCTATGAAAATCTGTCGTTCATGTATAGAATTAACACACAACATGAGTGGTGTGAGAAGCTAGGTTGTAATCTTGACTAAAGGGTTGTAATGGCCATTTACATATGTATGGATTAATGGATAAAATCTGAAAATCAGAATCTACCACAAAACTCGGCAAAGTAATTTTACAACATGACAACGCCAAGCAAACCGGGTTATACAAACAATCAAAATATAAGGCTGAGGACTTCAACCCTAACAGCAATATTCACCAGGTTTGTCTCCTACCGACTACTATTTGTTTTAATCGACGTGACACGTTGTGGCTGAGTTGCACTTTGATTCATATGAAAAAGTCGAAAATTTTGGTGACTAATTGGTTTGCTTTAAATGACGCAACTTTTCAGTGGAGTGGAATACACAAATTGACTGAAGTATGAAACAAATTTGAAGCCAGCAATGGTTAATACTTTGAATAAAATGTGTTTTACTTTCCCATTAAGATCTAGTGTTTTATTTTCACAAAAAAATGCTTATTTGATACCGGTGTACCTCATAATAGAATAGAATTAACACTTTAAGAGTTAAATTTACAAAAAAAATATATTCCAGGAACTAAATTCTTATATTTTTAAATCCCATTTTACGAATTAATTTCTTTTTAACAAATTGTCACCTTAAAATTCTCTGTCATTACGCTGACTTGTTTTGCACAAAACTGGAAAAACTTAAGTTAATGACAGTGAAAGCTATTTTTTTTTCATCTATTTCATACAAAATTAATGTTGACATCATTTAAGCTTCAAAGAAAGTTCTGTGAAATTTGCCACAAATGCTTGAGAAAAACATTAAAAACTTTCTTAGTTTATTCCGCAACTTAAAATATCTGTCAACAGATTCAGTCGCCCCACCGGTTTACGTTCAAATACATACACTTTAGTTAACTCGTTAGATGGTTAGAAAAGACAAAAACTTTAATATAATGTTGATGATGAAGCCGAAAATAAAGTTGAGGAAAAATTTTGTATGTATTTTCATTTGGAAAATTAAGGAAGTGAAAAGAAGTTGAGTTGTCTGATGATTGGAAGGTTGTTGAAAGTGGAAGTTTATTAAGAAGTTAAAGAGGAATTTCTTTAATTTGTTTATTGCCTGTTAGAAGAGCTTTAGCGCTTTCTTCTTCCCAAATTTTTACAAGTTTTTAATGTTTGCATAAAGCAATGGACGCATCACAAGCGTTCAGATAGGATTACGACCTAGCTTCTCACACAATTTTCGTTGTTTGTGTTAATTTTCTATATATATATTTCATATACATACATAATTGGTCATTACAACCCTTCAGTCAGGATTACGACCTAGTTTCTCACACCACTTATTTTATGTGCGTTAATTTAATACATGAGTGGTGGGACCTACAGTTTAAAGTCGACTCCGAACGACAGATTTTTGAGAAACTTTTCATGGCAATTTTTTACATGAGTTTTAATATTTATTATTTAAATTTACGCAATACATTACATTTTCAAATCTCATTCGAATAATCGGATATAAAAACAATTCTCTGTTTCACCCATGTGGTCCTATGCGACAGAAATATTAAAATCACTGTTAAAACATTTCATATAAATCGCTCAGCCGTACGAGGGAACAAGTAAATAAACTAAGTTATAGCAAGTAAAGTATGCATATCGAGAGTAGTCGAATATTTTTCAAAAGAAAGGCTACGCAAATACATACACACACAATTAGTCATTACAACCCTTCAATCAGGACCTAGCTTCTCACACCAATTATGATGTGTGCGTAAATTTTATACATGCATTTTAAAGCCTATATTTCAAAGCCGACTACGAACGACAGATTTTTAAGAAACATTTTCATGGCAATCTTCTCTCAGAGTTTTTGCCAGTATATATTTTCTAATAAGCACACATACTATTTACTAGGCTACGGCGACTTCAGATACAAGACATAACAAATTAACGTGTATTATGCTTATTAAATAATAATAATATTGGGTCTTCCAATAGAATGTACCGAACTTTGACCTTTGATAACAGTCAGCTTATTAAGCTGCATTTAGTTTACTTTACCAAGTCACCACGGATGATAATAATATTTAATCCAAATGATAGTTCAGCGCTTTGCTCATTTTATGAACCCCTTAATCATCCTTCCAAGAACACTATTAACAATGTGGTGTATATATTCGTTTCCAATGGTTCCGTATACTCATGTCGCCAAACACTCGCAGCCAAGATCTGCTGAAAACATTAACGCTTTCCCTAAAAAAGTGCAGTCGATTTCGCATCGTTCACAATAACTCTGTCTTTCGCAGATCACAATTTAGCGAATTTTAAATCTGAAAGCAAACGACTATAGATAACTGCTCTGAAACAGTAAGTGATTAATTAATTGATTAATTGATTTCATCAAAAAATCTTTTTCAAACATGAGGCTCATTTCTTGACGAATAGCAACGCTAACAAAGAAAATTATACCAATCCACATGCGATTCAAGAGCGAAAAAGTCACAGTTTAGTATGGCTCTTAGGCTGGTGGTGTATAGCAAAATTTTATTTGGGAACGACGTTGGCCAAGCCGTTACGTCAACAGCAAGCTCTTTAGGTCGATTTTCTCTAACTTCTTTTTGTCTGTATTAGATGATCGGAGCACAAACGACATGGACAGTACAACACTACGTGCTATATAGCTCGCGTCATATTGGATAGACAGCACAAATGATTTGAGGAGATGGTCAGCTTACGTTGAAGTGATATCAATTAGCCTCCCAGAATGTGTATTTTGACGCGATAAACTTTTTCGTGTGGGGTTTTCTATAGTCCCGGTTGTATGCGAATAGCCATATCACAGCGGTCTTCACAACCCACGTCAACAGTCTAGAAAAATCTGACATTTCGCTTGCGATGTACCCAAAAAAGCTGTGATTGACATTTGAATGATGGTATATCCCACACATAATGGCATCAATAGATCTTTCAACCGTATAAAACATTCTCTTTGTTGTATTTAAATTGAAGATTGGAAGCATTTAATGAAAGACCAGATATTAGTAGTAGTTATAGTAGCCACTTGATTGCTAGCATTTTCCAAATTATGAGTTTGGAAACAATATTAGAGTGTGGTTATGAAACTTGGAACCCTCTGTCTAAAACACATATATTTTTAAAATTAAAATACATATTAATTTGACACATTTTCCAACAAACAATCAAGATCCATCAAAAATTCTGATAATTTTTGAACTAAAAATTCATTTTAAAAAAATATATATATATATATGTTATAATAATAATATATGTTATAATAATAACTACGGTTATTTTTTTGGCAAATAAAACAAGTTTGTCCTCAACAAAACTCACAACATCATTAGCTGGGCGTATTTCATTTTTTTTTTATTTTGTCGCATAGTGTAATTAGGATTAAATTATACTCAACGAATAAACTAAAACTGGTGAATACCTGTATACATATTAAATATTCATCCCAAAAATATTTGTAAATGAAATAAAGGAATATTTGTAGTTTTTATTTTGTTTAAAAATAGTTAATTACATAAAACAGTATAACAAAAATATTGGAAATTTACTTTCAATTTCAATTTTATAATTGAAATGGTACTAACGATCTTTAAGCTTTAAATGGCAAACAAGAAGACTTACATGCAACATAGGAAGTTAAAGTAAAGGTGGTAAGCCTCAACAAAAATTTATTTTACAGCTTTTATGCTTACACCAGTGTAGAATACAGCCATCAGAATTCAATATTTATTTTATACCACAAAGAATTCTTTACATAATTTTACCCCCAATAAATTCATCAAATATTTGTTATAAAATTCTTTCGTTGAACGATATTTGCACTCATAAAAAGATGAAGGAGTCGATTTAAAATATTCCAATAAAAGATTAATAAATAATACGACCGCCTTAAACAATTTAACTCCGGTGTGTTTATAAAGAATTTTACTTTATACTCAACATAAATTCTTCAGGAAAGAGAAGATTCCGTATCTAACCAAACATTACTCACATTTTCTAGAGAATTTTTTATGCTTTCTTTTCAATCTGTGGCAGAACATATCAGGCTGATAAAATACTTCTTAGAAAAGCAAAATAAAAACTTTATTTAAAAGCATAAAACAAAAACAAAAAACATTTTCTGCAGTTGTTATTTATATCCTCCAGCCTAAAATGTATTGTTATTTTAGCTGGAATTTTATAATTAAGGTTTTGAACTTGTTTTGTTGGAGTTTTTCGATTCGGTATTTCATACAAAGACGCAAAGCAAAGTCATCAAAAGAGTATGACTTTTTAAGCTGTTCATAATAGGAAGACAATATCATCTTTAGCCGCATAGACTACTAACCAGAGTTATTGTAGAATGTTAAAAGGTGTCTCAGTGACACCGTATTCTAGTAAGTAGCGTGTTGGCTTATTAGACGTAAGGCCACGGTTCAAACCCCAGGTCAGACATCAAAACGAAATAAAAGAAAATATTTCTTCGGCAAAAACTCTGAGAGGAAATAAAATTGCCATGAAAAGTTTCTCAAAAGGAGTCGACTTTAAACTGTGGTCAAGCATTATACAGTAAGTATGTACTGCACTTACAATCGCATGGCTAAACTTTTTTACATCATTGTGTGCAGGTATGTTTGACCTGGTCTTGTGTTCTGTACAATACTTTCACAAAAGGTTTATGCTTAATTGCTCACAAACACAACGACTCTGGCATAAATGAAACCGAATGATAAAGTATTAATATTGTGGAGATACAATTTATATACAATTTGTGGTTAAATTCTGCAGAAGCATGCTTTAAATTTTCATGTAATATGATGATGATTGAGATTTTCTGGCAATGAGTAAAATAAAGACAAGAATATAAAATATGCATTTACTCACCAACTACGACTATGATCGGGCGTTAAGGCCAAAGGTATAGGCGACGAAGCTAACTTTTTTTCAAATTAGCAGAAGAAGAAGTATTCTACATAAGTTGACCAAAATCGGTTAACAAATAGACCCAGTGGGATAAATGGACCTGGATATAAGTTATCGACCAAAAAATACAAGTCATCGATCAAAGTCTTGATAACTTTAGGAAACCTGAGCGTAAGGAAACCTGATTTGGAATCCTTGAGATTATGACCACTAGGTCCATTACCCCTTTGGTTCATTTGTTATACGATTTTGCTTGAACAGAATATCCATTTTGCTACAACAATTTTATTATTTGGACATGTTGTTGAATGCTATACCTGTCTATGGATAATTGGCAAAACAGGCTAACTAAATGACAACTTATTTGTTGAGGACACAACAAGATGGCTTTCGTCAAGTGTAAAAGTATGGAAGTTCCTGTTTAAGGACCTGATAGATGGATAATGTTTGTTTTTTATAATCAGAGTAAAATCAAGTCTTCTTCACTAATACTTCCCGTATTATTTTATATCACCTATGCAATGAAAGTATAATTTACCATAAGCAATGCTGGTATTGACATTCTTTAAGATTTCATAAATACAAATTGACAGGAAAATAACTGTAAAAGCCCATTCTTTTCGGAAACTATTTCATAATCACAATATTTGTTTTATCTTAAGTACTTTATTTTATATACCATATTATATATACCATAAACATTTATCTTCAATGAGTTTTTCTTTGTGGAAAGTGTTTGAGAACATATTCCGCACAGGAATATGAAACACATGACAATACACAGTTGTAAGTGTATATGAAATTATTTAAGAAAGTCGAAAGATATGTACTAAGGTTGTAACAATAAACAATAACACCATAACAGAAATGATTCTAAATGATTATATCTCCATGCAGTGTAGAAATATTTTGTGTTTGACCACAAACCAATAAAATAAAAATAAAATCGATAAATTTCGAGACAATGTTGAAAATAAATATTTTTTTGTACTGAATGTAAAGAATAAATACAAACAAGTATTCAATAGATTTACGTGATACAATACAAAAACAGACACCACATTCGATTCCAATAGGAAAAGACAGCAAATCTTATTACTCATCTGCTTTAGAATAGATGAGAAAATTAATTTTAGTGGCAATTTATAAAAATGAAGCAGTTCCACACATAATATTGTGTCTCATTCAAAAAAACTTTAAGATAAAAACCATTCTGTCCACCATTCCCATTCAATCTGAAAATGCAAATTTATAGGTGCTCTAGACTGTTCAAAATTTTTGGATTTGATTTTGAATGTATATATTAGGAAACATACATACATAATTGGTCATTACAACACTTCAGTCAGGATTATGACCTGCCTTCTCACACTATTTATGTTGTGTGTTACTTTTATACATGGTTGGGACCTTCAGTTTAATGTAGACTTCGAACCACAGATTTTTGAGAAAATTTTCAAGGCAATTTTATTTACTCTCAGAGTTTTTACCACAAATCTGCTGATAGGAAGTCGCCGAAGAAATATTGTTTCACATTTCGTTTTGCTGGCAACGTCCGCCATGGAGTTTATGCCGTGGTCTCACGTTTAATAAAACAATACATTACCTACCTACGGTGACCACTATATTGTTACAAAAATGGAAATGGTGTTTTGCTTTTACATGTTTAACATTAAAATAATAAACAAAAGCTACAAAAACAAAAACAATGACCTTGTTTACATGATAAACAAGTAAACAAAAATACACAAACAACAATATTGAAACAACGATGTTTATATTTATAGAGATCTCGAGAATGCGAAGCCACGAACGTTCGACTTTAAGAACATTCATCAGACTGTTTACGTTGTGATATAAAAGAAAAGACAAGGCGAGCAACGGAGTTAGTAAACGTTTAGTCAGTCTTGTCTGAAGATGCACTGTGTTATGGATAATCGTGGTTTGAAGATCTCCGTTATAAAAATCTATCGAACAATTGTTAGTGTTTACGGGGAAGAGTGTAAAGAAGAATAACAATCAAAGCAATTGTTGTTGTTTACATCAAGTTGTAAACAGTGTGACACAGAATTGTGAGAATAATAAAGAATTTTAATTAAAACTAATCACATGTTTATTTTTATTTTTATTTGCAATCTACGATCACATTTTTTAAACGTTTCTAAAAGGTAAAAACGTAACATTATAAAAAAATAAAAAGCTACTGCAGAATATTGTCTAACATTTACCAAACTGTTTCCCACACGCCTCTATAACGTAAGTGGTCTTATCATTTCCTATGGTTGTGTTTAATGAATGTTATCTAAAGTTTAAATTGCATTACACAATGGTTGACAATTTTATTTAATGTTACGTTTCCTTTGAAATTCCAAATTCCATTTATATTTTACACGAAACTACCGATGCAGTTAACCAGTAAGCAGTCAACCGAATGATAAAATGAATGACTAAAAAACAAAACTGTCGATCGAATAGCATAGTTATGGTTGACTAAACTTAAAACTGTATATTACAGGATGCATGCAGATGGGACTACATAGGTACAAGGACAGTTTTTTTTAATTGGGTCGCTGATTTGAACATTACATATTCATATAGGGTAGTTTCTGTATTTCAAAGTTCAATGTTAACTTTTGTGAATACAAAACCCAGCATTATTAAATGATTTGTTAAACAAGTTTGTTTTAAGTGGGGAGCAGAGTAGTCGCTGTAGTATAACGTAATGAGTAGCGCTACAAGCTGTCAAAAGTTAAAAGCAACAATTCAAATTGATGTCAACAGAATTCATAGTTTTACCAGTCGCTGTTGTAGAAGCTGAAGCGTAAAATTCGAATTTGTGAAATTTGTCGCGCGACAAATATAAATTGTAAAGAGGGTTTCCATGCTTTTCAATATTTTTCCCCCTCTTTCCTCTAGGTAGCATATGGCTTCCACAAAGCATATCCGTCTGACACGATTCTCCGCTGATGTTTTTGCGCCATCCCTTATCAGGTCATTAAGCTTTAGTTCTTGTAGGACCGTGCGTCTGCAGATACTTTTCGGTCTGCTACGGTTTCTTAAGCCTAGGGGATTCCAATCTAGCGCCATTGTTGGTATACTGTTGGGCTTCTTTCTCAATGTATGACCGATCCACCCCCATTTTTTTTCTTTTTGGTCTGCTTCTGTGTGGGTTCCTCCTCTGTGAGAGTCCAGAGATCTGCATTGCTGATGGTGTTGGGATAGAATTTTCTACATATGATTCTTAGGCATTTATTGATGAATACCTGAAGTTTCGCTACTATATAGTAACGTTGGCTTTATACAAGCTTTGAATATTCTTAGCTTGGTACGCCTACATGTATATGAGCTTCTCCATACGGAGTGCAGTCGCCCGAATGCTGCTCTTGCTCTATTGACTCTGTTATCTACGTCTGTATCTGCGCCGCCTTTTATTGTCATAGTACTGCCTAGATAGCAGAAGCTATCGACGTACTCGACTATTTGGCCCTGCCACTGGCGCAGCCGCTGGATGTTAATACGCTGGACAATGTCTATATCGTTGAGGAGCTCTTACAGCTCCCTGTTGGATTGAGAGCCAACTTGCACTGGACCGAAGATCTTACGTAAGACTTTTCTCTCGAATATTCTCAAGGCTGCTGCATAAGTGCTTAATAAGGTCCATGCCTCTGCGCTGTAAAGAAGCAGGGGGAGGAGTAGCGTATTAGTTTTGTTGTACGAGAGAGGTCTCTGCTACTCAATTGCAGTAGTAGTAGTTAAAAGTCGTAATCTGAGATCCAATACACCACTACACTCTCTCCTTGCGCAAAACGCACTCCATGACGAAATTGAAGAGGGCGCATGATAAGGGATCGCCTTGTCTGAAACCTCGCGCGGTATTAAAAGGTTCGAAGAGGTCCATTCCTACCTTGATGGAGCTGATGGAATTGCTCAACGTCATTCTCCATAGCCTTATCAGCTGAGACATATTCTTCTATTGTTATTCACTTAATCTGCCATTACAACCTCTTTAATCAGGATACCATCACAATATCCATGTTGTAAGCGGCGAAACCCACAATCACTCCGAAGGACAGGTTTTTGAAGAAACTCTCTGAGAGGTTTTGCCTAAACACTGTTGAGAGAAAGTTGACGGAAATGTTTTTTCTTATTTCATTTTATTAGAGATGTTTGAGCTGAGATTTGAACAACGCACTCTCATCTAACAAACTAACTAACTTAAATCATTATCTTTCTCGTGCTTTTTTTTTATTAGCTCGTCGAATTATACTCTTCCAATCCAAGTTTTGATTTTTTGCAACGAGGACATCTGTTTACGACCTAATCCTTGTTTGTGTCTTTTTAAAATCTTCCATCATCAATAATCGCAAAAGTAGTATAAGGATCCAAGATTACTAGTGATTACCAATATCTTCCTGTATGCCTTCATTGTCCAATAGAGTGTTATTCTCCAAAAAAAAAATTTATTATTTTCATCTCCGAGTGCGTTTATAAGCAAAATTACCGTATTTGGGACTCAGAAAACCCACACGTGGTCTTACTGAGGCCAATGCATACATTACTGTTGACTGTTTTGTACGGGTTGTGGAGCGTAGGTATCATTGGCCCATATTTCTTTGAAAATAAGGACAGCGCAACCATCACAATTTTTTTGTTTGTAACGCTCTTCATGGTATTGATGTGAACAATGTTTGGTTTCAACAGGATGGTGCAACTTGCCACACATCCCATGCCACAATAAATTTATTGCGTCAAACGTTTGATGGCCATTTAATTAGCTGTAATTGTAAAATCAATTGGCCGCAAAGAAGCTGCAATTTGAAACTATTTTCTGTGGTGCGCCATTAAGGAAAAGTGTTATGCCGATTAACCAGAGACCATTGAGCCTTTGAAGGCCAACTTTCGTGATGCCATTGACGAGATACGACCCCATAAACGAAAAAGTGCCAGAAAATTGGTCCGATCGAATTGGGTATTGCGAGGCTAACCGCGGCAGCAATATAAATTAAATAATAATCCATTTCAAACCGGAGCAATTGTACTTCACAACAAAATAATAAATTTATAAAAATTTCAAACCATTTTTGTTTTATTGCACTATTTAATTAAAACTTTTAAATCACCAATCCATTATATTTATTCACATGCTCATCATACAAGGCAAACTTAATTAGGTGATGGCAATAGTACAACTCAATTCGCAGTGTTTTTTAACAAAAACAACATGTATTTTCTGTTGTTTTTGGGTGACGATAATTGTCAAATGAAATTCGTCTTTAGCCGGAAATGACAAAGGCGAATCCATATAATGACATAAAGTTGCTATTTTATGTCATTATTTCTCTTTTGTTTCTTTTTGTTAAAAAAAAAAAATTGAAAAACAAATTTTAAAAAATAATTTTTTTAAATACGAGCTGATTTGCGCTACCACTAAGGTATGACGATCTTCAGAGGAATATTGGGTAGCATAAAAGTGGATTCTGCAAGCAAAGTTGTGCCCAAACATACAGAATATTTAAATAAACTATAAATTGTATAGAATAGAAATGTAAAAGGAAATAAAAAATAAATGAACAAAAGAATGTATATACAGTGAGCAAGAAAAATGTGTACACTTATTGTAAAAACTATTAAATAAATTATTCCACGGGATTTTGTTTAAGATGACTTTCTAGAAAATCCGTTTGCCATAGTTAAAAAATCACCACTCTTTTGCCCAAAAATGTGTGAATTTCTTAGTTTGGACAATTATTTTCTTTATATGTAACCAATAGAGAAATGTTTATAATCAGAATATAGTTTTTAAGCTTTTTTAGTCTTAGAATATAGTTTTTAAGCTTTTTCAGTCTTAAGGATAATAAATTTCTTTTTATAGATAATTTTTTGTTCATAAGTTATTTCGAGGTAGCAAACAAAATATGTGACATTTACGTGAACTGAAAAAAGCTATCAGCTGGGCTAATAACACCACCTATTATGAATTCGCCTTGCTCATCATATTTAATATGTAAAATTCATTCATGACAAGTACATATGTGGCGTATAAGTGATATTTAATTCCATTAGCTTCATATTATGACGAAATCAAAAATTTTTTATTGCATACTTTTCAGAGTTCCTGTACTTGTAATATGATGCGTATGAGGAATATATTTCAAAACCAATTAAAAAGAAAGTATACACCATTAATTTGGAATTAATTTGGATATAAGCTATGGTATGGCAATTCTGATGGATTTTTAAAAATGTTAAATTTTTGGATTCTATGCAATTCTAGGCTATATTCTAGTTGGTATTACATCATGACCTGTATCTCCATAGTCTGTATTTTCCACATCTTCATAACAAAAAAATAAATTTGGCAAAATTTCAAACCGTTTTTCTTTTATTGTATTTTAAATATGAACTTTTAAATGGCCCGGCGGGTCTAATGGTCGCATGCCAGAAGTGAATATGCTGCCGGTGACAATCCATCTTCCAATCTAATGAATATTCATTCACAAAGCTATAAAGTCTCATTTTTTAACGCTTCCTATTTAGTTTAAATTAAGCAAAGTGTGTGTTGGATATCACTGATATTTTTTATTCATTTAAAATAGCAATTATTTGTGGAATATAATATAGTTCAAAAGTCTATCATGGCATGTCTGAGGGGATCGCATTCAAAACGTCTAATTTTCCATGATTGTAACTCTTATAGCAGCCCAACTTTTACTGATGGCATAGATTATGTTAGATTTGAGGACAGCAGTAGTTTGTGGCTTATTCGCATACACATGTAACTCAAGAAAACTCCTTAAGAAAAAGTCTAACCTGGTCGAACCGCATGATCAAAGTGGCTATGTGCATGATAACCAATGTGGCATGAGCTGTGTGACACGTAGTCTTGTTGAAACCATTTGCCGCTGGCGGCCAAATTATATTTAAATCATACCAGAAGAATTTTGTAAACAAAATCCAAACCAAACTGTAAGTTTTTCGTAGTTTATTGGAAACTCTTCCATCTCATGTGTATTGATATTGTCCCTAATTCGAGAATTTTCGTTTTCTACGTACTCATTCACCCCGAAACGGGCCTAATCATTGAAAATGATCTGTTGATTAAAGTTAGAGTCAGTAGTCAATTGCTCCAGAGCACAATCAGTGAACACTAGTCATTGCCTAAAATCTTCCATGGTGATTTGATTGAAATAATTTGACAGATGTAGCAGAAATTGTGGTGTTGGGTAATTAAATGCGAGCCCATGGTTTAAGCCTAGAATAAAACGAAATATGAAAACAAAAAATTATTTCTTCGGCGACTTCCTCTTAGCAGTCTTGTGACAAAACCTCTGAGAGTAAATAAAACTGACATGAAAAGTTTCTCAAAATTCTGTCGTTCGGAGTCGACTTTAAGCGGTAGGTCCTACCACTCGTGTATAAAATTAACACACACAACATAAGTGGTGTGAGAAACTAGGTCGTAATCCTTAAAATATATTGTTCGGAGTCAACCTTAAACTGTAGGTCCCATCACATGGAATCACATAACGTGGGTAGTGTCAGAAGCTAGGTTGTTATCCTGTTTAAACAATTAAATTAAGTTATGTAACTTTCAACAAGTTTGCCTTTAAATCTGTCAAAGTTTGTATGTTTTTGTAGTAGCACCTTACAATTTTCTTATTTTTCTTTCTGTATTATGATCTTTAACATAATTTGTTGGAAATGTTTTTAATTGTTCGCGTTACTGGTATTTAGCTGTCATTTGATTAATGACTCAGTGCTCTTCGAACTGAACTTCAACAGAAGCTGCAAGATTGTATCCTATTTTAACTTTAACAAGACTGTATCTTTGTATCTTCAAACCATAGAAGATTGCTTAACGAAAAATCCCCTAAAAGAAAACTTCTAAATTATAAACCTTTTATCCTGTTCCCTCACGGTGTACAATAAGTAACCAGTTTATTTTGCTCATCTCATTCATTACATTTTTGTGATACTGTGTGGGGTGTGAAAGATTTCAATAAATATTTCACTTTTTGGGAAATGTTAAGCACACAGAGTTTGTATTTTAATTTATATTTATAGTTATAAATGAATTTTTCAATGAATATGTGAAATATTTTTGAATGTTCCAGAACTGCACACATATGGCAATAATTTTATAAGAATGTTTTTGCGAAGTATTTGCTTTTCATTCCAATATATTTTGTTGCTATTTTTAAAATAGAGCGATTTGATGTTTGTTTTCATACGTGTGGTACCACTAGCGTAGAAATAATGTGCTGCCAGAACAACTTTATATGTGACAGTACTACACTCACCTATTGTATGCTCACTAGGAACTGAACAAATTCAAATACGTGTTACAGTTACTCAATAATTATCAATGTTAAGTCACACTTTAAATCAGTAAAATTATTACATTAAATCGTTGATAATGCTATGCTGAGTAGATTATGTCATCACCCTGGTGTTAACAGATGGTGTAACATATTAAGTTTAATTTAATCACCCCTATCATGAATATTATACATACATACATAATTGCTTATTACAACCCTTCAGTCAGGATTACGACCTAGTTTCTGACACCACTTATGTTGTGTGTGTTAATTTTTATACAAGAATGGCGGGACCTACAGCTTAAAGTCAACTCCCAACGACAGATTTTTGAGAAAGTTTTCATGGCAATTTTATTTACTCAGAGTTTTTGCCAGAAATCTGCTGAGAGGAAGTCGCCGAAGAAACATTTTTTTCATATTTTCGTTTTTATGTCTGACCTGGGGTTTATGTTTACCTACTAGACTACGGCGACCTCCGCAACTTGCCACAAACTAGAGACAATTGAGCTTTTGAAAGCCAAAATTCGTGATGGCATTTTCGAGATACGACACCATATACTCAAAAAAGTTTACGAAAATTGGTTCAATCTCATGAGGTACTGTAAGGCCAGCCGCGGCAGCCCTATGAGTGAAACAATATTCCATTTCTAACCGGAACAAATGTCCTTTACAACAAAAACTGAAATTGGCAAAATTTCTAATCGTTTTTATTTTATTATATTTTTAAATTTAAACATTTAAATGGCCCACCATTTATTATAAAATAAGAGGACATTGATTTAAATCTAATACGCTTCGGTCTTAAGACCTTTTTGATAATTTGTTTCCACACATTCACAACAACCTTTTCCATTGCCATTTATTATACATATATTTATGCATTAGTAAACCAGTCAGTGTGTAAAATTAAATTAAAATTTTCATGAATATTTAGAATGAAAACAAAACCTCAGTTTATAATTCATGCTGTGAGTGCCTAAATATTTACATCACTCTTGATATGATGAGGTTATATTCACCAATATTTATTGTTTTGATGAAGTGGTTTTAGTGGTTTATGAAAATTTTATAGTTATGCAAAACATTATTTACCATTTAAATTTTGGTTAAATTGTCAGTGAATATAAAATATAAGCTTCACACCAACCTAATACTCCATTCATTTTCATTTGATTACAGGCATACTACGTGTACTTCACCTCACACTTTGTTATATTTGCACGTGATACAATTCACACTTGGTCATTGCACGAAATAGCGTAAACAACAAAGTATTTCTGTTTTGATTATGTAACACAATACATCATTGATGGAAAGTTCTGGTTTACTTCTCAACATGCTCAAAAAAACATGCAGTTGTAAGGCCCTAAAGTGGTGATTTTAAATGACAGACAATGAGCACCTGCATTAGCGAAAAAAGTTCTGAGATTGTGAATTGTTTATTGCGTTTCCATATAAAGATTGAAAAATTTGAAACGTTTGTACAGAAATTTTAAAATGTCCCTAAATTGTAGAAAGATTTACAGAAGAATGTCATGCAATAGAGAAAGTTTTTGTCTGCAGACCAATTGTTAAAAATCTTATTGTCAAAATGTATCATTCGAGTGCCAAATTGGGTCGCAAGCCTTTGAGTTCACGACCAATGCAGCTGAGGCCAGTGGTCGACCCTCTCTGGAACTGTCAGCCTTTGGCTTTGCTGCATATGCCACACCTTTCGATGTTTGGGGCACGTTGCCTGAAAAAGAAGTTTCAAGTCCTCTTTGTTAGTCGAGTAGAGAGTCAATCTGACGCCTACGCCGACATTTCAGAGTCTATAGAGACAACTTTTCTCTGTGCCACTCAATGGCTTGTCGCCTATCAAAAACTGAATTCGACATTTGGTTAGCCCAATCGACGGGGTCGACATCATGAGTTGAATTTTAAACATATTGGTAGGATTTCAGAATTGCCGTCCCACTAGGGGTCAGACGCAGTCCAAGAAGACGCTTCTAAGTTTTGTAGAAGAATGTGGGAAAGTGATGGACGAACGGAAAAGGTGGTAGTAGTAGTAGTAGTAAATTTGTACTCATCGACTACCCGTCTGACATGGTTGAACCCAGGTTTCTTGGCCTAGGCAAACCCGTCAGCATAGCTAAGTTGGATCACTTACGACTAACAAATAATAAATAAAACCCAACAAGATGTCACAACAGTAGTCGTCCAGCGTCTCTTAACAAATCCACTATATTATATTTAATGATCATCGGCTACAGGTGATAGAACTATTTGAAGTGAAAAGCATTCCAATAAATATTACATTTCTTATAAGGGTCTTTTAACAGGGGCCTCTGAACTTTAATAGTTAATAACTGCCGTACTGTTGAAGCAACATCTGTCAAATTAGTTGTCATTTATTCAGTCTGACAGCGACGTATGTCCCCTGACAACTGACCTCAATTTCCATTGAAAAACCATTTCCAACGGTAAGGCCCCATGAGATCCAAGAGCGTCAATGAATACTGAAAATGAAATTCTGGATGTTGTATAGTGTGGCAAAAGATATATTAATAGAATCAAAGAAGAAGATTGCCAAAGGAAGATCCGCTTTTATCCGTAGATCGAGCCTTAAAAAATCCTTCATAATACTAACTAATGTATTATTTTTATATTTCAGAGAATTTTCGCAATTATTGATAGATTTTGTTCCAAAATTTAAGTGTTTTTATTTATTTTAATTCATTTTAATAAAACTATTTCATAGTTTTACATTTCATTATCATTTTTATGAAATTTACGTCAAAATTTTTGACATGATGTATATACATTGCAGCATGGTTTTTTCATAAAAATCAAACATAATAATTTGACATATAGCACCCTTGCTTTGTGGCGATTTATAAGTTTCCAAATGTTTAGATGGGGCAGCTTATTGTTACTTCCATCAGTAACGCTCCCAATCGAGGACTAGCTGAAACCTGGTGGCCCAAACCATTGTTATATTTCGTTAGAAATATTTGTTATCAACGTTATGTGAGGTAAGAAGTTTCCCGTTGCAATAAAACATCGATTATATCATTAACAATGCCCCCTCTTTGATTGCTCTCTGGTTTCCCGGATACAAGCTTCCCCAAAATACGGCTATAAGTAGTTGCTACGCACGTAGCATGTACTTGAATATAAAACTGCCAATTCGATTTCGGTGGAGTACAAAATTTACAACGACCATAAAATTCAATTAGTTACTCATCTACAGCTACAAAATTATTGGGATTATTAAAAGCTGGAAGACTTTCAGCTCATTTTTCGAAAAGGCGTAATAGGTGTGAATTTTTCATCACTTCCGAGTAGCACGTTATCAAAGCGAATAATTCTGTTACCTCATACGTACGTAGTTGACCGAAATATTATCATCGTGAAATATTATTATCATGATATCTATCAAATAAAACATAGGACGAAATACTGTTTTTTCTAATGCTTGTCTGTCGCCTGAAAAAATATGAGAAGAGCAGTAAAAAGACTCTACAATATTTCATGAAACAGCTGCTAGCAATCTGCGTGATAATTGGTAATATTTTAATATGTCTTTGTTCCAAGTAGTACCATCTTTGGCCATAAACCATGGCATGTTTGTTGCTGCCACTACTTTCATCAGTTCATAAGACGAGCTTCTGTTTTCTTCTTCTTCAGAATCTTCAGCAGAAGAAATATTACATACATACATACATACATAATCGGTCATTATCATATAAAAATGATACATAAGATAGAATTATGAAGTTTTTGAATTTTTTAAGTACTGTTTTCTTTTTTTATTTGGTTTAAAATAATGGCGATAACAATATTCACGAATTAAAAAAATATCAGACATCTAACTTTTTCTGAATTAAAGTAATATAGTCTCGAAAATTGAAATGTATCATTTTTGATACAGAGCTCGATCTTCGGTTAAATATATGCTTGCAATAACAGTCAGAAGAAATTATTGAAAAAATTAACACAATAACAATTACTCAAATGCAAATACCAATAATTACACGCCATTAAGTGTAAGTAACGAAAAAGTAACAGAAATTAAAACATCGCAAGAATTCAATTGGAGTACGTTACACTACACCTTTTAAACTATACATATGTCACGCCATTTAGTTTCTCTAGTTAAACTATAATTGCAAAAAATATTCGAACATAAATCACTACCACAAGCAACAAGATTTATGATCCTGTTTGTTGCGGGACACACATAATTTTCTTGTGTAGCTGGTTGGTCGCTTTTGACGACATTTTGTTTTAGAAAATAATGAAAAATAAACCCTCTATGCTAATACACAGTAATTGTGTCAGGAAATACAGTGGACAACAGGCTTAATACTTTTGCACAAAGTCCCGATATGATTTCAAGAGAGTATTTAGGAGATCATTTGAAAGAATGGTTACGTAATCGCTAAACCTCAAATAAAAATCAACCGAAAAACTTGCTAATGGTCCTACAAAAAAACACTAAACAAAACGTGTACACACAATTCCAAATGGGTTAAGTGGAGTGCTTGACCTTAAGGGATATTCTACTAAATACAAGGGATAATATTTTCATATGTAAGGCCTTTGAATTTTGAATTTACTCAGGCTTCTCCTTGGGGGTACCTCTGGAGTCATCTGAAAGTTTTCCTTATTTTCCTCTTATTTTATGAGAAACATTAAAAAATTGTTTGTTTTATAATAAAACAGAAATAAATTAATGAAATAAATATATAAACTATAAATATTTATACAAACTTTTGGCTAAAACTTATGAATTTGCTAAAATATATTGCCGTACTAAGACTTTTGCTGTCCACTGTATAATGCAGACCAGTGACAGCAAACAAGCAAAAGAAATTCTTTTTTTTAACATTTTCTTAAAACAAAACATATTAAAAATTCAAATGTGCAAGAAATTCATCTTTTCAACTTCTCCCCATCTTTAGGTATGAAAAAGTCCCCATTTTTTCTTTTAATCCTGTCGGTATGCTTTGCCTTCATGTTCAGCATTTGTGCTCTTGTTTCAATCTAGCAGCTGTGTTTTCTCGACAAGCAAACGAAATTTTTTTAGGTTAATTAGAGTATCATTTCTTTTTTTAATTTTATGCTTACGTTAGTAGAAAAAGAAAAAAAATAAATAAAAGGGGCGAAAAAATAAATAAATTTGCGGGACATCTTGTAATATTATAAAGTATAGTCATGGCTTGTTAAGATGGGGAATTCTACACAAGCGCCATGTTCTAATATTTCTATGTTTATTTTCTGAGTTTAATACGCCTCAGCTACTTGTTGCTTTTGGACTAAATATCCTACATTCTGCTGTGAGGTACGATTTAATGGTTATCTGCAGTTATTAATTTAATAAGTTCGCAATTAGCCAGGTTCACTTCTATACGGCAGAGTGGATTTCATACATACATAATTGGTCATTACAACCTTTTGGTCAGTATTACGGCCTAGTTTCTCACACCACTTATATTGTGTGCGTTAATTTTTACACATGAGTGGCGGGACCTACACTTAAAAGTCGACTCCGAACGACAGATGTTTGAGAAACTTTTCATGGAAATTTGTTTCTACTCTCAGAATTTTTGCCAGAAATCTGCTGAGAAGAAGTCGCCGAATATTTTGTCATATTTCGTTTAGTTAGAAATGCCTAACCTAGTGTTTAAACCGAGGCCTAACGTCTAATAAGCCAACACACTACCTACTAACGCGGCGACTTCGACGAGTGGATTTCATGCAAACGCTAAAAATTATTACTTTCAATTGTCCTGATATTCGTACGGTGCACTATACTAATTACAATTCAGAAGAAACTAAGTTGTAATATTGAGAACAGCTTCATAATGCTAACTAATTTACAATATATGGATATGTAGATAGTTCAAATTAGCTACCCACTATAATGTCGCGGTAGTCTAGTAGACAGTGTGTTGGCTTATTGGACGTGAGATCACAGTTCACACCCGAAGTCAGACATCTCTATCAGAACGAAATATAAAAAATTCTTCGGCAACTGCCTCTCAGCATTTTTTTTTTTGACAAAAACGTGGAATTAAATAAAATTGCCATGAAAAAGTTTTTCACAACTCTGTCGTTCAGCTGCCGTAGGTCACGCTACTTACGGATAAATGTTACACAGAATAGAAATAGTGTGCGAAGCTGGGTTGTAATCCTGACTGAGGGGTTGTAATGATGAACGAGATTATAGATGTAAGATAAATAATATGATTGTAAAATTGATTGCTTAAATATTTCAAACAATAAGATTTCAAGAAATATTTAATATACATACATATACAGTTAGTACGGCAGTATATTTTTAGTAATTTCATGAATTTTAGCCAAAAGTTTGTATAAAAATTTATAGTTTACATATTTATTTTTTTAATTTATTTCTGTTTTATTATAAGACAAACAATGTTTTTCATAAAACAGGAGAAAAATATGGAAACGTTTCAGATGACTCCAGAGATACCTCGTAAGGAAAACGCTGAGTAAATTTAAACTTCAAAGGCCTAATATATGAAAATGTTATCCCTTATTTAGTAGAATATTACTTAAGGCCAAGCACTCCTTTTAACCCATTTGGAATTAAATGTACAAGTTTTGTTGAGTGTTTTTTGGTGGCATAATCAGCAAGTTTTTCGTTTGACTTTTAGTTGAGGTGTAGGGATTACGTTACAATTCCTTCAAATGATATCCTAAATATTCTCTTGAAGTCATATCGGGACTTTATGCAAGCGTATTAAGCATGTGGGGACTTTTTTCGTCAAAATATATTGGAGTACAAGGACCTTTGCTGTCCACTGTATATTCTTGTTAAATCAGTTTCAACAATTTTAGCGCAAGTCTTAAAAACAAACAAAAATTTATTTCATGTGAGGTTATTAGGGGAAAATATCAAAGTCTAAAAGAATTGTTAAATATTGACACATCGTTAGTCTACTCCATGAAAGACAGCATTTCCGATTAATACACAAACTAAAACAACAAGTTTACTTACCTTAACGAATTGTAAAAGAAGACCTTACTAGTATATACACGTGCATACCTTAAAAGAGAACAAAATCGTTAATGTTGACAACAACAATGTAATCAAATTTGACAATTACTGTGTTGATTGAATGAGAAAGTATAGCCAAGGATATTAGAAATAAGATGGTAACATTAAACATTGTTTTAATAACGCCAATGGGTAGACAATTCGCCCCTAATTGTTTGTGAAAAATGAAATTTCAAACGAGTGAAAAATAATTTCAAAGAAAATCTAAAAATACGTTCAAACAAATCGTGATGAAAAATAATAAAGAAAAAAACAGCGAAAGGGAAGAAAATAAAAACAAAAACAAACCGGAATAAAGACAACAAATATACAATATGTGCAAAAAAACAGGGGAAGATTACATTTGCAATTCAATTGCAATGGAAAATGACATTTACGGTAAGACGGATTAAGTTTGTTTCTATATTTCTATATGTATAAGGGTTTTCCAAACATAGACTACCGAATCTTCACGGTTGTAACGATCATTTTGTTGAAACTAGGTTTGTCAAATTAGTTGGCGTTTATTCAGTTGTTGTGCCAAATCACCATGGCTGAATACGACATTCAACTAGACTCGCAAATAATAATTTTTGATATTCAAATTGGTGTTCTGTTCGAACAATATACCGTACGTTGAATGGAAGTATAGAGATGAGGCCCATTAGATCCATGAATAATAAAAATTGTGGAATTCGGGACGACAGCAATTCATATGAGATCCAAGAGTGTTCAGTACATCTCGAAAAAGTCACTATTCAGTGTGGAATTTCGGTTGATGGCGTCTGGCCCAAAACCTATGAGAATGACATTGACCAAGCCATCTCTGTCAACGGCAAGCATTTGGACTGAATTGGATCAGCTAGATACCGACGACATATGGTTTCAACAAGATGACGCTGTTGGGGTGCTACACAACCCATGCCGCATTAGATATTCTGCACGAGCGATTTGAGGGCATGGTCATCTACGTTGAAGTGATGTGAACTGGCACACCAAGAGCGTGCAATTTGACTCGGTTAGAACTTTTCCTGTAGAGTTTTCTTAACATAACTCAACATTTCCGTTGCATTCAACACAAAGAAGTCATGGCCCACGTTTGAACCACTCATATTGGAATCAATAGAAAACAGTTTCGATGATATATCACACACATGAATAAAAAAGCCCAAGCTTTTCAGTTAATAGTTGAAACTAACTTAACTAGTGATTACAACCATTTATTCAGGATTACAGCCACTCATGTTGTGCGCGTTAATTTTATTCATGAATGGCGGAACCTACTGTTTAAAGTCGACTCCGAATGATAGATTTTTGAGAAGCTTTTCATGGCAATTTTGCTTTCTTTTCCCAAAGGACTGCTGACACGAAATCGCCGAAAAAATATTTTTTCGTGTTTCGTTTTGTTCAAGATATCTTAGCTTGGGTTTGAACCACGGGCTCTCGTCTAACAACAACACAATACCTGCAAGACTACGGCGGCTTCCAGCACTTGAAAGAAATTGAGCTTTATTCTGTGCAAGGAACACAAAAAAATGCTAATTTCAGTGTTGTAAAAATTATATGAAGTAAGTCTTTGCAAACATTTCACTTTCGGTTGTAACAATATATCGTAATTATTTATTTAGTTATTTTATTATATTTAAGTTATTAAACTTAAATAATAAATATGTAGCTTGAGTTTTGCGTTTCATTTTAATAGCAACACAGGACTTTAAAGCCGTGTAAGTCAAGGGATGTCAGACGTTTATCGTCTTAATAAAAAAATCGTTGAGAGATCTACTGGAAAAAGTACATCCCACGAAAGTTCACGCTCAATGCCACTCAATGACAAGATGGTGGTATTGTCAAAAATATATTTTTTGCAATAACATTCATTCTGACTATTAATTGTACACTCTTTAACGTATATATGTTACCATGAAAGGAGTGAATATTCCCTCTGGCTTTTTTGGTTTGGTTTTGTCATTCTTTTCGTCTCGCGTATGTGGGCAAATGTTTAAATATCTGTGCCATTTGGCATGGCTTGGTACATAGAAACTGTGTGGTCGTCCACAGTTTTATTTTTATTATTCTTCTCCGGCCATCTGTAGCAAATTCCCACAAGAACTTTTAAGGTTCAAGATGTTGAAAATAAAAGCTGAACACAAGAAAATTTAAGATGTGCAAACCATTGGAAAAATTGCTACACATGTTGAATGTATAGACATACATTCTGAAACTGCTTATTAATAAAAATCTTGAATTTTATATTATTTTCTGGAATTTAAAACTTTTATTGTTTTAATAACTAGGCTATGGAGATTAAGTGATCTCATAGAGCAAGTAAAGTGAAAAGGAGCATACCACAGGCAATAGTTCTCTCATACTTGCTGTAGAGAAACTGTTAGAAGAAATGTAAAGGCATGGTTTTAAGGTGTATGCTTATGTGACAATCTGGCCACTATGGTAATAGGTTTCGATCAGCACACTTTAAGTTTGATATGTAATTGGGCTCTACAGCTTACATTCGTATGGTGCTCATGTTTGGTTTAAGCGTTAACCCTCGCAAAACGGAATTGATGTTTTTTATCAGGCGATAAAAGATGCCAATTTTTCACTTACCGATCATCGATGGAGTTCAACTTTCTTTATACAAGAGGTTCATTCTTGACCCTAAGCTGTTATGGAAGGATAACATTATCGCTAAGACAATACCGCTCTACAACTGCAAAAGGACTATAGACAAAATCTGAGGTCTCAAACCAACCATTTTATACTGGCTCTATCGGGTCATCATGGAGCCCTCCTTCCTCTATGGAGTACATGTTAGGAGGTACAAACACCGATTTTCAATTCAACCACCAATATCGCTGTAGACTAATGGACAGAGTACACAGGCGGCCAGACGCTCTGATCACCAGTACCGCTCTGTTCCGCCCCATCATACATACATACATAGTTGGTCATTACAATCCTTACTCACGATTACGACCTAGTTTGTCACACCATCTATGTTGTGTGCGAATGGCGGGACTTGCAGTTTACAGTCGACTCCGAACGACAGATTTTTGAGAATCTTTTCATGGCAATCTTATTTACTCTCAGAGTATTTGGCAGAAATCTGCTGAGAGGAAGTGGCCGAAGAAATATTTTTTAATATTTCGTTCAGTTGGAGGCAACTGACAAGGGATTTGAACCGAGGCCACACGTCTAATAAGCCAACACACTACCTACTAGACCACGGCGACTTCCAACCTCCTATTAATGCAAAATGCTAACTTGGTGGAAATAAGAATCAATGCAGACAAATCCTGGCCCAATATGGACTAGGGACATGCTGCTATTCCGTGAAGACACAGACAAATTGAGATCGATTATATAATACCTTACAACATTATAAATGGAACATTTGATTTTAGAATTCAATCTAAGGACTTTTGATTTGAAAATCCGAAGGTGTCCAATGTTACCCTTGAGAATTACACTTCTAGCTCAAAGATGTTGAGCAGGATAGTCTGTAGCAAGATAGGCTATTTATTAAGGATTTGATATTGAATTGTTTTATAGGCTGCCTGCCCACTGGAGTACTTTCCAAGCTGAGGCCATGGCCATTTTAAAAGCGGCGCAATGCTTGTTGAGTGGCGAGATTTTCAATGAAAATCTCTTGGCATACTGGGAGAGCGATGCAGCGACTAACGAACATAGTTTTAACGTCCGTCCTTGCACATTAATACCGAGGATTTCTCGGAGAAATTCGAATTATTTTTAGTCGTATATGTGTTTCGGGACATAAGTATATTTGGAGATATTTGCTAATAAACTGGCTGGAGACAGTATAAACATGTTACAAGGCATGAATAATCCGATTATTATTCGATTAATCACACTTTTTATAGAGGATTTCAATTTCGTTCAAAGTAATAGGTTACATGTAAAGTTGCAGGACTTTGTTGGACTCGTATGGATAAGAAGAGAACTGACACACTTCTGTCCTTAAAGCGAATGACCATCCATCCATAATAGTGACACTTACAGGCCATTGTCCTTTTGGTAGGCATGCCAAAAGACTCGGCATTCCGCCCAAAGACTTCTTTAGGAACTGTGGGTTTGAGAAGAAGGAAGAAACTGTCTGTCATCTCATGTGTCAGTATCTACCATTGCCATTAAGAAACGGAGGTTTTTGACATTTCATTTTCGGATATTTTTTATCGAGCTCTGTTATATCTGTTATATAAAAATTGCCGTAAATCAAGATTTTTTGAAATCGGATAGGTGGGAAAATGTTTGACCCTCCGATAAAATTGACTGTGATATCACAATAGGCATAAATGCTGACATAATTTGGACCTCTTCCTTTAGGGAGATCTGCCATCTTACATACATACATAATTGGTCATTACAACCCTTCAGTCAGGTTTATTTTTAATTTTTTTAATTTTTAATTAATTTTTAATTTTTTGTTTATTGTTGCATAATGTTGTTACTCCGGTAGCTCTGTATCCATCTTTCCTATTATATTTTCGACTGCTTCAGTCCCCAAAATTAATAATGTGAAGGGGTCAGTGTGCTAGTATACTATATTAGTGGGATAGTCATGGTTTTGATTCCCACTAGGTCAGTTTAATTTTCAAGGTTTCAGAGAAGATGAGTTTAAGATAATGTTTTGTCTTTCGTTTTTCAGATTTTAATTTTTTCAAAGAAAAGATTTTACCAATGCAAGAAAAAGCAGCAAAAAAATAGGAAATAATTCCTTTTAAAAAAATAAAGACAAAATAGAAAACCTTTTTTGTGGTTAAGAAAAGAAAGGACTCACGGAATTTAGAAATTTTTTTCATGTTTTTCACATCTTACTTTTGCTGCAGTCTTGATTTTTCTCTTTTTAATATTGAATTATGTATACTATAGATTCTGTGATTGTTTACTTTCAATTCCTGTTATGCACGAATTTTCACGTTCTAACATGCAACAATCCTAGTAGAAGCTGAAAATCTTATATGACAAAGAAAAATGGTCATCTGCTGAGTATGTAACACAGATTGACAATCTAAGGGCCATTATTACAACTTGCCGTTAAACTGGAGTTTAGTTAAAGGTGAGTTTAAAGTTCACTTTAGCTAAAGGTGACTTTAAAGTTCACTTTAGCTAAAGTTACCTTTAACTAAACCCAAGTGAACTTTAGAGCCGCTTTTAAGTCACTTTAACTTAACGGCAAGTTGTAATAATGACCCTTAGATTTTTCGTTATTACAACCTAACGATAAAATAAAGTAAACTTTTTCAAAAATATGGCGGAGCAATGTCGATAACACTGCTCAAATTAAACAAGTTTTATTTAAACGCAGTGGCAACGACGGACTTCTTTTTTTTGTATTTGCTTACATTGTTTATATTTGAAGTTACCGTATTGAAAATAATATATAATATGGCAAGTTCTAACATAAAGTGAACTTTAAAAGTTATCGGTAGGATGATCCTCCATTTAGCTAAACGCTCACTTCTACCTTATAATAATAATAAAAAACAATTTATCTGCCCCTTAAAATATGTACTCCATTTAGTTAACGGCAAGTTGTAATAATGGCCCTAAGGCTGCTTATGGTATGCTATGAGTATGACAAACAAAATACAAGAAAAAAACTGAAAACATAAGCAAAAAATATATTGAAACGATTGCAATACATGCAATATGTTTACACAAATCTCGTGTCTAGACTTTCAATAATGTTTGTATAGAAACTAAAAGCATAGCACTGTAAGTGACCCTACTGTGCTTTTCCACATTGTTGACGGCTAAACTTTGCAGTCAAAATCATTTTAGTGGTTGACTGGTGAGTAGATGTTGCAGATTCGTTGTCGACTGCCATACTTACAGCAAGTCCTCCACTTTGGTCACATAATTTATAGTTTTCAATTGATTGCTTTTTTGTATATTTTCACAGATACATTCACACAGAGTTTAATTTAAGTGACGATGACAATTTTATGTGCTTGCAGTATAGATATCTCTGAAAAAGTGAATGTCTCAATTTTAAGGTGTAGTAGAAAACAATTTTGTTATTTCTGATAAGTATATACATAACACATACATACATACATATATACATACATACAATTGGTCATTACAACACTTCAGTCAGGATTATGTTCTATGCGTTAATTTTTTAAAACGAGTGGCGAGACCTACAGTTTATAGTCGACTCCGAATGACAGATTTCTGAGAAACTTTTTCAAGGCAATTCTATTTACTCTCAGAGTTTTTGCCAGAAATCTGTGCTGAGAGGAAGCCACCGAAGAACTATTTTTTTCATATTTCATTTTGTTGGGGATGTCTGACTTGGGGGTTTGAACCGAGCATCAAGCCTAGGGTTATGATCGTGTATATTTTGTCTAATATTTCGGTAAACATGAAGGTCAATTCTTAACTTACCTTCCGTTGTTTTGAACCACGAGATCGCGTCTAATAAGCTAAGACATTACCTACTAAACTACGGCGATGGGATACCTAATTACATTACTTAGTCAGCCATTAGAGTCCCTTTAGTCAGGATTACAACTTAATTTCTCATAACAATAATGTTGTGCGTCTTCATTTTAGCCATTAGTTTAACGTCAAGTCCGAATTACTGTTTGTAAAAGCTTTTTCTGCTAATAATTTACTCTCACATGTTCTGCCAGAACACTGTTTTCCTTTTTTTGAACTGTCAAAGCCAAAGTTTGAACTTATGTGATCCTATACAGTAAACCAAAAGACTGCGTACTATAGTATGACAACAATCATTTCTAATAAAAAAAAAAATGAAAAACCAACACGGAAACTTCCTACAAGTTTTGAGTTCGGCTTGTATAATGACTTAAGCACAGTTCAGTTTAGGGAATGAGAGAAACTGAATGAAACGCAATCTGTTTATATTGACAATTAATATTAATCATACGCAGGGGTTTGTATTATTTAAGTGCCCTTTGAAAACTACTTAAGCTGTATGGCCATCACAAAACAAATAAAATTATGGTAAATTATATAATTGTATGCAATATGTAATTGGGGTTATAATTAAATGGTCAATAATATGCAATACGTTTGCAAGGTGATAGAACAGTTCATACATAAAACGATCAATAAAAATGGAAACCATGATTTATTGAATAATTAATTTTAATCAGTTTAAGTACATAAATAATTAATATCCGTTGGAGTCTTTGCTAGTTAATTTGGTATTGATCTACTGAATATAAAATGCAGGGTATTTAAAAGTTTAAATTTAAAAATGCAATAAATCAAAAACGATTTGAAATTTTTCCAAATTTATTATTTTGTTGTAAAGTCCAATTGTGCCGGACAGAAAAGGAATATTATTTCATTCATATGCCTGCCGCAGCTGGTCTCACAGTACCTCATTCGAACGGACCAATTTTCGTGCATTTTTTCGAGTGAAGGTGGCCGTATCTCGGCAGTTGCGTCCTGAATGTTGGCCTTCAAATGCTCAATTGTCTTTAGTTTGTCGGCATAGCACTTTTCTCTAACGACTATTAAACGGGCATCAAACGTTTGACGCAATAAATCGATTGTGGCATATGAAAATATGGCAAGTTGCGCCGTTCTGTTAAAATCAAACGTAATTCACATTAATACTATGAAGAGCGGCTACAGAAAAATTTATTACCATGGTGCGATAAGTGTCTCTATTCACCGTAATGGTTGCCCCTTCCTCATTTTCAAAGGAATATGGGCCAATGATCGCGCTCCGCAAGCCGCACACAGTCACTCGCAATGGGTGCATTGGCTTCTGCAAGACCACGTGTGTGTTTTATATTGACGTACCCACCAATTTAAAAATGAGCTTCACAAAAGATAATTTGATGAAGCCCATCTAGCGAAGAGAAACGAAGCGGATGGTCATGCTGCTTCAACTCTTGAACCAATCAAACTTTGTAAGACGTCATACCGAGATGTTTTCACAAAATTGGACGTAAGCTGCTGCGTGAAATGTTTAATTCTTAAGAACGCACACCCTCAGTGACAGCTTCAATATTTACGGGTGTACTGTACGAGCCCGCTCACGTCTTTTCGCATCAACAATGAAACCAGTTTTGCGAACTTTAGCAATAAACATTTACTGGGACCTGTTAGTCCTTCTCTGCGACCAAATTTTGTCCGACATTTTCGGGCAATTTCAGACCAACTGCCTCTGTTTTGGAAATAAATTTGCAATAAATCCCAACGTTGCTCAAGGGTAAATCGATTCATTACGTTCAGAGATAATACACTGAATTTTGTAACAGAATAGAATGGCATTAGTATTGCCAACTTCGAAGTAACCAATAAATGTCCACTCGATACTTCCATAGCCGGTATGCAGCCCCGATTGCAATTACAACGTAAACTTACTAGAAACTCTTGAAGTGAAAGTTTAAGGATAGTGAAGTCACGTAAATGTGCTAAAAACGAAATTCAGACACACTACTTGAATATAAAACTACTACGTTTAAACGAAAGTCTATAGCGTTAATTATGCTTCACCATAGCTCTAGTCGCTTATGAATATTTAAAGACGTTTGCATTAGAGACACATTTTCTACATGAGAAATTTTTTTAAATTATTTTAAAACTCCTTACAAAGTAGATTCAAGAAAAGAAAATATAACAAAAACTAAAGAGATTGTCACAAACAATTTAAGACAAAAAGTATTTGTTATCGTTGAAGAGAAAAAAAATTAAGAAAGAAAATTTTGCATGGCAGTTTTAGTTGGTTATCTCAGTTTAAATATGAACTTTTTTTCATTGACATTGCGAAGCCTTTTGTATTTTTTTCTTTATATTTTAGGGTAGAACTTTCCTGTTCTAACTGCAGCTAAAAATCTTAAAGGAGAATAAAAAAGGACGCATGCTGTGTATGAAGTATAGATTGTTAAAAATAAATACAGCAATCCCTTAATTTACGTGTTTTCGATACATATATACAATCCTTTAGTAAGGATTGCAACCTAACTTCTCACACCACACATGTTGTGTGTGTTACTTTTATACATGAGTGGCGGGACCTACAGTTTAAAGTCCACTCCAAACGACAGATTTTTTGAGAAACTTTTCATGGCAATTTTATGTTTCTCTCAGCGTTCTTGGCAGTCCTCAAAGAAATAAGTGTTCTTATTTCGTTATGTTGGAGATGTTTGACCTAGGGTTTGCACCGTCGCACTATGTGGCATTTTGCCTGAAAACCTGGCCAAAATTAATAGAAGTGTTTTATGAGTTAATGGCTGGAATTTTTTGATAGTGTTAGTGATAATTAGGCCCAAGGATGAACCCATCTGATTTTGATTCAAATCGGTCCGTGATTTCGCCTAGCCCCCATACAAATTCCCCTCGAAATTGCATTTATTTACACATAATTATGGTAATTATGCAACAATCATGATAAAATTTAGCATGGATCAGTTCTGTGTCCCAAGAAATCATGGTGTAAAGTTTGGTGAAAATCGGATCACATTTGACCCTACTCCCCGTATAAAGTCGCCTTTAGAAATTCACGTTTGCGCTTATAAATGGCTTAAAAACATCGGTATCGTGATGGAATTTGGTATGAACGTGTATTTTGTAAATCTAAATCATATTACTAAATTTTGTTATAGTCGGTCCATAATTGCCTCTTTGTCCAAAATAGGGCGCCTTAAGAAAATATGTTTAACAATTATAATTGGCTTAAAAATTCAACATGAACATGTTTAATATGAATGTGAATCATTTATGATGGTACCACATACGGCCCATTAAGAAAATCTAACATACATCTCATATTGTTATAATAGTCGATATACATACGTAATTAAGTTTTTAAAGTTCTATGATAATTAATATTTATTCATAATATTTATTTTACATTATTTAATACTTAACTTAAAAATACTTAAAAAGTGAAACTAACTACAATCGTTAAAATCGTTATCATTTTCATCATCAATGTCAGGAAAGAGTAATTTAAATATAGTAGTAAATATCTGATGAAAATGCTTTTCTATTCCTTCGCGATTTTTGTGTACTGCAGCTTATAAAAGGGTCACTGCTTAAAAGTAACCTATTCAGGACATCTCGATTGGCATCGCTTTTACTAAATTTCCTCGCATAATTCGTACGCCATATGGCTTTATTGCCTATGGCTTTATTACACTACATCTAATTTTTTTAATTTTTCAAAAAAAAAGTAAAATTTTCAAAAAATCGCCAAAAATAATTGCGCAAATTTGCGCAAACTTTTCTTTTTGTTCCTGAATGTAGAGAGTTCATATTTTCTTGCGGTATATAACATTAAACTACCAAAAACTACTTTCACCTTTAAAATCCTTATCTTTTTTTTAGGAAGGGTAAAAAAATGTGAAATTTTTATTATTTTTAAATTTTTAACGAATAATTTTAACATTAATATATCAGATATATATATATATATATATAAAACTGAATGTAGCTGTTGCTCATACCTTTCAAATAAAAAAAAATTCAATATAAAATCTCTATTCGTTTAGCCACAAAAAAATATCATATAAACTTATTAAAATTTCAAAAAAACACCAAAAACGCATTTAATTTTCTTTACTTTCCTGACTTTGACATCGTCTCAAATCTACAAATCTCAACTTAAAGTCGTGAAAATGCACTATATAATGCAGAATTTTGTTGTCTATCGAACTGCATACTCAGGGTAAATGCCACATAGTGCGTCGCCTCAAATTTCCAAATCGTAAAATTTTTGCATTTTTCTTTTAACGCCAGTGAAATATAGTTAGAAAAAAAACAGGATGTTATGACCTAATAATAGTAGGAGAACCTGCAAGTGTCGACTGGAAAGAAGTTTAAAATTTTCCAAAAAATGTAAATCAAATAGTTGATAAGTGTAGAGGCCATTGCTGAATCCATTGCAGTAAGGAGGTTGGTACATTTTCCATTGAAAAAACCATGTGAGAAACAAGCTGCCTATCATTTAGATGTTTAACAAAAAAGCTTGGATCTGTATCGTGGATTATTTAATGATTGAATCAAGACCCACTGTTGTTATAAAATTATAATGCCATGCAAGTAATAAACAAAAAACGAGAGACGGTATTTGATCGACAATGAGAAAGGTTTGAAAAGCCTTATGGCGAAAATGTTTAATTATATACCAAGTGTACCGATATGAAATGAGCTCTCTTATTTTTCATGAGAATAAATCACTAAAGGATTGGCCAAAGCTGCCTATTAATATTTGCCATCTGTTAGGCAATTTTTTGATTCCACTTCAATAAAACACTTCGTCTTCTGAAGGAAACCAATTAGTCACTTGATTTTCAACTTCCTCGTAGGAATCGATTAGCTGCTTAGTCAATACGTGTTGCATCGTCAAACACAAATCCAACTCGGAAGGACCAAAGTCTGCTTCATACGACGGCTGGGGTAGTAGCTTGAACAGTTATTAGATTGTGTGTAGGTGCATTGTCACGTTGCAAAGCTAACCTGCAGTGTCTTGTCGTCGAATTTTTCAGTTTTCCATTGGTCTGTCATTCAACTCATGTGGCACCAATTTTCCATATTCTTTGATTTTTTCCATCGCTTTCAAACGGTCAGAAATTGTTTGTTGTGCAACATTTAATTTTTCTACCATTTGTCTCTGACTCCAAGAGTCGGTATCTTTAAATTTTTTTGGCGATGTGTTTTGTTGGCCTTCACATCAAAATTGTTATCTCTGAACCGTCGAAACCAAATTCTGTTGGTTTTGTTGTTACTTCTGATATAATGATCACCACATGCCTCGAAAAGCATTCGATTCTTCAGCGCTTTTTTTCAAATGAAAACCAAAAATTAATGCTTTTTCTGGTACGATGTTCACGCTGAAAAATATGACGTTAGGTTAGAAGACGTGTACTTGTCAATTAAGACAAGTACAGTACCCGGAGGTCGAATTGACCCCTTGTACAACGTCCTAGTTTCTCACACCACTTGTGTTGTGTGTGTTAATTTTATACATGAGTGGTGGGACCTACAGTTTAAAGTCGACTGCGAACGACAGATTTTTATTTATTGAGAAACTTTTCATGGCAATTTTTATTTACTCTCAGAGTTTTTGCCAGAAATCTGCTGAGAGGAAGTCGCCGGAAAAATAGTTTTTGTATTTTTTTCTTTGATGCCTGACCTGGGGCTCGAACCCAGGCTTTTGCGTCTAATAGGCGAACACACTACCTACTAGGCTACGGCGACATCATAAAATGATGACGTTTGTTGGCTGGCATACTGAATATGTGTAACAGATGCCTCGAAAACACATACAAAAAAAATTAAAATTCGTTCACAAGAAATGTCCCATATGATGACATACATACATGTATTGAAGCTGACTTCAATCGGCAATCAAAGCAGGATTTTCTCGTGCAAAAAATTCTGACACTGATAACTCAGTGCCCTTTAAATTGGCTGTTCCTTCAAATAAACACGGTAAAGGCAAAGAAACTTCAGATATACAGCCTGATAGTGGTAATTCATAAATTCCATTGGCAAAGTTATCTGAAATCTTTTACTGAGTTAATAATGGAGCAGTGTAAATACATGAATACATAAAAATAAAAAAAAAATAAAATATCTGTATATCATATTAATATGTCGACAACAATCTCGAGTCTAGACTCTGTTGACAATTTCTATGCCAAAACTGACAGCGCAGTGTAGTAAGTGTACCTACTGTGCTCTACAATCAATATTGTTGACGGATAAACTTGCACTCAAAACCATTTTATTGTGTGGCTGCTAAAAAGATGTTGCCTATGCTGTTCTCTATGGTGACAACAACAAATGGTAGTTTACTTTGGTCACATAATTTATAGTTTTCAATTGACTACTTTGTTGTACATTTTCACTGATTTATATTGCTTTTCATGGTGAGTCAGTTTGATTTAAATCACGATGACCAATTTATATGTTTGCAGTAGAAACGTTGAAGAAAAAGCGAATGAATGTCTCAATTATGAAGGAATGGAGAAAAAATTTATTATTGAAGGCTTTATTTAGTTATAAACTTGATAAATATTTTAGTATTGTGATGGAAATCTCTTTGTTCCTAATGCTATAATCACATTAGACGCAACACAGCAAGCACAGCAATCTCTCAAAAATAGAATACATGGGTGTATGTAAAGGCAATGCAACAAGAAGCGACGATGCTGCTGCTTTGCATTTAGGTTAATTTCTACTGTTATTCGTTGAAATTAGAGAATTAGTGCTAACAGTTGAAGGATTTGTGTTGAAAATAAGTTGATTAATGCTGTCAAAAAAGTCTTAAAAACGAAATGTAAAAACGTTGAATCAATTGTGAATTTTTTTATTTGTTTTGCTTATGCTTAGCTGCCGCTGCCTTTATTATAATTAATACGAATACCTCAGGCTGCTTTGCAAAATTGTTGTTCTTGCTGTGTTGCGTTTATTGCGTTTATAGTATTATTCTAACGAAATCAAATAATCAAACAGTAGAGATTAATTTTTAAGTAATTTTTGACAGTATAAATCGTATTAAGGGCTTGAATATAGCTGAACAGATATTATAAATTACTTACTTACATATTTTAGCATCATTACTCTTTAGTCATGATTGTAGCCTCACCACCAGTAAAAGAACCTATGTTGTGTTTGTTAATTCCAATCAAGAGCTACAGAATTTTATGTTTAACGTCGCATCCGAACGAAAGGTTTGGGAAACTTTTTATTGGTAGTTCTATTTATTATCAGGAAAAGTCGCTGAGAGAAATATATTTTATCATACTTTATTTTCTTCGAGATGTCTGAGCTAGGGTTAGAACTATGGGTCTCCGCCTAATAAACCAACACACTACCTACTAGACTAGACTACGGAAACTTTAGAGGTTCAAACTTCCAATGCATAAGTAAACTATGACTAAAAGAATTTGACTTGATTTATATGGCACGTGACAACACGAACTCATCTAATGTTTTGGAGCAGTGAATTGATCGCTTAGATCTTCCAAATTGAAACCATTATACTATTTCTTGTGGTGATATGTTTAATTTAGTAGGCAATGAGTATGCTAATTGGAAGTAAGCCCACAGTTTAACCCCCTGGCTGAGACATCTCGATCGAAACGAAATATGAGTAGTATGTTTGTATATGTTTCTATTAAGGTATATAAAAAAAAAACTATCACATACATTATAAGTTCCAAACCCAAAACCGATCGTACACAATTCATTTCACAATTCCGCAATGATTTAAATCTTTTCCAGATACACACACATTAAAAAGAATTATCTTTTCATAATACATGTTACAAACCTAAAGACCGATCGCACACAATTCATTTCACAATTCTGCAACGTTTTTACTCTTTTACAGCTATGCATGATCCCAAATTTGTATGGAAAAAGTGGTCCCGAACATACACAAACATACTACTAATGTCAAAAATATATTTTTTTTCGACGACTTCCTCCCAGCAGATTTCTGGCAAAAAATTTAAACATTTTAAATAAAATTGCAATAAAGTTTTTTTAAAAAATCTGTCATTAAACTGTTGGTCGCGCCGCTCGTGTATGAAATAAGCACACACAAAATTAGTGATGTGGGAAGATGGATTGTAATTCAGACTGAAGGGTTATAATGACCAATTACGAGGCTGTGTATGTGTATGTAAAGGCCGGCTGCAATTCCATTCATAGAAGCTGTCATTGGTAAGAAAGCGGCCGAAGTGCTCAAAAAAGTATGCCGTTACCATACTCGCTGGCAACATTGATATGAAATTATCTTCAAAAACTAAATTACTTATCACTCGTTATATATAAAACTTTGTATAGAATCGATATGTATTATAGATTCTTGTGTTAATATTGTTCAAAGTACATGTGTTTATATCGTTTCGCACATAGTTACACGTTTGCCACAATTTTGTCTTAACGCTTTATTGCTTTGGGTGTCTGGTCAAGAGATCATGTCTAATATGTGGTTTAAAATTATTTCAATTTTTAAAGGGCTGGTTTCTCCCTGAAAAATAAGAAAAAAGGGAAAGGAATAATCTTGACATATTAAATTTAAAAAAAATATGTGGACTCTATGCAATACAATTAACATAAAATCATAAATGTGTAGAAATTTATGTGTAGAATATTAATTCTGTTTATCGAAGCGAAAACTATTTTAATAAATATTAAATACAAATGCATCATTTTAAAATCGAACTGCACTACTTCATTTTGTTCGCATGCGAAATAGCCGTTTAAAGAAAATGTTCCTTGTTTACCAATAGCCAAGAGAATGGTGGAAAACGTTTTTTGGTACAAAAGGAAACCCTAAAGGGCACCCAACTTGGCAAGATAAATAAACATGAGGAGACCAATTTAGAATAAAAAGTTTTCTTGTTTAATTATACAGTTAGTTTCAAAATATCCTTATACTGGCACGGGTTATTGAGATAAGAGTTTCTGTTAAAGAAAAACAAAATATGAGGCAACATACTTCTAAGTCCTAGCTTTTAACAATACATACACATACGATTTAAGAAAATTGTATTTTTAGCAAAAAAACAAAAATAACTGAACATGGTTTCTTTAAAAGATTGCAGCATTCTCGTATGTTGAGGAAGAATTTTACAAAAGAGTTGGCATATTTGAAGGAGGGGTTTTTGAAAAGTTTATATAATATTACAGTGGCTGAAGAAAGAATTTTTGTTTAAAATAAGTTGTTTGTATATATTGGAGTATTTTTCATTTATTGATTATATTCTTAGAAATATTTATTAGCAATTTTAAATTTGAAATATAAGCCAGTTGATTATAACTTTATGAACTTATTAAGATGTTTTATATACCGTAGCTTTTATACATAAAATATTGATCACTACTACGCTTCAGTCAATGTTGGAACTTAAATTTTCACACAGCTTATGTTGTGTGTGTTAATGTTTTCAGTTTAAAATTGTTTCCGACAGATTTTTGAGCAGCTTATCATGGCAATTTTATTTACTCTCAGAGATTGTGCCAGAAAATAATGTATACATATATATATGTATATATTAAATGCCTGTAATAATATCAGCCACTTACCTGTCTGATATTTTATTTGATGCAATAAAAGCCAACACCATCTGTTGCAATTATATTTTAAAGTAAAATATCGTAAATCATTTTTATTTTGACATTTCTTTTTAATTTTTACAAACTAGTAAAACAACCATTACTTTTCAGCATAAAAAACTATTAAAAATAAAAAATTATATAAAATTACACACATTTTAATGTACATATAGAGCAGGGGTTACCAAAAATATCTATATTATAGAGAGAGGGAGAGAAAATAAAAGAATGAATATGAATAATGACAATTATATGTGCAAACGTAAAAGGTGTTTTAAGGCAAAAAAATATATGTCAATCAAGATGAGAAGATACTACATATATTTATTTTGTTTAGTCTTTTTTTTAACATTTGCAATTCGAACTACTTCACTACATAACCTAAAATACGTGGCTGGTAAATGAAACTATACAACAAAAACCGCCTCTCTGGTATCATAGACCACCATATTATATAGAATAAAAACTATTGCAACCAAGATAATGTCCTTTAAAGGAATGAAAAGTTACGATGATATCCCATATAGATTTGTTTTACAAATAAAAAAATAAAAATTAAAAATAAAAACCCTATAGTATCTTCCAAATAAGATTTAAATATTTTACTTCGTTGCAAATATATTATAAAAAATATTTCTTAAGTCGTACCAGTGTATCATGTGTATGTAAATATGAATGTATACACGATACACGGGATTTAAGTAGCGTATAGGATCTAACTTAAAATAACATTTTGTATTTGACAACCACGGTATATAACATTTCTTATCTCTTTTATAACCTTTATGTCGTTTTCTCATATTACTTTCCTCATTCTCCTGCCAAAGATTTCTCATTAAACGGAATTTCCTATTGTAACCAACAATACACATACATACTTCTACAGATTCAAGTGTCATAATACTTTTGATCTCTGCTTTTATAAGAAGGAATTTAAGTCATGTCTAGAATCTAATATTTGAATTGTTTGAATTGAACAATGCTTCAAATAAAAACGACATAATAGAGATTATCTTAAAAGGACAAATATTTTCAAAATTTTTCGATTATTTTCATTGTATTCTTTTGTGGTCGCTATCACATTTTGAAGCTCATTATTACGCTACAAGGAAATAAAAGAATAATAAAGGAAATATTTTGTACTACGTTAAGTACTTATATAAATAAGAAACTGGAAAGCCGTTAAAAATTTTTAGGTTTTTAAATAATAATATTTCTTGTTTTGTTTATTAACCCATTTACACCCACCGTTCTCGTATGAGGACGGTTGCTCATGTACACTTATAACTTTTCTTTGGCAATTTATGTTTAGTTTTTATGCAAACTGGCATAAAACTTTATGGTGCAGTGCAAAAGAAATAAGTAACATTAATTTGTGTTAATATACTCTGGCGATTTTAAAGATATTTGGTCCTTCCTAAGTAGACAAAGTAGCGCTCTTCGCCTACTCCCGCTAAACGCCGCATTGAATACACCTTTCGCCGGAACATCCGCTTCCCTACGAAAGACATGACTGAACCGATGGATGTTAATGCGTTATACAACATCCATATCATTGAAGAGATCATAAAAGCATATATCAAACATCAGCACCAACTCTCACTGGAGCGAAGATTTTACTTACCTAACCTAATGGGTCATTACAACCCCTCAGTCGGGATTAAGACCTATCTTCGTATACCACTTATGTTGTGTGTGATAATATTATACATGAGTGGCGGGACCTACAGTTTAAAGTCGTCTACGAACGACAGATTTTTGAGAAACTTTTCTTGGCAGTTTTATTTACTCTCAGAATTTTTGTCAGAAATCTGCTGAGAGGACGTCGCCGTAAAAATAATTATTCGTATTTCGTTTTTATGTCTGACCTTGGCTTAGAACCGTGACCGCATGACTAATAACCCAGCACACTACCTATACCTCTCTAACATGAAGAAATTTATACTCTACAAGACGTAAGATCTTCGGTTCAGTGCGATTTGGCGATAAATTCCGAATCCAGCGGTTGGGCTAACTCGGTCATGTCGTTTGGATTGAAGAGTATGCTCCATCCAGACGGGTATTTGATATGCGGTTTCGCACATTTCGGCGTAGAGGACCAACTTGTCTGCGTTGGAAAGACCAAATCGATGAAGCTCTGCCAACGATTGGTATTACTAAATGGCAAAGTCGCCTGGAAGGATAAGTTAAGGCACGTCCAAATCCCAAAAACGGGTTGTTAATTACCAATTACAAAACAAAAAACGCAAATACGAAAACACCTAATAATGAAGCCGCTACAAGTCAAAACCGATGTTCATTATTTGACGACAAAACTGAGGAACCAACTATGACCAAACAAATCTTACGCTAAATATCTGAGGGGAAAAAATTGTAACGAATAACTAAGAGAGTTGATATCTGCTATCGAAGAAAACTTAAGCCTTAATCGAGACAATATTAACGAAACTACAAACCATTGAGGATATTCAATCCAACGCTTCTTAATTTATAAGATTAGCACTGCTCCCGTACAGCTAAATTTCCTCAAATTGCTTATAACTAAGTTGGTAATAGGTATTAACATATATTTCAGCCAACTGTCCAACAGCTTCCTTCCAACATAAAATTCTGTACCGACAAATTGGCCGACAAGTGAGACTCCTGGTTTCAAATTTAAACGTCATCAAGCATTCATGAACATCTGAGAATGCAGTATACATTGGTGCAAGCGACGTTGCCTATAAACAGTAACAGACTTCAAAGTAACAGATTTCAAATTATTTTATTTTTATAATTTTATACTAAAACAAGTGTTTGTATTTTAATTTGAAAATTTATTATATAGGATGGGAAATTTAAAAGTTTAAATTTAAAAAAGGAATTAAAAAAAACGGTTAGAAATTTTGTTAATAAAGTATTTTGTTGTGAAGTTGTGGGAGATCATGATGTAGTAGCTACTGGAATATAGCCTAGAATTGTGGGGTTTATCTAAAAAAATTAAAACATTTTTAAAAATCCATCAGAATTGCCAAATTAATTTTAAATTTATGGGGTATACATTATTTTTAGTTGTATTTGAAATATATTACTCATACGCACCATATTACATGCACTGGTACTAGTTACGCTGAAAAGTATGCAATAAAAAATCTTCGATTTTGTCATAATATGAAACTAATGAAATGAAATATCACTCATACATCACATATGTTCTCTGCATTAAGAATTTTACATATTAAATATGATCATAATATGAGTATACATAATGGTTTGGTGATTTAAAAGTTTAAATTTAAAAATGCAAAGAAACAAAAACAGTTTCAAATTTTGAAAATTTTTTTTTGTTGTGAGGTACAATTGTTCCGGTTAGAAATGGAATATTATTTCATTTATAAGGATGCCGCGGCTGGCCTTACAGTACCTCATTCGATCAGATCAATTTTCGTGCACTTTTTTGAGTGTAAGGGGTCGTATCTCGGCAATGGCATCACAAACATTGGCCTTCGAATGTTCATTTGTATCTGGTTTGTCGTTTCTATAAAGGCGTCCCACAGAAAATAGTCTAACGGTGTCAAATCACAGTTTTTGGCGGCCAATTTACATCACCATTTCGGCTAATGAAACGGCAATCAAATATAGCAACTTGAACCATACTAATGAAACCAAACATCGTTCACATCAATACCATGAAGAACGGGTACAAAAAAATCGGTTATCATGGTGCTATAGATGTCTCCATGGCCGTCCTCATTTTCCAAGAATTATGGGCTAATGATGTTGCCAATAATGCGTGCATTGGCTACTGTTAAGATCACGTGTGTGTTATCTGAGCCCCAAATATTTCAATTACTAACGTACCCGCCAAGATGAAAGTGAGCTTTATCAGAAATTATGATTTTTTTTTTTGTAAAATCGACATCATATGTGCAGTTTTTTGTTGGCCCATATTTCCAATAAATTATAACGTTGCTCAAGCGTAAATTGGTTAATTATGTTCAGTGGAGATAATATACTGAATTTTGTGACAGAATAGAATGACATACATAGGTATTGCCAGATTCGAAATAACCGATGAATCAAATTTAAACCAATAGATGGCCCGGCCCATCCGATATAAGAATTTGTAACCGGTTGGTGCTGTTTTCCAGGAATTTTTTTCGCTGTGTCGTTATTTTATAAAATGTTCGAGTTCCTTCGATGGCATGGCACATGTTTAAGGTTTTTGTCAAAACAATTTTTTTTTAATAAATTAGTTTGCATTACTTGCCACGCTACGGGTTGTTTATTTAAAATAAATTTTCTGGTACAAAAATAAAAATATTAAACAAGCAAAGCAGCAATTGTGAATGCCCTTTATCAAGCTCCTGGAAACTTGTAATTAAATTCATTTTTGTGTTTCGTTCTCTTTTTTAATTTTATCAAGTTATTAACGAACTTTTGCTAACTTACTTTGGCTACCATTAAAAAAAAATAATAAAAAAAATGTTGACTAATTAATTTTCTAATTGGTATTTCATTACTTTGCAAATTAAAAAATGTTGTCGCTCTCTCGATTTGCTTGTTGGAAGAAGAACAAAATGAATGGAATTTCACAAAACGCCTTGTAGAAGTCGAAGATATCACTTTTAATAGACAGGATAACTTACCTATAGTTACTTACAATATTCTAGTAGGTAGTGTGGTGCGTTAAATCGAAATATGAGAAAATATTTCTTCGGCGGTTCTCTTTCAGCAGATTATTGGCAAAAACTCTGCAAATAAATAAAATTGCATGAAAAATTTCTCAAAAAATCTGGAGTTCGGAGTTGACTATAAACTGTAGGTCCCGCCACTCATATATAAAGATAACACACACCGTGGGTGGTGTGTGAAGCTAGGTCGTAATTTTGATTGAAGGATTATAATGACTATTTATGTATGTAACTTACCCACTAAAAAATGTTTACTTTAATGAGACCCTAACACCCTCCCATGGATCGCTTACAGTGGTCGATCTATCGGGTGTCCTGATTGTCTACTAGGTAGTGTGCTAAGCTTCAAGTGCTAAGACCTAACCCTACCTTTCAATATAACACATATTTAAATTAACTTGCTGATAACGTCAACCTCATGCAGTAATTAGAGAATTAGTGCTCACAGTGAAAGGTTTTATGCTGGCAACGCGAGGGTAAGTACCGTCAACATAATAATTAAACAAAGATTTTAAAAACCCGATGTATGAAACATATTCCATAAAAACGTTTCAATGGTACCATTTACTTATGCTTTGCTGCCACTGTCTTTATTATAATTAATACTCATACAGCTTACCTTAGACTGCAATTACAAAATTGTTGTGTTTGCTGCGTTGCGTTTAATTGTGTTTATAGTATGATACGCTGTTACTTTGCTATCAGATGAAATAGAATGGCTTTAAGAATACATGTGTTGCACAGCTGTTTTAATGCGTGGGCATTATTAATTAAAATCCATAATATCTTTATAAAAAAAAATTATCGTGGTAAATTTCTGTTGCTATAAATTTCTCATATTTATAATTACTCAAACGTACCTACATAATAGGTCATTACAATGCTGCAGTCAGGATTACAACCTAGCTTCTCACATCACTTATGTTGTGCGTATTAATTTTATACATGAGTGGCAGGACCTACAGTATTATGTAAGTGTCCTGTACTTAAAACAGATGTCATCGGCTTTTGGGTGATAGAAGTTTGCAGATGTGAGTATGGTGGCTAACGTGCCACTAAGGGAACTCACCAGGTTCAAAACCATCACAAACTTATCACGACAAGACGGCTTTCCTTAATGGGCCACATGAGTGAACCTGCTTGTGAATGGCAAACTACCCGCTAAGCTCAGTATATAAGTATATTTTTACACTTTAAATTCCAGTACATTTAGCTTTTTTAAATTAATTTTTACAACACAATCTAAACTTCATTATTTAACAAAAGTATAAATTTTCACAACACAAGAAGGTTTTCAATTTAAATTATTGAAGACAGCTAGCCACACCATTCCCTTACAAGACATACACACTTCTTATGGAAGTAAAAGACAGAAGGCCATGCTTTATTAAAAAAGAGAAAAGGTTACTTTATATGGAATATTTTTAAGTTTCTTAAGCTAAATTAAACTTAAAAAACATCCAAACACAATGGCCAATAGCAGAACAAAGAAAAATCACCTTAAAGATTCAAGAGAAAAAAGGGATTTCAAAATGATAAGGACATAAACCGGATTTAGATGGAAACAAATTAACACCTGTGCCCTTGGGAGTTTTCAATAGACCAACATAAGAGACAATGTAGGTGTTATAACAAAAAATAAAAAGGATACGTAAGCAAAGAAGATAAAGACAAAAGAGAATAATAAATAAACACAATAACTAAGCAACTTGAAAGTTCATTGAAGGATGGCAATCTCCTATAAAAGGAGGAGGAGGAGGGGTTAAAAGACAGTGGATAATGGGTGCCACATAGATTGAAGAACAGAGAGTTGGAAAACTGAAAAATAACTTGTGACACGCAAAAAGATCAGTTTTTCATCGAATTGATACTGACAATGGATTTATTTCAGAAACCTTAACAAAAAAAATTCATGGGTTAATTCGGAACAAAGCATTCGGCTACAAAACCATATCGATTAGGTAGGAAGATAATAATGTGTGTCTGGTGGAACGAAATATGAGAAATATTTCTCCAACGACTTTCTCTCAGCAGATTTCTGGCAAAGAATCTGAGAGTAAAATAAAATTCCCATGAAAAAGTTTCTCAGAAACCTGTCGTTCGCAGTCGATTCTTAACTGTAGGTCCTATCATACACACATAATTGGCGATTACGGCTCATGCTGTGTGTGTTAATTTTATACATGAGTGGCGGGACCTACAGTTTAAAACCGACTCCGAACGACAGATTTTGGAGAAACTTTTCATGACAATTTTATTGATCCTCAGAGTTTTTGCCAGAAATCTGCTGAGAAGAAATCGCCAAAGAAATATTTTTCATATTTCGTTTCGATATCTGACCTGGGATTTGAACCGTGGCTTCGCGTTTAATTAGCCATCGCACAAGCTACTAGACTACGGCGACTATCATTCTTTTATAAATTTAACACACACAACATAAGTGGTGTAAGGTCGTTATCCTGATGTAATGATCAATTACGCATGTATGTATTAAACGAATGGACTACGACCAGAATGGACTACGAGACATGGCAAGTTAAAGTGGCAACATGACAAGCAACCGGTTCAAGATTAAATTGATGCAGCTCCCCAACCTACCTATTCTTCAGATGTTCTGACTTCTATTTATTTTCAGTGATAAGATACGCATTGGCTGAGCAGGAGTTCGTTTCCTACGTGCAAGTCGAAGATTGGGTGACTAATTGGTTTGTTTTAAAAGACGAAATTTTGTTGGCCTGCAATCCACAAATTACCTGAAAGATACAAAAAATTAGTAGCCAGCAATGGCCAATACTTTGAATATAATTTTGTTTACTTGCCCATTAAATATTTGTAGTTTAAATTCATAAAAAATGCTCATTTCATAACACTACATCTGGTATATTATATATATTATATTTATAAATAATATATTATATTTATAAATAAATCCCTACATTAATGGTGCTTGCAATTTAAACTCCAATCAATAACTTGATTTTCATTATTATGAGTTCACAATAAAATAAAATGAGCGTTAAGCTAAATGCAAGATCATCATACCTTTAACTTTTAAAGTTCACTTTATCTTTGAACTTGCCATATTATTTATATTATCTTCAATATGGCAACTTGAAATAAAAACATGAAAAATAAACGTTAATATATTAAGGGCCATTATTACAACTTGCCGTTAAACTTGGGTTTAGTTAAAGATACCTTTAGCTAAAGGGAACTGTAGAGTTAGCTTTAACTTATTTTCGTTATTACAACTTACAGATAAAATAAAGTTAACTTTTTCAAAAATATGGCAATGCCGGAGCAACGTCGATAAAACTGCTCAATTAAAGAAGTTTTTTAAGCGCAGTGGCAACGAAGGGCCTGTTTTTTGTCGTGTTTCCTCATTTTGTTTATATTTGAAGTTGCCATATTGAAAATAATGTATAATATGGCGAGTTCTAACATAAACTTAACTTTAAAAGTTAAAGGTAGGATGATCCTCACCTAAGCTTAACGCTCACTTCTACCTTAGTGTCCATTTATAATAATGAAAAACAAATTTATTTTCCCGTTAAAATCCTCCATTTAGTTAACGGTAAGTTATAATAATGGCCCTAGTAATAAGAAACAAAAAACACAAAAATAAAAAAGCTAAAGCCTCAACACATCAACAACCATACACATATTTTATAAACAAATAAAAAGACACCTCGTTGCCACTGCGTTTTTAAAGCACTTGTTTAATTGACTGTGCTACCGACATTGTTCCGGCACTGCTATATTTTTGTAAAAGTTAACCTTATTTTCTGTAGATTGTAATAACGAAAAGAAGTTAAATATGACTTTAAAGTTCGCTTTAGCTCAAGTTACCTTTAATTAAACCTAAATTTAAGGGCAAGTTGTAGTAATAGCCCTAAACATTTCTAGATTATCTTATTCTTTAAGAACACAGACGCGGAAGCAAACGAAGTGTGACGCTGTTTAAAGCATTAAAAAATAAAAATAAAGGCAAGAGATTAAGAAAATATTCAGGACAATAAAAGGAACAAAATCAAAAGGTTAGAAAGCATGACAGATTTTATTTACCACCAACACAATAAGAAAGGAAGAACAAGAGGAGGAAATGAAAAAGTCTTTTCTATCGTTTGATTTATGGGAAATAAATGCCAAGAATGACTTTAAAAGTGTATATACAAATGAAATTTAAGTTTTGTCCAATTGTTGCTGCCTGTGTTGAGGTAAGATTTTAAGAAGCACTACAAAGGGGTTTAAAGAAATAAAGTGAAGAGGTTTTTTAGTACTTATTAAATAAATCGAAGAAATTTTTTATTTATTTATTGAATGCATGGAAGGAATGGTTCAGTTAAATAAAAACATTAAGAAAAGTCTTTTCTCAAACTTTTTAAAGGATGTTCAACTAAAAGATGTTCCACGACTATGAACGCATTCGACCCAATGGAGGAGTTGCCATAGTCTAGTTGGAGTGTTTTGGCTTATTAGACGTTCTGGCATGGTTCAAATCCCATGTCTGACATTTCCAACTCAACGAAATGTGGCAAAATGTTTCTTCGGCGACTTCCTTTCAGCAGATTTCTCTCAAAAACTCTGAAAGTAAATATAATTGCCATGAAAAGTTTCTCAAAAATCTATAGTCCGGAGTCGACTTTAAATTGTAGACCCCTTCACTCACGTATGGCGATCCTGCCATATTAACGCACACAACATAAGTAGTATTTGAAACTAAGTTGTAATCCTCACTAAAGGGTTGTAATGGCCAATTATGTATGTTTGTATGTATTCATTGGCTGAGCAGCACTTGAAAATTGGGCGAGAGTTTATTTCAAAAGACTAACAGTTTTATTGACTTGGAATCCGCAAATTGCCTGAAAGATGGAAAAAATGTATAACCAGCAATGGCCAATACTTTGAATAAAATCGTTTTCTTTTTTTTGTTTCATACCGGCATACCGTTAGCTACCGAAAATGCATTGCATAGGTAGCTCAGATGAAATGTATAAGGAATATTATCAAAGTTTCCAATAATGAAAGAAATAAAAAACGCAGTTTTTAGTGTCCAAAAAAGATTCCAAATAAAGACTGCATGCCCTTGGCACTATTTCAAACCGATCCAGCATCCAGAGCATTAGCCAGAATAATTTTTAACACATACAAGAAGGGTGGATAATGGCCGAAGAAAGAAATATTGACCGTAATCGCCGTTAGTCCCAACTGTGCCTTCTTTGGAATGTATTGAAATATTTCAAACACGTTTTTAAATCTTCTCACTTTGCGTCGTGGTTACGTTCCAAAAAACACGACACAAATTGAAACGAGCAAAGTGAATTATGATTTTCTATAGCAAACCATGTAAGAATCGAAGACAGTTTTCAGGGTTACGAAAATACTACTTCTTAAAAAGAAAATTGAACAAAGTAAACATTTAAAAACAAAAAAAATAATATAAAATTTTATTACATACATATGTATATACATACAAAAAACAAAAAAAAAAAAAAACAAGGTTAGGGTAGAGTGGTAGGCTTGATGCCAAAAGCTTACTTGAGCATGCGTAACGGCCCGTTGTGACTCCACAGGTGAACGCAGTCCCTGTACTAACCAAGTTCTCAAAATCAGGGGAGAAGAAATTGTTTAGCGCAAGGGCTGCAAAAAAAAAAACAAATTCTATTAAAATAAAAAATTCACTAAATTTAAAACCCACTAATTGACACTGAATTCTACAATTAGACAAACAAGGTGAAAATAAAACTGTATTATTTTCAGTTAGAAAGGGAATCCCCAAGTTTTGATAGCATGGTGCAATTAGGAACAAAAGTCGTGACATCTTTTAGAAAGAAAGAAAATTAAAAAAAAGTAGCAAAAGCAACCGCCATAGCAACATGCAATATAAATCAGTGGTTTTTATTAAATTCTTCTTCCACTTGTGGCTCTGTATAAACGAACAAAAACAAAATACATTTCCATGCTACAAAGTATTTTGTATTGCAGTTTTTACTTGTGTGTGTAAAACACGATGTTCCTTGCCAACGATGAAATAAGAAAATCCGAACTAAACTAACAACAACAATAACCATTAATACGCAACATCTTAGTGGATTCACGGAATGGTGGTAGAAAAAACCTCATCGCAAGCAATGCTCGTTATAAAGAAACAAATTTTGCAACAACTTAAAAAGAAAACCCGAACTCTCCTTCTATAACTTACAAACCAACCCGCACACCTGCACCAAAAGCCATTACAGCCTTATGGTATGAAAAAAGAAAACTACATTCGAGTCTAATAGAAGGTAAGCTGTTTAAACGAATGACTGAGTGTTTAAAGAGAAACATTTCATTTGATGCATTGCAGTTTATGTTTATTATGATTGACATAATCGTTGGTAATAAAGACGTAAAAGAAAAAATGTTTCATTTACTAAAATTATAAGGAATTTCAAAAATGTCAACAAATATGCAGGATTGTTTTTAAGAAATTCTTAATCATTAAATTTCAATAAAACGAAGTATATCTGTGATATCATCGACATTTTTTGTTCATTTGGAAATATTTTTAAATCACCCGAATTACCCAACCTTTTTTAAATCTGGTGCATAAATCAGACAAAATTTTACCGATTTTTCCTATTTCAGCAATATATAGACCTAAGAGTTTGCATGACAAGAGCAGGGCACTGATACATTAGGAGAAAGACTATGTCTTCCTTCTCTTCAGACCTATAGCTGCTGCAGAAGTTATTTGCCTGAATGCATGAAGTCTTTCGGCATGCCTATCATAGGTACAGACGTCCATGAGAAATACTTTTATGCGATGGATAGACGTGAGGCCACGGTTCAAACTCCAGTTTAGACATCTCCAACAAAAAAGAAAAATTAAAGAATATTTCTTTGGCGACTTCCTTTCAGCAGACTTCTGGCAAAAACTCTGAGTGTAATTAAAATTGTTATGATAGGTTAGGTTAGGTTAGAGGACGTGTACTTGTCAATTAGGACAAGTACAGTACAGGTCGAATTGACCCATTGTACAACGTCCTAGTTTCTCACACCATTTATGTTGTGTGTGTTAATTTTATACATGAGTGGTGGGACCTACAGTTTAAAGTCGACTCCGAGATTTTTGAGAAACTTTTCATGGCAATTTTGTTTACTCTCAGAGTTTTTGCCAGAAAGTATGCTGAGACGAAATCGCCGAAGAAACACTTTTTGTATTTTGTTTTGATGTCTGGCCTGGGGCTCGAACCCTGGCTTTACGTCTAATAAGGCAACACAAACTACTAGACTACGGCGACTTCATTGCCAAGAAAAGTTTCTCAAAAAAAAGCTGTCGTTCGGAGTCGCCGCTAATGTATAAACTAAACACACGCAACATAGGTGGTGTTAGAAGCTAGGTCGTGACCCTAACTGAAGGGTTGTAATAACCAATTATGTATGTATATATGTATGTAAATACTGCCTGGGTTGCATTGTTTTATTTGAACAATTGTTGCCTTGATGACTTGCTGACTTTTGTCTCTTTTAGCAACAAAAAATAATTAAAAGTATGGAAAATGCGATAAGATTACGTTGACAGTCGCCTCAAAAACGCCGCTTACTTGTGCCGTGTAGAGTCCCATTGCAATAACAATAGTGGTAATTCTGTCTTGCAATTATAATTCCTGATTTAATGGTGTATTTGTGAATCTATTCAAGTCTGTCAAAAAATTCATTGTGCCCAATCATACTTTATTTAAAGTTCCTTACTGCTGGTTACACGCAAATTTTGATCTGCAGATATACATACAGGTCTAGATGGCTTTGGTCTCAGTACAATTACTTTGTTTACCCCACCTTTACTATTTCTATGCATTCGAATTTAAAAATTGAATTCCAAATTCAGATAATTTTTATTCGTTATGGACATCTTTAAAATGCTCAACAAATAAATTCATTACTTCCTTACTTTTCCTTCATTATTAGAGAAAAACAATTTTGCTTTAAATTCATGAATTCATCAAACATGAAAGTGAAGAAGAGGAATTCAAAAATTTTGTTTTTCTGCTACGTTTCATGAATCTTTTTTTGACACAACAAAATATGTGGGTTCTTTGCGGCCAACTTTTAAAGCAAATGCTATTAGATAAAATTTTTGGCTGCACAGTTCTATCATTTTTGCAGGGAATCAAGATAAATGCAAATACATATTCGCGCGGTTTTTCTTTAAAAAAATGCCTAAAAAAATTGTGGTAGACGATGCAAAACAAAAAATTATTTTAAAAAAACAAACAAGTAAGGAATACAATGTTTTGCGCCCAATATTTCTTTGGAAAAGACGTTAGCCAAGCCATCATTGTCAACTATGAGCACTATAGGTATACGTTTACCATGGACTTTTGGCTTGGATTGCATAATCAGGGCACCAACGACATCTGATTTCAACAGGACCGCGCAGACCATGCCACGTTGGATATTATTAAAAATGCTAACCCACATGCATACTGTGCTGTATAGGAACATACGTTCTGCATACATTAATGTCTACTGAGTATTATTTTTCTTCTAACGAACATAGTTTCAACGTCCATTTTTGTCCATGAATGCTGAGGATGTTTCAGAAAAACTTCGGTTTATTTAAAGACTATATAGGTTGCGGGACATAGGGAAAATTCTATTGCTGATGAGCTTCCCAGGGCCGGCCAGCGCATCCTTACCGGTAAAGAGCTCGCAATCTCCATATTACAGGGCATAGGTATTCCGATTGCGTCCGTAAATTTCAATATAATGCACACGTTTAACAGAGATGTTTAATCTCGTTTGCAAAAGCAGAGTACGTTGTTAGATTTTGCCAGACATACATATATGGATAAGAAGAGAACCGATTTACTTCTGTCCTTAACCCTGGACGGTTACTGTTCGTCGTATCGACGAAGCTCATTTACTCTTTATCACATAATTCTTTTATGTTTGACCAAATTTCGCACTTTTTTTGAAAAACGTTAGTTGATAATGAAAGCTTGCAATCAGTAAACGAAAAAAAATAATTTTTTTGTTCGTCGATTTACCGAAGAGTGACCTTAAGGTACAAAAGTGCCCATCCAGGATTAAAAAATGGGTGGCCAGGATACGTTTACTCAGTACAAGCTTTAGCTTTTCTTTCTTTTAGCTTGACCAATTTGGTCAAACATAAAAGAATTATATGATAAAGAGTAAATGAGTTTCGTCGACTCGACGAACAGTAACCAATTAGGGTTAAAGTGTTCGTCGATTCAGCGAAAAATAACCTTAATGTACAAAAATGAAGAGTAACCATCCAGGGTTAAATCGCATAGTCATCCATCACACAACAGAGATTCCTCATCACAACCTTTTAGTCAGGGTGACAACCTAGTTTCTCACACCACTTACGTTGTGTATGTTAATTTTATACGTGAGGGGCGAACGGCAAATTAATGAGAAAATGTTCATGGCAATTTCATTTACTGCTAGAGTTTTTGCCAGAAATCTGCTGAGAGGTAGTCACCAAAGAAATAATTTTTTTTTCATATTTCGTGCAAGAATAAATGTAAACAAAAATACACAAACAACAATAATGCAATAATAATAATAGAATCTTGTAAACAAAAATATACCAACAAAACACCAGCATAAAAAATGATAACCAAGTAAACAAAAATGCAACAACAAACACTACTAGAATAAATGCACAAATAACATTAAAGAAACAACAATGTTTACATATATAGAGATCTCGAGAAGGCGAAGCCACGAACATTCAACTTCAAGAAAATTCAGCAGAGTGTTTACGTTGCCATATAAAAGGCAAGGCAAAGCAGGCAACTGAGTCAGAAAAAGTTCAGTCAGTCTTATGTGAAGATGCGGTGTGTTTGAAGAGAGTAATCGTGGTTTGAAGATCTGCGTCACAAAGATCTGTCGAATAATTGTCTAGTAATTGTTATTGTTCATACAAAAGTTGTGAACAGTGGCACCCAGAATTGTACGAATAATAAAAAATTTTATGAAAACTGAGCACAAATTTATTTTTATTTTATTTGCCAACAACGAGCTCAGATTTTAAACGTTTTTAAGAGGTATAAACGTAACACTACAATGCTTTCGTGACTCCACAATAAAATGCCTTTCTCTCTGAGGATGTTGAGTACAAAAATTAATCAAGTTTATGTATATTGTGTCAACTTAGTGAATGGAAAATTACACTGACAATAAATATGTATTAAAGAGAAAAATACTTTTGCATCAATATGTGCGTATGTAATATGTATGTATGGTAAGTAAATGTTCATATTACCACTACTTTAGAATTCTCATGTAGTTCACACAGACGTCCACAATACCAAAGGTATTTAAATCTTCTCTTCCACCCTGTTTTGCGTGAGTGAACTTGTGTGTAGGAATAACAGCGTTTCACACATAACATAGCCAAACATAAAACGAAACTTGTCATGTAATTGTATATAGTTCATGTTAATTTGAAAACATGCGTAGGGATGTGTTTCGGTGTGTTAGTAATAATTACAGTGCTTAAAAACTCTCATGCTTGGATATGACATGATGCATAAACTTGTGTGAATAAAACAGATGGTCAGATGGTGAACATAATTAAACTAACACAACAACAACTTACAAGGACAGTAAAAAACTTGGTGGTGGAAACTACTTGTCTTATACATAGTGACAGTCGCATGTCTGTATGTGTTATAAATTTACTTAAAGTACGTCCCACTAGTCTGTCATCCTCTGATGGTAAATGACATTTTCAATTTTGTGGCAGGTTTTTAAAACTTACATCGGTGGTACGATGTATGTGGTGTCTCAGTATAAATTAAAAACACGTATTTCTTGAGAGAGTTTGTAGCGAAAAGATGTGCCGATTAAGTTTGGAATAAAATATCCATACTTGCTGGACTGCCATTACGCCTATTACTTTTTCATGAAATTTTGCATGACTTTTTCCCACAGACGAGACTCACTGATGCCATATTGGATCTCAGATTTGAGCTCGGGGATAAGTCCTGATTTCAAAAACAATCCCCAAGAAAAAAAACCACACGGTTATCTTGGCCAATTAACGGATGTAGACATAGAAGAGAGAATTAGTACTATTCAACAGGGGATACAAAGTCCCTCAATTTGCTATCGCTAGTATCAACGGAGCAGTTATCGCTGCATTCATTTGCATTCAGTCCTTGTGCATTCTTTACAAGTTTCATCGTATCGTATTATATTATAATTTAAAATACTACAGAGTGGAATATTGTATTGTGCCAACATAGCTATTCTTCTTCTTTAAATTTATGATTTGACTTTATTTTTTTATTTATTTATTTTATTTATTTATTATTATAATGAATGTTTTTCTGATGCAACAAGATCAATTATCTTATAAATTATAGCACCAGAATCAAATGAGTTACATAATACATTGAAATTATATTAATTAAAAAAAATAAACAAAAGAAAAAATAAGAGATAATATAACAAAGGCAATGAAAATTGAAACGATAAATTTATGAATTTTTGTAATAACTCCTTAACAAGCTTTTAAATCGCACTGCGTTGCTAGTAAATTGAATATTTGGGGGGAGATGGTACCAGAGATAAATGGTATATTGTATATAAAACTGGTGAAAAGAAGCACTCTTTCGGTATTTGAATATTCGAATATTATTGTTCCTCGCAGACGAAGTGAATACCAATTTGTAATAAAGAGAGTCAGGTTTTTTGTTGTTATAATTTTATGTAAAGAAATAAGATTTTTAAGCTTTATATAGTCATCGATCAAGTAAATACAGACATTTACGTTCGCAAATATGTATATTTAGCAGACGCTCTTTAAAATGATTGGTATTTAATTTTTAATAATTCCTGCATGGTTATTGAAATTATTTTGTAAAACTCTGGGTAAATAAATTTAAAAAATCATTTAAAAATAACAACTAGTCTTTAATACAACTTGTTTAATAAAAAGTGAAAAGACAAACAAATTTTTAATTAATTTGTCTCCAATTTTTTAACCGAGAAAAATGTAGACTACATTTTATAACTATCAAAATTTCTTGTACTGAAACTAAGACGGACAGACTCAATTTATTTTCTTTTACTTTTTATTGTATTTTTCACTTCTCGAAAAGAAACTGTGCTTTAAGTAACGCCGTTAGCAGCTGAAATAAAATATTGTCGTATAAAATTTCTGTTGTTCTCATTCTATAATGAATGCAATTGTAGCTGCTGTTGAATATTTTATGAATGAATGAATATTTTAGCAATTCAAGGAGGAAATTATTTTACACTAAAGACAATTGCTTTAATTGTTTTCATTGAAGTGAAACAAATTACTTTAAATAATGTGTGGGAATGACATTTGGGTGATGAATTTTAAATCAACACAAATTATAAGCTTTTCACTTGTAATAAAATTTAATATTTCGTTGCTCTGAGGCATAACAATAACTCTGTCGTACAGCAATTACATCCTTACAACAAATAATGGTATTTTAACGAAATGCATACAAGCACTTTAAAAAATGCTTGTCTGACGCTGCTTTCATGCGGGGAATTCCTCAATCGAAATCCCACACCTGAGAGCAAATAGTTTCGTGTCATTCAAGCTCATAGAATTCTATTTGTTGCATTGGTGCACTGGAGAGGACTTCGATCATCTTTTACAACTCGGTGCCGTTAACAAAATTGTAATATTCTGAGTTTCTTTCTGTTACTTCTAAACCACTACGTGTCACTTCGAGTCCTATGGCTCAAGAGTTGCCATTTTAATTGAACAAACGTGGGAGTTAGTGAACAGGACCAATTTTGGCATAACAACGCGTTACGCATAATTGCAAAAACTTTGAGAGAAGAATTTGAAGGAAGGATTTCTAGACAAGAAAGTATACTTAACGTGTCAACCATTCGAAGAGTGTTCAAAAAAATTTTAAGAAATTATATTATGGATATGAAAGCATACCGTTAGGTCTTTTAAAAACATTGTTTCTGTAAATGAAAGTGTCGCCAAAATCACGAAATCGCATTTATACGCATTATTGAAGCACGTATCCCTTACGGAGAGTTCCAAACAAAATTCAATTTCTTAAACAATATATATTTTATGAATATTAAAAGTGACAAAACCACACATATAAGTGTAAATAGACTTGTAGCAGACTTGTAACCACAAGTTTAGTTTACCTTCACCTTTTTATATTTACATGTTTATCCTTTTACCGGCTATAAAACCCATGTCTCTACATGAAATGATAATGCATTGACGGCAAAATACCGTAAGTATCAATGGCTAAACTAACATCAAATCATAGTTAACTCAATAATGTAATGATGTGAGACATAAAACAATGATACAAAGGTTTAAAGTATTTGCCAACGCCCAAAACAAACAACCGTAAAATGCTTGCTTATGAGGATGGCATTAAAAATTATTGCTTCATTTGCGGCGAAATTTTCTGCTTTTATAACTTTTGACATCTTACAGATGGTAAGACCTGACAATGCTTAAAGCTGCAGTTGAAAGTTGTCGAGTGCATAAAAACGATTTTTTAAGTAAATTTTAAGTATAATTTATCGTTTTTATAAGCGGGGAATGCTTAAACACGGGTTGCATACATTGAAATAGTTTCAGTACATTTTAAGCAAAAGTCAAGCTTGCATAAGTTCCAGTGCAACTAAGCGGGAAATATCATATCCGGGGTGCTTTATACATAATTTATCATTACAACACTTCAGTCAGGATTACGACCAATCTTCTCACACCACATAGATTGTGTGAATTAAGTTTATACTTGACTGGTGGGACCTACTGTTTAAAGACGGCTCCAAACATAATAAATTTATTTACTCTCAGAGTTTCTGCAAGAAATCTGTTGAGAGGAAATCGCCGAACATATATTTTTTTCATATGTGTCAATAAAAACTCGAGGTACAAATAGGCCAAGGCGACGTGGGAATGGACAATCTTCGAAAATGGCCTTTTCGCTTAAGGTACCTGTTTAGATACAAAGAAAAACTTGAAAAACTTACCTTAGGGAGTAAAGTCTAATAAGCTAATTTAAAAACTAATCTCTGCCATGGGGGAAAATTCGGTTTATTCTGCCACAATAAAAGATGGCAATATTAACGAATCTGAATTTCAAGTGCATAGTGAAAAAGAATATCAGATAATTGTTACCAACATTTGAGAAATTAGGAAGAATTTTCTACACACACCAACTTAAACTGCAAAAGGTTTTGGACGTGCTATCGAACTGTCCTACACAACTTCTACTTTTGCTTATGACACTGCTTTCTTTTCCACACATGAGAATAATCCAGGCGCATGTCTGTCAGAAAAATATTTTGCAACTCGAGAAGTAATTAATGAACTCTCGAATACAAAAGAAATATGAAATAATATACAATAATATACAAAAATGAAAAAATCTAGATACTGGTGTTTTGTTTTTACATCGTTTAACATTAAAATTATAAACAAAAGCTTCAAAAACAAAACAATGCAAGTAAACCATCTTGTTTACAAATTATCGTACTGCTTAATATAACAACAAACACCAGAATAAAAAAATAATAAACAAGTAAACAGAATTAATTATACCAACAACACTACAATAATAAACATAAACAACAATGTTTACCATTACAGAGATTTTAAGAAGGCGAAGTCATGAACGTTCGTGTAAACAGTGGAATAACAAACAAATCAATTGTTGTTGTTTACATAAAGTTATGAACAGTCGCACACATAATTGTACAAATCATAAAGAATTTTAATTAAAAGTAAACACAAATTTATTTTTATTTTATTTGCAATCTATGAGGACATATTTTAAAAGTTTTTTTAAATTCTTTCTAGCAAATTTCAGGCAAATACTCCGCGAGTAAATAAATTGCCATGAAAAAGTTTCTCAAAAATCTGTCGTTCGGAGTCGACTTTAAACTGTAGGTCCCACCACTCATGTATAAAATTAACACTCACACAGCATAAGTGATGTGAGGAGCTAGGTCGTAATCCTGACTGAAGGGTAGTAATGATGTATGTATGTATGCTAGCTAATCAGACAATTGTAAAACAACCACGGTCTCTGTATTCGAAATTTAGCACACTACCTACTAGTTCATCCTAGAGTCATATCGAGACTTTGTGGATGAGTATTAAGCCTGTATGGACTTTGGTAAGCAAATCACATCTTCATATTAGAATGTTTAAGTACAGACAGAGTCTTATTCATTGTTTTTCTAACATGTTCCAAACTACGCACACCTGATGCTTAACCATTTCTTAAGATCGAGATCTTCATCTCTTTGTTGTCCATACTTATCCGTTCGAGCCAGAAATAAAATATTACAACTCTTTTGAAAAATCACCGTCCTCCGAAAGTCATTTGATTTGACTCAGTATGACAGAAGAAAAATTAATTGCGCAATCCAATGAATGCGTGAATGTTAAGTTTGGTGGTGGTAGTATAATGTTATGGGTATGATTTAATTTAATCGAATGCTGATTTGATTTATTTTTGCTTAGAAAAAATTTTTTTCTAAAGAATTGATTGTAAAAGTAATTTTTGTCCCACATAATTTGATCGATACTGCAGGTTGATGCAAATCTTTGATGTTGCCGCAAGAACAATTTGAACATTAAAAATATATTTTTTAAAACGTAGTCTATTGGGTTTCAATAAATATGTTGCTGAATAATAAAATATTTCTCCATCTTTTATATTTCTTTAAACACTAATTTTTTACATTTCATCTGGTGTAGTACCTGTCAAAATTTTGTGATAAATATTTTTCCTTTTATGGTATAAAAAAAAAAGAAAAAAAAATTGTGTTAAAAAAGAACTCAGTTCACATAAACCATAAACAGATTTTGATTATTTTTCTGAAAACGATGGACAAGGGATACAAGGGATTTCAACACAAAATTAAATTTGAATAAATATTGACTATCTGTGGGTGGTATTTTGATTATTGTTAGAAATTTCTTTTAGCTGTTGTTTAGTTATGTGCTTTCTTACTTACTTAATTGGCCATTAACAACCCGATTTCGGCCTGCCTTTGCTTCCTGCGCGCCTACGCCAGTTGGTCACACAAATCGATGACAGGGCTTCCTCGATTTGGTCCTTCCAACGGATACAAGGTCGACCTCTTCGCCTACTTCCGCAGATCCCCGCATCAAATAGCCGCCTCGCCGAAGCATCCTCCTCCATTCGAACGACATGGCCGGGCCAGCGCAGCCCCCGAATGTTAATATGCTGTACAACGTCTATGTCGCTACAGCTCACTGTTAGATCGGATGCGGCAATCATCGCCAACTCACACTGGACCGAAGATCTTATATAGCACTTTTCTTTCGAATACTCTTAAGGCATCAGTGCTTAACAGCCAAAAAATAGTTTTAAAGTTTTAAGACCCTGAAAATTGTATTTCATTACCATAACAGTTTGATTGAAGTGTTAATAGACTAAAGCATAGATGACCCTAGTAGTGCTAAGGCCATATGATTTTGAGTTGAAAACAACCTTAAAAAAATACGTGAAGAGTTTAGCTGTTCGGCTTTTAATTTTTGGATTTGAACATTTATGTGAACTCTTCCACTGAACTCTTACACAACATCATACAGCGCCATTATTTATTTCGAAATCAATGTTTTGTTTACTATATCAGTATTTTCTGTCTGTAACCTATTACAATTGTTCGCAACCTATTATAATTTCTTTTCAATTTTCTTTTGTTCCTGTTTAATTAAAAATCGCTCGACTAATTCTATAAACACAATAAACGCAACACAGCTAGAATCAGGGTTCAGAAAAATTCATGTATGAACATATAAATTTAATCATTTATGATAAATAGACACGAGTGTACTTTTCAAACTTTTTGGTTTGTTTTCATTTTTATTATTCTTAAATGAAAACATTTATTTTTTTATTTTGGTACATATTCGCGAACATGAATTGTGAGAAGTAAGAAATGTAAAATGTATAAATTTGAGAGGCCTTCTCAACGCTCTCATTAAAGTACATACTCATTAATGTTGTTGTTTTTTTTATCATATGTTTTCGATCTTTTTGTAGTTTGTTTCTTATTTTCATATGTGCGTTGTTTGTTTTATTTGCTACTTTACAAAAAATAAGAAAAGAACGAGAAAACATATTTTGTTTTTTTTTCATTTTAATTTTTTCACAAACAAAATGTTTTCTCATTATTTTGCATTCAATAGGTATGTATCGATGGCTTAATATGAAAAAGGCCTAATTAAATTTTTTTCAAAATAAGGTTTTTGTTTATTCTGGTAGACAAATGTCAGATGCACAAAAAAATTAAAAATTTTTTTGTTGCTGTTTCTTATTAAAAATTGTATTAAAATTTTTGTTGTATCTAAAATTTTACGAATTTTATTAAGTTTTTTCCTTCTCCTGTAAAGTAACCAAAAATCGAGTTAGGCCTTTTTCATATTAAGCCATCGGTATGTAGATTTGATTTTGATTTTTGATTTTTTATGGCCCGTGGCGACTCACAGAGGGGCATTTTGCCTGAAAACAGTGCTGCAAAACTGAAATTTTGAAATGGTACTGAACTATAACTGAAAGAGTACTTTTTTGCATCAAAGGGTACTTTTGTAAAAAAATACATACGTACATTTTCGTCATTATAACCATTCAATCAGGATTAAGACCTAACTTCTCACACCACTTAATATGTGTGTGCTAATTTTATACATGAGCGGCGGGACCTGCTGTTTAAAGTCGACTCCGGACGACAAATTTTTGAGAAACTTTTTCATGCCAATTTTTTATTCACTCTCAGAGTTTTTGCCAGTCTAATAAGCCAGCACACTACCTACTAGACTATTTATTTATTTATATTTAATACACATACGGCACGGAACAGAAAAACTAACGACTTATTCGTGTTCCTCAAATACAAGACAAAAACTGAAGATTCAGAACGTAACAAAACGTGAAATCCTCGTTTAGTCTAACGTCGATGGAACGTAATGTAACATACGTTCGTTTTTAGCATATGAAAAGCAATGCAAATGCTTACCGAAATTACATTACGGTTCGCCATGGCCGTTTGGCTAAGCGGGGCTAAAGCCAAATTCTACTTTTAGCATTACGTTGAGTACATTGCTAATACATTAATAGTTGAAAATCGCAAGACAAAAAATATGAAATAATAAAAAGGTACGGAAAGCGTCGCGGGAATACTGCGGTATTATTGAACTGAAACAGTACTGAAAAAAGTACCAAAGTACTGAATTTTTCAACACTGCTTGAAATCCTGACCAAAATTAATAGAAGTGTTTTATGAGTTAAGTCGCCATGGTCTAGTAGGTAGTGTGTTGTCTTGTTAGACGAAAAGCCAGGTTTCGAGCCCCAGGCCACACAACAAATTTCAGCAGATTTCTGGCAAAAACTCTGAGAGTAAACAAAATTTGCCATGAAAAGTTTCTCAAACATCAGTCGTTCGGAGTCGACTTTAAACTGTAGGTCCCGCCACTCATGTATAAAATTAAAACACACAACATAAGTGGTGTGGGAGACAAGGTCGTAATCCTGACTGAAGGGTTGTAATGACCAATTATGTATGTATGTATGTTTTATGAGTTAATGGCTGGAATTTTTTGATAGTGTTAGTGATAATTAGGCCCAAGGATGAACCCAACTGATTTTTGTTCAAATCGGTCCGTGATTTCGCCTAGCCCCCATATAAATTCCCCTCGTAATTGCAATTATTTACACATAATTATGCTAATTATGCAACATGCATGGATCTATTCTGTGTACTAAGAAATTATGGTGTAACGTTTAGAAATTCACGTTTGGTCTCGGAAGCCTCTTCTGACAATTGGCCAATTGACAAAGTTGCTTGATTTATTACCGTATCGCCATGAATAAGAATTTTGTCCATCGTTGGACTCATGGGGTGCCAACTATAGAGTTGTACATACATTTTTCAATATTATGCGGTGACCGCTCGTTATAGCTTCCAATATTATACTAAGGCGTTTGATTAGTTATTCATTTATGCCTGTGATATTCGATGCAGTTTTTGGGTCTGAAAAAAATCTTCTTAATGTATTGCCATCATTAGTGCACCCATATCCAGGTTTTGGAACAACCACAAATAATCCCATCTCGTCCTTTAATTTTTTTTTTTGGATGATTGTCTTCCTTTCTTTAATAATTAATTTTTCTTCATCGCTCCTTGCTTGCCACTTTTTAGTCCCAATTTATATGACAGATGAAGAATTGATTCTAAAAAGCGAATGCGTGCATGTAATGTAGATGATCCAAATTTCAACGCATCAGGGTTTAAAGGAACAGTCCTCCGCAATGCGTTAAAATGTTTTGAACTCTGGCCGCAAATGTAACACCTCATTGTGGATTTTGTGTCCTTTGCTGCATTGCAAACTTTTTCATCCACCATGGTGAATAGCATTGAGTGTTTTATTTTGGCAAAACTTCCATTATATGTTACCTCGCTTTTCTCCAACAATTAAATTTGTTTGTTTATGCATTCTATTTCCTCTTCAGTGAAGTCAGCAGTTTCGTGCACAAAACGAATACGGATTGGCCTACACAGCCTAGTTGATGATGGAGTTGGATTTCGTCATACCGTTTTTGTTTTTCCATTTGCATTTGTTATTAATTTCAGTAACACACAAGAGCTTTGGAATATATTGATGTCACTATCATCTGTGTTTGTAAATGGCTGCTTATATGATGATTGGTGTGATCCATCACATCCTCATTTACTAATTTTTACTAATTTTTTTTTTATTTTTCAAAAAAAAGTAAAATTATCAAAAAATCGCCAAAAATAATTGCGCAAATTTTTAATTAATTTTTTTTTAATTGTTTAAAAGTGCAGCATTTTAACAAATTCAAAAGTGTATTATGAACTTTATAGGAGAATTCAGATCTTCATACTTGGAAATATTATTAGGCGCGACTTTTACATTATTTTTACTTATTACAGCACAACTTGAAAAGAGTTCACATCCGTACAGTAATGTGGGTATGAGGTAAGTTCTTCCGACTACCATACGAATATTAAACGTTGTAAAGTATTGTACTTGTCGAAGACTTGACAAATTGGCAAGTGTTTTACTACAAATGACATTCACTTGGTTGCGCCAGGTAAGGCTGTTGTTAAAAATGACTTAGATTCCTAATACTATCTACGGTCTCAATAGTTGTATTGGTGCAAACTGTATTGTAGAACCTACTTCTCGGATTGACACAAAGTCCATTTATATACATACATACAGATCACAGTTTACTTTGTGAACACAATTTATAATTTAAGAAATTGAATTGTAGAAATTGAATTTGTACAGCTATTCCACTGTTACAGAGTTTAAAATAATTTTTTTTTAATATCTTACATTTTTCTTGTTCTTTGCTTTGTAATTAAAAAACTTGGTTTTGTTTTCGTCACCTATTACTATTGGCTTTTGATTATTTTTTATTCCGCTGTCTTACTCCATTATAAGTACATTCGGCAATAAATCCAAAAGAGGTAGAGGTAGTGCAGTCAAGCTGCAATGTCTTAGAAGAATGGTTAAAGGGAATTCGAACTAATTCGAGCCTTCGAGTTCTATTTTTTTGTGTTGTAAACTTGTAATGAGTTCACATACGTATGTTAATATGGAAATTAGAGAGGTTTTAGCCAGTATTATACGAATATCAAACGTTGTAAAATATTCGTTAGCCTATGATTTCGCAGCACGGCCAGCGTTTTACTACAAATGGCATTCACATGATAGGTCATTGTTGAAAATAACTCCTAGATTCCTGATATTATTTACGGTCTCAATAATTGTTTTATTAATTTGAATTGGTTTAAGCTGTGTTATAGAGTTTATGTTGCCTAATGCTCGACGCCCATTTATAGACATTATTTAGATCACAGTTTAATTTGCAAACACAGTTTGTAATTTCAGAAGGCTAAACAACTAATCTGTCGTTGAACGTCTTTTACGTACATTACAGAACTTCAATGTAGACTGCAGATGATTAGAGTAAATTGTGTATAATAGTAACCAAGTATCGATCCCTGTAGCACACCTCTTGATATTAAGAAATTGTTTCATGTATTACAATCATAAGACACAAATTGACTTCAGTTCCGTATGTATGACGAAATTAGCTGAACAGCATTATTTGAAAATGCCTCAAGTGTTTTAACTTTGCTAAAGAATAGTATGGTCAACAGTGTCAAATGCTTTAGAATGATCAAGTAGCCCTTAAGCGCAGCTCTTTTGAAACACTTATTGAGTAGATATATAGCTGTGATTACCTCTCAACCCAAATTGCTTGCCAGAGAGCACGCCATTGTTGTATAAATATAGGGTCATTTACAAATAAATTAAATTTGGGATTAATTTGATCAGTCCCGATGGAGTTGAATTTAATGCTCAGAATGCTTTCAACAACCTTATCTTGTAAAATTTGATTCAATCATGCGATTAGAACTAGAAAATGCATCAGAAGCATTCCCTATAGTCTAGCAGGCAGCGTGTTGGCTTATTAGACGCGAGACGACGGTTCAAACCCCAAAACGAAATATGAAAATATTTTTTCATCTAATTTCTCTCCGCATATTTCTGGCAAAAACTCTGGGAATTACTGAAATTAATATGAAAAGTTGCTCAATGAAATCTTTCGTTCGGTTTCGACTTTTAGCTGTAGGTTCCTCAACTCATGTATGAAATTAACGCATACAACATAAGTGGTATGAGAAGCTAAATCGTAATCCTGAGTAAGGGGTTGTAATTTATGTAGATCCGTTCGAACCAAAAATATTGTAACTCGTTTGTCGCTGTATTTCAATACTCAATTGACATGTCTTAGCATGGCGGAAAAAATAAAGACCGGAATCAAAAAAACTTATGTGAAATAGTTAATCATCAATGCTGTGTAGATAATTTGAATTAAAAAATCGAGATCTTCATCTCTTTGTTCTCCATACTTATCCGTTCGAGCCAAAAATGAAATATTACAAGTCTTTTGAAAAAATCACCGTCCTCCGAAAGTCATTTGATTTGACTTAGTAGTATGGCAGAAGAAAAATTAAGACCTCAAACCAAAAAAAAAAAAGTGGTGGTGGTGGTATAATGTTGTGGGTATGATTTGATTTATTTTTGCTTAAAAACCATTTTTCATGTTGCCGTAAAAAAAAGTTCAACATTAAAAACATATTTCTTTGAAACGAAATTTATCCGATTTAAATAAATATGTTGCTGAATAATAAAAGACTACTCCATCTTTTATGTTTCTTTAAACATTAATTTGTTATACTTCATCTGGTTGAGTCACCTGTTAAAAATTTTCGATTTGTTTTTAATAAAGAACTCAGTTCCTCTCCAAATTATAAATGGAAACAGATTTTGATTATTTTCCTGTAAATGATGGACACGGGATAACTAAAAAACAATAGTGTTGCGCCATAACTCAACTTATAAATACTAATCCAAATTAATTAACCTTAATCTTAATATTATAATACTAATACTTAATACTAATAAATAATTGAATTGTATATGTAATGAATTTAATAAATATAAATAAGTATCACCCTAATATGAAGTAATGTTAAGGTTCATGACCATATGAATACAAGGTCGTTAAATTATAAGTAAAGTAAATAAGTAGGCAACGGAGTCGCTGAATAGAATAATACAGTTAGGATTAAGTAAATAGAGTAAGTTAGAGTTAAGAAAAGATTGAAATAATAAAACAGTTGTAAAAAGGAAGTCATTCGTGAAAGTTATTTAGCTCGAATATATTTTTGGTCTCGCGACATAAGTTAAAAGTGCCCTATTATTCAAATTATAAATTATTTAATTCGATTCGAATCTTAAAAACTCATACTATTTTACGAATAGTATAAACGAATTGTATTTCAATACAATATTAAATTTAAAAAAGAAAATTTCACTCTCTATGGGAGTTATTTCGATTACTGTTAACGATTTCTTTTAGCCGTTGTTTAGTTATGTGTTTAACACGCAAAAATTAGTCTTAAAGTTTGAAGATCCTTATTTCTTTGACAATAACAGTTGGTTTGAAAAGTTCATAAACTAACACAGCTGTTAGATCATATGTTAAAGTCATATGACTTTTAGTTAAACACAACTTTCAAAAAATACGTGTCCAAATTTTATAGCCGTTCGTCTTTTAGTTTGCTGGATTAAGCAGTACAAGTGATTTTTTGGTTTGAAGATTTGTGTGAACTCTTTCAGTTAAGCCTACTACACCGCATCAGTATTTATTTTTTACTTAATGGTTCAAGTTTTCAAAATACAGTATCTTCTCCCTGCAACCTATTAAAATTGTTTGCAACCTATTACAATTTTTTTTAAATTTTCTTTTGTTCTTGTTTAATTAAAAAACGCTCGCTATAAACAGAATAAAAGCAACTCAGCCAGCACAATAATAAGCTCCATGAGTATTAAATATACAGACAGCAAAGCAAAGCATAAGCAAAACAAATAACAAATAAACACATTGTAGGCTCTAGGAGTCAACTAAACTCCTAGGGTCTAGCAAAAAAAATGAGTTGACGAGTATTGGGATATATATATTCCTGAGGAAGAAAATAAGAAAAACAAGAAAATAAGAAGACTTAGGGTTTTTCTTTAAATGTGGTTTATTGCCTTCTTGGCTGGGTTTGTCTACTTATTAACTAATCAACTTATCAACTGATTTTAGAAATTAATAAAAGGTTTTAGGAAAGTTCAAATTCAAATTAAAGATTGGACATGAGGAATTCAAGAAATACATAGGATTATACATACGAGAGATTGAGAAAAAAATAAGATAAGAAATTAAGAGAATAGTAATAATAATTAAGAGAAAATAAAAATAATTCACAATGGGACTACACTACAAAAAATAAATGTTGAACACGGTTCAACAAAACACAAACTTATTTTTATTTTATTTGCAATCAACGAGTTCATATTTTAAACGTTTTTAAAAGGTAAAAATGTAACAATACAATGCTTTCGTTACTTCACAATAAAATGCTTTTCTCTCTGAGGATGTTGAGTAAAAAAATTAATGAATTTTATGTATATTGGGTCAACATGATGAATGGCAAATTACGCTGATAATAAATATGCATTAAAAGGAAAAATACTTTTGCATAAATGTATGTGCGTATGTAATATGTATGTATGGTAAGTAAATGTTCATATTACTACTACTTTAGATATCCACAATACCAAAGGTATTTAATCTTCCCTGCCACCCTGTTTTGTGTGAGTGAGTTTGTGTGTATGAATAACAGAGTTTCGCGCATATTAACATAAAACCAAACTTGTCATGTAATTGTATATAGTTCATGTTAATTTTAAAACATGCATAGGGATATGTTTCGGTGTGTTAGTAATAATTACAGTGCTTAAAAACCCTCATGCTTGGGCATGACATGATGCATAAAGTTGTGTGAATAAAACAGATGGTCAGATGCTGAACATAATTACACTAACACAACAACAAGTTACAAGGGCAGTGAAAAAAAAAACTTGGTGATGGAACCTACTTGCCTTATATATACATATTGACAGTCACATATCTGTATGTGTTATAAATTTACTTAAAGTGCGTCCCACTTGTCTGTCATTCTCTGATGGTAAATGACATTTTCAATTTTGCGGCACGTTTGGAAACTTACATCGGAGATACTATGTATGTGGTGTCTCAGTAAAAATCCACTTTCTCATTATAAATTAAAAACACGTATTTTTTGAAGGAGTTTGTAACGAAAACATGTGCAGATTCAGTTTGGAATAAAATATTCATACTTGCATTGATATTTTGCAATTCTTGCATTCATATTTTGCATGACTTTTTCCCACAGATTTGAGCTCGGGGATAATCCCTGATTTCAAAAACAACACCAAAGAAAAAAATCACACGGTCTTAAATCGTGTCATCTTGGTGGCCAATTAAGGGATGTAGACATAGCAGAGAGAATTAGTATTATTCACCAGGGTATACAAAGTCCCCCAATTTGCTATCCCTAGTATCAACGGAGCAGTTATCGCTGCATTCATTTACGCCAAATATTTTGGCTTCTTATTGGACAGCAAACCACGCGGAACATGGCAGCAGCAGGGGTTTATTTTAAAACTTTTTAACTTTATAAAACTTAATCTACTCAAGCATGGACTCTCTAATGTGTATACGTCGACACAACTTCCGTTTCTAATGGTTTAGACACAATAGGGTTGATTATATGACTCCATACAACTTTCTGAATAGAACATTCGAATTTAGAATTTCAATTAAAGACTTCTGGCCTGAAGATCCGGAGGTTCGCAATGGGACCATTGAGGCTCAAATATGAGTGACAGGATGCTCTGTGCTATATTAATTATGGGTCCTGATATTAAACTTTCTTACAGACTGCCTGACAACAGCAGGACTGTTCACCAAGCAGAAGTCGTGGCAAGATTTTTCCTGAATATATTTTGAAATGCTCAGACAGCCAGGCTGCGATTAAGTCCCTAATGAATGTTGTACTTTCAACGGCAGTCCTTGTGCATGAATATGAAGTATATGCCAGTATAATTTACGTCCTTTAACTCTTATATGTGTTCCGGGTCATAGGGATATCATAGACAATTTCATTGCTGTAGAGCTGGCCTGAGTACGTACGGAGCTCAGATATCTTACAGGCATAGATATTCTGATTACCGTTTTACAAGGGAGCTTAATCTCGTTGGCAGCAGGAAGGTGCATGGAATATTATTAGATTCTCTGTTGGACAGAAAGAGGACTGTCTCACTTCCGTCCTTAAATGGCATGTCGCATTTGCTTTTCTGGCAAAAACTCTGAGAGTAAATAAGATTGCCATGAAAAGGTTTATCAAAAATCTGTCGTTCGGAGTCGGCGTTAAACTGTAAGTCCCGCCACTCATGTATAAAATTAACACACACAACATAAGTGAGTGAGAAACTAGGTCGTAATCTTGACTGAAGGGTTGTAATGACCAATTATGTATGTATGCAATTTTTGATAGATTGCAACGCTACTCATTAGTTTATCCTACAGCGACTATTCTGTTCCCCACTTAAGAAGTGTCGAACATTATGCGTTGCGTTAACGGAGAAGTACAGAATGAAATAAAGCACTTAAAAAATGTATATTTCAACTCCGATGTCCGTTGGACGAGTCAAAATTTGACGTATAACGGATCGGTAATTACTCAGCCATCCTTTACAAGTAAATACAGACATTTACGTTCGCACATATGTATATTTAGCAGACGCTCTTTAAAATGATTGGTATTTAATTCATAATAATTACTGCATGGTTTTTGAAATTATTTTGTAAAACTCTAGTCTTTAATACAACTAGTCTTTAATACAACTTATTTAACAAAAAGTGAAAAGACAAACAAATTTTGAATAATTTTGTTTCTATTTTTTAACTGCGAGCAAAGTCGACTGCGAATTATAAACATCAGAAGTTTTTGCATTCAAACTACAACAGACAGACTCAATTTATTTTCTCTTGATTTTTATTGTATTTTACACTTCCCGAAAAGAAATTGTGGTTTAAGTAATGTCGTTAGCAGCTGAAATAAAATATTGCCGCATAAAATTTCTGTTGTTCTCATTCTATAATGGATGCAATTGCAGCTGCTGTTGAATATTCTATGAATGAATGAATATTTTAGCAATTCATAGAGATAATTATTTTACACTAAAGACAATTGCTTCAATTGTTTTCATTGAATTGAAAAAAATTACTTTAAATAATGTGCGGGAATGACATTTGAATTTAAAATCAAGTCAAAATGTAAGATTTTCACTTGTAATAAAATTTATTTTTCGTTGCTCTGAGTCATGACAATAATTGTATCATACAGCAAGTACATGCCATTAACCCTTACAACAAATTATGGTAATTCTTCTATCAAAATCCCGCATCTGAGAGCAAATAGCCACGTGTCATTCAAGCTCATAGAATTCTATTTGTTTCATTGACAGCACTGGCTAGGGCTTTGATCATCTTCTACAACTCGATGCCATTAAAAAAATTGTAATGTTCTGAGCCTCCTTCTGTAACTTCTAAACCACTACCTGTCACTTCGAGTCCAATGGCTCAAGAGTTGCCATTTTAATTAAACAAACGCGGGAGTTAGTGAACAGGACCAATTTTGGTATAACATTGCGTTACGCATAATTGCAAAAACTTTGAGAGAAGAATTCAAAGGAAGAATTTTTAGACGAGAAAGTACACTTGACGTGTCAGCCACTCGAGGAGTGTAATATTTTAAAAAATTCTGTTATGGATATGAAAACATACTAATATTTTGGACCTTGGTATACTATTGTATCACAGGCTCAACTTTCGTTATACCATATCCATGATGGTGAATAAAGCTTATGGCATACTCGGATATATGAAACGCTAGTCTAAGGAATTTGTTGATCCTTATTTAATAAAATTGTTATTTATATCTCTCGTCCGTCCTATTCTAGAGTATTATGGTTCTATTATATGGGACCCTTGTTATGCAGTTCATATAAATAGCATTGAGTCAGTGCAAAAACAATTTTTAATTTTCTGTTAACGAGGTCTTTTTTGGAACACCGTATCGGAGTAGACTAGCTTTGATTAAACTGCCAACTCTTAAAAGTCGTCGTTCTATGATGATGCTCTTTTTATTCTGGGATTAATACGGGGCGATTTTGATTCAGAGTTCCTGCTGAGTCTATTGAAATTCTATGTTCCTGTGCGACCTACACGTAATTTTGAACTATTATCACTAAAATACTACAGATCAGACTATGCTAATAATGATTCCTTTAGAAGAGCATGTAAAACCTTTAATGAATGCTGTCAAGTAATTGACTTTTCGGAGAGTAAAGATGTATTAATCAAAAACCTTAACCATATTTTTAAATTTATAAGTAAAGTTTTGTTTTTGTTCATTTGTATAAAACTGTTTTTATGTATATAGTCAGTATGGATAAATTATCTATTGACATTAAATAAATAAAAACATTGTTGCTGTAAATGAAAGTGCAGCCAAAATCACGAAATCGTATTTAAACGCATTATTTAAGTACGTATCCCTCACGGATAGTTTTAAACAAAATTGAATTTCATAAACAATATATATTTTATGGATGTTAAAAGTAACGAAGCCACATATAAAAGTCTAAATATATGCAGACTTTTAACCACAAGCTGAGTTTACCTTCCCCTTTTTGCACACATCTTTTGATATTTACATATTTACACTTTTACCGGCTATAAAACCCAAGTCTCTAAATCAAATGATAATGCATTGACGGCAAAACATCGTAAGTATCAATGGCTAAACTAACATCAAATCGTGGTTAACTCAATAATGTAATGTTGTGAGACATAAAACAATGATACACAGGTTTTAAAGTATTTGCCAACGCCCAAAACAAATAATCGTAAAATGCTTGCTTATGGGGTGGCTTTAAAAATTATTGCTTCATTTCCGGCGAAATTTTCTGCTTTTATAACATTTGGCATCTTTCAGATGGTAGGACATGATGACTATGGCTAAAGTTAGAGTGGAAAGTTGTCGAGTGCGTAAAAACGATTTTATAAGTAAATTTAAAGTATAAAGTATAATTTATCGTATTTATAAGCGGGATGCATATATCGAAATAGTTTCAGTACATTTTAAAGCAAAAACCAAGTTTGCATAAATTTCAGTGCTACTAAGCGGGGAAATATCATATTCGGAAGCTAGGTCGTAATCCTGACTGAAGGGTTGTAATGATGTACATATGTATGTTATATAATCAGACAGACAATTGCAAAACAACCACGGTCTCTGAATTGAGGAGGGAATTGAACAAAGGGCCTCAGTATTCGAAGTTTAGCATACTACCTACTAGTCCATCTTAGAATCATATCGAGACTTTGTAGATGAGTATGAAGCCTGTGTGGCTTCATAATGTTGGAATGTTTAAGTACAGAGTCTTATTCATTGTTTTCCTAACACATTCCAAACTGCGTGCACCTGATGCTTAACCATTTCTTAAGATCGAGATCTTCATCTCTTTGTTCTCCATACTTATCCGTTCGAGACAAAAGTGAAATATTACAACTCTTTTGAAAAAATCACCGCCCTCCGAAAGTCATTTGATTGATTTGCCTTAGTATGGCAGAAGAAAAATTAAGACTGCAATCCAAAAAACTTGTGTGAAAGTTAAGTATGATGGTGGTAGTATAATGTTGTGGGTATGATTTAATTTAATCGAATGCTGATTTGATTTATTTTTGCTTAAAAATAATTTATTTTTCTGAAGAATTGATTGTTGAAGTAATTTTTGTCCAACATATTGCACTGCAGGTTGATTTAAAACTCTGATGTTGCCGCAAGAACAATTTGAACATTAAAAATATATTTTTTTAAAACGTAATTTATTGCGTTTCAATGAATATGTTGCTTAATCATAAAAGACTACTCCATCTTTTGTTTCTTTAAACATTAATTTGTTAGATTTCATCTGGTGTGGACACCTGTCAAAATTTTATGAAAAATATTTTTCCTTTTATGGTTTAAAAAATATAAAGAAAAAAAATTGTATTAAATAAGAACTGAGTTCATAAAAACCATAAACAGATTTTGATTATTTTTCTGCAAACGATGGACAAGGAATAATTAAAAAACAATGGGCATAAACGAATTGTATTTCAGGACAAAATTAAATTTGAATAAATATTGACTCCCTGTGGTTGGTACTTTGATTATTCTTCAAAATTTCTTTTAGCTGTTGTTTAGTTATGTACTTACTTACTTAATTAGCCATTAACAACCCGATTAACGGATTTCGGCCTGCCTTTACTTATTGCGCGCCTACGCCAGTTGATCACACCAGTCGACGACACGGCTTCCTCGATTTGATCCTTATTTAAATTAATTTTAAAGTTTAAAAACCCTGACAATTGTATTTCATTAACATAACAGTTGGTTTGAAGAGTTCGTAGACTAACACATAGATCTTAGTCTTATGTTAAGGTCATATCCACGCCTCCATTCTATAATGTTCTAAGTGTACTTAGAACGTTTTTAATGTTCTTGCATTTTAAAATTTTACGTTCTCTAACTTACTTACTGTCATAATTTGGTTAAGATGCGCCGATCCGTTCCGAAATTATAGGTAAAAATCTACTTAGAATACACATATGGTCGTATATGGCGTGAAAACTTTGAGAGCTCATAATTCAAAACACACTTTTTCAACTTAGAATGTTATAGAACGGAGGCATCGATATGATTTTTACTTTAAAAATAAGTGTAAAAATTTTTCAGCGGTTCGTCTTTTAGTTTGTTGGGTGGAGCAGTACATCTGGTTTGAACATTTATGCGAACTCTTCCACTTCAACGTATTACAAAACGTCATACAGCGACATTATTTATTTCGAAATCAATGTTTTGTTTAGTATTTTAATATTTTCTCTCTGTAACCTATTACAATTGTTCGCAACCTCCAGAATTTTTTTTTAATTTTATTTTGTTCTTGTCTACTTAAAAATCGCTAGCGTAATGCTATAAACACAATAAACGCAACACAGCCAGAATATTAATTTTGCAATCGCAGCGTAAGGTAAGCTACATACGATGGACAGCAAAAGTCATAGTACTCCAATATATTTTGTCAAAAAAACTGTTCCCACAGACTTAAATCTCTTGCACAAAGTCGCGATATGACTTCAAGAGAGTATTTAGGAGATCATTTGAAAGAACGGTTACGTAATCGCTAAACCTCAAACAAAAGTCAACCGAAAAACTTGCTCATGGTGCCACTAGAAAACACTAAACAAAACTTGTGCATTCAATTACAAATGGGTTAAATGGTTAACCTTAAGGGATCTTCTAATAAATACAAGGGATAACATTTTCATATATTAGGCCTTAGAATTTTAAATTTACTCAGGGTTCTCCTTGGGTGTACCTATGGAGTCATCTGAAACTTTTACTTATTTTTCTCTTGTGTTATAAAAAACATTAAAAAATTGTTTGTTTTATAATGAATCAGAAATAAATTAATAAAATAAATATATAAACATTAATTTTTTATACAAAACTGTTGGCTAAAATTCATGAAATTGTCAAAATATATTGGAGTACTAAGACTTATGCTGTCCACTGTATGTATAAGCTGTATTAATAGAGACAGCGGCAGCAAAGCATAATAAATAAACAAATAAATAATAAATACATCATTTATTCTTTGTCAATGGTGCCACTAAAACATTCTTTCGCAATATATTTCATACATCGCGTTTGTTGCTTTGCTTTGCATTGCGTTGCGTTGCGTTTATTGCGTTTATAGGATAACACAACGCCATTATTTAAGAGTTAAACAGCCACAGGAGTTAAATATTTTATTTTAATTTACATACATACATAATTGGTCATTACAAGCCATCAGTCAGGATTACGTCCTCGTTTCTCACACCACTTGTGTTGTGTGTGTTAATTTTGTACATGAGTGGTGGGACCTATAGTTTAAAGTCGACTCCGAACGATAGATTTTTGAGAAAGTTTTCATGGCAATTTTATTTACTCCCAGAGTTTTTGCCAGAAATCTGCTGTATTTCAATACAATATTAAATTTAAAAAAGAAAATTCAACTCTGTATGGGAGGCATTTCGATTATTGTTAACGATTTGTTTTAGTTGTTGTTTAGTTATGTGTTTAACAGGTAAAAACTAGTCTTAAAATATAAAAACCCAGACCATCGTATTATTTCGACAATCACAGTTGGTTTGAAAAGTATATAAACTTCATAGCACACAAATGTTAGATCATATGTTAAAGTCATATGACTTTTAGTTAACCACAACCTTCAAAAAATACGTCTTTTAGTTTGCTGGATTAAACAGTACGAGTGGTTTGTTGGTTTGAAGATTTGTGTGAACTCCTTCCGTTAATCCTACTACAGTGTATCGGTATTTATTTTTTAGCTTAATGGTTCAGGTTTTCAAAATACAATATCTTCTGCCTGTAACCTATTAAAATTGTTTGCAACCTATTTTTTTTTTAGTTTTCTTTTGTTCTTGTTCAATTAAAAATCGCTCGCGTTATACTATAAACACGATAAACGCATGCGCATGCGTATTAAATATATTCGCCGTAGTCTACTAGGTAGTGTGTAGGCTTATTAGACGTAAAGCCAGGGTTCGAGCCTCAGGCCAGACATAAAACGAAATACAAAAGTATTTCTTCGGCGACGAAAGCAGATTTCTGGCAAAAACTATGAGAGTAAATACGAATTGCAATGAAAAGTTTCTCAAAAATCTGTCGTTGGGAGTCGACTTTAAACTGCCACTCATGCATATAATTAACTAGGTCTTAATCCTGACTGAAGGGTTGTAATGACCAATTATGTATGTATGTATTAAATATAATAAAGACAGCGACAGCAAAGCATAGGCAAAACAAATAAAAAATATACACTTCTTTAATTCTTTATCAATGTAGCCACTAAAATTTCTTTTCGCATTATATTTCATCATCAACATCGCGTTTTTAAAACCTGCATTTTATACATGTGATTGTATTGACAGCAATAACTCTCATATTGCCAGCACAAATCCCCCGCTGTAGGCACTAATTCTCTCATTGCTGCAAACAAAAATAGAAATTCGATTAAAAGAAAAGCAGCAAAATCTTTGCTTGTTGTCGCGTTGCCTTTAAAATAATAATTTTCTCATACACCCATGTATTCTATTTTTGAGAGATTCTTGCGTTTGATGCTTTGCGCTTATTGTGTTTATAGAACCTCATTACTCAAGAATCTAATAGTGACAGGAGTTAAATATTTTATTTAAAACTTAATTTTTGTAAATTCGTTGTTGAAAGCGTCGTAATCTAGTAAATATTGTGTTGGCATATTAGACAAGAGTTCATTGTATAACACCTGGTGAGTTGATCTTTGTAGCCTTTTGACAAAAACTCTTAAAACTTTCTCAAGTCGTTTGGAGTCGACATTATACTCTAGATTCATGAATAAAATAAACACTCACAACATGAGTGTTGTGAGGAGTTAGATTGTCATTCTGACCAAAGATTTTTAATGACCAATTAAGTAATATGTTATCCGATGTAGGTATATAAGAGTGCAGCATTTTAACAAATTCAAATATGTATTATAAATTTTATAAGAGAATTCAGATCTCCAACTATCGTATAAACGTGCCTGGCAATATTATTATGCGTGACTTTTACATTATTTTTACTTATTATAGCAGAACTTGAAAAGAGTTCACATTCGTACAGTAATGTGGGTATGAGGTTTGTTTTTCCGAGTATCATACGAATATTAAACGTTGTAAAGTATTGCGTTAGTCGAAGACTTCACAGATTGGCAAGTGTTTTACTACAAATGGCATTCACTTGATTGAGCCAGTTAAAGCTGTTGTTAAAAATGACTCTTAGATTCTTGATACTATCTATGTACGGTCTCAATAGTTGTATTGCTACAAACTGTATTGTAGAACCTACTTCTGAGATTGAGACAAAGTCTATTTAAATACATATATATTGATCACAGTTTACTTTGGGACCACAATTTATAATTTCAGAAATTGAATTGTAGAAATTGAATTTGTACAGCTATTCCACTGTTGCAGAGTTTAAAATTATTTTTTTTTAATTTCTTTAATTTTTTTTGTTCTTTGCTTTGTAATTAAAAAACGTGGTTTTGTTTTCGTCACCTATTACTATTGGCTTTAGATTATTATTTTTTATTCCACTATCATAAATACGTTCGTCAATAAACCTAAGAGAGGTAGTCAACATAGTGCAGTCAAGCTGCAATGTCTTAGAAGAATAGCTCATAACAGCAAAGTATGCTCAAACAGTAATAGGTTAAAGGGAATTCGAACTAATTCGAGTTTTCGAATTCAATTTTTTGTGTTGTAAACTTGTAAAGAGTTCACATCCGTGTTTGAATATGGAAATGAGATAGGTTTTAGCGAGTATTATACGAATATAAACGTTGTAAAATATCCGTTAGCAAAAGATTTCGCAACATGGCAAGCATTTTACTACAAAAGGAATTCACATCGTTTTAGCAATTAAGGTTGTTGTTGAAAATAACTCCTAGATTCCTGATATTATTTACGGTCTCAATAGTCGTTATATTAATTTGAATTGGTGTAAGCTGTGTTGTAGAGTTTACCTTGCCTTCTGCTCGACGCCCATTTAAAGACATTATTTAGATCACGGTTTACTTTGCCAATACAGTTTATAATTTCAAAAGGCAAACAACTAATGTGCAATTGAACGTCTTTCACATACATTACAGAACTTTAACGTAGGCGGCAGATGATTAGAAAAATTTGTGTCTAATTGTGGACCAAGTATTGATCCCTGTGGCACACCTCTAGATATTAAGAAATTATTTGATGTATTAAAATCATAAGATACAAGTTGACTTCAGTTCCGTACGTATGACGAAATTAGCTGGACAGCAATATTCAAAAAATGGCACAAGTGTTTTAATCTTTGGTGAAGGATAGTATGGTCAACAGTGTCAAATACTTTAGAATGATCAAGAAGCGCTTAAGCGCAGCTCTTTTGAAACACTTATATATACAGATATACAGCTGTGATTACGTCGGTACCCAAATTACTTGCCAGAGAGCACGCCATTGTTGTGTAAATATTGGGTCATTTACAAATAAATTAATTTCGCGAAAATTTTCGATAAATATGACAAAATTGCTATTGGACGGTAGGTTTTATTCCGTTTAAGCACTGGTGTTATTTTGACACATTTCCACATGGCAGGAAAAACAAAACATTGTAATTGTCGCATTTAATGAATGGATTATGTTTGGAAGAACTTGCCATGTGTTCAGTTTAATAAATTTGGGATTAATTTGATCACTCTCGATGGAGTTGAACTTAATGCTCAGAATGCTTTCAACAATCTCTCCTTGTCTAACGTTATGAAATTCAAAATTTCATTCAACCATGTGATTGGAAGTAGAAATGGCATCAGATGTATGTATATGCTGTAGTCTAGTAGGCAGTATGTTGGCTTATTAGACGCGAGACCACGGTTCAAACCCCAAAACGAAATATGACGAAAATATTTTTCAAGTAATTTCTCTCAGCATATTTCTGGCAAAAATTCTGAGATTTACTGAAATTAATATGAAAAGTTGCTCAAAGAAATCTGTCGTTTGTATTCGAATTTTAACTGTACGTTCCGCAACTCATCTATAAAATTAACGCATACAACATAAGTGGTATGAGAAACTAGATCGTAATCCTGACTAAGGGGTTGTAATTTATGTAGATCCGTTCGAGCCAAAAATATTGTGACTCGTTAGTCGCTGTATTTTAATACTCTATTGAGATGCCTTAGTAAGGCGGAAAAAATAAAGACCTGAATCCAAAAAAACTTACGTGGTTCTGAAAACCGACCATCAACCAGATCTGAATTGCCCAACATCCCTGGCAATAAATACCCGGCAGACATTCACCAAATGCATGGGGCAAGTTCCTCTCGGTCTTCATTACTAGATTAGTTCTAGACCGTTCAAACTATTAAACTGTATGAACAGCAGGTTTGAAAAATTCACGGAGCAAATTCTGCGCACCATTGATCTCAAATTCAGGGAATTTAAAGAAGAACTAATATAATACTACAATATAACTGAAAATAAATTAAATAACATTAATATGAGAATAACCATTCTTGAGAGCAATTCTGGAGAAATTGAAAAGATGCGTGAGGAAATAAGCAACCTCAAAACAAAATTGAAACAACAGGATAATTACCCGGTTTCATCAGAACTTAGGATCAACGAAATCCCGTACTCCTAAGATGAAAACCTACAGGAAATATTCCTCAAAACATGTAACACCATAAATATCCCTGTACCGAATGTTCAATCTGTTTACCACCTGAGGAATCATAACAACAAACGTAGAGAGAACTCTAAGGATGCTGCTATTATTGTGAAACTGTGGTCTGCATATGACAAGAACTTTTTCTTGAAGTCCTTGGCAAAATACAGGAAACTTAATGGTTTCGCCTTCCGCCTGAGGAATATTGGTCTGACCTCAAATGAAGAGTTCTATGTCAACGAGAACTTAACTCAGACCAATTTTAAAATACTGAGGGCAGCTATTCGCCTAAAAAAGAAAAAAGCACTATGTTCGGCGTCTACTCAATTTGACGTAACATGAATTGGGGCATTAACTGCCGCCCGACGACTCCGTCGACCTTACGGCAGTCATGGAAATTAGCGTGCGCCTTCGGAGAAAGATGTTGAAAATGGTTTAACAGCGACTCGTCTAAGAGGGGTGGTGGGAACTTAAAAGTGGCTCTGTTCCTTATTTCTAACTCCCAAGTTGCAATTATACTCATTTCATCGTACTCTGGGGCCACCTGAAACACTCCTTTGGTCTCAGAGGTGGGAAGCTCGAGAAACTCAATTGCTTTGGTCTTCAGGAGAAAGCTACACTGACTTGAAGTCTGCAAGAGGAAAGTAGCCACCCTGGGGACATCATTATGGAGGAGCTTTACTCTAATAAGGAGGTGGTATCAATCCTCTTTCTTGGGTATCCGGAAATTTTGACGGTCCACTTGGATTTGGGTGCACTTTGCAACTGGCTGCAGCTTTGTTCTGCCCAGGATGACTTGACGGGTCACTTATGCTTAGATCCTCTTCAAAACTCGACGCAGCTTGCTCCCTGCCATCCTCATGCAGCATAGTGTGATGTCTGGCACCGCATATGTTACATCTGTTTAATGATTCACACCAAAAACGGTTATGAGTTTGTGAGAAACAGTTTAGGCAGTAGTCATGCCTCTTAACATGGGCTCTTCTTTCGGAGGGGGCCATATCTCGAAACTGCACACAGTAGTTTAGAGGATGATTCCGCCTGCACAATTTGCAGCGAGGTTTGTTTAGCATGATCTGTTAAGAGAGAACAAAGAAAACGTGCACAATACAAATAAAATATAGCTTGACTTAAGATCGTGTGATGGATAAAATTATAAATTCATTGATTAGTTTTGCGGACAAGGATTATTAATTTCAATGGGTAACTTGCAAAGTTTTGTTATAGGACGTTTAATTAAGCCATGACTGGTCAGTATTTCGGCAACACGAACCTTTTGATCTGTACCGGGAATAACATTTTTTACTCTACCAAGTCGCCATTCAGTAGCGGGTAGCAGATCCTCTTTAATTAGAACGAAGTCGTCTTCCTTAAGATTGTCCTTTTCTGTTCTCCATTTGCTTCTACGTTGCAACTCGGTAATATATTCATTTTTCCAGCGACGGGCAAAGACTTGTTGTATGACTTTAAGTCTGTCCCAGCGTTTCATGAAGGATATGTTTTCCACAGAGGGGTTATGGGATAATTCTGGAGCGGCTACTATCGGAGCGCCTCTCAGGAAGTGACCTGGAGTTAAAGGAAGAAGTTCGTTGGGGTTTTCAGATAAAGGGGAAATTGGACGAGAGTTCACGATTGCTTCGATGCGTGTAAGTATGGTATAGAATTCCTCAAAAGTGAATGTTAAGTTGCCAGTTGCCTTTTTAAAATGAGATTTCATACTTTTGACAGCGGCCTCCCAGAGGCCGCCCATGTGAGGAGCATATGGTGGAATAAATGTCCAACTAAAACCATGTGTGCTATATTTTTCGATTATGGATTTTTCCGCATTTTTTAGAAAGTCGTTGTGGGTGGCTAACAGCGAATGTTTAGCGCCTAAAAAGTTTCTGCCATTATCAGAGAATATGGTTTTTGGTAGACCTCTATGACTAGTAAATCTGGTGAAGCAAGCAAGAAACGCATCTGTCGATAATTCCGAGCAGACTTCGAGATGAACTGCTCGTGTGGAGAAACAAACGAAAACTGCTGCGTATCCTTTCAAACGTTTTGCATTCCGCAAATTGGAGGCTTTTAGTGTGAATGGGCCGGCAAAGTCCACTCCTGTATAAGTAAATGGTAATGAAAATGTGACTCTCTCACGGGGTAGCGCACCCATTATTTGTTCTTGTACTTTGTGCTTGTAAACTGTGCAGGTTTTACAGGTTCTGACACACTGCCGAATAAGGTTTTTCAATCGCGGAATGTAAAAGCCCTGTCGAACTGCTCTTAGCATTACGTGAAGTTCCGCGTGAAGCAAAATTTGATGGGTGTATCTGATAAGAAGTCTAGCTAGTGACGATTTTTCTGGAATAATGATAGGATGCTGTTCGTTGAAACTTAATCCGGAATTATTGAGTCTGCCACCTACGCGTAGTAGTCCATCTTGGTCAAGAAAGGGATTGAGAGAAAGTATTGGACTTTTCCGATTTATGGGTTGGTTGTTCTTAAGGCAATCATGTTCTAAATAAAAATTAATTTGTTGTGCATTTAAAATTACAAAATTTTTGACAAATTGTATTTCCTCGAAGGTGATGTGTTTTTGTATCTCGTACGGACGTTTCAGAAGACGGTTGATGAAGCGAAAGCGATAACTGAGTATCCTTAGGGCTCTGGGAACTGACGAAAATTCGCTCAAAATATCTTCCTGTTGCGTTTGTAAATGAAAATTAAATATGTTCCGGGATTCTAAATCAGTGGGATCGAACATACGAGGTTTGGGCCAACAGTCAGGGGATTGACTTAGCCATGGAGGACCGTGCCACCATAGTTTACTTTCCGAAAGTTCCCGAGGAGCGCATCCTCGAGTTCCAAGATCGGCTGGATTCTCATCTGTCTTTACATATCTGCAATGATCAAGCTGAGTGATCTGACTAACACGATTGGCTACGAAAATTTTCAAAGTATGCGGAGGTTTCTGCAGCCAGCCTAAGACAATCGAAGAATCAGTGTATAGAAATAGTTCAAAGGAGAATTTTAATCGTTTAATTAAGCTCTTCGTTAAGTTATATAACAGTAATGCTCCACAGAGCTCAAGTTTCGGAATGGTTATCTTTTTCAAAGGCGCAACCTTAGTTTTCGCAACTAATAAATTACAAAAAATTTCTCCCTCAGGAGTAGAGACTCTCATATAAACCGCTCCACAATATGCCCTTTCCGATGCATCACAGAACCCATGAATTTGAGCTTGATATCAAGGTGAGAAATTTACCCATCTAGCTCTTTTAATGGTTGAAATTTGTGGCAGAGTAGTCGAAAATGCGTTCCATGTTTCCAATATCTTTTGTGGTATATCTTCATCCCAATCCGATTTGCATTCCCATAGCTCCTGCATAATAAGTTTAGCTACAATAATAATGGGTCCTAACCAGCCTAGAGGGTCAAATAACTTCGCTATGGTCGATAAAATTTGTCGTTTAGTAGTGCACGGTGAAACTCCTATTGTTTCTGGTGTGTAGTAAAAAATATCTTGCTTGGCATTCCAACGTATACCTAAGGTCTTTAATGAGCTAGCGTTTTCAAATTTCAAAAAATCTTCTTCAAGAAGATCTTCCCGGGCCAAATTTTCCAAAAGAGCTTGGTGATTGCTGGTCATCTTCTTCAGGGGAAATCCAGCAGATTGCAGTGCTGTAGAAAGTTGTGTTTGTTTTTCTTTTGCTTCTTCCAGGTTATGTCCTCCTGATAAAACGTCATCTACGTATATCTCCTCCTTAAGAATTGAAGAGGCCAATGGGTGAGTTTCTTTACAATCCTCGCTTAATTCAAGAAGTGTTCTTAGTGCTAAATAGGGTGCGCTATTAACACCAAAGGTAACCGTTTTCAATTGAAAAACTTTAACTAATTCGTTTGGTCTACCTCGAAATAAAATTATCTGATAAGGTCTGTCTTCTTCATGAACAAAAATTTGGCGATACATTTTCTGAATGTCACCAGTGAACACATATTTATAATATCTCCATGACAAAATAATTTGCATGAGGTCTCCTTGAAGGGCTGTTCCTTGATATAACACGTCATTTAAAGAAAATCCACTACACGTTTTTTTGGATGCATTAAATACAACACGTACTTTTGTGGATTTACTTTCTGGTCGAATAACTGCGTGATGTGGTAGAAAAAAACTGAAATGTTTTGTCGTTGAAGGCTCCTGATGAGTTGCTTCTTCCATATGTCCCAAATCGATATACTCTTGAAGAACCTGTTGATATTTCGCTTTTAGTTCAGGATTTTTGTCGAGTTTCCTTTCCATCTGAAGGTACTGTGCGTAGGCTGTACTTTTCGATGAACCCAAAAATATTTCCGAGGGGTAATTTTCCTTAAAAGGGAGTCTTACCATGCACCTTCCCTCTGGTTGACGTTTAACCGTATTCTTATAAAAATTTTCACAATATACATCGTGATCTGACTCGACCTTTTCCTTTTCTACTTCCTCTATTTCCCAAAATCTTTTCATTTGCTCATGTAGGGCAGTTTCTTCTTCTGATATGACTAAGGTGGAAAATGAATTATATGTGTGACTGGGTTCAGGACCTGATAGATACCATCCGAAGTGGGATTCCCTTGCCTCTAACGTGTTCTCGATATTTGATTTTATACCACTTAGGTTAATGAAGGGTAAATAGTCGCTTCCTATAATGAGATCTATTGGACCAGGTTTGTAAAAGTAAGGGTCTGCTAAATCTAAAGCTTCAATATCCGGAAGATTGGTTTTCTGTATTGGAGAGCTAGGTAGAAAATGAGCTAATCTCAGAGCAATTATTGCTTTAATTGTAATTGAAAAATCGGACCTCTTTGTTCGCAACGTGAGATTGCATATTCCCTCTGACCTTCCTACTATCTTTCCTCCTAGACCAGAAATTCTGGTATGATATGCTTCCACAGGAATTGATAATTGTTGTTGAACTTTTGACGATACAAAACTCTTTTCGGATCCCGCATCGAGTAGCGCCCGAACAGTAAATAGCTCACCTGCTTGTTGTATGTAGATAAGAGCCGTCGGTAAAATTGATGTGCGTCCATACGGAAGGGTACCTATATCAATGTGAGTTAACTTTGGTTTTTCTTTGCTGATTACATGAGTATTGTATGACACTGTTTCCTCATTCCGTGGAGAAGCTTCCTTAAGTGCTCGAGTATTGCCGTCGTCTGCATGTAGTAATGTGTGATGTTTCTTTTTACAGTGAAAACAACGAACTTTACTGGGACATTTAGATTTAAAATGATTAAGAGGAAAACAATTGGAACAATATTTATTCGCATACACAAAATTTATTCTGTCCTTTACAGATAATTCCAAAAATTTTTTACATTGTTTCAATGGGTGATTCTTATTACATTTTTTACAATTGAATTTCATCCTACTTCCATCCGCTTGTGAGTGAAATGAGTTCGACCTTGCCCCTGAGTTTTCCTTCCAATTTGGCTTCTTCATATCGAACACAGTTTCCAACATCTCGATCCTTCCTTTCAGAAAATTACTCATGTCTTTCCATGAGGGCATTTCTTTATGATTCTTGAGAGAGTTTTCCCATGCCCGTAGGGTATTTTCCGGCAACTTTGAGGAGCAAATATACGTTAAGATAGGGTCCCATGAAGAAACGTTGATATCACAGGTTTTCAAAATGGCAATTTTTTCATCGATGGTGTCTACAATTAATCGTATGGATCTGGAGGATTCGTTCTGAGCAGTTTGTATTGACAGAATGTGTTTTATCTGTTGGTTGACTAAAATTCTTGGGTTCTCAAACCGACTCTGAAGCGCGTCCCAAGCTAACTCAAAATTTTGTCCAACTAAATCGAACCGTTTTACGATTTGGTAGGCCTCTCCCCTTACTTTGGTTTGTAGGTATTGAAGTTTTTCTACTTGCGATATGTCTTTATTTCCCAAAACTAATGATGTATACATATCCCTAAATTCCGGCCATTTAGTATAACCACCTTCGAAAATTGGCATGTCACATGGGGGTAACCTTAAGCCAGCCCTTGATTGCCGTACGACTGTTGCCTCTGTTGTATTTGTTACGTTTTGATCTACTATCAATCTGTTCGCTATCCTATCCATGAGCTTTGCTTTTAACTTCTGATACAAGTCTGCTGCTGTTTCGTACTGTAGTGAGACTCCATCCTTGAAGTCGTCACTAACCTCACTCATTTCGTCCATAACAAAAGCATCATAGCTTTCCATAAGCCTACCCTATCTTCTCTCCAATTCTTCCTGCTTCACTTGGAGAAACGCTGGAGTCTGATCCTCCTCGCGAACATTATCGAACTCTGTACACAACGCCGTTAGTTGGTGTATATCAAATTTACACCTTCTTTTTACCGACATTGTGCGAAAACAATAAAATTACTTGAAGTATAGACTTTGTTGTTTTTTTAAAATTCACGTACAAAATTTACGCGCGGAGAAAAAATAATTTTTTTTTGTATTTTGTTTGTTCTTAGTTCAAAAAAAATTTTTTTTTCCATAAAATTTTATTATTGAGTCTACTGTATTTTTCTTTTGTACGAAGTTTTAATTTTTGTTTTCTGTAATTTTTTCTTTTACAGTGTCACTGTTTTTTCTTTTCTGTTTAATGATTTTTTTTTCTGTTAAATGATTTTTTTTTTCAGTTTCTATTTTTTCTGTTATTTTTAGGTTTTGTTTCTTTGTTTTATTTAAATTGTTTTTTTTTATTTTCAAAATTCTGTTCTTTTATTTTCACTGTCTTTTTTTGTAAGGAGTTTTTTTCTTCACCTTTTTGTTTGGTAATGTTTTTCACTGTCTATTTTTTCTTTTTCTTTTGGTGTTGCCGCGCCGATTGACTTTATGTGAATAAACGCAAGAATTTTGTCAGTCGTTTGCGTAGGCGTATTACAACAGAGATGCGAATTGAAACATGCGCACCGAAACGGAGATCAACTGAAACACACACTTTTGTTGTTTTAATTTTTTTTGTTCTTTCTCTTTTTAATGTTTTCTTTTGATACCGTTATAATGTGTAGAGTTTTGTTCTCTTTGTGTACAGTTGATATCGATATTAACTTGAAGAATTGTTATGATTTATGTTTCTCTATATTGTTTCATTTCAATGTCGTTCTAATTCTTTTTGTTTTTTTGTTTTTTGTTGTCTTGTTAAATTTGCTCGAAGCTTATTATGTGTATTTTTGCAACTGGTTTTTTTCGTTTACCGTTGCCCTTTATGCGTTTTTAATATTTGTTGATATTTTTATATGTATACCACAATCGCGTGATACTGACCTTTTTTGTCCTTTGATCTTATTGGTGTTTTTTATTTTACTATTTGTCGTTATGAAAACCGGTTTTTGCATGTTATACATATGCGTATGTAATTGCGTGATTTCTTTTTGATTTTTTTTACACTTCCTACACTGTTCTCTTAGAGATTTTTTAAGTCAAAGCTACAACTACTGTACTGTACATACCTTTCTTGTTCTCTTACCCTTTAAATGCCCTTTATTTGACACTTGTAACCTCTGTATTTTCCCTGTTGATAACTGACATTATGTCTTTCCGTGTAGAATTCTTCAAATGCCCTTGACGTTAACCTTCCTTCCTGGGGATGAATTTTTTGATGATCGATCTCCCGTCTCATTTTTTCCTGCAGATGAATTTGTTGATAATCGATCTATTGTCTTTTTTTTCCTGGGGATGAATTTATTGATCTTCTGTCTCCAGTTTTTGTAGATTATGATTATGGTTGTTTGACCTCGTCGTTTTCCTCTTGATGACGTTGATACTGCGAAAACCTTAATGTGACCTGTGGAATTTATGCCACTTCGCGGTTATTGGGATTAATGCTGGTAGCGCACTATCGCCAGTGATGGTTAGTGGAGCTTATGCCACTCTACGATTATTGGGGTTGATGCTGCGAAAGCCTTGGTGTAAGCTGTGGATCTTATGCCACTTTACGGTTGTTGGGATTGATGCTTGTAGCGCACAATCGCCAGTGATGTCTAGTGGAACTTATGCCACTCTTCGTTTATTGGGGTTGATGCTGGTAACGCATAACCGCCTGTTGTGTCTGCCACTGATTCAAATCGCAATCCTAGACCGCTAGGACTTGTCGAAGGACCAATTTTGTAGGCTCTAGGAGTCAACTAAACTCCTAGGGTCTAGCAAAAAATGAGTTGACGAGTATTGGGATATGTATATTCCTCTGGAATATATATATGGTAGACTTGTTGAATTTTTGCCACAAAGAAACGGTGATTTTTAATAAGAAAACATGTATGACTTAATTTTAATGTTTGTTTAATAGTCACTATTGTCAATGAAAAAAAAAAGAAATAAATAAAAAACTAAGGCCTGATGATATAATGTGCTAATTTAACTTGCTTTCCTAGGAAGTAAATCCTAGAAAACAAGAAAAAAATCGAGGTATATTATTTTTTTAAGTCTTTATTTGCAATCTATTTTATTATTACATTATTCTATTTTTTGCAAGTTTGGTAAAAATATAATACTCTTAACTTAAATTATTGATCTTTATCAAGATCAACATCATAAAAGCTAAACTGAGATCAAATAAGTTTGTTAATAGAACAATATTTTGTCATTAATACACCTTTCATTTGTTCCTAAAGTGTAAATTAAGAACATGATATCTCTTCAACCTACATACTTCATCACTTTCATTTAACAACGAAATTGCTAAAGCGTTTACATGGTCACTTAATATTTGTAAATATTGATTACTGAACTTTCTTACACTATGTTCAGACATGTACTTTTATTGAATTAATATACGGTTTATTGATAACAATATTTTTAGTGTTCAGACACAAAATTTATTTGACAGCTGGTGAACAAAACAGTTAATTGCTTCAACAACATTGCTTTTAATTTAATCGCGAAAACAACAATGGAAAACAATTTAACATTGGAAAAAGTCTTACTAATGATTAACCGAAACGCCGAGCTGTTGCGGTTAGTAGGGAATATTTCTGATTCCAAAGTGGCTTCTCTCAGAAGGATGACAAAGAAAAATATGATAATACTGCATAGCTTGCAGAAAAGAAAGCTTTTGCTTATGGCACTGCCAGAGAAAAATGAAACTCAAAGGTCTTTATTTGTTAACTGCTGAATACGTCGTATTTTCAAAATATATTTTCAGTTAACATATTCTGCATAAACCCCAGGATAAAATTGCGAGAACTGTTATAGATTATCAGTCAAGACCTAGAAGGTCAGCCATACTTAGAGAAGACAGGTAGAAACAGAAGCTGCTTCTTCAGAGCAGGAACTGGATTCCCAGTAATATCATTGGGATCGAAAGGGTTAAAAATTAAATACGAAATCAAGTATGTTATGTTATTAAAATTATTTTTTATATGACATCAGTTGGAAATATTTTCTCATCCCTTTCGGCTGACCTTCATTTTTTGTTTGTCGTTGTTTTGTATTTTTTGTTGTTGACATTTGAGTTGTCAGATATCAATAGAAAGTGTTCGGAAAATAGTAATATGCTCACTGAACGTACTTATGACAGTGCTGTATTTGAAGTTTTAATCAATATTATAACAATTTATGAATTTATTGAAAAATAATTAATTGACATTTTATATGAAATATAGATATCAATAATGCCGTTTATTGCGATTTTCTCAATATACGTGCATGTCTGAACACAATATTATCTCCGTTAATACGTAATTAATTTTAATATCATTATGAAAGGTGTTATTAGTAAAGAACCCTGGTGCATTTGCCATCATTCTTTATGTGTTAGATTGAAATCTTTGAATAATTTCAAAGAGGTAATAAGAAGAAACGGTCTCGTCGTTAACTTTAACATAAAATGTACGGTTTTTCAACGAGATAAAATGGCGCCGGAAGCAAACTTTTAAGTTTAAGCAACAAAGCAGAATACCAGACTCGATCAAACGCTTGTTGAATATCCAAAAATATAGCCGAAAAGTGCTTCCTTTTCTCCAAGGCATCAGAAATAACATTAACCATTCTGTGGCACTGCTCTGGCGTTTCATGCCGAAAGCCGAATTGATGTTCTGGGATTATATTTCTAGCTTCTAATATTGGAAGTAGTCTTCGTGCAAACAGTTTTTCAAATAGTTTGGAAAAAGTTGTTAACAAATTTATTGACCTGTATGAATCAATGCTGTTCTCTGGTTTGTTTGGTTTGGCAATCATTATAATTTCCGCGAGAAATATTATAAAGTTCTTTTTATAATTCATATACTATTTCTAAACTTTCAAATTACATTTATAAACATATTCTTGTACAACATGTTGATAATATTAAGACACAAAATAATGTTGGATTTTTCAAATGGTGTGTGATCTTGATAAAGTATAAGGAAACCAAGTTTTACAGTGGTTCAAGTGATTGAAGGCAAAAATATAAAATAAAAAAATAATATTGTTTCTTAAACAGTACTATGCACTATTTGTAATTAAAAACATAATAATAAATAAATAAATAAAATAAAAATAAAAGAAATTTAACTATTTTTTTTTAAAAAATTATCAACTAAGTATTCTTGTGGATTACACGGACGGCTCTAAACTCGACAATGGGGTCTGTATGGAATGGAGTCTATTTTGGGAAACTGGACCTAAGCATGTCTCTCCAACTGCCAGACTATTGTAGCGTGTTTCAGGCGGAGGTGATGGCCATTTACCGGGCCGCTCAAGAGTTCCACGTCAACGGTGCTACTTTTACCCGCGTCTCCGTCTTCTCTGACAGACAGGCCGCCATAAGATCTCTGTCGGGTGTTGTGAATAACTCCAGGATCGTTAGGGAATGCCGTTGCTGTCTCAACCTTCTTTCTGGGCGCTTTAGTGTCTCACTGGTCTGGGTCCCCGGACACAGTAACATTCCGGGGAATTGCAGGGCCGAAGAGGTCGCCAGAGCTGGTGCACTCCTTCCGGAATCTTCTTCACTAGACTTGGGCATGCCACTCGCCACTGTAAAGCTGGCCAATGCGCGAAGTATCTTTCTAGACGTCAACCTATCCTGGATCAGTGAGGAGTCTCGCTTCACCGCTGGACTCACCTGGTCCCTGATGGATAGAAGACGTACCAACCAGTTACTTGGACTTGGTTGTGACATCATCTCAATCACAGTGGCCATGCTTACAGGACATTGTGTTATGGGTAGACACGCGGAAAGGATGTAGCTCCCATTTAACGACTTCTGCCGTGGATGCAGATCAGAGCTTGCACTGACCAACTTCTTCCTCTTCACTGATTTTGGTGAAACTTGGTCAGTACAGAGACTGCGTTCACCCGTGGCATCACAACGGGGCGCTAAGTGAGCTTTTTGATATCAGAGCTACCACTCCAACCTAACCTAACATATTCTTGTGGATTTAATGATTGTAATTCAGAAACAAAATATTTTAATTAATTTTGTATATTTTTCATTCTTTATTTAAATAAATCGCTTAATTATTAATTTTATAGCATAAATTATTGTTTTTTCTTTAATCGTGAACGTTACTCTTGTTCAGCTACGGCTGTAATCGCTTCATGACCAACTATAGTCTATCTGGTTGCATTCATCGTCGTCGTAGTCTAGGACGTAGCGTATAAGGCCCAGGTTCAAACCCAAGGTCAGACATTAAAACGAAAATATGAAAAATATTTCTTCGTCGACTTCCTCAGCAGATTTCTGGCAAAAAACCCTGAGAGTAAATGAAACTGCCATGAAAAGTTTTTCAAAAATCTGTAGTTCGGGATCGACTTTAAGGTTCCGCCGCTCATGTATAAAATTAATACACATGCCTTGAGTGGTGTGATAAACTAGATCCATTATCCTGAATGAAGGGTTGTAATGACCAATTATGCATGTATTCAACGCTGATGGCTGCCAAAGATATTAAAACGTATTTAAACACAACGCGAACTTCAGTCAAATTACAGAGGTCTTCCTCAAGGTATTTGCTAAATTAGCGTACACTTTCAGCTGGAGGTCGGCATCTATCATTTCTTCCTTCAAATCGGCTGGTATTTGGAGTGCCGATGATGCAGTTTGTTGCTTTTGTTGCCTTGCGACTGGACTTTTCCAATTCACGTTCAAATCCAAGAATAACTTTTTCGATTTTAATTGCGGCTGCTGTTGCATCTTTAAGTGACTGCATTCTCTGTCCTTGCATTTCAGCCACTTTTTGTTTTTCCAAAGCATCTTTTAGCCGTTTGTTTAGTGTCAAAGCTTCTTCGCATTTCCGTTTAAGAACTTTGCACTGTAATTTCTGGAAGGCATCTTTACGGGCAATTTCATTTTGCATGTTTCTATCCATAGTTTTTAGTTGCATTAACTGCTTCTCATGAATTATTTTAAATTGGCGAAAATTTTCTGTCTCTGAACGAACGGCTTTCATAAGCTTTACTTTTGTTTCTTTCATTGATTGCATTTCTATGGAGAGATTTTTGATTTTTTCAGCATCTTTTTCCCGTAGTTTTAATTGTTTGTCCTGTTGGGTGCTTTTTCGTTTCATTTTAGACATTTCTTGCTCCAAAGTCTGCAAACGTAAACGCCTTTCATTTGCTAATTTTATGGAGGCGTTCTCATTTACAAGAGTCTTTTCGGTTTCAAGAGTTTGCATTTTATGTTGGCATTGCTTGAACTTTTCGCCAATATCGTCCTTCTTTTCAACAGACACAGAAGAAACTTGTTTTTCGTCCATTATTTCCTTGCTTAGAAGAGACATCTCTTCATCTAAACCATCCAGTAATTTATTGATATTTCCTACGGTGTCAACTAGTTCTTTATCAGCCAATAAGACTCCCTTAATTCCGCTTACAATGCATTTCATTTCAGTAGCTTTTTGCTTTATATGCCCATGAGCTGTAAGAACTCTTGCTTTAAATGTTGCGGTGTCCTGCAACATCATTCGCCACTGCCGTTGCTGATTTTTATATTTCTCCAACAAGTCTAGGTACTTAGAATCTTGTTCTTTTGTCAACATTGTTGATGGCACAAGGGGCGCAACGAAGCCAACATTTTCCACATGGTTGGCAACAGCAACTGTTTTACTAGCATCTTTGTTTTCCAACTCAAGGCGTAATGTCTGTATAACACCCTTGAGACGATTTATTTCCGCTGTTTGAGGATCTTCATTCACAATCGGTTTGTTTTTGATTTTGCATGCACGATCGGCATAACGGAGGGTACTTAATGTTTCCGGGACATTATAGTCCGCCGGTGAAACGCACGCTATCATTAGCGTTAATGAATTGCCACCCAAAGAATCCTGTAACAGGCGAGTTAATTTCGAATCACGATAACGCACAAAACTAGAGTCTTTGCCGTCACCCAAAGCTGAAATCACATTACCTAAGGCTAGAAGACCTTGATTAATTTTAATTTCCTTAAAGCGATTGCCGGTGGCACCAGTCTTTTTCGAACGCTCGGAACCAGCCAAATCCACCAATTGAAATTTTGTTGTGGTTACCGCTCGCAAGTCATTCTTTTTGCTTGCTTGCAAGGTCACAGTGAATATGGCATGGGATCTAGACGATGCCGTATTCATGTCTGTTGAGGCCACAGCTCTTCGTGTAGAACCCTGCACCAAACACTCCGTAGTTTCTATGGCACTATGAACCTCCTTTTCGATTAAACCTCCCAATATAATGCCATTACGATCTTCACGCATATTTATTATGCATTTCTCTCGAGATTTATTCGAAAGCAAATCATAAAGCTTTTCCTGATACAGCTCCATAAAGGAACACTTAATAACGAAATCAAAATCATTCGATAGTTTCTTTGCCCGTTCAAATATATCGTGCATTGCACGGGGTATTACACCAACATTGGCATTCAATGAACCATCAAAAGCCGTTCCCATGGTATGTGTCTTACCGGAACCAGTCTGGCCATAGGCTAATATGGTGGCATTGAAACCATCAAATAATTTGTCCAACATAGCAGACACAGACACATTATAGACATGTTCTTGGGTGTCATGCCCATTGAATACGTAATTAAAGGTGAAGGCATTCGTGTTGTTCACAGAGACTTGATTTGTGTCACCTCTTTTCTCTACCGCCACATGACAGCCACGTGCTTGTTCCGATGGCACTAATGGGCGTACTCGAATGGCTACTCTTACACTCTCCAAATTATTCATTTTTTTCTATTTCGATTATTTTGTGTCTAATAATCGATATTTGTTGCAAATAATGCTGCTGTTTTGTTGCTTTTTTTTGCAATTTTTATGCGTCTTCTGTAGTAATGTGCGGGGAATACGTTGATGTTTTGTGTACTTGACTGTAACAAATGATTAAAAAACTCTAGCCATTCACGCTATTTATAGGTAATGTTTTTTACATGTGGATCAGGTAGAAATGTATTCATTTTGTGGCAACTAAAAGCTCATTTTACATAATACGCCCTAAATGTTGCATTAACTAACAAGCATTTTTTACCTGGTACCATGCGATATTCCCCTTAGTTTTTATTATTTTCCAAGTATTTGCTAGAAAGAGTTGCTTTCTAATACTTCCTGAGTGTAAGGAGAGTAATACTCAGTAAGTATCTGACCTTTGAAATGAGGAGGATATCAGTAGCCTCTGAGAGAAGGAGAGTAAAAAACGAATTACGAAGTTGCCTGACAGGCATTGCCTTGAACTACTCCTTCTTAAAATTACAAAAACCTAAGAAATGGATATAAATACAATTTTTTTTCATGGCCCCTCTTGGTGGCATATGTTCTTATCTCATCATATCTGTTATTTTTGCGACTTTCCATGTAAGATTTCGCTGTCGTAGGTGTTCTGTGGCTGGCCATTGCTCCTTGAGCCTTAAGGATTCCACTTAAGTGCCATTCTTGTTATACTATAAGTATTCTTTCTGAGAGCATGGCTAATACATTTCCATATCCTGCTTTTTATTTCCATTTTAACGGATACATCGTTGGTAAGATTCCTGAGATCTATATATATGCCTGATATTACTGGGTCAGAATATTTTGCATATGATTCTGAGGAACTTGTTGGTGTTCCATACTGAACAGATTTCATTTTCATACAACAAAGTCGATTTTAAATATGTGTGGAATAATCTGAGCATGGTTCGTCTAGATATTTGTCAGCTTTTCTATACTGGCTGTAGTCCGAATGCCTCCGTTCTCGCTTTATTGAGTCTGTTAATTACATCCGTTTCTGTGTCGCCATTTGTCACTAGCAGAAGCTATCCACGTATTCAACTGGTCGGTCTTGTCGCATTGATTGGCTTTGGTTTACTTGATATTTATCTCAAGTACAACGTTGCATGCTATTCTTTCTTAATTATCTAGCTTTGTTAGCATGTTGAAGATTTTTTGCGGGACTAGATAAATATCATCCACAAATCCTAGAATTGGCGTGAGAGACTCCATGTTATGTCTCTTCTCTCCGGACAGACTTCTCTCATGATATCATCCAATATGATGGTAAATAGCTGAGGTAATAGGGGTCATCTTTGTTTTATTCCAGCATTTGTGTGAAATAGTTGACTTATTTTGCCGTTATGGAGAACTGAAAGCTCTGCATTCTCTTGGATAGCTCTGATGATATGTATTATGTTCTGGGGTATTTCTTTTCTTCTCAACGCTTTCCATATGGCTGTTCGTCTGATTGTATCGAAGGCTTTCTTAAAATCTACGCACAGTAGGTATAGCAAGCAGTTCGTGATCAGATATAAAGCAGATCGTAATCAGATACAAAGCAGATCGTGATCAGATGTAAAGTAGATCGTGATCAGATACAAAGCAGATCAAAATCAATATCAAAAAATTAACATACTGAAATCATATAAATTGCTGTATATATAGGAGATCGTCTTGATTTCAGCTATTTTTGCGAAGAGGTATAAAAGTAACTAAAAAAAAATTTGTTATAATCTAGGGTCAAAACAAAACCTCAGCCAGTGTAAGATGAGAAGAGGATTTGTAAACAACGTAATAAATAAAGTACCTGTTGAATTACATCTACCTGGTTATCAGTTTTGTGGACCTGGTACAAAACTTGAAAAACGTTTAGCAAGAGGAGATAAGGGTATAAATTTGTTAGACGCAGCTTGTAGAGAGCACGATATTGCATATTCACAATCAAAAGATATAGACACAAGACATCAAGCAGATCAAATATTAGCTGAACAAGCCTGGCAACGAGTTAAATCTAAAGATAGTGATATTAAAGAACGTGCTAACGCGTGGTTTGTGACAAACGCTATGAAAGCTAAAGTGAAATTTGGATTAGGTTTGAAGGAGCAGAAACATAAGAAAAGAAAGAACTCGAAAAGAACGAGAACAGGAAAAATGAATAAGTGTAATAAGAAATTATTCACAGCTACTGTGAGAAAAACTTTAAAACAATTGAAAGAACAGAAACCCCTTGATATAAATGATGCTGTTAAAATATCACAAAAGGCTATTCATTCAAATTTTAAAGGGAAAAAACGAGCAGACATTATAATACCGAGAGTTATACCTGTACCGAAAATTGGAGGATTTCTTCCACTTATTCCCGTACTAACAGCATTGTCAGCGCTTGGTGGTTTGGCAAGTGGAGGATCCGCTATTGTCAAAGCAGTAAATGCTATCAAAAATGGAAAAGAACAATTGGCTGAAGCTAACCGTCATAATAGATAGAATTGCAATGGGTAAAGGGTTATATCTCAAACCATATAAAACTGGATATGGTCTCTACTATAGTCCAGCTCCAAAAAACTATTAGATAACCTACCTAAGCGTCCATTAACAGATCTGAAATCATATAAATATTAAAGATTACTCACATATTCTGCACATGAGCATACAATAGCAGTAGATTAACATACAATGATTTTAAAGGAAATATACAACTTTTTAAAATCATTCTCACACATAATTTCTGACATAGATAAAACTAAACTCATCAACATACAAACACAACTGGAGTATGTAGACAACCTGAAAAGAATAAGAAATAGACATGGTGAACATTTCGAGGATTGCGAATGGTCGAATGAAAACAGTACATGTGGTCCTGACACCTGCCCCTGTATACTTTATAAACATAGACTATATCAAGCTGAAAATGAAGCTAAAAATATAATTAATTTTTATAATCTTACTAAATGTAAAAATTGTGTTTTCAATAAATTGTAATTTTCAAAAAATTCAAACGAAGAAATGATATAATAAATGACAAAAAAAAAACCTTAACCATATCTGAATTCTTTGTTTAGTTAATTATTACTTTTTGTTCAGAGTACATCGTCCCGCACTTACGCAACCTACTATTGACTTTTTAAAGAAGGGGAAAAATGGTTACATCAGCTGAATTGGAAGAACTATTAATAAAACATAGTAATCAGATTGATAAAGAGCATATAGATTTATTTATGAAACTTATAAATGAACTAAGTATATGCAACATTAGTAAAATAAGTAATCCATTTTTATGTGTTAATAATATTATACATAGATCTAACTGTGAAAAAATGTACTCAGAATCTTTCAACATTTGTCGATGTCAAACATTCTATACACAATATTTGTTAACGCTTAAGCTATTTAATCTGTATAAACGTATTTTTAAATTGGAATCTGTAAAAATCTGAACAAAGAAATATGTAATAAAATTTTCAAAAAATAAAAAACTAATTTGTTTTAATTAATCCCTTTATTCTATAATTTCATTTATTTAAAACAGTAAAACTAAAAAATTCTAAATCCTTAAAAACAAGTCTATTTATACTCTGGGGTTTTGTAGATCAATCAGTAAATTCAATTATGTGAAAACAGATATTACTTATACTTATGCGTGAAAAAAAAAACGCACAGACACAACTATACATTTCTTTCTCATCAAATTAAAAATCCTTATAACACAACAACAACAACAACACCATGTACAACTATATTTATATTTCTTCACAATTATTATCTCAAAAGAACGTGCACACATTCATTCTGTCCGTCCAATCATTCGAAAAGCAATACAAATACAATGAACATGTACACTCATGTTTCTACTTAGGTATACGATGTTATTTATTATCCCAAAAAAAAAAAAATTTACACAGGTGTTCATCTCTTTCTTATCACATTTAAAATTAAAGATCCTTCTAATTAAATATACAAAAAATAAAATAAAAAACAACTCCACAACCAACCCACCCTTTCTTATCAGTTTATATTTCTATTTTTTCAGCATTGAGTATGATAATACGTGCCAAGAATTTGTTATCATCTTAAAATTACAGATCCTTCAAATTAAATCACACAAAAAATAAAAAATAACGGCACAACCAACCTACTCTTTCTTATCACATTTAAAATTAAAGATCCTTCTAATTAAATATACAAAAAAAATAAAAAACACACAACAACTATATTGGTGCAGATCCCTTTTCTATTTTTTCAGCATTGAGTATGATAATACATGTTACGCACACACTCATTCTGTCCGTCCAATCATTCGTTTAAAAAGCAATGCAAAATAAAGGAACAAGAAGAAGCAGGCATGCACCAAATTTTGTATGGAATAAGTGACCTAGAAGCGGCATAAACATACTACTTAAATATACATACGTTATTCGCCATTACTTACTTATTTGCCTAATTGGTAAGGATTACGATGTTGCTACCTATAGGCATATATTTTAATGTACATATGGTCCATTATGTTACAAAGTGTAAGATCATGATGCGCCAATTTCCTTAGTGACACGTTTGCCACCATGCCCAGGCCTTCAAAGGTTCTGCCACCAAAAAACCGATGACGCCTGTTCTGCAGTGTAGGGCACTCGAATAAAAGGTGTTGTACCGATTCCGTTTCCTCCACATTATGAGAGCTTCTGCAGTAATCCTGATAAGGCAAACTAAGCCTATCAGAGAAACCACTAATAGCGGCAGTGTTCCGTAAGAATTCCTATTAGAGTCCGAACTGTTCTCTTGTCGAACACAAGTAGATTCTTGGTTTTTCTGCTGGTTACACTTGTTTTGAAAATCGGCAAACAAGTATGTTGGGCCACGGTTTATTGAATTCCATGCTGCTTTTTCACATGTGAAAAAGTAACCTTATAGTGGCGCATTAATTCCATCATCTCTTCTTCAGACATCTACTTCGTGCAGTATTGAAGCGTGGCCCGTCGTACATGGCCTAAGCATATCTTTGAACTTCAGCCTCAGTGCAGTTTTACCAGTCACTGTTTGGAGGAAGATGTCCAATAATTCTAGAGACAAGATAACCTCGATTCCAGTCTGTGGTTTGGACTTTAAAGCACCCGTGATGCCCAAGCATGTCAAGCTATGTACAAGGTAATGGTTTTAAATCAAGACTAATAAAATTAGTGAGAAAACGGTCAATAATGGCGTGAATCACTTGCTGATTAGACCGATTATGTTGAACGTAAAATAGAATAGAAAATCTCTATGATCTTTGCGAACAAATTTATTTTGATAAAAGCAAAGTTCCACAATTTGGATGTACTGTTCTGGGTTAAAATGATTCATGATTATTTTCCAAACCCTAGTGAATAGACATTTTTGATATTCTCATGTCCAGCTAAAAACAACACCCGATGTATTAAATAGAAATTTTAATAACTAAGTGTAGTGTGTAGGCTTATTTAGACGTGAGGCCATGGTTCAAAATCCAGCTCAGACATCTCCAACAAAACGAAATCTGGCGTTCGGAGTCCAGATTAAACTGTATGTCGTCCAACTCATGTATAAAAATACCACACACGACATAAATGGTGTGAGAAGCTGGGTTCTAATCTTGACTAAAGGGTTGTAATTACCAACTATGTGTGTACATATATATGAGTGAATATGGTGTTTGGAAAAAATTGTACCTTTTGTATAAAAAATGAATGAGCTAAAGACTGTTTCATTGTCGTTTAAAAACTCAAAATTGAAAAACTGAAAATAATTATTCTTTTTACTGCTGTAGCTAGCCCTGAGCACTAGTTAAAGCAATTATTATTATTAAATTCTGTTGTTATTTCATGTTTTCGTTGCTCTCATTGCTATGGCCGTTAGCCTTCTTATTACTGTACAACGTTATTACTGCAATCATAACGAAAGCGATGACACTTCTTTCCATTCTTTCCACGTACAGTGGATGGTTTCGACGATTCCTCTACAGTCATGTTGTATTCATTCGAAAAAAAAAATATTTTTTTCTTATTGATGGTTGTGGATAGCACTGCCTTTAAGCGACAAATTATGATATTGCAATGTTACATTTATATGCGTTGCAATTTTGAGGAGTATAAATTCATAGAATGTATGAAAGCTTTCTTTCTGTCGAAAATACTGTTATTGTCTTTGACTTTCAATATAACTGACAAGCGCTAAAAAACCGACATTTTGAGCACAACAAAATATTGGTGTTAACGGTTGTGTAAGTATAATCGATTATTTTAATTTCGTGCCCATATGGCAAGAGGTTATGTTTCAATTGGGTTGATATTTAACGCACAGTGTGCCAACTTTTATTAAATTGAACGACACAACATAATTTAATTGTCCCATAGAGTAGAGCAACTTCTTTGCTATTTCCATTAACATCTCGTAACAAATGTAAGACATTTTAAATGTAATTCATCGATAATTTAAATGACTATAATTTTAGTGATAAGTTACCTTGATTTTTCTTTCCGGAAAATCGAAGTCTAAAGAGGTTAAAACAATATCTCATCTCTTGGGAACTAAACTCTAAATGAAAAGGGTTCTTTCAGCACAGTTGGACCGAGGTAATAATATCAATTCTTCTAACAGGAACTTCCAAACTTTGGCAGTCCAACGACCATCTTGTTGATGCTTCATCTGTCAATATAGTTGCTATATATTCGCCTGTTTTGCGAAACCACCATGGACGGATTTAGCATTCAACCCCACGTGCATATAATAAAATATTTTCGTCAAAAAGGAGGTTCTGTTCGGGCAACGTATCGAGTCACATAGAATTCGTTATGACATGTGTTGTACTTTGAAATTTTTAATTGACAGCAAAGCTACCGCCATTGTCTAGTTGGCAGTGTGCAGAACCTCAATCGACAAGGGTTCAGTTCTCACCAAAGACTCTGGGTGTTAGTGATTGTCTGATTGCTTTTATGACATTATATATTGCTACGAAAATGGAAAGTTCTAGATACTGATGTTTAGTCTTACATCGTTTAACAAAAGTTACAAAATCAAATAAACAATGAACTTGTTTACAAATTATCGCACCTGCATAATAATCGCACAACCATCAGTATAGAAAAGTGATAAACAAGTAAACAAAAATATACCAACAAACACCACAAGAATAAATGTAAACAAAATACATAAACAACAATAATGAAATAACGTTGTTTACATTCATAGATATCTCGAGAAGGCGAAGCCACGAGCATTCGCCTTCAAGAACATTCATCAGATTGTTTACGTTGCCATATAAAAAGCAAGACAAAGCAGGCAACGGGGTCAGTATAAGTTCAGTCAGTCTTGCGTGAAGACGCGGTGTGTTTGAAGATCTCCGTTACAAAGATCTGTCCAACAATTGACTAGTAGTTGTTATTGTTTATGCAAAAGAGTGCAAACAAAGCAATTGTTGTTGTTTACATCAAGTTGCGAACAGTGGCACACAGAATTGTGCGAACAATAAAGAATTTAATTTAAAAAAACACAAATTTATTTTTATTTTTATTTGCAATCTAGGAGTTCATATTTTAAACGTTTTCAAAAGGTTAAAAACGTAACAATATGATTAAAAAAAGTGACGATAGCAGTCAAAGTACTCAACGTAAGTCATAAAAGTTGATCAACTTTATGAGTTGCTTCAATGTCAAGGTGCTGAATGAAATAAAGCACATAAAGAGCATGTATTTCAACTGTGCTATCAATTCGAAACGACAAATTAAACTTATTCAGGAACTGATAGTAGCCGATCATAGACAATACGGGTGTTCGCTGAATGTGCTCTGGAGCTGTAGGCAACTGACCCTAATTTTCAGCGACAAAATCATCTTTATCGATGAGGAAAATGTGTGGATGAAGAGGTATAGTTATACTAAAAAGACTCCAATATTTGCGACTTCAGTATTCAGTATATTGAGTGAAAGGCTGGGCTAGTTAAGATAATACCTAAGGCAAGCAAGGATCTCCCAGAAACTGGGGCACACAGACCCAAAAGCTTGTTACAAACAATATTTAAGCTCTCTGAAAAACTTCTAATATATAAACTAACGCCAATTTGAAATGCTAGAAAGTAGTATATGCCGAATCATCAATTAGAAGTTAGTAGGCAACACACGACATAGATTAGTGAAATCAATAAGAAAAGCTTTAGAGGAAAGGACTATAAATTTCACTGTCAAACCATCTTCGATAAAGTTCATTCCTATATGAACGGGTTAGTCAACAAAGAAAATTGTCGTTAAAAGAGTAGAATGCACCCTGGAAAAGTCTCCGTTTGGTTTAGATTTGCCTAGCGGCACTACCGTTCTTATTTCTTTGTAAACATTGTTGTCGGATACACCATCACTTTTAACAGCACCAGCTCTATAGGTCGATGACTACCAACTTCTTTTCATCTGAATTTTCTTGATTGAACACCAACGACATGTGGTTTCAACAGGGTGGCGTTACATGCTACTCTGCTCATACCGCATTAGATATTCTGAACGATCGAGTTGAGGGAATGGTCCTCTGACGTGAACTGGCCAGCAAGATCATGCGATTTTACCCCATTTGATCTTTTCTCCTGAAGTTTTTTAGTTGCAGTTGTATGCCAAAAAACACAACGGTCCTCGTGGCCACCATATCCCTTGCCATCGATCAAATTATGACTAATCTATATGCCAGAGTCATGGAAAATTGGACATTTTAGATGCACTCCGCCCAAAGGACGATTTCATATTCCACATTACGATCTTTGTTTTTTTTTTAAAAATCATTGTATTTATATAGTAAAATTATTTTAAGTAGTAACATTAATTTGTTTCAAGTTGTGGTACTCAAAGAAAAATAATATTTTTATTTCTATGAAGGTAATGCCAGAATAAACTGCTATAAACAGTTACTTCCCCACTTTAAACACTGTTGGCAAACTGAAAACAAGGCTTGAGTAGGAGTAACGTTTAATTCATAAGAGTAATACGGTGTTCAGATATACACCTTTATTGCGTAAATCGCAATAAACACCATTATTGAGCTCAATATTTTATATAAAATTTCAATTAATTATTGCGCAATAAATACGCAAATTGTTATAATATTGAGTAAAACTTAAAATGCAGCACTGTCATAAGTGTGTTTAGTGAGTGATATTTGAGAACTTAAATATCAACAACGACAAAAAAAAAAACAAAAAAAAGCAATGTTGTTGCAACAACCATCTGTTTTGTTTACCAGCTGTCAAATGAATATTGAATAAGCTGAACTGCGTATATTATTATGTCTGAACACTTAAAATATCGTACTCAATAAACCGAATATTGACTCAATAAACATAGTATAACAGTGAAATATTAAACAATTATACGCTCTATGAAATAGGAAAGAGAATATTTAAGTCAATCTATTAATCACACTTACATACATTAGTGCGAGTGCCTGTTCATTAATAAGCCATTGAATTGTATGCCAGTCACGTTTCAATAGGATTATAAATCCATAAAAAGTAAAATTACGGCCAATTAAAATATTAATTTATACGTAATTGGAGGTTATACAATAATTAAATCGTAAAGGAATGGTTAAACGTATTCATACTGCAAAAAAATTAATAAAAGGAGTCAAGTTTAAGAGATTAACTTAATTATACTTGTTTAAAAAGCAGAAAATATTTCTTTGAAATTAAAGTAAATTTATGGTAAAAAAAAAATGAAAAATCTAGACACTGATATTTTGCTTTTACATCGTTTAGCATTAAAATTGTAAACAAAAGCTTCAAAAATAAAGCAATGCAGCGAATAAAGTTGTTTACAAATTATCGAACTGCTTAATATATCAACAAACATCAGCATAAAAAGATGGTAAACAAGTTAACAAAAATACAATAACAAACACCAGCATAAAAAATTGTAAAAATGTAAAAAAAAATATACCAACAACAATAAATATAAACAATGATATTTAAATTTATAGAGATGTCGTGAAGGCGAAGTTAACAACTTTTATCAGACTGTATACTGTGCCATATAAAAGACAAGACAAAGCAGGCGACGGAGTTGGTGAAGTTCAGTCAGTCTTGTGTGAAAACGCGGTATGTTTGAAGAGTGTAATCGTGGTTCTAAGATCTCCGTTACAAATATCTGTCGAATAATTGCCTAGTAATTGTTACTATTTACTCACAGGGTATAAACAGTTATGAACAGTGGCGCACATAACAGTGCAAATAATAAATAATTTTAATTAAAACTAAACACAAACTTATTTTTATTTTTTTTTTTTGCAATCAACGAGCTTATATTTTAAACGTTTTTAAAAGGTAAAAACGTAACAGTATGTATTTAGAAGAAAATATAAGCCATCCAGAAAATGCTGAACCATCTGACAGCTTCAGATGGAAGTGGAAGATTCCGAACAGAGTATATTATATGCATACTACGTTGTTATAATTAACCCTCATAACCTCACATTTGACCCAAATCGCTGAAGTTAAGTTGAAGTTAAAGGCTGCTGTTCTAGTTCAGGCTCATCGTCTAGTGCTTGTGCAATATCCCTTGAAAATAGTGCTCTTGGTAGAGTTTTTTTTTTTGTTCTTAATATAAGCCGTAGTAAGTTGCAAGCCTAACTTTTCATGGCAATTTTATTTTCTTTCAGAGTTTTTGCCAGAAATGTGCTTAGAGGAAGTCGCCGAAGAAACATTTTTTCATATTTCGTTTTGTTGGAGATGTCTGAACTGAGATTTGATTCCTGGCCTTACGTCTAATAAACCAAAACACTACCTACTACCACGGTGACTTCAAATTTTTATACATAATCTACGTAAACTGAGAGTTAAGATATCATATGAAAACAATTTCTTATACAGGACACAGTTGCCCGCATTTAATACTGGCTTTAGTTTATTTATTAGGAGATTTTCAAATAAGTATGATCCCGTTTTTGGCAATAAGTACTGAAGTCTCAAAATAATATTAAAAATGAAAATTATAATTTGTATCAGTTGCTATTTGTAGTACCTCTTTAAGCATTTAATTGCTGATCCTGTGTATGTCAAGAGCATTCTTAGCATTGAGTGCTGTAATAACATTCTGGGAAGTCGCCGTAGTCTAGTAGGTAGTGTGTTGACTTATTAGACTTAAAGCCAGGGTTCGCGCCCCAGGCCAGGCATCAAAACAAAATACAAAAAGTATTTCTTCGGCGACTGCTAAGAAAAGTTCTTCAAAAATCTGTTGTTCGGAGTCGACTTTAAACTGTAAGTCCCGCCACTCATGTATAAAATTAACACACACAACATGAGTAGTGTGAGAAACTAGGCCGTATTTCGGAGAAGCTCTTTAGGCATTACACAAATTCGGGACGAAGACGATTTTGAGATGACAAAAGAATAATGTGCGTTTGTAAGCATAATTTCTTGTCCAAACTTCAATGAAGTTTCGTAAATAAAACAGGTCTTCGAATATTTTTAAATTTCTATGTGATGCTATGTATTATGAGTCTTATAGTTCTCTGAGTCATGTAATGTATTCAGTTAGTTTGATTTTATTATCAAGGGAACTGTGCTCTTCTCATTTCCTTCGAGCTCTTATTTTTTCCAAAACTAAACTTTCCAAGTCAATGCAGTGGATTTTGTTAAATTTTGCCGGTGAAAGGATTAAAGTTCGCTTCTGAGCGATCTGCTTGATATCTTGAAATTTATATGTTCGATTCCAAATTAACACTATACTATACTATAGTAGCGTTTAGATTAAAAGAAGGATTAAAAGAACTTTTAATCGATAAAAAGAAAAATCAGACATAAATTTGCCTTCCGCATTCCCCATCCTACTTTCCTTATCACAACATAACCCATTAAATATTTAAGGTTTATCGCATGAGTGTTCTAAAAAATATGTTATAAATATCGGCCTTAATAAAATACAACTTAAGTGGTTGTTACAAGCAAGTCAGGCCTACGAACTAGCTTCTCACAATACCCACTTTAAGTGTTTTTAATTTGTTTAAATAAGTGTTGTGACCTACAGTTTAAAGTCGACTTTTTATTGCAAGTTTATTTATAACCAGAATTTATTTACAAGAAAGCTGCTGAGAGAAGGTAGCCTAAAGAAGCATTTTTTAGATATTTTATTATGTTGAAGACATCTGGATTCAGAGGCTAAACCACGGTCTCTCTTCTAATAAGCTAACACACTATCTTCTGGACTATGGCACTAAAATAACTGAATGCCGACACTCAGTGTGCTAATAAGTCTTATGATTATCATGTAAAAATACTTTTTGTACATTTCAATTACAATATACATATGTATGTAAAGAATTTGTATAAATACAGGTATTTTCTGTATCATATTGTTACGAAAACGGAAATGGTATTACATCGTTTAAAATTAAAATGGTAAACAAAAACTATGGACTTGTTTACATGAGCAATAAATATAGCAACAAGATCAGTCGCCGTAGTCTAGTAGGTAGTGCGTTGGCTTATTGGACGTAAAGCCAGACCAGACATCAACAAAAAATACAAAAAGTATTTCTTCGGCGACTCCTCTCAGCAGATTTCTGGCAAAACTCTGGGAGTAAATAAAATTGCCATGAAAATTTTTCTCAAAAATTTGTCGTTCGGAGTCGACTTTAAACTGTAGGTCCCGCCACTCATGTATAAAATTAACACACACAACATAAGTGGTGTGAGAAACTAGGTCGTAATCCTGCCTGAAGGGTTGTAATTATGTATGTATGTATCAGGATAAAAAGGTGATAAACAAGTAAACAAACAGGCAACAACAGCACTGCAATGACAAACGTAAACAAAACACACAAACAACAATAACCTAAGCAACATGTTTACATTTATAGAGATTTCGCGAAGGCAAAGTCATTCTCCTTCAGGAGCATTCATCACACTGTTTACCCTGCGATATAAAAGGCAAGACAAAGCAGGCAACGGGATCAGTAAAAATTCAGTCAGTCTTGTGTGAAAATGCGTTGCGTGTGCAGAGAATATTCGTGGTTTAAAGATTTGTAAAGATCTAACGATCCTTTGCAAACAACGAACAATGCAAATTGTTGTTGCTTACATCAAGTTGTGAACAGCGGCACATGGAATTGTACGAACAATTAAGAATTTATCTAAAACTAAACACTAATTTATATATTTTTTTATTTGCAATCTACGAACTCATAATTTAAATATTTTTAAAAGGTTAAAAACGTAACAATATAATGTACTCTATTTGCAGGTTTTATATGTTAGATATGTTTTTTTCTCGAGAGCAGCAAATACATGAGTTCTCTTCTAACAAAATTCATTGAATAAATATGACTGATATAGAAAAAAGTGGTGGTGTTTTTGCAACAAAAACTATTGTTATTCTGTACTATATTGTTGTTAAACTATGGAGGAGTGAGTCCTTACAAAAAGAAACAGCAATACCAACCAGGATAACATTAAAAGGAACAATAGAAGCAACAGCTGAAAAAATTTTATCATCCTGCTACCATCAAAATATCAACATCTCAATATAAAACAACACAGTTAAGTATGCAACAACAATATTTATAAAAAAATTTTTTTTTTGTTTAATACCATACATATTCGTATGTGTTAGTGTGACGTTTATGCAAATGTATCGAGTATAGAAGTGGTTCTCCAGAGTCTGTTATAGAAACTGTATGGTACATGGATGTTGTATGTAGGTTTGCTAGGAAGTTGTTATCAATATAGGTATGTATGTATGTGTAGATTTATCTTTCATTTTCATTTCCTATTGTTTGTTTATGTATTCATAGGCAGAATTTATATTCATTGTTTTTGCTTTTAAAATATTGCATATGTGCGGGACGAATGTAAAAGACACTCTACGATTTGTTCTAAAATATTTTTTAAGGTTCAAAACCATAGCGGTCAAAGGTCTGTATCATATACAAACTTTCTTAGCTTTTGTCAGCCCATCCCGCTGAGATAAATGGTGTCTGGTATATTGTTTTTAATAAAATATGATTGAAGTCGCCGTAGTCTAGTAGGTAGTGTTTTGGCTTATTAGATCTAAAGCCAGGGTTGGAGCCCCAGGCCAGACATCAAGACAAAATACAAAAAGTATTTCTTCGGCGACTTCCTCTCAGCAAAAACTTCTGGCAAAAACTCTGAGAGTAAATAAAATTGCCATTAAAAAAGTTTCTCAAAAATCTGTCGTTCGGAGTCGACTTTAAACTGTAGGTCCACTCATGTATACAAATTAACAGACACAACATAAGTGGTGTGAGAAACTAGGACGTTGTACAATGGGTCAATTCAACCTCCGGGTAGTGTGCTTGACAAGTACACGTCCTCTAACCTAACCTAAGCCGTAACAGTAGGTAGTGTGCTGGCTTATTAGATGGGAGACCACGGTTCAAACTTCAAACCCCAGATCAGACATCTCCAATAAAATGGAATAAGAAAAAATACTTTTTCGGCGAATGCCTCTTCACCGGATTTTTTTGAAAAACTCTTAAAGTAAATAAAATTGCCATGAAAAAGGTTCTTTAAACATTTGTGCTTCGGGGTCGACTTTAAACTGTAGGTTCGAACACTCGTGTATAAAATGACACACACACCGTGGTTGATGTGAGAAGCTAGGTTGTTCTTCTGGATGAAGGGTTGTAATGACCAATTATTTATGTTTGTATTATGTAGAAAGCATCTATGCTAGCATCGCGTTGCTGATTTTATCAATTCCAGGAGCTTTCTTTAGTTTGAATTGAGCAGCGTTTTTTTTTTGAATCCAATGAAACTCGAATCCCAACTGAGCATACAACAAAACTAAGAAGATCAGTCACATTTGGGTGGTGAACACCACTTTTAAAGGGTCAACAAACGGAATATTTTACTCACCATCGCTTCTAATCATACCACCGAAGTATTTTCAAAAGATTTAATCGTTCAGGCCTTTTAAGATTTTTAGCTACGTCCCTTAAATGACTGTCGAAATCCAATTTTTGTCTTAGAATTTCGGCAATTTAACTTTTGGGTGCCTTAAAATTACAAGAATGGGTTCAATAAAGACGAAATAATACAATAATGCTTATAATGACTTCGGTATCACATGCAGCGTTTATATTACATATCTCGCATAAATCGAAAAATATAACATACAAAAATGCGGCGCATGACTTGACTTGACAATAATCAAGAAAGAATTTTTACCATATGGTCCAAAACGATAAGCCGAGTTATTCAAGCCAGCTCTAGGAGATATAATATTTCTCAAACTGTCTGCCTCCAAAACGCTTTATGTGATTGAAATTGCATGTAAATTATATTCTACTCGACCTTAATTAACTCCTTAATTCCATTAAAATTTTAATCAATGTGGTTTCGTTACAAACTCAATGCCATACACTGCATACCTTCCACTGTTAAGCAATGTGAATTTGATCATAAAATAAAACAATAAAAATGCTGTAAAAACAAGGAGGTATTGTTTAATATTTTATTTATCTGTCTGTTGGTTTTTACTGCCTATTTGCTGGATTTTAAATCTTTTATTTTTCCCCCTTTTGTGTGTGTGTTTGGAATGCATTAGCGGCTGCTTGAATTCTTAAGAGATTTCATGTTTGTTGGGAATAATCAATGATGTATTGATATGAGCAATGTATGCTTACAAAAAGATTTTGAAATCGAAAAAATTTAAAATTTAAACATCGACTAGACTAGGGAAGCCTCAAAAAAAACAAGTATACATAAACCATCTATCTGTGGACTACAAGGCAGCCTTCGATAGCCCCATAAGGGATCGCATTTTTGCCGCAATGTCTGAACTCAGTATTCCTGCGAAGCTGTAAAACTCTTGCAACTCTCACTGGAATGTTTCAAGCAAGGCGATGCCATCTCTTCGAATTCGTCGTGGATAGTGTTCTGTGGAAGGCTGGAATGTATCGCTATGTGACTATTTTCCACAAAAATGACGACATTGACATCATAGGGCATAACAAGCGTGTTGTTACTGCTGGTTTTAGCGCTATTGAACGGGAGTCTTTTAAGAATGGCAGTAAATGAGAACAAATCAAAGTATTCAATATGATGTCGAGAAGTAGGGATGTATTAGGGCGTATTGGTTCCCAGATTACGGCCGAGAACTTTACTTTCGATGTCGCCAGGAAATTTATTTATCTTGACTTCGCCGCTACCAGCGGGAATGATGTCAGTCTGGAGATCGAGCGTAGGATAACTTTTGCCAACAGATGCTACTATGGTCTCAATAGGCAGAGACCTCTCTCATACGCCGTAACTCTAGACTCTAGAAGTCGATCATCCTACTCGTGCTTCTCCATGGCGCAGGAGCATAGGCGCTATTAAGTACCGATGCAGCAACCTTGAGAGTGTGGATACAAATATCCTACAAAAGATCTTTGGTCTGGTCCAGTGCGAGATAGCTTTGATTTTCGCATTCGATTCCAGAATGAATTGTACGAGGTGCTCAACGATACGCATATTAACATTAAACGGCTGCGCGGGCTCGGAAATGCAGTTCGTATTGGAGAGGATACCCCGGCAAGACGTGTGTTTGCGTAAGTGCGTGGCATTGTGGATGACCATATTTGCATTGGATGGACCAAATCGAAGACCAACTGGCGAAGACAAGAGCAAGAAGCAGAGGCGTCTAGACATACATACATAATTGGTCATTACAACCCTTCAGTCAGGATTACGTCCTAGTTTATCACACCACTTATGTTGTGTGTGTTAATTTTATACATGAGCGGCGGGACATACAGTTTAAAGTCGACTCCGAACGACAGATTTCTGAGAAACTTTTCACGGCAATTTTATTTATTCTCAGAGTTTTTGCCAGAAATCTACTGAGAGGAAGTCGCCGAAGAAATACTTTTTGTATTTTGTTTTGATGTCTGCCCTGGGGCTCTAACGCTGGCTTTTACGTCTAATAAGCCAACACACTGCATACTAGAATACGGCGCCTAGAATGATGTCGAAATCCGATAAGTGTGTTGTTAATGGCCAATTAGGTAAGTAAATAAATTTTTTCCAAATATTGTATTTCATTACCTCGTTTTACTGTCTTCCTTCTTTTTTTCAGTTCTTTTCTTTTCCATTCTATGACTGAATTATACTTGCATGATAGATAAGCAAAAATTAAAAGGAAACTTGATTAAATCTCGTTCCATTTATATTATTTTTTTTGTGACTGTATGTCAGTTAAATAATACGTATTATAGTTTACAGCATTTGAACAAGTTCTTCTTTTTTGTTCTACAAAAAAGGAAAAAAATGATTTAAAACATTAGGTTGCAATATTGTGTAATGAAAGCAAATCAGTGTCACGTGACATCAATTTCTGCCATTTGATTGATGATTTTGTTTCGTGTACATGTTATGTATTTAAAATGTTTTTATTTTTTGTTGTTGTTGTAAAAGTCATTACTTATGTAGTTGGCTTGTGTTTGTTTGTATAAAAAAGTAATTGTTGTTATTAACACAATAATATAACATACACGATTTATTTTTTCTTTTTTTATATTTTTAGTTTAGCTCTTATGGACTATTAAGTGTGTTTTATGAGTTTTAGTTTTTTTAATTTAAAAAATGTCACAATAAAAATGATATTTTGCTTACAGTTATTACATAAATAATAACAGATGAAATTTTTTAGTGTACAAAACGTTTGCTAACTGCATTTGATATGAAGTTAATATGACAGACGGCAATTGTTGATGAAAATGACAATTTTTCCTGGTCGTTAGAAAAGTACAAAAAAAAATAGGAATCAAAAAAGTATAAACAGAGTGTGGACCTTCAAGGACGGATCTTCAAACAGGAGCAGGTGTTTTTGGTCCTTGAATGAAATATTCTGAATCCATGAGGAAACCCACGAATATTTTTTAAGCAAAAAACCATTAGAAGTCTTGTCCAAATCAACTGGTTCCTAAACCAAAAAAAAGGACGTAACAATACTATATGACTGTGAGGCCGCCATTCGATATATAAATATTAAAAAAATACTTCTTCGGCTTCTTTATTTCAATCGAATCATTTAAAGAAAAATAAAGTCACTTATAAGACTCATGACTCGAGCCGTTACCTCTTTAACTATAATGCAATAAAGTTTTGTGTGATTGCCTAAAATTGAATTTATGCCTAGTGCTGCAGTTATGCCTTATATCTACTTTCACCTGATGACATTAATAATGCTTCATTGCTAGTGCACGTTACTATTGAATACTTGAGAAATTTTTTTTAAAATTTTGTACACGACAGCCGAGATGTGTGTACAGAAAGTGTCTTCTTTTAATGCAAATGAACTCTAAACTCATCGATAAATCAATAAGTCTTTGCAAATTACATTTCTTTCGCTTGAAGTGGTTTAATTCATTCAGTAGATTGAAATATTGGGCCACTTTTGGGCCACTAATAGTTGGCAATCTAGAGAACATCATAACTGATATTGAAAAATTTATTTAAAAGTGAAAATTAATTTGAAATATATAGAAAATCATTCAACATTATCTTCAGGTATTCAATCGAGTGAATCGAATCATTCATCAAAATTTTAAGACTTAGTTGTTGTTGCTCTCAAAAAAAAAATAAAAATTAAAAAGACAAAGAAAGCAAGCAAAGCAAACACACAACCATCTAGTGAGCATTGTAGTGTTCGTAGGCGAATCGTACTTATTTTGTGATTCTTGTAAATGTTGAGTCATGGAGAGGCGAAATCAACAACATCATGTTCAGTATGCGTACGATAAGTACTTCTAACTTTGAATATGAGTAGTATAATATTAAAATAAGTATGAATGCGTATTAGTATCAGAAATTATGAGTATGATTTGAATACTCATTGCTGATCTTTGGCAACTATCCCTCAGCAGATTTCTGATTGCCACGAAAAGTTTTTTAAAAAATCTGTCGTTCAGAGTCGACTGTAGGTTTTGACAGTTATGATAAAATTATAACTTACAAAATAAGTGGTGTGAGAAGTTAGGTCGTAATCCTAACTGAAGGGTTGTAATGACCAATTATTCTATATATGTAATAGAATATTTTTAGGGATAGTAGATATAAGGGGTTTTATGTACTAAGCGGCGTAGTTTGCCTTCACATGTCCTATGTTCTTCATTTCATAACTCGAAAATCGGTCTACCGATTTATTCGCTAAAAATATAAGCTTTCTTAATAATATATATAGGATCTTCCAAAAATAACTTGTGGACTTTGACAGTCGATAGCGGCCATTTTGCTGAAACTATGTCCTTCAAAGCAGTTGTCAATTATTCAGTTAAATCACTATGGGTGTATACAATATTCAACAACATGTGTAGATAATGAAGCCGTCGTAGTCTAGTAGGTAGTGTGTTGGCTTATTAGACGTAAAGCCGGGTTCAAACTCCAGGCCAGACATCAAGAAAAAATACAAAAAGTATTTCCTTCGGCGACTTTCTCTCAGCAGATTTCTGGCAAAATCTCTGAGAGTAAATGAAACTGCCATGAAAAGTTTCTCAAAAATCTGTCGTTCGGAGTCGATTTTAAACTGTAGGTCCCGCCACTCATGTATAAAATTAACACACACAACATAAGTGGTGTGAGAAACTAGGTCGTAATCCTGACTGAAGGGATGTAATGACCAATTAAAAAAAGTGCAAATAATGGAATTACTTTATCAAAATGAATGTTCGATTTGGGCAACGTACACCGGTTTCCATTGAAAAACTTATCTTTAGCAAGAGGCCTTTTTCTGGGAGAATGGTTCCGTGAAGAAAGAAAATTGTTTTCTATTTAATCGGATATTTTGCTGCAAGGGCTTCACATTTGTTTTCTTGTGTTTACCCTTTATCTTTGATCTTAAATTCATAACTTGAAATGCATAAACTCCTCCTTACTCTATGTTTTTGATTGAGTGTGCTCATCCGATAATTCCACAAGCAAACGATGTCTCGCATTTATAGTTTTCTTAGCAAAAACGTGGCTCAACAAAACTTTTCGCAAATAATGTTTGTGTTTTAGCTTACTTGCAAAAATGTTTGAATGGTGAAAAAAATTATAATCTGCACAATACAGCCAAACAATGTAGACTGAATTTGAAAGCCCAAGAAATAGTCTTTTAAGTAACGATATTAAGCAACGCATAAGTATAAGTGTCAAACAATAAGACAACGGTTATGAAAACTCTGAAAATTTCACCAAAAAGCACTTCAACAACATTTTGCTATAGAATGTAAATTTTTTATTTGAAGACTTATGACAACACACCATTACACTTTAAAGCAGAAAAAGGAAATTGAAGACAAGCACTAAATAAATGCAAAATTCAAACAAGAATATGGTTGGAATCGGATCATTTAATGGATTTTTCTTCCTTTTTCGTTTTACAAGTTATTGCCTTTATTTTTCAGGTTTCTTATAAGTAGCTTCCAAAAGCAAGTTTTGACTTTGATAACAAAATTGCCAGGAATCATAAGGTACCGGATTCTTCAATAAACGCTTCCTGTCTTCAAATTTAAGTAAAACCAAGTGTAGTTGAGATATTATGCAGTTTTTTTTTTATTCGTATGAAAAACTTATTGGTACCATTATTTGTGGATAGTAAAATCTTTAAAATGTACGAAAAAACCTCTCTGGATGGAGGTGTTTCGAAAGACCGATGTAATTGTTGTGTTAGCTTTGACGACCTCCATGTTTTGTGGCTTATACTTATTCCCTTGGTACTTAAGAAAAAATCACAAGAAAAAGTCTTGTAATGTCAAAGAGGCACGAGTTCAGTGACTAGTTAAACTCACAAGCATAACCTCAACGTGAGATGACCACGGTCCGAAATCGATCGTTGAGAATATACAATATGGCATGAGTTGTGGGGCACATATGTATATAAAATGTATGTGTGAAACCACAAATCGTTGAGGTTCAGATCGTTCAATGTATTGCCAACGAAGTTGGTAATCACCAAACTATTGTGCTCGACAGTGAAAGTGGTGGCTTGCCAACGCCTTTTGCAAAGAAATATGGCCCGATGACGTCGCCAGCTGTAAACCTATTCCAAACTGTAACTTTTTCTCGATTCATTGAATACTGTTGATATCGTCCAATCGTCCTTGTCGATTGGTGTCGTCCAAACAAGTACGCAATCATCCAGAAATTGGTCAAAAAAGTCAGTTGCCAATTGCCTCCAAGCCTCTTTAGCGAACACATGTTGTTGTCTACAGTCAGTCATGCTGATTGGGCAAAATAAACAGAATAAATGACAACCAATTTGACAAATGTAACTTCAACAAGATTGCCGTTATAAATGATCATAGTTCAGAAGCCCGTGTTGGAAGATACGATACCTAAAAGTTTTGAAATGAAATACAACTTGATGAAGGAAGAAAGAGAGAACATACAATTTCTTATGCAGCTGCATTCATACATACATACATACATACATAATTGGCCATTATCACTATTCAGTAATGATTACTGTCTAGCTTCTCACATCACTCATGTTGTGTGTGTTAATTTTGTAAATGAGCGGAGGGACCTACAGTTTAAAGTCGACGCCGAACAACAAATCTTTTGAGAAACTTTTCATGGCAGTTCTATTTGTGCTCAGAGTTTTTGCAAGAAATCTGCTTAAAGGAAGTCGCCGAAGAAATATTCTTTTTCATATTTTCGTTTTGATGTCAAACCTGAGGTTTGAACCGTGGCCTTATGTCTAATAAGCCAACACAGTCCTACTAGACTACGGCGACTTCTTTTTCATATTTTGATACGATGAACAATAGAGGTGGGTGCTTGTAAAATGTTTAACCTTTCACTACAAAATATCAACATAAATGTCAACGGACAATAGTGTTTTTGACTTAAGCTTTTCTTTCCTTAAAAAATGTTTTAGTTTCAGCCAAATAGGTTTAGTTTTTGTACTTTTCTTTCATTTATAGCCGTTGTATTCACGAGCAACATATTTCAATGAAGTCCTCAAAAAGCCACTCGATGCCGAAATTGGTTTTACTCTGCTTTCTTTGTTGACACAGTTGTTAGCTGTCAACAATGTATTGCCACTAAAAACGTTTTTTTTAGGTTGAATCTTTTTGCAAACGGATTTGTGACACTTTTCGTTGAGCATTTGAATGTAAAATTGGTTTTAACAGTTGATTGCATAGGTTTACAATATTTGGTTTGACGTTGCAATTAATTTTTTTTTTTTAAATACAAAGAAAGAAATAAAAAGAAAAAATGTGTTATAAAATTGCAAAACAAGTAATATTTAAAAAATAAGAATTTTCTCGAATTCTTTTTTCTAAAAAATTGCTCAATCCCTGTCCTAAGAGTCGCTGCAGTCTAACAATCATGTAAGTCTAGGTACAACGTTGACCTAAATTTTTATGTTAGGAAATTGACCAATTCTATACCCTGTACCCTGTTGGAAGATTCGATTCAAAAAATTATTTTTAAAGGGGCATTTAAACGTTTAAATTTAAAAAGACAATAAAACAAAAACGGTTTGAAATTTTGCCAAATTAATTTTTGTTGTTGTGAAGATTTGGAAGATGCAGACTATGAAGATACAGGCCATGATGTAGTACCTACTAGAATATAGCCTAGAATTGTGGTATTTTGTATATTCCTTTTAGGTTAGGATATCTCGAAAAATTAAACATTTTTAGAAATCCATCAGTATTGTCATATCATAGCTTAATTCCTAATTAATTCCAAATTAATGAAGTATACCTTCTTTTTAATTGAATTTGAAATATATTACTCATACGCATCATATTAAATGTACTGGCACTAGTTACTGTGAAAAGTATGCAGTAAAAAATCTTCGATTTTGTCATAATATGAAACTAATGGAATTAAATATCACTCATACGTCACATATGTACTTGTCATGAATGAATTTTACATATTAAATGTGAGCATAATGTGAGTAAATATAATTAGCGGGTGATTTAAAAGTTTAAATTTAAAAATGGAAAGAAACAAAAATGGTTTGAAATTTTGCCAAATTTATTCTTTTGTTGTGAAGTATAATTGTTTCGGTTAGAAATGGAATATTATTTCATTAATATGGCTGCCGAGGCTGGCCTTACTGTACCCCAATCTATTGCAACAATTTTCATGAACTTTTTCGAGTGTATGGGTTCGTATCAAATTCTTCAAATGTTCAGTTGTTCCTGGCTTGTAGGCATAACACTTTTTAACAGCGCCACACGGAAAATTTTCCAACAGTGTCAAGTCGCAGCTTCTTGGAGGCCAATCACCATCACAATTTCGGCTACTTAAATAACTATAAAACGATTGAGGCTTAAGTTATGGGACAAGTTGCACCATTCTGTTAAAACCAAACATCGGTCATATCAATACCATGAAGAGAGGATACAAAAAATCATATTGCGATTGATGTCCCCATTGAACGTAAGAGTTGCGCCGTCCAAATTTTCAAAGAAATATGGGCCAATAATGCCTCCGCTCTAAAAGCCCTAACAAACAGTCACTTGTAATGGGTGCATTGGGTTCTGAAGGACCAATAAATCTCTAGGTTGCTAATGCATAAATCGCTTCATTAAGTTTAGTAGAGGTAATATACTGAATTTTGTTACAGAATAGAATTTTCTTAAAAAATCTGTCGTTCGGAATGGACTTTATGGACTTATGGATAATTAACACACACAAAATAAGTGGTGTGGGAAGCTAGATTGCAATCCTGATTGAAAGGTTGTAATGACCATTTTTGTATGTATGTACTATGTAGGAGGTTTCAAATTTCCTCGAAAAAATCTAATCAGAAAGCCGTCTAGACACCATAGTTGTGTCAGCCTGTTACTTCTCTTAATTAAGACTAAAAATCAATGGAGTTAATACTAAATTCAATGTATTGGACGAATACCATTTCATAAGCACAACAATGGCATCTCTATCGTTCTAGAGCCTGCTACTATGAATAATAAAAACCAATTATTAAAAGAATTTCTGTTTCAAAATTTAATATATTTATCTATATTAAAAGGAAAAGAGAAAATATTACAATTAATCACTCACAATATGACAAAAAATATTTTAATTTAGTTTTCATAAAAATATTTGTTTTTTGAAATAAATTCCAGGTCATTAAAGCGACATAAGCGCTTTATAAAATAACAAAATTAAAATGAATATTGGAAATATTATTTGATTGAACAACTAAAAATTTTTAAAATGAAAACGGAAATGTAGAGGCTATGAATTCAAATGCATCGAACTCTTTTGTGCAAACTCTTAATTTGTTTTTTTTTTTAATTTAAAATTTTTTAAAAGTAACACCATAGAAATTATGTTTTAAAAAAATATATAAAACTTTTATACAAAACATTTTATTTATAATTGAATTTATAAAAGGAAATAGTAAAATGAAATTAAATTAATTCTGTATACAAACAAACAAGCCACCAGACAAACAATAAAACAATTTTTTTTGTTGCCTTTTCAGTTACGTTCACTCTTAATATTTTTATTTCGAAAAACCAAAATAAAAACAATAAAATAAATAGGAACCCTCTAACTGAACAAAAAAAATGCTACACAGCAATAGACTTGACAAAATAAGAGCGCGCACAACAAAGTCACAAAAGGAAAGTTGGTGTGAAGTTTCAGAATGAAAAAAAGCAGTCATCTAGAACCACTATTAACGACAAATGGCAAAAAAATAAATAAAAAATCTTTTAAGTTCACAGAAGTAAAATAACATTTACTTCGTTAGGATTCTTACCTCCCAGCAATGTACAGAAGCGAACAAAATAACATCACACAATATATACGTACATACATACGTTCATACATTATTGGTCATTACAACCCTTCAGTCAGAATTACGAAGTCGATTCCGAACGACAGATTCTTGAGAATTTTTTCGTGTCAATTATATTTGACCTCAGAGTTCTTGCCAGAAGACTACTGAGGGAAAGTCGCTGAAAGAAATAACTTTTCACGTTTCGTTTTGTTCGTGATGTCTTAGCTGGAATCTGAACAGCGGGCTCTTGTCTAATAAGCTAACACTTTACCTACTAGTCGCTGGCGACTTTTAATGAATTTAACAAATTTTTTCAGTTACCAAATTTAAATTCTGTTTATATTTTGTGGTATTTCAATTGCTTAAAATAAATTGTTATTTAATACCTACCATCTTAATAGAATGCGTACTTCTGTAGACTTAAAAAATAGACATTTTAGAACTATTCTTCTATTTTCTGTATAGAATTTTCAACAAGCAATGATCAGAACATAAATTCGTATTTTTTGCACAAACATTCTTGCAGCAAAAGACATGAGGACTATCAATCCAAAGAGAAGATAAAAAAAGTTTTCTTGTTTAACATTTCAATAACTTAATAAACATCCTTACACTCAATACAGAATATTGGCATTGCTTTCAGGGATATATCTGTTAAAGGAAACCACAATACATTGACAGCATACGCATAAAAGCAATGGTTATGTTTAAACCACTTCTGAAACTGAAAACTTAAGTTATTTAAGAAATTGTGTTCTTTTTAAAGAAAACCAGAATAAATTTTTTTAACTTTTTTCTTTGATGGTCACAACAGAGGTTTACGAAGAACTTAGGCAAAGTTATGACACAGTTTCATAAGAGTATTTAGAAAATTTATGTAAAAGTATCATGGTTGACAGGATAATTTCTTGGGTTGTCTTTTTTATTTCTTATCAAATATTTGTATGAGAGTGTATACTATATTCCAAAGTTTTATGTTTTCGTAACACACTAACAAATTTTTATATTTACCAAGTCAAGTAACAGAAGCCCTTATGCATTAAAATAAAAGAATGGCAGCAAGACTACTGCCACAAATCCGTCAAAATTTGAAAACACATGTTCTTTGATCTTAAGAAATTGTTTTTATCCTAACGAATCAGGATTTTTATTATTCATTATTCATTTCCATACATAGTACATACGCTGGTCCGAAAGAAATCGTCACCAACTCGCCCTGAATCTGAACGAAATTAGAAATTCTCTTTCAAGTATTTCCAGGGCTACTGCATACAGGCATATAGCATGAGTTCGTACGAGAGAGTTTCAGCTACCTATTGAGGCCATAGTAATTCAGTCCGGGGACAGGCCGACGTTTTCGGTCAGAGCCAGAGCCAAAGTAAAAAAATCCTCGAATATATGTTGTCTACCAAATGTTTAATACATCGTTTTGACCCCTATTCGCTGCCAGATTAATCATGACGAACTCCGTTCTATGACACTATAGGCAGTGATGCTTGATATGCTCGATAACATCGGTATTGTCTGCGCAATCAAATACACTACAAACTTTTGTAAAAAATAGTTCCATTGCGATGAACTTCCATCTTTTGCGTAACATTCTGCATGTCGTCGTTGAAGAAATCGCATAATAAGGTGTCGTTTGTGAAACATAGCACGGTTATGAAGATTGCGTGAAGTTATTTCCTTCCTCGGAGGAGCTGCAGGCGTTGCTCAATATTATACTCAGACATTGAGTCAATATGGCTATTCTTTATCACTTTATGGAATACTGTTTAAGGCCGACAAAAATTTCTTGTATTCCAACTTAACCGGGATAGAGAACACTGAAGCTTCATGCACGTTGCAAGCTTTATTTGGATTCGGTGCAGCATATTTTTAATACTGTAATTGAAGTCGTCATCGTCTGGTAAAGTGTTGTAACCATTTTGGAGTTATCATCGTTACAGGACAATGCTCTGGGCTTGAAATATTCGGTGAAATGCTTTAATTGTATTGTAAAACTTTCTATAATCATTACTACTCCTGTGCAATTCTATTTTCGGTCTCGCCACAGTGCAGTCGGTAAGCTGGGTTTGCTTATCAGATAAGAGCTTGTGGTTAAGCCCTAGTCAGTCATCTCGAACAAAACGAAATATGAAAAATATTTCTTTCCGCGTCTCAACAGTCTTCTAACAAAAACTCTGATTTTCCAGAAATCTAAGACAATATTTTGTATATTTTGAGCGCCAGCGGTCAATTTTATTTAAATTTTGTTTTCAAAATGTAAAGCAAGCAAGTTGATTTGGATTTTTGTTTAAAGCTACAGTGAGTATCAAAAGAAACTGTACATTAAATAATATACATTAATAAGTTGCCGTTATTTTTATTTTAAAATTGTTTCATTATCAGTTTTTAAAATAGAAACAAAAAAAAATATCAATATTGTAAAATTTTTTCGGGCATTCTTCTCAAGTGGTAAAAGTTGAGTTTGATGATTGCTAGAATTTTATCCATAGTGTTCTTTTGACGCTTACTTACTTACTTACTTAATTGGCCATTAACAATCCGATTAACGGATTTCGGCCTGCCGCAACACCTCTGCTTCTTGCGCGCATACGCCAGTCGGACACACCAATCGATGGCAGAGCTTCCTCGAGTTGGTCCTTCCAACGCATACAAGGTCGTCCTCTTCGCCGACTTCCGCAGATCCCCGCATCAAATATCCGTCTCCATTTCGAACGACATGGCCGAGACAGCGCAGGCGCTGAATATTAATACGCTGCATAACTTCTATGTCGTTGAGGAGCCCATACAGATCACTGTTGGATCGGATGCGGATATCATCGCCAACTCCCACTGGACCGAAGATCTTACGTAGGACTTTTCTCGCGAATACTCTCAAGGCTGTTGCGTCAGTGCTTAATAGGATCCATGTCTCTGCGCCATAAAGAAGCACGGGTAGGATGAGTGTCTTCTAGAGTATTAGCTTTGTCGTACAAGAGAAGTCTTTGCTACTCAATTGCCTATTGAGACCATAGTAGCACCTGTTGGCAAGAGTGATACTGCGCTTGATCTCCAGACTGACATCATTTTAGAAAGTATAGTTATTGGAAGTAATCTGAGAATCAATGCGCCGCACGTCGCTACTTGTCGCTAATATATACTTTGTTTTGCCCTCATTTACTGCCAGCCCCATCTTAGTAGACTCCCTTTTTGACGCTAACTGTATATAAGATTCCGATTTAATGTGAAAGACTTTTTTTCTTAATTATAATTTTATAATAAATCACATGCGATATTTTATGTATTGTCAATTACATTTTAAGATACATTTCTGTTTTTAGATACACCACATACAAATTGATTACAAACCTTTTTTAATTAAATTTTAGCACATTTGTATAAATCTATAATGTATTACTGTTTACGGTTGTTATTCTAATTGAAACTAGAAAATACAAAATAAAAATTTTTGATAATACTACCAACATTTATGCAAAAGTATAAAATAAATCAAATCATAAACACAATTCACCCTGAACTAAAAACAATAAAAAGGTAAAACTGTTTTGATTATTTTCGACCATGTTTTTCTAATAATGAAAACGAGAGAAACTTAATTTTAGCATGTGTACTATAAAAAAATCAAACAAATATAATAACAAAAAAATGAACATATTTTTCTATAGTACCTTTATTTGATTTAAACTATACAGTTGCGTGCAAGTAATTAAGGACACGATACTAATATGTGAGCTTGAAGCAAATAATACCAGAGGTTTTATGATTTATTTTATGTTTTTGGTTTTGTAGAACGTTTCTTAATAGGGGGTTCGAAGATTTCAATTAAAATAAAAGAAATCCTATAATTTTTTTCTCTTTTCTTTGATTTTACTCTTAAAAAAATTATTTACGAAATAATGTATCCTTTGGGAAGATCTACTTTCCTTGATAGTTTTTTTTAACTATTTTTTTAATAAAATATGTTTACGTGTATGTATTGTACGCCAATTTTTTAAGGAGTACTTTGTCTCACATTTTGCTTTCAAAATTAAATTTAATCCCAAGACATCTGAATGTTAAATGTTCAATGGCACACGACAACTAAATTGAAACATTAGATCGAAAAATGAAATCCGAGGATATCAAAATTTATTTGGAGCTGTTCTAATATTAGTAGCTTTATACATTCGACAAGCCCTTTCAGTTTATCTCAAATTTAACAGCTGCTGCTGCAATAAATGCGTGTTTTAACCTATAAAATACGACAGGACATTTATACATTCATTATAAATACCTACTTAACATATTGTTACGTTTTTACCTTTTAAAAACGTTTAAAATATGAGCTTGTAGATTGGAAATAAAAAAAAATAAATCTGTATTTAGTTTTAATTAAAATTCTTTATTATTCGCACAGTTCTGTGTGCCACTATTCACAACTTTATGTAAACAACAATAATTGATTTGTTTGTTATTCCTCTGTTTATACCCTTTGCATAAGCAATAACAATTACTAGACAATTATTCGACAGATATTTGTTACGGAGATCTTCAAACCACGATTACTCTCTTCAAACACATCGCGTCTTCACACAAGTCGGACTGAACTTCACTAACTCACTTGCCTGCAATGCCTTTTATATGGTAGAGTAAACTGTCTGATGAATGTTCTTGAATGTGAATGTTCGTGGCTTCGCCTTCTCGGGATCTCTATAAATGTGAACATCGTTGTTTCATTATTGTTGTTTGTGTATTTTGTTTACATTTATTCTTGTAGTGTTTGTTGTTGTAGTTTTGTTTATAATTTTAATATTAAGCGATGTAAGAGCAAAATACCAGTATCTAGATTCTTCATTTTCGTAATTGGTCATTACAACCCTTCAATAAGTATTACAATCTAACTTCTCACGCCACCCATGTTGTGTATGTTAATTTTCTACTTGAGAGTCGGGAACTACAATTTAATATCGGGAAATAATTTCATGACAATTTTATTTACTCTCAGGGTTTCTGCCAGAAACCTGCTGAGAGGAAGACGCCGAAGTAATTTTTTTGCATATTTCGTTTTGTTGGAAATGTTTGACATGGGGCTTGAAAAGTGGCTTCAGGTCTAATAAGCCAACACACCCCTACTAGACTACGACGACCTTAATACATGGTAACCATAAATTTGTGGTTGCCGAAAAATATTTCATACGGAAATAAGATATTGAAATGTTGATTGACAACTAAACTAGATTTCGGTTGACATTCCTAATCGATGCATAATAATCAACGCTAATATGCAACGTGCAATTACAAACTGATTCATGAACTGAAACATTTTCAAGAATCATGAATACCTAGTTCACTGACAATATGAATTGTTTTTCTTGATTGCCTGGATAGCCTGGACGATCGATAGAAGATCTTGTATTTTAACATTGTGAACAGTGTAGAATCTGCTGTAGTTCAGTGGGTAGTGCGTTGGTTCAAACTCTAGGTCAGACTTCCCCAACAAATTGAATGTTGAAAAAAATTTCTTCGGTGATTTCCTTTCCGCTGATTTTTGGTAAAGACTCTGGGAGTAGGTAAAATTGCTATGAAGAATTTCCCAAAAATCTGTCGTTCAAAGTCGACTTTAAACTGTACGTCCCGTCACTCATGCATAAAATTAACACTGATTAAATTAATCCTGACTGAAGGGTTGTAATGACCAATTAAGGAAGTAAATAAGTAGAACTGTATGTTGATTTTGCTTGCGTTGGCAAATCGTGTTTTTTGTCTATTTTAGTGAATATATCTATAACTAACAAAAATGTTTCAGTTCTAAGAAAATTATTTTGCTAGTAAAATCCCCAATCATTCAAAATGATTTCATTTTTAAAATAAACACGGAAACGTATATTATTGTATTGACCAGTAGCATCGATTGGGTTACTCTGGTACTAGTATATTGTATTGGTAGATAAAAATTTATTAAATTGCTCCGATATTCTTTTTTTTTTATTATGAATAACACAAGGCTACCTCTGTATATCGCGGATGCATAAAATTTAATGTTGAATACGTGGCAAGTGGAAAGACCAAAAATTTATTCGTTTTGGTAATGGTAAGCGACTAAGGGAAAACTTCATGTCAACTGTGGTTATATGCTCATCTTAATTTCATACTCACTACGGAACCCTACGCAAAAATATTCACGCTACACATATATTTATATTGTATATCGCATGTGCATATATATAATCGTGCGTTATTGTGTTCATACAGAATGTGATGTTTTTTGAAATTCTTTATATGACACAGAAATGAGTGAAAAAGAGATGACCTGTAGACAAACCAAGTAAACGGCATTAAGGGAAACATTTCACACGCTTGTCAGTTTAATGTCCAAAGTTTTGTCTCATTTTCTTCAACTGTAATGCATATTAATAAAATGCTTATGGGAACATGTCTTCCAGCTGAAGCAGCCACAAACTGCTTACAAATGCAACAGAGATACACATGTCACTATCACTTTGAAATATTATTTTAGTTCTTGTGCCAGTGTAAGTGTGGTAAGTGGGTTGGTGCATATATAGTTTTGTAAATAGTGTTGAGCTTTGTTTTTTATATTTTTTATATTGTTACGATTTTTACCTTTTTAAAAATTTTTAAAATTTGAGCTCGTAGATTGCAAATAATTTAAAAACAAATTTGTGTTTAGTTTTAATTAAAATTCTTTATTTCTCGCAGAATTGTGAGTGCCACTGTTCACAACTTTATATAAACAACAACAATTGCTTTGTTTGTTATTCCTCTGTTTACACCCTTTGCATAAACAATAACAATTACTAGTCAATTGTTCGACAGATCTTTGTAACAGAGATTACTCTCTTCAAATACACCGCGTCTTAACACAAGACTGACTGCCTTTTATATGGCAGAGTAAACTGCCTGATGAATGTTCTTGAAGGCGAATGTTCGTAGCTTCACCTTCTCGATCCTTCCTTTAGTTAACGGCAAGTTGTATTAATGGCCCTTAGAGTTTTTGCCAGAAATCTTTTGGAGATGTCTGTTCTGTGGTTTGCACCGTGGCCTTACATCTCATAAGCCAACACACTACCTACTAGACTACGACGACATCTACTTCAACGACATGTACAAATAATAAAAATTTTATTATTAAAATGGGTGTTGGCTATAAATTTCTATAATTTTCATCGAAAAATCATATTCAGCACTGGGGCCCATGAGCCTGTAAGAGAGTCCATTACATCCTCAAGAAGTCACTGTTTGATATGAATGTTTGGCTGGCGGTCTTAACGGTTTGTAATTCTTTGAGAACGACGTTGGCCATGTTATTACTATCAACGAGGAGCAGCCTAAGTCAATTTTTACCCAAAAGATCAGCAACATAACTACCGTACCAGTAAATTTGTATAGAGACTTTTTGTGCATTTTTTTCTTATTAAATTTCTTTATCTCTATTTTTTGAAGTCTCCGTAGTCTAGTAGGTAGTGTGTTAGCTTATTAGACGTAAAGCCCGGGTTAGTATCCCAGGTCAGACATCAAAACAAAAATAAAGTATTTCTTCGGCGACTTCCTCTCACCATATTTCTAGCAAAAACTCTGAGAATAAATAAAAATTGCCATGAAAAGTTTCTCAAAAATCGACTTGAAACTGTAGGTCCCGCCACTCATGCATACAATTAACACACACAACATAGCTGGTGTGAGCAACTATGTCGTAATCCTGACTGAAGGGTGTAATGGCCAATTATTAATGTACGTATGTATGGTCTCTGTTTTGATGTTGTTACCAGAAGAACTTTAATTTACGTTTTATTTTATATTAAGTGACTACAATGAATGAAAGCTACTTGTTTTTTATTGTTTTTTAATTATTTAAGTAGATGTACAACAGATCAGCAGTGAGCATTCAATAAGATGAGTAGATTCAAATCATGCTCATAATTTCTGATACTTATAGGCATTCATACTTATTTTAATATCAAACTCATACTACTCATATTTAAAATTTGAAGTACTCATTGTACTCATACTCAACAATACTCATGATGTTGTTGATTTTGACTCTCCATGACTCAACATTTACAAGAATCACAAAATAAGTATGATTCGCGTACGAACCCTACAATACTCACTAGAAAGTTAAGTGTTTGCTTTGATTGCTGTTTTTTTCTTTTTCTTTTTTTTGTAAATGCAACGACAACTAAGACTGTAAATTTTGATGAATGATTCAAATCACTCGAATCATTTAGGAGTATTATAAGTATTTTTCTAAATTTATGAATCTGAATGAGTAGGCGTATGAATCAAACATATTTCGAATGTTATGAGTTTGCTGTCAACATTCTACTCATACTCATTGTAATATATGCTTATAAATCAACGTTGCAGTGAATACGAATGAATGAGAATAGTTAAATTTCAATATTTTTGACTTACTTATATTCCAAATTTCATGAGTACTTATGAGTAGCTGAAAAACGATTCATTACTGATCTCTGATATACACTGACTTTTTAGGCCTCGTGTAAATATAATAAAACCTGGAGTTGATTAATTACAACACAAAAAAAAAAATTTAAACTTAACCTCACATTATTTAGTAATTATTCTAAATTAAGAATTACTCCGACGCTAAGTGCTGTGTTGAAATAATGGACAAAAATTAAATTAAACATGAATTTAATAAGAGCACTTAGCATGCGAGGGTTTTTACTTTTTTATGTTTGAGGTTTTCAGTTGCTCTATAAACTTTTTTGCGTATTATTTAAGGATAATTACTCATTGTGCTACAACATATAAATACGATACAGTCGGGCAGGTAAAAAAACATAAAAAAAAAAAAATACTATAATTAAAGGTAGCGGATAACTAACATAAAACCTGGAAAGTATAAGATATGGCCGAAGTTTAAAATCTCTACCTTATGTACGGCTAACTAAAGACTTAGAATGTCTAGGTTAGGTTAGGTACTGCGACGAACCGTCTTAAAGGAAGGAAGATATGCCACAATTCCATCCGGGGGAACCCGGAGTTCAAAATAAATCAATCAATAAGATATCAGAAAATGATGAGTCAAAAATCGTTGTCTCTTCGTGATAAGAAAAGGTCACTAACACAAGAGCTGAAAGACAGTCTCTTGCTCCTCCTAAAATCCACATCTCCAACAGCACTCAATTGCCGTAATGATGAGCCTTTTGGAATGCCTACCAATAGCACAGTTTCCCGTAAGAATCCCTACTGTTCGACAGATGGCCATGAGATTAAAAAACAGAAGTGAGAGCTTAGCAATCTTGCACATACCCTCCTCCTGCCAACGAGATTGATCTTCTCTCTTATATGTTACGATACGATTTAAAGGCCGAAGTGAGTCAGTCCCCTTCTGTCTTGCTGCCAACAAGATTGAGGTTCCCTATAATGAGTATGAATAATATATAAGTTAACTAAAGCAATCGGATTATCTACATATGTCTTGTAACATGTCACAGATAATGAGCTCTGTTCCAGCTCTGGCCAGCTCATCAGCAATGCAATTTCCAACGATATCCCCATGTCTCAGAACCCATGTAAAAGTTGCCTTTGAATGATTGGAAATTTCGCTAAGAAATCCTCTGCTTTCATAGGCTAGGACCTACATTGAGACTACTTTCGTTAAATACTCTGTCGCAGCCTGGTTGCTTGAGTAAATCAAGGGATTTATCAGGCGAAATCCCCTCACTCAACAAGCATTGCGGAGCTTTCAAAATTGCCATGACATATGCATGGAAAACATAGCAGACGTCAGGCAGCCTATAAGAAAGTTCAATATTAGAAGACTTTATTATTATATAACTTGTCGCTCATCTTAAAGCCATCAGTGTAAACTTGAAGAATGCCCTTCGGAACTTAGGAATCTCTAGCTAATCTATTGACTATACCCGGTCGCTCATTTTAAAGCCATCAGTGTAAACTTGAAGGATGCTCTTGGGAACTTAAGAATCTTAAGCTTTGAAGTTTCTAGTGAGAAATTAAAAGTCGAATGTTTTATTCAGAAAGGTCTAATGTTCTAAAGTGACTATGTCTTCCAAGAATATCAGCATATTCATAGTCCAGGTTGGTCCACGTTTTGACTATACCGCCACCATCCAACGCCAGCTGCTCTAAAATGAGGTCTGAGGGGAGCCAATTAAGTATAGAAAATAATGCCATGGTTGGAGTGGAACAGAGTGCACTGGTGATCAGAACGTGGTGTACGAATCAAGCTCGAATCCTGACTGAAGGGTTGCAACTACCAACTATGTGTGTATTCTACTCATGCACACAAATTTAACTTTTTTAAGTTACCAAAAATAAAAAACTGTGGCATGTTTTAATACGTGCATATGTTGCATTGCATTAAAAAACTGAATGAGATCGACATTTTACAACTTTAAAACGTGGCTAATTACAAATTTTTCGTTGTTGGTTTTGCTGTTCATACCAAACATTTTGTAAGAAAAACAAACACTACAACAAAATGTATAACAATTTTTTTTTGCATGTTAACTCATGCCTGCACAAACAAAATTACCCAAATCACTAGCTATTAGCGTGATTATAGCCAACCATTAAAACAGTGAAATTGTACCAAAAACAATATATAAATTGCGGCCACTACACAACAGCAACAATTAAAAAAGGGTTTACCACAACTACGAAAGTTACAACAACTAGGACAATGTTAATAAACAACAAACATTTCACAAAGAAAAAGAAAAAGTGTGCTTTGGTAGGTAGCTATTGTGCTAGTCTACTAGTGCGTTCAAAGTCTATCAGAAGCTTTGGCCCATTACGTACACCGAGCGATATGGTCTTAAGTTCTTAGCATGTAATTATGACTTACTTAGCACACGATATAGTGAAGCAATTGAAAGGCAAGTTGACTGAGCAATTAATCTTATCTTTCACGCCACTCCAAGGCCATAGGTCTAGATCTCAATGTCCCTTATGTGCAGGGACATTACTTTGGTGGAAATACACTCACACATACATAGTTGATCATAACAAAAATTTCGCAAGAAAACGACTTAGTTTTTCACACCACTTACGTTGTGTGTAAATATTATACATGAGTGGTGGCATGAGAAACTTTTCATGTCAATTTTATTTAGTATCAGAGTTTTAGAAGTCACCATGGTCTAGTAGGTAGTGTGTTAGCTTATCAGACGTAACGCCACGCTTCAAACCCCAGGTCAAACATCAAAACGAAAATATGAAAAAATATTTCTTCGGCGACTACCTCTCAGCATATTTCTGGAAAAAACTCTGAGAGTTAATAAAATTGCCATGAAAAGTTTTTCAAAAATCTGTCGTTCGGAGTAAGCTTTAAACTGTAACTCCCGCCACTCATGTAAAAAATTAACACACTCAATATAAACGGTGTGAGAAGCTAGGTCGTAATCCAGACTGAAGGGTTGTAATGACCAATTAAGGAAGTAAATAAGTAGTATGTTGTTGCTTTTAGTTGCTTTGGAAAACCGTGTTCTTTGTCTATTTAAGTTAATATATATAGATAACCAACAAACATTTCTCAGTTCTAAGAATATTTTTTTGTCAGTAAAAATTCAAATTATTCCAAATGATTTCATTTTTAATAGAAATACAGAAACGTATATTATTGTGTTGACGAGTAGCACCGATTGGTTTACTCTGGTAGTAGTATATTGTATTGGTAGATAAACATTAATTAAATAGCTCCGATATTATTTTATTATTATGAATAATACAAGGGTATCTTTGTTTATTGCGGATGCATAAAATTTAATATTGAATACGTGCCAAGAGGAAAGACCAAAAAATTTTTCCTTTTGGTAATGGTAAGAGACTCAGAGAAAAGTTCATGTTAACTGTTGTTATGTTCTCATCTTTATCTGACTATGGAACTGTACACAGAAATAAACACACTACACATAAATAGTATACATATATACCCGTGCGTCGTTGTGTGCATACAGAATGTGATGTTAGTGAAATTCTTTATATGACACAGAAATGAGTTGCAAAGAGGCGATCTGTAGACAAACCAAGTAAATGGCATTAAGGGAAACATTTCACATGCTTGCCAGTTTAATGTCCAAAGTTTTGTCTCCTTTTCAACTGTAAAGCCTATTAAATAAATGCTTATGGGAACATGTCTTCCAGCTGAAGCAACCAAAAACTCCTTACAAACGCAACAGACGTACACATGTCACTATCACTTTAAAATGTTATTTTAGCTCTTGTGCCAGTGTAAATGTGGTAAGTGTGTTAGTGCATATGTAGTTTTGGAAATAATGTTGAGTTATTTTTCTTTAATTTAGTTTTTTATATTTTTTATATTGTTAAGATTTTTACATATTAAAAACGTTAAAAATATGAATGTTGATGGTTTCGCCTTCTCGAGATTTCTATAAATGTAAATATCGTTGTTTCATTATTGTTGTTTGTGTATTTTGTTTACATTTATTCTTGTAGTGTTTGTTTTTGTATTTTTGTTTACATGTTTACCACTTGTGCCACTGTTCACAACTTGATGTAAACAAAAACAATTGCTTCGTTTGTTATTGTTCTGTGTACACAGTTTGCATAAACAATAACAATTACTAGACAATTGTTCGACTGATCTTTGTAACGAAGATCTTCTTCTTTTGTTTACATTTGTTCTTGTACTTTTGTTTACTTGTTTACCATTTTTTGTGCTGGTATTTATTGTTATATTACGCAGTGCGATAATTTGTAAACAAGTTCATAATTTTGTTTTTGTAGCTCTTGTTTATATTTTTAATGTTAAACTATGTAAAAGCAAGACACCAGTATCTAGATTTTTTCATTTTCGTAACAATATGTATGTGTTGAAATTTTGTTTTAGAGTAATGGTAGCTGAGCAGTTAAAGGAAATAAGATGCTTAAAGTCATTTTTCTCGATATTCTTGAAGGGCATTGTATTCTTACTAGGAAAATAAATTACACCAGGAAAAAAGAATAGTGAATAGTAAAACTTCAGCGGTAGGTGCAGCTCAAGAACCAATTTCATTTGCAACACATTGTATAGTTTACTGGACAAACGACCAAAAATGGATAAACCCTACGAGATTAATATAACGTAACATAATTGGTAATCCAGGGTTGAGACAGTCAGGATTAAGACCTAGCTTCTCAAACCAATTATGTTGTGCGAAACGTACAGTTTAAAATCGATTCCCAACGACTGATTTTTCATTGCAATTTTATTTAATCTCAGAGTCTTTGTCTCACGCCTAATAAGCACGTTACCTACTATATTATGATGACTTCGATACAGATAAATACCACTTAAGTAATATAGAAAGTTTAGAGAATAAATCCGTATAAGCACACACAGTATGCGGTAAAGTAACACGAAATTAAAATCCAGTGTACCGGCCATAGACCGATGGACTTGAGTGATTGCTTTGTCACTGGAAACATATGCTAAGGTCTAGCGATCATCGCATCATGTTCTGATCTGACTGTTCAATATTTTTCCACCCATAGTTACTGATGATGTGTATTAATTTGGAGTTTCTGATTCGAGATAAAATGTAGCAACTAACAAAATTGGCTGCAGTTGCTTGCCCCAAATGGGAGTTTAACTGTACGTGGGAGTGAACATTTAAAACATTTTGTCGCAGTCTCCAAAGAGAGATCAAAAGCATACCTATTGCAAAAATTATTATTATCGGCAAATATTACAAAAGATTTGAAAAGAAGATATTTAACAAAAATAAGAAACAAAGCTGTGTACAGAACAGGACATTGACGTTATCCAGAACTCATATGATGGAATATAGAATACAGTGTGAGTCCAGAGAAATCTCGATGTTGAAAGAAGCACAACAATAAGCGTCCGTAAAATGCCTACAGTTAGAACCTGGCTTGAAGAACCTACATCCTGAGTCTAAGTTTTTTCTGATTACTTTGATAAATCACTATGGACAGATGTAACAGATGACAAGTGTAAATAATAACATTGTTTTATTAAAAAGGCTGTTGGCAATTAAATCAAATTTTCATCGAAAATTCATCTTCAGCGATGAGACAGTCACAGTTTGGTGTGGATTATTGACTGACGGCCTAAACGGCCCGAACTTCTATGAGAACGAAGGTCTTTTTGTTCCTTTCATCACTGTCATTTGGGAGAGAATTTGAAACGCAAGGACTACCCTACCAGTAAATTTGTGTGCATACTTCTTCGTGCATTTTTATTTTGCTGTTGTTACCAGGAAAACTAACTTTAAACTACGTTTTATCTAATATCAGGAAACTAATAGATGTAAAATGAGTAAAAGCTATCTGACGTTAAAATATTTTTTTTTTATTTGTTTAAGTTTGCGTACACGGACTTTTAAGGTCCTGTGTAAATGTAATAAAATCCGGAGTTGATTAATAACAAAAAAAAATAAAAAAAATATAAAACTTAAAATTAAAAATTACCCTACGCTAAGTGCTGTGTTGAAATAATGGACAAAAACTAAATTAAACATGAATTTATAAGAGCACTTAGCGTGTGATAGTATATACTTTTTATGCTTGAGTTTTTCAGTCGCTCTTTACGTATTATTTAAGAATAATTACACATTGTGCTAAAACATATAAAATACGATACAGCCAGAGTGTATCAACACCGGACAGATAAAAAATAAAAACAAATAAAAAATACTATAATTAAAGGTAGCAGATAAATGGCATAAAGTTAGAAGTAAGTTAGAAGATATGTCCGAAATTTAAAATCTCTACCTTATGTACGGCTAACTAAAGACTTAGAATGTCTAGGTTAGGTTAGGTACTGCGGCGAACCGTCTGAAAGGGATATCCCACAATTCCACAGGGGCTTTAAACATCACATAGAGAAAGCCAACCCGAGTTAAAAACAAATCTTGCAATTATTAGATATCACAAAATGCGGAGTCAAAAATCGTTGTCTCTTCATAAAAAAAGAGCACTAACACAAGATCTAAATGACAATTTCTTCCTCCTCCTTAGACCCACATTTCCAACAGCAATTTTGGAATGCCTACCAAAAGCACAGTTGCCCGTAAGAATCCCTACTGTTCGATAGATGGCCATGCGATTAAAAGACAGAAGTGAGTGTTATTCATAAATTTCCAGCAGAGTTTAGCAATATTGCACGTACCCTCCTCCTGCCAACGAGATTGAACTTCCCTATAATAAGTTACGGTACGATTCAAAGGTCGAAGTGAGTCAGTCCTCTTCTGTCTTGCTGCCAACGAGATTAAAGTTCCCTATAATGAGTATGAAAAATATCCAAGTTAACTTAAGCAATCCTGTCCTGTAACATGTCAGAGATTATAAGCTCTGTTTCAGCTCTTGCCAACTCATAAGCAATGCAATTTCCAGCGAAATCCCCATATCTCGGAAACCATGTAAAACTTGCCTTTGAATGATTGTAAATTTGTCTGAGAAATCCTTTGCATTCATGGACAAGGACGAACATTCAGACTACGTTCGTTAGGCACTTTATCGCAACCGGGCTGCTTGAGTAAAACAAGGGATTTATCAGGCGAAATCCCCTCATTCAACAAGCATTGCGGAACTTTCAAAATTGCCATGACAACCGCTTGGAAAACGTAGCGGTCGCCAGGCAGCCTGTAAGAAAGTTCAATATTAGAAGACTTTATTATTATATAATCTATCACACATCCTAAAGCCATCAGTGTAAACTTGAAGGATGCCCTTGGGAACCTAGGAATCTTTAACTTTGAAGTTTCTAGTGAGAACGCAAAAGTTCTAATGTTTTATTCAGAAAGTTCTAACGTTCTAAAGTGACATGTCTTCCAAGAATAACAGCATGTACCTAGTCTAGGTTGGGCCACATTTTGTATATACTGCCACCATCCAACGCCCGCTGCTCTAAAATGAGGTTAGATGGGAGCCAATTAAATATAGAAAATAATGCCGTGGTTGGAGTGGAGCAGAGTGCACTGGTGATCAGAACCAATGAGCCTGTGTACCAGTCGCTCGCCTGTAGTATTGCTATTTGCTTACCGTTGACCAGACATTTACACCATAGAGCAAAGTTGGCTTTTACAGAATCCGATAGATTGATCGTTGGTGTGAGACCACAGATCTTGCCTACGGTCCTTATGCAGAGGTCAAGCGCTATTGTCGCTTCCATAGCCGAATTAATTCAATGTCTAATGCGCACAAGCTTTTAAATTTTAAGCTTCAACTAAAACTAAAAACCTTTGAGTGTATTGAAGTGGCTGCAATCTAGAAGGTAGTGTGTTGACTTATTAAACGCAAGGCTACGGTTCAATCACTAGGTCAGACATCAAAACGAAAATATGAAAAAATATTTCTTCGGCTACTTACTTTCAGCAGATTTCTGGTAAATTCTCTAAGAATAAATAAAAACTTCGGAGTCCCGTCACTCATTTATAAAATTAATACACACAACACAAGTGATGTGAGAATCTAGGTTGTAATCCTGACTGAAGGGTTGCAACTACCAATTATGTTTTTATTCTACTCATGCACACAAATTTAACTTTTTTTAGTTACCAAAAATAAAAATGTGTGGCATGTTTTAACACGCGCATATGTTGCATTGCACTAAAAAACTTAATGAGATCAACATTTTACACATTTTTTAGTGTCTAAAAAAACAGCTTTAAGTCAACTTTAAAACGTGGCTAATTACATATTTTTCGTTGTTATTTTTGCTGTTCATACCAAACATTTTGTGAGAAAAACAAACACTACAACAAAATTGAACACAAGTTTTTTTCGCTTCACAACTCATACAAGCAAAAACAAAATTACCCAAATCACTGGTTTTTAGCGTTATTATAGCCAACCATTAAAACAGTGAAATTGTACCAAAAAATGTATAAATTGCTGCCACTACATAACAGCAACAATTAAAAAAAAGGTTTACCACAACTATGAAAGTTACAACAACTAGGACTAACATTTCATAAACAAAAAGAAAAAGTATGCCTTGGTAGATAGCTATTGTGTTAGTCTACTAGTGCGTTCGAATTCAAAGTGAGAGGCTTTGGACAGTTACGCTACACCCAGCAATATGGTCTTGGCACGTAATTGTGACTTACTTAGCACACGATACCGTGATGTAATTGAAAGGCAAATTTATTGAGTAATTAATCTTATCTTTCACGCCACTCCAAGCCCATTGGTCTAGATCTCAATGGGTCATTCTTTTGTGAGTTACTGTGAAGTCCTTTATGTGCAGGGACATTACAGGCACCAATGGCGAGATACCGACCGAAATGCTGGGAATACATACACACATACATATTTGATCATAACAACCTTTCGCAAGATTACCACCTAGTTTTTCACACCACTTACCTTGTGTGTGTAAATATTATATATGAGTGGTGGCATGAGAACTTCATGTCAATTTTATTTATTTACAGAGTTTTTACCAGACAAACTTTTCATGTCAATTTTATTTATTCTCAGAGTTTTTGTCAGACATATTCAATATTTCGTACGAAGTCCGGACAAATTTCATACGAAACCATTTCCTACGAAATGTTTTTAACCCTGCTGTTAGGTTTGGACCATTTTGGTCAAATTTTTTTTAAATTTTTATTTAAGTTTGCAATGGCTTATCGTATCAACTTAAAACGTCAGCTCAGGTATTTTTTTTTATATTTTAATGGTTTTAGTGAGTTTTTAGCTATATAGGATTGATCAAACAGAACAAAATTAAAAGTTACAAGTCTTAGGTTGTGGACCATTTTGGTCTATACAATTTATTTTATTCTGTATATGAGTAAAAGTAAGAAAAAATAATTATGGCTTATTGCAATTTTCGCAGCAAGATGAACAAATTGTTCTTCCCTTCAATTTGCATACAAATTGATTGCATATAATGCATTTGGCATCACATTTGGACTTACAGCAATTGCAAATTCCCCGTTTTCTAGCAGCTATCACCGCTTATAGATGGTACAGTACTTGATGACGATGCTTGTAGTTGAGTCAAAAGCTCTGCCGCAAATGGATTTTTAGGTTTGACTGTCCTTTTCAACATGTATTCTTCTGATGGGCACATATCTAGCTGACGTAAAAACTTTGAATCATTTGCAGCCCAGAATCAGAATCAATTTCTGAATATAAAATAAATGCATTCAATGCGGATATATCAACTATATTGGAAAACACAACATTTGACCACCTATTTGTTTTTCTTTTTTTGCTGTAGTAGCTAATCATTTGATCAGCAGTATCAACGCCTCTAAGATAAAGGAAATTATTTTTACAGAAACGATAAATAATGATAAAATATAACAAAACTTTAGTAAAGTTATAGTAAGGAATGTTTGCAGGTTTCTTCTTACGATTACTGTAATCGATTTGATTTGTTTTGTGCATGATGCTCATCAATATAATACCTTTACTTTTATGGCCGGTATAGATAAGAAAATTCGGTGGGATAAAGGTTTTGTTTCTTCGAACTGTTCCCACATATGTCAGTTTCCTTTGTAAAAGATTTTTCCCCAACTCAAAAGATGAAAAAAGCAATCAGCTGTAATATTTTGCCCTTTCAATTCCTTTGTAACCTCCACCACGACACGCTATCCTTGATTTTTTTCAGGCTTATCATTTTTTGGTTTTCCAAGGTACGGTTGTATTTTCCATATGTATCCTGATTTGGAGTCTACAGCTAACCAAAATTTAAGCCCAAATTTGGCTGGGTTTACAGGCATATACTGCCTATAATAACATCGTCCTCTAAAACCCATTAGCTGCTCCTAAATAGTGACATTTTCATGACAGTTATAAAACATTGAAAGAAGTGCTTCCCAATTGTCCCACAACTCACGAATTGAAGCAAACTTGTCACTCCTTTTTTGTTGTCTTCTGGTGATAACATCATCAAAGCGGACAGCACTTGTTATCCTCGCTCATAATAGACCGGAATAAACACGACCTGAAGTGAAACTTACATTCGTGGTATACATAACTTTTTTTTAACCTAACAGCAGGGTTAAGTAGTATGTACTACTATGTTCTCGTTGTGAAAAACACGTGAATTGTATATGTCAACACAATTTTTTTCATAAACATGTTTCTGGGAACATTTTGCTCTGTATGTACTACACAACACCAGTTAACTTCTTTTGCATCGCACTGTTGCAACCTTTCCAGTAATAAAGGCTATAAACATTGTATATTCGCAATCTTGGCAACATTTGTTTCCCCTCTAATTTTTCTCTAAGGCACTTAAAATGTTGTGAAACTTTTTTAAACAGAGTACTAGGGATAAAAATAGACTTGTTTATATACATTTATTTGAATACATTAAGAGGTACGGTCGAACATTTTTATTACACTCATTACATGATTAATTGATCATCGCACAAATGACCATAAACATTGTATAATCGCAATCTTGGCAACATTTGTTTCCTTTAAATTTTTTCTTTAAAGTATGTGCTTGAAATGTTGTTGAACTTTTTAGATAGAGTACTACAGTTTAACATGGTTTTGTTTATATACATTTATTTGAATGCATTAAGAGGTACGGCAAACATCAATTAATCATCGTACAAATGGTATTAAACCTTTTTATCTACCACATCCATCTGTTTCACACTTGTAGTAAGTACATATCAAACATTTGTTCATTTACCATCATCAATCGCATCACGTTCTACTGTAAAATATTCTTTAAAACTAAACAATTTTGTCGTTTTTTTGTTGTTTTAAACAATGTTATTAACATTTCACTGTGATTGATAGCAACATATTAATGAATATATTTAAACAATGTATATATACATTTCACCATGATACATAGCAACATATTAATAAATACTCTGCCAGACATTTATAGGGGGTACTCAGTAATAAAATTAAATACAAAAGCTCTTACTGGTTTGAGATTGAATGAATCATCATCCACTCCAGTCATCAGTCACATCATGTTCTTCTGTAAATTATTCTTTAAAACCAAACAATTTTGTTGTTTCATATTTTAAACAATGTAAAGGGTGTTTTTTACAAAGGTATAGAACTTTAAGTTGCAATAAAACAACGATGGATTATTCGATTGACATGAATTTTATTTATCCGAAAGATAATCTTGTGGCATTACATTTTAAATATGATTTCTGGCATATGACCGCCAAGGCTGGCGCGGATGTCGTCCAATCTGGACGTCCAATTTTCGATGACTTTTTCCAACATTTGTGGCCGTATATCGGCAATAATACGGCGAATATTGTCTTCCAAATGGTCAAGCGTTTCATAGCCCCACAGAAAGAAGTCTAGCGGTGTTAAATCACAAGATCTTGGAGGCCAATTCACAGGTCCAAAACGTGAAATTAGACGGTCACCAAACGTGTCTATCAATAAATCTATTCTGGCACGAGTTGTGTGACACGTTGCGCCGTCTTGTTGAAACCACATTTCCTGGACATCATGGTTATTCAATTCAGGAATGAAAAAGTTAGTAATCATGGCTCTATACCGATCACCATTGACTGTAACGTTCTGGCCACCATCGTTTTTGAAAAAGTACGAACCAATGATTCCACCAGCCCATGAAGCGCACCAAACAGTCAGTTTTTCTGGATGTAACGGTGTTTCCAGCAGGCAGTTTGTTTGTTGACATAGCCATTCAACCAGAAGTGCGCTTCATCGCTAAACAAAATTCGCTTATGAAAATCGGGAACAACGGTAATCTCGTTTTGGGCCCATTCGACGAATCTACGCCTTAATTGATGATCGTTTATCTTCAAATCTTGCACGAGTTGGATTTTGTAAGCACGCAAACCAAGATCCTTCCGCAAAATCTTCCATAAAGTGGATGGACACAGATCTAATTCCTGTGCTCGATGGCGGATGGACTCATTCGGGCCTTCCTCTATGCTACGCTCTACAGCAGCAATAGCTTATTCTGTACGCACCGTACAGCGTCTCTGGGGATGCGAGTTATCAATAAGAGTAAACGTGGTGCGAAAACGTTCCATGGTTAATCGAATTAACTGCTCTGATGGACGATTTTGTCGACGATAAAATGGACGTAGTGCGCGATACATTTTCCGCACAGAACCATTATTTTCGAAATAAAATTGCACTATTTGCAAGCGTTGTTCAGGCGTGAGTCTATTCATGATGAATTGCCAAACCAAACTGAGAATAAATCACTTAACAGCTGTTAAATCGGTAGCCATCTTGAAAAGTAATGCCAACTTAAAGTTCTATACCTCTATAAAAAACACCCTTTATATATACATTTCACGATGATTGTTAGCATCATATTAATGAATACCCTGCCAGACAATTATAGGAGGTAGTCGATAATAAAATATTAAATACAAAAATGCTTACTGGCTTGGGATTGAATGAATCATCATCTATTCCAGATTATTTTAACTGAATTACGGCAGTAAAGGGTCATCACTAAAGACAATATAAAGCATTTAATCAAATGCAAAAGAGTACAAATTGTCAATTATTGTATACAGTAACACTCCATGGTTCCTGACTGAATTTTGTTGTTTTGTTTTTACACATTTATTTATATGTTTATAAACATACGACATTTAAACATTTTTAATAACTATATATATCGGTTTTAGTCATAATTGTAGTCAAGTTACGTAGCACATTCGGTCAATACTATATTCGACTAATTTTTTCAGTAAATCTAGCCGAATGGTGTCTTGAAATTTGACTTTCAATGATTCAAGAGTTGCTAGTTTGTCAGTATAAGCCATTGGCACAAATTCAAACAAGTTGAGAACAACTACGAATCGACGTTTTTCGTGTTATACTTAAGAGTTTGTGGTACAGCAGCAATGTTCACTTTGATACGTATATTTCTTTATCCTATTGATGGTTTTGAATCGCTAAGATTGTGAAATCAAGGTACAATTGCCCTGTTTGCATGTACACTAGGCCGAATATGTTGGCAGTAAAGTGGAAATTAATTTTTTTTGTTTCTTCAAAGTAAATTTCCCTCCCGACAGGCTCACAGCCTAGGTTCTCACACGACACGACTCCGAACGACAGGTTTTTGAGAATCTTTTCATGGCAATTTTATTTACTCTCAGAGTTTTTGCCAGAATTTCGCTAAGACCACAATATCTGTGACCCGATAATGTAATGATAAAACTTTTTCCTTAGTTTTGAACTGGAAGTATGATTTAAAATGGACACTGATGCAGCAGCCTTAGTAATATGCGAGAGAAAAGTCCTACGTAAGATCTAAGGTCCTGTGCGAGATGATTTTCACATCCGATCCAACAATGAGCCGTATGAGCTCCTTAACAACATGAATGTTGTGCAGCATATTAATATCCAGAGGCTGCGCTGGCTGGGCCATGCTGTTCGTATGGAAGAGGATGTGCCGGTGAGACTGGGTAGTTGATGCGGGGATCTGAAGAAGTTTACGTTTGAAGAACCCTAGACAGGAAGCCCTTTTTTCTGTTTAAATTCTCATTTATTAATTACACGGTGTGACAGTCAAAATACACTCAGCTAATGACATAGTGCAGGTTTTTTGTTGAGTAGATCTCAAAAATATTTTTTTTTATATTTCTCTAACCCTCAAACTAGTTTTATTTGACAAAAGTGGTATTTTTTTCTTTTCACACAAAATTATTGATTACCCAAATATTTTTTAACCTATATTCAAAAGCTAAAGTTTTTGAAAAGGGGACAGATGAGCCGTTAAAATGATATACATAAACGTGTAGTTCAAATTTACATGTTATGAGTTTTGATCGGGTAAACTTGAAAAATATGATTTTTTTCTTATTTCTTCAAGTTTAGTTATTCTTAATTGCAAAATTTAATTAAAAAATATAAGATAAGTGATGACATTCTGAAATTGCATTATCTTGTAAAGATATTGACACTTCGTTTGATCAAATCGAACAAAAAATACCAAAGTTATTATTTAAATAGTCTAACAGTCGTGTTATATTTTTCATATATATATTTTTTCAAATGAAATTTTAGTTAAAAAATTTTCAAAATTTTGATGGATCTTGATTTTTTATCGCAAAATGTGTTTGCACGCCTACCAGAAGTCGGCTTTTATTTGTGTTTTTTGCAAATATTATTACTTCTTTTTGCGCAAACAGTGCAAACGTGAAATTGACTGATTTTCCCATAAAAAATCAAGGACCATCAAAACTTTTGAAAAATTTTGAACTGAAAGATCATTAAAAAAAATATAATATATTATATGAAAAATCGGAAATGAAACTCGGAATTTATACCATCAACCTCGGATGGATTGCAAAACACACCAGTTAATAAACGTATAGCGGACATTCAGCAAAGTTCTTTACGACCATCTTTAATTGACTCGCCTTTTAAACTACTAAACTGTATGGACAAAAGGTTTGACAAATTCGCAGAACAGATCCTGAACACTATTGACCAGAAATTTAGAGAATTTAAAGAAGACCTCGTAAACTATCTGCGCGAAAAGTACAATATCCTCGATAAGAAACTGCATGAAATAAGTGAGAGGGTAGCAATTCTTGAAAACAGATCGGCGGAAATTGAGAGTATGCGAGTGGAAATAAATAATCTAAAAACAAAATTGCGGCAACAAGAGAACTATCCTGTTTCTACTGAACTCAGGATAAATGAAATTCCGTTCTCTGAAGAAGAAAATCTACCGGAGATTTTTAAAAAAATTTGTAACACCATAGACACACCTGTACCTAACTTAAAATCTATATACCGCTTGAGGAACCATAATAATAAACACAACGAGACCTCGAAAGATGCCGTTATAATAGTCAAACTTTGGTCTGCGTACGATAAAAATTTCTTTTTAAAATCGTTGGCTAACTTCCGAAAACAGCACAAGGGTTTTACTTTCCGGCTAAGGAACATTGGTTACAACTCGGATGTAAAATTCTTCGTAAACGAGAACCTGACTCAAAACAACTTTAACATCCTTCGTGCTGCAATTCGTCTAAAAAAGAAAAAACTTTTGTCTCCTGCATTTACTATGAGGGGTTGCGTATATATCAGGAAACAAGGTAACGAAGACACAATTCTAATTGAAGACATAAATATCCTGAACCAGTTATTTCCTGGGCTTGATAGTTAACTACTCAACTAGTTTTCTGATAATGATAAACCTGATGATGTGCAACTTTAATTTAATGTTCAATCTTAATTTAATTTTTATTTCCTTCCTTATCTGTATGTATAACTCCTTTTTTATTATGCGCTTAGTTATCTTAATTATAGCAATTTACTTAGCTTTTGATTGCATTGCCACAACTTACGTACAATCTGATGAACTCTAACAGTCCTTATTCCAGAGACTGTGTGTACAACATGATTAGAGTTTTAGCCAAACAAAGAACTGGTCTCAACATTGTTCATATAAATGCACAGAGTCTGAACAATAAAATTTATGAATTTAGGCGTTTATTTGTGGCAGCAGGAATCGATATTATTTGCGTTTCCGAAACTTGGTTTCCTCTGGAAGTTCAGGATTCGGTGTACAATCTACAGGGCTTTAGGCTCTTCCGGTCAGACAGGAAGATCTTAGTTAACAATATGGCAACCAGGGCAAAAGGTGGCGGAGTTGCAATTTATGTTCGAAACGGTATTCCGTGCAAGGTAAAATTATTAACAGAAATTGGTAGTCAAATAGAATATTTATTTCTTGATATTTCATCCACTAATAAGAAGAAGGTTTTATTAGGTAGTGTCTATAGACCGAATTCTAATATAAACTTTGATCCCTTTATTTCTATTCTTGAGGAAATTTCTATTCAATATGATGACATTATTATTATTGGTGACTTTAATAATAATCTCTTACTTGATAATGCGCTATCTGATTCAATTTTGTCTCTCCATCTTAATCCTGTGAATGTGTCCTTGCCAACTCACTTCCATTCTTCTTCCAGTAGTCTAATCGATCTAGTATTTGTTAATGATATGACTAAGGTACTGTTATATGATCAAATTTCAGCCTCTTGCTTTTCCAATCATAATCTTCTCTTCTTAACTTATAATCTGTCTACGAGTCATGAGGACAGGTATATTACATATCGTGATTTTAAAAGTATCGATTTCACAGTTTTGAACAGAAGTGTTGATGATATCTGTTGGGATCAAATCTACTCACTGGGTAATGTAAACGACCAGGTGGCACTAATTCAGGAAAGTGTGCGTCTGCTATATGACAGTTGTGTTCCTATCAAAACAAAACTTGTTAAAGCCAAACACCAACCGTGGTTTAATGCTGAAATTAAAGCATTAATTGATAAGCGCGACATTGCCTATCGGCGATGGAAGAGGTTCAGAACGGATGATCTGAAAGCCGTTCATAAAGCCGCTCGTAGTGAGGTTACCAAACACATTAAAATTGCAAAAACATTGTTTTACGGCAGGAAGTTCGCTTCCGCATTAGATAATAGAGCTAAATGGAAGGTAATCCGCGATATTGGTATTGGACATAAATGCCATAATACTTCTCCTGATGTCGATGTAAACGGTCTGAATGACAAATTTGTTAATACTAATGTTCCTACACCTGACAGTAACCTTTATGATGACCTTTGTTTTGTTCCGCTAGAAAACCCCTTTAGTTTTCGTTGTGTTAGTCAGCTCGAGGTTTTGGAATGCTTATCTTCTGTGAAATCGAATGCGATTGGTTCTGATGACTTAGATCCTCTGTTTTTAAAAGCTTTGTCACCTAGACTTTTACAGTATTTTACTCATGTATTCAATTCAGTCTTAACTATGTCCTCTTTCCCTGATGAATTCAGGCCAATTACCATTCTTCCGTTCCTGTCCAAAGTTATGGAAAACATCATAGCTAGACAAATGAACGATTATCTCACGAGTAATAATTTTTTATCTGATAAACAGTCGGGATTTATGAAAGCTAGGAGCTGCACTACTGCTTTAGTCAAAGTAGTTGATGACCTTAGGTTGAAGCTGGATGAAAATTACATAGCGTTTTTGATTCTTTTGGATCACACTAAGGCTTTTGATACAGTTGATCACAGAATATTATTGAGAAAGCTACAGACCCTCTTTCATTTTTCTAATTCAGCTTGCAGCCTTATACGTTCCTATCTCACTAACAGATCCCAACGAGTTTACCTAAACGGCAACATCTCGAATTCGGTACACGTTGGAAGAGGTATTCCTCAGGGATCAATTTTTGGGCCCCTTTTGTTCTGTATATACATTAATGACCTACCTGATGTTTTGGATAATTGTAGCGTACATATGTACGCTGATGACGTTCAGCTCTATAGGAGCGCTTGTATTGATAATATCCGACTATGTGTAGATACGATTAACGATGATTTACGGAAAATTGACAAATGGGCTAGTGCTAATGGACTTTGTATTAATCCTTCTAAATCGAAATGTTTATTGCTCTCCAGGTCTAAGAGAGCGTTTGATGTGCCGGAAATTATTATCAGGGGGAATAAAATTGATTTTGTTGAATCGGCATCTAATCTGGGTGTTATCTTTAATGGTCGGCTAACGTGGTCTAGCCACATTAATGTCATCGTTGGTAAAGTTTATGGTATGCTTAGGAACTTATGGGCTGTTATAGATTCGACTCCTTTTGCTATACGCCTGCAACTGGCAAAAACGTTTTTGATTCCTGTTCTTTTATATGGATCGGAAATTTTCGCAAACTGTGATGCGGATGATAGACGGAAACTCAACTTGGCTTATAATAACATAGCCAGATATGTATTTATTAAGGGACGTCGGGACCATATATCACAATTTTCTTACCAGATATGTGGTATTCATTTTGATAATCTATTGAATATTAAGTGCCTAATTCTCCTCCATAAGATTATTACTTTGGAACAGCCAGTATACTTATTTAGCAGGATTAGATTTGCTAGATCCAACCGCGGTAGGAAAATTATCCAATTAAGGCATAGGACTCTTTTGTCGAAACGACAGTTCTTTATACACACCATCAGTCTTTGGAATGCACTACCTAATTATATTCAGAACATAGGCAATGCAACTAAGTTCAAAAAGGAGTTATACAATCTGTTTAAGTAGTTTGTAACATATTTTGATTGTTTATACATTTTTACTCTTCATTTTTATTAGTGATTAATTATTTTCATTTTTCTAATTTATTATTTAAGTTTCATTGTATCTCATTATATGAATATATTTCCTTGTTTGTATTTTTCTTTATACATATTTGTATCTTTCCTAATTTAGTTTTTTACATATACTCATTTTCTTATCCTAATTTTTTTGTATCGATTGCTATTTCCTGACGTTAAATCATGTTCTTATTCTTATTCATTTTTATTTATACTGTACTTCAAACAATTCATTACTCATATAATGAGCGATTTGTTATTACTTTTTCCTATTTGATGTCCTCCCATAGCACTTTCATTTATAAGATTATTATCTTGTTGTGCTATGATTAATAAATAAAATAAATAAAATAAAAAAAAATATAACTCGACTTTTAGACTCTTTAAATTATAGCTACGGTAATTTTATTCCGATTTGAACAAACGAAGTGTCAATCTCTTCACAACATAATACAATTTCAAAATATCACTTATTTTATATATTTTAATTAAAGTTTGCTACTTTGAACAGACAGAATTAAAAAAATTAAAAAATTCGCTTTTGTCAAGTTTAGCTCTTCAGACCTAATAGAATATTAAGTCAAATAATATGTATATGTACACGGTTTTCTAATAAGGTTTAAATTTTGGACATCGGTTCAGATATATTTGTGTAATCAAAAAATTTGTGCTTAAAGTAAAAAAAAAATTAATAAAACAAGTTTGAAGGGTTAGAGAAATATAAAAAAAAAAATTTTCTACTCAACAAAACTCACAACTTACACTATGTCATTAGCTAAGTGTATTTATTTTTTATCTATTTTATCGCATAGTATTGTTACATAAAATTTCATCGACATCGATTTGCGGTAACCAACTGGCTAAGGCGCGCAATGAGCAGAGGCATCTGAAATGATGTGTAAGTATTAAGCAAGTATGGTTTAAAAAATTCTAAATTTATTGCTACTCTCATGATTATATATGATGATTTTATATTTTTTAATTCACATACTCAAGCAAGTTGAAAAACTCCGCTTAATTTCTTTTAGTGCTTGTTTATCGAGAGAAATAATTTTTGTGTTTATTAGTAAAAAATTTTTTTGTTTGTTGTTGTTTTTTTCTTCCGACGTTAATAAGTTGTATTTTCCTGTTTTTGTTTTCTTTCCTTTAACTCTTTTCTTTTCAAAGTTTTTTTTTTTGTTACAATCTCTCATTTGTCAGTTCAGAGGAAGAATGGGAAGGAGGCGAAAACGGATGAAAGAGTATTTTTTTCATTTTAACACAATAAAAACATTTTAAAAATGTGAATGAAGTAGAGAAACACTAGACAGAGTAATGGATGGTAATAATAAAATCAGAAATTGTATATAATGATGACGACAATATTTTCCAGTTAAATTAGGTTTTTGAGTATCCTAATATATAAAATTGGGAAAGAGAGAAATACTAGATATTGAATAATATAAGTGAAGTGTAGCTTAGTAGATTTATAGTATAAAATACTGAAAAATATAACAGACGAATAGTGTATACAATTTGACAACGAGGGACAATTAGATTATAATAAAGAAAATTTCATTTCAATATATTTCTAATATACGTCAGGTCTTTCATTAAGCGCTTCTTATCTTTCCTGAAGTCGCCGTAGTCTAGTAGGACGCTTTTGGATCTCGGATCTCATGCGGATAACGATCGTCCAAAATTCAAGGGTTTTGTTGTCCCATTCATCCAGAAATAATTTTTTGATGAAAATTAGGGTCAGATGCCGGCTTCGCCAGGACACACACAGAGAATACACATCATTGCATATGTTTGTTTTTCTTCAGTTTCTGGGTTAGTCGAATTTTTTACGGATACAGGCTCAAATCACGACGTGAATTTTGCCAAGCAAAGGTCGGTGGAACGTCGAGGTCTTGCGAGCGATACGAATCGAGTGCATCGGACTCTACTGCACACTCTCACTCACAGCGGCGATGTTTTCGGCAGATCTTGTGATTCCATTCGACGCACTGGTGTTGGTCGATCGTTTTTTGAGCTGTGGACACTTATATATCCACTACGTTGTGAATAATACCCCTGGTAGGACGATTATGGTGATCGTAGAATGGTAAAAGCACGTAGTACGTTGCATGAGGAGAAGAAGAATTTTGATAAAACCAATTTTATTATTTTCTCATGTTGTGTCCGTCCATGGTGGTTTGCAAAACAGAGTGAATAAATAACAACTAATTTAACAGATGTAGCTTCAACTAGTTGACCGTTAACAACAGTCAAAGTTCGGTAGTTCCGCGTTCGAAGACTCCTTGTAGAAACGCCACTGTAACCGTTATCTACTGTGAAGGTGCAGTCGAAAGTTGCGTTAGGGAAAAACTGAATGTGGAATCATTTGTCTTGTTAAATATTTCATGAGCTAAATACATATGAAAAGCACCAGTAAATATACTTCATATACAAATTAAAACCTTAAATGTAAATGTAAAGAATGTAAACACTTCACTAACATCGTAACACAGCACACAATACATACACAACAATGTTGAATAAATAATTACACTATGCGACAAAATAAAAAAATGAAATACACCCAGGTAATGACATAGTGTAAGCTGTGAGTTTTGTTGAATATAACTCAAAAATACTTTTTTTTATTTCTTGAACCCTCCAAACTTGTTTTATTTGAGAAAACCGTTTTTTTGGACTCTATGCACAAATTTATTGATTACACAAAAAACCGATGTCAAAAATTTAAACCTTATTTGAAATGAGAGAGAGAGAGAGGCCTTTTGAATGATATATATACATATACATATATACTGACTTCATATGCTATGGGGTTTGATGAGGTAAACTTGACAAATGCGAATTTTCTTCATATTTTCTCGAGTTTGTTCGTTCATAGTAGCAAACTTTAATTAAAAATATGAAATAGGTGATGACATTCTATAAGTGCATTATCTTGTGATGAGATTGACACTTCGTTTGATAAAATCGGACAAAAATTACCGTAGTTATTATTTTAATAGTCGAGTTATATTTTTTGCATATACACACAGTTACTAAATTATATATACGGTTAAAAAATCTCAGAAATTTTTTAAGTAATCCATTTTCATTGAAAATCTTTATAGTTTCCTTGATGTTAAGACGGTCTTTTGCATTGGTTAAAAAATTTTTGAAATTGAACTGAATTGTGGCCCTGCACAGGCCCACAAAGGTATGCATTCGATTTACAAATTTCACAAATTTCTAAAATCTAAGAAAGATGTCAGACAATTATAAATATTTTCAACGAAAACGGATTAGTAAAAAATTTCTGAAATTTGTTAACCGTATGTATACTTTTGTGGCTGAGTGTACATATGTATTTTTTCAAATGAACTTTGAGTTCAAAAATTTTCAGAATTTTTGACCACCAATGGCCTTATGTATGTATGGCTTTATGTATTTTTAATTATTATTTGTTGGCAACATCTATACTGTCATCCGAGTAAGAATAATAGAAGAATCAGTTATAAAATTTAATAAAAGTATTACATATAAACATGTATATGCATTACACCAGTCTGGCTCCGTGTATATGTGTTAAAACTCCAATCTGAAGCCGTGTGACTGCAAGAAAATACAAAAATCTATCAAAACTATTAAAACACATACAATTGAAGTAAATAAAATTAACAAATATATCAATGCATGTATCAGGTAGTTTGTAACAGTTTTAAGGCCATTATTACCAATTGCCGTTGAACTTGGGTTTAGTTAAAGGTACCTTTAGCTAAAGGGAACTGAAAAATTACCTTTAACTTATTTTCGTTATTACAACAAACAGATAAAAAAATTTCAAAAATATGGCAGTGCCGGAGCAATATAAATAAATAAATATAATAAATAAATAAAACTGCTCAATTAAACAAGTTTTTTTTTGACCCAGTAGCAACGACGAGCTTCGTTTTTTTGTTGTATATGCTCATTTTGTTTAAATTTGAAGATGCCATATTGAAAAGAACATATAATAACGTAAGTTCAAACATAAACTTAACTTTAAAAGTTACCATCAGGATGATCCTCCCTTTAGTTTAACGACCACTTTTATTTTATTGCGTACTCATAATAATGAAAAACAATTTTTCTGCCCGTTAAAATCCTCCCTCCTCCCAGTTTTGTGTTCTGTCAGATATTTAGACTTTTTGTGGGATGACGCCTTTAGTTATCTGAGCTCCATTCGAAATTTTAAGAAAATTGTATAAATTTCCTCTAATTTTATTAATTTTTTGCTCTCGAATTATTTCTATTTTTCGCTTTTCTTTTCGATTAACCATAATTTATGCAAAATTTTTTATAAGATTTGTTTCCTTTTTATGTCACCGTCACTGTATATTTGTATTTATTTACGTTTACAGTGGTTAACGCCACCATATTTGGAGAAAGGTTCAGGCATACAATAAATATGTACGCATGTATGGCTAAATGCATTTGCTTTGAAATTTTTTTTAATATTTTTACACATTTTAAGCATAAAATCCACGGCCAAACATTAAAAGCAATTTTTGAAATTATTTTTGTTGCCACATTTAACACTGATAAACCAACCGAAAGGACATTTTTGTAGAAAGTGTTTTAATGTGTCCTGGTACGGACATGCTTTTTTAATTTAAAAGAAATAAAAAAATTGTATAAATAAACAGGAAAATATGAAATTTATTTAACAATTTTTCTTTCCGGAAACCGAATCACGTTTTCAAAAGAATTGTATTAAAGGGACATGTCTTTCATTAAACGATTTTCTATCTTTAAATTTAAAAAAATAAACTGCGTCTGAAATATAACCGGATTTTTTTATTAATTTAGGAGATCTATTGATGTCCTTATGTATAGAACATGACATCTTCAAATGTCTGCTATGCTATCTGTGGATGGATCAGCTCCTCAGTGGACGGAACACCTCTTTAATTTTTAGTGACTCTGGTGTTTTTGAGTTTTAACGAGGGCAAGAAGAGCATCCCAAATGTCTAATGTCTGGCGCATAGCTCAGGCAGAGTTTTACTGATTAGGGCCCATGGGTTATGTTTGTTTTAGGACCGTTCCAGTTTGTGTCATGGCCACATCGAAAGATCTCGAATGGCAAGTTTAGATCTCTTCCACGTATGGTTTCCTTACTCGTGTCGAAAATTAAATCCACCATCCTGTTTATACCACATGTCAGACCGAAAGAAGCTTGTAATTATCGACGTCTATGACCTGGCTAACGTATAATGGCCTGGCTAACGACATTGTCAAAGGAATATAAACCGATGACTCCGTCAGGTCAAAGTCCACACCAAATAGTGACTTTTTCGAGATGCATTGGACCCTCTTGGATCCCATATGGATTGGTTTCGTCTCAAATTCGCCAATTTTGTTTGTACAGGTAGGTCATCAATGAATATAATTTTTCGTTTACAAAATTACGATCAATTCCCATCAGTTTCTGGATCAGTTGCAGGCCCAAATCACGACGCAAAATTCAACAAGTTGTGCGAAAGGCTGCGATCCTGTGAGAGATGTGAAATTGAATACCTTGGATTCTCCTGCACGCTATCACAGATAGCGGCAATGTTTGCGGCTAACCTGGTGTCTCATCCATATATGAGTGTGGTTCGATGTATTGAGCCAGTGGACTCAAGTTTGTCTATCATATTGCGAACAGTTCTCTCGGTAGGACGATTAGGTCGGTCGCAAAAAGAGCGAAATCGAATGCCTTGGATTCTCTTGCACACTATCACAGGCAGCTGCGATATTTGCGGCTAATCTGGTGTCTCGTCGATGTATGGGTGTGGTTCCGATCGTTTATTGAGCCGGTGGACTCAAACTTGTCTACCACATTGCGAACAGTTCTCTCGGTAGGACAATAAGGTCTCGGTAGGACGATAAGAGCGATGTGCGGGGTATGTTGCCCGAACCGAACATAAATTTTGATTTAACAATTTTTTTATTTGCTCGTGTTATTAAAAGCTATAACCAGCAGTAGTAAATAAAATTGCAATGAAAAGCTTCTCAAAAAAAAAAATCTGTCATTCGGAGTCAACTTTAAAATTGTAGGTATGTACTACATGTATAAGATTAACACACACAACATAAGTGGTGTGAGAAGCTACGCCGTAATCCTGACAGTAGGTTTGTAATGACCAATTATGTATGTATGTATGTATCTTCAACTAGCTACTCGTTATCAAATGTCAAATTTCGTAAGTCCCTGTTTGAAGGCCCAATATAAAGATTTCGGCGTCTAAATGCCATGGAAAAAAAGACATTTACTACAGGTCAAATTTTATTTATTTGGTCAATGCTTGTATATTAGGAACTTTTCAATAAATCCTTATTTGTTAACGAATATGCCAAAAACGTATGTGAATTAAAACTGATTTTATGATTGTGACAGTTTTCTGTTGTCACTTCCAAACTGTCTTTAAAATTCAGTTCGTATAACTTGAGGCCTTTTTTCCACTCACCGTTGTAGCAATATTTTCTTTGTATACTTTTTTTATATAAAATCATAATTTTTCTTCCTTGTTAAAGAAAGTTTCGTAACCCAAATTTAAGTTAGTCTCTGTAAAAGGGATTTAAAAAGTTTTTGTTTTTACATCTCAGCTTTCAATAGCAGTACTTTTGATAAGAAATTTCTGTTTCTTAACTCTTCTTGTTAAAGCATACAAAAAGTAATACTTTTGACTGTTACAAGGCGTTTGTTTTTGTTGCTGTTACATTTAATACAAGCAAAAAAAAAGCTGAGATGTTGAAAACAGTAATGTAAAGTTTTAATTTAATATTGAATTCTGTTGTTGTTTTTATGCTGTTGCCAAAACAGTATGTTGCATATCAAAGTTGTGTGGAAAAGAAAGAGAAGAAAAATTTGCATAAAATTATAATAATTTTGTTTATGAAAGAAAATAAAATTTATTTTTAGTTTTTGTTTCCATGGTTTTATCTTTTTTCTTCTTTTTCAAAATAAAAAAAAAAAAAAACGTAAAAAAAGGTTTTGGCAAGAGACAGTATAAAACTCATGGGAGACATATATTTACATTAAATTATGGATTATAGACTTACATATTATATCCATAAAGATACTCTTTAAAATATTGTAACATTTTTAATACTCGCAAAACATCACACAGTCTTCTTCAAAAGTATAGGGTGCACCACTTAAAAGCTTAAATTTAAAAACGCAATAAAACAAAACGCAAAATTTATTTTTTTGTTTTTGGTCAAGTACAATTGTTTCGGTTTGAAATGGATTATTATTTCATTCATATGGCTGTCACGGCTGTCCTCACATTAGCTCATTCCATCGCACCAATTCTCGTGCAATTTATCGAGTGTATGGGGTCGCATCTCGACAGTAGCATCACGATTGTTGGAATGCTCAATTGACTTTGCTTTTTCGGCATATCACTTTTCTTTAACGGCGACCCACAGAAAATAGTCCAACGTTGTCAATTTATTGGCGGTCAATTGACATCAGCAAATCGGCTAATTGAACGGTCATCAAACGTTTGACGCAATAAATCGATAATGGCATGAGAGGAATGAGGCAAGTTGCACCATCCTGTTGAAACTAAACATCGTTCACACTATTACCATAAAGAGCGAGTACAGAAAAATAGTACGGTAGGAGTCTCCATTGACCGTAATTGGTTCGCAGTCCTAATTTCCAAGGACATATGGGCCAATAATGCCTCCGCTTCACAAGCCGCACAAAACAATCACTCGTAATGGCCGCATTGGCTGCTGTAAGACCGTGTGCGTTTTTTAAACTCCAAGTACGTCAATTTTACTTATTAACTTACTCATCAAGATGAAAATGAGTTTCACCTGAAAATTTGATTTTTTTGACATAATTTCTCGTTGGCCCAATAAATCCCAATGTTGATCAAGCGTAAACCGATTCATTATGTTCAGTAGAAATGAATTTTGTGAAGGAATAGAATGACATAAGTATTGCCACATTCGAAATAACCAATGGTTTAAATTTAAACCCATAGATGGCCCACCCGATCTATCCATAGAGATTCTTTTTAAAATATTCATTTCTCAAAATATCATAACGACTTCAGCAGAAGTAGAAGATTTCAGAAAAATATTTATTTCATTCATAAGACTCTCAGCATGGTTGAGAGATGCCAACAAGGCGTTAATACAGAGCGTTATAAACCAAGTAAACTGTGACAGTTACCAGTTTAACTTAACCTAACCTAAGAGTAATGACTAGTCAAGGCTAATCCGAAGATCAGGAAGTGCTTAATGTGTTTTTTATGCGAATTGCAGAAAATCATTTAAGCAAACTCGTCTTTCAATTGCATCCATAGAAAGCGCAGTATAAGTAGGTAGCAACGCATGAGTACTGGTCATAAAAATTCTCAAATCGGAAATAATCTTCCACAAGTGATTCTTGCCGTCCATTGGATGGAAATTATATTTAATCATTAGGAAAACATCAGTAAAAGCGAAAACTTAGTTGGAGGGTCTTGCACATTCACTTTACAGGCCATAGGGAACGAAGGGATACGAACAAAACTATGTCTTTTTTTTGCTGTATGGGATAATACCAACCTCGTGTATATATACACACATAATTGCAGATTACAATCATTTTAGCTAAGAATACGACCTAGCTTCTCATACCACCCATATTGTGGGTGTTTATTTCATACGTGAGCAACGAGAGCATACACTTTAAAATCGACTCCGAATGACAGATTTTTGAGAAACTTTTCATGGCAATTTCTTTTTACTCTTTGAGTTTTTGCTAGAAGCAAGCAACATTTTCCATATTTCGTTTTTGTTCGAAACGTCTGAGCGTGGGGTTGAACCACGGTTTCGTGTCTTATAAGCCAACACATTACCTGTTAGACAATGGCGATTTTTTGCTAATTGTTCTCTTATTGTTCTTCCTTTAGTTTACTTAAAAAGCATCAGCTTGAGACGAAAGATATTCATCGTATTATTTGTTTTTTTGTGTTGCTTTAGTAGATAGTGTGTTGGCTTATCAGACGTAAAGCCAGGGTTCGGGCACCAGGCCAACTTCATACCAAAAGTTCACTTGAGCACGCATAGTGGCCCGTTGTGATGCCACAGGTGAACGCAGTTCCTCTACTGACCAAGTTCCCCGGAACCCAGGCGGGGAGTTCGGTCAACGCAAGATCTGCATATCCAAAGCACGACAACCCCGCTCTGGAAAACCAGTCAGAATGTTTGATAAATGAGGCTATATTCTTAACATCAATGGACGATAGCTCCGTCAAGCTCACAAGGTTCGGAGATCCAAATAACCTATATCTGCACCTCGCAATAGATGGGCATTGACAAATAAAGTGGATAACAGTCTCGTCCTCCTCAGCGGATCTGCACCCACGGCAGAAGTCATTAAATGGGAGCCGTATTCTCTCCGCGTGTCTACCCATAACACAGTGACCAGATTGAGATAATGCCGCGACCAAGTCCAAGTAACTGGTTGTACAATGGGTCAATCTGACCTCCTATCTTGACTGATAGGTACACGTTCTCTAATCTAACTGGTTGGTACGCTTTCTATCCATCCGGGGCCAAGTGAGTCTAGCGGTAGAGCAGGACTCCTCGTTGATCCAGCATAGGTTGGCGTGTCGGAAAAATTTCGGCGCGATGGCCAGTTTGATCGAGGCAAGTGGCATTCCTAAGTCGATTGAACAGGATTCCGGGAGTAGTACGCCAGCTCTGGCAAGCTCGTCGGTTCTGCAATTTCCCGGAATGTCACAGGGTCCGGGAACCCAGACAAGTGTGACACTGACGCGTCCAGAAATAAGGTTGAAGCAACGGCGACATTCTCTGACGATCCTGGAATTATTCGCAATGTTCGACAGAGACTTTATGGCAGCCTGGCTATTCGAAAATATCGAGATGCGGGTGGAAGGAACACCGTATGCGAGGATCCATTGTGCGGCCCGGCCATTACTTCCACCTTCCCGGAGTAGACTCCGCGTCCCACCTCGCCATTGTGTTTGGAGCCGACGGTATATACATCCAGGAGTTTCGGGGGGATGGTCGTGTCTGGGGTCCAATCAGAAGTTGAAACCCCTGTTAAAACAGTATTCTACAGGAAGATAATGGATTTACATTGGGGCCACCGGGTCCATCTCAAGAATAGAGAAGTGACCAGAGGGAACGACGCGCCAACGAGACAGGGCATTGAGCCTTTTCGCAGTGAACTTATCCACCTGCCTGTCGAGGAGCTCAGTAGGAAGCCAGTTAAGCATTACTAACAAGGCCCTGTGCGGGTGGTGCGCAGAGCACCAGTGATACGAATAGCTGCGGACCTTCTGACTCCGTCCAAGAGTCTGACATCGTACCGCTTGTCCAGAGCAGTCCACCAGAAGGCAACACCGTATAGGACGCATGATCCTTGGGCTGAAACCCCATCTAGATCCGACTGCTCTATCGCAGCAGTAAGCGGACACGCCGCCTTTCGCGCCCTGGCAGCCAGTTTAGCCCTCCAGTTGAGGCCGGGCATCAAAACAAAATACAAAAAGTATTTCTTCGGCGACTTCCTCTCAGCAAATTTCTTTCACAAACTCTGAGAGTAAATAAAGTTGCCATGAAAAGTTTCTCAAAAATCTGTCTTTCGGACTTTAAACTGTAGGTCCCACCACTCATGTATAAAATTAACACACACAACGTAAGTGGTGTGAGAAACTAAGTCGTAATCCTGGCTGAAGGGTTGTAATGACCTATTATGTATGTATGTGGTTTCCTCAATCATAATTTTCGAGGAAGACATGTAATTTGTCTACTATAGGCAGGTAGGTAGGTTAGAATGTTGGCTTTGATACCAAATCTCACTTGAGCATGTAAAGCTGCCTGTTATGATGCTACTGTCTGTATTCCAACAAACTCATAGAAGGAGTTGGTCAGCGCTGGGGCTGCAGAATTGGTATCCTATAGCTTGTTCTAATTTCTGTCATTGCCTAAATGCAATGCCACGTGTTAATTTAAATTGGTTTGTGTATTGAATGTAGTGGTAAAAAACTTTGCTTGGTTAGTCTTACTATTACTGGCTGAATTCTTATGATGATCGTTGTTTATGTTGTCCTCTAAGAAGATCACAGAATATATTTGGAAAGATAATAAGTTCAACTGCTATGATGATGTTCGAATCAGGGACGTTTGCAGTCCATATAAATATTATTTTCAGTTTTCCTAATATCTGGAAAATTTCACACGTTCGATTACAAAATTTTCATGCTTCCAAATCTTTACATGTTGCAGTAACTATTTAAAGTAGCGGGGTGCAGTTTTGGAAATAATTTTTTCTTTATAAACTAAAACTCAAGCATTTCAATACCTCAGAACATAAAAACACTCCAGTACGCATTCACTCAATTCACACAAGTCACGTGCATGAACATGCATAATCATACCATAATGTGTGGCATGCAAACTCTCAAGCAATCCGTTTATTCTGCTTTCTAATGTTCATATGTGACTTTCGTTTAATGTTTTGCTGCATATTGTTTTATTTTTTTTTTTTTTTTTACTTTCAACAACCTGAATGTAAAAGTGTCAATTACATTAATCAAAACGTCATTTATTGCGTATACGTTCCACAAAGAGCAAATATGCAACAAGAGATATGATTAAGTATCTCTACGTGTCATGTGCATCTTTTCTATGGTATGTAAAAAAAAAAAAAAACCTACGTTATTGTAAGCTCAAGTACTATTTCTTAACACAGTAAAAAGTTTTTGGTTGTTTATATATAACAAACCCAAAAATGAATTAAATTTACACCAGTATAGCATGAATTTAAAGAGACTAAATGAGAGATATAGAGAGAGAATTGATTTGTACTCATTTTTTCAGAGCATTAAAATAACACTAAAATGGATTACGTTTCATTATTCTTTGGAATTAATTTTGAATTTAATTCAAAATAGTATATAATGAAAACCGCTGAGTTTTAGAATGAAACCCAGACTTTTTACTTTATGGCAGGCCGCTGTCATAGAGTGGAACACTCAGGGAGTATTAAGTTACTGATCAGCAATTTAATTGCTAACAGGATAGCTTAAAAAATTACGTCTGACTTTACTGACCTTTATTAATGTACTCTAATCCTAAAACTGCTGGCAGTAACGTTAACTGCAGTAAAATTCTACTCCAATCTGAAGGCGTTGACACATCCAGGACACGTCCTTTAGTTAGGTATAATAAATGTAATGTATGTGTATGTATTTAAGTTTCAGTCAGTTTTGTGTCTGTTCGGTTTTGCTTATTATTAAGGCGAGCTCGCCGCTTGATTATGGCTAATGACTCGCAATTTGGGTGAGAATAAAAATCAAATCTTTTTCAGCTATGAAGCCGTTTTGATCATTATTTTTATTCTAATTTTATCAATTGATTTACGGCTATTTATATTAAGTTCATAAGTCTATTCACATCATCATTGATACTTATGGCCTAATTTAGTTTTTACTTAACTTATAGTGTGCGTCAGCATTTTGCTACTTTTCAATTATTACATACTAAAAATTTGTTTAATGCAATTTGATACCTCGTTCCGTCGTAATTTGTTGGTCATTGACAGTTTTGTTTATATTATTGGGGAATGTATCAAATGCATTTTTAAGTAGCACAAACGTAACCAACACACAACAATGGATGAGTGTGACCAACACTCTAGACAGGATTACCACCTAGTTTCTCAAACCACTTATGTTGTGTGTACTAATTTTATACATGAGTAGCGGTACCTACAGTTTAAAGTCGACTCTGAATGACAGAGTTTAGAGAAGCTCTTGATTGCAATTTAAATTCCTCTCAGATTTTTTGCTCGAAGTCTGCTGAGAGGAAGTCGCCGAGGAAATATTTTTTCATATTTTGTTTAGTTGGAGATGTCACACTGCCTGCTAGATTATGGCACAATTTATAAATATAAAACTCTACACTGGCATTCGTGTTAAGGCTTTGTAAGTGTGCCAATATCATTGAAGTATTTATAGCTTTACAATTGTTTACATTCATCGATTCAATCGGCGTGAACCTTTTAGTTAATGCAAAGCTATTTTATAATTTTTTCCAGCATGTCGAGAACTTCAGTCAGATTCACGACCTAGCTTTTTACACCACTTATGTTGTGTGTGTTAATTTTATCCGTGAGTGGCTGAACCACCTATTATCATTGACTCCGAAAGACAGATTTGGGAAGCTTTTCATTAAAAATTTTATTTTACTCTCAGAGTTTTTACCTGAAATTTACTGAAAGGAAGTCGCCGAAGAAATATTTTTTCATATTTCATTTTGTTCGAGATATCTGTCCTGGGGTCTCATGTTTAATAAGCTAACAAACTATCTACTATACTACGACCTCTACAGCAACATGAGAAAACTTTCTAACTTACACAAATTAAACTTAAAATGTAATGACTCCTAATCGCGTAGAAATTTTGTGCATCCAGTAAACAAGTCCAGCTGTGTAGGGCATTATATATGTTAGATTCTAACTGACCGAAACATTTTTTCTTGTGTCTTGTTATTCATATTTCCAATTATCCTTAATAATTTGCAGAAAAAAAATTGTCAACAGCTGTTGTCAGTTACATAGAGGACTTTAGACTTCTATTCAGAAGTGGAGTACATTGTGTAGGTACCCCATATATTTTAGCAATTTCCTGAATTCAAATTTATAATATGTAAAAATAATTGACGTTTTTTTATATTTATTTTATAAATTTATTTCTATTTATGAATATATTTTTTTATGTCTTTCATATACAGAAATTAAAATAAGGGAAATTGCTGGTGACTACTTATTTTTCCACCGCAAAAATGTGGGTACCCCCAAGAAGAACTCACGGTAAATTTAAAATTCAAAGTCTCAGTGTATTAAAATGTTATACCCCATATTTAGTAGGCTATCTCTCAAGTCAGGTGCTTCATTTAATATACTGTTACGTTTTTACCTTTTGAAAAACGTTTGAAATATGAGTTCGTTTATTGCAAACAAATTAAAAATAAATTTATGTTTAGTTTCAATTAAATAATTTATTGTTCGCACTTGATGTATCCAACAATAATTTGCTTGTTCTTTACTCTTCTTTGCTTACACCTTTTGCGTAAATAAAAACAACGCTGATCTTTACAACGGAGTTCTTCAAACCTCGACGGTTTCCTTCACACGCAACGCGTCTTCACACAAGACTCACTGAATTCTTATTACTGGTTGCCTGTTTTGTCTTGCCTTTTTATATGCCCACGTAAACAGTCTGATGAATGTTCTTGAAGTTGAATGTTCGTGGCTTCGCCTTCTCGAGATCTCTATCGTTGTTTCATTGTTGTTTGTGTATATTACGTTTACGTTGTATGTTGTTGCTTTCTTGCTTACTTCTCTATCCCCTTTTCTTTCATACTGCTGTTGTTGGTATATGGCTTCTGTTTTTGTAGATTTTGTTTATCATTTTAATGTTAAACGATGTTACACCATTTCCATTTTCGTAACAATATTTTGCAATTCAATGTACCAGTTTTTCTTGCGTTTACTGTTGATGTTGTTGGCTTAGTGACGACGTAACGTTTTTCCAAATAATCTTCTTACTATTCTCTTGAAGTCATATCGTGACATTTTGCATTTTGTTCTTTAGAATTTTTAAATTTTCTTTCTTATTCATTACTTCTTCAATAAATTTCAAACTGCCTGCAACTATTTTGTAAAAAACACTAAAATTACACTGAAATAGAAATGAATTAATCAAATATATATAAAAAAGAGCACTTATTTTTACATATTACTGCTTTAAGTTCATGTAGTTGCTGAAATATTTTGGGGTACTGAGACTATGGCTGTCCAATTCTTTATCCTTGTCAGTTGGCATTTATTTATAAATAGCGATCCAGTTTGTCATTGTGTCTTGGTTGTAAGACGATACTTAATTATTATTTAGCTTTAAACAATTGCGTTCATATAATTCTTGTCATACGATTAATGCCTGTATGCCTTGTTCACAATCATCCCAATTATCCGCATTAACAAATAACAAAAAATCATAAACAACATGACAATTTAAAAACTTGACTAAAATTCATATTGAAATTAAATAATCAACAGTTAGTATTCAGAGCAATTCGTATGGAACAGACATAAATACAAAAAAAAAATAATGAAGCGGAGATACTTATCCTTTAAATTTTTCCTTAAGCCAAAAATAGGCATTTTTTAAAAAAATACACGACTTTCTGGTATGAAGGGAGAAGATTCAAAAACTACGTTGACTCCAGCATGCCGTTGGAATTAAAGTCGATGTAATAAAATTGTTATTAATTTACCGATATAAACTTAAACTACATTGATTAAACCACAATACAATTTAAGTTTTTATTTTTAAAATAAAATTAAAATTTTAAATTGCAACTGAAAGTACATTAAAACGATTTGAATGTAACATGTAAACTACGTCAGCTAGAAACGGATATGTTGACAACATGTGAAACTTATGTTATAATTCCAAATAATAAACCAATATAAGTAATATTATTAAAATTTAAGAAAAATGAAATGATAGTTAAAAAAATTCATATAAACAAAGATAATATGACATACATACATTAAAAACCAATAACAACTACTCATGCTTTAATATACACAATCAATGTTACACACATACATAATTGGTTAATGCAACCCTTCAGTCAGGATTACGATTTAGTTTCCTTCAACATTTATGTTGTGTGTGTTGATTGATTTTCATGGGCAATTTTATTTTACTCTCAGAGTTTTTGCCAGAAGGCCGCCGTGTCTCGCCGAAGAAATACAACACACTACCTAGTAGACTATGGTGACTTCCTATTTAAATATGCAACAAAGCTTAAATAACACAAAAAATACAATTAGTCTCTAGTACGATTCACACGCAGTATGTAAAAAAAAATTTTGTATACGTAACAACGTTATTAATTAATACTTATACGTATTGTAGCACCCACAACAATCGAAGTCGTGTGGTATGTATGTATCACAGATCAGCAATAGGTTTTCAAAGAGATCAGTAGAATCGAATCATACTCATAATTTCTGATACTTATACGCATTCATACATATTTTAATATCATTGAACCTCTACTCTACTCATACTCAAAGTTTGAAGTACTCATCGGCGGTCAAGTAAATCTGATTAATTTTTATAAACCTCGACCGCCATATTGGATCCGCCATTTTGAATTTTTAAATCTGAATGAAGATCTGTAATCAGCCACCCAAAAAACCCCTGAGTAACAATTTTCAAGTAAATCTGATTAATTTTTAAGGACCTCCGTAATGTGTTTATTTTTGCCTTGCACCCCTTGACATAAACCCACCCCCTACTTTAAGGGTGCATGCAAACAATTTAACTTTGGGCTCATTTTGAAGAGCAAAGATCAATCGTCAATTTCTGACAATAGCAATGATTCTAGCACGTCAGTGTTTAGATCTACAATGTTTCAAAAATGGCCAAAAAAGTTATTTTCCTCGAAAACCTGACGTGATGGAAAGTTTATGAAACCAGATTCGTGTTCAGCGCGCAAAATGCCTTCGCAAACACCTGAAGCCATCTTATTTGCATAAAAAAAAGTCCAAATTTGCAGGGCTGTGTAATTTTGTGTGAAAAGATCAAAAAACCGTTTTTGTAAAATAAAAAGTATTTTTGAATTCTACTCAACCTAGTGAATAACTTAGACTAGGTAGTTACTCGGGTGTATTTAATATTTTGTATTTTGTCGCATAGTGTTATTATTGATACTAACAAAACTTGCGAAGGATGATCAGATACAAAACCGTCCAATGCATTCTGAAAAAGGCATGGTTTGATGCAGATTTTCGGCTGACGGCATCATTCAGTAAGAACAAACTAGGCCACACCATTACTATTAAATTCAAACATTATTGATTAATAATTACCAGCTTCTTTTGGCCTACGTTGGATAATATAGGTATCAGTGACATGTGACTTTAACAGGACGGCTCTACATTCCACACACTTCAATCTCGCCAAAAATTGCAAATTAAAATGGAATTTAAATTTTGTTAGTTGCTGTTCAGAATTTTCTGCTAAAATTTTTTTATCTCAACTGCTGTTCATTTTTCATTTTCTTCATTTCATATTTACTCTGTCAAGAAGTAAATTTATTTCCGTTGCTCTTTTTTTCTTAATATTTTCTTATTTTTTCTTTGCTTTTTCACAATTTATTTCTTTTATTTCTATCATTTATACTCTAATGCTAAAATTTCCGTCTGCATTTATAATTCCGCAAGTTCAGTTCACTTCTTGTTTAAATTTTAAAATTTTTTTTTCTCAGAAGTTAACTGAACTTCACTTCTTTTTTTCAAGTTTGTTATTTTTTTTCTTAGTTCTTTCTGTCTTATAACTGCCAAGTGGTATTAATATTTTTCGGTTTTTTCTTTGTTTTTAAAGAGATATTCACTTCACAAGAGTTTTTATGAATTTTGAAAACCAAAAAGTAATATTACTGAGCTACAGCCGATTAAAGCAATGTTTGTAAGCAGTCGGGTATAATTTTAAAAAATTTTGTAGCTGCTGTAGTCTAATATGTTTGTTGTCTAACAAAGCGAAATACAAACAAATATTACTCAGGCGGCTTCCTCTCAGCAATCTTCTGGCAAAAACTCTGCAAGTAAAACGAAATTGCCATAAAAAGTTTCTCGACTTGAAATTGTAGGTATCGGCACTCACGATGAATGAATGGTGTAAGAGGCTAGGTTGTAATCCTGACTGAAGGCTTTTAATGACCAATTGTGTATGCATGTATGCATTCGAAGTTATTATAGTTATCATATTCTCACATTACGAGGGACTATTAGGTGCGGCTTGTGGAGCAGATACATATTTCTTTGAAAATGAGAAAGGCGCAACCATTACGGTGAATGGAGGCACCTATCGCACCATGATAAACGCTTTTTTTGTACCCGCTCTTCATGGTATTGATGTGAACGATGTTTGGCTTCAATAGGATGGTGCAACTTCCCACACATCCCATGCTGAAATGGTGATGGCAGTTGTCCGCCAAGAAGCTGCAATTTGACACCGCTGCACTATTTTATGTGGGGCGCCGTTAAAGAAAAGTGTTATGCCGACGAACCAGAAACAATTGTAATAGTCTGTAAGTATTTTCCATAGACTTGAAAGAAAATAAATAAATAGCCCACCCATCACTAAATATTTACATATTTAATATGTAAAATTCATAATACCAAAAACATATGTGACGTATGAGTGATATTTAATTCCATTAGTTTCATACATGACAATATCGAAGATTTTTTATTGCATACTTTTTAGAGTAACTACTAATTACAATACATGTAATATGATGCGTATGAGTAATATATTTCAAATTCAATTAAATAGAATGTATACTCCATTAATTTGGAATTAAACATTAACAAACTATAATGGGGCTGAGTTCCATTTTCGAAATACGACCCCATACACTCGTAAAATTGCACAAAAATTGGTCCGAACGAATGAGGTGCTGTGCGGCCAGCCACGGCAGCCATATGAATAAAATAATATTCCATTTTTATCCGAAACAATTGTGCTTCATAACAAACCAATAAATTTGTGCAAAATTTGAAACCATTTTTGTTTTCTTGCATTTTTTAATTTAAACTTTTAAGTGGCCCACCCTTGATGTTCAACAACTCAATACCATAATGAAAACCCAACAGATATTAATTTCTTATTTACTGATTAAAATTAATTATTCAATAAATTATGAGTGGTTCAACGTAACAAGATTAATTAAATTAATCCTTTAATGTTGTCCATTTGTATTAATCGTTTAATATATGAACTCGTCTATCTACTTGAAAACTTATTGCTTTTTATTCAACATTTAATTATAACCTCAATTACATATTGTATAAAATTATACAATTTACCATAACTTTATTCGTTTGATGTTTATAATTCTCCTACAATGTGATGGCCATACAGATTAAGCAGTTTTCAAAAGGCACTTAAATAATACAAATCCCTCTGCTTATGATTAATATTAATTGTCATTGTAAACAGATTACGTATCAATTTCTTTCACTGATTCCCTAAAGATGAACTGTGCTTAGGTTATTACGCAAGGCTAGCAAAAAATTTGCAGGAAGCTTTATTCATACAGCTTACAGTTTTAAAGTTTCCGTGTTGTTTTTCAACTTTCATACGATTTCGAAATAATCAAAAATTTTCTCCTTTGCTTCTCTAATCAGTACTTCGTAATTGATGTTAAACTGTAGATGCCGCCAATAATGGCAAAAATTAAGACACACAACATGATTGTTATGAAAAACTAGCTTGTAATCCTGACTAAAGGGGTTATAATGGCTGATTAAGCAATGCCATTAGACATGCAATCGCCATTGTTTAGTAGGTATTGTGTAAGTTTATTAGACACGATCTCGTGGTTCAAAACAACAGAAGGCCAATCAAGAATGGACCTTCATGCTTACCGACACATTAGACGAAAGCCTAAACATGAGGACTCTGTTGAAACTCCAAGTCAGATATCTCCAACAAAACGAAATATAAAAAAAATATTTCTTCGGCGAGTTTCTAAAAAATCGATATTAAACTGTAGGCCACGTCACTTATGGATAAATTTAATACACACAACATAAATGGTGTGAGAAGCTTGAGCGTAATATTAACTAAAAGGTGTTATAGCAAGTTAAAAAACAACATCATACATAACACATAACATAATTGGTGATTACAACCCTTCAGTCAGGATTACGGCCTAGCTTCTCACACCACTCATGTTGTGTGCGTTAATTTTATACGTGAGTGGCGGGACCTACAGTTTAACGTCGGCTCCGAACGATTGATTTTTGAGAAACATTTTCATGGCAGGTTTATTTACTCTCTGCTGAGAGGAAGTCGCCGAAGAAATATTTTTTTTATATTTCGTTTTTGATGTCTGATCTTGGATACGAACCCGGGCTTTACGTCTAATAAGCCAACACACTACCTACTAGACTACGGCAACTTCACTTTACAATATCACTTACTGATATTCTGCCTGCTTATTACAGGGGTCAGATATGCACCTTTATTGCGTAAATCGCAATAATCGCCATTATTGAGCTCAATATTTCATACAAAGTTTCAATTAATTATTGCGCAATAAATATGCAATTTGTTATAGTATAGAGTAAAACTTAAAATGCAGCACTGCCATAAGTATGTTTAGTGAGCATGTAACTGAACAGTTTATGTTGATATTTGACAACTCAAATGTCAACAACGACAAGCAAAAAAAAACAACAAAACAAATAACAACAAAACAAAATAAAAACAATGTTGTTGATAAAACCATCTGTTTTGTTTACCAGCTGCCAAATGAATATTGAATAAGCAGCTGAACTGCGTATGTTATTATGTCTGAACACTTAAAATATTGTACTCAATAAACCGAATATTGACTCAAAAAAAGTGGATATCTGAACATAGTGTACCTTTGCTAAAGCGCAACAAAATCAACTCATATCTGAAAGAGGCAACGTCTGGTATTGGAAAGAGTTTTTATTTGTTTTAAGTTTCAACTTTTAAATTGCTTTCAATTAATCAATTGATTTTTAGTTGATATATATTATTAAAGCCTCTTTATATCACCGCTTTATGTGAATTCATTTTGTTGGTTAAAAAACCATGATTTATTTCACAATTAAACATTGGCAGCATCAATGGCTCCCAAAGGTTTTTATGATTTTTTTATGTTCTTGTTTTATTTCTTGCCTTTGGTCCATGGGCCGATTCGGTGTTATATTTTTATTGCTGTTATAATGTTACAATTTCTGTTTTCATATACTTTTTGTGTAACATTACAACTGAATATACATTTCAACATCTATATACACACATTGTGTTTTTTTTCAGATTTTATACAAAATTTAAATGTTATTTTTTTTGTGCTATTTTCCTGCAATACAGCTGCAATAAAAAGAAAATTTATAATTTATGACCCGAACGTTTTCGAATGAGTTTATAAATCTTCTATGAAGCCATCGAATATGGCCAGCAGAATAAGAAAATGGAAAAAATTTACTGAAGCAGATACATACATACATACATATTTGGCCATTAAAAAATTAACACACACAACATAAGTGGTGTGAGAAGCTAGGCCGTAATCCTGACTGAAGGGTTGTAATGGCTAATTATGTTACGTATAATTCATTTCATTTCTGTCATAGCTTGACTTATTTTTTTTAAATCATTGTCGAATATGGAAAATTTAATATTTGCTTTCAATCTGTATGGCAAAATGTAACACTTCTATTTTTGTTTGTCTTTGTTACCTAATTTATTTTCAGTTTCGTTCTGTATTACAATCAAAATTTTACTGATTTTGTATTTTATTTTATTTTGGTTTTGTCATGATATATTGTTGCATTCAAATCTCTACAAAATATTTACAATATCTGGGACATCGTTACGTATACCTGTTAAATAATTGTGAGAAGAATATTTCATGTTACTTATACGTTCCGTAGAATTAACACTTGGTTTTGATAAAACATAAATATTTCCAATATGTAAACTTTTAAAAGGTTTGGTGATAGACATTTTACAATGAAAAATTAAGTGTCATACATAAAATATAGTTCCATAAACATAATATGTTTTATCATATTGTTCAGTATATATCATAATTTACTTTTTCTTTTCTTTCATTATGAGACTTCATGTCAAATTGATAGAATTCAATTTAATATCCTCAATCCACGCTCCACTAGGCTCAACGGTTTTAAAATTCAATTAGTTTGAAGCGAACATCGACTGAAAAAGGTTGTAAATATTCAAAAAATTATTTAGAAAACAGTTGATAACAAGTTTTACCTCACCAGCCGCTTATGACTATCACTTGCTACTACTATTAATGAAAGGCATCAATAACCAGGAAATGCGTCTTTAGTATGATTCAGCAGTAGAAAACGATATGTTATTTAAAAATACACAGTTCGATGAGGTAATCATCTATCAAAGCTGCAATATTTTTTATCCAACCCTTTAAGATATGGGAGCAATATGATAGCATACCGCAAAAGCTCTGAGAATTCAAAAATGGCTTTAAAGGTTTCTCAAAAATCTGTCGTGGGCCACGGGACGGATACTTTTTAATGCGAAATTATCAAGCACACATCGTTCTCGACCAATTGCATAACTTCAATACCAGATCAACTTTCTTGGTCAAATGGAACCAAGGCAAAAATGCCGTAGGGGCATGTTGCTGCGCTGATGACTCTAAACATGGAGATAAGGCTGGGCCACGGAAACTTCACATAGAAGAACGTTAAGGTTAGTAATGAATGTGTTTACAGGATGCACCACGTTACCCATATACATACGCATCCCAAATAGACAGGCATCAGAGATAATAATGAATGCAGAGCATAGCTTTTTAAAAAGCTAACAATTTTTTGGTATACAGATGGATCAAGAACTGGCCTTAGAACAGGAGCGAGAGTTTTCCGTCCGACCATATGGAAACTTATGAGTATTTATTAACCGAAAGTGTATGCCATCAAAAAATGTGTACAATTTAACTGGGATAGGATACTAGATCGCCATCGAGTATTGACTAATGGTCAAGCCAACACTGGCAAAGGCAATCATAATATGTCGATGATTATCAATATGATGATAATGAATATGATGATATGGACACCAACGACATGTAGTTTCAACTTGCCGCATTTCTTCCAGCTGGCATTTGCCTGATGGTATGCTTTAGGCTGCCTTCCAAAATGTATTAATACAATGTTTGTATGCAATTCTACTACTGTATATAAACTATGTAGATATGCAAAGTAACCAAACAATGCATCAACTATAAATCCGATGCCTGATTGCTTTCTGACTGCGTTAAAAATACACATTGACGACATTTTGAAATAGAATACATTGAATATATATTTTGTACAGCGGCATTATGAAACACGATACTTTGATCAAACACAAAGCAACTAACATTTTGAAAAGCAGCCATATATGCAATAAAAACAAAGGCCTAGGCGAACCAAACTGTAACATTTACTACATACACGCATACATATCAGAGGTCAGCAATGAGTATTCAAAAAGATGAGTAGATTCATACTTAATGACACGTATGAAGTTGTTGAATTCGACTCTCCATGACTCAATATTTACAAGAATCACAAAATAAGTATGATTCGCATGCGAACACTACAATACTCACTAGAAGGTCGTGTGTTTGCATTGCTTGCTGTCTTTGTCTTTTTCTTTCGTCTTTTTTTGTAAATGCAACAACAAATACGATTGTAAATTTTGATGAATGATTCGAATCAGTTGAATCATTTCTAAGTATTATAAGTATTTTTCTAAATTTATGAATCTGAATAAGTAGGCGTATGAATCAAACATATTTCAGGTTTAATGTCAACGTTGTACTAATACTCGTTGCAATCTGTACTTATAAATCAATGTTGTAGTGAGTACGAATGAATCAGAGTAGTTGAATTTCGATACTGTTGACCCTACTCAAAATTTAGTGAGTACTTATGAGTAGCGAAAAAACAATCTCATATTGATGTGTATGTAATGTATTCATATTTGTTTCTGGTTTTTTAACCAAATTTTGTTGGCTTCAATACTTATGTGTGTAGGATAGTACTTGCATATTTACTTCTATGAGCATGATTTACTTTGTTTGTAGAAAAGAAATGTGCTACTCTTCTGTATTGCTGGTGTCACAACAATTAAAGTTTCTGTTAAGACTGTAGTTTATTGTCATACTATAACCGGTAAAGTGTAGAAGTTACTCTGTTGATATTGTTCTAATACAGGGTGTATGCTGACTTTCTTCTACGTCTTCTGCAGGAAAATGTTTGGGTTTTACCCATGTATTACTATTTTTAAATACTTTTGATTGCATTTAAGCATACAAAAATTTATTTATTTTTGAAAATATTTGGACAAAGTTTTTTGTATTGGCTCTTGCTTCACATTTTTTCTTATTCGTAGATGACAAGAAAATATTTGCTGGCTTCGTTATAATTCTCAGTTCTGCAAGATGCAATTTAACGTAGTCGTTATCTGCTCAGTACTCAAAATTAAGGTCAGTAATTGCTTCTAAGGGCCGTTTTTTGAATGCAAGTTTAAACTCGAGATTAAGTTAATCTCCAGTTAAAGTTAATCTCCAGTTAACTCAGTTTTCATTTTTTGAATGGGAATTTAACTGGAGATTAACTTTGTAGAGCTGCCGTACTTATAAGCAAAAATGGCAATATTTTTTCGTTTATATTGTAGTGTTTACTACTTTTTGCAAATTGTTTCACAACAATTTGCTTTTGTATATAACAAAAACAAACAAACAAAAGCTGAATACTATTGATCTTTATGTAAAAAAATTATTTTCTTAAAATAATAAATAAATTAGGACTGTCTATTGTCAATTTGTGTTTTAAATAATTCATAGTCACTTAAATATTTGTCTTATTCGGCTTCCCCTCACTTAAAAGCTTTTTTTTTTAAATTTGTCAACCACTTTTCATAGTTAATCTCGAGTTTAAACCACCAACGTTGCTGGTTTAAACTCGAGATTAACTACTTAACCGTAAGGTTAAACTCAAGATTAAGTGAATTCAAATACTGAAAACGGAGTTTAACTGGAGATTAACTTAATCTCGAGTTTAAACTTGCATTCAAAAAATGGCCCTAAGTCAATCAAAGTAAACAAAAATTCAGTCAGGATTACGAACTAGCTCCTCACACCACTTATGTTTTTTTTTGTATAATTGAATAAAATATGTATGTACAGTGTTGGGAATATAATAGGGACGATCTGTAGTTTTCAGTTCTTTTTATTTTTTTTAGAATTTAAAATTTTAATGTTAATGTTAATATTTGGTAGACGTTCCCTTCATTTTAGTTACCTGTTTGCATTTGCCAACTAGATTGGCCTTTTTGCCACATACTGTTCTTGTTTTTACACTTATATGGCGCTATTTAATTTTTTAGCACCCCCAACGAATGCTCCATGGGGACTGGGAGAACTATTCTAAGACATGCAATCCTAGAGAACAGCTTTGGTTCGTTATTTTGGATATACATTGGGTCAATACAACCCTTCAGTCAGGATTACGACCTAGTTTCTCACACCATTTATGTCGTGTGTGTTAATTTTATACATGAGCGGTGGGACCTACAGTTTAAAGTCGACTCCGAACGACAGGTTTTTGAGAAACTTGGGAATTTTATTTACTCCTAGAGTTTTTGCGAGAAATCTGGTGAGAGGAAGTCGCCGAAGAAATATTTTTTCATATCTTCGTTTTGATGTCTGACCTGAGGTTTGAACCGTGGCCTTACGTCTAATAAGCTAACACACTACCTACTACACTACGACGACTATTCTAAGTAAACACAGAAAAAGCTTCAAAGATGTGTTTTAAAGAGTTCAAAATTTTTTAGTACGACAAAAACAAAATAGCTAAAGACAATTTCCATTCCTTTCAGAGATGGGATTCACATACATACAGTGGACAGCAAAAGTATTAGTGCGGCAATATATTTTGGAAAAAGAAACTCCCCACAGGCTAAATATTCTTGCACAGAGCCCGATATGTCTTCAAGAGAGTATTTAGAAGATCATTTGAATGAACGGTTACGTAATCGCTATGCCTCAAACAATAGTCAACCGAAAAACTTGCTCATGGTGCCACCAGAAAAGACTAAACAAAATTGTGAATTTAATTTCAAATGGTTTTAATGGAGTGCTTGACTTTAAGGGATATTCAACTAAATACAAGAGACGAAGAGAGAAGACATTTTCATATATTAGGATTTTGAATTATAAATTTACTCTGGGTTCTCCTTGGGGGTACCTATGGAGTCATTTGAAACTTTTCCTTTTGTTTCTCTTGTTTTATGAAAAACATTAAAACATTTTTTTTGATAATAAAACAGAAATAAATAAATAAAATAAAAATAAAAATTATAAATTTGTATACAAATTTTTGGCTAAAATTCATGAAATTGCTAAAATATATTGCCGTACTAAGACTTTTGCTGTCCACTGTAAATATCTCAATCACATTCAGAATTAAGTTATCATTATTTCTTTTTTGCTCTTTTTTTACTCTCTTTACCAAACTGTAGATGCATTTACTCTATCCATTATAAGGTATTTCGCAGTAAGAGTATGTGTTTAAACGTCTTTGTATTCTCTATCAAATTCTGTGTAAAACTTTATTACTTATTAAGTAAACAGTGATGTGGATAAGGATAAGTAACTTCCTTTTCTTAAAAATTCTGTTTTTTTCCGTTGGTTTTTCATTTTTTTTTTTATTTGAACAGCAATGAACGGCATGTAAGAGAAAGGCAGTTTAAGTTGGTTTTCAAGCAAATCGTTACAATACATCGTTTAAAAAATACAGAGCCTTTGAGATTAATTACACACATCCTTCGTGTTAAAAACACTTGAAATAATGGTGGACAACTTTACAAGATATTTGGCATTGAAAAGAAAGCCAATGTATCCTACGCAAAACGCATTTAGTTCGATACTTCTCATATAACTTATGTTGTGTGTGTTAATTTTATAGGTGAGTGATGGGACCTACACTTTTAAGTCGACTCCTAGCGACAGATTTTTTAAAGACATTTAATGGTAACTTAATTTGCTTTCAGAGTTTTTGCTAAAAATCATATTTCGCTTTGTTGGAGTTGTCTAACATGGGGTTTGAAGCATGGCCTTACGCGCTATACTACTACGGCGTCTACTTTAATTCATTGTTTAATCAACTTAAAGAGAAGAACAAATAATGTCATCAAATACCCAACAATTTTATTTAATCCAGAAACGAAACAAAAATATATTTTTAAAGAAAAGCAAAACAACGAAAAAAAAACTCAGATATGCATATGAACTTATAAGTAATAAAAGCTTCTTCTTGCTTATCGAATCTCTAAAAATAAACACAAGAAGGTCTGATGAAACATAAACACCTTCAGCAACACAACAACAGACTAAGTAAAAGTCTCGGTACTTCGATGATGTGACTGAAATAAGAAATTAAATAAAATTGTGAATGACCAAATCCTCGAGTGGGACTTTTATAAATGAAAGCAGTTTTGCTTCCCTGTTTTTCCTTACTCGGCTATGAGGTTGCTTATCAATATGGGCATACTTAAAATCATTGCCTTCACTTTTATGAACACCAACAATAAAACTAAAATAGTCATATCAGTAGCCAAGATACTTCATCGATGATAATATGCGTTTGGGGAAAACAGTTGCACTAGAACCCATGAAGTTTAAAAAGAGAACAATAAAAAATAATAACCTCAGAAATTGAGTTTTATTGCATTCTTCTAATCATAAGAAAAATACTAAATTCTTAGTAGACACTGGTGTAGCAAATGTTTATTGGATTGGCCATACATTCCATACATGGAATGAAAAATCAATATTTTCAATTTCGTTCGCTTCTGTTTTAGCAATTTCTGTTTTAATTTTATTCCACACCGCCATTGTTAACCTGGCTAGTCGAATATTATGAAATGGTTTTGTTTTATTATTTGATTGTGCTGATGTTATTTATTTATTTATTTATTTAAGTCAATGCACAAATTCCTTACTGACTAATAACACAAATATAATAAAATTAAATAGAATTACAAACAGTTTCTTCAAAAATACAAGTAATTGTTACAATAAAAATATGAAAAGTTATGAGTTGAGAAAAACAATAATGTTCCGTTTTATAACGCATGAATTTAAAGAAAAGTCAACAAAGTCTGACAAATAATTAAATTGACGGCAAATTCTAGTTACCGGATCAGCAACAGCATAATTAGTTCTGCAGAATTGAATATAAATGAGATTATAATAGCGGAAGTTACGACAAGGAACATTGAATTTAACAGATCTTAACAGAAATTCACAGCAAATATTACCATTGATCAGCTAAACCACGAAGAATATATTTAACATTGTTCGACGACTCTTAAGGGTATGCAGTTTTATTAAATACAGTCTGCTAGTATATGAAGGCATATCCAAGTAATTCCATCCAAGGCCACGCAAGCAGAAGAGTAGAAATTGTTTCTGAACAGATTCGATGTGTTCGCTGTAAAAATTATAGTGAGGATCCCATACAATGGATCCATACTCCAAAATTGGTCCGACAAGCGATACGTATAACTGTTTAGTAATAAATGGATCAGTAAATTACTTTGCCCAACGTTTTATGAAGCCAAGAGTGCTTCTTGCCTTATTTACAGTCAAAGTGATATGATCATTAAAGTTTAATTTTGTATCTAATGGGATCTCAAAATCAATAAAAGAGTCCACTATTTCCAGTTGATAACCTACAATCAAGTAATTAACCGCGATAAAATTATTTCTTGAGAACAGCATACATTTGCTTTTCTTAATATTCAGCTCCAATCATGTTGTACTCGCATAACAAAAAGAAATTATTGAGATCACTTTGAAGATAAATATGCTCGATGAAATTATTAAAGGAGAGAAAAACTTGGAGAGAAAAACTTGGCAAATTTAATCATGTTGGGAAGATCGTTCATGGTATTAGGCTTTAAGCCGCAAACCTATTTTTTATGTCCTTGAGCCCTTAAATCTTATAATACCGCAAAAATTCTATTCACATTTTTTACTAGATACTTATCCCCGACCTGACCCGTCTTTGATAGGATTCAACTGACACTATCCGGGAGGATAAAGTATCTAGGGGATATTTGAGTCTTCAACCCGCCATCTTCAAATATGAACTTTTAGTCTCAAGTTCTAGAGGTTTTCAATGGGTTCTTGAGGTTTACACTCATAGCTCAGATAAAAGTGACAGTGAGGGCTGTAGTATATTCAGTCCGTATCCCTTCAGTCAGGATTACGGCCCAGCATAAACCACTCATGTTGTGTGTGTTAATTTTATATATGAGTGGCAGGACCTACAGTTTGAAGTCGACTCGAACGACAGATTTTTGAGAAACTTTTTCATGACAATTTTATTTGCTCTCAGAGTTTTCGCCAGAAACCTACTGAGAGGAAGTCGCCGAAGAAATATTTTTTTTTTATTGCGTTTTGATGTTTGACCTGGGGTTTGAACCGTGGCCTTACGTCGGACGTAATCTGAGGATCAATACGCCGATAACATATATACTTTGTTTTGTTCTCATTTACTGCCAGACCACTCTTAGTAGACTCCCATTCAATAGCACTAAAGGCAGTGGTAACATCTCGCTTGGTACGCCCTATGATGTCAATGTCGTACACAAGCAACTGGACACTTTTTTGAAAAATAGTGCCATTGAGATTCACTCCCGCCTTTCGTAGAACACCCTCCATGACGAAGTTGAATAAAACATTTTACGTACCACATACATATTTGTAAAAAATGTGTAGGTTTAGGTTAGCGTGCCGTTCACAGGCAATTTCAAACGATGGCCCATATGGCCAACTGTGTCACCCAGTGTGAAGTGTAAATAAAATAAATTCCATCCTTTATTACCCATTAAAATTAGTTTCACAGATTAAAACGATTTTCATTACTTAGAACATTTACATCTAACATCATAACAAAAGAATTTCTGAAAATAGCCTACAAACCAAAACGGTCCTTAAAGTCTACATACAGCATGCCATTGAATTCATTCTGATTTATCCATTAGAATCATTGAGAGTTGATCATTTCTTACGTGATCTACACAGAGAATCTGTACCTGGCATGTGAACTATATTATATTACACCCATAATGGCACCAAGTAGTCTATCCAGAGAAAAAAGTTCGATAACATCACACACGCAATTCGTTTTAAAATTAAAATTAATTAAAAGATAGAAAGCACTTATTGAAAGACCCAATGTCAGATTTATTAGAGACATTAACATACACTTTAAACGTGTTTAGTTATGTTATTCGGTTTAAAACAAGTAATCCCTTTAGTAATATCATTATTGGCCCTGAAAAGAGCCGATGGTTGTTTGAGATACTCATGACTAAAGCCACTAAATAAATAAATCATTACCAAAAAAGGTTGTCATATTATTTCATTTATCCATGGGCTTAAATTGATATGTAACTTTGCAAATTTTGTAGGCAGTGTGTTGGGTTATTAGAGGTGAGGCCACAGTTTAAACCACCAGGTCAGGCATCTGTAAAAAAACGAAATTTTAAAATATTTTTCTTCGGTGATTTCTTCACAGCATATTACTGGCTAAAACTGTAAAAGTGAATAAAATTGCCATGAAAAAGTTTCTCAAGAAGCTGTCGTTTGGAGTCGATCGTAAACTGTAGATCGCGCCACACATGTATAAATTTGCCATACACAACATGAGTGGTGTGAAAAGTTAGGTCGAAATCCTATCTAAAGGGTTGTAAAGACCACTTATGTGTGTATTGTTACGAAATTTAAAAATCTCGATACTGGTGTTTTTTGCTTTTACATCGCTCAACATTAGAATTATAAACAAAAGTTCAAAATAAAACAATGCATAAACAAACATATCTACAAATTATCGTACTGCTTAATATAACAACAAACACCAGAATAAAAAATGATAAACAAGTAAACAAAAATACACAAACAACACTACTATACTAGAATAAATGTAAACAAAATACACAAACAATACTACAATTTATAGAGATTTCGAGAAGGCGAAGTCATGAACATTCGCCTTCAAGAACATTCATCAGACTGTTTACTCTGACATATAAAAGGCTAGGCAAAGCAGGCTACTGTGTCAGTGGAGTTGTAGAGAGTAATCGTGGTTGGTTAATTGTCTAGTAATTGTATTGTTTATGCAAAGGGTAAAAATAGAGGAATAACAAAAAAAGCAATTGTTGTTGCTTACATCAAGTTGTGAACAGTGGCACAAAGAATTGTGCGAATAATAAAGAATTTTAATTAAAACTAAATACAAATTTATTTTAATTTTATTTGCAATCTACGAGCTCATATTTTAAATGTTTTTAAAAGGTAAAAACGTAACAGTATGTATATCCGTCTTGCACTGTCCTAGCTTTCATCCTTAAGGATGAAATAGTTCAGTGCTATCCTCGTTGTAGTATTGAGTTCAGTATGAATACTTTGGGCGATCAATTCTCTTTTTCTACGACTGATTTTTTTCGGGTTCCCCGTTGGTTAAGCTGTATTGATCCATATTGCTCTCGGTATTGGACCAGAATATCATAGTTACTACTCCGAAGCACTTATTGATGAATTGCTGCAAATTTTACCTCATTTTGTGTGATAATCAATAGTTTGATGAGGTCAACATTCTAAATATATTCCCTACATATTATATTTGAATACCGGAAACTAAGTTATAGGCGTAGAAAAAGTCTCACACTTTAGCATTATTATCGAAGACTACCAGGATTTTATATTAAAAAATTTTTTGTGTTTTTAATTCCATTCAGGAGTGGCATTTGCACCACTTAACGTCGACACTAAACGATATATTTGCAAAGCTCTTTCATGGCTATTAGTTATACTAAGCGCCATTATTACAACTTGCCGTTAACTAAAGGGAGGATTTTAACGGGCAGATAAATTGTCTTTCATTATTATAAGTGGACGATAAGGTAGAAGTGAGAGTTAAGCTAACGGGAAGATCATCCTACTGGTTAAGTTAAAGTTAAGTTTGTGTTTTAACTTGCCATATTATATATTATTTTCATGATGGCAACTTCAAATATAAACAAAATAAGAAAATAAAACAAAAAAGAGAAGGCACGTCGTTGCCATTGCGTTTAAAAACACTTTTTTAATTGAGCAGTGCTAACGACATTGCTCCGACACTGCCATATTTTTGAAAGAGATAGAGGACGTGTACTTGTCAATTAAGACAAGTACAGTACCCGGAGTTCGAATTGACCCATTGTACATTTGAAAAAGTTAACTTTATTTTATCTGTAGGTTGTAATGACGTAAAGAAGTTAAAGATGACTTTAAAGTTCACTTTAGCTAAATTTACCTTTAACTAAATCAAACTTTAATGTCAATTTGTAATAATGGCCCTAAGAGTTTTTGCCTGCTGTGTAAGGATATCAACATATATTCATATATTTTTCATATTACCTTTCTTCAAGATGTTAGAGCTCAAGTTTGAACTAGAAACTCTCGTCTAGTCAGCCAATACACCACCGACTAGACCACAGTATCCAATTATTACGTTCATTATTAATTTAGTTTTTCCTTTTATCGTTGGTAAGTTCCCATATATTCTGCCATAGTATCTTTATATACAGTGGGCAGCAAAAGTCTAATATATGTACATATGTGTAAAAATATATCTAAACATAGACTTTTGTTGTCTATTGTATGTACAAGCATTACATTTAATTTTATTACATGCCCTACAAATGTTTATATACCAAAGTAAATAAGATTACTTTCTCAAATATTTCAACATAAGAAAACCCTTTTTCAAATTTAAACGACAATTTTACAATCTTTACTTTTAAATGTTAAAAGTCTTGTAAAATTTAAGACTTTAAGGAATTTTCCCTTCGGGTTTATGCTTTACAATGTTTTCAAAAATACATGTATGTGTGGCATCAGTTGTACTTTCTTAAAATCCCTTTCAAAACAAATTGCTTAAGCATGTATAGAATTCGTAAGTAATCAGAGTTTTACGTATGCAAATAAGAAGGCGTGCCATATTTTCAGAAAAACCATAACTTTTGTAAAAAGTAACAATTTTTTAGAGTTACAAGATTATAGTGTACCTCCCTATTTCCGTAAAATATATTATAATAAAATTATATATTCAGTAAACAGCTTATGTGTTGTTGAGTATTATAGTTTTGAAAAAGTTTTGTATTTTATGTATACAAATCATATTTTGTATGTTTTTAATTGTATATTCAAATTCTATAAAAGTTTGCTTTACACAAGCGTATGTTTTAAAACCACAAAAATAATATTTTCAGTTTTCCTTTATTTTTTGAGAAAATTTCATCTCTTTGTATAGTGTAGAAGTGCTTAACTACTGAATTTTCACTTAAATAACTAAGGGTTATTATTACAACTAAAGGCAGTTTTAGCTAAAGTGAATACTGCGTTCCAATTGTCATATGAGGTTAACATTAGGTTAACTACATTATCGGGCGTTACTTAGTATACTATTGTCCTTTCCAGGCAATATCGTTGATCATCGTATCGCGGGCAGGTAAAGAAAACATGCTCCGCCGTCTCCTTTTCATTACGGTATTCTGGGCATGTTCCATCAACGTCGTGGCCATACTTATAGAGATATGCTCTATAACGTCCATGGCCTGTTAACAACTATGTCAGGTGGAAGTTCACCTGGTCGTGCCTCCTTTGGGTCCATTCGGCTATACTCGGTATGAGTCTATAAGTCCATCTTCCCTTGTTGGAATTGGACCCGTCTTGCTGCCATCTATCCATGGCATCGTCAACCAATTGGACGGGTTTCGAAAGATCTGTTCCCTTCCTTGCATCATGTTTCCTCTTCTCTACGTACCCTACTAGTTTCAGGGGCATCATTTCCGCAATCACCAATGCTCCATCAGTAGACACCGTGCGGAAGGCATAAATTACCCTGAGAGCTGACCACCTGTAGGCCGCTTCTATTTCTGCTCTATAGGCCATGCAGCTCATGTAGCGGCTGCATATATGGCGATCGATGTCACTACCTTCATCAGTAACCATCTTTTCTCTTGTTTTGGGGCCCCTAGGTTAGGCATTATTCGGGCAAGTGCACATGATGTCGCCGCACATTTTCCACCGATGTACATACCTCAAGTGTTCTCTAAACGTGAGCCTGTTATCATTCATTACTCCCAGGTATTTAATCGCTGCTTTGATGTTATGCGCTGGTCGCCCACAGTTATAGTAATGAATTCAATCATCTTTCTACTGCTTACAAATAGAATATCCGTTTTGTGGTCAGCACGTTTGAGACCCATTCCCGTTATCCAGCTTCTGACCGCAGTGATATACGTTCTTACCAATTCATCTAAATGTTTTCCTCACCAGGGCAATATTGTCCGCAAATCCAATGACCTGTGTACCTCTAGGGAGTTTAAGCCTCAGTACACCATCATACATGACGTTCCATAGTATAGGGCCCAGCACGGAACCCTGTGGGACCCCCGCCGTCACCGCGTACTACCTTCTGCCATCATTTGTGTCATAAATGAGCACTATATCCTTAAAATAGCCCTTAATGAGTTCCATTAAGTAATTCGGTACAGGTACAATCCAGGACAGCTATCGTGGCATCCTTGATGTCCAAGGTGATGATAGATACTCCTTATTGCCCTTCAGCCAACGTCCACCTCTGATGGCGTCTTTTCCTATTGACATTACAGTCTCTATTGCATCCAAGGTGGAACGTGTTTTCCGGAAACCAAATTGGCGATCCGACAAGCCTTCTACCACTAGGAATGCTTCTAGTCTCCTACAGATTATCCTTTCCAAAAATTTCCCGGCTGTGTCGACCATACAGAGCGGGCGTTATCCCGAAGAATCCCTGCGTCCTTACTCTTCGGAATGAGAACCAGCCTCTGCCTTTTCCATATCCTAGGGAACGTCCGCTCCTGAATACAAGCATCAAAAACTTGTCTAAACAGTTCAGCATTAAGAGCGATGTTTGGGATTCCGTCAATCCCGTGCTTTATTAAGTTTCATCTCCTTACTGGCTGCCTCAAATTCCTGCTGCTGACTTTGGTGATATCCTCCGGATACCGTATGTCTCCCACGGAGTACGTAATTTCGGCTTTTGCGGAAAAAGAGGAAAAATAAGTGAAGAGCTCGATTTGTGGGGATGTGTGTCGGCTTTAGGTGGCTGGCTTACAAAAGTCTTAAAAAACATGGCACATGCGTATTCCAGCAGAATAAGGACCCTAATTATGCACACTTCACTAAAAAATGATTCCAGGATAACAATATCAATGCATTAGACTGGGCGGCACTATCTTCAGATCCAAATTCGATAGAGATTTGTGGAATATTGTAAAAATAACAGTAAGAGAAAGTGCCCTATAAATTTCGATAAGATTTGAGAACTAATTCTGGTTGTTAATTTGAAAACCGATGATCAACAGATTGCGTATATTCTCAATTAGAGAATATCTCAATCTCTGTCAAGTTGGTGATAATGAAGTCTGATTGCCTACAGAATTTGTCTTTTTCCAAATATATCAATTGACGTGTAAATAATATCATCTTCTGAACATTACGAGTATGGTTAGAAAAAGGCTATTCCACTAGGACTAAGAAATTTTATCTTGGCTTTACGAGACCAACTAGTTGTAGGCTTCGAGTTTGATTTTGATATATAAGTACCGAGTGTTTAAAATAAACTTCATCTAGGACCGATTTTGTAGAGAAACTTCGTTGGAGAATTAAACGCAGTTACGTTTTTCAAAATCGATTATGGATGAGTATCGTCCAAGTTTGTTTATTTACATACCTAACCATCTAGGAATGCGCCTCAATGCTGAAAACAGAACAGAACACCTATTTTAATAAAATAATTTTTAATTTGCAGATTTGAATGAAATTGTATAATGATTTGGCAAAACAAACTAAATAAAATACAATTAATTTGAGAAATGTAGCTTCAAGAAGATGGCAGTTACTAACTGTCGGAGTGGAAGACCCTATGCATTCATATAAATATAAAAACGGAAGACCATTTATGAAGTCGCCGTGCTTATTAGATGTGAGGCCTCGGTTCAAACCCCAGGTGAGGCATCTCCAACTGAACGAAATATGAAAAAAAATATTTCTTCGGCGACATCCTCTCAGCAGATTTCTGGCAAAAACTCTGAGAGTAAATAAAATTTCCATGAAACGTTTCTCAAAAATTTGTCGTTAAGAATCGACTTTAAACTGTAGGTCCCGCCACTCATGTATAAAAATTAAACACAGCATAACATAAGTTGCGAGAAACTAGGTCGTAACCCTAACTAAAGGGTTGCAATGACCAATTATGTATGTATGAAGACCATTTATGTCTTCTAACCCGTATTGACAGGAATACGACAGCATTAAAACTAAAGAGAAATAGTGGATGACGGATAATCAACATCTTTTTCTTAATGGCCACGTTAAAGTGGAATATCAACAATATTGAACTACAAGGCAAAGTAAAACAAACAGCAGACAATGCAGACAGCAGAAAAAAACACGTTTTTATTATCTTTCTTGTTACCTTGTTCTTCTCTGCTACCATGTAATCTGTATTGCTACCCTTGTATGGTACTGAATACGTCTTAATGTTTCGTGCAAAGTATGAAATAAAAAAATCCAACCAAACCAACAACAATAGATCCAACACACGCACTGTGTTAGTGTTTTTTTAGAACGTTGGAAAGAAACCTATATTTGTTTAATGGATTATAAATTTGTAACAATTTGAAACGGAAAGTTGAAGAAAAGAAAAACTGAATTGTTTTGTTTGTGAAAGTTTATAACTTGGAGAAAATAAACTTTCACAAACCTTTACAGCAAAAGCTGCAATATTCCAGACTAATAGATTGCAAATGGCTTAAATAAATGACTATTTCAATAACAACATTTCATTTTATGCATTACAGATTATGTTGCGTTTTGTATTCTGACAAATGACGCATTCAAATGGGAAAGTTATATTAGGCTTGTAAGTAATTTTGACCGATTTTTGTAAAAAAAACGATAAAGTTGAGAGGTAGATTTTGAATTAAAATATACAAGCTAATATACATACAGTTTGGATTACGATAAGCTTCTCACACCACTTATACTGTGTGTCGATTCCGAAGTCCAAACGACAGATTCTTCAAAAACTTTTTTAGGGCAATTTCATTTACTCTCGGCGATTTCTGTTGAGAGGCAGTCACCGAATAAATATTTTTTCATATTCAGTTTTGTTAGAGTTGTCTAAGTCCTGGTGGTTGATCCACCCACTACTACCTACCAGACTACGACGACTACAAGCGAATAATTAGAATAACAACAACAAAATTAATTAGAATAACTTTGAAATCGAGAGTTTAATTTCTTGTCAAGAAATTATCCACGAGAAAGACGAGTACCACATACCAATGAAACAAATTTTCTGGAACAAGTTCCATTATTTCTCTAGAGTAACAACTGTTAAGATAGAAAATGAAAACATAAGCCACATTCCGACGTTGCCCCAATGAGCAGACTCTTCTATATTTTGCACCATCCAAAGTTACAATTGATGTAATGTTCTCATTGTCACGTTTCTGTGTTTACAAACAACAATAATTTTGCATGCCTTAAAATGAACCCTATTCACACGAACCCACTCTCTGATGGTAGGTCCGGGGTGAGTGACCCATGCCATCGGGGATTTATGTCCGATTTATGCGCCAGAGCCATAGGAAAATGAATATTTCTAATGCGCTGACATTTGAATCGTTCTATGTTCCAAACATAGTAGTCGCCGTAGTCTAGTAGGTAGTGTATTGGCTTATTAGACGAAAAGCCAGGGTTCAAATCCCAGGCCAGACATCAACACAAAATACAAGAAGTATTTTTTCGGCGCCTTCCTCTCAGCAGATTTCTGGCAAAAACTCTGAGAGTAAATACAATTGTCATGATTTCAATTGTTTCTCAAAAATCTGTCGTTCGGAGTCGTCTTTAAACTGTAGGTCCCGCCACTCATATAAAATTAACGCACGCAACATAAGTGGTGTTAGAAACTAGGTTGTAGTCCTGACTGAAGGGTTGTAATGACAAAGTATGTAATGACCAAGTATGTATGTTCAAAACCAATCAGATGAATAGAACACTTCGATGATATCTTATCTTTGTTTTATTCAACCCTTTAACGACCACAGGAACATAAACAGAAAATTTCAAAAACCTGAATGACTAAAAACCGTGTTTGTGTTATATTATCGTTACTTATTGTTAAGGATGCGTATTTATGTTTCTAGATAATCCTTTGCAAAGGACCTGAAGTTATTAAACTCACACAAAGTGATATTTAACGCTTATTGATGGAAGATAATAATGACGACGAAGATAGATAAATCAGAGCCTTCTGAAACAAGACAATAACCGAGGCGTATCTTATGTTGAAGTTAGAGATACAATATGCGAACAGCAAATATAACCTAAGCATTCAACGTTTGCACTTAGAAACGATTAACCTGTTTTAAATACGAACCGAGAGTAGGCATTCGGAATGTATTCCTTTTTCAGATGTGTCCCATTCTAGTATTCCTTTTAACTACAAGATTTGATAACTTGATACAATTAATATTAGAAATATTAATTCGTTAATCTCATAAAAATGGTCAAGAATTCTCCATGAATTATCATATTTTGCCATCTATTTTCGGAAATAGATATGGGGGTACCTTGTATATCAAGCCTTATGCTAAATCCTCGGTTTGAAGATTAACCTAGACACATTCACTTTAAAAATAAGTTATATGTATACGACAGTTAAATTTTAATCCATTTTTAGCTTTCTTAGCGTATTAAAGCGTTACGCGATGCACAATTTTTGTTAACGTTTGTATGGTAAGTAACTTCATTTCAAGGTTTTATTTCTTTCCCTTCAATATTACCCTTTTAAAAACGTATAAAATATGAGTTCGTAGATTGCAAATAAAATAAAAATAAATGTGTGTTTAGTTTTTAATAAAATTCTTTATTGTTCGCACAATTCTGTGTGCTACTGTTCACAACTTGATGTAAACAACAACTCTTTTGCGTAAATACTAAAAATTGTTCGGCAGATCCTTATAACGGAAATCTTCAAACCACGATTATTCTCTTCCCCCAAAACGCGTCTTCACACAAGACTGACCGCTTTGTCTTTCCTTTTATATGCCAACGTAAGCAGTCTGATGAATGATCTTGAAGTCGAATGTTCGTTGCTTCGCCATCGTTGTTTCATTGTTGTTTGTGTATTTTGTTTACATTGTTTGTTGTTGCATTTTTGTTTACTTGTTTATCGCCTTTTTTTACTGATGCTGTTATGTATATTTTTGTTCACTTGTTTATCATATAAAGAAGTTCATTGTTTTTGTAGATTTTGTTTATCATTTTAATGTTAAACGGTGTATCACCATTTCCATTTTCGTAACAACATATAATTTTTTATAGTTCATAATTTCAATTTTTATTTTACTTGATAACAAAAACTTTTCGTTTTCTTTTCGAATTTTTTATTTGTGTTTTCGTTTTCCTTCTGCTATCTTGGGAAGCCAAAGAATAAAAATTTTTTACTTTCACTCCCTCTTTTTTTCATTGCCTTTCGGTAGTTAAAGAGATATTATTCTTTGGATGTTTTAAGTATTTGCCCAAGTATTAAACCACCTGCAGACACATTTTTCTTAAATACAAAAATTTTTTTAATCCTTTCATGATTTTATTTATTTATTGTAGTTATTGGAAAAAAAGTCGTAATCTGAATTGAAGTAATGACCAATTATGTATGTATAAATGGATTGAATTTAAAATTCTAAATAAAATTTTAATCACATTCATGCTCCTTTTATTTAATTTTGAATGCTTTTTAACACGTTGTTTTAAAAATATTTATATGGACCCTTTTCCATTTCTCAAAATTTTCTTTTAATTTTTTTTTCTAAATATACTGACAGATTTTTCTTTATTTTTAATTTCTTTTAAACTATAGCTAAACAGCAACAGTTTGTTTGCATACTATTGCCTTCATTTCACCGTGCCTTGTCACTTCTTGAAAACTTCCTATTTTCTTCAATACTTTTTATTAAATTCAAATGTTTTTTTTTCACTTTCATAACCATTCATGTCTTTCGCTCTCTTTACTGTATAGCATAAAATTTTTTTTATTTCAATGGAATATTCAAAATTTATGGAAAAAATATTATCCGAGACTGAGATTTACATTTGAAAACCGTCTGCGTTAACACTCGGAGAGCAACTGTAGCTAATGTTGCCAGTCTGTAATACGTTAATACATGCTGTCATGATACATGCTGTCGCTTTTTATTTTCTTTTTTACTTTTCTCTCCCCTTTTTTTCTACCCCACTGAAATCAATAACAGAGCATGTGCTTGTATGACTGTATCCTGTATTTAATAATGTTTTTCAATACCTGTTTTTTGTAATCTGTATGTGTGTGGGATTTTCAGTTTGAGCTACTGTCGTTAACAAGTTAAAGCGTTTCATACAACTTTTTGTTTCTTCCAACATGTTTGAGGTTGTGTTTTTGTATAGGCTAAGACGCCACCTGTTCAATATTTTTCTTTATTCTCTACTTATTCATCTTTGTTACTATAAAATACAAAATATTCTTCCTGTTTTATTTTGCCCAAAGTTTTCAGTGTTGGAAAGTGTTTAAAAAATGTGACGTATGTAACTGAGAATTGATAATGCGTATCTAAAAATTTGAAGTTTGTTGTCATTAGTACTGTATACGTTTTTTGTCCGTTCCGACAGTGTCTTCTGGTGCCTAGAGGACCAAAGACCCCTAGATTAGACTGAAATCAAGTTTGCCTTAAATAAGAAAAGTTTTCTTTGCAAAGGCAAGAAAGATAATAAATGAGAATAGTTTTACTAAATTAGGCACAATGATTGCTGCTAAATTAGAAGCCGATGAAAATGAAACCCAATAAAACTCGAAAATGATGTCACCGAAATGAAGTGAGCGTCAAGATGCAAATGTGTCCACAGCAAACATTTATTGTGAACGAGCCTTTATTTTGGTTTCGTTGAGGCATATGATAATTGTACCCTATCAGAAGCAATATGCAGAAGATGGTTTCGTCGGTTCAGAGATAAGGATTTTGCTGTAAGCAATCAAGAACCTGGAATACCATCAACAAAATTCAAGACGCCGAAATGAAAATAATATTATAAGATGATAATGCGACTTTGAATCAGAAACAAATGGCAGAATTGTCAAATTTTGCACACAAACCATTTTAGATCCTTTAAAAGCCAAGGGAATGATACAAAAGACTGAATGGCAGATGCGACGTAACATGTGTGACAGACATATGAATATCCACTTTGAAATTTTGCATCAAAGGACAATAGTTATTTCAGTGTCGTATTGAATTGTTACATACATACATAATTGGTCATTATAACCCTTCAGTCAGGATTACGACCTAGTTTCTAACACCACTTATGTTGTATGTGTAAATTTTATACAAAAGTGGCGGGACCTACAGTTTAAAGTCGACTCCGAACGACAGATTTTTGAGAAACTTTTCATGGCAATTTTTATTTACTCTCAGAGTTTTTTGCCAGAAATCTGCTGAGAGGCAGTCGCCGAAGAAATACTTTTTGTATTTTTTGTTTTGATGTCTGGCCTGTGGCTCGAAACCTGGCTTTACGTCTAATAGGCCAACACACTACCTGCTAGAGTACGGCGCCTACCGTATCGAATTATTACTGACGATAAAAAAGGAACTGATTTTCTGTATACTAAACGGTAAAAGTCATGTGTTAAGCCGGGACAACCATCAACTTCATATAAATATTTAGAGCGGTTCTGCAGGAATACTATGCTGTGTGTCTGATGGAACCAAAAAAATGTGGTGTACCGCTCCTAAAATCTGGTTTAACCGTTACTTTGAATAAAATGTATTCTACAGAAGCTGCGCGCCTGAAGACTTAACCTTTCAAGAAGAAGAAGCAAGGAAGTTCTGCCACCTAATCTAAACAAATATTGAAATATATGGCATTCCCAATAAGTGCTATGTACTGTTCAAGCAGCTGATATGAATTTTTATCTTTATCAGAGAAAAACTATCCTTCAGAACTTTGACACTTGATAAGGAAGCTAATTCTATCGACTTATCTGTCTTTCATTCATTCAGTTTTAACAAATCATAGCATATAGCATTCACTGAGCGGGCTCTGTATAAGAGGAACTGACGCTATACAAACGCAAAATAATCATTTTCAGCAATGAGGACCATTTGTGGATGAAATAATACGACAACAAGCAAAATTGTTAAATTCGGAACGATACCAATCCACATAGTCCAATCCACCAATCCACCATAGTCTAATAAGTAGTGTGTTGGCTTATTAAATGAGAGCGAGAATTTCAACACCTAGAGATATGAAACAATATTTCATTCGGCGACTTCTTTTCAGCAGTTTTCTGATAAAGACTCTAACAGTAGAATAAAATTTCAATAAAAAATCTTTCTAACCGGTCGCTCAGAGTTAACTTTAAAGAGTAGGTTACGCCACTTATGGATAAAATAAACACTCATGAGTTGTGTAAGAAGCTATACTAGTCTTTCACCAGGTTGCAATCTCTACTAAATGCTTGTATTGTCCAATTAAGTAAGTAAGTATGATATCTAAGAGCATACAGTGCATCATTGTTTTGTGTAGAGGGTTAGGCTGGCGGTATCGTCGGTCCCTATTTCGGTCAGACCATCACGGGCACTATAGATCGTTTTGATAACTTTGCGTATACTATAAAGCACGATTTTTGGTATTATTTTTGAAAGACTATACGATTTGGCAGCTTATTACATAATTATAGGTCATTACAACCATTCAGTCAGGATTACGGCCTAGCTTCTCAGACCACTCATGTTGTGTGTTAATTTGATAAATGAGTGGTGGGACATACAGTTTAAAGTCGACTCCGAACAATAGATTTTTGAGAAACATTTCATGGCAATTTTATTTACTCTCAGAGTTTTTGTCAGAAATCTGCTGAGAGGAAGTCGCTGAAGAAATACTTTTTCATATTTCGTTTTGATGAGGTTTGAACCGTGGCGTTGCGTCTAATAAGCCAATACACTACCAACTAGACCACAGCTGCTTCAAAAACGCAGATACTGTATTCAAATAAAAATATTTCCATGAAACTTTATATTTGTAAACAAAATGAAATTAAAAAAGTTAAATGTATCAAAATAATCGGCTAAACAATTTAATTTTTATAATCAAATTACGATTGGAACGCATATTAATGCAGAAATCTGCTGAGAGAAATATTTTGTTTTGATGTCTGACCTGGGGCTCGAACCCTACTTATTACTTATACTTATTATAATTTTGCTTTTTTACCTTTTAAAAACGTTTAAAATATGAGTTCGTAGATTGCAAATAAAATAAAAATAAATTTGTGTTTAGTTTTAATAAAATTCTTTATTGTTCACACAATTCTGGGTGCCACTGTTTACAACTTGATGTAAACAACAACAGTTGCTTTGTTTGTTATAATTCTTTACACTCTTTTGGTAAATAACAATTGTTCGGCAGATCTTTATAATGGAAATCACGATTATTATCTTCACACGCAACGCGTCTTCACACAAGACTGACTTAACTTTTATTGACTCTTTGTCTTGTTTTTTTTATGCCAACGTAAACTGTCTGATGAATGATCTTGAAGTCGAATGCGAAACCACGAGACTTCTCGAGATTTCTATAAGTATAAACATCGTTGTTTTACTTGTTTATCCCTTTTTTAAACTAATGTTGTTGGTTTATTTTTGTTCACTTGTTTATTATGAAACCAAGTTCATTGTTTTTGTTTTTCTAGCTTTTGTTTATCATTTTAATGTCAAACGATGTAACACCATTTCCATTTTCGTAACAATAAGCTCCATACTTTAAAAATTTATGGTAGTCTCACTCTTTGAGTCCGTTTTGATGGAGTTTAAAGAATCCTGCTCAGAATCACTATTACAGAATTCAACCAAATTATACTATCAAAATATATATCACCGTGATACATAGTTAGGGTAGCCGCCCTACAGCTGAAAACTATTTTTTATTATTATTCATATCCATCATTTCAACGTTTTAATTTCATTTATTTTTATTTTATAGTTTTTTTTTTAATATGTGGTATAAAGCAAAATTTCCTTCCTTTTAAGTTTGCCTTTAATATGTTCTTTACATCCAACAGGCTTTCCCCATGTTCGAAAAAGTTGAAAATTACAAAATTTAACAGGCAAAAACAGTTCGCATCGAACATGAGAAAGGCATGTGTTTGTCAATGCCTGGTGGCTATTTTGTGTTAGCAAATGAATTTATGAAAGAGTAAAATTGTATTTCATTTGCTCTTTTCTGATAGATATGGAATATCTAGATACATTCGGAATTATGTACTGTTATGTTAAAATAAAAATACCGGTATTGCATCACCTTTTTATTGCTAAAGTTTCAACAACAGAGTCCAACTGCTGGTTATAGCAGAGTATAAGAAACAGCGTCCTGTACTCGTGCACTGACAAAACTTCTCAGTGCCTCTATTTTACCGGAAAGTTGGTATCCTCCAAAATCCAAGTATATGGAAAGCTTGGGATCTGTTGTCGTTATTCTTTAAAAGTTGGTAGCAGTCCACCTAAAGATTTGTTAAGAGTATGTTTGTAGTTCGCCGCTGGTAGGTCGCGTCTTGGCTTATTAGACGTGCGGCCATGGTTCAAACTCCTGCCCAGATATCTTGAACTCAACGAAATATAAAGAAAAAATTCTTCGACGACTACCTTTCAGCAGATTTCTGGCAAAAATTCTGGGAGTAGATAAAATTGCCATGAAAAGTTTCTCAAAAATTTGTAGTTCGGAAACGACTTTAAACTGTAGGTCCCGCCAGTTATATATACAAACTAAGACACGCCACACAAGTGGTATGGAAAGCTAGGTCGTAATCCTGGATGAGGGGTAATGAACAATGTATGTATGTTTGTATGTTATAACGGTTCCAGTCTTTTCAAACTTCATTGTATTTTTCGCAAATTCCTAGTACAGTACGTCGATAATTACCATCATAATCAGCTCTTAATGCACAAAAGTAGTCAAGTTTGAATCGCTTCTTTTGCAGTTTTAATTATTCGGTTGCGAGCTGTATTTGTCGTTGAAGTCGCCGTAGTCTAGTAGGTCGTGTGTTGTCTTATTAGACGTAAAGTCAGGGTTCGAGCCCCAGGCCAGACGTCAAAACAAAACACAACGGCGACTTCCTCTCAGATTTCTGACAAAAACTTTGAGAGTAAATAAAATTGCCAGGAAAAGTTTCTCAAAAATCTGTCGTTCGGAGTCGACTTTAAACTGTAGGCCCCTCCACTCACCTATAAAATTAACACGCACAACATAAGTGGTGTGAGAAACTAGGTCGTAATCCTGACCAATTATGTAATGACCAATTATGTTATGTATGTATGTGAGCTGTATTCGTAAATGAAAGAAAGTAAGAAGATGACACTTCATAACATCATTTACAGGCCAGCGAAGCCAGTAAATGCAGAACCCAATATACGCTTTGTTTACTATTCATCAATGTACATACATACATATTTAAAATAATTGGGCAATTTGCACACGCCCTTGTATCGTTATATTGATTGTGTTGTTGGACGAATATACAACAGTTTATGCTTGTTGTTGATAATTTTCAAAAATCCGATACACTAATACACATATTTTTCATGTTTTTGAATGCCAGTAATAAAGAAGAAGAATAAAAATACAAAATATTTTCTATGTGACTTGAGTCAACAATTAACATTTCAAAATGATAATTATTTGCACAGATAAAATATGCACAAAATAAGAAAAAAAATTAAATACACCCAGCTAATGCCATAGTGTAGGTTGTGAGATTTGTTCAGTTGAACTCAAAAACATTCTTTTTTATATTTCTTGAACCCTCCAAACTTTTTTATTTGACAGAAACTGTTTTTTTGGACTTTATGCACAAATTTATTGATTAAACAAGCATTTCTAAAGCGATGTCCAAAATTGAAACCTTAATAAAAAGGAGAGGGATCAATCTTTAAAATTATGTATTAAAATAATACATATATATATATATTATTTGGCTTAATATGCTATGAGGTTTGATGAGGTAAACTTGATAAATGCGAATTATTTTCATATTTTTTCAAGTTTGTCCGTTCATAGAAGCAAACTTTAATTTAAAAATATGAAATAAGTGATGGCATTCTGAAAGTGTATTATCTTCTGAAGAGATAATACATTGAGCGTTCACAAATAAGAGTGTATTCAATACAACATATACGATACAAGATCGTGTGAATTGGCCAAATATTACACATGGAGTATAATTTAATATGACTTCATACTATCATACCTATTGCACTAGTGTTTGTTTGTAGTTATATTATTACTAGCTATAACCTGCGCGTGTTGCTCCGCCACCAACTAAAATAAATTTGAAGGAAAGACATTACACAAATGTCCAATTAATTTTGAATCATTTTATTGATTTTGTTTTCCCTTTTCCCGATGATTCAGGTGAACAGGCCTGAGTAGTACGCATTCGAACAGTTTCTAATCTCAAGTGATTCATGCCAACGGGTTTCAGTGGCATATACTCGAAGATTTTTCAGTCTCAATGCTCGTTTGATTCTAAAGCTCGTAATGCTCTTTTCTTCCGTGCTTGAGGTGTAGGTCGACCAATTGCTTGTCATTCATTTGGAATAATTTTCAGTGACGCCATCCATCGAAAATAAATAGCACCAACCTACTTCGACTGTTGAAAATTATTTGAGTATTCAAATCATATAAACACAGACAATAAATTCACAATTAGATTATTCTAGAACTCGTTGTGTTACACTTCAAATTTATTTTTTCACTTTTGCTTTTTCTAATCAATTAATAAATTGTTAAATACAAATACGAGAAATAGTTTTATTTCTAATAGGTTATGGGCCTCCCCCTATTTTTTCATTTTGTGAAGAAAGATTAATTCCATTGTGTGCCTGCATTGTATTGTAAAAGGAAGGCGATTTTATTTCGTTTGTTCTATTGTCCAAATTGATTTTTTTTTGTCATTGAAAATGGCTGATGCAAGACTTCTGATAACGAAGTTGAATCGGGACAATTACGAGCTGTGGAAATACAAGATGCACTTGCTGTTGAAAAGAGAAAAGGTTTGGGACGTTATTGAAGATGAAACTCCCGTGAATCCTGATGTAAAGTGGAAAGAGCGTGACACTGATGCCTCTATATTGATTGGCTTGGCTGTAGAAGAGTCAGAAGTTTTCCGCATTGCGAGTAGCAAGAATGCTAAAGATGCATGGAACATTTTAAAGGCCTACCATGAGAAATCAACTTTAAGTAACAAGGTAAAATTGATGAGAACTATATGTGAATTGAAACTTCAACCTGGTGGTGACATGGACAAACATATAAATGGGATGAAATTGTTGTTTTCAAAATTACAATCGCTTGGAGAAGTAATGTCTGAGTCATGGATGGTTTCAATGCTGTTGAGTAGTTTGCCGAAAACATACGACACCTTAATCACGGCCCTCGAGGTAAGGGATGAAAAGGATCTCACGATGACTTTGGTCGAAAATAAATTAATAGAAGAGGATGAGAAACAGAAAAGAAGACAACCTTGTGAAGATACCGTTTTGAAGACTACCCAAAAATCTAGACAAAATGTTGGTAGTTCCAAAAAGGTAATATGCCATTTTTGTCATGGTGTTGGCCATATTCGTAAAAACTGTTGGAAATATAAAAATGGAAAATCGAATAATAATATCCAGAATGCTAAAATTGCTGAAAGTGATGGAGATCGTGATAACTTTTGTTTCGTGTTGAATGCTGAACCTGGTATATGGGTTGTCGATTCTGGCGCTACTTGTCACATATGTAGTATTAAAGAAGAATTTGTAAATCTTGATTTGACTTGGTGTGAAAAGGTTACAGTAGCGAATGGTAATATCGTATATTCTGCCGGTATAGGTTCCTGTAAGATAAAATTTCTGAACGATAAGGGTGCTCAAACGGTTGTCACAGTTGATAACGTTTTGTATATTCCGTCATTTAAGGGAAATTTACTGTCTGTAAAAAGACTGTCTGCTGCTGGTTTTAAAATTTTGTTCTACGGCCCAAATTGCGAAATTCTTGATATGAATAATGATAAGATTGGCGTCGCGAAATGTGTTAACAATTTGTATCAACTTGAAACGCAAAGAGGCGAGAATGCTATGGTTTCTGTTTGCAGTCTGAATCGGTGTCAACATTTTTACCATAAAATATTTGGCCACAGGGATATGAATGCAGTTAAGGCTATGCAATCTGGTAAGCTTGAAAATGATTTTAAAATTGTCGATTGTGGAATTCGCAATACCTGTGAAGTATGTACAAAATGTAAGCTAACACGGAAACCATTTCCTAAAAAGTCCGTTACTAAAACTGGGGAAGTGCTTGAATTAGTACATTCGGATATTTGCGGTCCAATGAAACATACCACCCCCAGCGGAAGAAGATATTTTCTAACCCTCATTGATGATTACAGTCGTTATACTGTGGTGTATTTACTAAGTGAAAAATCTGAAGTTTTCGAGAAGATGAAAATATATATTGAAATGGTGAAGAACAAATTTGGTATGGTTCCTAAGTGTATAAGATCAGATAACGGTGCCGAGTATAAATCGAAGAGGATGCAGAGTATTCTTCGGAATTATGGCATCAGATCTCAATTTTCTGTCCCTTATAACCCAGAACAGAATGGTATCGCTGAGAGGAAGAATAGATATCTTGTTGAGATGTCTCGTTGTCTTCTTGCGGAAGCTGGTTTATCTAATATATATTGGGGTGAAGCGGTTATGTGTTCGAATTATTTGCAAAATAGATTGGTTACCAGTTCTATACCCTGCACACCCTATGAAAGATGGGAAGGTAAAAAACCCGACATTTCTCATTTTGAAATTTTTGGTTCCAAGGCTTATGTGCTGACACCTAAAGTGAAGAGAACAAAATTTGATAATAAGGCTGAACTGCTAACTTTTATGGGATATGATGAGCAGTCCAAGGGATTACGTTTTGTGAATACTAACGATAACAAAGTTTATATAAGTAGAGATTATAAATTTGTTTCTACGAAAATTGCGATGAAGTTTAAAGATGATCGAAATTCGTTTGCGGACAACAATTTGGAAATTAATATTTCATCTAAACGAGCAAATAATAATGATTCTGATGGCGATTCCTTTTGTAGCGTGAGTACTGATCTTGAGTATTTCGGGGATAGTAGTGTGCTTGATGAACCAGTTGTTAGACGATCGGCTAGGGAAAATAAGGGTGTTCCGCCTGCGAAATATTCTAATCTGGTTGAGTCGGATGATATTATTGAACCTAAAACATATAAACAGGCTATCATGTCGGAACAGAAACTTCAATGGAAAGCTGCTATGCAGGAGGAGATCAATTCTCTGAAAGAAAATCAAACTTGGGATTTGGTTCGTGCTCCCCCAAAAGTGAATATCGTTGGCTGCAAATGGACGTACAAGATTAAGCGTGATGTGAACGGTAAAGTCCATAGGTTTAAAGCTCGTTTGGTCGCCCAAGGCTTTAACCAAAAATACGGTTGTGATTACGACGAGGTGTTTGCACCAGTTGTGCGTCAACCAACTTTTCGTATTTTATTGTCTGTTGCTGCTGCCAGGAAAATGATTGTTGAACATATGGATATTAAATGCGCGTTTTTGAATGGCTGCTTGAAGGAGACTATTTTTATGAGACAACCGCCTGGTTTTATCGAAGGTGACGAAGAAATGGTATGCAAGCTTAATCGAAGCATTTATGGTTTAAAACAAGCTGCAAATGTCTGGAACAAAGCTCTTAACAACGTTTTGATTGATGGTGGTTTCATTCAGAGTAAGGCTGATCCATGTATGTACCACAAAGTCGTAAATGGGGAAGATGTTTACCTGTTGATCTATGTTGACGACTTGGTGGTTGCTGCTAAAAATGGTCAACAGATAAAAGGCGTTTACAGTATGTTAAATAAAAACTTTGAAGTGAACAATCTTGGAGCTATTTCTCAATATCTTGGTATAGGGATTATAAGAACCGATGACTTCAATTATAAGATGAGACAGAAACAATATATTGAGAATGTATTAATAAAATTCGGTTTGCAAGATGCAAAGCACTCCAAATATCCGTTGGAACCCTCTTACGGGAAAAACGAATCTGAATTGTTATCACGAAATGATGAATACCAAAGTTTACTGGGTTCTTTGTTATATATATCCGTAAATACACGTCCTGACATTTCTGCAAGTGTCTCCATATTGGCAAGAAAGACAAGTAACCCCTCCTATGAAGATTGGAATGAATTGAAGCGCATAGCGAAGTATCTAAAGGGGACATCTGATATGTATTTAAACCTCAACGGTGGCTCAGATAGTCGAAATCTGCTGATCGCCTATGCAGATGCCAACTGGGCGGAGAGCACAATTGACAGGAAGTCCAACTCTGGCTATATATTACTATTTAATGGTTGTGCAGTCAGCTGGGCTTGCAAGAAACAAACATGTGTATCTTTGTCAACAACAGAAGCGGAATTCATCGCACTCTCCGAAGCTGCAAAGGAAGTTATATGGACCCGAAATGTCCTTTCCGATTTGGGATGTCAGCAAACTCATCCAACCACAACATACGAAGACAACAGAAGCTGCCTGAATTTGATCAAACACGAGAAATTAAGCAATCGATCTAAACATATAGACACGAAATTCCATTTTGTAAAAGATTACGTCGACAAGGGGATAATTAGCTGTAACTACTGCCCTTCCGAGGAGATGATAGCAGACATGCTGACAAAAGCGTTGCCTACAACAAAACTGGAAACCTTCAGACTGAAATCTGGTGTTTACTAATTTGAGGAGGAGTGTTGAAAATTATTTGAGTATTCAAATCATATAAACACAGACAATAAATTCACAATTAGATTATTCTAGAACTCGTTGTGTTACACTTCAAAATTATTTTTTCACTTTTGCCTTTTCTAATCAATTAATAAATTGTTAAATACAAATACGAGAAATAGTTTTATTTCTAATATCGACTCATGCGCAACAACTTTGTTAAAGAATGCACAGTTTACGATGTAATTCATTTTGAGTCATTTTCAGTGGCGCCAACTGTTAGAAATTGGTCATACTAACTTAGAAACCTTCGTCGGCTAATGCGAAAGAACTTTGCTAAAGATCATAACATGATCAAATGAATAGTTTAGAATTCTATAAGGTACATACAAACAAACATTAATTTTTATATTATACTATGGGAGGTGCCACGTCCACAATAGCCAATCCGCCCATTTTATTCATATATGCATACGTCAAAGGCGTCCATACAAAATTTGAGGTTTCTAGCTGTTGCAGTTTATGAGATATGTGACATTAAATACTCATTGGGTGTGTGGGCGTGGCACCTCGCCTACTTGATATTTTAAAACAAAAAGCAGCCTATAGTTCCTTCCAGACATACAGGAAGGTACTGTTAAAATTTCAAGACAATCGGTCCAGCCGTTTAGCCGTCTATAGACTTCAAACAAGCAAATAAAATCTCAAACAAATAAATACACATTCATCTTTATATATAAGATTATTTACAATAATTTAGTGAATGAATTGTTCATTAAAGCGTTTTAACGATACATTTACATAAATTTTATCGACTGTTTATGATAATTTGCCAATCATGGAATTATTTAATAACAAATAACAAAAATAACAATTTAATAACAAATAGAACATTATATTACCATTACTATTTAATAATAATTAAAATTTTAATATTTCTGGTTAAAATTACTGTCATTATAAACACATTATAATATCGTAATTATATTGACAATTCGACATGTTTCAACTTTATGCTTCACCTCTTACTTATGTACAGGTATGTAGGGGTTTGTAACTAAAATGACCTAAATAAGAGTAATATTCCATCACAGATAAAGTGCACGTTTAGGCAGGACAAAATTATATTTACATCAGCAAAAGTCCAAATGTGTATAATCTACAGTTCATGACAAAATTCTTCCAACAGGCACTTCCCATCTTTAATAGTTGATAACGGCTATCTTGGTGAAGCTACATCTGTCAAAATAGTTCGCATTAATTCAGTATGTTGTGCCAAATCTACATGGCCTACCGGTAACGAGATCATTTCATCAAATATATTTTCATCAAAAATTTATATCAAAAAATTTCAGGAATACGACTTTTTTCTATATGAAAAATTTGCGAAAATACCAATCCCCATGAGACCCAAGAGCGTCCAATGCTTTCCGATGAAGTCAACCATTTAATGTGGATTTTAGGCTGACTGCGACATTGGTCCATATTTCTTTGAGAACGACGTTAGCCAGGTCAATGGCGAGCACTATGGGTCGGAGGTTATAAATTTCTTTTGGGCTGAACTACAGAATTTAGGCACCAGCGAAATCTGGTGCCGCACAAGTCATGCTTTTTTGAATATTCTGCTCATGATCTCATGTGGAGGTGAAGTGAACTGGCCACCGAAATTGTGCGGTTTTGTCCTGTTAAAATTTTTCTTGTTGGATTTTTCTTACACAAATGTATGCGAATAAGTCATAACCCACCGCGGTTAAATTTAGCCTGATTTATGAGCCAGATTCTGAATTCTTCCTTTGTCTGAATTCACACACGGTATCAAAAAATTAGTAGATATTCATTCCAATCTGGACGGAGCTTTAGGAGTTGCTCAATGTCTTCCTGCATTGCTTTGTAAAAACACGATTCCTTGTAGGGCTATCGAAGGCTGCCTTATAGCCGACAAAAACATGATGTGTGTCGACTTATGTATCATGCATGACTGTTCTCCAGAATTTGACGTAATGTGGAGATCTGCTTGATGGTGGATTTTTAAGGTCTGAAACTGCAATGATAAGGTTCTATTAGTGTTTCGATCAGTGGTTTCATTGGTTCACACAGTACGCTCGTAAAAAACTTGTATGCAATAGGGACACATGCAGTTGACGCATATCATAGGACATTCGTTTTTCAGGTCATAATAGAGGACTCTAAAGTTACAATCTTTGGACATACTTTCCTCTAGCCACGTACATACATACATGCATAATTGATCATTGCAACCCCTCAGTCAGGATTACGACCACTTATGTTGTGTGTATTGAGTGGCAGGACCTACAATTTAAAGTCGATTCCGACTTTTCATGGCTACGCAAGACGCCGTAGTCTAGTAGGTAGTGTGTTGACTTATTAGACGTAAGGCCACGGTTAAAACCCCAGGTTAGACATCAAAACGAAAATATGAAAAAATATTTCTTCGCCGACTTCCTCTCAGCAGAAAACACAAAAGAAACTCGGAGAATAAATAAAATTGCCATGAAAGTTTCTCAAAAATCTTTCGGTTGGAGTCGACTTTAAACTGTAGTTACCGCCACTCATGTACAATATGTTACACGCACAACATAAGTCTTGTGGGAAACTAGGTCGTAATCCTAACTGAAGGGTTGTAATGACCCCGAACGACAGATTTTTGAGAAACTTTTTCATGGCAATTTGATTTTCTCTCAGAGTCTCCGATTAATTATTTTTTTCATATTTCGTCTTAGTGGATATGTCTAACCTGGGGTTTGATTTTTAGCCTCACGTCTAATAAGCAGCACACTACCTACTAGACTACGGCAACTATGAATAGATTAATTTCATAAAAAAATACCTATATTTTAAATAAGCTGGTGCGTGCTTCCTACTAGCTCATTACCTAAGATCTTAAGCAATTGTACAATTCGACCTCCGGATACTGTACTTGTCTTAATTGACAAGTACACATCCTCTAACCTAAGTTAAGCAATTTGGCGGACAGGCGTCAGGACTTGCAGCTTTATTTTGCTTAAGTCGCATAGTTACATAATGTTTGTGACTGGGCGGCGCATCTTAAACACCATTATCATCGATTGGTTTGGATAAACAAAATCAAATCCATGGCCAGAGTTGGTAGAGTACAGAACTTTAAACCCCTTGCGCAATTAATTTTTAAGTTTGTCTTTACTTGAATATTTGAAATTTGTTAAGATTTATTACCTCTGCTAATATGATACTCTCAATAGATTTTTGTTTGTAATATTTTTTGGTATCCAGCCAAAATCAATTTTTAAAGCAACAGTATTTACAGTTACAGTAGTAAGAGAGAAATGAATAGATTTTTTCCAATACATGTTTGCATGGAATACGGAAACCTGTAGAATATACACAAGAGTTTTAGATATTTTTCACATTTTGTAATGGAAATTTTATGCACGTGATAAAAAGTTTACTTCAGACGCAAGGATTGTGTGCGACGAATGGCAATGACGATTATGATAATCTTAAAGTACACCAGGGAAATTAGCAATATTTTCTATGTACGTTTTAATTTTATTTCTGTTCAGCAAAGTTTTTGTTCTTACTTGCATAACCACCAGTTTTTTTACGAAAGAGTTTACTGAACTTTTAAATTTAACAAACGACGAATATTCTAAAAGCATTTTAGAATAGATGTAAATTTATGTTTTAAACTATCAGCCTAGAGATTCTATTATAATAAAAATCCTAAACCTTTGGTATGGAGCACCCGAGATGGCCAAACCTGTTAACCTCTGTACTTTGTTTAGCATTTAATAACGAACTCACGCAAAAGTTTAAGCAGTCTGTCCCAACCACAATGCTCTAGCCATGCTGATTGGCAAGTTGAGCAGCAGCAATTTAACGACTACAGATGTAGGAGAATAAGTTTCGTTTTATATTGGTTGTTTTAAATTTATTTTTAAATTTATAAAATTTTTAATATTCATTTTAATGTTAATTACAAATATTTATTATTGATGTAGCTACAGGCCATGCGATAAATAAATTATTTTTATGACCCACATTTAGAACGCGATTAGAGCAATTAAAGTGATGTCTTACGTAAAATATTTAATTGTTTTAAAAAAGCAATAACAACAACATTTGCATAAAACGATTACAAGGCAATGTTTACAGTTTACTTTGAGTAATTTTTATTATCCTTGTTCATGCAATAAAAAATTTTATGAAAGTGATGGGATGAAAGTGTTGATCAATAAGTACCTAAGTACCATTGATTCATTGGAATACATATATAGATAACTGGTCACTACAACCCTTCAGTCAGAATAACGACCTAGCTTGTCACACCACTTATGCTGTGTGTGTCAATTTTATACATGTGGGATTGGGAATTAACGGACGTAGTACTAGAAGTGGACGGAGATACTAATTAATGCGACACTATGTTTTATTACTAAAGCGGACATACTGACTGATACAACTATGAGTACGAAGGAATTGCGACGAACAGACAACGAACATTTTTTGACTGACTTGACACGCCCAGACAGTTGAAAACCTGACGCCAAACAGTGACGACTCTCTTTTAACTTCTCTTACTTTTAATTTGAAATAAAATTAATAAAACATCATCAAATGTTACTAAAATATTAAATAAACTAAATATTAATACTAAAATATTAAATAAACTAAATATTAAATAAACTGAAATATTAATATTAAAGCATAAATAATAAACATATCGTGGTTTCATTAAAAACCCACATTATGGGGGCTCAACCAAAATTTTTCTAAGAAAGTGAAGTGCTATGTGTCCTGTTCGTGTTGAGTTAAAGTAAATAATCAAGTAATTATAGAACAATTAATGTGACTAAAAGGGGAATCACAACGTTTGAAAACGCAATTACCAGTGAAGTAATATTCGAAGTCAAAAAAAAGACATATGTATGTATAAGTATATAACGGTGAAGCAAATAAAAGAACGCAGACAGAAAGTAAAAAAAGAAAGAATTGGACAGTTAAGAACTAAAATCAGCGAAAAATAATTGTATTAAATTTTTTGTTCTTTCGTGTTAAACAAGTATACATACATATTCGTGACAGAGTGATGCAATATCTGAACTATACGATTTTACTGCGTGTAAGAAAGAAATAGACATATTTGGTGAGAATGCATTGAGAATAGTGACGAATTGCAAAAATTAAAAAGATAGCGCAAATATACGTTATTTTAAATTATGTGCCAGCGAATAAGATAACAACGATTCAAGCAGAAGGTGAAGATATATGTAAGTTAGCGTGAAATAAGTGAAACGAGCAGGAATGCAGCGAGTAAATAGGATAGCTATGAAAGTGACGAGAATGAAGATCAAACGTTAATTTGAAATGGGGTGCTAACGAGTAAATTGAAGACCAGAAGAAAGAAGCATTCTGATTGGAGAAAGCTGAGAAATATTATTTTATATCATTGTGTTGGTTTGTAAATTTCTATTTAACGTATAGTTGATATATAGAGGAAAAAGAGTAAATAATTTTTTGAGTTGGAATTAAAAGAAGAGTAAAGAAAGAATCTAATTGGAATTTTATGTATTTGTTTTGATAGTAATTTTAATAGTTGGAAAACAGATTTGAATTTGAATTAATTGATGTGTTTTGTTTTTGTTTCTTTTAATTTTTTTTTCCTTTAAAGTATTTTTTATTTTTTTTGAGAAAATTCTGAATATTAAATTAGAAATTGAATTGAAGAATTGAATTGGTTTGTTTAAGTTTTTTTTTTAACATTAGTTGATAATAATAATTAAATAATGATGGAAATTTATAATTATTTTTAATTTTATATTTTACTTTTTACTTTATTTGAACATATTTTTATATTACTACTTACTTATTGCTTTATAATATTTAATTATTTTTCCTTAAAACATCAATCGTTTATATACCATATACTTTTTGTAATTGGACAGTTTTTGATTTTACCTAACAATATGAATTTACCGGAAATTTTTGCTTTGACAGTTGACGGACTGAAGGATAAATTGACAGAATTAGGTTTGCCTACGAACGGACGTAAGGATGAGTTACGTGAACGACTTAGGATACATTTTGGCTTGAATGCACAGGATTCCGAATCCGAATGTGATGATATGGGTTCGAATATTGGCACTAGAAGTATATTCACGCTACGTGATATTGAGGATTCTCTCACTGCTTTTTGTGGTACGGATAATATTGAAGTTAATAATTGGATTTCTGATTTTGAGGATAACGCTGATGCGGTAGGCTGGAGTAATCTACAGAAATTTATTTATGCAAAACAATTGTTGAAAGGAGCTGCACGCATGTTCATTCGAAGTGAAAGAGGAATAAAAAATTGGATCTCTCTAAAGGAAGCTCTTATTAGTGAATTTGGAACTAAATTAGCTGCAATTGATGTACATCGCATATTGAAAAATCGTAGGAAAAGAAATGACGAGAGTTTAAAGGAGTACCTCTACACATTAATGGAGATCGGGAAACCTATCGAACTCGACGATGACAGCTTAATTCAGTATTTTGCGGACGGAATTCGTGATTCAAAATTCGGTAAATGCATTTTGTATCAAGCAAAAAATATACAGGACTTGAAGGAGAAACTAAGGACATACGAGAAAATTCGGGGTTCCTCACAGGCGTCAACCTCTAAGACATCCTCGGATTTTAGGTACCCAGATCGGAACAAATCAACAAATAACTCGGGAGGAAAGTGCTATAACTGTGGAGACGTTGATCATATTGCTAAATACTGTAGAACGAGAAATTTTAAATGCTTTACGTGTGGTAAACAGGGCCATAGATCATTTGAGTGTACGACGAAACCTCAAAGACAGATTAAAGAGGAGGCGCATAATGATAACTCATGTATGGTGAGGAATGTTTTGAAGGCAGAACGAAATATTGATTCGACAATGAGCTGCGTTTTGAAGAAGAATCGTATTTTCAAGGAAATAATTTTGGATGGTCTAAAAATTTCGGCTATTATCGACACTGGAAGCGATATATCGATTATTAGATTAGATGTTTTCAAAAGGATGCAAAGTTGTAAAATTTTTAAAGGAAGCGAATGTTTCATAACAGCTGATTTCGGTGAGTTAACAACTTTAGGAAGCTTCGATAGGATCGTGAAGATTGATGGCTTTGATTTCAATATAAAATTTTACGTCGCCGAGAAATTCCCATATGAGGCTGCGATTGGCAACGACATTTTACATCAGACAGACATAATATTAACATCAAAGGGTGCTATCTTTTCGAAAAGGCAAAATTTTGTACAGGAGAAACAAAGAGTTGACGATGATTTTGATACGTTTTGTTCAACAGTCGTTATTGAGGATGAAGTCGAATTCAATTTATCACACTTACCAAAGAGAACAGCAGAGGAACTTGGAAACTTAATTAGAGACTATAACCCAATTAATCGCAAACCATCACCGATTAATATGAAAATTGTTTTGTCAGATGATATTCCTATATATCAGAGGCCACGCCGTTTATCACTTGACGACCAGAGAATTGTTGAGCAACAAATAAAGGAATGGTTACGGGACGGCATTATACGACCAAGCACCTCCGAATATTCATCACCAATAGTTCTCGTTTCAAAAAAGGATGGCAGTAAAAGGTTGTGCTGCGATTTTCGAAAATTAAACGAAAAGATTATGAGGGATAATTTTCCAATGATATTGATTGACGATGTGTTACACAGATTACAGTCCGCTAAGGTTTATTCTACTTTGGATTTGAGGAACGGTTTTTTTCACGTACCGGTTGATGAAAAATCTAGAAAATTCACATCTTTTGTAACACACAATGGCCAGTACGAATTTAATTATGTACCATTCGGAATTTCTAATTCGCCAGCGGTATTTTCGAGATTTATTTTTTCAATCTATAGAGAATTGATTCAGGATGGCACAATAGTAATATACATCGATGATATAATAATTTCATCTCGTGATGTAGAAGAGGGCATTGAAAAATTGAGAAGAGTACTGCGTGTAGCGGAGGAATATGATCTAAGAATCAAATGGGAAAAATGCCAATTTTTAATGAGCAAGGTCAATTTTCTAGGATATATACTGGAAGACTCAACCATAAGACCATCAGCAGAAAAGACTGCGGCAGTAGCAAACTTTCCTGTTCCAAAGGACAAGAAATCGCTTCAACGCTTCTTGGGCCTCACATCTTATTTCAGGAGATTTGTGTGTGACTACGCGTCAATTGCGAGACCGTTATCCGATTTACTGAGGAAAAACGAAGATTTCAGAATGGAGGAAGTCCAGATGGTAGCTTTTAAACAACTAAAGGAATGTCTGATGAATGCGCCCGTTTTAAATTTATATAACCCCAACGCTTTACTGAGGTGCACACGGATGCATGTATGTACGGCTACGGAGGTGTGTTGCTTCAAAAGAGTGCAGATGATCAGCTTTTACATCCGGTAGAGTATATGAGTCGTAAAACAACCGATGCACAGAGAAAATATCATTCCTACGAACTCGAAGTGTTGGCAATCATAGAAGCATTAAAAAAGTGGAGGGTGTACCTAATGGGTCATAGAATAAAGATAGTAACAGATTGTAACGCGTTTGCGATGACCATGAATAAGAAGGACGTTCCATTAAGAGTGTCTAGGTGGGCCATGTTTCTGCAGGAATTTGACTTTGCCATAGAGCATAGATCTGGTAATAAAATGCGGCACGTTGATGCTTTGAGCAGATTTTCTTGTTTGTTGTCGGATGATTCGATAAAGCATCGACTCAAACAAGCACAAATGCAGGACAACTGGGTTAAGGCCATTAGAAATATCCTTGAGAAGAACGATTATGAGGACTTTTATTTGAAATATGGTTTAGTTTATAAGGACCCGAATCAAGAACTCGTTGTTATACCCGAAAGTATGGAAGAGGAGATAATTCAGAGTATACACCGAAAGGGCCATTTTGGGACAAAGAAAACACGTGAATTGGTGGAGAAAGAATTTTACATACCAGATATTTTACGGAAAGTGAACAAAGTCGTGCGTAGCTGCATACAGTGCATAATTACAGAATCAAAAATAGGAAAACCCGAAGGACTTCTAACCTCAATTGACAAATCGGATAAACCATTAAGGACATACCACATTGATCATATTGGACCCATGGAAGAGACCAAAAAACGCTATAACCATATTTTAGTGGTAGTTGATTCATTTTCCAAATTCGTTTGGTTGTACCCGACGAAGAGCACTGGGTCGGAGGAAGTGATTGATAGACTTCAGCGTCAATCTGCGATTTTTGGAAACCCAGAAAGGATTATTTCAGATAGAGGAACCGCCTTCACGTCCAATTTGTTTCAAAAATATTGCGAGGAAAACAGTATTCAACACTTACTAATTGCTACAGGACAAGGTACAACAGTGTATAAACAACACTCCTCCACGAAGTACGAAATTCTCACCTTTTAGGATTCTTACTGGAAGTGAAATGAGAATCGACCCACAAGACGATATTAGAAAATTAATCGACGAATACGCTATAAAAGAATTAGATGAACAAAGAGACGAAATTCGAGAAAAGGCCAGATCAAATATAGCTGAAATCCAAGCGGAAAATAAGAAATCTTCCAACAGGAAGAGAATTGAAGCGCCTACATACAAGGAGAATGAATTGGTGGCCATAAAGCGGACGCAATTTGGACCAGGTCTCAAGTTAAAGTCAAAATACCTTGGCCCGTATAAAGTGATTAAAGGTTTGAAACATGATCGGTACGAGGTGGAAAAACTTGGTGAAGGCGAAGGCCCAAATCGAACCAATACTGTAGCTGAGTACATGAAAAAGTGGAACCCATCATTCGGGACGAATGATCGTGCAGGATGGCCGAATGTGGGATTGGGAATTAACGGACGTAGTACTAGAAGTGGACGGAGATACTAATTAATGCGACACTATGTTTTATTACTAAAGCGGACATACTGACTGATACAACTATGAGTACGAAGGAATTGCGACGAATAGACAACGAACATTTTTTGACTGACTTGACACGCCCAGACAGTTGAAAACCTGACGCCAAACAGTGACGACTCACTTTTAACTCTCTTACTTTTAATTTAAAATAAAATTAATAAAACATCATCAAATGTTCTAAAATATTAAATAAACTAAATATTAATACTAAAATATTAAATAAACTAAATATTAAATAAACTGAAATATTAATATTAAAACATAAATAATAAACATATCGTGGTTTCATTAAAAACCCACATATATATACGTATGTATATCGTTTTAAAGGCCTATCCCTTCCTTTTCTAAGAAAGTTAAAATTTGTGAGATTGGTTCAGAAAAGTTTGTGTAATCAATAAATTTGTGCGCACAGTATAAAAAAAAAACAGTTTTTGTCAAATAAAACAAGTTTGGAGGGTTCAAGAAATGTAAAAAAATTTTTTGAGTTCAACTCAACAAAACTCACAACTTACACTATATCATTAGCTGGGTGTATTTAATTTTTTCTATTTTGTCGCACAGTGTTATATACCAGACATACTCATGTGCTCATATGAATACATATACAAGTGCCAATGTATTAATATTTCATGTGCCACATATACTTGAGCAACATTGTTACTTATTAACGACTTAAAAACGAATTGATGGCAAAAAATCCTATACATTTATGCTGATTTAAAGTATACGTTGTAATGTGTATTATCTACAGCAAATGCGTCATGAAACTAAGTCTGTGTTTATCAGGCTAATGATCGTTAACAACAGCATTAATAACAGTCTTAGCATTGTTATAATATTGAAGTTTCAATATTAACCTGTCGTTCTTAAGAGCTGAAAAAAATTGCAATTGAAAGCAGAATTCCCTTTAGGGGATGAAACAAATTTTGATAAACTTCTAAAACATGTTCGTAAATAATTTATTTAAAACATAAGACATTAATGCGTATTGCTTATAAGAGTATACATATGGTAGAGTTTATATAGGAATAAAAGGATTTAAATTGAAGAACCCTTTTAGTATGTATGAAGTATTAGGTTTAAGTTTAGGTCGGAGTGGTAGCTCTGATATCACAAAGCTCACTTGAGCACGCATAGCGGCCCGTTGTGATGCCACGGGTGAACGCAGTCCCTGTACTGACCAAGTTCCACCAAAATCAGGGAAGAGGAAGAAGTTGGTCAGCGCAAGGGCTGCATATCAAAAGCACGACTACCCTACACTGGAAAACCAGCCAGAAAGTTTGATGAACGAAGCCATATCCTTGATATCAATAGATGATAGCTCCGTCAAGCTGACAAGAAATGGGGAATCAAATAACCTACATCTGCACCTCGCAAGAGATCCGCACTGACAAAGAAAGTGGATAATAGTCTCCTTTTCCTCAGCGGATCTGCATCCACGGCAGAAATGGGAGCATCATTCTTTCCGCGTGTCTCCCCATAACGCAATGACCTGTAAGCATGGCCACTGTGGTTGAGATGACGTCACGACCAAGACCAAGTAATTGGTTGGTACGCCTTCTATCCATCAAGGGCCAGGTGAACCGAGCGGTGGAACAGGACTCCTCATTGATCTAGGATAGGTTAGAGTCCCGAAAGAAGTTCCGCGCAATATCCAACTTGACCGAGGCAAGTGGCATACCCACTTCAATTGAAGAGGATTCCGGAAGGAGCGCACCAGCTCTGGCGAGCTCGTCGGCGCTACGGTTTCCCGGAATGTTACTGTGCCCGGGAGCCACACCAGTGAGACACTTTTGAAGCGCCCAAAAAAAAGTTCGAGGCAGCGGCGACATTCCCTAACGATCGTAAAATTATTCACGAAACCCGATAGAGATCTTATCGCGGCCTGACTATCAGAAAAGACCTAGACGCGAGTGAAAGGAGCACCGTTGACGAGGATCCATTGAGCGGCCCGGTAAATTACCCGTCACCTCCGCCTGAAAAACGCTGCAGTAGTCCGGCAGACGGAGAGAAATGTTTAGGTCCAGTTTCCCAGAGTAGAGACCGCTTCGAACCCCATTATCGAGTTTAGAGCCGCCGGTATATATATCCAGAACTTCCGGGGGGACAACCGCATTAGGATTCCAGTCGTCCCTACTCGGAATCAGAAAGTGGAAACCCCTGTCGAGACAATATTCAGCAGGGAGATAGTCGATGTTTACGGGGGCCACTGGATCAACCTCCAAAATAGTGGAGTGACCAGAAGCTACAATGTGAAGTATTAAAAATGGCGAAAAAATTAAACACTTTCTGCATAACATACACCGAAAGAATATATCCGTATAATTGTTTAATTGGCCCTTTAGTCAGGATTACAGCTTAGCTTCCCACACCACTTATATTGACTGTTAATTTTGTCCAAGAGTGGATTAAACTACTGTGACAAGTATCTCAAATGTGGCTATGGCTTCTCTGGGTGGAGCATTTTGACGACCGCTGTAGTTTATGGCTGGTTCGCGGTGGCCAGTTCACACCACCTACGTTCAAATCGCTCCCGCAGAATATCTTATTTATCCTAAGCTAGGCCAAAAAAATTAGTAATGATCGACCAATAACGCTCGCTGTTGACAGTAAATCGATAATAAGCAGTAAATCTTTCAGTTTATTTAACCCTGGACGGCTACTCTTCATTTTTGTACATTAAGGTTACTCTTCGTTGAACCGACGAACAATTTAACCCTGAATGGTTACTGTTCGTTGAATCGACGAAGCTCATTTACTCTTTACCATATAATTCTTTTATGTTTGACCAAATTTCGCTCTTTTTTTCAACAACGTTAGTTGATAATGAAAGCTTGCAGTGAGTAAACGTACGCTGGCCACCCATTTTTTAACCCTGGTTGGTCATTTTTGTACAGTAAGGTTACTCTTCGTTGACTCGACGAACAATATAAAAAAAAAAAATGTTTACGTCTGCTCACTATTCAGGTGAATAGACCCAGGACAGTCATAGAAAACGATTACATATCCAATCATGTCCAAAGACTCCTCTAGGGTCCTTTGACCTCGTAGACCTTTCACAACGCATGTGATCTATTAACGTCATAATTTGATATTTACTTACATATTCTGATACTTTAATTCAAGTGTTGTTTACTATATTTTCTTTTGGTGTTTGCCAATTGCTTTCTGTACAATCATTAACATCACACTGGGTAACCCAATTGGTCATATGGGCCACCGAGTGAACTTGCCTGTGAACTTGCAGCTACCCGCTAACCTAAGTTAATGTGCTACAACGTTTTCATACCAACAATATGTCTTCCTTTAAGGTTTTTTAGTTTGCTTACAACTGCATGTATGCCATGTACCGTTTATCAGTGCCTGGTGGTTTTTAAATCCATGAGCTCAAGTAACTACTATACACGGCAAGTGCGATGGCAATTCATTCATGCTTAATAACCCAAGAAATTCATGGCATGTCGATAAAAAGATGCATTACATGAAAACATAAAAATAATTTCACGCTGTTTCCAAGGAAGAATCCTTAAATGACATACAACATGCTTCTAAAATAATGTGTGGCTTTTAAAACTTAAGTTTTATTACTCTTAAGGGTTTATTTGTGAAATTAAATACACTTAAGAGACCATAACATTGTTATAACAACAATACGATGATATCTTTAATATTTTCATAACATTTATGAAGCAAAAGAAAGTAAAATAATTGTTCCTCTTATACATGACTTATTTCTTTCTCAATCTAGCCTTCCATAGTGTGTTGGTCTATATGTAAGACCACGGTTCAAGCCCCAGGTCAAACGTCTCAAAAAAGACAAAATATGAAAAAAACCTTCCTTCGTCGACTTCCTCTCAGCAGATTGCTCTAAAAAACTATGGGAGTAAATAAAAACTGAATAAACTGAAATCTGCTGTTCGAAGCTGATTTTAAAATGTAAAAATTCTTCAGTATTTGTTGGGTTGGCGGCATAAATCAATTACTTAACAAAGCCTAATAAAAGCTAATCCAGAGGCATTTAATCGTATCAACGAGGAAGCCAATGTTCAGGACCACTTGTGGAATGAAAGTTGTCACCAAACTGACTTTGCTATAAATCAATTGTTAAGCACGCTGTGTGGCAAGTTGTGCTGTCTTTGTGGAATCAAATGTTGTTTTGTTGAATTTAATAATACAGAAAGCAAAAGTTCACTCAGCGTCACTCTATAGGACACGCCATTCACCACAATTTCAATACCTTGAGCATTTGGTAAAAAGCACCGATGGTACCGCCAACGTATAACCAAGTCGTTAACTTCAATAAATATAAGGATAATTTGTTAACGGCTTGATATTGTTTCCCTGATAAATAGAGCAAACTTGTTTATTGGAATAACAATTAAGTTACAAAACGAGCTATGTAATCTCAGAGCCGAGTATATGTCCAAAATGCTCATTTTCCGGTAGTAAGCCTAATCAGCAAGAAACCAAAGCAAATTTTAGTCACATGGCCTAAATTATTGTACAAATTAATTCATGCATGCCTTATTAGCACGTAAGTCAAGTTCATAATAAGTTGTGAACGATGATAAATTGGTATTTCGGCATCGTTTCAAAACTTCATGCTGCAGCGTCAATATTGCATTCGTCTCGTTATTGGTTATAAACCGGAAAGCGCAAAGTTAATGCGAAAACGATCAATTACTTGCTTGCCTACAAGGGTAATTATGTTGGCCGTTAAATGAGGCAAATGCTTTATACATATACACATAGCCCTTGAGTCAGGATTACGACCTAGTTTCTCACGCCACTTATGTTTTGTGCAATAATTTTTATACATGAGTGGTGGGACCTACAGTTTAAAGTCGACTTCGAACGACAGATTGTTGAGAAACTTTTCATGGGAATTTTATTTACTCTCAGAGTTTTTCCAGAAATCTGCTGAGAGGAAGTCGCGGTAGAAGTATTTTTTGTATTTTGTTTTGATGCCTATCATGGGGTACGAACCCTGGCTTTACGTCTAATAAGCCAACACACTACCAACTAGACTACGGCAAATGCTTTATAAACTTCGAAATTTCGGCGTTAACCTCTAAGTCCCGCCACTTTGCGAATTGTTGTTACGAAACATATCATCATTCTCTTTGCTGTGTGATATTTTCAAGCAGATAGATTGAAATTGAAAAGATGCATTTGATAATATTATACGCTGAAACATTTGTAATGCTGAAGTCGCCGTAGTCTACTAGGAGTGTATTGGCTTTGTAGTGTATTGTAGTGTATGTGGTATAGTGTATTGCAATAATGAAATTATGTTGACCATTTATTGTAAACAAAATATAAGAACACTTTGTTGTGTTATGTATATTGTAAACAAAGTAAACTAAATTCAAAAGTAGGCCAAACAAAGAACAAAAGAAGAGTCAACAAACTATAAAAAAGCAAAGTACGAATAAACTGTTGTGTTAAGATAGGTCAGCCCCAAACTTTGTTCGATATTTCAATGCAATCTGATATTTTTAAAGAACACACTGATCGCTCGCGTATAATAATTTGTAAGTTGATAAAACATAATTCGTATGCAAAATTCCAATAGAATGTCAAAGATGTTTTGTAATGTTAATTGTAAATATGTTTAAGCTTAGAAAATATGTTTATATGTATATGTTTAATTTTAGAAAATAGAACTTCTCATTGTTAGTATTTAAGCAAGAAATTTTTAATAAAGAATAAGATTATGCATTTGAATTTCAGACAGCAAACAACTTTGCTAGACTTTCATTAGATCAATCTTCATTACAGCGTTATTACGTGACGTCACGGTTCAAACGTCAGGCAAACATATCGAACAAAACGAAATACAATAAAATAATTCTGCGGCGACTTCCTCTTCGCAGATTTTTGGCAAAAACTCTTGGAATAAATAAAATAACCGTGATAAGTTTCACAGTAATCTGTCCTTCGGATTCGACTTTAACATTTAACGTATACAACATAAGTGGTGTGAGAAGTTAGATCGTAATCCTGACGGAAGGCTTGTAATGACCGATTATATATGTGTGTATAGGTTCAGAATTACCCGCGTATAAAGAGGAACACATAAGAAGGAATACTGCTCTACTCGAAAAATCGAGAATAATAGGAAGCGTCTCTGTAAGAATATAACTGAAATTATTATTTGGGAATGATTTCATAAAGTTCATAGAATACATATTTTACATCTTTTGTAACGCACGTGTAAAAATAAAGCTTTATGCCTTATACGTACCGAAACCAATACAAAAAACTATTGAAAAATCTAAATGTCTTGCAACACATTAATGCAAGTTGAATATTTTTTCCCTTAATGATGATAAAGCCTTTTGATGCTGCAATTTGAATTGTAACAATATGTAGCATAATATGTAGCATAAACTCATCCCTAGCATTTTTTTCATTCTGCTGGTTCTCTAAAACAAAATGTTGGAAACGTAAACTATGGGAATGCTTCTCTAATATAATGCTATTCAGTTGGGGGTAATGTAAAGTAGACTTTTATGCGGTTGCCAATACATTATAGAAAAACATCAAACAAAAGAACTTATGAGTGGTTGGTATGTGAAAAAGTGCGGTTTTTTTTAAATATCTTCGTATGCCAGTGTAGTACCACACAATAAATGAGAATTTTTTTCATTATTGCTGCATCCACACAAAAGTTATTTAGTCTTTGTTGTTTATTTTTTAAAATTGTTTTTGTGCTTCGATTTGCTTGAATTTAGTACACTTTTCTTTTATCCATTCCACCGACAGTCAATCATTGCATTCTACAAGCATTGCTACTAATGCTGCACGTATTTAGTCTATTAAACTTGAATTCGCAGCAGTTGTTTTATAAACAACTAGCAGTACCCTGCGCGTATTGCTGCGCCACCAATCAAAATAAATTTGAAGGAAAGACATTACACAAATGTCCAATTAATTTTGAATCATTTTATTGATTTTATTTCCCGTTGTCCTGATGATTCAGGTGAACGGGCCTGAGTAGTACGCATTCGATCAGTTTCTAATCTCACTTCTCGATGTTCAAGTGGTTTAAGCGAACGGGTCTCAGCGGCATATACTCGAAGATTTTCCAGTCTCAATGCTCGTCTGATTCTGAGGCTCGTAATGCTCTTTTCTTCCGCGCTTGAAGTGTAGGTCGACCAATTGGTTGTCATTCATTTTGAATAATTTTCAGTGACGCCATCCATCGGAAATTAATCGCACCAACCTCCGTCGACTCATGCGCAACAACTTTGTTAAAGAATGCACAGTTTACGATTTAATTAATTTTAATTAATTTTCAGTGGCGCAACCTGCCGGAAATTAGTCATAACAACTTAGAAACCTTCTCCGGCTAATGCGCAAATACTTTTCTAAAGATCATAACATGATCAAATGCATAGTTTACGATTCTATAAGTTACATACGAACAAACATTAATTTTTGTATGTATAGACTATGGGATGTGACACGCCCACTATAGCCAATCCGCCCATTTTGTTCATATATACGTCAAAGTCGTCCGTATAAAATTTGAGGACTCTAGCTGTTGCAGTTAATGAGATATGCGACAATAAATACTTCTTAGGTATGTGGTCGTGGCACGTCGCCTACTTGAAATTTTAAAATAAAAAGTAGCCTATAACTCCTTCCAGACATACAGGAAGATACTGTGAAAATGTCAGAAAATCGGTCAAGCCGTTTAGCCGTCTATAGACTTCAAACAAACAAACCTACAAACAAAAAAACACACATTCATTTTTATATAAGAAGAAGAAGATGACTTGTGATGGATTTTAATGAAATTTAGACTCGTAAATTTAAATTTCTTTAACGAAAAATTTCTACAGGAAAATCTCCTGATCGAACACTTATTATCACGTGCAAAGAACGAAATTGTTTCATGAAAATAGTACCCCGCGCTTCGCCTTTCTGACTATTCACAAGGTGGTGAATAAATTCAGTAAACGATCAGTTTCAATAATAGAACGGCCAACATCAATACGTACACGAAGCACAAGATTTGCCGGAAACGAAGTCAATATTTGTGCGAGTGTGCAACAGTATCTCAAGAACTAAGTCTTTTACCGACCTCCGCTTTGTGAACTTTGAGTCACGATTTAGGCTTACACAAGTAAAAAATTCAAATGATCTATTAACTAAATGTTAATGACCATGGACAACCATATGTTATGCGGTAGTGATTGTTGATCTCTTTATGAAAAAGGCGGGTGATGACAATAAAAAACGAAACTTTACCCTTTCGAAGTTAAAAATGTAATGGTTTGGGGATCAGTGCATGCAAACAGAGTACATAACCTAGACAAATGTGAACATAACAGATTGACATGAAGGTGCAATGTTTCAAACATTTTTTTAGGCTACTTTCTTCTTGTTCTGTTCTGGCTTATTTTTGGTACTGACTTCTTATATAATACATAAGAATTTTCGTTGTTTTATAATTTGTTTTTAAAAGATAATGATTATTTCTGTTTGGAACACAAATTACACCAAATAACGGTTAAAAACATGTAGAAAATTAATATAAAAAATGAGAAATTATATAATGTTTTCAATAATTTAAAGGGAGCAACAAAGTGAACAAGGCGGAAAAAATGTTACCTTCAATGCTGAAATCCCAAGCGTGTTCATACTCTTAGGAAAATCACCTATACACAACAACAAAGTATTGTGATAAAAAATTTTCATTATACCCACCATAAAAATAACTTCTACGACCGCAATATACATGCTTACGTTCTAATAAAAACTAAAAGCTTTAATACAGACTTTCATTGTTCCATAACATATAATAAAAGCATATACAGGTTTTGAATATAAAAATAAATATACGTACATATGAGGTCAATTCTTATTAAATTTTATAGCAAATTAAAAAATGAATGAAAAATGAATGAAAAATGAATAAAAAAATTAATATAATATAATAAGTCTTTATAAAGTTAACAACAAACAAAAAAAATTAAAGTAGTTCCACAGTTTAAAAACTTAAAAATATAACAAAAATTACAATTTCATTAAAACAACAAAAAAAAGCGAAGTAAATCGAATTGCAAATTACTCATATGCACTGCAAAGTAGTACGATAATTATGATACTGACACTTAAATACATAATTGGTTACATATTGGTTATGTTGTGTGTGTAAATTTTATACATAAGTGGAAGGACCTAGAGGTAGCCGTAGTCTAGTAGGTAGTGTGTTGACTTACTTACTTACTTACTTAGTTGGTCATTAACAACCCGATTAACGAATTTCGGTCACATCCTTTCAGGCGCCTCTGCTTCTTGCTCGCCTACGCCAGTTGATCACACCAATCGATGACAAGGCTCGCCGGGGTATCCTCCAAAATTCGAACGACATAACCGAGCCAGCGCAGCCGCTGGATGTTAATACGCTGCACAACGTCTATGTCGTTGAGACACATGGGTTAATAACCAAAATAGTCGTATTTTGTGTTTAGAAAACTCACATGCGCTCACATGCTCCCATTACGACTGACAGTTTGGTGCGGCTTATGGTGGACAAGCATCATTAGCCCATATTTCTTTAAAGTTGAGGATTGCGCAACAATTACTGTCCGTAGAGACACTTATCGCATCATTATAATCGATTTTTTGATAGTCGTTATTCATGGTATTAATGTCAACATGATTGTACAACTTTGTACAATTATCATAACACAATCGATTTATTGCGTTAAACGTTAGCCGAAATGGTTATGTCAAAAAGCTGTGATTTGACACCGTTAGACTATTTTCTGTGGGGCAACGTTGAAGAAAAATGTTATGCCGACAAACCAAAGGCAATTGGGCATATGAAGGCTAAAATTCGTGATGCTAATGTTGGGATACGGCCACGAAAAAGTATACGAAAGTTGGTCCGATCGAATGAGGCCAGCTTCTGCTGCCATATGAATGAAATAATATACCACATCTAACCGGAACACTTGCACTTCACGACAAAGAAATTAATTTTTACAAAATTTCAAACCATATTTGTTTTATTGCATTTTTAAATTTACTCTTTTAAATCAGTCGCCCATTATATTTACTCACCACTCACATTAGGCTCATGCTCATATTTAATATGTAAAATTCATTCATGACAAGTACATACATATGTGACGTATGAGTGATATTTAATTCCATTTGTTACAAACATTACAAAATCAAAGAATTTTTTTGCATACTTTTCAGAGCAGCTGAACTAATGTAATATGGTGCGTATGAGCAATATATCGCAAATGCAATTCAATAGAAAGTATACGACCAATAATTTGAAATTAAGCATTTGCCAGATGTGATATGAGAATTCTAATGGATTTTTAAAAATTTAAAATTTTTCGATATATCCTAACCTAAAAGTAAATACAAAAACCAAAATTTTAGTATGTACCACATCATGGTCTTATTCTTCATAGTCTATGAAGAAGTGAAATCTTCACAACAAAAAAAAAAAAATAAATAAATAAAAAATAACAAAAAATAAACTTTTCGAATGAAGCTCTTTTTATTTTGGTTAGTGTTCATAAGCAAATTTGCCATATTTAGGCTCAGAAAACCCATACGTGGTCTTGCAGAAGTCATTGCATCCATTAACTAGATAATGAGGATGGCGGTCAATGTAGACACCTATTGCATAATGATAACCGCTTTTTATGTACCCGTTCTTCATGGTATTGATGTGAACGGTGTTTGGTTTCAACAGGATGGTGGAACTCGCTCATGCCGCAATCGGTTTGTTGCGTCAAACATTTGATGGCCGTTTAAGTAGCCGAAATAGGCGAATTGGCCGTCAAGAAATTGAGATTTGACATCGTTGGAGTATTTTATGTTACAGAAAAGTATTATGCCGACAAACCAAAGACAATTGAGGGCCAACATTCGTGATGCCATTACCAAGGTACGAACTCATATATTCGAAAAAGTGCACGAAAATTCGTCCGATCGAATGCGGTACTGAAACGCCAGCCATGACAGCTATATGAATGAAATAATATTGCACCCCTTTAGTCAAGAAAGTTTGATAAACGAAGCTATATCCATGACATCAATGGACGGTAGCTCCGTCAAGCTAACAAGAAATGGAGAGCTTGTCAGGTTGTCAATCTTACAAGAGATGGGCCCTCATAAAGAAAGTGAATAACAGTCTCCTCTTCCTCAGCGGTTTTTTCCCAATTTAATTTGGGATTTCTTTGTTTCAGTGTTTGACAAATTCAACCCCGGAGAGATACACGTCAGGAGAATTGTGGAAATGTAAAATACCAACGTAGGCTAGCCAAGTCCGTTCTGTGGAAAACATAGCTGTTGTCTGAGGTGGAAGGTGAGGTGAGGTGGAAGAGCTGTCCACATTGACCCGACCACTCATTTCACGAACAGCACTGATGCGAATTTTGTATAAAGATTTCAATTTACACACTTACAGGTTCAATTGACTCAAGAGCTGAAGCGCACTGACCATTTCAAATGTCGTCATATTGAAATTCACTTCATTTGATAAAACCAATATCTACGAGTGATTGCATAAAGCTCGATACATCCACAAATAGTAACTGTTTGGAGCGGTTTATGAGCTAACGTTACCAGCCGTGCCGTATTTCTGCGAAAATAAAGTCGGCCAAGTAGTTGCCGTGAAATTCAATGGCCATGTTATCTCTCGTCACGTGGTTAATTGGTTAGTACGATCATGTGATTTGACTCCATTGGACTTCTTTCATTGTTCCTCAATACGCAAAGAAGAATTGATCAGCTAAAGGATGCGATTATTCGGAATCTTAACCGCATAGAACTTCAATTATGCCTCAGAGTTATTGAAAATGCGCACCATGGCCTTGGTGGCACATGACGAGCATTTAAACGATATGTTGTTTCACACCTAATTGTCTTTCTATCATGACGTTTTGTTTGACCACCTTGTATTCAATTAATATTGAAATGAATCGTAATGAAAATAATTTGTAAAGTAAAGTAGATTTCTAACAATAATTGCTACTGAAGTCTTTACAATATGTCTCTACAGAAAAACCCAAATCTGCAGTCAAAAAACATTGGTCATTTTCCATTACATTGCCTTGAATAGTCATGAACTGATTACAGTTAAAAGTTACTCATCCTCCCTTCAATTTAAAACTACGCTTGAAATCCACAACTACATCAAAATATAAACGCTTCTGACATTTGAAAAATGTTTAATTAAGATTATACGAAGAGATTTAACTGTTGAAACATCTTTAAATTTTTCTTTTGATGTTGATAAATTGCCACACTAAGAAAAAGAGGTAATGAATCTTAGGAACATCTAAGGTAATTCTCAAGCATTGTAATTAACTTTGGTTCATTTTCACACAGAGACTTCAATAGAATGTTTAATCTACGAAGTATTGTAAAATGAATTGATGTTGAACATTAGAAAAGAAAACTTTTGATGGAGATTTGGTTTCTTCAACCCATGCTTCATACTGATTACATGACCAATATATTTCTACGTTTAGTTATTGCCGGTCAAAAAATTTATTTTTATTTACTAACATTGTAAAAAAATTTGATGACTACAGAGTACACAGTGGCTAGCCAATGCTCAGGTACCCCAATATTTTTTTTTTTTTTGCAATATTATGAAAATTAAGCAATAATATGAACAAATATAACAAAATAAAAAAATCAAATACACCCAGCTAATGACACAGCGTATGTTGTGAGTCTTGCTGAGTAGAACCCAAAAATATAGTTTTTATATTACTTGAAGTCTCCAAACTCGCATTTACGCACAAATTTATTGATTACACAAACATTTCTGAACCAATGTCACAAATTGAAACTTTCTTAGAAAGGGGAGGGATGGGACTTTAAAACGGTGGACATATATATATTATTCTACTTAATATTGTATGAGGTTTGATGAGGTAAACTTGACAAATGTGGTTTTTTTTATTTTCTCAAATTTGTCCGTTCATAGTAGCAAACTTTTATTGAAAGAGATTTTTGCTCTCCACTGTATATATATATATCCATATTATTTATTATCATACTTTGAGAACCTAATGTAACTGACAAAATATTATCCCCATTATTTGCAATTTTATTATCACCTCCTATTATTCAGTTTACTTTTTTCATTCTCGTATTAATTTTTAAAATCCTTTCATCTTGCTAATGGAAAAGAAAATCCTTTTATCACCATCGCATTCATCTGGTTTTTGTCTCATTTTGGTTCTTCTAAACTGACAAATGACAGACGGCAGTAGAAAACTTTTAATAAAAAATAAATGAACTGCAAAAACGGGATGAGTTTCATTTTAAATTAAGGACAGGAAAAAAGAAAAAAAAAACATTAAATATTAATAGGCTTTTACGTTTTTCATATTTAATAACACTATGCGACAAAATAAATAAAATTTAATACTCCCAGCTAATGACATAGTGCAAATTGTGAGTTTTGTTTAGTGGAACTCAAAAATATTTTTTTTATATTTCTTGAACACTCCAAACTTGCTTTATTTGGCAAAGATTTTTTTGTCTTTACGAAAACATTTATTGATTACACAAACATCTCTGAACCAATGTCAAAAATTTTAACTTTATTACAAAGGAGACGGACGGGCCTTTAAAGCAATATATGTACATATATGTATTATTTGACTTAATATGCTATGATGTTGGATGAGGTAAACTGGACAAATACAAATTTTTTCATATTTTTTCAAGTTTGTCCGTTAACAGCACCAAACTTTAATTAAAAAATATACGTTTATGCGACGGTAGTTATTATTTAAAGAGTATAACAGCTGAGTTATATTATATATATGCTGTCTCATCAAATGAACTTTAAGTTAAAATTTTTCAACATTTTTGATGGATCTTAAGTGTTATATTGAAAAATGTGTCCTTTTTCCTTTGGACCCACCACCGGAAGTTTGCTAATGTTTGCGCAAAGCGAAATAATAATATTTGCGTAATACAACTAGACTGTTAGACTCTTTAAATAATAACTATGGAAATTTTTGTCCAATTTTATCAAACGAACTGTCAATATCTTCACAAGATAATGTACTTTCAGAATGTCATCACTTATTTTATATTTTTTAATTAAATTTTGTAATTATGGATAGCTAAACTTAAAAAAATTAAAAAATATCATATTTTCCAAGTTTACCCGATCAAAACTCATATCATATAAGTTTGAACAAAACGTTTATGTATACCATTTTAAAGGCTCATCTGTCCTCTTTTCAAAAATCTTTGTATTTTGAAAATATTTTAAAAAATATTTGGGTAATCAATAATTTTGTGTGAAGAGATCAAAAATACCATTTTTGTCAAATAAAACAAGTTTGGAGGGTTCAACAAATATAAAAAAAATATTTTTGAGTTCTACTCAACAAAATTCACAACCTACGTTATTTCATGTTGTTAATGCCATGTAATATTTAGAAAATTATTAATATAATTTTTATAGACGAAATTTATTCATTCTCTATTTACAACAGCTTTTAATTTATGGCAGAAGTAATTAATCATAAATATATGATTAATACTACATATACTGTTTTAATATTTATCTTAGTCACTTTAAGTTATAATATATTTATAAATGAAAACATATTCTCTCACACAATTTTAAACATGGCATGCCTTAATTCCATAACTCTCACTCGTACATATTATTTAGTAAATTTTAGTAAACAACAAACCCTAAATAATTTTAATCAAATTCTGGCATTAAATTAAAATTCCTTTAAGGCAAAACTCTAAATTCCTCATTTTTCCTTCATTTTATTTTTATTCATGTTCATTTTCTCTTATTCTTTTTATTAATATATGTATGTATTTATTTATATTGTTATGACACAAACTTTAGATGTAAACATATGCAGATGTATCGTATTAAAATGAGATCTGTTAATGGCCTCTAGCGAAACTAATTTACTGCGTATGAGTAAGTGTCTCTATGGTGGTCTAAAGATGGTAGAATATAACAGAAGTGAAAGTGAATATAAAATAATGTTCTCTGCAACGAATTTTACTATACTTCACACAAATTGTTGCTGAAAACAAATGTTTTTGTAGTTTCTGCAAGCAATTGCAGGAAAATACTTACGAAATAATTTCTTACCCTGTGGAAGGGTAACAAATTTATGTATGCAAAGGTTCTTTCACTGTGTGCTGCCTGAATGTGTGTAAAATATCATCGAAATATTTTATTCGTTTTAAAGACCTATTGATGGCAGTATGTGCAGAATATAACTTCTTTTATATACCTGCACGGCTTCTCTGAGTGTTGAGCATTCGAATATCCACTTTTCCATGACTAAATAACTCCCCTGGTAGTCTAGTAGAAGGTGCACAAGACTATTATCGTGAGGGTTGTGGATTTGATTCCCACCAGAGACTCCGGTCTGTTAGACTCGTAATTAATTACATAAAATTTTTAATTGTATTTGAATAAATAAATAAATAAATAATAAAATTTACTTACTCAACTGAACATAAACAACCAGTTTACCGAATTTCGGCCTGCCTTAACACATCTTTCGAGTTGGTCACGCTAATCGATGACAGGTCTTCCTTGATTTAGTCCTTCCAACGCAGACAAAGACGTCTTCTACGCCGACAGCCCCTTCCATCCAGACGACTTGGTAGATCCAGCGCAGCTGCTGTATGATAATGAGCTGCACAACGTCCATGTCATTGAGCTCATTATATTATCGGGTGCTGAAATCATCGCAAACTCTTACTGGCTTAAAGATCTTACGTTGGAATTTTGTCTGGAAAACTCTCTAGCCTGCTTAACAGGCCATAAAGAACCACGGGGAAGATCATCGACTTGTTGTTCATTGTACAAGAGATGTCTCTGCTGCTCAGTTGCTTCTTGAGACCATAGTACCACCAAGGATTATCCTACACCTAATCTCCAGAATGACATAATTTTTGCTGGTAACATCGGAGCCAAGTAAAACGAATTCCTGTCAGCGTACACAATTTTTGGAAAATAACTACCTACTGCAGTACGTTCCCCATGACCAAGTCGCAAGGTATAGAAGCGTTCGAAGAGGTTCACTCCTACCTTGACAGAGCTGCTGAAGTTGGTCAACATTGTTCTAAATTTGTCTTATCAGCTTCCCAGAAATACCGAGCTAAGACATTTGTGAATTTAAAAAGCTTAACATTGCAGCGTTAATAATGGGCCTGAAAATTAGAATAGCAAAGACAAAAACTTTCGGTATCAGTGCGACTTCGCAGAAGCGATTGGTACTTGGTACAAATGAAAAAGAAGACTACCCCGTTCTGTTTCGATAATGGGCGATAATGAGATGGGTACAGGTGTATACTCCGAGAAGCTCAATCTGAACATTTCGCTCCGACTACCGGATCACTGCAGCGTATTTCAAGGAGAGGTAATCCCCATTTACCAAATGGATCCTCTCTAACGGTGCTTCTTTTACCCGTATCTGAATCTTTTCTGATAGCCAAGCTGCTGCAGATCCCTCTCGAGTAATACGGTCAACTCTAGACTCGTTAGAGAGTGTCGCCGTTTTCTCGATTATCTCTCTGGCGCTTCAGAGCCCCTTCGGAACCCACGCCAATTGAATCGGGATTGCCACTTACCTTAGTAAAATTGGTCGTTAGAGAATAATTCTTCTGGTACGCCAACCTATACTGGATTAATGAGAAATTTTGTCACACTCACTTGGCCCACCATGGATAGAAGGCGTATCAACCAACGACTCAAACTTGACATCAATCAATCTCGATCGCAGTGGCTTATATGTTATTGCGTTAAGGAAAAACATGCGGAACGATTCCAGCTTCCATCAAACGACTTTTGCCGTGGTTGTGGGTCTGCTGAAGAGGAGGAAACAGTCATCCAGTTTCTTTATCAGTATCCATCTTGTTGCCTATTGCTAGATGCAGATTTCGGTAATTTGGTTCTCCATTTCTTATCAGCTTGACAGAGTTGCAATCCATTGATATCAAGAATATTACTTCGTTTATTATACTCTATGGCTGGTCCCCAACTTAGGGTGGAAGTGCTTTAGGGCTTTTTCGATGTGATTGGCGGAACTCGATCATGCGTGTTCATGCGTGTTCAAGTGTGCTTTGGTGATCAAGGTTACTACTTCAACATAATCTAACCTAACTAAACCCGTTCTGTTTTATGTTAGGAGCATTTTGTATTGTTACAAAAAAAGAAATGGTGTTACATCGTTTAAAATTAAGATGATAAACAAAAACAATGGACTTCTTTACATGATCAACGAATATACAAAAATATAGCAACAACATCCGTATAAAAAAATGGATAAAGAAGTAAACAAGTCAACAAACAGGCAACAAAAACACTTCAAGGCCGAATGTAAACAAAATATACAAACAACAATAACGTAAACAACATGTTTACATTTATAGATAATTCGCGAAGGCAGTCATTCTCCTACAAGAGCATACAACAGACTCTTTATCCTGCGATATAAAAGTCAAGACAAAGCAGGGAACTGAGTGAGTAAAAATTCAGTCAGCCTTGTGTGAAGACACGTTGCGTGTGAAGAGAATAATCAGATTTTTTATGCATTAGAGCCATTTTGAGTTTAGCATCTTTATACCATGGGGCTGTATGGGACTGACAATAACTCGAATGAGGTGACGCAAAATAAAGATATGTTCAGGAAATTTATGGAGGCTTTCTGTTCCTTCCTTCCTTCTGTACCACCTAAAACCCTGAGAAGTGTATTGCATGATAGAATATTACCTACATACATACATAATTGTCCATTACAACAACAAAAACAACATTAAACAACAAAAAGTTGAATGTTTGCTTCCAGTTAAGCTCAGTAATATTTTATCTTGAAGTCGCCGTAGTCTAGTAGGTAGTGTGGTGGCTTATTAGACTTAAAGCCAGGGTTCAAACCCCAGGCCAGACATCAAAACAAAATACAAAAAGTATTTTCTTCGGTGACTTCCTCTCAGCAAATTTCTGGCAAGAATTCTGAGAGTAAATAAAAATTGCCACGTAAAGTTTCTCAAAAATTAGTCGTTCGGAGTCGACTTTAAACTGTAGGTCCCGCCACTCATGTATAAAATTAACACACACAACATAAGAGGTGTGAGAAACTAGGTCGTAGTCCTGACTGAGGGATTGTAGTGACCTATTATATAATATAATAATTCAGTGACGCAGAAATATTGGTGCTGTAACCCAAGGATAATGCATTCGATGTGTACTATGATGCTCAGACTAATAGTAACCAAAAGGCAATAAACTTACGAACAGCTCAGATGGAGTTAGAGAAGATAGAGGATTAGCACGTGTTGGTACAATCAGGGCAATAAGGATCATATTTACAGAGAGGTTGGAGGCACTGTTGAATTTTACCCCGATGCAAATGCTTATGAAGACCGGATGTTTGAAGATAATGTTTGAAATAATGGGTTGTCGAAGTCTAGTAGATAGTCTGTTGGCTCATTAAATGTGAAATCACAGTTTAATTCCCGGGCCAGACATAACCAACAAACCGAAATATGAAAAAAAATACTTCTTCGGCGACTTCCTATCAGCAGATTTCCGGCAAAAACTCTGAGAGTAAATAACAAATTATTAGAAATATAGAAGTTTTCTTCTTTTTTTGGTTTTGCTTTTTATTCACTAATTATGTTTTTTTTTTCTTTTGTCATACACTACAGCAAGTTTATAATATTCGGGAATGAAAAAAATCGTTCGGAATCTGAAGAACAAAACCGATCGGATGCATATACGGAATCAAAACGATTCCGATCGGAATATGTGACATGCCTGTATAATTATTATTGCTTTGCCAATCTGGAATTCAACGTAAGTAAATATAAGATAAAAATCTGGGTACCAGTTACGTATACGTGATGTTATATGGTGGAAAGATACAATACGTTGCTCATACGTACTAGTCGAAAGAAATGACGCCATACATAAATTAGATTTTAAACCTCATTCTGTCAAGAAAAAATTTTAAATGACTTTTTAATTAACTTTTTAAAATAAATAAAAAAATTTGTTTCAAAACATTCTTTTAATTTTTAACCTACCATGCGATTGCTTGCTAATATGATATCCCTTGTAAGTAGTACGACCGTCTTCACTAAGAACTTTAAATAGTGTTTCGAAAAAACTATCTGAACCCGAATCTAGCAAAATTGCTTTGTAATAAAAAAAGAAGAGTCAATTTGTGATTGACCACTCTAAAATGACAAAAGTGCCGTCAATAAAATCTCCAATTCACAGAGACATGAGTTTGGGTGCAGATATTTTGTTAGTAGTAGATAGTGAGTTGGCTTATTAGACATGAGGCCTCGGTTCAAACCTTACATCAGACATCTCGTACAAAACAAAATATGAAGAGAAATTTCTTCGGCAATTTCTCTTTAGCAGATTTCTAGCAAAAACTCTGGGAGTGAAAAAAAATTGCAATGAAAACTTTCTCAAAACATCCGCCATTCGGAGTGGTTTTTAAACTCATGCATAAAATTAATACACACAACAGAAATGGTGTGATAAGCTAGGTCGGAATCCCGACTGAAGGCCACCTATTATGTTTATTACAATTAAACATCTTGTTCCATAAGTATGGTTAGCCTTTTTAAACGGTTTGCAATGTCATTCCGCGCGTCACTCGCCAAAGACATTATACTGCTCAAGTGCAGAGGGGATTCATAAACTCAAGCTTTGTGTTTGTTACTCTGAATTTAAAAAATTTAAAAAGTGTTCTTTGTACGAATAAACTGTATTAAAGTTTTACTGTAATATCGACGACTTTGTGTGTGGATAAATATGATAGATGCCGTTAGGACGGTATAAATGAAAACTAATTTAGCAGGTAACGGCTCAACTGTAAAAATTCGAAAGTATCTGTTAAAAGTCCCTATATTTTTGTTTCTCTGAATATTAACGATATTATCTTTGATAATATTTCCAAAATGAAAAAAATTTAAAACTTTTTTACGCTAATAAATATAAGTATTTATGTTCATTCCAAATTATTTTTTAATAATCCAATTGTGTGTATCGTTCACCATTGTTCTTTAAATAAAAATTCAATAAAAATTTTGTAACAGAATAATAGAGAGAATATTGTTTAATTTTCTACCGACCAGAAAATTCATTCCTCTTTTATTGTTTTTTTAGTTGCTTGGTTCATTAGGCAAATCGTAATGTTGTTTTTTTGTATTCTTTCTGCTCTTTATTTTAAACTCTCAAAGGTTTAAGTGTTAATTTCTCTGCATATAAATCCAACATCTATGTCACTTCTTAGTCATTTCTCTTTTCTTTTTTTTTAAGGTTATTGGTCAAGATGCCTGGGAGTCTTTTGTATTTTTAATTTTAAAATGTCCCTTAAGGTATTGCAAAATTACTTGTGTCTGTTTCTTTTCTCTTCGTTTTCTTTTAAATATTTTCTCAGTTTCTTATAAGCAACGAATTGTTATTTGCCCATCGTTAAACTGAATCGAATTTTATTCGTTTTTAAGGTTGAAATCTGGGTAAACAGTTACAAAATTTAAATAAAATATCTTCTATAGATTTAAAAAATATTACTTGAAATAAATTGAGAAAAGGATTGAAATGATTGCCAAATGGATGGGGCCACATTGTACACAAGAAAAGGAGACAAAAAGTGTGTGCCCAACGGATACAAAATTCTATCGTGCGTTCTGTGTGAAAGATTACAACTTAAAAGAATGAAATCATTGGTACGTACAAGTATGGCTTTCGAACGAGTATACATACACATATCTGCAAAACACTCAAGAATTATAAATCGACACGCATCACCCACAAAGCCGCTTTTGATTCCACAATGCAAATTAATTTAATAATCACTCGAAGTCTCAGATCATGATCGATTATAGCGTGATCTTTTAACTTTATTGGAAAAAATATTGCGCAGCGTTTATTAAAACATGAGCAATTTACACAAGAAAGCTTTTAAACTTTAGAAACAAAGATCTCTTCCAAAGAACCGAAATTACACTGTAGAAAATCCTAATACCATCCATGGTGTTATATGGCCAAAGGGATGTGTAGCTGTGCTTAGAGTCTGCGAGACAAAAATTCTTTGTAAAATATATGGTCGCCCCGTTTGCAGTTTTTTGCTGATATCGGCATCGTTAGACGTATCAAATTACAAGGCCGTTAGATGTATCAATCTACGTTGGCTTAGACATGCCGTGCATATGATTGATGATCTTCCGATGATAAGATCATTCCAGGTAATACCGACGGACAACTGTAGTGGAAGTTGGAAAGATCTGGATCAACAATTTGCTTTTGTTGAGAAGATAATTACCATTTGAAAAAAAACTTAAGCAATCATCTCTATTGAGGTCAATTCGAACTGCGTTTAGTTCATGTCGGTAGGTAGACAGAGGTAGCAGTGACCAGCAATAATTCCAACAAATATGCTGAGCCTACTCCTTTAAAGATTAAACAAATTTTCGTGTGCCCTCTTCTTTATTTTTCGAGATTTTCCGCGCTGTTTTGTCCATATCTGAAACCGCCCATCCGGTAATGAGGTAATCCATGACTGTATTTTAATTATAAGCTTGCAAGCTTTTAAAGGGGTTAACAAAGCAAAGAATTCGTCGGAGAGGTCGATGGTTGTTATACCGTGTATACGGATGTTATATCGTTTTGTCCATTAGTTAGGTATTATGACAGCTTACTTTGAACGGGTGTAATTGGCTTTCGTGTAATGTCTTTGGATTACCATTAACCTGAAGGAAATAGCCCACCGCTAGCGCGATATTGGCGCCAAGCAAAGAAAGTACTTCTTTCATTAAAATTCTATAAAGCAAGAAACTTTCTAAAGACCAGTTGATAGCCTGGTACGTACTCTTGTCAATGATCCCAGATGATCTACAACATTTTCAGACGCATTACACTAGTGTATAACAGCATTTCTGGAACCGCATAGATTACATACCATTCTTTAGTTTTTAAAAGCGAGAATTTAAACGCTGTACCGTTTCCCGAATTTACGTTTGGCGATCGGGAAATTTGTATAAAAATTTGTTAGTTTTGGGACCAATTCCGACGAACTTCAAGCTCTATTGAGGAGTATAGCGATTCATTTATAATTAACGTGTATTTTGTATCTTTTATAAGAAAAAAAAGTACCTTTAAACAATACGTCTTATAATCATTTTTCCGTTTCAAAACTTTTCTTAATTACTTGACACCCTGTTTACGTTTAACTCTTAAAACTTTTGATTAAACACTGATTATACATATGTATCTCACGATATAATCGATTTTTCAGCTGTCAAACATAATAAGCAATTTTGTTTGTATTGTTTTTCTGCTTCAATTTAAACTTCACCTTTGGTGGATTGGCATAACGTAGGCCAAACAAACCATAGCCAATGTCCTTTCAAATCTCCTCATGTCGTCCGCTGTAAAAATTTAAATAGCCGTCACAACATTGTCTGTGGTCGAGCAAGGACATGATAGTCTGCTTCATAAGGGATTTGTAAACCAGGTTGAATGCTAATTACAATGGTAGTTTGACATTTGTCTGTGTGTTAAAAGCATTTCAGTCCATGAAATAATGTGTGTGGATGTACATATTAAGGTGCCATTATTAGCTTGAAGTCTTTGGCCACATTTTAAAAGTTTTGTTGAGGAAAATTTTAAGTATATCTTGTAGAGCAGGGAGAACAATGGAATAGCGTACAGGCTTGGAAATCATTTGTTTACCAATTTCGTATTTTCCAGGCAGAATTAATTTCACTGGGAATGAATTAATTTTTTATGAAAATTTCTTTCGAATGAAAGTTGAAGATTAAGTTCAAGACAATTTAAAGAGATTTCACATAAGGATACTTTATAATGAGAACTTTGACTAAAAGTAAAGGGTGGCACATTTAAAAACTTAAATTTAAAAATTCAATAAACCTGAAATGTTTTGAAATTTTGGCAAATTTATTTTTTTGTTGTGAGGTACCATTGTTCCGGTTAGAAATGGAATGTTACTTCCTTCATATGACTGCCTCATTTGATCAGATAAATTTTTCGAGTGTATGAGATCCTATCTCGACAATGGCATTACAAATGTTATCCTTCAAATGCTCAATTGTCTCTGGTTTGTCGGTACAACACTTTTCTTTGACGGCGCGCCACTGAAAATAGTCAAACGGTGTCAGATCGCAGTTTCTTAGCACCCATTAGACATCAGCATTTCGGCTAATTAAAATGTCATCAAACATTTGACGCAAAAATGTATTTCTATATTTTATAAAACAAAAAAATTGTTAATGTTTTTCACAAAGCAAAAGAAAAATAAGGAAATCTTTCTGATGACTTCTTATTTTTGCACCGCAAAATTGTACGTACCACCCAGAGATCAGCAATGAATCGTTTTTTCGCTACTCATAAGCACTCATGAAATTATGAGTATGAGTAAGTCAACAATATTGAAATTTAGCTACTCTGATTCTTTCGTACTCAGTACAACGTTGATTAATAATTATGAGTACAATGAATATGAGTACAATGTTGACATCAAACTCATACCATTCGGAATATGTTTGATTCATATGTCTATTCATTCAGATTCATAAATTTAGAAAAATACTTATAATACTCATAAATGATTCGAGTGATTCGAAGCATTCATCAAAATTTACAGTCTTAGTTGTTGTTTCATTTACAAAAATACGAAAAAATAAAAAGACAAAGACAGCAAGCAAAGCCGACATTCTAGTGAGTATTTGAGTGTTCGTATGCGATTCATACTTATTTTGTGATTCTTGTTGAGTTATGGAGAGTCAAAATCAACAACAATCATGCGTATCGTTAAGTATGAGTACGATGAGTACTTCAAACTTTGAATATGAGTAGTATGAGTATAATATTAAAATAAGCATGAATGTGTATAAGTATCAGAAATTATGAGTATGATTCGATTCTACTCATCTTTTTTTGAATACTCATTGCTGATCTCTGGTACCACTAAAAAGAACTCAAAGAAAACTCAAAATTCAAAGGCCCAATAAATTAAAATGCTGTAAATAATATTTAGGGGGATATCCCTTAAGGTCAAGCACTTCATTTAATATATTTTGGTTTGAATGTAACAGCTATCCTTGTATTTTCTGTTGATCTTTGCCGCCTTTCACTCATGCGCAAGTTTTTCCAGTTGTCTATTGTTTGAGTGTCTGCCTCAACCTGACCATTCTTCAAAATAATCTACAAACGCTCTCTTGGGGTCATATTGGAACTTTTTGCAATCACATCTTCACATTAGCAACAGTATGATTCGCTTCATTGATATTTTTGGAAGCAATGAATTTGAATTAATAATTCTCCCGAACTTTAGTTCAATTTGTACTTTACATGCATGCATACTTAATTTGTCATTACAAGCCTTCAGTCAGGATTCCTACCCAGCATGTCACAGCAGTTATGTTGAGTGTGTTAATTTTACAAATTAGTGACGAGACTTACAGTTTAAAGTCGAATCCGAACGACAGATTCTGAACTGGGCCTTGAACAATGGTCTGACGTCTAATAATCCAACATACTACCTAATAGACTACGGCTACTATAGTGTTTACCTTGTGTTAACTACAACAAAACTAAAGTCTCAATCATTCTGATATTTGTTCCATTTGCTTACTGAACTTTTATTTGCAACAATACAATACAGTACAATTGGCCAATTCACACGACTTTGTATCATGTGTGTTGTATTGAATACACGTGTTGTTTGAAAATGCTCAATGCTATGCTGTAGTGTGTATTTCGTGTTCCAAACGTCAAAAAGCGTTTCAATTTGATTTTCAAGCAACAAAATAAAATATAATATTGAAAAAAAAATAAATTAATTAATCATCTGTGCGACCAATATATGTAGTTTTGAAATGTTAATTGTTGACTTAACTTACATAGAAAATATTTTGTATTTTTATCCTTTTTGTTGATGACTGGCATTTACATAAACGGATAGCTCGAATACAATACAATACAACTTTTAAGAACATATGAAAAAAATGTGTATCAGATTTTTATATTAAAATTATCAGCAACAAGCATACACTGTTGTGTATTCGCCCAACAATAAATTCAATACAACGATACAAGGGTTTGTGCGAATTGCCCAAGTATATCGAAAAATAACAAATATGTGTAATTAGCTATCTGGAATGTTCTTTTTTCTCTTAAATAAAAATTACAAACAAAGTTAGAAAATAGTTAAATAAAAAAATTTTTAAATAAAAAAATAAACTAAACAAAGAAACTATACTTTTATTAGTTTCAAAAGTTTGTACATGGGATACAAAAAACAACACAAAAATATATGTTTTAAACAAAAAGAGTAAAAGAAGTTTTATAAGAAGTTTTATATTTATTTTAAAAAAACAAATACATTCAACTTTTTCTTCTCTCTGCAGCCATAAAATAATAAAAAAAATATTAAAAATATTTAGCACTCTTTCAAGCGCATATGTTGCCACGTAATTAGTTAAAAACTAACCAACTTACAACGAAATTAACACTTAAACTTTTCTTTTTTTTGCCATAATCATAGCATGATTTTTAATTCCGCGGCTCATAACAACTTGTTTATTTTTATTTTAAAGTTATGAAAATGAATTGTACGTGCTAGATTTTTAAATACATACATATGTTTACGAAAATTAAAGGTTTCATAAAATGATTATAAAGATTATAACGAAACAATTGAACAAAAAAATCATGCCAGAAATTCTATACACAATAATAGTACTACGACAGCAATAATAATAAATAACACCATGCAACAAACTAAAAAATTAAATATACCCAGCTAATAGCATAATGCAGGTTATGAGTTTTGTTGAGTAAAACTCAAAAATATTTTTTTTATATTTTATGAACGCTCCAAACCTCTTTTCTTTGACAAAAACTTTTCTTTTGGACTTTACGCACAAATTTATTGATTACACAAACATTTCTGAACCAATGTCACAAATTTTAACTTTCTTAGAAAAGGAATGGATGGGCTTTAAAAACTATATACATATATATATTATTTGAATTAATATGCTATGGGGTTTGATAAACTTGACAAATGCGAATTTTTTTCATATTTTTCAAGTTTGCTCATTCATAGTAGCAAATTTTGATTAAAAAATATGATATAAGTGTGATTTATCTGATTTGTCTTGTGAAGATATTGACACTTCGTTTGATCAAATCGAACAAACATTGTCGTAGTTATTATTTAAATAGTATAACAGTCGTGTTATATTTTTCATATTCATTTTTTTTAATGAACTTTCAGTTGATAGATCGAGATTGTTTATTGGAAAATCTGTCAATTTCACGCTTGAGCGACCACCAGAAGTTGAACAATGTTTGTCCAAAGCGAAATAATACATACATACATAATTGGTTATTACAACCCTTCAGTCAGGATTACGACCTAGTTTCTCACACCACTTATGTTGTGTGTGCTAATTTTATACATGAGTGGCGGACCTACAGATTAAAGTCGACTCCGAACGACAGATTTTTGAGAAACTTTTCATGGCAATTTTATATACTCTCAGAGTTTTTGCCAGAAATCTGCTGAGAGGAAGTCGCCGAAAAAATATCTTTTGTATTTTATTTTGATGTCTGGCCTGGGGCTCTAACCCTGGCTTTTCATCTAATAAGTCAACACACTACCTACTAGACCACGGCGAAATAATAATATTTGGAAAAAACACAAATACTATATAAGTTTACTTCTAGTAGTCGTTCAAACGTAAAATCGGAACATTTTGCAGTAAACAATCAAGATCCATCAAAAATGTTGGAAATGTTTGAACTGAAAGTTCGTTGATAATGTTACATATATAAAAATATATACAAAAATATGTCACATATATAAAATCACACGACTGCTAGACTCTTTTAAATAATATCTACGTTAATTTTTGTTCGATTTTATCAAACGAAGTGTCAATCTCTTCACAAGATAATGCATTTTCAGAATGTTACCACTTATTAGAATAGCTAAACTTGAAAAAATAAGAAAAAAAATCATTTTTTCCAAGTTTATTCGATCAAAACTCATAACATGTAAGTTTGAATCACATGTTAAGGTATTTATACCATTTTAACGGCTCATCTTTCCCATTTTCAAAAAAAATTGGATTTTGAATTGGATCTTTTTGTCAAATAAAAGAAGTTTGGAGGTTTCGAGATATATAAAAAAATATTTTTGAGTTTTACTCAACAAAACTCAGAACCTACACTATGCCATTTGTTGGGTGTATTTTGACTGTTTTACCCTGTAATTTTAAATATTTTTTACTGAATTTTCCAAAACGAATGTAAAAGAAGTCGCCGTGGTGTAGTAGGTAGTGTGTTGGCTTACTATTCGTAAAGCCCGGGTTCGTATCCCAGGTCAGACATCAAAAAAATGAAATATGAAAAAAAATATTTCTTCGGCGACTTCCTCTCAGCAGATTTCTGGCAAAAACTCTGAGAGTAAAATAAACTGCCATGAAAAAGTTTCTCAAAATTCTGTCGTTCGGAGTCGACGTTAAACTGTAGGTCCCGCCACTCACGTATAAAATTAACGCACACAACATGAGTGGTGTGAGAAGCTAGGCCGTAATCCTGACTGAAGGGTTGTAATGGCCAATTATGTATGTATGTATGAATGTAAAATAAAAGTCATGTAATTTGATTGAGCCTCACAGATTCATGTTAGTAATATTAAGGTTAAAGAGTTATTTCCCACTTTTCCTAGTGGTACGGCTTTCACTGAATTTAAAATCAAAAAAGTTTATTTACACCCACTGGTACGTATGAACAACATATTGTCTATTTCCACAATATAGCATCACGTATACGTAACAGTAAACCACATTTTTACCTCATGTTTATATTACTTAAGTTGAATGTAAATATATTATATTATTTATCGTTATTATTATTAACTTGTTTTTCGTTTTTATAAAATACATACCTACTTACATAGATAATAAGTCATTACAATCCTTCAGTCAGAATTACGACCTAGCTTCTCGCACCACTTTTCTTGTGTGTGTAATATTTTAAATGTGTTGCGGTGTCTAGAGTCGCCTCCGAACGACAGATTTTTGTAAAACCTTTTCATGGTAATTTTATTTACTCTCAGAGTTTTTGCCAGAAATCTCCTTAGATGAAGTCGCCGAATACATATTGTTACGTTTTTACCTTTTACATAGGTCGTTTAAAATATGAGCCCGTAGATTGCAAATAAAATAACAATAAATTTGTGTTTAGTGTTAACTAAAATTCTTTATTATTCCCACAATTCCGTGTACCACTGTACACAACTTTATGTATACAACAACAATTGCTTTGTTTGTTATGCCTCTGTTTATACCCTTTGCATAAACAATAACAATTACTAGATAATGTTTGACTGATCTTTGTAACCACGATTCAAACACACCGCGTCTTCACACAAGACTGGCTGTACTTTTACTAACCCAGTCGCTTGCTTTGCCTTGCCTTTTATATGGCAACGTAAACAGTCTGATGAAAATTCTTGGAGACGAACGTTCGTTGCTTTCTCGAAATCTCTATAAATGTAAACATCGTTGTTTTCATTCATTATTGTTGTTTGTGTATTTTGTTTACATTTAATCTTGTAGCGTTGTTGATATATTTTTGTTTAATTGTTTATCATTTTTTATTTTGGTGTTTGTTGTTGTATTTTTGTTTATAATTTTAATGTTAATCAATGTAAAAACAAAACACCAGTATCGAGATCTTTCATTTGAGTAACAATATTTTTCATATTTCGTTTACTTGCTGATGTCTGATCTGGCTTCATGATTTTATAAAATAGGGCTTTTAAGCGTTTCCTGTCTTTATCATTGAAATTTTTTGCATGAGGCAATCAGTCGTTTTCTTATCCATATCGACAGATTATAGTAATATTGCTCAGGATCTGGAGGATATTCACATACAAAATATTCCGGACATTATAAGGAGCCATATATTCCACTTAGATATATCTATGTCTCCTGCCATTGAGTCTTAATGCCACAAGTTTGAACCTGTACTTGAATAGAAGGTCAGAGGAGAGTAAATTTAATATACATACAAATAATTCCTTAGCTGGAGTGGAACGAAGTGCACTAGTTATGTGGAAAGCTGATTGCCCATTTATTTTATTTATCAGCCTACAGCGGCATTTAAGCACCGTCTATCATAAAGCATGTTAAACCTACCAGAACCCGGTGTAGAGCATATGTAATTAAAGAAAGAAAACCTTGCCCGCTATATTCGCAGTCTTTATCCTTGTATGTTATCCTCTGACACTTTAAACTTAATTGAAACTCATTAAGGATTTGAAAATTAAAAGTTGGTGTCATGTGCCATCAGTGATAAACACCAAATTTCGATACATTAATGACCCAATAGGTTATTCCAACCCTTGAGACAGGACTTCGACCTAGCTTCTCACACAACTTATGTTATGTGTGTTAATTTTATCGACTCCAAGCTGTATTTGAGAAAATTTTCAGGGCAATTTTATTTACTTTCAAAGTTTTTGCCAGAAATCTTCTGAGAGGAAGTCGACGAAGAAATATTTTGTTTGTATTTCTTTCTGTTGGAGATGTCAGATCTAGGGCTTGAACCATGGCCTCATGTCTAAGAATCCGACACACTACCTACTAGACTTCGCACAACCATAGGTCTTAAAAACACATCGTTGCAGCCTCTCCAACACATCCTTAGCAACGATTTCCAAACCAAGGCATCTAAAGGGTGACATGTTATTGGAAATTAAAACAAACCGTTTGTGACAATTCCAAAACAAAATGCGTCTTCAGACACCTCACCTAAACAAGTGCATAAATATGCACAATAATTTGTGACATTCAAACTTTCAATGAATACGTGTGTATGTGCCCGCATTACGCTAGCTTTTGGTGGTTCCTTCCTGATGTTTGTTCTGTTTTCGTTTCTACTCGTATAAAACGAATGCATTTGCGTATATATCAGTGTGTGGCATTAAATGAAATGTAATTTATTGCATGTGCTATTTGTAGTGCAACAGAAAAATGGTTTGAAAATTTGATAAGCTATCAGTGCGAGTGTTTTGTGTTTATTGCGTATATCAAAATGATAAACATTTGTAACCACAAATTCAAATGCATTTCAAGAAAATTGCCTTTAAATTTAAAGCCAAATTTATTGAAGAAAAATAAGAGAATATTGTTCTGTGAAGCTTCTTGGGCAAATGCATACAAATATTCAACAGCTATATAAACCTAGCAGCCAATAGAATAGAGTTTAGTATGTAGGCTTATTAGATGAGATCCCTCGGTTCAAAATCCAGCTCAGACATATCGAACAAAACAAAATATGGAAATCATATTTCTTCAAGCGACCTTTTCTCAGCCGTCCTCTGGCAAAAACTCTACGATGGTATATGAAATTCATATGAAAAGCTTCCCAAATCTGTAGTTCTGATTCGATATTAAACTGTAGGACCCTTATGGATAAAATTAATACACACAAAATAAGTGGTGTAAGAAGCTATGTTGTAATACTATCTAAAAAGAGTAAGTATGGTAATGAGGCCTATTTAACTTGGAAAGTGTAACTCAATAATTGAAATACGCTTTGGAATTGAACGATACCTTTAAACTCTATTCAGAGAATTATGAACATTTTTGGAACGTCCGACGTAGGTTAGGTTGGGTTAGGTTAGAGGACGTGTACTTGTCAATTAAGACAAGTATAGTACCCAGAGGTCGAATTGACCCATTGTATAACGTCCTAGTTTCTCACACCACTTGCGTTGTGTGTGTCAATTTTATAATGGTGGGACCTACAGTTTAAAGTCGACTCGGAATAATAGATTTTTGAGAAACTTTTCATGGCTATTTTATTTACTCTCAGAGTTTTTGCAAGAAATTTGCTGAGAGGAAGTCGCCGAATAAATACTTTTCGTATTTTACTTGATGTCTGGCCTGGAGCTCGAACACTGGTTTTACGTCTAAGAAGCCAACACTCTACCTACGACCAACACACTACTGCGACTTCATCGTCCGACGTAACTCGATTAAGAACATTTGGAGGAACTATGATCGTATGATCCATAAAAGCCCCTTATGTTCTTCGCGTCTGCGTTTAATAAACAAAATGGCTGCTGTAGTCCTTGCATTGAGGATAATAAAAATGTATTCATTGGTTTGATTTTTTAGCCACTAGGTTAGCGTGTAGCTTGTCGTTTACAGGTTAGTTCATTCGTTGATCCATGTGGCCCATTGTGGTACACAGTATGTGAGACTAAATTTGTCAAGATTCAGTTGGTGCAAGGGGTGGAGTTAAATAAAAATGTTCATCGTCAGATTTATGTTCTATGGATTTATGCTCTGTTGGGTTATACAATTGTTACGTTTTTTACTTTTTAAAAACGTGTGAAATATGAGCTCGTGAGCGATAAAAATAAATTTGTGTTCAGTTTTAATTAATTCCTTTATTGTTCGCACAATACACTGTTCACAACTTGATTACACTCGTTTGCGTAGACAATAACAATTATTTGACCGACCTTTATAGCGGAGATCCCCAAACCACAATTATTCTCTTTACATGCAACGCGTCTTCACACAAGACTGACTGAATATTCACTTTTAGATTTTGCAATCCCACTTCAAATAAAATAGAAAAATTCAATTCAAAATTTTTTGAAGGCTACACTCGCCGTTCACTACAATTCTGGACTTTCACAGACCATAACTTAGCAAAGTTTTCATCGTACAAAATTTGTTCTGTAACACAGGAACTGAAGGTTAACCACCATAAACAAAGACGTATGTTCAGTGAATCAATTGTCAACCGGACAACTGAAAAATCATCATCAGTTCTATTTCATGAATAACAATATTTTTGAAAATACCAATCCAAATGAGATTCGAAAGTGCACTGTTGGATTTGGATTTTGGACTGAGTCATCGATGAATAAATGTAAACAAAAATTCACAAACAATAATAATGAAACAACGATGTTTACATTTATAGAGATCTCGAAAAGGCCATCTTGACCATTCATCTTCAAGATCATTCATCAGACTGTTTACGTCGCCATATAAAAGGCAAGGTACAGCAGGCAAGGAGTGAGTAAAAATTCAGTCAGTCTTGTGTGGAAACACGCGATGCTTGAACAGAATAATCGTGGTCCCTGTTATAAAGATCTGTCGAACAATTGTTATTGTTTACACAAAAGAGTGTAAACAGAGGAATAACAAACAAATCAATTGTTGTTGTTTACATCAAGTTGTGAACAGTGGCACACATAATTGTGCGAACAACAAAGAATTTAATTAAAACTGAACACTAATTTATTTTTATTTTATTTGCAAAATAAGAACTCATATTTTAAACATTTTTAAAAGGTAAAAACGAAATAATATGAACAGCTCATGCCATATTGGATATTGTGCATGAGTCATCTAAGACTGTGATTATCTTGAATGAGGTGATATGAACGGGCCACCGATACCACGAGTGTACGTGAATAATCCAGTAATAACAACAGTATGGAAAATATATATTTTCAAACTTTTAACTCAATTTCGCTTTAATTCATTTGAGTTTCAATTAAGCAAATAATTTTTTTAATGCATATAATCAAACTCACTCCATATTGTCTTAACTTATCAAAGAATTTTCTTTATTTCTGCTTAAGTGTGCTTTTTTCGCTTTTTACATGAGTTTCTAAATTGAATTATTTTTAATTGCGCTGTGAACAAATGTCAAACGAAATGATGATGATGTTAATGTCTTTGAACAAAATTCAATAGAAATTTAATTTGAAAAGTGAAAGAATAAATCAAAAGTAATGTTAATAGCATCCATATTAACTGTCAAATTAAATAAAAAATTCATGAATATAAAAATATTCGTTTTTTTTTTGTTGCCTATTTCACTTATTCCTTCCGATTACATTTTCAAGTGTAAAAATAAATTCGGATATTAAATAAAATTCAATTTCTAAAATTAAATTACACGGAAGGGTATTAAATCAAATCACTCTGGGGTCGCGGCAGTCTAGTAAGTAGAGAGTTTATTTATTAAACTCGAGTCCATGGTTTAAACCCTAGGTCAGACAACTCAAGCAATAGAAAAGAAATAATTCTTCGGTAAATAAAATTGCCATGGTAAATTTCGCAAAAATCTGTCGTTCGGAGTCGACTTGAAACTGTAAGGGCCATTATTACAACTTGCCGGTAACTAAAGGGAAGATTTTAACGGGCCGCTAAATTGTTTTTTATTATTGTAAGTGGACAATATGGTAGAAGTGAGCGTTAAGCTATGTGGAGGATCATCCTACTGATAACTTTTAAGGTTAAGTTTATATTTGAACTTCCCATATTATATATTATTTTCAAAATGGCAAATTCAAATATAAACAAAATACAACAAAAAAAAACGAAGCCCGTCGTTGCCACTGAGTTAAAAAAACTTGTTTAATTGAGAAGTGTTATCGACGTTGCCCCGTCATTGGCATATTTTTCAAAAAGTTTACTTTATTTTATCATTAGGTTGTAATAACGAAAAGAAGTTAAAGGTGACTTTAAAGTTCACTTTAGTTAAAGTTACCTTTAACTAAACTCAACTATAACGGGAAGTTTTAATAATGGCCCTAAGTTTCGCAAATCATGTATAAAATTAGCACACAACATGCGCGGTGTACAAAGTTTGGTAGTAATTCTGACGTAAGGTTTCTAATGACCAAGTCTAGAAGACGGATGCCTTTTGAATTGAATGTCAGGTAGACGAAAAATCGTAAACTACTTCTGAAATTTTACTTCAACGACACGATAACAAATCACTGTTGTATTGAATTGTTACCGACAATGTATTTTACAGAATCATAAACGAAAAAAAATCATGGGTTAAACTGGGACATCCATCAATTTCGTCTGTAAAATCAGATCATGTCTGTAGGAAGACAATGCTATGTGTCTGGTGGAACCAGAAAGGTGTGGTGCAACACAGGTACTTAAAACCAGGTGAAACCATTAATTCAGATCACTGCCGATCAAATTGAAATATGCATTGATGGATAAAATGCATGATGTCGCCGTAGTCTAGTAGATAGTGTGCTGGCTTACATATTAGACGTAAAGCCAGTGTTCGAGCCCCAGGCCAGACATCAAAACGAAAATATGAAAAAATATTCCTTCTGCGATTTCCTCTCAGCAGATTTCTGGTAAAAACTCTGAGAGTAAATAAAATTGCCATGAAAAGTTTCTCAAAAATCTGTCATTCGGAGTTTACTTTAAACTGTAACACACACAGCATGTGTAGTGTGAGAGGCTAGGTTGTAATCTTGACTAAAGAGTTGTACATTCATTTATGTATGTATTGATGGATAAGATCTGAAAATCAGAATCTGCCACAAAACTCGGAAAAGTAATTTTACAACATGACAACGCCAAGCAAACCGGGTTATGTAAACAATCGAAGTATAAGGCTGAGAACTGAACTAACCGCTATATTCACCAGGTTTGGCTACTTCTGGCTACTATTTGTTTTCATCGACGTGTCACATTTTGACTGAGTTGCACTTCGATTCATACGAGGAAGTCGAAAATTTGGTGACTAATTGGTTTGCCTTAAAAGACGCACAGTTTTAGTATAATGGAATCTACAAATTGACTGAATTATGGAAAAAGTTTGAAGCCAGCAATGGCCATTACCTTGAATAAAAAGTGTTTTACTTTCCCATTAAAAACTAGTGTTTTATTTTCACAAAAAAAGAAACGCTTATTTGATGATTGATGAAGTCGCCGTGGTCTAGTAGGTAGTATGTTGGCTTATTAGACGAAAAGCCAGGGTTCGAGCCCCAGGCCAGACATCAAATAAAATACAAAAAGTATTCCTTCGGTGACTTCCTCTCAGCAGATTTCTGGCAAAAACTCTGAGAGTAAATAAAATTGCCATGAAAAGTTTCTCAAAAATCTGTCGTTCGGAGTCGACTTTAAACTGTAGGTCCCGCCACTCATGTTTAAAATTAACACACACAACATAAGTGGTGTGAGAAACTAGGTCGTAATCCTGACTGAAGGGTTGTAATGATCAATTATGTATGTATTTGATACCGGTACACCTAGTAAATCTTTATTTACTGTACGTCATCTGTATATAGAATTAGAGTTTTAAGAATTGAGTTTACGGAAGAAAAATATTTTCCAAGAACCAAATTCTTATATTTTTAAATCCCATTTTACGAATTAATTTCTTTTTAACAAATTGTCACCTTAAAATTCCCTGTCATTACGCTGACTTGTTTTGCACAAAACTGGAAAATCTTAAGTTAATGGTCTTTTTATTTATTTCATACAAAATTAATGTTGACATCATGCCAGCTTAAAAAAACTTCTGTGAAATTTGCCACAAATGCTTAAGAAAAACATTAAAAACTTTCTTAGTTCATTCCGCAACTTAAAAAATCTGTCAACAGATTCAGTCTTCCCCACCGGCTTTATGTTCAAATACAAACACATTAGTTAACTTGTTAGGTGCATAGAAAAGAGAAAAACTTTAATAATCACTATGATGATGAAGCCGAAAATAAAGTTCAGGAAAAAATTTTGAATGTATTTTCATTTGCACAATTAAGGAAGTGAAAAGAAGTTAAGTTGTCTGATGATTAGAAGATTGCTGAAAGTGGAAGTTTATTAAGTAGTTAAAGAAGAATTTCTTTAATTTGTTTATTATCTGTTAGAAGGGCTTTAGCGATTTCTTTTTAACAAATTTTTAAAAGATTTTTAATGTTTCCATAAAGCAATGGCCATCACAAGCGTTCAGATAGGATTACGACCTAGCTTCTCACACTATTTACGTTGTCTGTCTTCATTTTCTACGTGAGTTTTAATATTTCCTCTTTAAATTTACGCAAGACAGTACATCTTCAAAACTCATTCGAATAATCGGATATGAAAACAATTCTCTGTTTCACCCATGTCCTCCTACAAGATAGAGATATCTGTCTGTATTACAGTAATCAACATCAAGACTATCAAAATCACTCTTACAGCATTTCATATAAATCGCTCAGCCGTACGAGGGAACAAGTAAATAAATTAAGTTATAGCAAGTAAAGATGCATATTGAGAGTCGTCCAATATTTTTCAAAAGTAAGAGTACGAAAATACATACACATAATTAGTGTTTACAACCCTTCAATCAGGACCTAGTTTCTCACACCAATTATGTTGTGTGCATTAATCTTATACATGCATTTTAAAGTCGACTACGAACGCCAGATTTATGAGAAATATTTTCATGGCAATCTTCTCTCAGAGTTTTAGGCAGAAAAATTTTTTCTAATTAGCACACATACTATTTACTAGGCTACGGTAACAAATTAACGTGTATTATGCTTATTTAATGATAATAATATTGGATCTTCCAATAGAATCTACCGAACTTTGACCATTGATAACAGTCACCTTCTTAAGCTGCATTTAGTTTGCTGTACCAAATCACCACGAACGGCAACACGTGGAAATCATAAAGCTGTTTTATCCAAATGACAGTTCAGCGCTTTGCTCATTTTATGATCGCCTTAGTCATCCTTCCAAGAACATTGTTAACAATGTGGTGGATATATTCGATTCCGTATACTCTGTCGCCAAACACTCGCAGGCAAGATCTGCTGAAAACATTGACGCTTTCCCTTAAAGAGTGCAGTCTATTTCGCGTCGTTCACAAGAACTCTGCCTTTCGCAGATCACAATTTAGTGAATTTAAAATTTGAAAGCAAACGACTATAGATAACGGCATGTGTTTGGGGTATGGGCTCCGAAACTAAAATTTTTAATCAAAAAATCATTTTCAACCATGAGGCTCATTTCTTGACGAATAGCAACGCTAACAAACAAAATTATACCAATCCACATGCGATTCAAAAGCGAAAAAGTCACAGTTTATTATGGCTCTTAGGCTGGCGGTGTATCGGTAGATTTTATTTGGGAATGACGTTGACAAGGCCGTTACGTCAACAGCAAGCTCTTTAGGTCGATGTTCGCTAATTTCTGTTTGTCTGTACTAGATGATCGGGGCACAAACGACATGTACAGTACGACACTACGTCCTATATAGCTCGCGCCATATTCAATATTCAACACAAACTATTTGAGGAGATGGTCAGATTACGTGGAAGGGATGTCATTTAGCCTCCCAGATTGTGTATTTTGACCCAGATAAACTTTTTCGTGTGGGGTTTTCTGTAGTCGCGGTTGTATGCGAATAAGCCATACCACAGCTGTCTTCACAACACACGTCACAAGTTAAGAAAAATTTGTCATTTCGAATGCGATTTACCCAGAAAAGCTGTAATTGACATTTGAATGATGGTACACTGGCGAGCAAAAACGGATACATAATATTAAAAAAAATATAAACTTTATATTTGCACTTTATTTATTAAAATAAAAAAAAACAATCCATATGTTGAACATTTATTTAGACTATCCTCTAATTAAAACAAAAACTTTTCAGTAATATTATTTCCTTTTAAATATAAAATACAGCTTAGGTATTATTTAGTAGCAGTTATCCAATTTTGCTCGTTTCGTTTCAAATGAAAAATTCAGTATTTTGTCCATAATCCTTTATTCTTTATTACTGATTTAATACGTTTGGTAAGCTTTCTACCAGTTTTTTGATGGTTTCGTTGTTTATACTTTGTCACTCTGCCACAATTCGTTAAGGTTATTTGGAGGGTTTTCATACTGTGCCAATTTTCGTTTTACAATTGCCCACAAATTCTCGATCGGATTTAAATCCACATTTTGTGCTGGCCATTTCAACGTCTGAAATTTTTTATATACAATTTCTTACTTACTGCAATAAATACAAAAAATATTGGATTTAAAATATTTTGTTAATATTATGTATCCATTTTTGCTCGCCAGTGTATATCCCACACATAATGGCATCAATAGGTCTTTGAACCGCATAGAACATACTCTTTGTTTTATTTAAATTAAAGATTGGAAGCATTTAATGAAAGACCAGACATTAGTAGAAGTAATGGTAGCCACTTTATTGAAGATTGCATGCATTTTCCAAATAATGAATTTGAAAACAATATTAGAGTGTGGTTATCAGACTTTGAACCCTCTGTCTAAAGCACATATATTTTTAAAATTAGAACATACATAAGTACTCAAAAACTCAGCTGTTAAATACCTTTATACGGTGCGCCTTTATTGCATAAATCGCAATAAACGCCATTATTGAGCTCAATATTTTATATAAAGTTTCAATTAGTTATTGCGCAATAAATACGCAAATTGTTATAATATTGAGTAAAACTTAAAATGCAGCACTGTCATAAGTATGTTCAGTGACCATATTATAATTATCCGAACAGTTTCTGTTGATATTTGATAACTCAAATGTCAACAACGATAAACAAAAAAAAAAAAAAAAAAAAAAAAAAAAAAAAAACAATATTGTTGGAACAAGCAGCTGTTTTGTTTACCAACTGTCAAATGAATATTGAATAAGCAGCTGTACTGCGTATATTATTATGTCTGAACACATAAAATATTGTACTCAATAAATCGAATATTGACTTAATGAAATTGTATATCTGAACATAGTATTAAATTGAGTGTTTTAGTATTTCACATGGAAATCAGCATCATCGCATTCATCATCAATAATCGAAATGATTGCCGACAATAACAATCAACACATTGAGCACAAATAATTATTAACATAAATGGAAAAGGTTTTGCCACAATTTTGCCATTTCACTAAACTTATGAAGTCGGCGATAGAAGTACTTCCATGCCATTTCTAAAGTTTTATTCCCTCGGCAAAATTTTTATTCAACACCTTTTGTAATCCTTAATGAAATTGACTGAATGTAACAACAATATTATCAGATTTATTTAATCATAAGGCTTTGGTATTTGGGATTCCCTTCTATAGTTTTATTTTTCCTTTGGTTGTTGTTTTCCATCCTCATAATGTTAGTTTAACTTCATATTTTTGTATTACTAAAGCAATTTTTTAATTTATGGCTTCAAGTAATTTTTGAAATTGTTTATACAATAATTAATTACATTCAGGTAAGAAATGTCACAAACAATTAGTGTTGTTCGCCCATATCGCCAAAAGCAAATATTTCCTCATAGTACTAGTGATACAATAATTGCAAGTATTTCAGAATTATTAGCCGTGGATGTGGTGTATGTTACTATAGTATTGTAGCAATTACTTTAACCAATAGTCCTCGTTCATACAAATATTTCATAGATACTACGCGCCATTGAAATTGTTCTACCGTTATTTTGTAGATACAAAATGAAGCAGTAATTTTTTTTCATGAAATATAAAGTGGCTCACAGCTTATTATGTGTGACTTATTCTATATGACAAATAAGAAACAAAGGTTTTTTAATCTTAAAATTAGATTAGTAATAAATAAAAATAAATTTACATTTCTGCTGTAGATAGGCAATCGCAAACACCAAGTCTTGTGTTTAAATAAATCTGATAATTAAAAAGTTTTTGCTTCATTCAAAACATTCAATTTCACAATTTCAGTCATTACAAAGGGTATTAAATAAATATATTGCCCAGGGCATGTTACTTTAGAAATGGCATTGGAGGACTCCCATCACAGCCATTATAAAGTTTCTGTAATGACTAAATTCTGGCAAAAAGAATCGAAGTCAAAGTTAAAATTCACCTAGCTAATGACGTAGTGTAGGTTCTGAGTTTTGTTGAGTAGAATTCAAAAATACTTTTTTTATTTTTCTCGAACCCTCCAAACTTATTTTATTTGACAAAAACGATTTTTTTGATCCTTTCACAAAATATTATTGATTATCCAAATATGTTTGAACCCAGTTTAAAAATCCAAAGTTTTTAGAAAGGGTATACATAAACATATGGTTTAAACTTAAATGTTATCAGATGGGGTAAACTTGGAAAATATTATTTTTTTTCCATTTGGCCATTCCTAATTGGAACATTTCATAAAAAAATGTAAGACAAGTGGTGACAATTGTAAAGTGCATTCTATTGTGAAGAGATTGACACTTCGTTTGATAAAAATGGACAAAAATTACCGTAGTTATTATTTAAATAGTATAAGAACTTAGCCATATTTTTTATATATGTATACTGTCTCATCAAATCAACCTGAAGTTAAAAATTTTAAAAATTTTTGGTGGATCTTAGTTGTTTATTGAAAAATATATCCCTTTTCCGTTGGGCCAACCACTAGAAGTTTACTAATGTTTGCTCAAAGCGAAACAATATTTGCGAAAAACGGAAATAGACTACTTTTGGTAGTCGTTCAAACGTGCAAAGTGCAAATTCTCAGGTAAACAATTAAAGTTCAAAAAAATTTGGAAAATTTGTGAAAGTTTATACGCTTCAAAGACCTATTGTTGCCATTATGTGAGGAATATAATATCTTTCAAATGCCAATAATAACTTTTATGGGTAAAACGCATCCAAAGAGTATAGATCAGGATGAATTGGACTGATAACATGGATTGTGACAGCTGTGAAAACTGCTGCGATATGGTTTATTCTTATACACTTGCGACTACAGAAAATGGGGTCAAAAAAAAAAAAAAGGTTGACACCATTTCCACGTAAATGGAATGGTTCGTGTTGAATATTGTTCATAGCGCGTGCTATATAGCACATATTGCCGTCCTGTTAAAACCACATTTCGTTGGTGCCCAGATCATCCAATTCAGAATAAAAGAAGCTGAGAGACATCGACCTATAGGGCTTGATGTTGAGAGTAAAGGCTTGGAGACTATACGGAAGAGGACACATCTCGCTATGCTAAACAAGCATCACGGGCGCTCCGAACTCCACGCAGCGAACTGGTCTCGTGTTCATATTGTCTCTAGATTCACTGTAAATCTTCCTCCAAAACGTGAGTGCTAGAACTGCACTGAGGCTTAAATTATCAGATATGTTTAGGCCATGTACGGTGGGCCACGATTTAATACTGCATGAAGTAGAATCAACCAGGTTTTAGTTGTAACTGTGATCCCATCTCATTAATTCGACAGTCCTGTTTTTTAGCGTAGCTATGCTTCAAGGTATGAGCCTTGTCACTAAAAATGATTTTTCGATAAATCTTAGTGTCAGTTGCCAACTATGCCAGAGCCCATACAGCAATACATGTCGTTCTCTACGGTCGTTTGCTTTCAGATCCATGCGAAAAGCGGAGCCTTATGAACGAATCGAAAACTAAGGGCAAGCGGCAATATTCTCGGCAGATATTGCACTTCATCGACATGCGGGCATTTATCGAATTTAACCACCATATTGTTAATAGTATTCTCAGCAGAATAATTACGGCGATCGTAAAATCAATAAGTTGCCCGTAACGAACTCCAATTTGGTTAAAAAATCGTCCATGGTGATTTGGTAAAAAAACACTAAACTAATGCAGCTTAAGAAAGTGACTGTTATAAACTGTCAAAGTTCGGAAGTTTCTGTTGGAAGACCCAATATAATCTTATGTTTGTTGAGGTTAACCCGTGACGGCATCTCCAACTTTGTTTCAGCAGATTTCTCGCAAAATCTCTGAGAAGTAAATAAAATTGCATGAAAAGTTTTTCAAAAATCTGTCATTCGGAGACGACATTAAACTGTAGGTCTCGCTACTTATGGATGACATTAGCACACAACACAACAACTGAAACTTAGAACAGTATTTGAAAGCAATGCTTGCAATTGAAAGACCCTGTATTTTCTATAGTACAGCTTGTGAAATACTCGTAAATTAAATTTGTTAAAATTTCAAAAGTTTTAAATTTATTATTTTTGCTCATATTGGTTTATTGTATCCTAAATTAATACCACAAACACAAGTTTATGTATGCTTGTATTTGTTTAGATTTTTCAAATTTACTCATTCGTTAATATTTGTCAATCATATTGTGAATGCTTAAAACTGTGGAAAATAAAATATTAAAAATTGTTATAAATATGTACGTATGTATATTTGAATTAAAATGTTGTTATTATACGGATACCTGTGAAATATAAATCCAGTGAAAATTGTATTTTATTAGAATTATTTTCTGTATTTATAACCCAATTTACACACAACATAGAGAGAGAAATATTGCATTTAAGCCAATATATTAACAACAACAATACAAATATTTATCATGTATGTCAGGATATCGGAAAGTAAAACAATTTTAAAAGTGTAATACATACACATTTATTAATGGCCATTACAATCATTTAATCAGGACTAGAGAGCCTAGCATCCAAGTTGTGCGAGCAAACTTTGACGCATAGAGAACTCTGGTATCCCAAGATGTTTAAGATGGCATACCTTTCAAATTCAAAAACTTTTTGGTAATGGCAACGCTAAAGGAGTGTTTGTAGACAAAACTTAATCAAAGACGGGCGATGTTAGTAGTTGCAAGGATCTAAATTTATTTTTTTCAAGAAGTATATCGTGTTCTGTGAAGTCGCCGTAGTCTAGTAGAGGACACGGTTAAAACCAGATGTCCGATATCTGCAACAAAACGAAATTTGAATATTTCTTCGGCGACTTCCTCTCAGCAGATCTCTGGCAAAAACTCTGGGAGTAGAATAAAATTCCATGAAAATTTGATCAAAAATCTGTGTACGGTGAGAGTACTCTGTGTCGAAATAAATGTTTATGAGCGGCACAAGTTTTTCACACAACGGGAAGACACCAACGACGACACTCCTCCTGTTTGTTACATCATATCAATGATGAGAATGTTGAAAAAGTGTAGAAAATGGTAATGGATAATCGTCGAATGCTAATTAAAAAAGTCGCTGGGGATCTCGGCATAGCGCTTGGCTGGACATTAAGCTTGTCGCAGCGAAGTTTGTTCCAAAATTGCGAAAATCCGAATCCTTTTGTTTCGGAAAATTGATCATTTAGATGTAGAAAATATCAGACGTGCCATTTTCCTATCAGCAAGAGAAACAGTGGTTGTTTTGAAAGAAAAGTTCGAAAATCCAATTATTTTTTTGTAGAGAGTAAATTGGCCACCAAGATCCTTCGATTTTACGCTTTTAGATTTTTTGTAGGGTTTTTTAAAATCGAAAGTGTACATTATTACTGTACAACACTTTACGAAATTAAAACCAAAATTATAGAGAAGATATCTACCACTAATTAACGTGATTAATAATTTTGGTAAGATATGGTGAGCCTGTCGAGCCAGTAGGGGGCCACATGACTGATATAAAATTTCATTTTTAAACGGAACATAATTTCTAATAAACTGAAATATGGCACCGGCCATATGCTTTAAAGTGACACACATGTCTTAAGGTATTCATGTTAATCAACTGACGGTTTTTAAAACCAAACACTCTTCGCTGCTGATTGCAGAGTTTCTATCAAAATATGAAACCTGACAGACAAACGTATTGCTTTAAAACGAGGCATCATGTATTCCTATCATAATACGTAATGCTTCATAAAACGTTATCAAATTTTTAGAAACTTTTCCATATCATTCTTATGCGTGAAAGGGTTAATAATTATGATTAAGTTGTACACAAGAAACGAACTGAAAGCGTATATAACTGTTATAAATGCAACAAAGTAAGTTAACTAAATTCAGTCTGAGAATTTAAAGTTAAAAAACCTCACCACATTTTTTTAAACTTTTATTTCTACGCCAGTGTAGAATACAGCCATTAGAATTCAAAAGAATTTTATACCATACAGAATTTACACATTTTACTTTTTACCCCAAAAAAATTCATCAAATATTTGTTATAAAATTCTTTCGTGGAAAATTATTTTCACTCATAACTCGATAAAGGAGTCGATATAAAATATTCCAATTAAAAGTGGAAATATTTCTAAATTTTAAGATAAAAGATTAATAAATAATACGACCTCCTTAAACAATTTTACTCCATAAATTCTTCAAGAAAGAAAAGATTCCGTATCTAACCAAACATTACTCAAATTTTCTAAAAAATTTTTCATGCTTTCTTTTAATTCGGTAGCAAAAAATATCAGGCTGATAAAATGCTTCTTGGAAAACCAAAACAAAAACTTTATCTAACAGCATAAAATGAAAATCGCAAACATTGTCTGCAGCTATTATTTATATCCTCCAGCCTAAAATGTATTGGTATTTTAGTTTGAATTTTATAATTAAGGTTTTAAATTCTTCAAAAGATTATGGCTGCTTAAGCTATTGATGGTATGGTATGATGGTGGATGATAATCTCATCTTTAGCTTCATACACTAGCGTTATTGTACAATCTTAAAGGATGTCTTATTAAAATTGTACTTATTGCTTATTTCTATTGTTTACAGGTTTTAGATTCTTAGTAAGTCGAATTTTGTATGCATAATAGATCTCATAGGTCTCATGTCAAAATTCGATGCGTAGTAATTCGTAAAATTTTAAGTTGGTAAGCTTATTGTTTTCGTAAAGCGATTCAGTTTCAATAATTTGAATACACGTTCATACTTGACAGGAGTCAAATTTCATAAAAAGAGACATTCATTACATACATAATTGGTTATTACAACCGTTCAGTCAGAATTACGACATAGTTTCTCACACCAATTCTACTGTCTGCGTTAATTTTATACATGAGTGACGGCACCTACAGTTTAAAGTCGACTCCGAACGACAGATTTGTGAGAAACTTTTCATGGCATTTTTATTTACTCTCAGAGTTTTTGCCAGAAGAGAAAGTCGCCGAAGAAATACTTTTTTTATTTTGTTTTGATGTCTGGCCTGGGGCTCGAACTCTGGCTTTACGTCTAATAAGCCAACACACTACATACTAGACTACGGCGACTTAACGACATTCATTATTTACAAAAAATTTAATTTAAAAAATAATGGTCTGAGAGTGGTATTTCATTTGATGTTGGATATATATACATAGGTCGTACAGATAATAAGTACGTTAAATATGTAGCATTGGTATATACGAAGCGAAGGCAGACAAACTGAACAGCTTGTAAATGTTGATGTTGCGGTTCAATGGTAGCCAGGCAATTCTATTTCCAACACAAAGCTTTCTAGAATATGCAAACCATTTCCTTCGAGATAAATTTACGAAAACTTCGTTGGATTGTGGGCATATGCTGGAAGTCGTTAGACGGTATCCTAAATATGGCTGTGGGCTGGAATCCGCAGGAAGTTTTGGGCCAATTGGAACAAGCCGAAACTTTTGTAGATTCACGAACTAAAATGGAATTCGTTCAGCTGATTGAATGTTTATTTTTCATACATGACGTATGAGTTATATTAACTAATTAATCAGAATATTAATTACACGCTTAAACTTGAAATTGACACATTTTCAAACAAACGATCAAGAATAATAAAAACTTTTCTACTCATAAAGTAGAAAAATTACAGAAATAGTATACGCGCTCCTTCAATGGTCTCTTTAACTGTAGTTCTTTCTTCCTCATGTAATATTTAAAAATAAAACCATACTGTATGCCATCAAGCGTACTACAGTAAGTATGTACTGAACTTACAATTGCATGGCTAAACTTTGTTCCATCATTTTATGCAGGTATGTTTTGACCTGGTTCTGTGTTCTGTAGAATGTTTTCACAAAAACTTTATGCTTAATTGCACACAAACACAAGGACTCAAGGCATAAATGAAACCGAATTGTAAAGTATTAATATTGAGGAGATCCAATTTGTGGTTAAACAATTTGTGGTTAAATTCTGCGGAAGCATGCTTTTAATTTTTATGTAAGATGATGATGGTTGAGATTTTCTGGCAATGTGTAAAATAACAACATGAATATAAAATATACAGTAATTCAAAAACTGCAGCTACGCACGGACGTTACTTAAGCAAAAAAAGAATAAGTACTCTATATAAGTCGAGCGAAATCAGAAAATAGACCTAGTGGGCTGGATAGCCCTGGTTTCATGAATTCCAAAACAGTTTTTATTACCGTCGGGCAGTATTTAGGACAGGAAGCTAATATAGGCCTTCAGGCTAAGATCTTTATAAGCAACTAAAAAATGCAAGTCATGGTTAGAAAAAATGCAAGTCATCGTCAAAAAATACAAGTCATTGACACCAAAAGTGCAAATCATTTTATTCAATTATTACCGTCGGGCAGTATTTAGGACCGGAGCTATCGATGTCGATGCTAATATAGGCCCCCACGCTACGGTCTTGATAATCGACTATAATTCAAGTCATTGTCACAAAAAATGCATGTCATAGACAAAAAAAATACAAGTCATCGACCACGGAAATGCAATTCATCGACTAAAGAAAGTCAAGTCATCAACCAAAGAAATGCAAATAATTGATCAAAAGAAATGAAAGTAATTAATAAAAAATTCAAATCATCGACCAGAAAAATGCAACTCATTGACCAAAAACGCAAGTCATCTAACAAAGAAAATGCAAGTCTTCAACCAAAAAGTGGAAGCCATCGACAAAAAGGGCAAGTCAGCGACAAAAATGTAAGACACCGACAATTTTTTAAGATTTTTATAGAAAACTTTTTGTTGTTCATTTGAAGAAAACAATTAGTTTCGATGCCTATATCTTCGGTTCCAAGTAACGCCCGATCGTAAGGAAACCGGTTTTGGAATCCTTGAGACTATGGCTATTCAAACAACTTTTCAACTTTATTGTCTGCAATGAGCAAATTGTTGCATTCATAGTCTTTCTTTTCTGGTTTTTTGTAAAATTCATAGGTTCTGCCTATGCATCAATACATAACCCTTCAGTCGGGATTACGCCATACGGTTTTTGAGAACATATTCCGTACAGGATTATTAAACACGTGACAATACACTGTTGTAAGTGAATATGAAAATATTTGAGAAAGGCGAAAGCTATGTCCTAAGGTTGTAACAATAAACAATAACACCATTACAGAAATGATTCTAAATGATTTGGTCAATTCACACAAGCCGTTGTATCGTTGTATTCATTGTATTGTTGGAAGAACATACAACAGTGTATAATTGTTGTTGATATTTTTCATATAAAAATCCGATACATTTTTTCCATGTGTTTTTTTTTTGTTGTATTGGTCTCGCGCTATCAAATTGTGTGAATAAAAAAATTTATATATGTTTTCATATGTTTTTAAAACGTTGTGTTGGTTTCGGGCTATCAAATTGTTTGAATGCCACAAGATACACAATACAGCATAGCATTGAGCGTTCACAAACAAACAAATGTGTTCAATACAACATACACGATACAAGTTCGTGTGAATTGCCCAATTATATCTCCATGCAGTGTAGAGATATTATGGGTTTGACCACAAACCAATAAAATAAAAATAAAATCCATAAATTTCGAGACGATGTTGAAAATAAATATTTTTTTATACTGAAAGTAAAGAATAAATACAAAGATTCAATAGATTTACGTGATACATTAGAAAGAAACAGACACCACATTCGAATCCAATAGGAAAAGATAAAAAATTTTATTACTCATGTATATGAGCATACGCATGCTAGAATAGATGAGAAAATGATTTTTAGTGGCACTTCGTCAGGATAATAAATAGTCGAAAAAAATTATAAAAATGAAGCAGTTCCACACATAATATTGTGTCTCATTCAAAAAAACTTCAAGATAAAAACCATTCTTTCCTGTTTGCTTCAATAATGATACGTTTGGAAAACAATAAAAAGAAAATCTGGAAATGGAAATTTATGGGTGCTCTAGACAGTTAAAAATTTCTGAATTTGATTTCGATAACGTATACATTTTATATAACGTATTGTTTCGAAAATGGAAACGGTGTACATCGTCTAATTAAATTGAAATGAGCAAAATCTACACAAACGAATACAACGAACTTGTTAAAGTAAACCAACAACATCAGTATGAAACAAAAGGGGATAGACAAGTAAGCGAGAACGCAACAAGAAGCAATGTGAACAAAATACACAACAACAATGAAGTCGCGATAGAGTTCTCCAGAAGGCGAAACCACGAACGTTCGACTTCAAGAACCTTCATCAGACTGATTACGTGCGCCCATAAAAAGGCAAGACAAAGCAGGCAACTAGTACTAAGAATTCAGTCAGTTTTGTGTGAAGATGCTTAGGGTGTGAAGAAAACAGTCGTGGATTGAAGATTGCCTTTGAAAAGATCTGCGTTGTAAGCAAAGAAAAATAGCGAACAAGCAATTATTGTTGTATTCGTCAAGTTGTGAACGGTGGCACACAAAAGTAGGGCGAACAATAAAGAGTTTAATTGAAACTAGACATATATCTGTATTTATTTTGTTTGCAATCAATGAACTGATATTTTAAACGTTTCTAAATAGGTAAAAACGTAGCAGTATAATTATAGTAGGATACATTCATACATAATTGGTTATTACAGCACTTCAGTCAAGATTACAACCCTGCTTCTCACACCATAAATGTTGTATGTTACTTTTATACTCCGGACGATAGATTTTTGAGAAACTTTTCATAGCATTTTTTTACTCCCTGACCTTTTGCCAGAAATTTGCTAAGAGAAAGTCGCCAGAGAAATATTTTTTTCATATTTCGTTTTGTTGGAGATGTCTGACCTGGAGTTTGAACCTCACATGCAATGAGCCAACACACTACCTACTTGACTACAGCATCCTCAATTAGCGTTCCGATTGTTTCATTTAATTTGGATATAATCCACTCATATTATAGGAAAGCATCATCTCGTTGGCATCAAGAGGGTGGGTGCAATATTGTCAGACTCTGCTGGTCATATATGGATAAGAAGAAGACGAACTCACTTTTGGCCTTAAACCGCATGGCCAACCATCCCACAATAGCGATTCTTACGGGTCACTGTGTTTTTGGTAGGCATGCCAAAAGGCTCGGCATTCCGGCAAATGGCTTCTGCAGAAGTTGTGGGTCTAAAAAGTAGGAAGAGACTGCCTTTCACCTTCTCTTATCATAGAGAGACTGAGGTTTTTGACCTCTCACTTTCTGACATTTTTTTCTGAGCTCTCTAATACATAGATTGCTGGAATAGAAAGATTTATATTGGACTCGGAAATGTTTGAACCTCGGGTAGAATTTAATAGGTTATCACAATATGACTATTTCTTCGGCGACTTTCTCTCTTAATTTCTCTTAAATTAATTCGAAAAATTAAGGTAGTACTAACAGAGCCAGAAACTTATCGTACTTTCTGCACTACTGTATAATATTATAAAGAAATAAAAAAGCGCCACAGAATATTACCTAAAAACTGCACAAATTTTGCTGACATACCTCTAACAGGCAAGTGCTCTTCTTCTATGATTGAGTTTAATGAACGTTATTTGAAGTTTAAATTGCACAACACAATGGTTGACAATTTTATTTAATGTTACATTTCCTTTGAAATTTTAAATTCCATTTATATTTTACACGAAACTAACGATGCAGTTAACCAGTATTCAGTCTACCGAATGATAAAATGAATGACCAAACAACTAAACTGTCGATCGAATAGCATAGTTATGGTTGACTAAGCTTAAAACGGTATATTACAGGATGCATGCAGATGGGACTACATAGGTACAAGGCAGTTTTTTTTATTTAATTGGGTCGCTGATGTGAACATTACGTATGCATATAGGGTAGTTTCTGTATTTCAAAGTTCAATGTTAATTTTTGTTAAAATAAAAACCAACATTATTAAATAATTTGTTAAACGAAATTGCTTTTAGTGGAGAGCAGAATAGTCGCTGTAGTATAATGTAACGAGTAGAGCTGCAAACAGTCAAAAGTTAAAAAAACAACAATACAAATTCCTCTCAACAGAATATATAGTTGTAGCAGTGGCTGTAGTAGAAGCTGAAGCGTAAAATTCGAATTTGTGAAATTTGTCGCTGGACAAGTATAAATTGTAAATAGGGTTTCCATGCTTTTCAATATTTTTCTTTTCCTAACTACTTTATTCTGTTCTAGGCCTTAAATAAGCGATAAACCTTAGAATATCTAAAACATATACATATGTTACGAAAATGGAAATGAAATTTTGCTTTTACATCGTTTAAATTGTAAGAAAAAGCAACAAAAACAAATATAATGAACTTGCTTACATGATAAACAAGTAAACATTAATATACCAACAAAAACACCAGTATAAAAACTGACAATAAGTAAACAAAAATACAACAAATATCACCATAACCATAACCACAATCAATTAATTGCGGCAAACATTTGATGGCCGTTTAATCAGCGGAAATTATAATGACAATTTTAAAATGTAGGACTATTTTCTATGTACGCCATTAAAGAAAAGTGTTATGCTGTAGTCATCATAGTCTAGTAGGTAGTGTGTCGGCTTATTAGACGTAAGACCATGGCTCAAATCCCAGACATCAAAACGAAATGTGAAAAAATATTTCTTCAGTGACTTCCTTTCAGCAAATTTCTGGCAAAAACTCTCAGAGTAAATAAAATTGCCATGAAGAGTTTCTCAAAAATCTGTCGTTTAGAGTCGACTTTAACTTGTAGATCCGGCCACTCATGTATAAAATTAACTCACACAACATAAGTGGTGTGAAAAGTTAGGTCGTAATCCTGACTGAAGGGTTGTAATGACCAATTATGTACCTCAGTAAAAAAATTATATGTGAATGGTATTATTCTGCGCTACTTCGAAGAAAACAAACTTTTCTTAATGTTTATTTTATATTTTCTTTTGTATATATTAAAAAAAACTTTCTTTCAAATTCCTAATTTAAGAACAAAAATATTTTTTTCTCAGAACTCCATAGTAAATAATTATATGTGCAAAAACAATATGTATTGTTAATTATTATTCTAAAAAATTTCAATTATGTGATTAATATGATATTATGTTTCCCTTATTTATAAGGACCAGTTGTAACCTGCGTGTCATGGAATTGGCCAGATTTTTTTAAATTGATATATCAATTTTTTCCCATTCTGTCAATATTGCACCTTTTAACTCTTTTAATGTCGTGTACGTTAAATTCGAAAATATCTTAGCGGAAAGTATCCCCCCTAGATCCTCTATTGGGTTTAAGTCTGGACTTAGAGCTAGCCAATCCCATAAAGGTATATTCTGGCTTTCAAAAAACTGTTTGTGTGTCGAGCGACATATATTGGAGCGTTGTCCAGTTGGAAAGTCCAATTATCACCGTATAGTTCAGCTGCAAAATCAATCAAATTGTTTCCCAACAATTCAACGTATTTTTCCGAATTCATTCTTGTTAGTACAAAGCATATTTGGGACTTTCCACGAGCTCCAAATGCAGCCCAAATCATTAGACACCCACCACCGTGGTTTCGGCTGTAGCACATTTTTCGGGGCTGACGCAGATCTCTCCAATACTTATGAAGACCATCAGGTCCGTCCAAATTAAACTTTTTCTCGTCACTAAATATAACATTTTCAAATTCCCCCTCAAAAAATTTATATTTTTCAACAGAGACAATTCGGGCATATTTATGGCGTTGGGTAAGTCTTGATTTTGGAATTTTATTTTCATACCGAAGACCTAAATCCGCCTTTATTATTTGCTGGATACGCTGTCTCGTGACATGTAAATCTAATTCAACTTTTATTTGACGGCAGCTCATATTTTCTTCGGTAGTTAAATGTCGAATATGTCTTTTTGTTCTTTGGTTTACGGTAGGGATGCGTCCACTGGTCTTTAAAAAAATTTTAGACCGTATTGCGATGACGATTTGTTGCAGCTGCAATGTCACATATTCGCATTCCAATTTTTTCGTCATCGGAAAGTTCACAGTCACGTGGCATTTGGAACGTAAAAAAATTGCGGATAACAGATTAAGGTTTTAATAAAAACAAAAATAGTACTTACTCACCGTCGATATAAAATTTTATATATCAAACATAAATTAAGAATTGATATATTTACTCTTCTAGCTAAAGAACGAGAATGATTGACCACGCACCTATAATTATTTTCTATTAAAATTTTTACTTAAAGTGGTAATCTCAGATAACGGTATCAGAAATAAAGTCCAAAGAGCATGTAAGTACATAGCAAAGGGAGTTTACAAATAAACAAAAAAAAATTGTATAGTCAAAATTAAATTACAATTAGTGTTCAGTTCGGTGGACAAAAAGAAATTTTCCACATGTAATTTTTTTACTGAGGTGTATTATGCCTATTAACCAGAGACAATTGAGCCTTTGAAGGCCAACTTTAGACGAGATACGACCCCATACACTCGTATTATGAGGCCAATTGCGGCAGCCATATGAATGAAATAATAATCCATTTCCAATCGGAACAGTTCACAGATCACCAACCCATTTATTTACTCACATTTTGCTCATATTTAATATGTAAAATTCATAACGCAGATAACGTATGTGACGTATGAGTGATATTTAATTCCATTAGTTTCATATTATTACCAAATCGATGATTTTTTTATTGCCTACTTTCCAGAGTAACTAGTACCAGTACATGTAATATGATGCGTATGAGTAATATATTTCAAATTCAATTAAAGAGAAAGTATACACCATTAATTTGGAATTAATATGGAATTTAGCTACGATATGACAATTCTGATGGATTTTTAAAAATGTTTTAATTTTTCGAGATATCCTAACCTAAAAGGTATATACAAAAAACCACAATTCTGGGCTATATTCTAGTAGGTACTACAACATGCCCTGTATCTTCATAGTCTGTATCTTCCATATCTTCACAACAAAAAAATAAATTTAACAAAATTTCTAATCGTTTTTATTTTATTGCATTTTTAAATTTAAACGTTTAAATGGCCCACCCTTTATTATCAAATAAAAGCACGTTAATTTAAATCTAATACTCTTCGGTTTTAAGACCTTTTTGATAATTTTGCTCCACACACTCACAACAACCCTCTTCATTGTCATTTATTGTACATATATTTATGCATCAGTAAACCAGTCAGTGTGTAAAATTAAATTAAAATTTTCATGAATATTTAGAATGAATACGAAACTTCAGTTTATAACTCACGCTGTTAGTCGCTAAATATTTATTTCACGCTTGATATGATGATGTTATTTTCGCCAATGTTTATTGTTTTAATGAAGTGGTTTTAGTGGTTTATGAAAATTTTACAGTTATGCAAAACATTATTTAACATTTAAATTGTGGTCAAATTGTCAGTGAATATAAAATTTGCGTTTTATACCATCCTATAATTCCGCACATTTTCATTTGATTACAGGGATATTACGTGTACTTCACCTCACACTTCATAGTATTTGCACGTGATAGAATTCGCACTTGGTAACTGCACAAAATAGTATAAACATCAAGGTTTTTCTTTTTGTTTTGATTATGAATCACAATACATCATTGACGGAAAGTTCTGATTTATTTTTCACCAAAAACAAAAGAAAAAAACATGCAGTTGTAAGGCCCTAAAGTGGTGATTTTAGGTTAGGTTAGAGGACGTGTACTTGTCAATTAAGACCCATTGTACAGCGTCCTAGTTTCTCACACCACTTATGTTGTGTGTGTGATAATTTTATGCATGAGTGGTGGGACATACAGTTTAATGTCAACTCCGAAAGACAGATTTTTGAAAACTTTTCATGGCAATTTTTATTTACTCTCAGAGTTTTTGCCAGAAATCTGCTGAAAGCAAGTCGCCGAGGAAATACTTTTTGTATTTTGTCTTGATGTCTGGCCTGGGGCTCGAACCCTGGCTTTTACGTCTAATAAGCCAACACACTCCTACTAGACTACGGCGACTTCAAGTAGTGATTTTAAATGTCAGACAATGAGCCCCTGCATTAGCGAAAAAAGTTCTGTGATTATGAATTAAAGGTGTTTCCATATAAAGATTGAAGAATTTGCAACGTTTGAGCATAAATTTTAAAATGTAGAAAGATTTACAGAAGAACCTCATGCAATAGATGAAGTTTATGCCAACGGTTGAAAATCTTATTGTTAAAATGTATCAATCAATCCAATAGAATGCCGGCCACGTATTTGCTATAAAATTGCTATGAAAAGTTTTTTAAAAATCTACCGAGTCGACTTTAAACTGTAGTTCCCGCCACTCATGTATAAAAATTGACAATTGTATAAAAGAGAGAATTGAAGTAGCGCTAATCTAGTAGGTTGTGTGTTGGCTTATTAGATGTGAGGCCAAGTTTCAAAACCCAGGTTTTTACAGTTTAATGCATGACAGATTTTTGAGAAACTTTTTACGTCACTGTTATATACTCTCAAGAGTTTTCGCCAGAAATGTTCTGAAAGAAGTCGTCAAAGAAATATTTCTTTTTTATTTCCTTTTGTTGGAGATATATGTAATGGGGTTTGAACCGAGGCCTTACGTCTAACAAGTCAACACACTACCTACTAGATTACGGCGATTACATCCGCTATACAGTTACCCGAAATATCCCAGTACCTTCGTGATATAAACGTCATACATGTACGCTGTGTCGTTGAAATGCTAGCGACAGCAACATAAACGTATACTATTTTGAAGTTCATTATCGTGGAACCAAGTGCTTTGGTAGTCGCCTGGTAACAGAAAATATGGCAAGAACTGCCTGAAGATATTTTGTAATTCCAGACGCATCCGGAATCGCTGAGGACAACATCTGCAATGACATTCTTTTACCAACCGTTTGAGTCATGAATGTAATCTGAAGTTACAATTATTGTCGTCAAGCTATGCGAAAAAGAATTAACCAGAGCCATATCACCAATTCATTATTGAGACATACATACATACATACATAATTGGTCATTACAACCCTTTAGTCAGGATTACGACCTAGCTTCTCACACCACTTATGTTGTGTGTGTTAATTTTATATATGAGTGGTGGGACCTAAAGTTTAAAGTCGGCTCCGAACGACAGATTTCTGAGAAACTTTTCATAGCAATTTTATTTACTCTCAGAGTTTTTGTCACAAATCTGGTGAGAGGAAGTCGCCTGAAAAATACTTTTTGTATTTTGTTTTGATTTCTAGCCTGGGAATGGATCCTGGCTTTTCGTCTAATAAGCCTACGGCGACTTCAGCTTTTAATAATCCCAATAATTTTGTAGCTGTAGATGAGTAATTAATTGAATTTTATTTTCGTTATAAATTCGTGGTCCACCGAAATCGAATTTTCAGTTTTAGATTCAAGTATATGCTACGTGCGTAGCAACTTCTATCAGCCGTATTTGGGGAAACCTGTTTGCGGGAAACCAGAGAGGAATCAAAGAGATAGCATTGTTATTGTCATAATCGATGTTCTATTGCAACGAGAAACTTTTTACCTCACATGACGTTGACAACAAATTTTTCTAGGGAAATATAACAATGGTTTGTACAATCAGGTTTCAGCTAGCCCTCAACTGAGAGCGTTACTGATGCGAGTGGCAATAAGCTGCCCCATATTGGAAACTTATAAAGCGCTCCAACGCAACTTATTATTGAGACAATGGACGGAATTACCCAACAGGATGTCTTGTAATCAATCGCGATCAATGGCCCCACTTTGGTTCATATGGATTGCCCTGGTCAAACGAAAGTATGACTCGGATACCCGTAGAAATTTAGTGCTGCATATATTGCTTTAAACATGGAGATAAAACGGGACTACATATAACATCTAGGGAAACGAAATCAAAGACTTAACTGAACTTTAAAAAAATGATTAACGATATCTCCATGCATTGCACAGTAAGCATTATAGGTGTATTGGATAGATATTAAATCTAAAATTTCCATGGTTGGTCTCATTCTCTTCAACCTATCTACTTTTTTAATACAGGAGTATGACCCCCCTTTAAAACAGTGATTACAGCAACAGCATGCAATATAAATAAATATAAATATATAGTGGCAGTAACCATAAAACCTTTTGCACTTTGCATCATTTTACATCACAATTACCACCATCGTCATCTTTATGATTGCGCTTCAGCAAAGAACTCCTACCCTTTAATCCATTGAGACAACGGAATTCATCCTATCGAAAGGCAGAGGACCCTTACAATTATTCTCATCAGGACAATTGCTGCCATAAAAAAAATTTTAAAAACTTATAAGGCTACTCTCAGAGGGTGAACCACCACAGAACATTACAGAACACATAGGACGTCGTTCGGTGTTTTCTGCAGGTGGCATGAGTAAAAACAAAAGAAGGCAATGGTGGAGTTGAACGCAACAATACAATACATATGCGAAGATGAATACACTTTCAATATTTGTTTTTAAAAGCGTACGTGCGTGCTGACGTTTATAGTCAGAAGGTAGGGTTACATGCAATAAATAAAAAAAATGAAATTGGAAGGGAAAATAAAAACATTGAAATGTAAAACTAAATGCAAGGAGAAAATACGATGAGAAACATAAAATATTTTATACTTATCATTGTTATTGTTGTATAATGTGGTAAAAGATAAATTGATAGAATCAAAGAAGAAGATTGCGAAAGGAAGATCCGCTTTTAAATATTTCCTTGCAATAACAGCCAGAAGAAATTATTGAAAAAAAAAAAAACAACACAAAAACAATTAATCAAATGCCAATACGGATAATTACACGCCATTAAGTGTAAGTAATGAAAGAGTAATTGGAATTAAAACATTGCAAGAATTCAATTGGAGTACGCTACACTACAATACACAGACTTTAGGTTTGACTTTAAACTATATGTCACGCCATTTAGTTTCTCTATTTGAACTATAATTGCACAAAAGTTTCGAACATAAATCACTACCACAAGCAACATGATTTATGATCGTGTTTGCTGCAGGACATACATAATTTTCTTGTGTAGCTGGTTGGTTGCTTTTGACGACACTTTGTTTTAGAAAATAATGTTAAACAGAAGTTTATGAAAAAATAAACCCCCTATGCTAACACAAAGTAACACAAAGTCAAGAAATATAATGCAGGCCAGTGACAGCAAACAAGCAAAAGAAATTGCTTTTTATCAACATTTCTTTTAAACAACGTAGATTTAAAATTCAAATATGCAAGAAATTCTACTTTTCAATTTCTCCTCGTCTTTAGGTAGGCAATGGTTCCCAATTTTTTTTCTTTTTTAATCTTGTTAGTATGCATGGCCTTCATGTTTAGCTTTTGTGCTCTTGTTTCAATGTAGCAGCTGTGTTTTCTCAACAAACAAATTAAATTTTTTTAGGTTAATTGGAGCTTCATTTCTTTTTTTACTTTTATCCTTACGTTAGTAGAAAAAGAAAAAAAAAATAAATAAAAGGGGTGAACAAATAAATATACGCCATATCTTGTAATTAATTTGTTTTTGTCAGTCATGGCTTCTTAAGACTTGAGAATTCCACACTAGCGTCATGTTCTAATACTACTCTCATCCACCTATTCTATTCTAAGTTTAATACGCCTCAATATTTGCTGCTTTTGGACTAAATATCCTGCATTCAGCTGTGAGGTACGACTTAATGGCTGTCTGCAGTTATTAGTTTATTATGTTCGCAATTAGCCAGGTTCACTTCTATACGACAGAGTGGATTTCATACAGACTCTAAAAATTATTAGTTTCAATCGTCCAGATTCCAGGTCCACTATACTGATTACAATTCCGCGTAGCCATTCATTGTTAACAAAGTACCCAGATAGTACAATTGAGTAGGAACTAAGTTGTGAGATTAAGAACAGGGCTATAATTGCCAACTAATTTAAAATATATATGTAGGTAGTACAAATTAGCTACGTAGTCTGGCAGATAGTCTGCTTGATAATTAGACGCGAGACCACCTTTCAAACCCCATACAATTGCTGTATTTGTTGTTATTTTTATACTCTTTTTCGTAGACAATAACAGTTGTTCGACAGATCTTTATAACGCAGATCTTCAAACCACTATTATTCTCTTCAAACCAAGCGCGTCTTCGCACAAGACTGACTGAATTTTTACTCTCCGTTTCCTGCTTTGCCTTGCTTTTAATATAGCAACGTAAACAGTCTGATGAATGATCTTGAAGTCTAATGGTCATGAATTCACCTTCTCGTGATCTCTATAAATGTAAATATCGTTGTTTCATTATTGTTGTTTGTGTATTTTTGTTTACATTTATTCTTGCAGTGTTTGTTGCTGCATTTTTTTTACTGGTTTATCACTTTTTTATACTGATGTTTTGCTGGTATATTTTTATTTAATTGTTTATCATGTAAACAATTTCATTGTTTTTGTTTTTGTAGCTTTTGTTTACAATTTTAACGAATGGAACATTTCGTAACAATATAAATTAATTAAATAAATTTTAACAATTTTAGCTCAATTCTTAAAAAGAAACAAAAATTCTCATTCACGTTAGCTTATTAACATCAGAATCTAAAATATTTGTCAGATATTGACACATCGTTAGTTTGCCCACTCCATGGAAGATAGCATCTCCGATAAAGATACAAACTAAAACAACAGGTTGAACTCAAAAAGAGACCTTACTAGTATATACATAAATATCTACACCCTAAAAGTACACAAAATTGTAAATGTTGACAACGACAATATAAACAAATTTGGCAATTACTGTGTTGACTGAATCTTTAAGGATAAACAAGAATATTATAAATAAGATGGTAACATTAAAAAAGTGTTTTAACAACGCTAATGGGTAGACAATTAGCCCTTAAGTGTTTGTGAAAAGCAAAATTTTAAACGATTAAAGAAGAATTTCAAAGCAAATCTAAAAGTCATATTAAAAAATAATAACAGAAAACAAATTGAAAAGGAAGAAAGAAAAACAAAAACAAATCGGAATAAAGACAACAAATCTACAATGTGTGCTAAAGAAAGAAGGGAGAAGATTTCATTTGCAGTTTAATTTTATTGCTGGCAAAATGACATTTACGGCTAGGCAAACAGTTTCCAACCTGGGCTACCGAACTTTGGCAGTTGATAACGGCTGTTTTATTGCTACATGTGTCAAATTAGTTGTCATTTATTCAGTTGTTCTACCATATCAGTCGCTGCAGTCACCATATTCTAGTAGGTAGTGTGTTGGCTTATTAGACGTAAAGCCTGGGTTCGAGCCCCAGGCCAGGCATCAAAAAAATATTTCTTCGGCGACTTCCTCTCAGCAGATTGCTGGCAAAAACCCTGAGATTAAATAAGAATTGCCATGAAAAGTTTCCCAAAAATCTTTCGATTTTTCTGGCAATTTTATTCACTCTCAGAGGTTTTGCTTAAAGACTGCAGAGACGAAGTCGCGGGTTCTCAGTTAATAAGCCAAGACTACGGCGACTTCTAGCAGATGAAAGAAAGTGAAAGCTTATCCAAGGGACACAGAGGAGAGTTAGTTTTAGGGAAGTACAAATGAAATTAAGCTTTGCAAACTTGTTGAGAATCATTAGACGTGCAATATTAATAATACATCACACACTGGTCATTACAACCATTCAGTCACAATTACGATCTAGGTTCTGACACCACTTATGTTGTGTGTGTTTGAGTGGCGGGATCTACAGTTTAAAATCGATTTCGTTTTCATGGCAATTTTATTTACTCTCAGAATTTTTGCTAGAAGACAGAAAGTTGCCAGAGAATATTTTCGTTCGAGATGTCCGAGACAGGCGTTGACAGGGATTGACAGGGCTCTCGTCTAATAAGCCAACACATTACTTGCAAGACTACGGCGACTTCTGGCAGTTGTAACAAAGTGAGGTACAAACAAAATGAAATTAGGCTTTGCAAATTTGCTGATAACCTTTTTACGGTCAATTTTAATAATGTAGGGTGGGTATTTAAAAATGCAATAACACTAAAACGGTTTGAAATTTTGCCAAATTTATTTTATTATGTTGTGAAGTACAATTTTTCCGGTTAGAAATGGAATACTATTTAAATTCATATGGCTACCGCGGCTGGCCTCCCAATACCTCACATCACAAATGTTGGCTTTCAAATGCTCAATTGTTTCTGGTTTGTCGGCATAACACTTTTCTTTAACTTTGCCCCACAAAAAACAGTCCAATGGTGTCAAAACTGGCTTCTTTGCGGCCAATTGACATCAACATTTTGGCTAATAAAACCGCATTAAACGCTTGATGCAATGAGTCGATTATGGCATGACATGTTACACATGTTGCTCCATCCTGATGAAACCAAACGTTGTTCACATCAATGCCTTGAAAAGCGGGTACAAAAAATTGGTTGTCATGGTGTGATAGGTGTCTCCATTGACCGTAATGGTTGCGCCGTCCTCATTTTCAAGTAAGTATGGGCCAAAGATGCCTCTACTCCACAAGTCGCACCAAACAGTCACTTGTAATGGGTGCAGTGGCTTCTATAAGACCACGTGTGGGTTTTATGAGCACCAAATACAGCACTTTTGCTTATAAAAGTACCCATCGAAATGAAAATGACCTTCATCCGAAAAAATGATTTTTCTGGCAAAATCGAATCCACTTTCTCATTGGCCCAATAAATCCCAACGTTGCTCATGCATAAATCGATTCATTACGTTCTGTGGAGATAATATAATGAATTTTGTGACAGAATAGAATGACAAGAATTGCCAGATTTAAAATAACCGATGGTTCAAATTTAAACCGATAGATGGCCCAGTAATTATTTATTTAATACTTTAAGGACCATTATTACAACTTGGCGTTCACTAAAGGGAGGATTTTATCGAGCAGATAAATTGTTTTTTATTATTATAAGTGGACAATAAGGTAGAGTGAGCGTTAAACTAAAGGGAGGATCATTCTATCGGTAACTTTTAAAGTAAAGTTTATGTTTGAACTTGTCATATTATTTATTATTTTTAATATGGCAATTTAAAATATAAACAAAATAAGCATACACAACAAAAACCAAAAACCGTCGTTACCACTGCGTATAAAAAAAGTGTTTAATTGAGCAGTGTTATCCACATTGCGCCGGCACTGCCATATTTTTGAAAAAGTTTATTTTGATTTTATCTGTAAGTTGTAATAACCAAAAGAAGTTAAAGGTGACTTTAAGTTCACTTTAGCTAAAGTTCCTTTAACTAAACCCAACTTTAACGGGAAGCTACAATTAATAATAAAAATAGATTTGAGTTATTAAACAGTTTTAAGTAATAAATATTTATCTTAAGTTTGAAATATACTTCTGTTTCATTTTAAATGCAAAAACAAGACTCTGAGGTCGTGCAAGTCAAGGGATGCCAAACATTTTTCTTTTTAATAAAAAAAAAACATACCGTTGTTAGTTCTACTGGAAGAAGTACATCCCAAGGAAGTTCACACTCAATGCCACTCAATGACAAGATGGTGGTATTGTCATTCTGACCGTTAATTGTACACTTTTTAACGTATGTTACAATGAAAGGCTTGAATATTCTCTTGGGGCTTTTTGGTTTGGTTTTGTTATTTTACTTCGCCGTCTATAAATGTTTATATATCCGTGCCATTTGTCGTGGCTTGGTCTGGTACAGAGAAACTGTGTGGTTGTCCACAGTTTTATTTGTTGTTTTATTTTTATTATTCTTCTCCGGCCATCTGTAGCAAATTCCCACAAGAACTTTAAGGTTTATGTGGTGAAAATAAAAGCTTAACATGAGAGAATTTAAGATGTGCAAACCATTGGAAAAATAGCTACACATGTTGAATGCGCACGCATACATTCTGAAACTGCATATTAATAAAAATCCTAAATTTTAAATATTTTGGAATTTAAAACTTTTATTCTTTTAATAACTAGGCTATGGAGATTAAGTGATCTCTATATGAGGTTCATATGGCTAGTAAAGTGAAAGGGGCATATCACAGGCAATTGTTCTCTCATACTTGCTGTAGAATATCGTAGTAGAGGAACTGTTAGAAGAACTGTACCGAAATGGTTTTAAGTTGTGTGCTTATGTAACGATCTGGCCACTATGGTAATAAGTTCCGATCAGCACACTCTAAGTTTGAGATGTAACTGTGCTCTAAAGCTTACATTCGTATGGTGCTCATGTTTGGTTTAAGTGTTAACCCTCGCAGACGAGTTTTTTATCAGGCGATAAAAGATACCTATTTTTCACTTACCGATCCTCAATAGAGTTCAACTTTACTTATACAAGAGATTTAAATATCTGGCGTTATTCATGACCCCAAACTCCTATGGAAGGATAACATTATTGATAAGGCAATATCGCCCTACAACTGCAAAAGGACTGCAGGAAATCAATATCGCTGCAGGCGAATGTACAGAGTACACAGGCGGCCATATGCTTAGATCACCAGCACCGCTCAGTTCCACCCCAAACAATGCATTATTTGCTACACTCAATTGGGTCTCCTTAGACCTCCTATCAATACATACATACATAATTGGTCATTACAACCCTTTAGTCAGAATTACGACCTAGTTTCTCACACCACTTATGACGTGTGCGTTAATTTTATTAGATTATATATTTATTATAATATATTTATATCGTAAATTGAGGGATTACTGTACCTTATGGCGTACTATAGATATAAATATAGATATATATACATACATATAAATAATAAAAAATAAAATATCTGTATATCGTATAAACAACTATTTAATGCAATATGTTTACAACAAACTCGAGTCTAGACTCTGTTAGCAATTTCAATTCTAAAACTGACAGCGAAGTGTAGTAAGTGTACCTACTACTCTACAATCCACTTTGTTGGTGGATAAACTTGCACTCAAAACCATTATATTGTTTGGCTGTTGAAAAGATGTTGCAGATGCTGTTGTCTATGGTGACATCAACAAATGGTAGTTTATTTTGGTCACATAATTTATAGTTTTCAATTGACTACTTTGTTGTATACTTTCACTGATTTATATTGCTTTTCATGGTCAGACAGTTTGACTTAAATCATGATGACAACCTAATGTGTTTGCAGTAGCAACGTCGAAGAAAAAGTAAATGAAGGTCTGAATTATAAAGGAGTGGAGAAAAAATTTATTATTATTGCTTCAAATTGAAGGCTTTATTTAGCTATAAATTTGATAAATAAGTATATTAATATTGTGATGTAAATCTCTTTATGCTTGCTATAAACGCAATAGATACAATACAGAAAGCAAAGCAATCTCTCAAAAATAAAATACGTGGGTGTACATAAGAGAACAGGATTTGTGCTGGCAATGAGAGGACTAATGCTGTAAATAGAAGTTTAAAAACGCGATGTATGATATATAACGCGAAAAAGGTTTTAGTGGCACTATTGAAAAATAATTAATGAAGTGTTTGTTTCTTATTTATTTACTTATGGTTTGCCGCTACAGCCTTTATTATAATTAATGCGTATGCAGCTACCCTGAGCAGTATGCAGCTTCCTGAGTCTACGCAGACTTTAAACTAACTACTTACCGCACTTTTTCCTTTCACTCTACTTATACTGCGTTTAATTAATGTCTGACAACATTGAGTAGATACGGAAGACTTTTGTGAATTCTATCTTTTGTAATCTTTTACTTTTGGATTGTTATTTTTTTTGTACTCTGGTTTTTTTTTCGTTCGTTCTTCTTTTCTAAAATAAACACTACTATTCTTCGTTAGTAACAATATTGTTCACGTTTGTAAAATTGTTCATATAATTCAAGTATCTCAAAAATATGTAATAAAATAAAAATACTACTATGGTTAATGTCTGTGTGTAATGGGTAACCTTTTTGCTAATTAGTTTTTCAGTGTAAATTTTCTCAATATATAAAAAACTTCAACGAATGTAAAACCCTTGCAAATCATTAAATTTTATTATCAAAATTCGTGCTGTGTGAAAAATGTGTGTTTATCGCAAAATTATTTCAGCGACGAAGCTTATTTATAGTTTAATGGATCCATCAGTAATCATATTTTTTGAAATTGGTGTTCAAAAACAGCCTGTAAGATGAAATGTTGTTATGTGTCTTGTGGGCCAGTTGAATTTTTCTGCAGCACTCGTTAAGTAACAATGAATGGTGTATTTTATTCGCCGAAAATTGATGAAATTGATATGTGGTTTCAACAAAACGGTGCTATATGCCACATCACACGTGACATTACGAAAACTTTGTGTCCCCAATTTGGAGAACAAAAAATGTAATGTTTTGAAGCAGTAAATTTGCCGATTAGAACGTGTGATTTGTTTGGATGGGATTTGATGCATATCATTTGAACGCATTAGACTATTTCTTGTGGAGATATATGTAGTTATGGGTAGGTAGTGTGTTTACTTATTAGATGTGAGGTCACTGGCTCAGACATATAGATCGAAACGAAATATGAAAAAATATTTCTTCGTCGACTTCCTCTCAGCAGATTTCTAGCAAAAACTCTGGAGAGCAAATAAAATTGTCATGAAAACTTTCTTAAAAATCTGTCATTCGAAGTCGACTTTAAACTGAAGCTCTCGCCACTCATGTATTAAATTAACACTCACAATGTAAGTGGTGTGAGAAGTTATATCGTAATCTTGACTAACTGTTGTAATGACCAATTATGTATTTTTTTTTTTTTTATAGCTTTACGAGCTAAAGGTTGGGAATCTTCGAAAGACATTGGTAGCCCGGCCTACCAATGTGCACGATTCGCCGCAAGACTTACTCTCGGCTTGCTAAACGCATACGTACTAAACCCAACCTAGTTCGTCACACTTTCAACCATTTGCCCCCCCCGGGACCACAATCAAGTATTACTTCGGGGGGGGTGGAGATTCAGCGAGTGCTGCCATCAAATTCTGCTGACCTTGCTCTCTCAGCCAATCTTTGTTGCGTCAACAACATATCGCGGGCAAGTAAAGAAAACGTGCTCCGCCGTCTCCCTTTCATTGGGGCATTCTGGGCATGCCTCGTCTACGTCATGACCATACTTATAGAGATATGCTCTATAACATCCATGGCCGGTTAGTAACTGTGTCAGGTAGAAGTTCACCTGACCGTGTCTCCTTTTGGTCCATTCGCCTATGCTCGGTATGAGTCTGTGGGTCCACCTTCCCTTGGTTGAATTGACCCAGTCATGCTGCCATCTATGCATAGCGTCATCCACTAACTGAACAGGACTGGGGAGATCCATTCCCCTCCTTGTGTCATGTTTCCTCCGCTCTACATCCACTACTAGCCTCAGGGGCATCATCCCCGCAATCACCAATGCTGCATCAGTAGACACCGTGCGGAAGGCAGAAATCACCCTGAGAGCTGATCTTCTGTAGGCCGTTTCGATACCTGCTCTATAGGTCTTCTTATCCATGGCCCCGGCCCATATAGGGGCCGCATATATAGCGATCGAAGTCACTACCTTCATCAGTAACCGCCTCCTCTCCTGTTTTGGGCCTCCAAGGTTAGGCATTAATCGGGCAAGTGCACATGATGTCGCCGCACACTTTCCACCGACGTACGTCAGGTGTTCCCTAAACGTGAGCCTGTTATCAATCGTTACTCCCAGATATTTAATCGCCTGCTTTGATGTTATGCGCTGGTCGCCTACTGTTATTGTAATAAATTCTATCTTCTTCCTACTGCTTACAAGTAGTACATCCGTCTTGTGATCAGCAAGTTTGAGACCTATTCCCGTGATCCAGTTCCTGACCATACCAACCGCAGTGTTACATGTTCTCACTAACTCATCTAAATGTTTTCCCCTTATCACCAGGGCAATATCGTCCGCAAAACCAATGATCTGTGTACCTCTAGGGAATCTAAGCCCCAGTACACCATCATACATGACATTCCATAGTATTGGGCCCAGCACGGAACCTTGCGGGACCCCCGCCGATACCGCATATGTCTTCCTGCCATCATCTGTGTCATATAAGAGCACTCTATCCTTAAAGTAGTCCTTAATAAGTTCCATCAAGTAGTTCGGTACATCCTTTCCATCTAGGGCTGTTAAAGTGGCATCCCAATCCGCAGAATTGAATGCGTTCTTGACGTCCAGGGTGATGATAGCGCAGTACTCCTTATCGCCCTCCAGCCAGCGCTCACCGCTGATAGCATCCTTTGCTATTGTCATAACCATCTCTATTGCATCTATTGTGGAGCGGGCTTTCCGGAAACCAAATTGGCGATCCGACAAGCCTTCTGCCCCCAGGAATGCTTCCAGTCTCCTACAAATTATCCTCTCCAAAAGTTTTCCAGCTGTGTCGATCATACAGAGCGGGCGGTAGCCCGATGCATCCTGCGCGTTGTTGCCCTTCGGAATTAGAACCAGTCTCTGTCTCTTCCATATCCTAGGGAACGTCCTCTCCTGAATACAAGCATTAAAAACTTGTCTAAACAGCTCAGTATTACTTTCAATGGCCGCCTTAAGCGCAATGTTTGGGATCCCGTCGATCCCCGGTGCTTTGTTAAGTTTCATTTCCCCACAGACTGATTCCAATTCCTGCCTGCTGACTTCTGGGATTTCCTCCGGTGACCGCATATCCCGCACGCAGTATGTAATTTCGGCTTTGTGCGGAAAGAGGTCCGCAACGATTGATTGCAGCTTAGCTGCAGATGACGTTGCTGGTGGTCGGAAGCAGTTCAGCTTTCTCATCACCACCTTATATCCAGTTCCCCAGGGATTCTCGTCCACATCGGCGCACATTTCCCTGTAGCATCTTCTCTTGCTGAGCGCAATGGCCCCATTAAGGCTGGTCCTACACCTTCTATATCTTTCACGCAGTTCTGCAAATTCATCCCGCCCTCTGGCCCTTTGGAATAGCCGCCGTGCGCGCTTGCATTTACGCCTCAGATCCGCTATATCCGCGTTCCACCAGTAGACGTGTTTCTTCCCAGACATATTACGCCTCCTTGCCATAGAAACGTTGCAAGCCTCCGTTATGGAGCGCATAAGTTCCGTCGCCTTGTCATTCGCGTTCCCGAATAACCGAATATCCTCCAATGCAAGGACAAAGGTTTCCCTGTCAAAGGTGGAGTCCTTCCAAAGAGGGTTCGGCGGTGCGGCAGGAACGTTGTGTCCCGTAGAGCGTTCCCGGATCTCAAAAATGATAGCCTGATGATCGCTATGTGTGTAGATGTCAGACACCAACCAGGTAGATGAGGTCGCCAGTGAGTCGCTGACGAATGTCAGGTCAATTTTAGAGCAGCGTCCATTTCTCGAGAATGTATCCCTATCACCACTATTAAGTAAAACAACATCCAATGTTGCAAGTGCGTCGAGTAGGCATTCTCCTCTTGGATTAGTGAATGCCGAGCCCCATTCAACAGCCCAAGCATTGAAATCCCCGGCAATTACCACAGGTCTCACGTGCCTTGCTTCCTTAACAATGTCATCTATTCTGCGTCTATAGTCTTCTATTGATAGGCTAGGGGGAAGATAACAGCTGAAGAAATGTACCCCATTAACGGTGCATTTCACAAAGCTCTCCCACCTGTCGTCGACATTTCCCATTGGGAATTTACCACAGGACCACATCGAAGCCCTATTGCATTTGCTGGCTATCCAACGTTGGTTTTCAGGTGCTCTGTAGTGCTCGCTCAGTACTGCCAAGTCTATCCTCTGCTCCCGCACCGTCTGTTTAAGTAGCTCCTGCGCCGCTTCGCAATGGTTCAAGTTCAACTGCAGGACTCTCATTTACCTGAGTATGTCAACTTCCGTCGTGCCGCTAGATAGTGTGCGCACTTATGTCCTCCCGTGATATGCTTCGCGTCCGCGTCCGGATCGCCTCTACAAAGAAGGCAGTGAGGGTCACGGTCGCAAGCCTTGGCAATGTGACCTTGCCCTCCGCATTTGAAGCAGTGTTTGGACCAGTCACTATTACTGCTACACTTTCCTGCTACATGCCCGAACTGCAAGCACTTGTAACATCTCCTTGGGGTTACCTTTCTCAGTAAGCGGCAAACTGTCCACCCTACACGCAGTTTACCAACTTCCTCTGCCCTGCCTGCCAGCTTCATAGGGATTGCGATTACCGCCGTCCTAGTACCTCCTGGAACATTCCTGATCGTCTTGAGAGCCGACGGTTGTATTTCCCCGATTTGGTCCCTCCATGCGGCGATTATTTCCTCCTCAGTTGTTACTTCATCCAGGTATCTGAGTTCGAATGTAGCCTCCTCAGTTATTGTTCTGACCTCTATCTCTTCGGCCAATAAGCTCCTTAGCTTAGAACGGTGCATCTCCGTAGCCACCTCTGCCGATCTTCTAAACTCCAGAAGGATTTCGCCCCTTTGTGTCTTCTTCACAAGCTGGACATCCTCGCCAACTGATTTAAGCTCCGGGGCATTCCTTACCTTCCTTAGAATGTCCGCAAACGATAGTTTCTCGGTTGGCTTTATTATCACTGCGTCTGGTCTTGGAGGTTTTCTGCGCTTCCTAGTTTTCACGATCCAATCATTGTGCTCCTGGGTGTTTTCCTCTGTTGCTGCGGGCACTACCACAGTCTGGTTCGTAGCAGTTGCTGGTCGCCCAGACGAGTCACTATTCCTAACCTCAGCGGCAGGCTTGACTAGTCCACGAGGACGGGTTGTCCTGGTCTTCTTTGGAGGTGTTCTCCTTGGTTTTTCCAATTCATCCCTCTGCCTTTTGGAAGCACAAGGTGTCCCTTGTTGCATGATCGTCTGTGTGCTTCTGTCATTGGTTCTGACCTTTACCTCCTGTTCCGCAACTTTATCCTTAGCGGCTTGCTGGTATAATGACGATATAGAAGCTACTAAATCGCGCATCGCTTGGTGGATGGACCTCCTTCCTCCGCCCATCATCTCGACGAGTTCCGAGATTCTGTCGCCTAGCTTGGTGAAATCATCCACCTCCTTTTCAGGAGCTTTGCTCCTCTGTAACTCCGGTGGTGACGAGCGAGATCTCTCGCCGTTCTGCTTCAGCGGTGGTGAGTGGAGTAACCTCGAAGCCCTCCGGAAAGGATTCAGGAAAGGGCTGTCCTGCTGGGTCTCCTTTGCACCCTCGGTGCCGGCTGGAGAAGTAGCGCCTGTAAAGTTATATTGATTGTTGCTTGTGTTAAATTCCATTTTATTGGGTCCCAACTTGGAGCCGTTATCTTGGATTCGTTGTGTAGTTACCCTTATTGTGGTCCCATGGTTATCTTTGCAATGCAGGGAGGCCATGCGAGGGTTGACACAAGTCCTCATGAGAGCTTGTGTTCAGAGCCAGACCGGGAGCTAAACAGAAGAAATTCTTAACTGCCCCTACACCCCAACTCAACGGGACGAGTCCAAGATCGTTCTCCAAGGCTTGCCAGGTTTTAACGGGACGGAGACAGATGGTGTATTAGCCTGAAAGCCGTCTGTACCAGATTTCACTCCAGCACATATTGGTAACAGAATACCCCATCCGCCAGCCCATGTCATCAAATCCAAATAGTAGTGTAGTCCAGTATACCATAATCAGAATCTTACTGGAATCAATTCTGATGCCTATACGACTAGGCTCCGATCGTCCACATCCGTTGGGTGCGTGCTTGCACGCATGCTGGTATGTGATTCCCACGGTGCTATCGTGATACCACGGTAGTTCAATACTTTGAGCGGCATTGTTTCGCTTTAAAGCATCAGTGTCATTGGGTATATGCCAGACTTTTCATCCGCACCCTCTACCTTTGCCCTCCCATTTAGTCGCCTTTTACGACAAGCAGGGAACCACTATGGTAGTATTCTAATCCGCTACCAATTATGTATGTCTGTATGTGTATGTGAAATTTTTCTTACACAGGGACAAGCCAGAAACAACTACAACCATTGGTAAGACAGCGGCCAAAATGTTAGAAAAAGTATACCATTACCGTACTTTCTGACAACATTTACATGAAATTATGTTCAAAATCTAATTGCCACTATTTTACTTATCACCCGTTATGTATAAAACATATATATAGAATTGATATTTATTATAGGTGTTCGTGTTAACATTATCCAAAGTACATGTGTTGTTATTATGTCACACATAGTTAAACACACTGAAACATTTGGCAACTTAACGGTTTGTCGCTTAATGGTTTGCTACTTATTTGTGTTTCCGGTAAAGAGATCTTGTCCGAAGTGTGGTTTAAAAAACTTTTAATTTTTTAAAGTTTGGAAAATTTAATGAAAATTTTCATTTTTTATCCAATTCTGTGTAACTACCCTCATTCAATCCAGAATAAAAAGTTTTCTTATTTAATTATACAATTACTTTGAAAATATCCTTATACTGGCACTTGTTAGATTGAGATAAGAATTAATCTGTTAAAGGAAGACAAAATATGAGGCAACATACGTCCTAGCTTTTAATCATACATACACATACATGCGCATTCAGATACTGAAACTAGAAACTTTATTTATTTAAGAATTAAAAGCAAAAACAACTGAAGATGGTTTCTCTAAAAGATTGCAACATACAAATGCTTAAAGAGGATGTTTTGGAAAGTTTATATAAGATTACAGTGGCTGAAAGAAGAATTTTTGTTTAAAATAAGTTGTTTGTATATATTACAGTATTTTTCATTTCTTGATTATATTTTTATATTGTTACATACATACATACATACATAATTGGCCATTACAACCCTTCAGTCAGGATTACGGCCTAGCTTCTCACACCACTCATGTTGTGTGCGTTAATTTTATACGTGAGTGGCGGGACCTACAGTTTAACGTCGACTCCGAACGACAGAATTTTGAGAAACTTTTTCATGGCAGTTTATTTTACTCTCAGAGTTTTTGCCAGAAAGCTGCTGAGAGGAAGTCGCCGAAGAAATAATTTTTTTTTTTCATATTTCATTTTTGATGTCTGACCTGGGATGCGAACCCGGGCTTTACGAATAGTAAGCCAACACACTACCTACTACAGCACGGCGACTTCGCAATATTTATTAGCAATTTTAAATCTGAAATATAAACCAGTTGATTAAAACTTTATGAACTTCTTAAGTTGTTTTAATATATACCATAGCTTTTATATACATACATTCATAACACATAATTACAACCCTTCAGTCAGGATTACGACTTAGTTTCTCTTTTATATACCATAGCTTATAGACATAAAAGATTGACCATTATTACGCTTCAGTCAGTGTTAGAACCTAAATTTTCACACAGCTTATGTTGTGTGGGTTAATGTATTTAGTTTAAAATTGTCTCCTACAGATTTTTGAGGAACTTATCATGGCAATTTTATTTACTCTTAGAGATTTTGCCAGATATTCTCGAAAGTCACCTTTTTAATATAAAATAATATATATTTAATATATGTATGTATATATTTTAAATGCCTGTAATAATATCAGCCACTTAACTGTCTTATATTTTATTTTATGCAATAAAAGTTCGCATCATCTGTTGCAATAATATTTTTAAGCAAATTATTGTAAATCTTTTTTATTTCAACATGTTTTTTAATTCAACAAACTCATAAAACAACCATTACTTTTCAGCATAAAAAAACTATTAAAAATAAAAAGTATATAAAATTACAGGATGTATAACCATAATGTACAATATAGAAAGACAAAATAAAAAATTGCTATGAATAATGACAACTATGTGCAACGCTAAGAGCTATTTTGATGCAAAAATCAACATGAAAAGATAATGTCTCCGGCATTATTTTTCTCTTTGATTTTTCCTCCTTTTGTTCATCATACTTTATTTATTTTGTTTAGTCTTTGTAACATTTGCGAACTCCTTCACTACAAAACATAAAATAATTGGCTGATAAACGAAACTATACAACAAAAACCTCCTATTTAAATCTGGTATCATAGACCACCATATCATGTCGAATAAATACTATTGCAACCAAGATAATGTTAATACGTATACACCAATAGGTCTTTTAAAGGATTGAAAAATTACTAATAGTACTCAATATTAAATAAAATATTTCTTAAGTCGTACCAGTGCATCATATGTATGTACATATGTATATAAAAAAAATTTTATTTGACATCCATTGTATCTTTTCTTATCTTTATAACATTTATGTCGTTTTCTCATATTACTTTCCTCGTTCTCCTACCATAGATCTCATTAAACGGTGTTTCTTTTTGAAACTAACAACAAACTGTAGGCACATACTTCTACAGTTCCAAGTGTCATAATACTTTTGATCTCTTCTTTTATAAGAATGAATTTAAGTCATGTCTAGAATCTTTTGTTTGAATTGTTTGAATTGAACAATGCTTCAAATAAAAAGGACATTTTAGGGATTATCTTAAAAGGACAAATATTATCAACATTTTTCGATTATTTTCATTGTATTCTTTTGTGGTCGCTACCACATGTTTAAGTTCATTGTTACGCTACAAGAATTTGGTCGCAATTTATTAATAAAAGACAATATTTTGTACTACGTTAAGTATATTACATGAATAAGGAACTTGAAAGCCTTTAAACGTTTTTAGGTTTTTTCACAATTTAAATCCAGATTTTATACTTAAAAAATAAAAAATAAAAGTCTTCACGTAGAGATTCCTGTAAGCCTGTCACTGTTTGGAAGACATTTTGCAGTTTTGAGCCATTCTTTTAAGACAATGCAGCTCGATTGTACTAAGTTGACTACCTTTTTTGGGTTTATTATAACTAAGTTGATAACAAAATAAAAAGAAAAAAAGAAAAAAATCAAAATCCAATAGTAATAGGTGGCCTAAACAACCTCAGCACTTCAATCACCAAACAAAAAACAAAAGAAAATAATTTTAAACCCTGTAACAGTGGAAAAGCTCTAAAAATTCATACAAAACTGGAAACAGACTCAATAGCCGAAATTCTTACGAGTTCTCCATGTGTCAATTGAAAAAAAAAAAACTGACGCATTGTACAACAAAGACTTTTTCTCGAAAGAAAAACTACTGAAGAACCCTTCTCATCATGATCATTAATATTTAATTCTATAGAACAACCATAAACAATGAAAGCACAAGGAGGTTAAGTAAGCAAACCAAATTATAATTAGTTATGGACCGATGCCGGGTCGTAACCCGATGTTTCTATTCACTTACTTTCATTACAAGCCTTTAGTTAGGAATACAATCTAACTCTTCACACCACTCATGTTGTGCGTGTTAATTTTATTTATGAGTGTTGGAATCTAAAGTTCAATGTCGACGGTAAACGACGGATTTTACAAACTTTTCATGCCAATTTTATTTTATACTTATGACCATTATTACAACTTGCCGTTAAAGAAGTCTTTAGTTTAAAGGTATCTTTAACTTCTTTTCGTTATTACAACCTGCAGATAAAATAAAGTTAACTTTTTCAAAAATATGGCAATGCCGGAGCACTATCGATAACACTGCTCAAATAAACAAGTTCTTTTTAAACGCAGTGGTAACTGCGGAATTCTTTTTTTTTGTTGTATTTGCTTATTTTGTTTATATTTAAGTTGCCCTATCGAAAATAATATACAATATGGCAGGCAATTTCAAACATAACTTAACTTTAAAAGTTAGAGGTAGAATGATCCTCCCTTTAGCTTAACGCTTACTTCTACCTTATTGTCCACTTATAATAATGAAAATCAAGTTACCTGCCCGCTAAAATCCTCCCCTTAGTTAACGGCAAGTTGTAATAATGGCCGTAGAGTTATTGCAGCGTACGAACATCTGGCGGTTGCGCTTACTTACCTATGTCGTTCGGATTTAAGACTATGTTCCGGCGAGATGGGTATTTGATATGCGGTTTAGCGCATTTCGGCGTAGAGGACCTAGTTGTCTGCGTTGGAAAGACCAAATCGAGAAAGCGCTGCCAACGATTGGTATGACTAACTGGCAAAGCCGCCTGGAACGATATGTTAAGGCATGTCGAAGTCCCAAAAACGGGTTGTTAATTACCAATTACAAAAAATATACTTCAAATACGAAAATACATAATACTGAAGCCGCTATAAGTGAAAACCGATATTCGTTATTTGACGCCAAAACTGATGACCCAACTACAAACGAGCAAATCTTCTCCTAAATATCTCAGGGGAAAAAATTGTAAAGAATAACTACATAAAAGAATTGATATCAGCCATCGAAGACAATATTAACTAAACTACAAACCACTGAGGATATTCAATCCAACGCTTCTTAATTTATAGGATTAACACTCCTCCCGTACAGCCAATTTTTCTCCAATTGCGCATACCTAAGTTGGTAATAGGTACCAACAAATATTTCAGGCAATTGTCCATCAGCTTCCTTCCAACACAAAATTCTTTACCGACAAATTGGCCGACAAGTGAGACCACTGGTTACAAATTCAAACGCCTTCAAGCGTAAATAGCTTAATGAGTAAGATTACCAGTTTAATTCACGAACAGCTGAGAATGCAGTATACATTGGGGCAAGCGACAGTAACAGACAAAGTATTTTTTGCTATAATTTATACTAAAACAATTGTTTGTATTTTAATTTCAAAAATTTATTATATAGGATGGGAAATTTAAGTTTAAATTTAAAAATGCAATAAAACAAAAACGGTTAGAAATTGTGTTAAATTTATTTTTTTGTTGTTAAGATATGGAAGATACAGAATATTAAAAAAGAGGCCATGATATAGCCAAGAATTGTGGTTTTTGTATATACCTTTCAGGTTGCGAAAAATTAAACATTTTTAAAAATCCATCAGAATTGTCATATCGTAGCTAAATTCCAAATTAATTCCAAATTAATGGTGTTTACTTTCTTTGAATTTGAAATATATTACTCATAGGCATCATATTACATGTACTGGCACTAGTTACTCTGAAAAGTATGCAATAAAAAATCTTCGATTTTGTCATATTATGAAACTAATGGAATTAAATATCACTTATACGTCACCTATGTACTTGTCATGAATGAATTTTATGTATTAAGTATGAGCATAATGTGAGTAAATATAAGGGGTTGGTGATTTAAAAGTTTAAATTTTAAAATGCTAACAAAAACAATTTTTGTCAAATAAATTTTTTGTTGTGAAATACAATTGTTCCGCTTAGAAATGGAATTTTATTTTATTCATATAGATGCCGCGGCTGCCCTTACAGTACCTCATTCGATCAGATCAATTTTCGTGCACTTTTTCGGTATAGGGTTGTACCTGGGCGGCGGCATCACAAATGTTGACCTTCGAATGTTCATTTGTGTCTAATTTGTAGAAATAACATGTTTCTTTAACGGCGCCCCACAAAAAATAGTCCAACGGTCTCAAATTGCAGCTTCGTGGTGGCCAATTGACATCACAATTTCGGCTAATTAAACGGCCATCAAACGTTTAACGCAATAAATCGATTTTGGCATGAGATTATATGGCAAGTTACATCATCCCAAATATCATTCACATCAATACCATAAAGAGCGGGTACAAAAAAAAATCGGTTATCATGGTGCGATAGCTGTCTCCATTGACCATAATGGCTGCTCATTTGCAAAGAGTTATGGGCCAATGGTACCACAGCTCCACAAGCCGCACCAAACAGTCACTCGTAATGGATGCATTAGCTTCTGTTAGTCCACGTGTGTCTTTTCTAATCCGCATATACGGCAATTTCACTTTTTAACGTCCCCGCCAAGATGAAAACAGAAAAAAGATTTTTTTTTTTTGGTAAAATCGACATCATCTGTGCAGTTTCTTGTTGGCCCATATTTCCAATAAATTCTAACTTTGCTCAAGCGTAAATTGGTTCATGACGTTCAGTAGAGATAATATACTGAATTTTGTGACAGAATAGAATGACATAAGTATTGTTAGATTCGAAATAACCGATAGCTCAAATTTAAACCGGTAGATGGCCCGGCCCATCCGATATAAGAATTCGTGACCTGTTGAATACTTAATTGGTGTTGTTTAAATAAATTATTTTCCAGGAATTTTTTTCGCTGTGTCGTTATTTTATGAAATGTTCGAGATACTTCGATGTCATGGCACATGTTTAAGGTTTTTGACAAAACAATTTTTTTAAAATAAATTTGTTTGCATTACTTGCCACGCTACGGGTTGTTAATTGAAATTAAATTTTCTGGTACAAAAATAAAAATATTAAACAAGCAAAGCAGCAATTATGAATGCCCTTTATCAAGCGCCTGGAAACTTGTAATTAAATTAATTTTTGTTTTTCGTTCACTTTTTTAATTTCATCAAGTTTTTGACTAACTTGTGCTAACTTATTTGGCTTCCATTAAAAAAATAATAACAAAAAATGTTGATTAATTAATTTTCTAATTGGTATTTCATTACTGTCGAAAAAATAAAAAAATTTTTAATAACTTCTGTTCGACTCAAAAGGGAGCTTTTTTCTACAGTACTAGGTACTCATAATATATTCAGCCTTAAGAGATAAAGAAATTGTTAATCTCTACAATTTAGGGCCATTATTACAACTTGCGATTAACTAAAGGTAGAATTTTAGCGGGTAGATAAAATGATTTTCACTATTATAAGTGGACAATAAAGTAGAAGTGAGCGTTAAGCTAAAGGGATCATCATTCTACCTTTAACTTTTAAAGTTAAATTTATGTCTGAACTTGCCATATTATATTTTAACTTCGATAGTGCAACTTCAAATATAAACAAAATAAGCAAACACAACAAAAAAATAGAGCCTGTCGTTGCCACTGCTTTAAAAATTTTTTTTTAATTTGAGCACTGTTATCGACATTGCTCCGGCACTGCCATATTTTTTAAAACATTTAACTTTATTTTATCTGTAGGTTATAATAACGAAAAGAAAGAAGAAAAGTGACTTTCAAGTGCACTTTAGCTAAAGTTACCTTTAACTAAACCTAACTTCAACGGAAAGTTGTAATAATGGCCCTTAGTGGTGAAACAGTTATTAGAACATAATTATTATTTTTAAAATCTAAATACGCAATAAAATGACATGATGAATGAATATTTTAAAGAGTTTCATAAAAACAAGAAGAAGAACCCAAAACGTCTTATGGGTGTCGATCATATCAATTTTGATAGACAGGATAACTTACCTATTAATTGTCGCCGTAGTCTAGGAGGTAGTGTGCTGACTTAAAACAAACTATAAAAAAATATTTCTTCGGCGATTCCCTCACAGCAGATTTCTGGCAAAAACTCTGCAAATAAATAAAATTGCCATGAACAATTTTTTAAAAAAATCTGGCGTTTGGAGTCGACTTTAAACTGTAGGGCCCGCCACTCATATATTAAAATAACATACCACCAAATTTAGCTCCCAATTGTGCTCTGGTATGGGAGCAGAGTGACTTGATTACACGGTGGTTACTGAATTTTTTTCAAATTTTTTAATTATTTTAGATATAGAATAATACTTCTGTTTGCACGTATAACAAACATTAGTACTCTGGCATCTTCTAAATTCGTGCGAGGTTACCAAAAAATTCTCAAAAATCTCGTTCCTTATAGAAACATCCTCTCGGTAACAGAAATTCTGAGAAACGTGGAGCACAATCGAATAGTATGATTATACGAAGACAGTGGGCATTTTTTTAGGGGTATAGTAGGAGTAACCCTTGTCCCAAAACTACTAAACTTCCGATTCTCCCGATGAGAATTTTTCAAATTTCGATTACGACCACTTATTTATTTTGGGTTGTGAATGCCAATAATGTCAGATACAGATTCTAAAATCCGTCATCTTGCAGTCAAAAACACATCCATGTTACTCAACTTTGTCAACCATGGGTTAGGGCTGGGACTGTTCCCAAAGATCAAAGATGATGTCCCAATTTTCTGTCTCAATCCCGAACAAGGATAAATTGGTTATAGAGTCATTGATTGTCCCCTACAATCGCTTTATTGCAGGACCCGATTCAATAGTTTTCAATTGTGAATTTACCAAAACCCGTTTGTTCTCGTACCGGTATACAAGATTCTGCCAAGCCATGTGGAAATCATCATTCGTCATGGGGCAAGTTCGAATGTTATCTCTCCCTTCACCTTCTGTTTTTTATAATATATAGTATATCTTCTGAATTTTGCTAATGTGGCGATAAGTCCCGTAAAGGGCCGAAAACTTGTTCCTAAAAGTTGGCCACGATGCGTAATTCCCAGAAAATGCAATGTGTACAGTGTAAAGTCGACTCCGAAGGAGAGATTTTTGAAAAATTTCTCATTGCAATTTTATTTACCTCCAGAGTTTTTGGCAGAAATCTGCTGAGAGGAAGTCGCCGTAAAAATATTCAAATTTCGTTTTGTTGGAGATGGCGTCTGTTTTTGTCCAGAGAATCTAAATCAGCTGTGTAGTTAAAGTATGGTTAGTTTCTGCTGGATTACAGGTCATGTGAGAATTCTAGTCAACGAACAAGTAGACGAGATTATGAGCAGGAAAGCTCCCACACCTCGTGTGTTGTGCTAATGATTGCTTATTTTGTTTGGATATGCTTGGATATGCTCAACTATAAGAAAAGTAAGGAGAGACAAAGACTCTAATCAAATTAAGTAGGGTTTGAGACAATCGAAACTTTTGTTGTGAAACTGTAGTAAGAGGAGGTCAGAGTTATGGATCGGAATAACAAGAAATAGCACTGAAAATTGAGGGAAAATTTATTTAGAATGGTGGCTGTCTAGAGTCCAACATAAAGATTCTATGACGATGAAAATGAATCATCCTAACACATCCTTGGAGCCTGTGAAAAATAAATGCATTCCAGACAAAAATACCTAAAGTCCACTCCAAAGGCTGGCCTTGAGTTTATCTTCTATCTACAACCATTGGGCATCTTTCTCCAATACATGGCTGCTAGAACTGTACTGAGGCTTAAGTTTTTAGATATGTTTATGTCATATATGGTATGCCACGCTTCAATACTGCATGAAGTAGAAGCGTATCACTCAGGTTCAAGATGCGAATACATGGTACCAGAGACTGTTTTCGGATGAACATACAAAACTCGCACTCCCACACGAGAAGAATGGATTACTGAAGCTGTCACTGGTGACGGTGATATAATGATCTTCACCGATCGCTCAAAAATGGAATGTGAAACTACATCTGAAGTCTATTCCGATAAGTTGGCAATAAACGGGTCATACGGATTAATTAAGTAGGCCAGCGTATTTTGGGAGGAGATTTTTGCTATTGAACAGGCTGCACACGTGGTTGAAACCGGGGACCTATCTCCTTCGAACTTAATCGTATGTGTGGACATTCAAGCTGCAATCAAGGTGCTGGGATCCCAACTCGTCAAATCAAAGAGCATCAAGAATTGCGCAGGGCCTCTATACCGTATACATCGACACAGTAACCGCATCTACTAGTTTCTGGGCCTCTCTGGCATAAAAGGAAACGAAAGAACTGACGAGTTAGTACAGAAGTGATCTGAGATGTCTGAAGAAGAGACGATGAGGGGATATATGCGCACCTACACGAATACTTTTTCAAACTGGAAAAAAACAGCATGGAATTCAACATACTGTAGGTGTCCAACACTCCTGCCGAATTTCTAAGGTGCTGTGTCCGCCAGGAGAACCAGGGAAATACTTGAGTTCGAATCTGAACTGTTCGCACTCTACCAGGACAGACACTGGGCTATTAGGAGTTTCGTTGACATGCTCGGTCTGCCCCATCAGGATTACCGCAGTAGCTGCCAGGATGTAGAAGAAATGGAATCGGTAAAAGACCTTTTATGTGAGTGTCCTACACTTAAAACAGACGTCATTGGCTTTTGAGTGATTAAGCTCTGGGCATGGTGGTGAACGTGCCACTAAGAGAACTCACCAGTTTCATTAGGCACTTGAGATGGTTCAAACCCACCACCAACGGATCATGACAAAAAGGCTTTGCTTAATAGGCCAAATGAATAAACTTGGCTGTGAACGCAAGCTACCCGTTAAGCTAACCTATGTATATTTTTACACTTTCAACTCCAGTACATTTAGCTTTTTTAAATTAATTTTTAAAACACAATCTAAACTTCATTATTTAACAAAAGTATTCATTTTCACAACACAAAATGTTTTGAATTTAAATTATTGAAAACGGCTAGCCACACCATTCCCTTACAAGACATACAAACTTCTTATGGAAATTAAGGATAGAAGGGCATGCTTTATTAAAAAAGAGAAAATGTTTCTTTATAGGGGATATTTTTAAGTGTCTTAAGGTAAATTAAACTTAAAGAACATCCAGACACTACGGCCAATAGCACAACAAAGAAAAATCACCTTAAAGATTCAAGAGAAAAAAGGGATTTCAAAATGCTAAGGACATAAACCGGATTTAGGTGGAAACAAATTAACACTTGTGCCCTTAGGAGTTTTCAGTAGACCAACATAAGAGACAATGTAGATGTTATAACAAAAAAATTAAAAAGATACGTAAAGGAGATAAAGGCAATGGGGAATAGTAGAAAATCACAATAACGTAGTAACTTGAAAGTTCATTGTAGGATGGTAATCTCCTATAAAATGAATAAGGTTCAAAGACACTGGAGATGCCACATAGATCGTAGAACAGACAGCTGGAAAACTGAGAAACGACTTGTGACACGAAAAAATCAGTTTTGCATCGAATTGATACCGGCAATAGATTTATTACAGAATCCTTAACAAAAAAATTTCATGGGTTAATCTGAAAGCATTCGGCTACAAAACCAGATCGATTCGACGGTAAGATAATTCTCTGTGTCTGGTGGAACGAAATATGAGAAATATTTCTCCAACCACTTCCTCTCAGCAAATTTCTCTAAAATCTGTCGTTCGGAGTCGACTCTTAACTGTAGGTCCTATCATACATACATAACTGGCTATTACAACCCTTTAGCTTCTCACACCACTCATGTAGTGTTTGTTAATTTTTAATACATGATTGGTGGCACCTACAGTTTAAAGTCGATTCCGAACGACACATTTTTTCAGCAATTTTACATGGCAATTTTATTTGCTCTCAGAGTTTTTGCCAGAAATCTGCTGAGAGAAAGAAGCCGAAGAAAAATTTTTTTTTTTGTATTTCGTTTTGACGTCTGACGTGGTGTTTGAACTCGGGCCTTATGTCTAATAAGCCAACACACTACCTACTAGGCTACTACTATATTTTCAATATGGCAACTTCAAATATAAACATGAAAAATAAACGTTAATATATTAAGGGCCATTATTACAACTTGCCGTTAAACTTGGGTTTAGTTAAAGGTACCTTTAGCTAAAGGGAACTGTAGAGTTACCTTTAACTTATTTTCGTTATTACAACTTACAGATAAAATAAAGATAACTTTTTCAAAAATATGGCAATGCCGGAGCGACGTCGATTAAACTGCTCAATTAAAGAAGTTTTTTTAAGCGCAGTGGCAACGAAGGGCCCCTTTTTTTGTTGTGTTTCCTCAATTTGTTTATATTTGAAGTCGCCATATTGAAAATAATATATAATATGGCGAGTTCTAACATAAACTTAACTTTAAAAGTTAAAGTTAGGATGATCCTCCCCTAAGCTTAACGCTCACTTCTACCTTATTATCAACTTATTATAATAATGAAAAACAAATTTATTTGCCCGTTAAAATCCCCCATTTAGTTAACGGTAAGTTGTAATAATGGCCCTAATAATAAGAAACAACAAACACAAAAATGAAAAAGCTAAAACCTCAACGATCAACAACCTTACACAAATTTTATAAACACATAAAAAGACACCTCGTTGCCACTGCGTTTTTAAAGCACTTGTTTAATTGACAGTGCTATCGACATTGTTCCGGCACTGCCATATTTTTGTAAAAGTTAAACTTATTTTCTGTAGGTTGTAATAACGAAAAGAAGTTAAAGGTGATTTTAAAGTTCACTTTAGCTCAAGTTACATTTAATTAAACCCAAATTTAACGGCAAGTTGTAGTAATGGCCCTAAAAATTTCTAGATTATCTTATTCTTTAAGAACACAGAAGCGGAAGCAAACGAAGTGTGACGCTGTTTAAAGCATTAAAAAATAAATTCAAAGGCAAGAGATTAAGAAAATATTCAGGACAATAAAAGGAACAAAATAAAAAGGCTAGAAAGCATGACAGAGTTTATTTACCCACCAACACAATAAGAAAGGAACAACAAAAGGAAGAAATGAAAAAGTCTTTCCTATCGTTCGCATACTTGAGAGTTGGGAGACGTCTTGATTTATGAGAAATAAATGACTAGAATGACTTTAAAGGTGTAAATACAAATGAAATATTTCTTCGGCGACTTCCTTTCAGCAGATTTCTGGCAAAAACTCTGAGGGAGTAAATATAATTGCCATTAAAAATTTCTCAAAAATCTGTCGTTTGGAGTCGACTTTAAATTGTAGGTCCCTTGACTCATGTATAAAAATTAAAGCACAAAACATAAGTGGCGTGAAAAACTAGGTTGTAATCCTGATTAAAGGGTTGTAAAGACCACTTCTGTATGTACATATGTATGCATTGGCTGAGCAGCACTTGAAAATTGGGCGAGTAATTGACTGTCCACTTCAAGAGACTAACAGTTTTATTGACATGATATCCGTAATTTGCTGAAAAATGGAAAAAATCTGTAACCAGCAATGGCTAATACTTTGAATAAAATCGTTTTTTATTTCATACCGGCAAGCCGGTAGCTACCGAAAACACATTGCATTGGAAGACCAGACGCATTGTGTGCTGAATATTAACAAAGTTTCCAATAATGAAAGAAATAAAATAAACGCAGTTTTTAGTGTCCAGCAAAGGTTCCAAGTAAAGGCTACATACCCTTGGCACTATTTCAAACCGATCCAGGAGCATGAGCAAGAATAATTTTTTACACATCCAAGAAGGGTGGATAAGAGCAAGACCTTGTTGATAATGGCCGAAGAAAGAAATACGGACCGTAATCGCTGTTAGTCCCAACTATGCCTTCTTTGGAATGTATTGGAATATTTCATACATATTGTTGCGAAAATGAAAACATCGTTTAACATTAACGATAAACAAAAGCTACACATACACACAAATACAACGAACTTGTTCCAAGTAAACCAACAGCATCGGTATGAAAGAAAGCAACAACAAACAACGTAAGCAAAATACACAAACAACAATGAAGTAGCGATAGAATTCCCACAAAGGCGAAGACACGAACATTCCACATCAAGAACGTTCATCAGACTGAATACGCGAGCATATAAAAAGCTAATGCAAAGCAGGCTAGATTCAGTAATAATTCAGACAGTCTTGTGTGAAGAAGTCGTGGTTTGAAGATCGTCGTTGAAGCAAAGAAGAATAGCGAATAAACAAATTGTTGTTGTATCATCAAGTTGTAAACGGTGACATACAAAAGTAGCGCCAACAGTAAAGAAAGAAAACACAAATTTGTTTTTACTTTGTTTGCAATCAACGAACTCATATTCTAAACGTTTTTAAAAAGGTAAAAACGTAACAATATTTTTAAATTTTCCGTATACACCCATACCTCACTTTGCGTCGAGGTTACGTTCCAAAAAACGCGACACAAATTGAAACGACGCAAAGTGAATCATGATTTTCAATAGCAAACCATGTAAAGATCGAAGATAGGTTTCAGGCTTACGAAAAAGCTACTTTTTAAAAAGTAAATTGAACAAAGCAAACATTTAAAAAGCAAAACTAATATAAAATTTTATTGCATACATACATACAAAAAACAACAAAAAAAAAAAACACGATTAGGTTAGAGTGGTAGCCTTAATGCCAAAAGCTTACTTGAGCACGCGTAGCGGACCGTTGTGATGCTACAGATGAACGCAGTCTCTGTACTGACCAAGTTCTCCAAATCAGGGGGAAGAAATTGGTCAGCGCAAGGGCTGTACAAAAAAAAACAAAACAAATTCTATTAACTAATCTAACGACGCACAGTGAAAATTAGTACTAATTCAGCAGCGACGCAACTTCGAAAAAACGCAAAACGAAACGACGCATCTCGCTTTGCGGGTATCTTGAATAACAACATACTTATCAACACTGCCTCGCAAGGATACAATATGTGTAATACTGAACTACAACGAAGAGTAGCAAATGCGCTTCCATGCTATAAAGTATTTTGTATTACAGTTTATACTTGTGTGCGTAACACACGATGTGTCTTGCCAACGATGAAATAAGAAAATCCTTACTAAACTAACAATAACAATAACCATTAATACGCAACATCTTAGTGGTTTCACAGAATGGTGGTAGAAAAAAAACCTCATCGGAAGTAATGCTCGTTATAAAGAAACTGATTTTACAACAACTTGAACTGAAAATCCGAACTCTCCTTCTATAACTTACAAACCAACCCGCACATCTGCATCAAAAACCATTACAGTCTTGTGGTTTGAAAAAGAAAACTATATTCGAGTGTAATAGATATTAACCTGCTTAAACGAATGACTGACTGTTTAAAGAGAAACATTTCATTTGATGCATTGCAGTTTATTTTACGATTGATAAAATCGTTGGTAATAAAGACCTTAAAGAAAGGAAAAAATGTTTTACTGCCTTTATTGAGTGAAACTACAAAGAATTTCAAAAATGTCAATGTATATGTAGAGTTGGGCTTAAGTAAAATTTAAATTAAAATAAATTATGTGTGTGTTGGATATTCGTGGAATTTTTTATTCATTTGAAAGACTTTTTGAATCCATTATGTGTGGAATATAACATACATACATACACACACACATGCATTCATACATACGTAATTGGTCACACATACATACCCAAACTGTGTAGATGAGGAGGAAGATGCGGAGCATATTCTAACATGCTGCCCCAGATTTAGATGGTCCGAAGAAACGCGTTTGGGACTAAACCGGAAGAGCTGTTAAATTGTAGGATTCTATGGAGTCAATATAGTCAGAGAATGGCTGAAGTTATGCTAAAACTCCGAAGACTGGAGGAACGGGGACGAAATTTGACTTAATTGATAAAGCTTTCAAGCTAAGCAGCCCTCTGCCAAGTAATACCTTACGGCAGTCCCGCGGGGGGAGAGTGGTTGGAACCAAAGTGTGTTCCGATGATTCCCATCTCCGGCTCAAGAAAAAAAAAATGCGTAATTAGTGCGAAAAAGCGGTGTGTTTGAAGAGTGTAATCGTGGTTGGAAGGTTTCCGTTACAAAGATCTGTCGAACAATTGAATTGAATTGTTATTGTTTATGCAAAAGAGTGCAAAGAGGAATAACAAAAGCAGCAATTGTTGTTGTTTACATCAAGTTGTGAACAGTGGCACACAGAATTGTGCGAATAATAAAGAATTTTAATTAAAACTAAACACAAATTTATTTTATTTTATTTACAATCAACGAGCTCATATTTTAAATGTTTTTAAAGGGTAAAAACGTAACAATACAATGCTTTCATATGAACGGAAGTTTTTTAAGTAACCCACTTTGGTTAATCCACAATAAAATGCTTTTCTCTCTGAGGATGTTGAGTTGAAAAATTAATCAAGTTTATGTATATTGCGTCAACATGATGAATGTCAAATTACGCTGACAATAAATATGCATTAAAGAGAAAAAAACTTTTGCATAAATATGTGAGTATGTAATGTGTATGTATGGTAAGTAAATGTTCATATTACTACTACTTTAGAATTCTCATGTAGTTCACAGAGATGTCCACAATATCAAAGCTATTTAAATCTTCCCTGCCACCCTGTTTTGCGTGAGTTTGTGTGTATGAATAACAGTGTTTCGCACATATTAACATAAAACCAAACTTGTCATGTAAGTGTACAGTTCATGTTAATTTTAAAACATGCGTAGGGATATGTTTCGGTGTGTTAGTAATAATTACAGCGCTTAAAAACCCTCATGCTTGGACATGACATGTTGCATAAACTTCTGTGAATAAAACAGATGGTCAGATGCTGAACATAATTAAACTAACACAACAACAATTTACAAGGACAACGAAAAAAATTTGGTGGTGGAACCTACTTGTCTTATACATAGTGACAGTCGCATGTCTGTATATTCTCTGATGGTAAATGACATTTTCAATTTTGTGGCATGTTTTTAAAACTTACACCGGAGATATTATGTATGTGGTGTCTACTGCCATTATGCTAATTGCTTTTCCATGAAATTTTGCATGACTTTTTCATACAGACGAGGCTGTACCTCACTGATGCCGTGTTGGATCTTAGATTTGAGCTCGGGGATATTTCCTAATTTCAAAAACAATCAAAAGAAAAAAAATCACACGGCTTTAAATCGTATCATCTTGGTGGCCAATTAACAGATGCAAACATAGAAGAGAGAATAAGTACTATTCACCAGGGGGATACAAAGTCACTCAATTTGCTATCCCTAGTATCAACGGAGCAGTTATCGCTGCATTTATTTACACCAAATATTTTGGCATCTTATTGGACAGCAAACTAAGTGGAACATGGTAGCAGCTTTATTTTAAAACTTTTTAACTTTATAGAACTTAGTCTAGTCCAGCATGGACTCCCTAAAGTGAATATGTCGACACAACACTCGTTTCTACTGGTTTAGCCACAAAAGGCTTGATTATAAGATTCCTTACAACTTTCTGAATAGTACATTCAAATTTAGAATTTCAACTTAAGACTTCTGGCCTGAAGATCCGGAGATTCCCAATGAGACCATTGAGGCTCAAAGATGAGTAACAGGATGCTCTGTGCTATATTAATTAAGGATCCTGATATTAAACCTTCTTATAGACAGCCTGACAACAGCAGGACTGCCTGTTCGCCAGGCAAAAGTCGTGGCAAGATTTTTCCCGAAAATATCTTTAATTGCTCAGACAGCCAGGCTGCGATTAAGTCCCTAATGAATGTCGTAGTTTCAACAGCAGTCCTTGTGCATGAATGTCAAGTATTTCTCAGTGTTATTTACGTTCTTTAACTCTTATATGTGTTTCGGGTCATAGGGATATCGTGGAAAACTACTCCAAACACCGCCACAAGCCTTTGATCTCAACATTATTGCACATGTCTGGCAAAAACTTGCGGTAAGCTCTATAAATCTACTATCAGCACAGTGCAGCAGTTGAAACAAGAAATTAGAAGAGAATTCAACAACATAACCCCGCAAATTTAAGCCAATCCCGTACAGCCGCTGCTTCAACGTTTGGAGGCGGTAATAAAAGCAAAAGGTTTTGGTTGCAAGTGTTAAAAGATTGCCTTCTGTTTAACTGTCTAATTATGCGTTTGAAAAGAATTTCGCTAAAATGTTGTTTTTCTTCTTTGTTTTAAAATATTTTTAAATAAATACTGCTAAGTATAGTATAAGTAGTCGCCGTAGTCTAGTATGTAGTGTGTTTGCTTATTAGATGTAAAACCAAAGTTCAAACCTCTCAGTAGATTTCTGGCAAAAATTCTGAGAGGAAATAAAATTGCCATGAAAAGTTTCTCAAAAATCGTCGTTCGGAGTCGACTTTAAATTGCATGCATAAACATTAACGCACACAACATAAAGGGTGTGAGAAAGTAGGACGTTGGACAATGGGTCAATTCGACCTCCGGGTACTGTACTTGTCTTAATTGACAAGTACACGTCCTCTAACCTAACCTAACCAAACGCACACAACATAAGTGGTTTGAGAAACTAGGTTGTAATCCTGACTTACGGGTTGTAATGACCAATTATGTATGTATGTAGCTTTTGATAGTTTGCAATGCTACTCGTCAGTTTATACTACAGCGACTATTCTGTTCTCCACTTAAAAGTTATCGAATTTAAGCATTACGTTAACGGAGAGGTACAGAAACAAAGCACTTAAAAAATGTGTATTTCAACTCTGATGTCCGTTGGAGAAGTCAAAATTTGACGCATAACGTTAGGTCTTTCAAAAATATTGTTGCTGTAAATGAAAGTATCGCCAAAAACACGATCTCGCATTTATGCCTAAAAATACATACATACATACATACATAATTGGTCATTACAACCATTAACATAGGATTACGAAATAGCTTCTCACGCCACTTATGGTGTGTGAATTGATTTTAACGTCGACTCTGAACGACAGTGTTTTAGGAAACTGTTCATGACAATTTTTTATTTACTCTCAGAGTTTTTTCATATTTCATTTTATTGGAAATGTCTGACCCGGGGTTTGAACAGTGGCATTACGTCTAATAAGTCAATAAACTATTTACTACATTGCGACGACTTCATATGCGTACAATTAAAATCCTTTAATCTTTATTACAACTTAGTTTCTTCCCATTCTGTGTGTGCTACAATTTATATAATCCATGAGTGGCGGGACCTTCAACAATACAGAACGATGGATTTTTGAAAAACTTTGCATTGCAATTTTATTTACTCTCAGAGATTTTGTTAGAAGACTGTTGAGAGAAAGACGCCGAGGAAATATTTGTATTATATTTCGTTTTGTTTGAGATATCAGAGCAGGTTGTTTGAATCACGGGTTCACATCTAACAAGCCAACACACTATCCACAAAATTGTGATGACTTTATATATTCAAATATTTTCTATTGACAGCATTTATGGAAGAGTGGAGTAATGAACTACTTACCCTTAGTAATTTAAGCACGTATCTCTTACGGATAGTTCTAAACAAAATTCAATTTCTTAAACAATATATATTTTATGGATGTTAAAAGTGACAAAACCACACATATAAGTGTAAATAGATGCAGACTTGTAACCACAAGTTTCGTTTACCTTAACCTTTTTAAACTCATCTTTCCACATTTACATGTTTATCCTTTTACCGGCTGTAAAATCCAAGTCTCTACATGAAATGATAATGCATTGACGGAAAACCACCGTAAGTATCAATGACTAAACTAACATCAAATCGAGGTTAACTCAATAATGTAATGTTGTGAGACATAAAACAATGATACACAGTTTTAAAGTATTTGTCAACGCCCAAAACAAACAACCGTAATATGCTTGCTTATGGGGTGGCTTTAAAAATTATTGCTTTATTTGCAGCGAAATTTTCAAATTTTATAACTTTTGACATCTTACAGATGGTAAGACATGACTGTGGTTAAAGCTACAGTAGAAAGAAAGTTTTATTTATTTATTTATTTATTTTATTTATTTATTTATTTATTTATTTATTATAATTAACATAACACAACAAGATTTTAATCTTATAAGTTATAGTGCTATGCTTAGGATCAATGCAAAATATAATAAATATTATGAAATATAAGAAATTAAGTAAGACTAACAAATTAATATAAAAAACAAATTAATTAAAATATTAAAATATTAAAATTGAGTAGAAATATAATTTAATTGAGTTAATTATTTTAGGAAAACTAACAATACTACAGAAATAAAAAGAAAATAAAAAAGTTAAAAAAAGATAAAGAATTCTAAAGATATAAAAAGAAATATTTACAAAAATTGGTATAGAAAAGTAAGGATAAATATTTAACCGATATAATAAACATGCTAAGAACGTAACAAACTTTTCATTAAGAGAACAATTTAAATAACTCCTTTTTGAACGCGTTTGCATTGCCTAACTTTTGGATGTAGTTTGGTAGGGAATTCCAGAGACTAGTGGTGTGTATAAAGAACTGTCGCTGTGACAGAAGAGTCCTGTAACGTTGTTGAATAATCTTCATGCCTCGGCATGACCTAGCAAACTTAATACGGTCTACTAAATATTCCGGCTGTCCCGTATTAATAATTTTATGGAATAGAATGAGGCATTTAATTTTAAGAAGATTATCAAATTTCACACTAAATATCTGATACGCTAAATGAGAAATATGATCCCGGCGACCTTTAAGAAATACGTATCTTGCTATATTGTTGTATGCCAAGTTTAATTTCCGGTTGTCATTACTATCGCAGTTTGCAAAAATTTCGCACCCATACAATAGCACAGGAATCAAATAAGTTTTAGCAAGTTGCATACAAATTGCAAAAGGAGTTGAATCAATGACCGCCCATAAATTCCGTAGCATGCTGTAAATTCTGCCAACAACGACACTTATATGGCCAGACCACGATAATCTGTCATTGAATACAATACCCAGATTAGTAGCAGACTTGACATAGTCAATTTTATTTCCCCTGATACTCAATCCATAAAAACGATTTTTACCTTTTGTATAAGCGGGGAATGCTTAAACACGGGTTACATACATCGAAATAGTTTCAGTACATTTTAAAGCAAAAATCAAGCTTGCATAAGTTCCAGTGCCACTAAGCGAGGAAATATCATAACCGGGGTGCTTAGATCCGAGGAATACTATACCCATACCCTTCAGTCAGGATTACGACCTATCTTCTCACACCACTTAGCTTGTGTGAATTAATTTTATACCTGACTGGCGGGACCTACTGTTTAAAGTCGACTCCAAATATAATAATTTTATTTACTCTCAGAGTTTATGCTAGAAATCTGTTGAGAGGAAGCCGTCGAAGATATATTTTTTTCATATTTCGTTTTGTGCGGCATTTGCAAGCCAAGTGGTTGAACCAGGGTTCTCGTTTAATAAGTCTACACACATATTGGTTTAGAAATTCGTTATATAGGTTCTCCAGTATTTTTTAAGGAGGTGACTGTTTCGAGGAGATTTTCAGATTTTTTCAACGTTTACAAATCTCAGTTCCTAAGGACGAAAACTGTTATTGTCTGTCTATCGTCTCTAAACGACAATGGAAAAAAAGACAGTACTTTATAGATTTGCAGTGCTGCTGAATATTAGAGAATTATGTCATAATCTTGAAGCATACAATACAGATGGGAATGGACAATCTTCGAAAATGACCTTTGTGCTTAAGGTACCTACTTAGATACAAAGAAAAACTTGATGTTGTGTCTTTGGAAATTTACCAATGTACCTAAGGGAATAAAGTCTAATAAGCTAATTTAAAAATTAATCTCTGCCATGGGGGAAAATTCGGTTTATGCTTCGAGTTCATAGTGAAAAAATGATATCGGATAATTGTTACCAAAATTTCAGAAATTTGGAAGAATTTTATACACGCACCAACTTAAACAGCAAAGGAATAATTCAGACGCATCTCTGTCAGAAAAATATTTTGCAACTCGAGAAGTAATTAATGAACTCCCGAAGACTGACATCTTCAACAAAAGAAATATGAAATAGTATAATTAAGCAAATGAAAAAATCTATTTACTGGTGTTTTGCTTTTATATCGTTTAACATTAAAATTATAAACAAAAGCTACAAAAACAAAACTATGCAAGTAAACAAACCTGTTTACAAATTATCGTACTGCTTAATATAACAACAAACACGAAAATAAGAAAATAGTCAACAAGTAAACAGAATTATATCAACAACACTACAATAATAAACATAAACAACGACTACAGAGATTTCAAGAAGGCGAAGTCTTGAACGTTCGTGTAAACAGAGGAATAACAAACAAATCAATTGTTGTCGTTTACATCAAGTTGTGAACAGTGGCACGCAGAAGTGTGCGAATAATAAAGAATTTTAATTAAAACTAAACACAAATTTATTTTTATTTTTTTTGGAATCTACGAGATCTTATGTTAAAAGTTTTTTTTTATTCTTTTCAGCAGATTTCAGGCATATACTCTGAGAATAAATAAAATTGCCATGAAAAGTTTCTCAAAAATCTGTCGTTCGGAGTGGACTTTAAACTGTACTCATGTATAAAATTAACACACATACAACATAAGTGATGTGAGAAGCTAGCTTATCCTGACTAAAGGGTTGGTATGGTGTATGTATTTAAGTTATCTAATCAGACAATTGCAAAACAACCACGTTCTCTGGAAGGAATTGAACAAAGGCCCTCAGTATTTGTAATTTGGCACACTACCTACTAGTCCATCTTAGAGTCATATCGAGACTTTTTGGATGAGTATTAAGCCTGTGTGAACATTGGAAGGCAAACCATATCTTCATATTAGAATGATTAAGTACAGAGTCTTATTCATTGTTTGCCCAACACATTCTAAAATGAGCACACCTGATGCTTAACTATTGCTAAAGATCGAGATCTTCATCTCTTTGTTCTCCATGCTTAACCGTTCAAGTTAAAAGTGAAATGTTAAAACTCTTTTCAAAAAATCACCGTCCTCCGAGAGTCATTTGATTTGATTAATCAAAAAAAATTGCGCGAAAGTAAAGTTTGGTGGTGGTAGTATAATGTTGTGGGTATGATTTGATTTAGTCAAATGTTGATTTGATTCATTTTCGCTTAAAAAAAATTTTTTTTCTAAAAAAAATGGATTGTAAAACTAATTTTTGTCCAACATATTTTGATCGATACTGTAGGTTGATCCAAATCTTCGACGTTACCGCAAGAACAATTTGACCATTAAAAATATATTTTTTAAAATGTAATTTATTGGGTTTCAATAAATATGTTGCTTAATAATAAAAGACTACTCCATCTTTTGTTTCTTTAAACATTAATTTGCAACATTTCATCTGGTATAGTCACCTGTCAAAATTTTATGAAAAATATTTTCCTTTTATGGTTGAAAAAAAAAATAAAGAAAAAAAATTGTATTAATAAAGAACTCAGTTCACTTGAAATATAAACAGATTTTGATTATTTTTCTGCAAACGATGGACAAGGAATAATTAAAAAACAATGGGCATAAACGAATTGTATTTCAATACAATATTTAGTTTGAATAAATATTGACTCTCTGTGGGTGGTATTTTGATTATTGCTAGAAATTTCTTTTAGCTGTTGTTTAGTTATGTGCTTAACAGTCAAAAATTAGTTTTAAAGTTTAGAGACACTGGCAATTGTATTTCATTACCATAGCAATTGGATTGAAGAGTTCGTAGACTAAGGGCCATTATTACAACTGTTTGCCGTTAACTAAAGGAGGATTTTAATGGGCAGATAAATTGTTTTTCGTTATTATGAGTACCAAATAAGATAGTTAAGCTAAAGGCAGGATCATCCTACCTTTAACATTTAAATGTCACTTTATTTTTGAACTTGCCGTATTATATATTATTTCCATTATGGCAACGTGAAATTTAAACAAAATGAGCATATGCAGCAAAAAAACGAAGCCCGCGTTTGCCACTGCGTTAAAAAAACTTGTATAATTGAGCAGTTTTATCGGCATTGCTGCGACACAGCCATATTTTTGAAAAATTTTATCTGTAAGTTGTAATAACGAAAATAAGTTAAAGGTAACTTTACAGTTCCACTTAGCTAAAGGTACCTTTAACTAAAGCTAAGTTTAACGGCGAGTTGTAATAGTGCTCCTAAGGCATATACAGATATTAGGTCTTATGTTAATGTCATATGATTTTTAGGTAACTTTAACCTTCAAAAAATACGTGTAAAAATTTTTCAGTGGTTCGTCTTTTAGCTTGTTGGATGGAGCAGTAAGTCTGGTTTGAACATTTATGTGAACTCTTCCACTTCAACGTATTACACAACGTCATTATTTATTTCGAAATCAATGTGTTGTTTAGTAAAGGGTCCGCCAAATAACTATTTTCTTAAATGCTTAAAAAAAACTACTGAATATTATCTCAAATTTCTTTTTTTATTCGAAAGTACAATCCTTCCGGTTAATAATGGAAAATAATTCCATTCAAATGGCTGCCTCGGCTGGCCATGCAGTAGCCTACACCATCGGTCCAATTTTTAAGCACATTATCGATTGTGCTATTGTGTTAATTTCAGCCATGAGTGGCGAAATCTACAATTTAATGTCGAATTTGCACGACAGATTAGAAAAACTTTTCATGGCCATTTATTTTACTCACAGAGTTTTTGCCAGAATACTGCTGAAGGAAAGTAGCTGAATGAAATCTTTTTTCATATTTAGTTTTGTTCGAAATTTTTTATAAACATATTCTTGGGCAACATATTCGTTGGCAACATGTTGAAAATATTAAGATACAAAATAATGTTGGACATTTCAAATGCTAAAATATAGAGAAACCAAGTTTACAGTGCTTTAAGTGAGAGAAAGTAAAAATAAAAATAAAAAAATATCGTTTAAGTAATTTATTTTAATAAATTCAAATACGATTTAATGATTGTAATTTTGCAATAAAGAAATTCCTTAATTCTATCTAATTTTAATTCTTTATTTAAATAAATCGTTTAATTATTAATTTTATAGCATAAATTATTGCTTTTTCTTTAATCGTGAACGTTACTCTTGTTTAGATGTTTAAGCCACGGCAGTAATCGCTTTATGCTCAACTATAGTCTGGTGGGTTGGTTTTGCTACCTTATTTTCTGCTGGATCGATTTGGAAATGTAGTCGACATTATCTGGTTGCATTCAACGTCGTCATAGTCTAGTAGGTAGTGTGTAAGGCCCAGGTTCAAAACGAAAATAAGAAAAAATATTTCTTCGACGACTTACTCTCAGCAGATTTCTGGCAAAAACTCTGAGAGTAAATAAAACTGCCATGAAAAGTTTCTCAAAAATCTGTCGTTCGGAATCAACTTTAAACTGTAGGTTCCGCCGCTCATGTATAAAATTTACACACATGACATGAGTGGTGTGAGAAACTAGGTCGTAATCCTGACTGAAGGGATGTAATGACCAAATATGCATGTATTTATCGCTCATAGCTGCCAAAAACCCCAACTTCAGTCCAATTGCATAGATATTCTTCAAGGTATTTGCTGAATTAATGCACACTTTCTGCTGGAGGTCGGCATCTATCATTTCTTCCTTCAAACCGGCTGGTATTTGGAGTTCTGATGATGCAGTTTGTTGCCTTGCGACTGGACTTTTCCAATTCACGTTCAAATCCAAAAATAATTTTTTCGATTTTAATTGCGGCAGCTGTTGCATCTTTAAGTGACTGCATTCTCTGTCCTTGCATTTCAGCCACTTTTTGTTTTTCCAAAGCATCTTTAAGCCGTTTGTTTAGTGTCAAAGCTTCTTCGCATTTCCGTTTAAGAACTTTGCACTGTAATTTCTGGAAGGCATCTTTACGGGCAATTTCATTCTGCATGTTTCTATCAATAGTTTTTAGTTGCATTAACTGCTTCTCATGAATTATTTTAAATTGACGAAAATTTTCTGTCTCTGAACGAACGGCTTTCATAAGCTTTACTTTTGTTTCTTTCATTGATTGCATTTCTATGGAGAGATTTTTGATTTTTTCAGCATCTTTTTCCCGTAGTTTTAATTGTTTGTCCTGTTGGGTGCTTTTTCGTTTCATTTTAGACATTTCTTGCTCCAAAGTCTGCAAACGTAAACGCCTTTCATTTGCCAATTTTATGGAGGCGTTCTCATTTACAAGAATCTTTTTGGTTTCAAGAGTTTGCATTTTATGTTGGCATTGCTTGAACTTTTCGCCAATATCGTCCTTCTTTTCAACAGACACAGAAGAAACTTGTTTTTCGTCCATTATTTCCATGCTCACAAGAGACATCTCTTCATCTAAACCATCCAGTAATTTATTGATATTTCCTACGGTGTCAACTAGTTCTTTGTCAGCCAATAAGCCTCCCTTAATTCCGCTTACAATGCATCTCATTTCAGTAGCTTTTTGCTTTATATGCCCATGAGCTGTAAGAACTCTTGCTTTAAATGTTGCGGTGTCTTGCAACATCATTCGCCACTGCTGTTGCTGATTTTTATATTCCTCCAACAAGTCTAGGTACTTAGAATTTTGTTCTTTCGACAACATTATTGACGAAGCATTTTCCAATTTGTTGGAGACGCATGCTGCTTTTGTAGCATCTTTCGTTTCCAACTCAAGGCTTAATGTCTGTATAATGCCCTTCAGACGATTTATTTCCGCTGTTTGAGGATCTTCATTCACTATCGGTTTGTTTTTGATTTTTCGTGCACGATCGGCATAACGTAGGGTGCTTAAGGTTTCCGGGACATTATAGTCAGCCGGTGAAACGCACGCTATCATTAGCGTTAATGAATTGCCACCCAAAGAATCCTGTAACAGGCGAGTTAATTTCGAATCACGATAACGCACAAAACTAGAGTCTTTGCCGTCACCCAAAGCTGAAATCACATTACCTAAGGCTAGAAGACCTTGATTAATTTTAATGCCTTCCTTAAAACGATTGCCGGTGGCACCAGTCTTCTTCGAACGCTCCGAACCAGCCAAATCCACCAATTGAAACTTTGTTGTGGTTACCGCTCGCAAGTCATCCTTTTTGGTTGCTTGTACAGTCACAGTGAATATGGCATGGGATCTAGACGATTTCGTATTCATGGCTGTTGAGGCCACAGCTCTTCGTGTAGAACCCTGCACCAAACACTCCGTAGTTTCTATGGCACTATGAATCTCCTTTTCGTTTAGACCTCCCAATACAATGCCATTACGATTTTCACGCATATTTATTACGCAATGCTCTCGAGATTTATTCGAAAGCAAATCATAGAGCTGTTCCTGGTATAGCTCCATAAAGGAACACTTCATAACGAAATCAAAATCATTCGATAGTTTCTTTGCCCGTTCAAAAATATCATGTATTGCACGGGGTATTACACCAACATTGGCATCCAATGAACCATCAAATGCCGTTCCCATGGTATGTGTTTTACCGGAACCGGTCTGGCCATAGGCTAATATGGTGGCATTGAAACCATTAAAGAGTTTGTCCAACATAGCAGCCACAGATTCTTTATAGACACGTTCTTGTGTGTCACTCCCATCGAATACGTAATTAAATGTGAAGGCATTCGTGTTGTTTACAGACACCTGATTTTCAACATCTCTTTTCTCTACAGCCACTTGACAGCCACGTGCTTGTTCCGATGGCACCAATGGGCGGACTCGAAGGACTACTCTTACACTCTCCAAATTATTCATATTTTTTCAATTTCGATTGTTTTGTATCTAGTAATCGATATTTGTTGCAAATAATGCGTCTGCTGTAGTAATATGCGGGGAATATGTTGATGTCTTGTGTACTTGACTGTAACAAATGATTAAAAAACTCTAGCCATTCACACTATTTATACGTAAATTTTTTTACATGTACATAGATCAGGTTTGTACAATGGGTCAATCTGACCTCCGGGTACTGTACCTGTATTGACTGACAGGTACACGTCCTCTAACCTAGATCAGGTAGAAATGTATTAATTTTTGTGGAAATTAAAAGGTAAATTTTCTTAATACGGCCTAAATGTTGCATTAACGAACAAGCATTTTTTACCTGTTACCATGCGGTTTTCCCGTTAGTTTTTATTATTTTCCAATATTTGCAAGAAAGAGTTATTTTTCTTATACCTTCTGAGTGTTAGTGTGTTTTTAGGAGAGTAGCACTCAGTAAGTATCTGACCTTTAAAAGGAAGAGAATATCAGTAACCTCTGAGAGGAAGAGAAAAAAATTTGTTTCGAACGATTGACGAAGTCGCAGAAGAGTAGTATTGCTTTGAAATACTTATTCTTAAATTTAAAAAAACATATCAACTGATGTCATAAATACAATTGCAATTTTTTTCCATGGCCACTTTTAGTGGCATATGGCTTCCACAAAGCATTTCCATCTTATCCGGTTGACTGTTGTTTTTTTGCATCTTCCAATATAAGATTGCACTGTCCTAGGTGTTCCTTGGCCAGTCACGGGCTCTTGAGTCTTAAGGATTCCATTCAATTGCCATTATTCTTATACTATGAGTATTTTCTCTGAGAGTATGGCCGATCCATCACTATTTCCCATGTTTTATTTGCGTTTTAATGAATTCATCGTTGGTAAGATTCCTGAGATCTATATTGCTGATATTACTGGATCAGAACATTTTGCATATGATTCTGAGGAACTTGTTGGTGTTAGATACTAAGCAGATTTCACTTCCGTACAACAAGAGCGATTTTACATATGCGTGGAATAATCTGAGCATGGTTCGTCTAGATATTTGTCAGCTTTTACATATTGACTGTAGACGTCCGAAAGCCGTCGCTCTCGCTTTGATGAGCCTGTCGATTAAGTCTGCTTCTGTGCCTGCCTGTCACCATACTGCCCGGTTAGCAGAAGCTATCCACGTATTCAACTGGTCGGTCTTGTACCATGAAGTTGCCCATGCTTACATTCGCATTAGTTGGCTTTGATTTGCTTGATATTTATCTCAAGTACAAAGTTGCGTGCTATTCTTTCTAAATCCTCTAGCTTTGTTAGCTTTGTGCGGGACTAGACAAATATCATCATCATAATCCACAAATCCTAGAATTGGCGTGAGGGACTCCATGTTGTGTCTCTTCTCTCCGGACAGACTCCTCCTCCAGTGTGATGATAAATAGCTAAGGTGATAGAGGTCATCCTTGTTTTACTCCAGTATTTGAGTGACTTATAATGCCGTTGTGGAAACTGCATCCTCGTACATAGTTCTTATGATTCGTATTATCTTCTGGGGTACTAGTTTTTTCTCAACGCTTTTCATATTGCAGTTCGTCTGATGGTATCGAAGGCTTTCTTAAAATCTACAAACAGTTAGTATAGGGTAGTAAACCATTCAAGAGATTATTTTATTAAAATGCGTAGTCTGTTGGCTTGGGAACCACGTAGATTTTGCTCCATCTTGCAGTGAAGCTTTGCCTGTATGATGATTGCCAGTGTACAAAGGATGACTCAGCTAAAAAGAGTGTCTACTAAATTCGAATCAAATGCATATAGAGTAGGTAGGTCAGGATTACGACCTAGATTTTGTCACACCAATTTTTCGATGTGTATTAATTTTATATATGAGTAACGAGACCTATCGTTTAAAGTCGACTCCGAACAATATTGATTTTTCAGAAACTTTTCATGGCAATTTTGTTTTATCTCGGCGTTGTGCAAGAAATCATTTCATATTTTCGTTCTGATGTCCGACCTGGGACTGGAACCGAACCTGTTAAGTAGTGATTAATAATCTTAATGATTATTAATTAGATTTTTATTTAAAAAGAATCAAAAGTAATCCAAAAGCGATCAAATTGTTTTCAATAATTGTTTCTCCAATTTATTAGAAACATAAACATTTTTCGAATTAAAGAATTGATGTTTTATAGCAGACTGTCCGTTGGTTTTAATATGTTATTCTGGAGAAAGTCTGGTATATATTTCCAACTCTGCAAATTTAAATCGATAAAAATCCAACAAAATTGAAAATAATGCAAGCTTAGTCGACACTAAATGTACTGCTATTTTAAGATAAAAACTACTTAGCGTATCCAAAACTGTGTTAATTACATTCTCAACAGTTAATTCCATCAATTCAGGACTTAATCTTTGTAACACCTTGAGCCATTTCCTTTTGGTGCTTTGATTTAGTACTGTTGCCGAAGAATTTTTAAAATTTTTTGGGAAGGAATGTCAATTATTGAAAATATTCAAAAACAATTGAAAGTAACTATTGAAAATAATTTGATTATTTTTGTATTACTTTTGATTATTTTTAAATATTTTGTATATTTGTATCGCCAGTAATCCTGATTATTTTTGGAAACATTTTTAATCGTAATCAATTAGTAATTAGAAAAAATTGTTCGTAGAATTAAATATTCATTACGATTCTTTTATAAAGGTAATCTAATTGGTTACTAATAGTAATCGCAATTTAACTGGCGTGGTTTGAACCAACACACTACCTACTAGACTACGGTCTACACACTACCTACGCCACAGCAATTTTATTTATTTTTCTCTTATCTTTTCATTACCTCATTACCATATACAATACATGTACATACATAGATAATTGGCCATTACAACCCTTCAGTCAGGATTACGGCCTAGCTTCTCACACCACTCATGTTGTGTGCGTTAATTTTATACGTGAGTGGCGGGACCTACAATTTAACGTCGACTCCGAACGACAGAATTTTTGAGAAACTTTTCATGGCAGGTTTATTTTACTCTCAGAGTTTTTGCCAGAAATCTGCTGAGAGGAAGTCGCCGAAGAAATATTTTTTTTCATATTTCATTTTTGATGTCTGACCTGGGATACGAACCCGGGCTTTACGAATAGTAAGCCAACACACTACCTACTACACCACGGCGAATACAATACATGTATGCACTGAAAATTTTGACTTCCTTTCTATTGAAATAGTGTTGTATTCACCCGCAATGACATTTTGACACTTTCCATACTTTAAACATAAGCAAACAAAAGAAACATTTTATTATTGCGAATGCATTGAATAGAGTCAATCATAATGTAATAAATGACAGAAGCAATAAAACCTAATAGTACTGCACATGCATATGAAAATTTTTGTTCCTAATAGGCCATTTACACTACAGCGAAATCTAGTAGATTAGATTTCAAATCTTGCTCAAAATCTACATCGTTTACACTGGATTTATTTGACAGTAGCAAGATTTCATTTTAATAACAAAAACAGCTGACTGAAATTTAAAAGAAAATAATAATATTTTAGTTTAACCCTAATCACGTCAGGAAAAATTTTTACAAATCCAGTCAAAATGTGTTTCATAGGCACATACAAAGAATTTACGTATTAATTTTGTTAACTTATTTTTATTTTATTAAATTTTTTCTTCTCAGTTACATAAATGAAATATTATTTATTTATTTTCGCATTTTAAGCAAACTAGAACTTTTGAACAATGCTCGTTGCAAGTATTTTTGTGGTAAACACTGCAAGACTGCTTACACATTACGCATATCTTCGGTGGGCACATATAACATCTACGTCGCATATCTGTCTGCCTTGGCTGGTTTGAGAATTCATCCTCGTGTTGTATGGACCGAACATTGGACAAATTATTTTTATTTAATTTTAGAAGACTACGGCAAATAATGGGTGCCAGAACTCTTCGTAACTCATTATACCTCATTATAACTCATTATTATATTTAATTTTGTTGTTCACCAACAATAGAAGTAATAGCTAGCGTTCCCATATGTTCCTCATAGACACATTTTGACATGATTAAGAACATTTTTGATTGAAACATTATAAAATATAAAAAGAAATTAATTTATTACTTGAAATTTGTAAATTCTAAATAAACCAATTGAAAGTAGGAATTCAAGAAGCAGTAAGAACTAGAACCTATATTTAAGGAAGTTACAACATGACCAAGTGAAATATGTGTCGGAGAGGCACATGTTGACTTGATTAGGGTTAAATTGAAATGTCATTTTTTTCCTGCTCAGCGTTGTATTTTTAAGTACTATTTGGCAAAACACATTGTTGCATTTCTATTTTTACTAGATTTTGAGTAGATTTTGCCGAAATCTACTAAATAAGTAGATTTTGTTTTGAATGGGAAATCTAGTTAAAATCAACTAGATTTGGCTCGAAATCTCATAAGTACTAGATTTCGCTGTAGTGTAAATGGCCTATAACAGTTCTAATTTCCCATAAATCGTAGAATGAGTGAAATAACGCTCACAAAACTCTTGTGCATTTTGTCTTCCGCACTAGAAAATGAGACGTGTTGCCTGACTTTTCGTGGGAACTTTGTTAGAGCCAAAAGCAGGTACATTAGATCGAAATAAAGTGTTGTTACGTTTTCAAGTTTCCAAACACATTTGTTCTTGCGGATCCTGAGGTTACAAAATAAAATTAATAACTACCTATTTTGATGTTACTTTATTTAAATAAAATACTTTTTTAATTGTTTTTAAAACCTTTTAGTTAGAATTACAACCAGGAATTTTCACAAAAATGTTTCTTTTACTGAAATTATTAAATTTAAAAATATTGATTGTAAAAAAGCTTGCCGTTAAAACTAATTATTAATCTACATACATACGTTATTTGCCATTACTTATTTACTTAATTGGCCCTTACAAATTTTTTTCAGGATTACCAGCCAGCTTCTCACATCACCCATGTTCTGTGTGTTAATTTTAGCCAAGAGTAACAAGACCTTCAACGTCTACTAAATTTGAGAGGATTTTCATGATAATTTAACCATTAGAGTTTTTGCCAAAGGACTGCTCACTGATATACCAAAAGGCATATATTTTAATGTCCGAATTGATGTGTGAAATCACGAGCTCACTTATAGTCAGTCAACACATTACCTACTGGACTAGGACGATTTCGATATTGCCAATTAGGTTAATTTGGTTAGCGGTTGCCGTTTACTCGGTGGCCCATATAGCCCATACCCTGAGCTCCGAATGAAATCGGCCAATTTCGATTTTATTTGGTGGGGCAGACTAAGCCTGACAGAGAAACTGTCAATAGCACAGTTATTATTATGTAGATATTTTAGAAAAATCGGAAGCTACAAAAAAACGCAATCAAACTAAAGACCACAAATTCATTAAAGCATAAATGCAGTGTCCCTTTAGAATTACTGTTAGAATACAAACCGTTCACTTGTCGAACTCAAGTAGTTCCCTGGTTCTCCCATTGTCCACTCCCACTCCAGTTTTAAAATTCCACAAGCAGACATGTTTGTCCACCTATGGTGTATTACATTCCATACAGCTGTTTATAATTTCCTTTCCAATATACTTGTAGGGGCGTATAAGCCACATCGTCTCTTCCGTCAGACATATACTTCAAGTAGTATCGATGCATGAATATCGTACATGGTCTAAACATATCTTTGATCTTCAGCCTCAGTGCAGTTCTAGCAGTCACATTTTGAAGGAAGATATCCAATAGTTGTAGATACAAGATAAGCTCAAAGCCAGCCTGTGGTTTGACTTCAAAGCACCCGTGATGCCCAAGCATGTCAAGCTATGTACAAGGTAATGGTTTTAAATCAAGTATAGTAAAATTAGTGAGAAAACGGTCAATCGTGAATCGCTTGCTGATTAGATCGATTATGTTGAACGTAAAACAGAAGAAGTGCTCTATGAACAAATTTATTTTGTTAAAAGTAATTCTAACTCGGTTAAACGATTTATGACTACTTGCCAAACCTTAATGAGTACAAACGTCTGACATCATCTAATCTGCTAAGTCATAGTTACCGATGTCAGTAGCTGCCATCCGGCTACAAACAACATCCGCAATATTAAATACATGTTTTACGGAGTAAGTGAGTATGGTCGCCGTAGTCTAGTGGATAGTGTGTTAAGATATTAGATGTAAGGCCATGGTTCAAACCCCAGGTCTGACATAAAAACGAAAATAGGAAAAAATATTTCTTCGGCAATCTGGCATTCAGAGTCGTCTTTAGACTGTAGGTCCCGCTACTCATGTATAAAATTAATGCACACAACATGAGTGGTGTGAGAAGCTATGCCGTAATCCTGACTGAAGGATTGTAATGGCCAATTATATATGTATGTTCTGGGTTAAAACGACTCATGACTACTTCCAAAACCTTAGTGAATAGAAATTTTTGATATTCTCATTTGTCAAACCATAGTTACCCATGTCAATAGCTGTCGTCCGGCTGAAAACAACAACCGATAGATTAAATAGAAATTTTAAGAACTAAGTGAATATGGTCGACATAGTCAAGTGGGTAGTGCGTTGGCTTATTTAGACGTGAGGACATGGTTCAAAATCTAACTTAGACATCTCCAACAAAATGAAATCTGACCTTCAGGAGTCCAGATTAAACTGTATGTCATGCCACTCATGTATAAAAATACCACATACAACATAAGTGATGTGAGAAGTTGGGTTGTAATTTTGACTAAATGGTTGTAATGACCAACAATGTACATATGTATGTACATGTGAATATGGTGTTTGGAAAAAGAGATACCTTTTATATAAAAACAAAAATATTCTAAAGGCTCACTATAATTTAAAAACTTAAAATTGAAAAACTGAAAATAATTATTCTTTTTACTACTGTTACTAGCCCTGGGCACTCGTTATCATCGCTATGTTGTGTAACTGTGGCTGTAAAGCAATTTGATTATTGAATTCTGCTGTTATTTCATATTTTCGCTGCTCTCTGTATAGAGGATGGTTTCGACAATTCTTTTACAGTCATGCTGTATTCATTCGAAAAAAATGTTTTTTCATATTGATGGTTGCGGATAGCACTGCCTTTAAGCAACAAATTATGGGATTGCAATGTTACATTTGTTTGCATTGCAATTTTGAGGAGTACGTAATAGTCTGTTATGAATTCATAGCATGTATGAAAGCTTTCTTTCTGTCGAAAATACTATTATTGCCTTTGACTTTCAATATAGCTGATAAGCGCTAAAGAAACGACATTTTGAGCACGACAAAATATTAGTGTTAACGCTTGTGTAAGTATAATCGATTATTTTAATTTCGTGCCCCTATGGCAAGAGGCTATGTTTCAATTGGGTTGATATTTAATGTACAGTGTGCCAACATTTATTAAATTGATTGACACAACATAATTTAATTGTGACATTAGAGTAGAGCAACTTCTTTGAATTTCCATTAACATCTTGGAACAGATGCAAGACATTTTAAATGTAATTCATTATCAGACATCAAGACAGAATACAAAAAGTATTTCTTCGGCGACTTTCTCTCAGCAGATTTCTGGCAAAAAACTCTCATAGTAGATAAAATTGCCATGAAAAATTTTCTCAAAAATCTGTCGTTCGGCGTCGAATTTAAACTGTAGGTGCCACCACTCATGCATATAATTAACACAAACAACATAGGTGGTGTGAGAAACTAGGACGTTGTAAAATGGTTCAATTCGACCTACGGGTACTGTACTTGTCTTAATTGACAAGTACACGTCTTCTAATCTAACCAATAATATCAGTTCTTCCAACAGGAACAAGGAGGTTCTGTTCGGGCAACGTATCACTGAATGCTAAAGGCCGAGTCACATAGAATTCGCTATGACATGTGTTGTACTTTGAAATTTTTAACTGACAGCAAAACTGCCGCGATGGTCTGGTTGGTAGTGTGCAGAAGCTCAATTAACTCTGGGTATTTGTAAATGTCTGATTGTTTGTATGACATTATATATTGTTACGAAAATGGAAAAATCTAGATACTGGTGTTTGCTTTTACATCGTTTAACATTATAAACAAAAGCTTAAAAAACAAAAAAAAAAAAAAACAATGAATTTGTTTACAAATTATCGCACTGCATAATATACCAACAACCATCAGTATAAAAAAGTGATAAACAAGTAAAAAAATATACCAATAAACACCACAAGAATATATGTAAGCAAAATACACAAAGAACAATAATGAAACAACGATATTTACATTCATAGGGATCTCGAGAAGGCGAAGCCACGAACATTCGCCTTCAAGAAGATTAATCGGACTGTTTACGTCGCCATATAAAAGGCAAGACAAAGCAGGCAAATGGGTCAGTAAAAGTTCAGTCAGTCTTGTGTGAAGGCGCGGTGTGTTTGAAGATAGTAACCGTGGTGTTTGTTTATACAAAAGAGTGCGAAGAGGAATGACAAACAAAGCAATTATTGTTGTATATATCAAGTTGTGAACAGTGGCACACAGAATTGTGCGAACAATAAATAATTTAATTAAAACTAAACACAAATTTATTTTTATTTTATCTGGGAGCTAAAATTTTAAACGTTTTTAACGTAAAAATATGATTAAAAAAGTGACGATAATTGTCAATGTGCTCTACGTAAATCAAATCTTAAAAGTTGACCAACTTTATGCTTTGCTCCAATGGAAATGTGCTGTACAAAATAAAGCACATAAAAAGCATGTATTTCAACTGTGCTGTCAATTGGAAAAACCAAATTTAACTAAAAGTAACCAACCATACGTTCCGCTGAATGGGCTCTGGAGCTGTAGACAACTGACCTTAATTTTCAGCGAAAAAATTATCTTTAGCGTTGAGGAAAATGTCTGGATGAATAGGTATACTAAGAAGAAGACTGCAATACTTTCGACTTCAGTATTCAGTATATTGAGTGGAAGGCTGGGCTAGTTAAGATAATATATAGGGCAAGTAAGGATCTCACAAAAACTGGGGCACACAGGTCCAAAGACTGGTTACAAACAATATTTAAGCTCTTTGAAAAACTTCTAATATCTAAACTAGCGCCAATTTGAAATGCAAGAAAGTATATGCCGAATCATCAATTAGAAGTTAGTGGGCAATACACGACATAGATTAGTGAAATCAATAAGAAAAGCTTTCGAGGAAAGGACTCTAAATTTCACTAGAAAACCATCTTCGATGAGGCTCATTCCTATATGGATGGGTTCGTCAACAAAGAAAATTGTCGTTAAAAGAGTAGAATGCACCCTGGAAAGTCTCTGTTTGATTTGGTTTTGCTTAGCGGCACTACCGTTCATATTTCTTTGTGAACGTTGTTGTTGGACACACCATAATTTTCAACGGCACAAGCTCTAGAGTTCGATGACTGCCAAGTTCTTTTCACCTGATTGGCCTTAATTGGACACCAACGACATGTGGTTCCAGCAGGGTGACGTTACATGCTACTCTGCTCATACCGCATTATATATTCTGAACAATCGAGTTGAGGGAATGGTCATCTCATGTTAACTGGCCACCAAGATCACGGGATTTTACCCCATTTGACCTTTTCTCCTGGAGTTTTTTTAGTTGCAGTTGTATGCCAAAAATCACAACGATCCTCGTGGCCGACGACCAAATTCTGAGTCATGGAAAATTTGACATTTTGCAATCGCTCCGCCCAGAGGACGATTTTATACTCCACACTTTAATTTAATTGTTCTCTTTTATAAATAGTTTCTTCTTTTTTTAATCATTTTTATTTTATTCTTCTGCTAAATATACACACTTGTATTGTATGTAGTAAGATTAAAGAATTTCAATTTGTGGTACACGAGAAAAATAATATTTTTTTCATGAAAGTAATACCAGAATAAGCTGCTAAAACTTCTTATGTGAAATGATGTAAAAATGCTTCAGTATGAGTAGCGTTTAGTTCTATTCCTGTGAATAGTAATAACTTAAGCAATTATACGCTGTAGCGAATAGAAAAGAGAATATTAAAGTCAATCTATTAATATTAATATTAATTAATCACACGTAGATACATAGTGTGCTGCTCATTCAAAAGCCATTGAATTGTATGCCAGTCACGTTTCAATAGGATTATAAATCCATAAGAAATAAAATTATGGCCAATTAAAATATTATTTTATATATAATTTTATACAATAATTAAATCGTAAAGGAATGGGCAAACTTATTTTACATTGCAAACAAATTAAAGAAAAGCGGCCAAGTTTTATTATTTATTAATTATACTTTTTTAAAAGTGCAGAAAATATTTCTTTGAATTACATTTATTTATTTATGGTAAAAAATAAAATATGTATTTTGCAGAAAATATACGCCATCCAGATAATGCTGAACCATCTGACAGGTTCTATGAAAATGAAAGTGGAAGACTTCGAACGGAGTATATTATATGCATGACAACAGGCTTATAATTCGTTATTATTTCCCCAGAATAATAAAGAAAGCAATTTCTAGTTTATTTTTCACACCTTTGAAGAACAGCCATATTCTGGCATAGAAAAAGGAAATATGCCTGCAAAAATCAAGTTATGCGTGTAGTTCTCGACTTTACATAATGGTCATAATGTAACATCAGACAATTTTTACACATCGTATATATTTGGGCAAAAATGATTAGAAAATCAGATAACTCTGATAAAAGCTGTAAAAAATAAGGACACCACATTTTCTTTTTAAACCAGTTATAAAAAAAAATATATAATAAAGCATTTGTTCTAGTTTAAGATCTAATCTTCTTACAGAATGATTTATAGAGACTACGGTGTTGTTTAAAACCGGAAGATATCGTCTGTATATATTGTTAATAAAATGTTGTCAAACTGAATTGGTATGCCATAACTAGGGATGCAACATTGTTCATAAAAACATAGATGTTTCCAGTGGTGTTGTCGAGCCGGAACGCTCCGGGACGTCGTTCCGGTACTTCCTTTTTGGACAGGAACGCGTTCCGGAACTAAAGATGATTTCTGATAACGAGAATTGGCTGACGTTTTGAAAAAAAAAAAATTAAAAAGAATTGCTGATTTTTTTTTCTAATTTTTGACGAATTTTTATATGTATTTTTATAAACAAGGGTTTGAACCGAACCCGAACCGAAACAAAAAACGGAACGAACCAACTTGTTTTTCCGAACCGTGAACAGGAGTCTGGAACGCGTTCCTTTAAAAAAAAAATTAGCACAACACCACTGGATGTTTCTTAGCATCGAAGATTACAAAAAAAAAAAAATCGATGTTAAAAAACATCGGTTATAAGACCCATACATCGATGTTTTTTAACATCGATGTTTTTTTCTATAGTTATATAACTACATATAAAACCTAAAGCATTTTAACACGTCTAAAAACCTAGGAGATACATTTTAGCACAATGCACCTACATATCGTCATATGATTTCAAAAAAGTCCTAGCATAAAATTTAAAATACACTTATTGATTGATTAGGATGCATAGTGTCAAAATACATATGACGAGAAATACTACAATATATTATTCAAAATAAAAAATAAGTTTTTTACCAAAAATTATTAAATTATATGTATGTACTTATATGTATACAGAACATCGTTCATTTAAATGGTGTCAATGATTTCTTTAATTGTAACGCTGTCAATAACAACTAATGTAGAGTAAACGATTCAAACAAATACAAGTCCTAAAGCACATTAACGCCGATGTATCGCCGGTATATCGTCCATCAAAACATCGATGTTAATATCGAAAGTTCATAAGTAAAACAAACATCGATGTGTCGTTTGCATTCCTAGCCATAACTGGCAGCATGAATTAATTCCCAAAGCTTATCAAAATTTTGCGCGAAATTTTTCTCAATTTTTTGCTTTTATTATATTCTACAAGATCCCAATCGTATTTGGATTGATGCGGGCCAATATAATCCATTGATATTGTTATTTTCGAACCATTCCTTAGTGCATTTTCTGGAATTTTTAAGGACATTGTGGCCTAACACCAAAATAGAAAATTACCTCCAAACAACAACATGATCGTCAAGATGTTACTGCTAAGAGTGAATCTATAGCGTGGTTATTGGTTATTCATACTGCAATGAGGCCAATAAGCAAAGTGTACAATCCTCAATTTTTCGAAAATGTTCTTGTTATCTCACACAAATACTGTGTTCTGTTCAAATTTAATTAAAGACAGTTTATCATATAAGAACGATTTCCCTTAAAAGTTTTTTGTTTAAATAAGAAATTGCTTTCATATGATATCTTTACAATCAGTTAACGTATATTATATATAAAAATTAAAAATTGTGTTTATTTCGGTTTTCAAATGCAAAGCATTTATCATTTCGTTTTATTGCAGGTTTGTTTGTTGTTGTATTTAACATTAAACAATAAAATTTTAAATAAATGTTCCACAATAAAATATCCATTTAATGCAAGCGTTAACAGAGTAAAAATTAAATAAAACTGTATATTATACTAACAGTGAAATTTATTGCCAATAAACGTCGGTGAAATGTTAACGTTTTGCGTGCTTTCAACAAATTTTATGACTCCTTTCTAAACATGATACAAATACACCGCTTCCGTGGTGAAATTGGGATTTAATTTTCTTTTAGCACAACTCAGTTTTCTAACCGTATACACTACATCTCTTCAGTAGACAATATAAGTATTTCGAATAGCTCGGAGTGGAATCTGTCTTTGTTCATCATTGTGATATTTTCTTCTGATGTATACAACTACCACAGCCTTATTTTACGCTCTTCTGTGCCAAACTTTAAAATTTAAGGATAGTTTCTTATGGGGATGTAGTAGCCGTAGTCTAGTGGGTAGTGTGTTGGCTTATTAGACCACGGTTCAAATACCAGGTTAGCGTTTCCAACAAAACGAAAAATGAAAAAAACATTTTTCCGGTGACTTCCTCTCAGCAGATTTCTCGTAAAAACTCTCAGAGAAAAGAAAATTGCCACAAAAAGTTTCTTAAAAATCGACTTTAAAATGTAGGTCCCACCACTCATGTGTAAAATTAACGCACACAACATAAACTAGGTCGTAATCCTGACTGAAGAGTTGTAATGACCACTAATGGTTGCGTATGTAGGTATGTTTTTATGCGGAAGGGGCTTATAATTTCGTATTTATATACCTAAAGTTTTTTAACTTAAATTTAATTTAATTTTTATTGTATCATTAAATTGTAATTGAGGCACGTGCGTTAAATGACACATATTTTCAAAGCCATTCTATTTTTTCCTGAACTGTACTGAATTAGAAAAGGCTTTTCTTTCATGCTTAATATTGTTTTGATTTCTTTCTTTCGCTATTAATTTAAATTAAATATAATCGATTTTTAGTATATAATCCCCTGGATTCTAATGTAGAGCATAGAGTCCTTGTAAATGGCCAGTGAGAGTTTATGTGTACAATATTTTGTTAAATTCAGTACAGATCTGCTCTTTCCAGTTTCATTTTCCATTTGCAGGATGTTCTTTGCCTTCTTCTGTTACACTGTGGCAGAAGTGGTTAAGTGTGAGCTAACAAGTTGCACGTACACAAACAAACAAACTTGCACAAACAGATGTGGCTTAAAAATAATGTCCTTTAAAATGCTTGCAATATCCTTTTTCTACATCGTTTAAAAATACTTTTAATGCATTTATGTCATTAGCTGCAACTTCATACTTTACTTAGATACTTTGCATTCATACTTTACTTACTTAATAGGTCATTAACAACCCGATTAACGGATTTCGGTCTGCCTTAACACATCCTTCTAGGCGCCTCTGCTTCTTGCGCGCCTACGCCATTTGGTCACACCAATCGATGACAGAGCTTCCTAGTTCTGGTCCTTCCAACGCAAACAAGGTCGTCCTCTTCGCCGACTTCTGTAGATACCCACATCAAATACCCGTCTCGCTGGAGCATCCTTCTCAATTCGAACGAGATGGCCGAGAAAGCGCAGCCGCTGGATGTTAATGTGCTGCACAACGTCTATGTCATTGAGGAGCTCATACAGCTCTCTGTTGGATCGGATGCGGAAATCGTCGCCACCTTGCACTGGACCGAATGTTTTACGTAGAACTTTTCGCTCGAATACTCTCAAGGCTGCTACATTTACTTACATAATTGTGCTTAACAACCCGATTAACGGCGCCTCTGCTTCTTTCGCGCCTACGCCAGTTGGTCACAACAACCGATGACAGGGCTTCCTCGATTTGGTCCTTCCAACGCGAACAAGGTCGTCCTCTTCGTCGACTCTTAAAGCGCAGCCGCTGGATAATAAACGCTGCACAAGTTAAACAAAACAAAACTCTCATGAGAAACAGCTATAATGCATCACGTATTGTATATCTGGTTTCAAGACAAGTTTGTTGCTGATTTATTGTCAGTGTATAAAATTAACACACAACATAAGTGGTGTGAGAAACTAGGTCATAATCCTGCCTGAAGGGTTGTAATGACCAATTATGTATGTATGTATCAGTATAAAAAAGGGATAAACAAGTAAAGAAACAGGCAACAACAGCACTGCAAGGACAAACGTAAACAAAATACACAAACAACAATAACGTAAGAGCATTCATCACACTGTTTATCCTGCGATATAAAAAGCAGGCAACGGGATCAGTAAAAATTCAGTCAGTCTTGCGTGAAGACGCGTTCGTGTGAAGAGAATAATTGTGGTTTGAAGATTTCCGTTGTAAAGAGCTAACGAACAATTGTTAGTGTTCACGCAGAAGTGTGTAAAGAAGAATAACAAACAAAGCAAATTGTTGTTGTTTACATCAAGTTGTGAACAGTGATACACGAAATTGTGCGAACAATAAAGAATTTATCTAAAATTAAACACAAATTTATTTTTATTTTTATTTGTAATACACGAACTCATATTTTAAACGTTTTTGAAAGGGTAAAAACGTAACAATATAATGATTTTGAGCATGGTGTACTCTATTTACAGGCTTTGTATGTTAGATGTGTTTTTTTTTCATGAAAGCAGCAAATACATAAGTTCTCTTCTAACAAAATTCATTGAATAAATACGACTGATATAGAAAAAAGTGGTGGTGTTTTTGCAACGAAAACTCGTACTCCTATTGTTATTCTGGACTATATCGTTGTTAAATTATGGAGGAGTGAGTCCTACCAAACCAAAAAAAAAAAAAAGCAATACCAACCAGGATAACATTAAAAGGAACAATAGGAGCAACAGCTGAAAAAAAATATATCACTCTGCTACCTTCAAAATATCAACATCTCAATATAAAACAACACAGTTATGTATGCAACAACAATATTTATAAAAAAAAATTGTTTTTGTTTAATACAATACATGTTCGTATATGATAGTTTATGCAAATGGATACGAGTATAGGAGTGTTTCTCCATGTTGAGTGAGTCTGTTATGGAAACTGCATGGTAGTAAGTATGGTAGTATGTATGTAGGTTTGTTAGGAAATTGTTATCAATATGTGTGTATGAATGTTTAGATTTATCTTTTATTTTCATTTCCTATTGTCTGTTTGCGTATTTATTGACAGAATTTATATTCATTGTTTTTGCTTTTAAAATATTGCATATGTGCGGGACGAATGTAAAAGACACTCTACGACTTATTCTAAAATATTTTTTTAAGGTTCAAAACCATAGCGTATCTGTATCTTATACAAACTTTCTTAGCTTTTGTCAGCCCATCCCGCTAAGATAAGTGATGTCTGGTATATTGTTTTTACTAAAATATTATGACCTCAAACTGACAAAGAGCTTTTCATCGTTTCTATACCTTCACCACAAGTATTCATTGTTTTCTAACACGCCAGTACCGTTCAGGTGTACGTGTAGGGTGATGTGCGTTTATTGGTCTACTTAAGTCTCTCTTACATACATACATACATAATTGGCCATTACAACCCTTCAGTCAGAATTACGGCCTAACTTTTCACACCACTCAGTTGTGTGCGTTAATTTTATACATGAGTGGCGGGACCTGCAGTTTAAAGTCGACTCCGAACGACAGATATTTGAGAAACTTTTCAGTGCAATTTTATTTACTTTCAGAGTTTTTGCAGAAATCTGCTGAGAGGAAGTCGCCGAAGAAATATTTTTTTTTTCATTTTTTCGTTTTGATGTCGAACCTGGGTTACGAACCCGGTCTTTTCGTCTACTAAGCCAACACACCTACCTACTAGATTACGGCGACTTCTAAGTCTCTCTTATAATGTCTTAAAAATACATGGTTTTCCATCAACACGATCGCACCACTGTCATTGTATAATAATAGTCTATGTGATGTTTCCGCCTACTTTCGCAGCATTTAAAAACTTTAGATTTTTTCCGTTTATATTCTGGCTCTTATTGCTTATTTATTCATGTTTTATTCACCAAATCCTGGCCTAGACCATCCTTAGATGTGATCTTGGAAAACCATATAATGGGGCGTCAAGATTTAGTTTGGTTTCTGGTTATTTTATAGAGGAGATCGAATTATTATTTCTCGATGTCTTCAAACTTATATTGAAGCAAGCTTTTGAACAGAGGAACAGAAACTGCGGTTAACAGCCGGTGGTGCATTGTTTTGAATCCAAGGGGAATGAACTATTGGTTAAATCTGAAAGATTTTAATTTAAAGAATGTCAGGGCATACCATACGAAACAAATCTGTAACAAATCTTTCAAAACTTGTTTATTGCAACTTCAAACTTTTTTATTAAGCCTTTTATTTAAGCGAGACTTTCATTAGGCGCTTCTTATCTGTAAATCTAATAATACAAAGAGTGTGTGAGATAACATCAAAATATTTTATTCTTTTGGCAGACCTCTTGATCCAGTAACGTCGCTCAAACTTTAGTTACGTATTCTTTATGATGAATACATCCGAAATGTTCCATGACTATGGCGCACAAAGTAAACTGAGGTACACAGATGCCATGGTTTATGTTGACTTTGATGACCACACACCACCGGCTTAAAAAACTTAACAAGCAAAAGTTTAAGGAGGCAAATCACAATTTCCAAAATTCTTACCCAAATTCTATAATTTTGTTATAGAATTAGGCCTCATATTTGGGCCACGGAGAGAGAATACTTATTCTGATCAAATAATTTTATTATTTGTTCATTTTGTTAAATACTATAATCGTTCACGGTGATTTAGATACAAACAACATTACACCCTTCAGGGTAATATTCAAGTCAAAATTGCTTTGAAAATATACAGACAAATTTTTGTTTACTGCAGAAAGCCGTAGCAGTAGGTAGGGTGTTGGCTTATCAGATGTGAGATCACGGTTCAAACCCCAGATCAGACATCTCCAACAAAACGGAATATGAAAAAATACTTCTTCGGTGAATGCCTCTCAGCAGATTTGTTTTCAAAAACTCTAAGAGTAAATAAAATTGCCTTGAAAAAAGATTCTTTAAACATTTGTGCTTCGGGGTCGACTTAAAACTGTAGGTTCCACCACTCGTGTATAAAGTGAACACACACACCGTGGTTGGTGTGAGAAGCTATGTTGTAATCCTGGATGAAGGGTTGTAATGACCAATTATGTATGTTTGTATTATGTAGAAAGCATTTATACAATCATCTTGTTCTGGTTTTATCAATTGCAGGAGCTTTGTTTGGTTTGAATTGAGGAGCATTTTTTTGATTCTCAACTGAGGATGCAACAATACTTGGAAGATTAGTCACATTTGGGTGGTGAACACCGTTTTTGAAGGCTCAACAAACAGAATATTTTTCTCATCATCGCTTCTAATCATACCAACGAAGTATTTTCAGAAGATTTAACCGTTCAGGCCTTTTAAGATTCTTAGCTACTTCCCTAAATGACTGTCGAAATCCAATTAGTTTCTTAGAATTTCGGCAATTCAACTTTTGGGTGCCTTAAAATAATACAAAAATGCTTATAATGTCTTCGGTATCATTTTTATATTCGTTATATTACATATCTCGCATAAATCGAAAAATGTAACATACAAAAATGAGGCGCATGACTTGACTTCACATTAATCAAGAAAGAATTTTTACCATATGGTCCAACACGATAAGCCGTGTTATTCAAGCCAGCTCTAGGAGATATAATATTTTTCAAACTGTCTGCCTCCAAAAGGCTTTGCTTGATTGAAGTTGCACGTAAATTATCCTTAATTTCTTTAAAATTTTAATCAACGTGGTTTCGTTACATACTCAATGCCATACCCTGCATAGCTTCCACCGTCAAGCAATGAGAATTTAATCATAAAATAAAACAATCGAAATGCTGTAAAAACATAGAGGTATTGTTTAATATTTTATTTATCTGCCTGTTGGTTTTTGCTGCCTGTCTGCTGGATTTTAAATCTTTTATTTTTCCCCCTTTTGTGTGTGTGTGTTGGGAATGCATTAGCGGCTGCTTGAATTCTTAATGGATTTCATTTCTGTTGGGCATAATCAATGATGTATTGATATGAGAAATATATATACGAGTATATTTACAAATATTTTGAAATCGAAAAAATTTAAAATTTAAACATCGACTAGACTAGAGAAGACCCCAAAAAAAACAAGTATACACACAACATCTATTTGTGGACTACAAGGCAGCCTTGGATAGCCCTACAAGGAATTGTGTTTTTATCGACACACCCCATCTTTTTGTCGACTATAAGGTAGCCTTCGATAGCCCCATAAGGGATCGTATTTTTACCGCAATATCTCAACTCAGTATTCCTGCGAAGCTAATGAGGCTATACAGAATGACGTTATGCAACTCTTGCTACTCTCCCTGGAATGTTTCAAGCAAGGCGATGCCATCTCTTCGAATTTGTCATGGATAGTGTTCTGTGGGCAGTATCGCAGTCTAGTATGTAGTGTGTTGGCTTATTAGACGTAAAGCCAGGGTTCGAGCCCCAGGCCAGTCATTAAAACAAAATACAAAAAGTATTTCTTCGGCGACTTCCTCTCAGCAAATTTCTGCCAAAAACTCTGAAAGCAAATAAAAAGTGCCATGAAAAGTTTTTCAAAAATCTGTCGTCCGGAGTCGACTTTTAACTGTAGGTCCCGCCACTAAAATTAACACACACAACATAAGTGGTGTGAGAAACTAGGTCGTAAGCCTGACTGAAGGGTTGTAATAACCTATTATGTATATATGTGTTCTGTGGAAGACTAGAATGCATCGCTATGGCACTATTGCCCACAAAAATGTCCAATTGTTCGCAGACGACATTGACATCATAGAGCGTAACAAGCGAGTTGTTACTGCTACTTTTAGCGCTATCGAACGGGAGTCTATCAAGATGAGTCTGGCAGCATATGAAAGCAAAACGATACATATGTTATCATCAAGTAGGGACATGCGGCGTCTCGGATCCAAGATAACGACTGAAAATTGCTCTTCGATGTTGTCAATCAATTTGTTTTACTTTGCCCCCAGGCTACCAGTAAAAATTATGTCAGTCTGGAGATTCAGCGCAGGATTATTCTTACCAGCAGGTGCTGCTATGGTGTTAATAGGTAATTGATTAGCAGAGACGTCTCTCGTACGACGAAACTAATACTCTAGAATCTGCTTATCCTACCCGTGATTCTCTATGGCTCAGAAGCATGGAATATATTAAGTAAGGATGCAGCAACCTAGAGAGTGTTGAGACAACAATCTTACAAAAGATCTTTGGTCTGGTCCAGTGCGAGTTAGCGATGATTTTCGAATTCGATTCCAGAATGAATATTACGATGTGCTCAACGATATGAGTATTAGCATTAAACGGCTGCGCTGGCTATCATGTAGGTCGGATTGGAGACGATACACCGGCGAGACGAGTATTTGCTTAAGTGCGTGGATTAGCGTAAGTCGGCGTAGAGGATGGCTTTCTTTGCATTGGAAGAATCAAATCGAAGATCATTTGGCGAAGACGCGTAAGAAACAGAGGCACCTAGAAGGATGTCTTAACCGAAATCCGATAAGCGTGTTGTTAATGGCCAATTAGGTAAGTAAATCAATTTTTTTCCAAATATTGTATTTCATTACCTCGTTTTACTGTCTTTTTTCTTTCTTGTTTCCATTCTATGACTAAATTATACTTGCATGATAGATAAGTGAACATTAATAGGAAACTTGATTAAATCCCGTTCCCTTTATAGTATTTTCCTGACTTTGTATGTCAGTTAAATAATACGGATTAAAGTTGATGGCATTTGAAAAAGTTCTTCTTTATGTTTTATAAAACAAAGAAAAAAATGATTTCAAACATTAAGTTGCAATATTGTGTAATGAAAGCAAATTAGTGTCATGGGACATCATTTTCTGCCATTTGATTGATGATTTTGTCTCGTGTACATGTTATGTATTTAAAATGTTTTTTATTTTATTGTTGTTGTTATAAAAGTCATTACTTATGTAGTTGGCTTGTTTTTGTATTGCATAAAAAAGTAATTGTTGTTATTAACACAATAATATCATTTAGAATTTATTTTTTCTTTTTTATATTTTTAGTTTATCTTTTATGAGCTATTAGCTGTGTTTTATGAGTTCATTTTTCTTCAAATTTAAAAAATGTCACAATAAAAATGATTTATAACATGTTGCTTATAATTATCATATCGCAACAGATGAACGTTTTTAGTGTGCAAAACGTTTGCTAAATGCATTTGATATGAACTAAATGTGACAGACAACTAAACAGCGGCAATTGTTGATGAAAACTAAATTTTTTTACAATCGTCAGAGAAGTATAAATAAAGCATCGCCCTTCAAGAACGGATCTTCAAACAGGAGTAGGAGTTTTTGCTCCCAGAATTAAATATCTCGAATCCATAGGGAAACTTGCAGGTATTTTGCATGATAAAACCCATGCCATAGTTAATGCCATAGACTAATTGGTAGTGTGCTGACATATTAGACGTAAATCGAAGGTTTGTAATGACCAATACCAAGTCGAATTTCTATTGCCAAATAACTACTGAATAGCAACAAATAATGTGAATTGTCATTGTATGTTTTATTTGTATAAAGACCAAACTAAAAATCCTCTCTGAGGATACTCACAGAACAAGATTTGGTTTTAATACATGTACGTATGCACTAAGGTGGATGCGAATGTTAAAAAGGGTGAGCCATTTAAAAGTTGAAATTTAAAAATTTATTAAAATAAAAACGGTTTGAAATTTTGCCAAATTTATTTTAATTGTTCTGGTTAAAAATTGAAAATTATTTCATTAATATGGCTGTCGTTGGGGGCCTCACAGTACTGCTGAATTATCTCTGGTTTGTCGGTATAACACTTTTCTTTAAAGGCGCCCCGCAGAAAATAGTTCAACGGTTTCAAATTACAGTTTCGTGGCGGCCAATTGGCATCACCATTCCGGCTAATTAAAAGGCCATCAAACGTTTGACGTAATAAATCGATTGTGGCATGAGATTTGTGGCAAGTTGCAACATCCTGTTAAAGCTAAACATCGTTCACATCAATATTATGAAGAGCGGGTACAAAAAAATCAGTTATCATGGTGCGACAGGTGTCTCCATTGACCATAATGGTTGCGCCGTCCATATTTCAAGTCGCTCCAACAGTACAGTTCTCGTTGGCCCAATAAATCGCAACGTTGTTCAAGCGTAAATCGATTCATTACATTCAGTGGGGATAATACAGTGAATTTTGTGATAGAATAGAATGACATAAGTATTGCCAGATTCAAAATAACCGCCATTTGAGCACTCGGCTCTTATGAGGTTTAATCGAAGATAGTATGGTACTATCAATCAAAGTGTAGATAATCATAGGCAAAGGCTATGATTTAAACATTTTTATACTGGATTTTGACTTCTGCCCTGCAGTATTAAACAAGTCATTAGAAAACCATTAAAACTCTATTCGTGTTGCCAGCAGTAACTTTTACTCTCAACAAAATAGCACAAGCGGGATGGAGGTAGTTGAAATGTCGGAAAAGAAGTTTCCAAAAAAAAAATATGAAAAAACATGTATAAATAAGAAGGTGGATCAAAGTCCCTGGCTTTTTGAATAAATCACTAAATTTTAAATTTGCCATGAAAAGTTTTTCACTAATCCGCCACTCATATATAAAATGAAAACCCGCAGCATAAGTGGTATGAGAAACTAGGTCGTAATCCTGACTAAAGTGTTGTAATGACCAATTATGTATGTACGTTAGTATGTATGTATTATAGTGGCTACCAATTAGCCCGTGTAAAGTATGTACGAAAAATAAATTTTATTTCAGAAATTAAACGAATAAAAAAACAAAAAATTCTTTATTGAAAAATGAATTCTTTTATAAGCCTTCCGCTACTGCCTCTCTAACTGAAATGCCATCACGTTTTGCAAGATTGCCTAAAATTCAATTTATTCCTAGTGCTGCATTTATGCCTTATATCTACGTTAACCTGATCACATTAATAATGCTTCATTGCCGCTGTACGTTACTACTGAACATTTAAGAATTTTTTTTATAATACATACTGTAAACGACAGCAGAATGTGTGCATAAAAATGTGTTCTTTTAATGCAAATGAACTCTAAACTCATCGATAAATCAATAAAAGACTTTGCAAATTACATTTCTTTTATTCGAAATAGTTTATTTCATTTAGTAGATTGAAATTGTGCAGGACTTTTGGGCAATCTAGAGAACATCATAACTGTTATTGAAAAATTTAGGAGCAATAAACTTTAATATTCAAAATTTATTTAAAAGTGAAAATTAATTTTAAATACATTGAAAATTATGCAACATTATCTTCAGGTATTCAAATCACCATATCAAAATATCAGGTTTTGTGATTTTGGTTCTTATAGTAGAATACTTTATGTCGCTGTAGTCCAGTATGTAATGTGTTAGCTTATTGGACATGAGGCCACGATTCTAATCCCACATCAGATTTTTAAACAAAACGAAATATGAAAAATTATTTCTTAAAAAATCTGTCGTTCAGAGTCAACTTTAAGCCGTAGGTTCTGCCAGTTATGGATAAAATTATAACTTACAAAATAAGTGGTGTGAGAAGTTAGGTCGTAATCCTAACTGCAAACGCTTCACATTTGTTGTCTTGCGTTTATCCTTTAGCTTTGATCTCAAAATCACGGTTTTTGAAAGGCATAAACCCCTCCTTACTCTATGTTTTTGATTGACTGTGCTCATCGCATAATTTCACAAGCAAACGATGTCTCGCATTTATAGTTTTCTTATCAGAAACGCGTCTCAACAAAACTTTTCGCAAATAATGTTTGTGTTTTAGCTTACTTGAAAAAATTTTTCAATGGTGAAAAAAATAATTTGCACAATACAACCAAACAATGTAGACTGAATTTGACAGCCCAAGAATTAGTCTTTAATGCAACGTATGTATACACCATTGATATTAAGCAACGCATAAGTATGTGGTGGCATCAAACGTAAATGATATTTTTTTAAGTTGTACCACCCACCAATAGATTAATTTGGTTGTTTTCTTAAATTAAAACATTTACTTTTTGGGTAACATTTGTAAGGAATGTTAATTTTTTTATTTAAAAATTCTCCGCATTGAGGAAACCCAATTTTATTTTTTGGATTTCACTAACAACAACAGTACTCCTTTCTCTTTTCTTTTTAATGACTTCTTGCAGGTATTGAAATGGGTACACGTTTACGCCATTATAAATTCCTAAGATTTCTGAAGAAAGTCTCTTGGAAAATTGTTTCTCATTTTTCTGTCAACCAATTTTAAGTGTCAAACAATAAGACAACGGTTATGGAAACTCTGAAAATTTCACCAAAAGGCACTTCAACAACATTTTGCTAGAGGATGTAAGTTTTTTATTTTAAAAACTTAGCACAACACACCATTACACTTTAAACCAGAAAAAGGAAATTGAAGACAAGCGCTAAATAAATGCAAAATTCAAAGAAGAATCTCGTTGGAATTGAATCGTATAATGATTTTCTCTCTTTTTGCTTTTTTGTTTTACAGACTACTCCCTTTATTTTTCCTGTTTCGTTGAAGTAGCTTCCAGAAGTAAAATTTGACTTTGATGGCACAATTGCCAGGTTTTGGGTAATGGGTTTTTCGCTCAACACTTCGTGTATTTAAATTTAAGTAAAACTACGTATATGTGCGCTTTCATGGAATTTTTTTATTCGTTTGAAAACTCATTGCCACCCAGCGTTACCGGTGGAAATTTTTAAGAAGTCGCACAAAAAGGGCATTTTTGAAAAAAAAGTCGCACATAAAGGGTATTTTGGCAGTAAAAAGGGTCAACATTTTTAAAAGAAAAGAAAATGAACTAATACAGATAAAAAAATAAAGTTTTATTGGATTTTGTAATGTACATTAACAAACATATAATAATTTTATTTTTTAATAATTTTTCCAATTTTTTATAATAGGAACAAATTTTTAGCCAAAAATTAATAAGCCTAAACAAAAATTTTAATTTTCTTAAAATTATTTGTTCTGTTTTATTTCTGGCTTTAAAATGTAATTTCATTCAAATTTATGAACGTTAGAGCATTTACATTTCAAATATAAAAAATGCATTTTTAAATTTATAAAAATTCCTTTAAATAAAACTTTTTTTGCTAACCCACTATATAATAATACAAAACTATTATTATAACTAAATAACAATTCATTAAAACATTTCATTAAACAATTCATTAAAAATAAATAAAAAATTATACAAAATTGCGTATTGTGTAACAAATTAAAAAAAAAATAACAAAAAATATAATATATATTTTAAAATAAAAAAAAAAAAAAAACAATTCAAAATTATACAAAATTACTAATTTTGTAATACATTAAAGGATATGAAGTTAATAAGGTACTTACTTACTTACTTAATTGGCCATAACAACCCGTTTATCGGATTTCGGCCTGCCGCAACACAACCTTCCAGGCGCCTCTGCATCGTGCGCGCCTACGCCAGTTGGTCACACCAATCGATGACAGGGCTTCCTCGATTTGGTCCTTCCAACGGATGCAAGGTCGTCCTCTTCGCCGACTTCCGCAGATTCCCGCATCAAATACCCGTCTCGCCGGCGCATCCTCCTCCATTCGAACGACATGGCCGAGCCAGCGCAGCCGCTGGATAATAATACGCTGTACAACGTCCATGTCGTTGAGAAGCTCATACAGCTCACTGTTGGATCGGATACGAAAATCATCGCCAACTCACACTGGACCGAAGATCTTGCGCACTACTTTCCTCTCGAACACTCTCAAGGCCGCTGCATCTGTACTTAATAGTGTGAAGATCTGGTCGATGGTGGACTTTCCAGGTCTGAAGCCGCACTGATAAGGTCCAATCAGTGTTTTGACGACTGGCTTCAGTCGTTCACACAATACGCCTGTAAGAACCTTATATGCGATAGGGAGAAGGCTTATACCCCTATAGTTCGCGCATATAGTAGGGTCTCCCTTTTTCAGGACAGGACAGAGGACACAGAGGTTCCAATCGTTGGGCATACTTTCCTCTAGCCATATTTTGTAAATAAGCTGGTGCATGCGCCCTACCAACTCATTACATCCGGTCTTAAACAATTCAGCGGGGAGGCCATCAGGACCTGCCGCTTTATTGTTTTTAAGGCGCGTAATCGCGACTTTGACCTCTTCATGGCTAGGCGGCGGAAACTCCACGCCGTCATCATCGATAGGGTTCGGAACATCATCTCTAAAGGCGGTATTGGTGTCGTCATCGCCTTGTAGCAGAGTAGAGAAGTGTTTCCTCCATAACCTCAGTACTCCCTGCGGATCTGTTACTAAGTTTCCATTTTCGTCCTTGCAGGAAGACGCTCCGGGTTTATAATCATCGGTTAGACGCTTAACCTTTTGATAGAATTTTCGAGCGTCATTCCTACATCTATACATCTCGACTTCCTCACGCTCACGCCTTTCCTGCTCCCTCTTCTTGCGTCTGAAAAGGCGTCTCTCATCCCTTCTCTCCTCTCTATAGTTCTCGACAATGGCTCGCGTAGCGGCTGACTGCATCGTTTTCTTGTATGCGGCGTTTTTCGCTGCAGTTGCCTCGCGACACTCCTCATCGTACCATTGATTTCGTTGGGGTGGGCGTTCGAAACCAAGGACTGTTTCCGCAGTAGTGCGCAAGGAGTGGGAGATGTTGGCCCACAGTCCGCCAATGTCGTTGAGATTAGATGGGGAACGACGTAGCTTATCCGAGAGTTGAGCGGAGAACGCCTCAGCTGTTCTTTGTGATCGCAGCTTCTTAACGTCCAGCTTTCGCAATGCACTAGAGTGCGCAGACCTCGAAGCGCTAATGCGCAATCGAAACTTCGCTGCGACAAGGTAGTGGTCCGAGTCGATGTTTGGACCTCTGAATGTGCGCAGATCTAGTACACTGGATACGTGCCTTCCGTCTATCACAATATGATCGATCTGGTTAGATGTTGAGCGATCAGGGGACATCCATATGGCCTTGTGAATGTCGAGATGTTGAAACTTAGTGCTACATACTACCATGTTACCCGCCGCGGCGAAATCGATCAGCCTCATACCATTGGAGGTAGTGTTTTCGTGGAGGCTGAACTGTCCGACAATGGGGCCAAAGATACCTTCCCGCCCGACCTTTGCATTAAAATCCCCGAGGACGATTTTGGCGTCATGGGCCGGGCACTTATCGTATACGTCCTCGAGTTTAGCATAGAAGGCATCCTTAACCACATCGTCCTTTTCTTCCGTCGGGGCATGAACACATATTAGGCTGATGTTGTAAAATTTTGCCTTGATGCGGATTGTGGCTATTCTTCCATTCACAGGTGTGAACCCAGAGACAAGGTGACGAAGACTCTTATTAACCACAAATCCGCATCGAAATTCGTGCTTGTTTTCATGGCAGCTGTAGTATACATCGCAAGATGCAAGCCTTTTGCATCCTTGTCCTGTCCATCGCATTTCCTGAATGGCAGTCATGTCAGTCCTATATTTAATGAGGGCATCCGCCAGCTGGGCGGAAGCGCCTACCCTGTAAAGGGTGCGGACGTTCCATGTGCCAACACGTAAATCATAGTCCTTTATACGTTTGCCGTGGTCGTCAACTTTAGAAGGGATCTTTTCATAGGATTCTGTCTTGGTTTTCATTAGATATTTGTTTTTACGTGGTGGGTTCCAAGCCCTACGCACAACCCAAATTTAACGTCCAGGGGATTGGACATTCGCTGCACGCATTAGTTAACATCTAGCGGGTGCTAGAATGCCATCCAGGAGGGGCCACGAGGTGGCTGCGTGTCAACTTGAATACAGCAAGACAAGGATCGTCCTGGTGATCGCCACGTTGACCACAATCAGAAACTTTACCTTGTTTGCATGCATCCCTCCTAATAAAGTATATACTTTTGAAATAATTACGCTAAGGTACGACAAGACTTACAGTACATAGTATTTGGAAAATTATTGTATTAAACAAACTGAGATCAAAAAGTTAAACATAAATACTAATTTTGTTACAACGGTTCATTTTAGAAGTAAATAGAAACATTTTGTAATAAGTTAAATATGATATATAGTTTTACGTTTTATATTATGTTATTTATTTATAAGTCATAATATATCACAATTTTATGAAAAAATATATCATAAAGGAAGGCACATTTTTTATAACTTTATTGTTCAGGTATGGAAAATAAAAATTCTGAAATTTAGATTTTTTTCAAAACAAAACAACAAAAATAATCAAATTACACAAACTAGTTTATAGATTATTCAATAGACTAATCGATGGAATAGTTTATATGTTATTTAATACACCAGTCCATATACTAGTAGTAGTCTATAAAATGGTCGATCGAATAAACCAATAAACTAATACAGTTGATTAATTCATGGTCTATTTAAAAAACTAGTTCAAATGCTATTTAAAAGACCACAAAAGTCAATAGACTGGTCAATATATTATATCATATACTAGTATAATATATTTACTACTCTATAGACTACTATATTGTAAACTGGTCTATTAAATAGCCTTTGAACTAGTTTTTCAAATAGTCTATGAACTAGTCTACTAGTCTTTGAACTGGCGTATTAAATAACCTATAAATCTACTCTATATTGACTAATCCATTAACAAGTCTATAAACTAGTCTGTGTAATTTATTCGCAGTTCTATGAAATACTTAGAAATTAGGATGCAGCGATATTTCTCAACGTCAAAAAGGACTATATTACTTAATTTTCCATACTAGTTTTGGTTGATATATTTTACAAAATGAGTTTTAACATATATTTCACAGTTATATTAGTATATTTACATTCGATTAAATTATTTTTTAATAAATTGCTTCTGTACTTTTTATAAGTTCATCGTCAGGCACCCAATTTTCAAAAAAAAAAAAAATGTAAATAAAAGAAAACATACGTTTTCTAAAAAAGGGGAAAAAAGGGTCAAAAATCTTGAAAAGTGTCAGATTTAGTTCATTTTAGTAAGGGGGCACAAAAAGTGGCGGGGTCGCTGAAAAAGTGTCAAATTGCGACTTTAGTCGCTCAACGGTAACGCTGTTGCCACCATTATGGAATATAACATCGTTAAAATGTCCACCATAGCTTCCCTAGGTGGAGGGCATTCGAAAGAGCGATGCAAGGGTTATATTAGCTTTGAGAACCTCCTTTATTTGTGGTTTATTCTTATAACTCTCCAACTTAAGAAAGCGCTTAAAGAAAAGGTCTAGCGATGTCAAAGAGGCATGACCTCATTTGCTACTTCACTTAACCACGACGTGCTAGTGCAGTTAACCACGCCCTCAACTCGCTCGTGCAGTATACCCATGCAGCATGTGGCTGTGTAGCATACATATATAAAACATATGTGGAACCACAAATCGTTGGTGTCCAGATCAGTGATGGCTTGCCAACGCCTTTCTTAAAAAATTTGGCCCGATGACGCCGCCAGCCAAACTGTGACTTCCTTGAATCCAGAATGTGAATATTCTTGGGTTTCATATCGATCGATATCGTTCAATCTCATACGCATTCATCCGGAAATTCACATTAATGATGAAGATTTTCCGATGAAAATTAGGCTCATTTGCTAACTGCTGCAGAGCCTATTCAGTGAATACCTGTTGTTGTCTATAGTCATTCAAGGTGATTTGGCGAAATGGACAGAATAAATGACAATCAATTTGACAAATGCAACATACACAAGATGGCCGTTATCAATGGTCAATGTTCGTAAGTCCGTGTTGGAAGATCCGATACCAATTAGTTTGGAAATGAATTACAACTTGATAAAAGAAGAACGAAAGTAAATACAATTTTTTATGCAGCTGTATTCATACATACATACATACGTAATTGGCAATTATAACCCTTCAGTCAGTATTACGGCCTAGCTTCTCAACACCACTCATGTTGTGTGTGTTAATTTTTTTCTATGTCTGACCTGGGGTTTGAACCGTGGCCTTACGTCTAATAAGCCAACACACTACCTACTAAACTACGGCGACTTCTGCATTCATTAACATGTTAAATGTTTTCTTTTTCATATTTTGATAGGATGAACAGTAGAGGAGCGTGCTTGTAAAATGTCTAACCTTTAACTACAATATGTCAACATAAATGTCAGCGGACAGTAGGGTTTTCTTTTTTTGCTCAAACTTTTCTTTTATTAAAAAAGGTTTTAGCCAAATAGGGTTAGTTTGTGTACTTTTCTGTCTTTTATAGCCTTTGTATTCACGAGCAACATATTTCAATGAAGTCCTCAAAAAGCCACTCGATACCGAAATTGGTTTTACTCTTCTTTCTTTGTTGACTCAGTTGTTAGCTGTCAACAATGTATTTCCACTAAAAATGTTTTTTTTTGTTTTTGTTAGTTTGAATTTTATTGCACTTTTCGTTGAGCAAAATGAATGTAAAATTGATTTTAACAGTTGGTCGCATAGGTTTGCAATATTTGGTTTGATGTTGCAACTAAATTTTTTTTTTTTTTTTAAATAAAAAAGAAATAAAAATTTGATTAAAAAAAAAGAAAAAAATGTGTTATAAAATTGCGAAACAAGTAATATTTAAAAATTAAGAATTTTCAAGAATTTTTTTTGCTAAAATAATTGTTCAATCCTTATCCTAAGAGTTGCTGCAGGCTAACAATCATGCAAGTCTGAATACAACGTTGACCTAAATAGAATATTTATGGTATGAAATTAACCAATCATATACCCTGTACCCTGTTGGAAGACTCGATACAAAAAATACTTTTAGAGGGCCATTTATAAGTTTTAATTTAAAAATTTGTTAATTTAATTGACAAATTAATTTTTTTGTTGTGAAGATGTGGAAGATACAGACTCATATCTGCCAGATAAATAAACCATAAAATCGTCAAAAACTAGAAAAAAATCGTCAAAATCGCCAAAGACGTTCATGGAAATCGTAAAGAAAATCGTCAGAAAATATAAATACATAAATTAATTAGCTTGATAATCTCTCTGCATTAGCTGCAGATTGTTATTATACTAATATTTTTCAATAAAATTATCCAAGGCTCGAAAAAAAAGCTACCATCTCTCATTTCCATTTCTGATTTTTTTTTCCAAAAATGGAGTTTTATATCATTTTCAGGAATAAATTCTTTAAGGTTTAAACGGTCTATCCCAGTGTTGTTTATTGACACATAAGCGCAGCTATAATATTGCATCATCTAAACCTATGGGTGGTGTAAATATTAGGGAGTTAGAAGATCTTGGCGGTATGCGCATGAAAACTCTATGTGATGTTGGCTACAACCGACTCAATTTTTAGTACCTTGGCTTCTTAAGACAGTGCAAGAAATATTTCACTTCATTTGATCTTCTTACTATTTACACCATTTACATCCTAAAGAGAATGTAATACAATTCTGATGTATATGCCGATGCCTCAACTTCTATTTTGAGACTTCTCGACCGCGTACAGGAGAGGGTGAAGTTTTTCGTCAATGACGTTAGGGTATCAAACTCTATGGATTCATAAGAGCATTGTTGTAATGTGGCTTGTGTTTCATTGTTCTATCGCTATTACAACGGATTGTGCTTGAGCGAAATATTAGAACTTGTTCTCGAGAATCATGTTTTCCTATGTAACGCTTGTCTTTCTCGGCGAGCACTTACGTATATGGTCGCAGCTATGAGCAGTGGCACACTGCAATATAGATAAAGTTCGTTCTTTAGTCGAACTATTCGTATGTGCAACTCCCTTCGTCCAGAGGTTTTAAGTTTTGGGCTTTTAAGGGATGAAAAAGACATCAGATGCAGATCAATCACCACTGGTGTTCGCAAATAACTTAAAAATGTATTACTTTACTCCTCGTTATAACTAACCAAAATTTGCAAAAGTAAGGAGGCTTTTATTTTACAAAGTAAAGAAAATTATGTGAATTTTCAATATCTAAAAATCGTCAAAATAAGGGTATAAATCGTCATGTAGTCAATATGATATTTTTGAAGCTCAAAATCATCAAAATGACGATAAATCGTCACATCTGGCAGCTATGTACAGACTATGAAGATAGACGCCATGATATAGTACCTACTAGAATATAGCCTAGAATTGTGGTTTTTTGTATATGCCTTTTAGGTTAGGATATCTCGAATAATTCAACATTTTTAAAAATCCATCAGAATTGTCATATGGCTTAATTCCAAGTTAATTCCAAATCAGAGGTCAGCAATGAGTATTCAAAACGACGAGTAGATTCGAATCATACTTATAATTTCTGATACTTATACGCATTCATACTTATTTTAATGTCATACTCATACTACTTTGAAATACTCATGGTACTCATACTTAACAATACGCATGATGTTATTGCTTTCGACTCTCCATGACTCATCGTATACACGAATCACAAAATAAGTATGATTCGCGTACGAATACTACAATGCTCACAAGAAGGTTGTGTGTTTGCTCTGCTTGCTGTATTTGTCTTTTTTGTTTATGTGTCTTTCTTCTTTGTTTGTAAATGCAACAACAACTACGACTGTAAATTTTGACGAATGATTCGAATCACTCGAATTATTTATAAGTATTATAAGTATTTTTCTAAATTTATATTTCTGAATGAGTAGGCGTATGAATCAAACATATTTCGAATGTTATGGATTTGATGTCAACGTTGTACTCATACTCATTGCAACCTGTACTTATAAATCAATGCTGTACTGAGTACGAAAGAATCAGAGTAGTTAAATTTCAATACTGTTGACTCACTTATATTCAAAATTGCATGAGTAATCATGAGTACCGAAAAAGCGAATCATTGCTGATCTCTGTTCCAAATTAATGGTGTATACTAGAGTTGGGTTCTTTAGCTCTTTTGAGTGTTCGCTCTTTCTAGTTCAGCTCTCTGTAATGAACTAGTTCGTTCTTTTAGTTCAATAGTTCAGTACTTTTAAACAACTCCGCTCTCTTTCTCAATTTTATTTATATTTAAAATGATGTAAACAATACATATATACATTTAAAGGAATTAATGCATTCCGTGTATTTATATCAACTTATTGAATAAAATAAAAACAGTATATAGTATAGAATTTAACACATTTTCATTTTTATTAATTCATTTATGTGCTTGAAGCGCTTTTTAATCAAAATTACTTAACTAACTAATAATAACAACAAAACTTATCTAAATATATACATATATTTAAAAGGAAAAAAATAAATTGAAAAATAAAAAATGCAGCTTTTGAAAATCTTAATTTAATTATAGGGACATAAAAAACAAAAATAAAATAAATACAAAAAATAGAAACTAATAGTAATTCAGTCTATTGCAATCACATTTATTAATTTAATTTAAAAAAAAACATTTATAATATGTTTATATAATAATATAATATACCTTGTATTTACATTTTTGATATAAAGTTAATAGTAACTTGGCTCACATGTTATTGTGTAAAAACACAAGACTGGAAACTTTATTTGGTTTGATGAGGGTCCTTCTTTCGTTTATTATTTGTCCTGTTGCTGAAAAAATACGCTCACATGGTACAGATGTGGCTACTATGCAAAGGCGTTTTAAAGCATACATGTACACCCTTGGATACAAATGCCTGCGTTCATTCCACCACGCAAGAGAGTCTTTCCTTCTTTCCAGGTACTCCTCGTTTAGGTACTTATCGAATTCTCTAATTCCAGCAGCTATGTTATTGTCAGATTTTGTAAGTCGACTGAAGTTCATGTCGAATTTTTTCCAAATATTTTTTTGTGGAACTTCAGCAATACTTCCTTCCGTATCAGGTGTTTCAGTATTTGGTAGTCTAATTTGGCCGATTCTGTTGCGCAATAATTTCACAGCGTTTTCATAGGAGCTGTCATTTTTAAAACCTAATTTTTTAAATCTGGGATCTAGGATTGTGCTCTCTGCATATAAACTACTTCGTTCTAGTTCACTAAAACGATTAGTAATTTCTCTTTTCATTACGGAAATCAGTACTTTTATTTGACTTTTAGTTGCGTTAAAATCAGAAATTACACTTTCTAATAGATTACACAAAACTAAAACTTTTGATAGGGTTACATTTTTTCAGCTGAAATATCTTTCGTAACCTCATAAAATGGCTCGAGAACTGGTATTAGTTCGTCTAAAATCTCCCAATCTTGAAGTGCCAAAGATAAATCGGGTTTTGTGAGCGACAGGGTTGAAATTACAGCATCTTTTACGGCAACAATCCTGTTAAGCATGTCGTACGTAGAGTTCCATCGTGTTGGAACATCCTGCTTTAATTTTAGCTCTGGGAGTTTCATTTGCCTTTGAGATTCTCTTAGCTTTTTCATACCTTGTGTGCTTTTATTGAAAAATTCTACTATTTTTTTCACTTTAGAAACAGTATCACTCACCTCCGCAAGTGCTAATTGCACGATCAGGTTTAATGAATGGGCAAAACAGTTAATTCCACTCCAATTTCCCATACGTATCGCTGCAGTAATATTTGCCGCATTATCGCTCACAATTGCCGTAATTTTATTTTCAATACCAAACTCTTGCACCTGTTTTTTTATAAAATTTTTTAGGTTTTCGGCAGTATGTCTGTCATCATATTTGTCGTATGCAATTAAATGTGATTTTAGTTGCATATCTTCGCTAATATAATGAGCAGTTATAGCCAAGTAGCTATCATTTGTTTTCGAAGTCCATCCATCGGTAGTTAAACAGACTGCTGTAGCAGATAATAGTTGAGATTTTACTTGGCTTAAGATATCTCCATAAACCGCTTCCATAATATTATTTGATATAGTTTTTCTTGTAGGAAGCGTGTATCCCGGACAATTTGAGACAAGTTCTATTAGCCGTCTGAATTCCGGTTCTTCTACAATTCGTAGAGCGTGGTGTCGATTAATAATTAAATATTTACAAATTTTTAAAATTTTCATTGCAGAAATTAATATATTCCAAATTTTTCCTTTTTTAATACAAAATAAATGATTATTTACATTTATTTATTTATTTACATTTGTTTTTGTTTTTATCAGCTGTTTTCAGGTTTTCAGAGCTGGTAGCTCTGATTTAGTACATTTAGTACATCAAAACAAGGTTGTATTTCATAAAACCAACTTAAAACCAATTCAAACAAGGTTTTATTTTGGTTTTAACACAATAATTTTGTATGGTAAAATCAGGTTTTATTTTTGGTTTTAACGTTAAAACCAACTTTTGCGTTAAAACCACTCGGTGTGAAAACACTATTACATACATATTAAATATGAGCATAATGTGAATAAATATAATGGGTTGGTGATTTAATAGTATATATTTAAAAATGCAATGACACAAAAACAGTTTGAAATTTTGTCAAATTTATATTTTTGTTGTGAGTTACAAATGTTCCGGTTAGAAATGGAATATTATTTCATTCATATGGCTGCCGCGGCTGGCCTCTATCGATTGCAACAATTTTCATGAACTTTAACGAGTGTATGGGTTCGTATCAAATCCTTCAAATGCCCAGTTGTTCCTGGCTTGTAGGCATAACACTTTTCTTTAACGACGCCCCACAGAAAATAGGCCAACAGTGTTAAAACGCAGCTTCTTGGCGGCCAATTGGCATCACAATTTTGGGCTTCCTAAATGACCACCAAACGTTTGACGCCATAAAAGTTGCACCATTTTGTTAAAAGCAAACATCGTTCATACCAATAGCATGAAGAGCAGCTACAAAAAATCGATTATCATATTGCGATTGGTGTCTCCATTGACTGTAATAGTTGGGCCGTTCTCATTTTCAAAGTAAAGGGGGCCAATAATGCCTCCGCTCCAAAAGCGCCACCAAAGAGTAACTTGTAATGGGTGCATTGGCTTGTAAAGGACCACGTGTGAATTTTCTAAGCCCCAAATATGACAATTTTGCTTATTCACGTACCCGCCAAGATGAAAATGAGTTTCATCCGAAAAGATGATTTTTTTTTTTAACAAACATCTTCATTCAGTTTCTCGTTGGCGCAATAAATCCCAACGTTGCTCATGCATAAATCGCTTCACTATATTTAATGGAGATAATATACTGATAGAAAAGAATGCCATAAGTATTACCAGATTCGAACTACCCGTTGGTTCAAACTTAAACCGATAGATGACTCACCCGATAATATACAGTGGTGGCCACGAATTTAAGACACGACATTTCACTTATTTATTTGCGATAATTTTTGCATCTTATCAAAAAATTTTAGGTCCATGATATTTTTCTTCACTTTCACTTTACATGCAGGAGAATATATTAAGTCTTGTTAAGGAGGAAGCTCTTATCCACTCGATTGGTACGATTACGACAAATGTTTCAATGTTTCAGGCAGCACCCTTTTCTATTCAGGAAGGATGTAGTTGACTACGCATTTTCATTGTCACCCTTTTGACATTCAAAAGCCCCTAAATGGCGCTCAAACTATCGTTTCACTATATCGTCCTAGTAGTCCTCGTAGTCTAGTATGTCGTATGTCAACTTATTAGGCGTGAGGCGGAGGCTTAAACTCCAGCTTGGACATCTCGAACAAAACGAAAATGTAAAAATATTGCTTCGGCAATTGCCTCTCAGCGTATTTCTGAAAACTACTCTGAATGTAAATGAAATTGCCATGAAAAGTCTTTCAAAAAATCTGTCGTTCGGAATGGCCTTAAAAGTGTGAATTCCTACACTTATGGATCAAATTAACACACACAACATAACTGGTGTGGGAAGCTAGGTTGTAATCCTGATTGAAAGGTTGAAATGACCATTTATGTATGTATGTACTATGTAGGAGGTTTCAAATTTCCTCGAAATAATCTAATCAGAAAGCCGTCTAGACACCATAGTTGTGTAAGCCTGTGACTTCTCTTAATTAAGACTACAAATCAATGGAGTTTATACTAAATTCAATGTATTGGACGAATACAATTTCATAGGGAAGCACAACAAATGGCTCTCTATCGTTCTAGACCCTGCTACTATGAATAATAAAAACCAATTATTAAAAGAATTTCTGTTTCAAAATTTAATATATTTATCTATAATAAAAGGAAAAGAGAAAATATTATAACTAACCACCCACAATATGACAAAAAATATTTTAATTAAATTTTCATAAAAATATTTGTTTTTTGAAATAAATTACAGGTCATTAAAGCGACATAAGCGCTTTATAAAATAACAAATTTAAAATGAATATTGGAAATATTATTTGATTGAACAACTAAAAAATATTAAAACGAAAACGGAAGTATAGAGGCTATGAATTCAAATGCATTGAACTCTTTTGTGTAAACTCTTAATTTAGTTTTTTTAATTTTAAAATTTTTAATAATAACACTATAGAAATATGATTTTAAAAAATATATAAAACTTTTATACAAAACATTTTATTTATTATTGAATTTATAAAAGGAAATAGAAAAATGAAATTAAATTAATTTCTGTATGCAAACAAACAAGCCGCTAGACAAACAATAAAACATTTTTTTGTTGCCGTTTCAGTTACATTCACTCTTAATATTTTTATTTCGAAAAACATTAACAAAAAACCAAAATGAAAACAATAAAATAAATAGAAACTCGCTAACTGAACAAAAAAAATTGCTACACAGCAATAGACTTGACATAATAAAATCGCGCACCACAAAATCACAAATGGAAAGTTGGTGTGAGATTTCAGAATGCAAAAAGCAGTCATCTAGAACCACTATTCACAGCAAATGAAAAAAAATAAGTAAAAACAAATCCTTTAAGTTCACAGAAGTAAAATTACATTTACTTCGTTAGGATTTTTACATCCAAGCAATTTACAGAGGCGAACAAAATAACATCACACATTATATACATATATACATACGTACATACATAATTGGTCATTACAACCCTTCAGTCAGAATTACGAAATCGATTCCGAACAACATATTCTTGAGAATCTTTTCGTGTCAATTATATTTGATCTCAGAGTTTTTGCCAGAAGATTACTGAGGGAAAGTCGCCGAAAGAAATATCTTTTCACGTTTCGTTTTATTCGTGATGTCTTAGCTGGAATTTGAACAACGGCCTCTTGTCTAATAATCTAACACTTTACCTACTAGTCAATGGCGACTTTTTATGAATTTTACAAATTGGTTCAGTTACCAAATATAAATTCTGTTTATATGAATTCCTTCAATTAAATTGTTATTTAATACATACAATCTTAATAGAGCGCGTACTTCTGTCGACTTAAAAAATAGACATTTTAGAACTATTCTTCTACTTTCTGTATAGAATTTTCAACAAGCAATAACCAAGAACATAAATTCGTATTTTTTGCACAAACATTCTTGCAGCAAAAGACATGAGGACTATCAATCCAAAGAGAAGATAAAAAAGTTTTCTTGTTTAACATTTCAATAACTTAATAAACATCCTTACACTCAATACAGAATATTGGCATTGCTTTCAGGGATATATCTGTTAAAGCAAACCACAATACATTGACAGCATATGCATAAAAGCAATGGTTATGTTTAAACCACTTCTGAAACTGAAAACTTAAGTTATTTAAGAAATTGTGTTCTTTTTAAAGAAAACCAGAATAAATTTTTTTTAACTTTTTTCTTTGATGGTCACAACAGAGGTTTACGAAGAACTTAGGCAAAGTTATGACACAGTTTCATAAGAGTATTTAGAAAGTTTATGTAAAAGTATCATGGTTGACAGGATAATTTTTTTGGGGTGTCTTTTTTTATTTCTTACCAATTACTTGTATGAGAGTGTATTCTATATTCCAAAGTTTTATGTTTTCGTAACACAAAAACAAGTTTTTATATTTACCAAGTCAAGTAAAAGAAGCCTTTATGCATTAAAACAAAAGAATGGCAGCAAGAGTACTACCACAAATCTGTCAAAATTTGAAAACACATGTTTTTTGATCTTAAGAAATGTTTTTATCCTAACAACTCAGGATTTTTATTATTCATTTACAGTTTCCATACATTGTACATACGCTGGTCCGAAAGAAATCAACATTAGAAATTCTCTTTCAAGTATTCCCAGGGCTGCAGCATCTAAGCAAAAAGCATGAGTTCCATTGCACGAGAGAGTTTCAGCTACTTATGTGCCTATTGAGACCATAGTAATTCAGCCCAGGGACAGGCTGACGTTTTCTCTGGTAACGCCAGAGCGAAGGTAAAAAAATTCCTTGAATACAATACATCGTTTTCACTCCTATCACTGCCAGACTGATCTTGACGGACTTCCGTTCTACGACACTATAGACAATGATAACATATTTCTTAGTAGGCTCGATAACATCGATATTGTCTGCGCAAATTTTCGTAAAAAGTAGTTCCATTACGATGAACTTCTATCTTTTTCGTAACATTCTGCATGTTGATGTTGAACAGATCGCATAATAAGGCATGATTTGTGAAACCTAGCACGGTTATGAAGATTGCGTGAAGTTATTTCTTTCCTCTAAGGAGCTGCAGGCGTTGCTCATTATGATACATAGACATTGAGCCAAAATCGCTATTCTTTATCAGGTTATCGAATGCTGTTTAAGGTCGACAAAAATTTCTGGTATTCCAACTTTATCGGGATAGAGAACACTGAAGTTTCATGCACTTTGCAAACATTATTTGGATTCAGTACAACATATTTTCTAATTCGGTAATTGAAGTCGTAATCGTCTAGTAAAGTGTTGTAACCAAGTTGGAGTTATCATCGTTATTGGACAATGCTGTGGGCTTGAAATATTCGGTCAAATGCGTTAATTGTCTTGAAAAACTTTCGATAATCATTACTACCCCTGTGCAATTCTACTCTCAGTCTCACCACAGTGCAGTCGGTAAAATGGGTTTGCTTATCAGACAAGAGTTCGTGGTTAAGCCGAACAAATTGAAATTTGAAAAATATTTCTTTCCGCGGCTCATACCATAAAAATATGTCGTTCAGAGTCAACATTAAATTGGAGGTCCAACCACATATGGGCAAAATTAACAAGCACAATATGATTGGTGTAAGACTCTAGGTTCCAATCCTGACTAAAGGGTTGAATTGATGAATTACAGTAAGACTCGCTTTACGCTGCTCCGCTTAACGCTGTTTCAGAATTACGCGGTAGTATTGGGATTCCCCTAATCGCACACTGTATTGATACTTGTTGTATATGTATGCAAATGAATCGGTCATGCACCAACCAAAAGCGGCGCACTATATAACGACGGTGTATAATATGTATCTTTTTCAACGCTTTTTTGTTAGTCTGTCCAGAATAAAGATTCCAACTGTATTTTCCGAAGTCACAAGTCGCAGTACGAATGCATCTTTCCTGCGTCACAGTTGATTTATTAGTCGCCTCGTTTAACGCTGTTTCGTTTTGCGCTGGAACTTATTGGAACGTATCCCACTCGTTAAGCGGGGTCTTACTGTTAGTGAGTTATAGCATAGGAATGCAGATACTCTGCTCCAAGTTGTGGCAAATCGATAAGTGGAGTGAAGCCGATTACAAAGTGGTAAAGTTTCTTGCTGATTGAAAAACCGCACACGATTTCGTACCATTCTCATGACATCTGTAGAGGATGTCGCTGAATCATTATTTTTGCACACTTATCAACACCATTTATTCATCATATATTTGGAAGTGCAAATATTTTCGGTTTATATGAACAAAATGAAGACCCCCTCACTAGTTGACCAATATCCGGTTTAAATGATCATAAGTAAGGATAGGTGGTTCTCTAAGTGCTTTCAGTTATTGTATTCACTTCCATGGAACAATTTTTGTATAGTTTCTCATTTCTCTGGGGTTTTCTATCGGCCATCAATAAAGGTCTTTTCAATTCCTCCGAGTTTGAAATGAGAAGGATAAAGTGCTCCTATTTAATGTTAAATGTTATGATTTATCTGAACAGTTTGCTTATATAGTTTCAAAACAACGATTATAGTACTTTCTGGTAATAATGTTGTCAAATCGACCATATCAGATTTTCTTATAATTTTAGCCAATATTTTGTATATTTTGATCGCCAGCGGTCAATTTTATTTAAATTTAGTTTTCAAAATGTAAAGCAAAGAATTTGATACTGGGATTTTAGTTTAAAGCTACAGTAAGTGGTAAAAGTTGGGTTTGGTGATTGTTAGAATTTTATTTATAAGGTGTGCAGATTTTTTGACGCTCACTGTTCATAATATTCCGATTTAATGTGAAAAAAGCCTAATTCTAACTAAGATTTTCAATTGCAATACGATTACATGATTGCAATTCATTTTTTTCCAAAATTTTTTAATAAATTGCTTGCGGCTTTTTTTTATACTCAATTACATTTTACAACACATTTCTAACGAATTATTTTTAGATAAACCACATAAAAATTAATTAGAAATCTTTTTTTTAAATAAAATTTTAGAACATTTGAGTTTATTGTTGTTATTCTGATTGAAACTGTGAAATACAAAATAAATAGTTTTAATAATACCACCAACACTTATGCAAAAATATAAAATAAATCAAATCATAAACACAATTCACCCTGAACTAAAAACAATGAACATGTAAAACTATTTCATTTTAATTATCTTACCCCATTCTTTTCTAATAATGAAAACACAAAAACCGAACAAATATAATAACAAAAATAATGAATATATTTTTCTGTAGTACCACCACCTTAATTTGTTTTAAACTTGCTTATACAGTTGCGTGTAATTAATTAAGGACACGATGCGATATGTGAGCTTGAAGCAAATAATACCAGAGATTTTTATGATATTTTTATGGATTTTGGTTCTGTAGAACGTTTATTAATATGTAGTGGGTGCAATTAAGATAAAAGAAATCCTATATTTTTTTCTCCTTTCTTTATATTTTTCTCTTAAAAATCTTTATTTTGCAAAATAATATATCCTTTGGGAAGATCTACTTTTGTTGATAGTTTTTTTAATTTTTTTTTAACAAAATAATTATGTGTATGCGCTGCACGCCAATTTTTTAGGAGTGTTTTGCCTTTACATCTTTCTTTTAAGAACTAAATTTTATCTCAAGGCTTCTGAATGTTGCATGCGTAATGGCATACAACAACTCAATTGAAACTTTAGATCGAAAAATGAAAGATTTCCGAGGATATGTAAATTAACTTGGTCCTGTTTTAATATTGTTTTTGGACACTTTAGATAAGCACTACCAGTCTATTTCAGATTCAACAACTGCTGTTGAGTGTTTTAACTTATCAAATACGACAGGACATTAATAGATTCATTAAAAATACATACTTAACATATTGTTACGTTTTTACCTTTTAAAAACGTTTAAAATATGAGCTCGTAGATTGCAAATAAATCTGTGTTTAGTTATAATTGAAATTCTTTATTATTCGCACAATTCTGGCACTGTTCACAACTTGATGTAAACTGATGTTGTTTCTTATTCCTCTGTTTACACTCTTTGCATAAACAATAACAATTACTAGACAATTGTATCGGAGATATTCAAAACACGATTACTCTCCTCAATCGCACCGCGTCTTCACACAAGTTGGACTGAACTTCACTCACTCAGTCGCCTGCTTTGCCTTGCCTTTTATATGGCAGAGTGAACAGTCTGATAAATGTTCTTGAAGGCTAATGTTCGCGGCTTCGCCTTCTCAAGATCTCTATAAATGTAAACAACGTTGTTTCATTATTGTTGTTTGTGTGTTTGTTTACATTTATTCTTGTAGTGTTTGTTGTTGTATTTTTGACTACCATTTCTTTTATGCTGGTGTTTGTTGTTGTATTTTTGTTTATAATTTTAATGTTAAACGATGTAAAAACAAAACACTAGTATCTAGATTCTTCATTTTCGTAATTGGTCATTGCAGACTTCCTATCAGCAGATCTCTGGCAAAATCTCTGAGAGTATATAAAAATTGTCATGAAAAGTTTTTCAAAAATATGTCGTTCGGAGTCGACTTGAAACTAGTGTGAGAAGCTAGGTCGTAATCCTTACTAAAGGGTTGTAGTGACTAATTATGTATGTATGTATGTTGCTTTGCTTGCGTTGGAAAATCGTGTTCTTTGTCTATTTAAGTGAATACATCGATAACCAACAAACATTTCTCAATTCTGAGAAAATTTTTTTGGCAGTAAAAATCCAAATCATTCAAAATTATTTCATTTTTAATAGAAATACGGAAACGTATATTATTGTGTTGACGAGTAGCACCGATTGGGTTACTCTGGTAGTAGTATATTGTATTGGTAGATACAATTTATTAAATAGCTCGGATATTATTTTATTATTATGAATAACATAAGGGAACCTTTGTATACTGCGGATAAATAAAATTTAATGTTGAATACGTGGCAACAGGAAAGACCAAAAAATTATTCCTTTTGGTAATGGTATGAGATTAAGGGAAAAGTTCATGTTAACTGTGGTTATGTTTTCATCCTTGTTTCATACCCACTATGGTACTGTACGTAAAAATATGCACACTACACATATATTGTATATCAAATGTACATATATGTATATAATCGTACGTCATAGTGCTCATAAGGAATGTGATGCTTGTGCAATTCTTTATATGACACAGAAATGAGTGGCAAAGAGGTGAACAGGGTCTGTAAACAAACCAAGTAAATGACATTAAAGGAAACATTTCACACGCTTGTGAGTTTAATGTCCAAAGTTTAGTCTAATTTTCTTCAACTGTAAAGCATATTAATAAAATGCTTATGGAAACATGTCTTCCAGCTGAAGCAACCAGAAACTGCTTACAAACGCAACAGCCATGCACATGTCACTATCACTTTCAAATATTATTTTAGTTCTAGTGCCAGTGCAAATGTGGTAAGTGTTAGGCATATGTAGTTTTATAAATATGTAGTGTTGAGTTATTTTTCTTTAGCTTTGTTTTTTATATTTTTCATATTGTTACGATTTTTACCTTTTAAAAACGTTTAAAATATGTGCTCGTAGATTGCAAATAAAATAAAAATAAATGTGTTAATTTTAATTAAAATTCTTTATTATTCGCACAATTCTGTGTGCCACTGTTCACAACTTAATGTAACTACGATTGGTTTTCTTTGTTATCCCTCAGTTTACATACATACATACATAATTGGTCATTACAACCCTTCAGTCAGGATTACGACATAGTTTCTCACACCACTTATGTTGTGTGTGTTAATTTTATACAAGTGTGGCGAAACCTACAGTTAAAAATCGACAACGAACGACAGATTTTTTCATGACAATTTTATTTACTCTCAGAGTTTTTGCCAGAAATCTGTTGAGAGGAAGTCGCCGAATTAATAATTTTTCATATTTCGTTCTGATGTCTGACCTGAGGTTTGAAACGTGGCCTTACGTCTAATAAGCCAATACACTATATGCTAGACTACGACGACTTCTACTTCAACCACATCTGCAAATAATAAAATGTTTGTTATTAAAATGGTTGTTTCATGACTTAACATTTACAAGAATCACAAAATAAATATGATTCTCGTACGCACACTACAATACTCACTGGAACGTTAAGAGTTTGCTTTGCTTGCTGTCTTTGTCTTTTTCTTTTTTATTTTTATGTAATTACAACAACAACTAAGACTGTAAATTTTGATGAATGATTCGAGTCACTTGAATCATTTATAAGTATTTTTCTAAAGTCGTGAATCTGAATGAGTAGGCATATGAATAAAAAATATTTCGAATGTTAAGAGTTTGATGTCAACGTTGTACTTATACTTGTAAATCAACATTGTAATGAGCACGAATGAATCAGAGTAATTAAATTTCAATACTGTTCACTCACTTATATTTAAAATTTCATGAGTACTTATGAGGACTTATGAGTAGCTGAAAAACGATTTATTGCTGATCTCTGATGTACACGGACTTTTTAGGCCTCATTTAAATGTAATAAAATCCGGAGTTGATTAATAACAAAAAACATTTTTTTAAACTAAACCTCACATTATTTAGTAATTATTCTAAATTAAAAAATACTCCTACGCTAAGTGGTGTGTTGGAATAATGGACAAAAACTAAATTAAACATGAATTTAATAAGAGCTCTTAGCCTGCGAGAGTATTTTCTTTTTATGTTTGAGTTTTTCAGTTGTGCTATAAACTTTTTTACCTAGGTTAGGTTAGGTTAGAGGACGTGTACTTGTCAATTAAGACAAGTACAGTACCCGGAGTTCGAATTTACCCATTGTACAACGTCCTTAAAGGGGGAAGGATAATAGAGGGAATAGGATAAAAAGGAAAGGATGTAGGAAAGGAGAGAATGGGAAGCGGAGAAATTACACAGACCAGACACAACAAAAAGGGAGAGCGGGACTACAGTGATGAAGCCCTAGCACCTCTCAACCAGCCCAAGCCACTAATTAATCTGTGGAGACCCTTGATGTCGGCTCTCGACACAGAATTCAAACTCTCAAAGAAGGCCCTGCCAAGGGTACTGAACCTACCAAGGGCTGGGCAGTTACAGAGGATGTGTTCGATAGTTCGATGTTCTAAAGTGCCTATGTCTTCCCAGAATAATATCATGTTCATAGTCCAGGTTGACTGACGTGTTGACTATACTGCCATCATCAATGCCCGCTGCTCTAAAATGAAGTCAGAGGGTATCCAATTAAGTATAGAAAATAATGCCTTGGTTAGAGTGGAACAGAGTGCAGAACCTATGTCTGCCTGTCTACCAGTCGTCTGTAGTATTGCTATTTGCATACCGTTGACCAGACATGTACACAATAAAGCAAAGTTGGGTTTTACACAATCCGATTGAGCCAGTATTTGATGGTTGGTGTGAGACCACAGATCTTGCCTACGGTCCTTTTGCAGAGGTCAAGCGCCTTTGTCGCTATCATAGCCGTATCAATTCAATGTCTAATGCGCACATGCTTTTAAATTTTCAGCTCCAGCCAAAAATAAAAACCTTTAAGTGTATTGAAGTCGCCATAATCTAGAATGTAATACGGCCGCGGTTCATTAACCAGATCAGACATCAAAACGAAAATATGAAAAAATATTTCTTCGGAAACCTCCCTTCAGCAGACTTCTGGCAAAATCTCTGAGAGTAAATAAAAAATGTTCATGAAAATCTGTGGTTCGGAGTCCCGTCACCCATTTATAAAATTAACACACACAACACAAGTGGTGTAAGAATCAAGGTCGTAATCCTGACTGAAGGGTTGCAACTACCAATTATGTGTGTATTATACTCATGCACACTAATTTAACCTATTTCTAGTTACCAAAAATAAAAAAGTGTGGCATGTTTTAATACGCTCATATGTTGCATTGCACTAAAAAACTGAATGATATCAACATTTTGCACATTTTTAGTGTCTAAAAAACAGCTTTAAGTCAACTTTAAAACGTGGCTAATTACAAATTTTTCATTGTTGTTTTTGCTGTTCATACGAAACATTTTGTGAGAAAAACAAACACTACAACAAAATTCAAAACAAGTTTTTTCGCTTCACAACTCATGCAAGCAAAAACAAAATTACCCAAATCACTAGCTATTAGCGTGATTATAGCCAACCATTAAAATAGTGAAATTGTACAAAAAAATATATATATAAATTGCGGCCACTACACAACAGCAACAATTAAAAAAAAGGTTTACCACAACTACGACAGTTACAACAACTAGGACAATGTTAATAAACAGCAAACATTTCACAAACAAAAAGAAAAGTATGCCATGGTAGCTAGCTATTGTGCTAGTCTACTAGTGCGTTCAAAGTCTGTCAGAAGCTTTGGCCCGTTACGCTACACCGAGCGATATGGTCGTAAGTACTTAGCGCGTAATTATGACTTATTTAGCACACGATATCGTGATAAAATTGAAAGACAAGTTGGCTGAGCAATTAATCTTATCTTTCACGCCACTCCAAGCCCATTGGTCTAGATCTCAATGGGTCATTCGTTTGTGAGGTACTGTCCTTTATGTGCACTTACATTACAGGTACCGATAGCTAGATACCGACCGAACTGGTGGAAATACATACACACATATACATAATTGATCATAACAATCTTTCGCAAAATTACCGCCTAGTTTTTGACACCACTTACCTTGTGTGTGTAAATATTATACATGAGTGGTGGCATGAGAAACTTTCCATGTCAATTTTATTTAGTATCAGGGTGTTTGAAGACACCGTGGTCTAGTAGGTAGCGTGTCGGCTTATTAGACGTGAGGCTTCGGTTCAAACCCCAGGTCAGGCATCTCACCAACTGAACGAAAATATGAAAAAATATTTCTTCGGCGACTTCCTCTCAGCAGATTTCTGCCAAAACTCTGAGGGTAAATAAAATTGCCATGAAAAGTTTCTCAAAAATCTGTCGTTCGGAGTCGACTTTAAACTGTAGCTCCCGCCATTCATGTATAAAAATTAACGCACACAACATAAGTGGTGTGAGAAACTAACAAATGAGTGGCGTGGCCTACAGTTTAAAGTCGACTCCGAACGACAGATTTTTGAGAAACTTTTCAAAACCTGCTGAGACTACAATATCTGAGACCCGATATTCAAATAATAAAACTTTTTCCTTTACTAGGAGAAACAAATGTCTTTTTTTGTCAATTTTGTACTGGAAGTATGGTTTAAAATAGACACTATTAAGCTGTGATGCAGCAGCCTTAAGAATATGCGAGAGAAAAGTCCTACGTAAGATCTAAGGTCCTGTTGGCGATGATTTTCACATCCGTTCCAACAATGAGCCGTATCAGCTCCTTATCAACCATGCCGTTCGTATGGAAGAGGATGTACCGGTGAGACTGGGTATTTGACGCGCGGATCAGCGAAGAGTATGACTTTGTCTGCGTTTGAAGGTGCAAATCGAGGAAGCCCTAACATCGATTAGTGTGACCAACTGACGAAGACGCAAGGGGCAGAGGTAACTGAAAGGATGTGTTTAGGCAAGCCCTAATTCCGTTTAATTTTTTTGAGTCCTTGTTATTCGAAATAAAAAACTTTAAGTTTATTAGGAAACATTTTTTCTCTTATAATTTATATACTTCCGGCGTTAATAAGTTGTATTTTCCTGTTTTTGTTTTCTTTCTTTTAACTCTTTTCTTTTCAAAGTTTTTTTTTTGTTACAATCTCTCATTTGTCAGTTCAGAGGAATGGGATGGAGGCGAAAACGGATGAAAAGTTTCATGAAAAAGTATTTTTTTGTTTTTCATTTTAACAGAAGAAAAGCATTTTAAAAATCTGAATGAAGCAGTGAAAGACTAAACGGAGTAATGGTTGCTAGTAATAAAATCAGAAATTGCAAATAATGATGACGAAAATATTTTCCAGTTAAATTAGGTTTTTGAGTATCGTAATAAATAAAATTGGGAAAGAGACATATTAGAAATTCGAAAACATAAGTGAAGCGGAGTTTGTTAGATTTATAGTAAAAAGTATTAAAAAAATTTAAATGTCGAATGGAGTTGTCTGTAATTTGACAAGGTAGGGCATATGCTGCAAATATATTTGACCCTGGAAGGTTACTCTTCATTTTGTACATTAAGGTTACTCTTCGTTGAATCGACGAACACTTTAACCCTAATTGCTTACTGTTCGTCGAATCCACGAAGCTCATAAACTCTTTATCATAAATTCGCTCGTTTTATCAACAATGTTGGTAGATAACGAAAGCCTGCAGTGAGTAAACGTACCCTGGCCACCCATTTTTTTTAATCTTGGATGGTTATTTTTGTACAGTAAGATCGTTGAATCCTCTTAAAGAGCGAAATTTTGTCAAACATAAAATAGTTATATGATAAAGAGTAAATGAGATCCCGCGAACAGTAACCGTCCAGGGTTCAAAAATAAATAGAATTATATTATCAGTGTATTATAGTTACCAGATTATAATAAAGGAAATTTCATTCAAATATATTTTAAATGTATATTAGGTCTTTCATTAAGCCTTTCCTTTAAATTTGAGTAAAACATGTTTCTGAGATATCACCGAAATTTACAATTCGTTTAGAAAATCCAAACGTGTGAGGAATATAACATCGTTCAAATGTCCGCCATGGCTTCTCTGGGTAGAGAGCATGCGAAATTTTCAGTTTTTCATAATTCTGGTGATTAAATCAGACTGAATTTTGTCGATTACATGAGTTATGTTGACTTTGAGGACCGCTGTGGTTTATGGCTTATTCGTGCACATCTGTGATTTAAGAAAAGAAGGTGCTCCATTCTCAAAGAAATATGGCCTCCAGCCCAAAATACATTTATACATACATAATTGGACATTACAACCCTTCCGTCAGGATTACGGCCTAGCTTCTCATGCCACATATGTTGTGTGTGCTAATTTTATACATGAGTGGTGGGACCAACAGTTTAAAGTCGACTCCAAAGGACAGATTTTTGTGAAACTTTTCATGGCAATTTTATTTACTCTACGAGTCTACGAGCCAGAAATCTGCTGAGAGGAGTCGCCGAAGAAATATATTTTCATATTTCGTTTTGATGTCTGACTTGGGGTTTGAAGCGTGGCCTTACATCTAATAAGCCAACACACTACCTACTAGACTACTGCGATTTATACATACATACCAATGATTTAAAAAAAAGGGTGCTGATATCATTCAGCTAGAGTGCTTGCCAACGTCATCCTCAATGAAATGGGAACCAGCCCAAAATCCAAAGGGAGTGTTGGCCTTTTCGGTATGTGTTGAACACTCTTGGATCTTATGTGGCATGACATCGTCATAACAGTTTGTTTACTTTAGAAAGGCGCCTCATGGGTGAAGATTAGAACAGTTCATTCATCTCCATATGCAATGATCACAAGGACCCTCTAACCGCTCTTGCAGCAAATCCAATGTGTGATGAACAGTGTGACATGTAGCGCCGTCGTGTTGAACCCATATGTCTTTGGTGTCCAAATCATTCAATTCAACCCAAAAAAAAATTGGTAACCATCAACTTGTGGTGCTCGCCGTTGACAGTAATGACCTGGCTAACGTCGTTTTGAAAGAAATATGGATACCCACATCAAACCGTTAGTTTTACGGGATACAATGGACGCTTTTGGAACTCGGATCTTATGTGGAGTACGATTGTTCCAAATTCGACAGTTATTTTATCCCATTCATCCAGAAATAGGTACCATTGTTGACAATGATTTTTTGATGAAAATTAGAACACAATTAGTGAATATACATCATTGCATATGTTTGTTTTCCTTCAGTCTCAGGGTCAGTCGAATTTTGTAAGGATGCAGGCCCAAATCACGACACGAAATTCGCCAGGTAGTGGTTTGCGAAAGGCAAATCGAGTGCATCGGATTCTACTGCACACTCTCATGGACAGCGGATGGTTTCGGCAGATCTTGTGATTCCATTCGATGCACTGGTGTGATCGATCGTTTTTTGAAGCTGTGGATACGAATGAATCCACTACATTGTGAATAGTACTCGAGGTAGGACGATTATGGTGATCCTAGAATGGTAAAAGCACGTAGTACGTTGCATGAGGAGAACAATCATATTGATAAAAATATTCTATTATTTTCTCATCGTGTGTTGTGTGCAATACCCATTCATGGTGATTTGACAAATCAGAGCGAATAAAAGACAACTAATTTTACAGATGTAACTTCAACAAATTGACCGTTATTAACAGTCAAAGTTCGGTAGTTCCATGTTGAAGGACCCCGTGTAGAAATGCCACTATAACCGATATCTACTGTGAAGGTACAGTCAAAAGTTGCGTTAGGGAAAACTGAATGTGGAATCATTTGTCTTGTTAAATATTCCATAAGCTAAATATGTATGTTAATTTCTGTATGTCTAAAAGTACTGAAAAGAGATATTTATTTGTATGAGCAAGAAGCTTTCATATGCTGCTGGAATAGAAAAGCACCAATAAATGTACTTCATATACAAATTAAAACCTTAAATGTAAATGTAAACCATGTAAACACTTGACTAACATCGTAACACAAACACAATACATACACAACAATATTGAATAAATTATAATTCCTTAGAAGAGTAACACCCACCTTTTTTCAATACAAAGTAAGTTAAGCTCCTGCAAGTAAATATGCACATGAACAAAAACAAATATAAATAATATACACATGCAAAGATACTCTTTAAGTCACTACAATTTATATGCGTTACTGTTTTGGTTTTTAATGGCCGTATGTATGTGTGGCTTTATGTATTTTTATATATTTTTTGTTGGCAACATCTATACTGTCGTCCGAATAAAAATAATAGATGAAGGAGATATAAAATGGAATAAAAATATTACATATAAACATGTATGTGCATTACACCAGTCTGCCGCTGTATGTATGTGTTAAACCTACAATCTGGAGCTGTTTTATTGTGGTTGACTGCAAGAAAAAATAAAAATCAATAAAAACTATTAAAAAACATACAATTGAAGTGAATAAAATTAACAAATTTATCAATACATGTGGGTGGTTGTAAGGTGTCAGGTGGTTTGTAACAGTTTTAGGGCCATTATTACCAATATATGTATGTATGTATGTATGTATGTATGTATCTTCAACTAGCTGCTCGTTATCAAATGTCAAAGTTCTAAAGTCCCTGTTTGAAGGCCCAATATAATGATTTCGACGTCTAAATATCATGGAAAAAAGAACAATTTTGTTTATTTGGTCAATGCTTGTATATTTTGAACTTTTCAACATCCTTTTTTGTTAACGAATATGCCAAAAACGTATGTGAATTAAAACAGTTTTTATGATTGTGACAGTTTTTTGTTGTCATTTCCAAACTGTCTTTAAAATTCAGTTCGTATAACTTTAGGCCTTTTTCTCCTGTTACCATTGGAGCAATATTTTCTTTGTATATTTTTTTTTTCAATATTACAACATAATTCTTCTTCCTTGTTAAAGAAAGTTTCGTAACCCAAATTCAAGTTAGTCTCTGCAAAAGAGATTAAAAAAATTTTGTTTTTACTTTTTAGCTTTCAACAGCAGTACTTTTGATAAGAAATTTCTGTTTCTTAACTCTTCTTGTTAAAACATACAAAAAGTAATACTTTTGACTGTTACAAGGCTTTTGTTTTTGTTTTTGTTACTGTTACATTTAATACAAGCAAAAAAAGCTGAGATGTTGAAAACAGTCATGTAAAGTTTTAATTTAATATTGAATTCTGTTGTTGTTTTTACTGTTACTAAAACAATATGTTGCATATAATTTCAAAGTTGTGTGGAAAAGAAAGAGAATAAAAATCTGCATAAAATTATGATAATTTTGTTTGTAAAAGTAAATAAAATTTATTTTTAGTTTTTCTTCCCATTGTTTTAACTTTTTTCTCTTATAGCAAAGAAACTTTAAAAAAAGGTTTTGGCAAGAGACTGTATAAAATTCATGATAATTTAACACCATTGGGAGGCATATATTTACATTAAATTATGGATTATAAACTTACATGTTATATCCAAAAAGATACTCTTTCAAATATTGTAACATTTTTAATTCTCACAAAACAGCACACCGTCTTTTGCAAAAGTATTGGGTGGCCCATATAAAAGCTTAAATTTAAAAGGGTTTGAAATTTCGCCAAATTTATTTTTTTCTGAATTACAATTGTTTCGCTTAGAAATGGATTATTATTTCATTCATATGGCTGTCACGGCTGTCCTCAGAGTAGCTCATGCCATCGCACCAATTCGAGTGTTTGGGGCGCATCTCGACAATGGCATCCCGGGAATTCAAATGCTCTATTGTCTTTGCTTTTTCGGCACAACACTTTTCTTTAACGGCGCTCCACAGAAAATAGTCCAACCTTGTCAAATCGCAATTTCTCGGCGGTCAATTGACATCAGCATTTCGGATAATTAAACTGTCAGAAAACGTTTGACGCAATAAATCGATTGTGCCATGAGATGTGTAAGGTAAGTTATGTGGAAATCAAACATAGTTCACATTTTAATATCATGAAGTAAAAAAATAAATTTTTATAGTGTACAATAGGTGTCTTCATTGAGTGTAATGGTTGCGACGTCCTTGTTTTGAAAGAAATATGGGATAATGATGCAGCCGCTCCAAAAGCTTTATAAAACAAGTCATTCGTAATGGGAGCATGGGCTTTTGTAAGACCACGTTTCTGTTTTTAAGCTCTAAATACAGCAATTTTGCTTATTAAATTACTCATCAAGATGAAAATGAGTTTCACCCGAAAATTTGATTTTATTTTTGACAAAATTTCTCGTTGGCGCAATAAATCCCAATGTTGGTCAAGCGTAAACCGATTCATTACGTTCAGTGGAGGTAATACACTGAATTTTGTGATACAATAGAATGACATAAAATTCCCAGATTCGAATTAACCGATGGTTCAAATTTAAACCCATAGATGGCCCAATCGACATATTCATAGAGATACTTTTTTAAATATTCTAACATTTCTCAAAATATCATAACGACTTCAGCAGAAGTAGAAGATTTCAGAAAAATCCACACCTTCATAAGACTCTCAGCATGGTTAAGATATGCCAACAGAGCTTTATAGAACCCAAGTAAACTGTAACAGGTACCAGTTTAACTTAACCGAAACTAATAGTAAATGTAGTAAATTTTCTAAATTTCCTTCAGAAGCTAATGAACAGTCAAGACTAATCTGAAGATCAGTAAGTCCTTAATGTGTTTTTGGTGCGAATTGCAGAAAATCATCTAAGCAAACTCGTCTTTCAATTGCATCCATAGAAAGCGTAGAATAAGTAGGTAGGAACGCATGAGTACTGGTCATTAAAATTCTCAAATTGGAAATAATCTTCCACAAGTGATTCTTGCCGTCCATTGGATGGAAATTATATTTAATCATCAGGAAAACATCAGTAAAGCCGAAAACTTAGTTGGAGGGTCTTGTACATTCACTTTACAGACCGTAAGGAACAGATGCGAACAATACTATGTTTTTTTTTTGTTACTGTATGAGATAATACCAACTTCGTGTATATATACTCGTACATACAATGAATTTACAAATTAGTTTTAAACAATTCTTTAATAATTTTTGCAATAACAGGCAATGTCTAACTTAAAACTCATTACTGCTATTATTTTGCACGGTGCTGTATATAATTGCAGATTACAATCAATTTGGTTAAGATTACGGCCTAGCTTCACACCTCAATCAAAATTTTCTACGTGGGCATGTAATTTGCCTACAATAGGCAGGTCGGTAGGTTAGAGTATTAGCTGTGATACCAAAGCTCACTTGAGCATGTAAAGCTGCCTGTTGTGATGCTACTGTCTGTATTCCAACAAACTCATCGAAGAAGTTGGTTAGCGCTGGGGCTGCAGAATTGGTCTCCTATAGCTTATTCTAATTTCTGTCATTGCCTAAGTGCAACGCCACGTGTTAATTTAAATTATTTTGTGTATTGAATGTAGTGGTAAAAAACTTTGCTTGGTCAGTCTTACTATTACTTAAAAGAGGTTAAGCTGTCTGAATTGTTATGATGATCGTTGTTTATGTTATCCTCTACGGAGAAGCACGGAATATATTTGGAAAGATAATAAGGCCAACTGCTATAATAAAAGTTTATCTTCAGCTGTGTTCGAATCAGAGACGTTTGCAGTCCATACAAATCTTATTTTCAGTTTTCCTAATATCTGGAAAATTTCATACGCTCGATTACCAAATTTTGATGCATTCCACTCTTTACATGTTGCAGTAAATATTTAAAGTAGCGGGGTGCAGTTTCGGAAAGTTTTTTTTTCTTTATGAACTAAAACTCAAGCATTTCAATACCTCAAAACACAAAAACACTCCAGTGCGTATTCACTCAATGCACACAAGTCACGTGCATGAGCATGCATAATCATACCATAATGTGTGGCGTGTAAACTCTCAGACAATCGGTTTATTCTGCTTTCTAATGTTCATATGTGACTTTCGTTTAATATTTTGCTGCATTTTGTTTTATTTTTTTTTTTACTTTCAACAACCTGAATGTAAAAGTGTCAATTACATTAATCAAAACTTTATTTATTGCGTATACGTTCCATAAACAGTAAAAATGCAATAAGAGATCATACCATAATGTGTGGCGTGTAAACTCTCAGACAATCGGTTTATTCTGCTTTCTAATGTTCATATGTGACTTTCGTTTAATATTTTGCTGCATTTTGTTTTATTTTTTTTTTTACTTTCAACAACCTGAATGTAAAAGTGTCAATTACATTAATCAAAACTTTATTTATTGCGTATACGTTCCATAAACAGTAAAAATGCAATAAGAGATATGATTAAGTATCTCTACGTGTCATGTGCATCTTTTCCATGGTTATTGCAAGTTCAAGTACTATTTCATAAAATCTGTAGACATTATGTGAAGGGACCCCTAACCGACGATTGGCAACATACCCTGAAGATTGAGACCCCGTAATGATATTTTTTTTCTTCCTGAATTAAAATTCAGACAGGAAAAAAGTAAAAAATTTTTTTTCTTACTTCAAGCATGTAGTTTACATGTATCACATAGTTGATTAACTAGTTTGGTACCAGTTCAGTCCAATACCTCCGCATTACATTACTGAATGTGTCTGTAGGTACAGAAATAATGAAAAACTTCAAAACTTCAAAAAACTTGACTTTTATAGAGAAGTAAGCAATGAAAGTCGACCTGAAGTTCGCAGGGAACTTTACGGCAGCCTGCCTGTCGTAGAGTAGAACACTCAGGGAGTATTAAGTTACTGATCAGCAATTTAATTGCTAAAGGATAGCATAAAAAATTGCGTCTGACTTTACTGACCTTCACCAATGCACTCTAATCCTAAAACTGCTGGCAGTAACGTTAACTGCAGTAAAATTCTACTGCAATCTGAAGGCGTTAACACATCCAACACACGTCCTTCAGTCAGGATTACCACCTAGTTTCTCAAACCAAATGTCGCCAAAAAAATACTTTTTGTATTTTGTTTTGATGTCTGGCCTGGGATTTTAACACTGGGTTTTCGTCTAATAGGCCAACACACTACGTACTACTATAGACTACGGCAACTTCATCATCGTTCTTTCGCTTGAGCGAAATCCGTTGTAGTAGGAGCGATAAAACAGTGAAACATAAGTCTCTTTCCGACGAAACCATAATGAATCAATAGAGCTGAATATCTTAACTTTACGCGGTCGAGAAACATCAAAAAAAGTTTGAGGCAGAGGCCAATACATGAAAGTTGTGTTATATTCTCGTTCGGATGTATGGGGTGTAAATGAAATATAGTCGCCGTAGTATGGTAAGTAGTGTATTGACTTATTAGATGTGAGACAACGGTTCAAACCCCAGATCAGACATCTCCAGCAAAATACAATACGGAAAAATTTCTTCGGTTATTTCCTCTCAGCAGATTTCTGGTAAAAACTCTGAGAGTAAATAAAATTGTCTTGAAAAGTTTCTCAAAAATCTGTCGTTCGGAGTCAACTTTGAACTCTATTGCCCGTCACTCATTTATAAAATTAACACGCACAACACAAGTGCTATGAGAAGTTAAGTTGAAGGATTTAATCCTGACTGAATTACCAATAATATGTAAAGAGTACGATAATCAGATGTAATGAAGTATTTCTAGCACCGTCTTCAAAAATCGAAACACTTGAATGCGCCTTTCGACACTTGAAAAATGGGATGATTCCACAGCTTTTGACGCCCTAATATTACACCACCCATAGATACAGATGAGGCAATATTGAACAAAATACATTATTGCTCTGACAAGAACACTAACGAGTTGGAAATGTCAATTAATTCTTTAATTGGATAAGAATCGTGACCACGCACACTATTTTCTCATTAATGTTTGCGACGAGTCTGCAATTTGAAAGCGTACACGCATACATATAATGACTGGAATATTACATTCTCATTTAATTTTAACATTTTAATTGAGTTTCATTTCATGGTGATATGCCTGCTGGCAATTAATGTATTTTCCTTAATCTACTGATACTCATTATATAATGAATTTTAAACTTAATTCACCTTACAAATGTAGTGGAATTATTAAAGTTTTATTAATTTTAAGTTAAATTTTGTATAGGAGGTGATTTCTTTTAGTTTTGCTGATTTGGTTTTTCAGTATAAATTTTTTAGTATCCAAAGGAAATGAAAAAAGCTTCGTAACGTGTAACAATACCAAAAATGTTCAGTATGGTTTGTAATTTAGAGGCGAGGAGTCTAACAAACGAGTAATGCTTGCATGTCGTAATATTTTAATAAAAAAAAATCAGGCTGCATGGGAAATTTTTTCATAATCGGCATTTATTTCAGACTAAATTGTTTCGTCAAAAAAATTAGTAGGATCGACAGCCGGAAGCAGTACATACATAATTGCTCATTAGCACCCTTTGGTCAGCATGACGACTAAGTTTCTCACAATACTTATATTATGTGTGTTAATTTTATGCTTGAATGGTGGGACCTACAATTTCAAATCGACTACCAGAATGATGGATTTTTTGGAACCAATTCACAGCAAACTCATTACCCTCAGAATTTTTGTCAGAAATCTGCTGCGAGGAAGTCGTCGAAGAAATATTATTTCATACTTCGTTTTGATGTCTGACCTGAGGTTCGAACCGTGGCCTCATGTCTAATAAGCCATTACGCTATCTACTAGACTATGGCGGGAGTAGTGTTTGTGGACATTTGATTTAAACTCAAGATGCGAACGGCAAGGAAACGAGTTGCTGCTAGGTGACTATATAATGGCCAGTGCTATATCTTCACCATTAGACAGTTTACAGCAATCGTCCCCAAGAAGCCCGCATCTTGTGGAAGAGAATATTCCAGCGAAATCCCTACATCAAATACCCGACACATGTCTGACATCTCGAACAATGTGAAATATGAAAAAATATTTCTTCGGGGACTTCCTATTAGTAGATTTCTGGCAAAAACTCCCAGAGTAAATAAGATAACCATGAAAAGTTTCTCAAAAATTTGTCGTTCGGAGTCGACTTTAAACTGTAGGTCCCGCCACTCATGTATAAAATTAACGCACACAATATGGGTGGTGTTAGAAACTAGGGGGTAAACCTTACTGAAGACAAAAAAACAACAAAACAAAACAAAAACAATGTTGTTGAAACTACCAGCGGTTTTGTTTACCAACTTTCAAATGAAAATTGAATAAGCAGCTGAACTGCGTATATTATTATATCTGAACACTTAAAATATTGTACTGAATAAACCGAATATTGACTTAATAAAAGTGCATATCTGAACATAGTATTAGCTGAAATAATCTTGCTGAATGCAAATGGAATTTTTAAAATAATTTTTAAATTTTTTTCTTTTATCTTCATAATCGAAGAGCATTCGAAAAGAGTAAATAAATCGCCTTTAAATGTCTTGTACTAGATCTTTTTTTTGAAATACAATGGTTGTGGGCCTACACTTCTTGTACTGCGACAAGAGTACGTAAACAAATATATATATATATATATATATATTGATATGGTTTGAGTTTTACTAATATAAACTAAAACTTTTCAACATATTTTTCTTTTATAGTTTTTATTGCTCACAATTTTTATTTCTTATAAACTGCCACGACATACATTTTTCATACGTATTTTTTTGCTGTCATTGCTTTCTTCTCTTTACTTTATATTATCTATGCCTTGCGTTTCTGTTGCTAAAAATAAATATACAGTAGCCGCTCGGTTAGATGAATATCCAGTTATGTAAACTTCCAGAATAGTGAACAACAAAATTTAAACACAGGAGGTTCTAAAGAGTGAACACAGTCTATCTCTTTTATGTGAACAGCTTTCAACCGTTGATTTTTTTTTTAATGTTTTGAGTGTTGAGTTTTGAGTGATATTCTTACATATTAAAAATCGGTTTTTCCCGAGATAAGCAAGTGTGTGCATACGAATACAAATGTTACATAGTGCATGGAAGATGAAGCGCATGGTGTTAACTTTATCAGAAAAAAGTGACATTTTGGCAAGCTTGGACAAAGGCGCAAGCATTACTTCTCTTGCACATAGATATGAAGTGGCCATTAAGAAAAATAAAAAGCCGATTCTGGAAGTGACTGCAAAATGTGAAGGCAAAATAAAAAGGAAATCATTGAGAAAAGGAGAAATGCCATTGGTGGAGGCGAAGCTTTATCATTGGTTCAATCAACAGAGACTTAAAAATTTACCCATTACAAGTGAATTAATTAAAGCAAAAGCGAAATATTTTAACGACCAATTGAAAGAAAAAAGTTCTTTTAGTGCAAGTAATGGGTGGCTGCAGAAATTTAAGCGACGATTCGGTATACGATTTTTAAAGATATTCGGTGAAGAATTATCGGCTAATCCGGAGTTTGTAGAACCTTTTAAAAAAGAACTTCATTCTTTAATAGCAGAACACAATTTAACACATGACCAAATTTACAATGCGGACGAAACTGGCCTATTTTCGAAACTGCTTCCAGACAAAACCTACGTTTTAAGAAGTGAAAAAAATACACCTGGAAGAAAAACTGAAAAAGCACGTCTTACATTCCTGGCATGTACAAATGCTTCTGGGGACAACAAAGTAAAACCACTGGTGATAGGGATGGCAAAAAATCCAAGATGTTTCAACAATTTTACTCCACCCGTAGATTATAACAATTCTAAAAACGCATGGAGGACGGCAGCAATTTTCCACTTGTTGTACAGGTAAATTTGAAAAGCTTTTTGTACATGTGTTTTATAACATTTCTCTCTTATTCCATTTTAGGTGACTAAATATTTAAACCAAAAGGGATCGCCTAGTAAAGCCATTCTTTTATTGGACAATGCGCCAAGTCATCCGCCTGCGGAGTTGTTGCGTTCAGAGGACGGAAACATATTCGTTGTTTACATGCCACCAAATGTTACGCCATTAATCCAGCCAATGGATCAAAACGTCATCCGAATTACGAAACTATACTATAGATCGGCTTTGCTAGCATCAATAGTGTCAGCGAATGTTGAAAATGCTTCAAACATTTTGAAGCAGTTGAGCATAAAAGATGCAGTTATAAACTTAAGTTTGGCATGGAATAAGGTTGATGCATTCACAATACAAAAGTGTTGGAAGAATATTTTTAGTTTTCAGGAAGAAAATTACCCCGAAGAAGACACTCAGTATTTTAAAAGAAAAATATCAAAACGACATGGAAGCACCTATGAATGAAGTCATAGATCTATTCACTGAGCTAACGAATGATGGACAGCTTTCACGGGAAGAGATTCAGACGTGGAATCAAGACATTGGTAGCGAATATATAGATAGCGAAGTTGAAGATGATGATCAAGAGCAGTGCATCGTAACAACAGCTGAAATTAGCACAACGGAGGCAATCGAAGCATCCAATAAAGTTATTGCTTGGAGTGAAAGTAATATATCTGAAATAAATGATATTTTGGCATTGCGAAAATGCAGGGACAAAGCACTACAGAAATTCCTTGAAGCATTTTCAATAGACTTGAAACAAAATAAATAAATAAATAAATGGCCCACCCATCACTCATATTTAATATGTAAAATCCATAATACCAAGAACATACATATGTGACGTATGAGTGATATTTAATTTCATTAGTTTCATACATGACAATATCAAAGATTTTTTATTACATACTTTTCAGAGTAACTAATAATTACAGTACATGTAATATGATGCGTATGAGTAATATATTTCAATTTCAATCAAAAAGAAAGTACAGTGCACGCGCGCTAATGTGAACACCGCATTATATGAACACCGCTTAATGTGGACATTTTTTTTTGTGCTTCATTGAAAGATAAAAAATGTAAAAAGCCATATAATTTGAACAGAATTTTTTTAATTTGAAACTAAAATTCTGTGTTTATTAGTTGCGGGAATCCCCGTTTTAGGTGTACATATATATATGTATGTGTTAGTACATCTGCTTGCATATTTATTCTTCAATTGCTGTTTAGATACTGTGACGAAGGTTTGTAAAGAAAAAAAAATTCTAAAAAAATAAAAAAAATTCATAAATAATGACTTTTGTTTAAAAGATGGTATAATTCTGTTTTAAAATTTTCGGTATTCGGAAATTCATAAATAATGACTTTTGTTTAAAAGATGGTATAATTCTGTTTTAAAATTTTCGGTATTCGGAAATGTGAACAATTCGCAAAGTGAACAACGCCAGTTTTAATTAGTTCACATTAGCGAGCGTGCACTGTTTACTCCATTAATTTTGTAATTAAACATTTACAAACTATAATAGGACTGAGTGCCATTGGCGAAATACGACCGAACGGTTGAGGAACTGTGCGACCAGCCACGGCAGCCATATGAATGGAATAATATTCCATTTCTATCCGGAACAATTGTGCATCACAACAAAACAATAAATTTATGCAAAATTTTAAACCATTTTTGTTTTCTTGCATTTTTCAATTAAGACTTTTAATTGACCCAGCCTTTATCTTTAATAACTGAATACCATATTAACTAATGAAAACTCAGCAAATATTAATTTTTTATTTACTTATCGTTCAACTGATTAAAATTAATTATTCAATAAATTATGAGTGGGTAACAAGATTAATTATATTAATTCTTTAATGTTGTCCATTTGTATTAATCGTTTAATATATGAACTCGTCTATCTACTCGAAAACTTATTGCTTTTTATTCAACATTTAATTATAACCTCAATTACATATTGCATAAAATAATATAATTCATCATAATTTTATTTGTTTAATGTTTATAATTCTCTTAAAATATGATTGCCATACAGATTAAGTACTTTTCAAAAGGCACTTAAATAATACAGACCCCTGCGTATGATTAATATTAATTGTCAATGTAAACAGATTACGTTTCATTTTCTTTCTCTCATTCTATAGAACTGAGCTGTGCTTAAGCTATTATGCAAGGCTGGCAAAAAATTTGTAGGAAGATTTACTCATCGCACAGTTTCGGTGTTGATTTTGTTTCTTTTTAATTAGAAATTATTGTTGTCATAAGTTTTTTTTATGAAAATATTGTTCTGTTTTGACAACCTACCACGTGCGCGGTCATTTTATGATCATCATAATCGTTCTACCGAGTGGTCTGTTGGGAATGTGTTGCATAAAATCGAGTCCATTGATTCCATAAAAGATCGTCCCCCACTCTCCCGTAGACGAAACAAAACATCTACCGAAAACATCGCCGCTCTAGGTGAGAGTGTGCAGGGGAATTCTAGGCAATCGGTATTCCGTCATTAGCTAGAACTTTGCCTTTCGCAGACCACAACTTGTACAAATTTTGTCTTGTGATTTGGGCCTGTACACGACTGACCCATGAACTGACACCACGTGAAAATAGACAACGATCTGTGCTCGCTCAACGGAGAAATTGAACAAATTTTGGAATAAATGGTTACGTGACCGCCGTCGTTGCCACCAAAAATGATGTCAGTCTGGAGATGAAGTATAGGATTACTCTTGCCAACAGGTGCTACTATGGTATCAATAGGCAAGTGAGTACTAGAGACTTCTCTAGTTAGACAAAACTATTAGTCTCCAAGACGTTCATCCTCCCCGTGGTTTTTCATGGCGCAGAAGCATAGACAGTATTAAGTATTGCAGCAGTCTGGAAAGTATTCGAGAGAAAAGTGGTAGATCATTGGTCCAGTGCGACTTGAAATTCATTTCCGCATTCGATCCAACAGTGAGCTGTATGAGCTGCTCAACGATGTGGATGATGCGTGATGGGTATTAGATGCGGGTATATGTGGAAGTCGGCGAAGAGGAAGAACTTGTATGCGTTGGAATGAATTAAAGTTGCTTGCGTACGCTGACGACATTGACATCATAGGGCGTGCCTGTGTTGGAAGGACCATGCAGATGAAGTTCTGAGGTCGAAGCAAGAATCAGATGCTTTAAGGATCTGTTGAAGTAGAGCGCAATCCGATAATCGGATTATTAATTTGAGACGATGCCAATCATCTTGGGATTCAAGATTCAATGCATGCCGAAAAGTTCTCTGTTGGCTAGTATCTCATACCACTTATGTTGTGTGTGCTAATTCTATACATGAGTGGAGGTACCTACAGTTTAAAATCAACTTCGAACGACAGATTTTTGAGAAAGCCACCGAAAGAAATATTTTTTTTATATTTCGTTTTATTCGAGGTATTTGGATCGAGGTCACGGTGTCACCTCTAGTAAGATAACACACTACCACGTGACTACAGTGACTGGAATACAAAAAGCGTAAATATCCGTTACAATCATAATTTGATTATAAAAATTAAATTGTTCAGCCGATTATTTTGATACATTTAACTTTTTAAGTTCATTTTGTTTACAAAGATATATTTTCATGGAAATATTTTTATTTGAATACAGTATCTGCTTTTTTGAAGCCGCCGTATTCAAGTAGGTAGTGTGTTGGCTTATTAGACACGAGGCCACGCTTCAAACCTAAGGTCAGACATCAAAACGAAATATGAAAAAAAATTTCTTCGGCTACTTCCTCTCACATTTCTGGCAAAAACTCTGGGAGTAAATAAAATTGCCATGAAAAGCTTCTCAAAAATCTGTCGCTCGGAGTCAACCTTAAACTGTAGGTCCCGCCACTCATGTATCAAATTAACACACAAGACATAAGTAGTGTGAGAAGCTAGGCCGTAATCCTGACTGAAGGGTTGTAATGGCCAATTAAGTAATGTATGTATCTGCTTTAGTAAATTTTTTCCATTTTCTTATTCTGCTGGCCATATTCGATAGCTTTATAGAAGATTTATAAACTCATTCGAAACCGTTTTGGTCATAAATTATAAATTGCATTTGTATTCCAACTGTATTACAGTAAAATAGCAAAAAAAATACATTTAAATTTTGTATAAAATGGGGAAAAATACAATATGTGTGTATTTAGATGTTGAAATGGATATTCATTTATAATGTTACATAAAAAGCATATGAAAGCAGAAATTGTAACATTATAACAGCAATAAAAATATAACATCGAATTGGCTCATGGATCAAAAGAAAGAAATAAAACAAAAACATTAAAAATCATAAAAACATAGTTAATTGTGAAATAAATCATGGTTTTTTTAACCAACAAAATGAGTTCACATAAAGCAGTGATATAAAGAGGCTTTAATAATATATATCAACTAAAAACAATTGATTAATTGAACACAATTTAAAAAAGAAATTTAATAAAAATAAAGACTCTTTCCAACGCCGGTCATTACATACACATGTACATAATTGGTCATTACAACCCTTCAGTCAGGATTACGACTGAGTTTCTCATACCACTTATGTTGTGTGTGTTAATTTGTATACATGGGTGGCGGGACCTACAGTTTAAAGTCGACTCCGGACGATAGATTTTTGAAAAAAATTTTCATGTCAGGCTTATTTACTCTCGGAGTTTTCGCCAGAAATCTGCTTAGAGGAGTTTTGATGTCTGACCTTAGGTTTGAACCGTGGCCTCGTGTCTAATAAGCCAACACACTACCTACTTGAATACGGCGGCTTCAAAAAAGCAGATACTGTATTCAAATAAAAATATTTCCATGAAAATATATCTTTGTAAACAAAATGAACTTAAAAAGTTAAATGTATCAAAATAATCGGCTGAACAATTTAATTTTTATAATCAAATTATGATTGTAACGGATATTTACGCTTTTTGTATTCCAGTCACTGTAGTCACGTGGTAGTGTGTTATCTTACTAGAGGTGACACCGTGACCTCGATCCAAATACCTCGAACAAAACGAAATATAAAAAAAATATTTCTTTCGGTGGCTTTCTCAAAATTCTGTCGTTCGAAGTTGATTTTAAACTGTAGGTATCTCCACTCATGTATAGAATTAGCACACACAACATAAGTGGTATGAGATACTAGCCAACAGAGAACTTTTCGGGATGCATTGAATCTTGAATCCCAAGATGATTGGCATCGTCTCAAATTAATAATCCGATTATCGGATTGCGCTCTACTTCAACAGATCCTTAAAGCATCTGATTCTTGCTTCGACCTCAGAACTTCATCTGCATGGTCCTTCCAACACAGGCACGCCCTATGATGTCAATGTCGTCAGCGTACGCAAGCAACTTTAATTCATTCCAACGCATACAAGTTCTTCCTCTTCGCCGACTTCCGCATATACCCGCATCTAATACCCATCACGCCCGAGCATCCTCATCCATTCGAACGACATGGCCGAGGCAGCGCAGCCGCTGCATGTAAATGCGGCACACAATGTCCACATCGGTGAGCAGCTCATACAGCTCACTGTTGGATCGAATGCGGAAATTAATTTCAAGTCGCACTGGACCAATGATCTACCACTTTTCTCTCGAATACTTTCCAGACTGCTGCAATACTTAATACTGTCTATGCTTCTGCGCCATGAAAAACCACGGGGAGGATGAACGTCTTGGAGACTAATAATTTTGTCTAACTAGAGAAGTCTCTAGTACTCACTTGCCTATTGATACCATAGTAGCACCTGTTGGCAAGAGTAATCCTATACTTCATCTCCAAATTGACATCATTTTTGGTGGCAACGACGGCGGTCACGTAACCATTTATTCCAAAATTTGTTCAATTGCTCCGTTGAGCGAGCACAGATCGTTGTCTATTTTCACGTGGTGTCAGTTCATGGGTCAGTCGTGTTCAGGCCCAAATCACAAGACAAAATTTGTACAAGTTGTGGTCTGCGAAAGGCAAAGTTCTAGCTAATGACGGAATACCGATTGCCTAGAATTCCCCTGCACACTCTCACCTAGAGCGGCGATGTTTTCGGTAGATGTTTTGTTTCGTCTACGGGAGAGTGGGGGACGATCTTTTATGGAATCAATGGACTCGATTTTATGCAACACATTCCCAACAGACCACTCGGTAGAACGATTATGATCATCATAAAATGACCGCGCACGTGGTAGGTTGTCAAAACAGAACAAAATTTTCATACAAAAAATGTATTTTTAACATGTGTTGCTGAATGCTACATCCGGCGATGATTGAATAAATTAGAACTAAATTCAACAAGACGGCATTTTGTCTAACACCCGATTGACACGATGAGTTTTGAATGACGCATTTGCGAAGTCACATTTTTTTTTTGGGAACGGAATTATAGAAACTAAAACGGGGTAAAGACGTAAAAATATCTGTTTTCCATGACTTTTTACAAATAATTTGTTACACTAATTTCGTTTTTATCTTCTTTTTCTTTCAAGCGTTGTACATACTGTATACTTATAAATTTATTGAAAATTATTAAACAAAACGTAAAATTTTTAATACGTCATGCAACAAGAAGTCATGATATTGTTACGAAAATGAAAAATTTAGTAACTGGTGTTTGCCTTTTACGTCGGTTAACATTAAAATTATAAACAAAAGCTACAAAAGAAAACAATGCAGTAAACAAACCTGTTTACAAATTATCGTACTGCTTAATACAACAACAAACACTGAAATGGCAAACAAGTAAACAAAATACACCAATAACACTACATGTATAAATGTAAACGAAATTCACAAACAACACTACAATAATAAATGCAAGCAACGATGTTTACATTTCTAGAGAAGTGATGAACATTCGCCTTCAAGAACATTCATCAGACTGTTTACTATACCATATAGAAAGCAAAGCAAATCAGGCGACTGAGTTAGTTAAGTTCAGTCAGTCTTGTGTGTAGTTGGGGCGTGTTTGACAAGAGTAATCATGGTTTGAAGATCTTCGTTACAAACATCTGACGAATAATTGTCTAGGAAATGTTATTGTTTACGTAAAGGGTGTAAACAGAGAAATAACAAAGAAAGCAATTGTCGTGTTCCATCAAGAACACAGAGTTGTGCGAATAATAAAGAATTTTTATTAAAACTAAATACAAATTTTTTATTTATTTTATTTGCAATCAACGAGCTCATATTTTAAACGTTTTTAAAAGATAAAAACGTAACATTATTAAACAAAATGTAACATTTTAAATAAGTCATACATTACAAAAGTAATCGTGTGAACGCAAAATCGTTTGAGAAGTTGCATCAAACGAGAATTAAGCAAAAATGATGCCGCAAAAGTATTTTAAGCATCCGTAATTCATTTGAAGTCGCTGTAGTCTAGTAGGTAGTGTGTTGGCTTATTAAGGCTACGGTTCAAACCCCAGGTCAAACATCAAAACGAAAATAAGAAAAAGTATTTCTTCGGCGACTTCCCCTCAGCAGATTACTGGCAAAAAACTCTGAGAGTAAATAAAACTGCCAAGAAAAGTTTCTCAAAAATCTGTCGTTCGGAGACGACTTTAAACTGTAGGTTCCGCCGCTCATGTATAAAATTAACACACACAGCATGCGTGGTGTGAGAAGCTAGGCCGTAATCCTAACTGAAGGGTTGTAATGGCCAATTATGTTATGTATAATTCATTTTAATTCTGTCATAGCTGGATTTACTTTTTTTTTTCAAATCATTGTCGAATGTGGAAAATTTAATATTTGCTTTCAATCTGTATGGCAAATTGTAACACTTCTATTTTCTCTTTGTCTTTGTTACCCAATTTATTTTCAGTTTCGTTCTGTATTACGATAAAAATTTTATTGATTTTGTACCTGTAAAAGAATAGAAAAACCAAAATATTTTGGTATTGGCATGATATATTGTTGCATTCAATCTCTACAAAATATTTGCAATATCTGGGTCATCGTTACGTATACTTGTTAAATAATTGTTAGAAGAATAGTACATGTTACTTATACGTACAGTAGGAATGAATGAGGTATCAGTTCTAATATAAAATATTCATGGAATTAACACTTGGTTTGATAAGAAAACAAAAATAATCTGCTACTGGCATAAATATTTCCAATATGTAAACTTTTAAAAGGTTTGGTGATAGACTTTTTAAAATGAATAATTAAGTGTCATACATAAAATATAGTCCCATAAACATAATATGTTTTATCATATTGTAGTTCAGTATATATCACGATTTCATTTTTTTCTTTCATTATGGGACTTCATGTCATAATGATTGAATTCATGCCCTATTTTAATATCCTCAATCCACTCTCCATTAGGCTCAACGCTTTTAAAATTTTGCCCGACAACAATCAATTAGTTTGAAGCGAACATCGAACCGCAAAAAGTCTGAGAGTAAGAAAGTGCCATTAAAAGTTTCTCAAAAATCTGTCGTGGGTCATGGGATGGATACTAGTTTAATGTTAAATTATCAAACAGTATATCTAACACATCGGCCTCGAGCAATTGCGTCACTTCAATAACAGATCAACTTTTTTGATCTAATGAAACGAAGGCAAAAATGCCGTTAGGGGCAAGTTTCTGCGCTAATGGCTCTAAACGTGGAGATAGGGCTGGGCCACTGAAACTTCACATAAAAGATCGTTAAAGATAGTAATGAATGTGTTCACCAGATACTCCACCTTAACCATATACATATCTCAAATAGACAGGCATCAGAGATAATAATGAATGCAGAGCATTACTTTTTGGCCTTAGAACAGGAGCGAGAGTTTTTCGTCCGACAATGACATTTTTTCAAGCCATGTGGAAACTTATGCGTATTTTTAACCGGAAATTTATGCCATCGAAAAATATGTGCAATTTAACTGGGATAGGAGAAGGATAGAACAAATCAATACTATTCGATACTAGATCGCCATAGAGTACTAGAATCCTGTGATGTAAAATGGAAAGTACTATTTCGATGTCTTGGAAAGCTGAATTAGTTAAGTTGGAAACAAAGCGTTAACCTCTATGGGTTATATAGGAATTCGTATATTGCGCAGACAGATAAGTTTGCGAGAAAAAAATTTTTACACTGCTCATGCTACAAAAACCATTCTTTGTAGTAAAGAGAAGCAAAAACTCTTCTCAAATCAAATATGCTTCAGAAAATCGAAACTCTTTTTGGGAAATTACAATAAGAAAAGGTTTTAGTCATACATGAGACTATCCAGGAATAACCTAAGGTTAACAACAGTTCTTTTAACACGGCACGATAGGCATAAATGTATACATAAAAAACCAGTGATGACGAGACAAATTCATCAAAACAACTCCTTACAACCTGAAAGTCATCATAAAAAGACACACCTGAGTCTATATTACGTGCGTGGGACGGGAATTCTTCTTTCCGGCACCGAACAGCATCCTGAAGTTTCTCACGGCAATAGGCTTGGAGTAGACAGTATAGGGATGCTCTATATAGTTGGCGGGGTGTACAATAGATTATATTGTTGCAGTACTTTTGCACCTTTTTAGAACAACGTAAGTAATGTGTAATTGTGAGCATAATTATAAGAGTAATTCAATACTTTTTGAAAGAGTATTTTATTTTTCATCAATTATTAAAGTAGGCATCTCCAGTTTTTTTGTTTCACTCATGTTGTAGTACACATTCATATCCATAGACTAAAGTACCTACTTACTATACTTGAAATGGTCATATAAATATTTTATTATTTGTAGCCTCTTTTGATACTATCAACTTGGTTGTAATTTATTTACGATATGTGTTCACTGTATAGGCACTGAAGTAGTTGCCAATAGGCCCTCAATTTCAATGAAGAATTGGCCTCAGCTGTCTATTGTCAGAATGAATGGGTACCTTAACAAATAAAATTGTCAAATTTGCGACGACACTATTTCAAATGAGATAAAGAGCGCCTGAATATGATGATTTGGACACCAACGCCATGTAGTTTCCACGGAACGGAGCAACTTTTCACACATATATATCTTCCAGCTAACATTTGCCTGATAGTATGCTATTTGCAAAAAACAAACTCATTACATACATGCACACAGTGGACAGCAAAAGTCTTAGTACGGCAATATATTTTAGCAATTTCATGAATTTTAGCCAAAAGTTTGTATACAAATTTTTTGTTTATATATTAATTTCATTAATTTATTTCTGTTTTATTATAAAACAAACAATTTTTTAATGCTTCTCATAAAACAAGAGCAAAATAAGGAAAAGTTTCAGATGGCTCCATTGGCACCCCTAAGGAGAACCCTGAGTAAATTTAAAATTCAAAGGCCTAATATATGAAAATGTTATCCCTTGTATTTAGTAGTATATCCCTTAAGGTCAAGCACTCCATTTAACCCATTTGGAATTGAATGTACAAGTTTTGTTTAGTGTTTTCTGTAGGCACCATGAGCAATTTTTTCGGTTAACTTTTGTTTGTGGTTTAGCGATTACGTAACCGTTCTTTCAAATGATCTCCTAAATACTCTCTTGAAGTCATTTCAGGACTTTGTGCAAGAGTATTAAGCATGTGGGGACTTTTTTATTGTCAAAATAAATTGGAGTGCTAAGACTTTTGCTGTCCACTGTATCTGTTGTGTATGTAATTTATTCATATTTGTTTTTGGACAGTACTTGCATATTTACTTCCATGAGTATAATTTACTTGGTTTGTAAAAAAAAGTGTGCTACGCTTCTGTGTTTTTTGTACAATGTTGGTATCACAACAATTAAAGATTCTCTTAAGGCTGTAGTTTATTGTCATATTAAGAGTGGTAAAGTGTAGGAGTTACCCCGTTGATATTGTTCTGAAACACCCTATGCTGCCTAGCTGTACTCTTCTGCGACTTCTGTAGAAAAATGTTTTTGTCTCACCCATATATGTACATATTACTGTCTTTAAATACTTTTGAGTGCATTTAAGCATACAAAAATTTATTTATTTTTGAAAATACCTGACCAAAGGTTTTTGTAGTGGCTCTTGTTTCTCCTTTTTCTTAGTCGAAGATGACAGGAAAACATTTGCTGACTTCGTTATATTTTTGAGTTCTGCTGGAAGAAATTAATGTAGTTGTATCCCTTCACTATTCAAACTTAAGGTCACTAATTGCTTTAAAGTCCAGCAAAGTTAACAATTTCCACGATTTACTTGCTCCAATCAAAAGCAAAAAAGCTTCAACAATTTTTTAAAAATATATGAATAAAATTAATAAAAAGAGGGAGATGGGGAACTTTCAGAGATGGCAGTTGCATACATAATTGGTCATTACAACCCTTGAGTAAGGATTACGATCTAGCTTCTCACTCCATTTACTTTGTGTGTGTTAATTTTATACATGAGTGGCAGAATCTACAGTTTAAAATCGACTCCGAACGACAGATTTTTGAGAAACTTTTCAAGGCAATTTTATTTACTCTCAGAGTTTTTGCCAGAAATCCGCTGAGAGAAAGTCACCGAAGAAATATTTCTCTTAATATTTCGTTTAGTTGGACTTGGGGTTTGAACCGTGGCCTTACGTCTAATAAGCTAACACACTACCTACTAGACTACGGCGACTACCACTATGTGAGTATTCTAAGTAAATACAGAAAAAGCCTCAAAGATGCGTTTATAAGAGTTCCAAATTTTTTTTAGTAGAATATGAACCAAATAGCTAAAAACAATTTCCATTCTTTTCAGAAATGGGATTCACATACATACAGTGGACAGCAAAAGTCTTAGTACGGCAATATATTTTGTCAAAAAATGTCCCCACAGTCTTAATACTCTTGCACCAAGTCCCGATATGACTTCAAGAGAGTATTTAGGAGATCATTTGAATGAACGGTTACGTAATCGCTAAACCTCAAACAAAAGTCAAACGAAAAACTTGCTCATGGTGCCACCAGAAAACGCTAAAGAAAATTTGTACATTCAATTCCAAATAGGTTAAATGGAGTGCTGGATCTTAAGGGATATTCTACTAAATGCAAGGGATAAAATTTTCATATATTAGTCCTTTGAATTTTTAATTTAACCAGTGTTCTCCTTGGGGTTACTCATGGAGTCATCTGGAACTTTTCCTTATTTTTCTCCTGTTTTGTGAAAAAGTTTAGAAAATTGTTTGTTTTATAATGACATTAATATAAAAACAATAATTTTTTATACAAACTTTTGGCTAAAATTCATGATATTGCTAAAATATATTGCCGTACTAAGACTTTTGCTGTCCACTGTATAAGTGGTCATTACAAGCCATTAGGATTTCGAACTGTTTTCTCACACCAGTTATGTTGCGTGCGTTAATTTAACAGATGAGTGATGGGACCTACACTTTTAAGTCGACTCCTAACGACAGATTTTTTAAAGAAATTTAATGGTAACTTTATTTGCTTTCTGAATTTTTGCTAGCAACTTTGTTGTAGTTGCCTAACCTGGGTTTTGAACCATGACCTCATGTCTAATAATACTACGGCATTTATTTTAATGCATAGTTTAATTAACTTAAAGAAGAAGCGTACAGAAGAAATATCCAAATGAGCAAATCGCAACGATTTTATTTAATCCAGAAACAAAACAAAAATATATTTTTAAAGAAAAGCAAAGACAGCGAAAAATACTAACTTATTCGTATGAACTTATGAGTAATAAAAACTTCTACTTACTTATCGAATCTCAAAAAAAAAACAAAATATATGTCTTATGAAACAGAAACTCCTTCAGCAACACAACAACAGACGCCAGAGCAAAGGTATCCACAGTTTGATGATGTGATTGAAATAAGAAATGAAATTAAATTGTGAATGACCAAATCCTCAAGTGGGACATTTATAAATGAAAGCAGTTTCGTTTTCTTGTTTTTCCTTACTTATCTATGAGGTTGCTTATTAAAATGGGGATACTAAAAATCATTGCCTTCACTTTTATGAACACCAACAATAAAACTAAAATAGTTATTTCAGTAGCCAAGATACTTCATCGGTGATAATATGCGATTGGGGAAAGCAGCTGCACTAGAACTCCTGAAGGTTAAAAAGAGAACAATAAAAAATAATAACCTCAGAAATTGAGTATTATTGCATTCTTCTAATCATAAAAAATATAATAAATTCTTAATAGACACTGGTGTAGCAGATGTTTATTGGATTGGCCATACATTCCATATATGTATGGAATGACAAATCAATATTTTTAATGTCGTCCGGTACTATTTTAGCAATTTTTGTTTTAATTTTATTCCACACCACCATTGCTAACCTGGTCAGTCGAATATAATGAAATGGTTTTGGCTTTTTCTTCAATAATGCTGATAATTTCGATAGTATGGTATTAGGCTTTAAGCCTCAAATCTATTTTTTTATGTCCTTGAGACCTTAAATCTTATAATACTGCTCATTGTGTGTTGATCCATTTTCACTAGATACTTATCCCCGACCTGACCCGTCTTTGATAGGATTCAAATGACACTATCCGGGAGGATAAAGTATCTAGGGGATATTCTCAATATTGAAATCTGTTGAGTCTTCAACCCGCCATCTTCAAATATGTACTTTTAGTCTCAAGTTCTAGAGGTTTTCAATGGGTTCGTTAGGTTTACACTGATAGCTCAAATAAAAGTGACAGTGAGGACTGTATTATATTCAGTCCCTATCCCTTCAGTCAGGATTAAGGCCCAGCTTCTTACATTTACAATTATGTTGTTTGTGTTAATTTTATACATGAGTGGCGTCACAGTTTAAAGACGACTCCGAAAGACAGAGTTTTGCGAAACTTTTTCATGGCAATTTTATTTACTCTCAAGAGTTTTTGCCAGAAATCTGCTGAAAGGAAGTCGCCGAAGAAATACTTTTTGTATTTTGTGTTGATGTCTGGCCTGGGGCTCGTACCCTAGCTTTACGTCTAATAAGCCAACACACTACCTACTAGACTACGACGACTTCATATCGAATAGTTAAACATTTTGGAACAGTAGTATCTTCTTAAACCATTCGTTGATCGTACCATTATTTAGGCTGAAATAATTGCTGAAATAATAAAAGGTATGATCAATTATTTCCTGGTACGTGTGTTTGGGGGTGAACCCATTAACTCTCTTATATTACTTACTTCGTTTATCATTACAACCATTCAGACAGGATTACAACCTAGTTTCTCACACCACTTATGTTGTGTGCGTTAATTTTATGATATTATATTACACCCATAATGGCACCAAGTGGTCTATCCATGGAAAAAATTTCGATAACATCTCACACGCACTTCGTTTTAAAATTAAAGTTAATTTACAGATAGAAAGCACTTCCTGAAATACCCAATATCAACATTTATTATAGAAATTAACATACACTTTAAACGTATTTAGTTAGGTTATTCGGTTTAAAACAAAAAATCCCTTTAATAATATCATTATTGGCCCTGAAAAGAGCCGATAGTTGTTTCAGATATTCATGACCAGAGCCACTTAATTAAATTAATCGTTACCTAAAAAGGTCGTTATATTATTTCATTAATCTTATCTTGTAGGTATTGTGTTGGGTTATTAGGCCACAGTTCAAACCACCAGGTCAGACATCTGTAATAAAACGAAATTTTAAAATATATTTCTTCCTCACAGCAGATTACTAGCAAAAATTCTGAAAGTAATTAAAAAGGACTTGAAAAAGTTTCTCAAGATGTATAAAATTACCATGCTCATCACTCACGGTGTGCAAAACTATGTCGAAATCCTGCCTAAAGGATTGTAAAGATCAATTATGTATGTATTGCTACGAAACTGAAAAAAACTAGATACTGGTGTTTAACTTTCACATCGCTTAACATTAGAATTATAAATAAAAGCTTCAAAAATAAAACAATGCATAAGCAAACCTATCTACAAATTATCGTACTGCTTAATAATACAACACCAGCATAAAAAAATTATAACCAAGTAAACAAAAATATACAAACAACACTACCAAAATAAATGTAAACAAAATACACAAACAATAATTGGCATCACTTTTCAAGATGGCGACCGATTTAACAGCTGTCAAGTGATTTATTCCCAGTTTGGTTTGGCAATTCATCATGAATAGACTCACGCCTGAACAACGCTTGCAAATAGTGCAATTTTATTTCGAAAATAATGGTTCTGTGCAGTTAATTCGATTAACCATGGAACGTTTTCGCACCACGTTTACTCTTATTGATAACTCGCATCCCCAGAGACGCTGTACGGTGCGTACAGAAGAAGCTATTGCTGTTGTAGAGCGTAGCATTGAGTAAGACCCGAATGAGTCCATCCGCCATCGAGCACAGGAATTGGATCTGTGTCCATCCACTTTATGGAAGATTTTGAGGAAGGATCTTGGTTTGCGTGCTTACAAAATCCAACTCGTGCAAGAATTGAAGCCAAACGATCATCAAGTAAGGCGTAGATTCGTCGAATGGGTCCAAAACGAGATTACCGTTGTTCCCGATTTTCATAAGCGAATTTTGTTTAGCGATGAAGCGCACTTCTGGTTGAATGGCTACGTCAACAAACAAAACTGCCGCATTTGGAGTGAAGGTAATCCTCGGTATACAGCCATGATTACTAACTTTTTCATTCCTGAATTGAATAACCATAATGTCCAGGAGATGTGGTTTCAACAAGACGGCGCAACATGTCACACAGCTCGTGCCACAATAGATTTATTGAAAGACACGTTTGGTGACCGCCTAATTTCACGTTTTGGACCTGTAATTGGCCTCCAAGATCTTGTGATTTAACACCGCTAGACTACTTTCTGTGGGGCTATGTAAAGTCATTGGTCTATGCGGTAAAGCCACAAACACTTGACCATTTGGAAGACAACATTCGCCGTATTATTGCCGATATACGGTCACAAATGTTGGAAAAAGTTATCGAAAATTGGACGTCCAGATTGGACTACATCCGCGACAGCCGTGGCGGTCATATGCCAGAAATCATATTTAAAATATAATGCCACAAGATTATCTTTCGGATAAATAAAATTCATGTCAATCGAATAAGCCATCGTTGTTTTATTGTAACTTAAAGTTCTATACCTCTATATAAACACCCTTTACAATAATAAATGTAAGCAACGATGTTTACATTTATAGAGATTTCGAGAAGGCGAAGTCATGAATATTCGCCTTCAAGAACATTCATCAGACTGTGTTCTCTGCCATATAAAAGGCTAGGCAAAGCAGGCGTCTGAGTCAGTGAAGTTCAGTTAGTCTTGTGTGAAGACACGGTGTGTTTAAAGAGAGTAATCGTGGTTTCAAGGACAAAGATCTGTCGAATAATCATTGTTATTGTTTATGCAAAGGGTATAAACAGAGGAATAACAAAAAAAGCAATTGTTTACATAAAGTTGTGTTTACAGAATTGTGCGAATAATAAAGAATTTTAATTAAAACTAAACACAAATTTTGTTTTATTTTTATTTTATTTGCAATCTACGAGCTCAAATTTTAAACGTTTTTAAAAGGTAAAAACGTAATATTTCTGTCTTGCTATGTTATAGTATTGGGTTTAATATAAATACTTTAACCCAACAATTCTCTATTTCTACGACTGATTTTTTTCAGTATGGGTTCCCCTGTATTGACAAACCGTATTGGTCCATATTGCTCTCTGTATTGGACCAGAATATCATAGCTACTACCCCGAAGCATTTATTAATGAATTGGTGAAAATTTTACCTGATTGTGTCTGATAGTCAATAGTTTGTTGAGGTCAATATTGTAATGATATTCCCTACAGTAAGTTATAGGTGTACGGAAAGTCTCACACTTTAGGGGATTTTATATTCAGGACTTTTTTGTGTGTTTAATTCCATTCAAGAGTGGCATTTCCAAAAAATGAGAAGCTCTTTCTTACATTATTACAACTAGCCGTTATCTAAAGGGAGCATTTTAACGGGCGGATAAATTGGTTTTCATTATTATAAGTGGACAATAAGATAGAAGTGAGCGTTAAGCTAAAGGGAGGATCATCCTACCTTTAACTTTTAAAGTTAAGTCTATGTTTTAACTAGCCATATTATATATACTATTTTCAATACGGCAACTTCAAATATAAACAAAATGAGAAAACACAACAAAAAAGAAGGCACGTCGTTGCCACTCCGTTTAAAAAACACTTTTTTAATTGAGCAGTGTTATCAACATTGCTCTGGCACTGCCATATTTTTGAAAAAGTTAACTTTATTTTATCTGTGGGTTGTAGTAGCGAAAATAAGTTCAAGGTGACTTTAAAGTTCACTTTAGCTAAAGTTGCCTTTAACTAAATCCAACTTTAATGGCAATTTGTAATAATGGCCCTAAGAGTTTTTGTCTGCTGTGTAAGGATATCAAAATATATATTTTTCTTATTACCTTTCTTCAAGATGTTAGAGCTCTAGTTTGAACTAGAAGCTCTAGTCTAGTCCGCCAATATTCCACTAACTAGACCGCAGTAAACTATTATTACATTCATTATTAATTTAGTTTTTCCTTTTATCATTGGTAAGTTCCTATATATATTCAGCCATGGTATTCTTGTATGCAGTGGATAGCTAAAGTATAATATATATGTAAACATATATCTAAACATAGACTTTTGTTGTCTATTGTATGTACAAGTATTAAACTTAATTTTATTACATTCGCTACAAATGTTTATATACCAAAGCAAATAAGATTACTTTCTCAAATATTTCTACATAAGAAAACCCTTTTTCAAATATAAACGAGAATTTTACAATCTTTACGTTTAAATGATAAATGTCTTGTAAAATTTAGGACTTTAAGGAATTTTTCCTTCGGGTTTATGCGTTATCATGTTTTCAAAAATACATGTATATCCGGCATCAGTTTTACTTTGTTAAAATCCTTTTCTAAACAACTTGCTTAAGCATGTATAGAATTCGTAAATAATCAGAGTTTTACGTATGTAAATAAGAAGGCGTGCCATATTTTCAGAAAAACCATAACTTTTGTAAAAAGTAAAAATAGAGTTACAAGGTTATAGTGTACCTTCCTATTTCTGTAAAATATATTATAATAAAATTATATATTCAGTAAACAGCTTATGTGTTGTACACAAGAAAGTATTATAGTTTTGAAAGCGTTCTGTATTTTATGTATACAAATCATGTTTTGTATGTTTTTAATTGTATATTTAAATTCTATAAAAGTTTGCTTTACCTTGTGTAAAGTATGTTTTAAAATTACAAAAATAATATTTTTAGTTTTCCGTTATTTTTTGAGAAAAATTCAAGAATTTCAGAATTGTCGAGAAGTACTTAACTACTGAACTTTCACTTAAATAACTAAGGGCCATTTTTACAACTTCCCGTTAAAGTTGGGTTTAGTTAAAGATTAGTTTAGCTAAAGTGAACTTTAAAGTCATCTTTAACTTATTTTCTTTATTACAACTTACAGATAAAATTAAGTTCACTTTTTCAAAAATATGGCAGTGCCGGAGCAATGTCGATAACATTGCTCAATTAAATAAGTTTTTTAACGCAGTGGCAACGCCGCGCTTCGTTTTTTGTTGTATATGCTCATTTTGTTTATATTTGATGTTGCCATATTGAAAATAATATAAATAATATGGCAAGTTAAAAGATAAAATGAACTTTAAAACTTAAAGGTAGGATGATTCTCCCTTTAGCTTAACGCTCACTTGTATTTTATTGTGTACTTATAATAATGAAGATCAAGTTATCTTCCCGTTAAAATCCTTCCTTTAGTTAACGGAAAATTGTATTAATGGCCCTAAGACTTTTAAATATTGATATGAGTCTTATATTAATTAAACAGAAATTGTTGCTGAAATCAAGACTCGGAATGTGTTACATTGAGCAAGTAGCTTAACAGAATTGTTATTAAATACAAATAAATATTACTTATTTACTTAAATGGCCATAACACCCCGTTTAACGGATTTCGGTCTGCCGCAATACATCCTTCCATGCGCCTCTGCTTCTTGCGCGCCTATGCCAGTTGGTCACACTAATCGATGACAGGGCTTCCTCGATTTGGTCCTTCCAACGGATACAAGGTCGTCCTCTTCGCCGACTTCCGCAGATTCCCGCATCAAATACCCTTCTTGCCGGAGCATCCTCCTCTATTCGAACGAGATTGGCCGAGCCAGCGCAGCCGCTGGATAATACGCTGTACAACGTCTATGTCCTTGAGGAGCTCATACAGCTCACTGTTTGATCGGATACGGAAATCATCGCCAACTCGCACAGGACCGAAGATCTTACGTAGGCCGCTGCTTCAGCCGCTGCATCATTACCTAATAGGGTCCATGCCTCTGCGCCATAAAAAGCATGGTTAGGATGAGTGTCTTTTAGAGTGTTAGTTTTGTCGCACGAGAGAGGTCTCTGCTACTCAAAAATAAAAAAGCCTCTATAAAGATATAAAATAAATATTAATTGACTAAATTAATTAAATCAATTCCATTCAAAGTGCACAATTTATTGAAGTCCACATCCTATAGGATGATTTCAAAAAAGAATAGATTCTGGATGAAATATTGAACGTTTAGTAAAATACATGAAATTACATACAAACATAATTGATCATTACAAACCTTCAGTCAGGATTAAGGACCTACATAGTTTCTCATATGACGGTTTTATATTTATTTTATTTATTTATTTCGCTTTTAATATTAATGTTTAATGTTTTGCACAAACTATAAGAATATTAATTTAGGTTAGACTTGTCATTGGGACAAATAAAATACGCAGAGGTTAAAATTACCCATTGTAAATTCGTTCTAGAAGATATAGAGAGGATAGTGAAGGAGATAGTGAAATTGGAAAACGAGAAGATGTAGGAAAGGGAAGATATAAGATACAGAGGAAAAAAATTTTACCATAAAACACACAAATGAGCGCTACATGGATGGTCTAGCACTTCTAAACCTATTGTCGACTCTCGACAGAGAGTCCAAATCTTGGAAGAAGCCTCTTGGAAGAAGCCTCTGATCCACAGCCTCAACCTACTAAGGGCCGGACTGTTGCAGAGGAGGTATTCGATAGTTTCCAACAACTCCTCTTCGAAACATAGCCCGCAATAATCAGGCTGGGATCTGATCCAGCTCCTTGTTAGCGATCTAATATCTCAGTTCCCTGTAATGAAACCAATAACCAATCTCAGACTGGCCTTATCTATGCCCAGCAGCAAACCTGTTTAATCACTGTCTATAGCAGTCCTTAGACTCTTACACACACAACACAGCGATCCATCCCCCAACGCCTCTGCTCTTCCTCCCTGACCAGTGATGGATAAGAAAAGTAAGGGACATTTTCTGGCGTCTTCAATTTTTTGCACCGCAAACGTGTAGGCACCTTAAGAAGAACTCAGAGTAAATTTAAAATTCAGAGGTCCAATTTATTAGAATGTCATACCCAATATTTAGTAGGATATCCCCTAAGATCAAGCACACCATTTAACCCATTTGACATTGAATATATAAGTTTTGCTGTTGACAATTGCCGCCATTCACTCATGAGCAATTTTTCCAGTAGATTTTTGTTTGAGGTTTAGCGGTAAGGCAAACGTTTTTCCAAATGATTTCCTAAATACTCTCTTGAAGTCGTATCAGGATTTTATTCGAATGATTGGGTTTATTTAGTTTTTGGAAGTAATAATCATTACGAATTATTAATTCTTCCGAACTTTAGCGAATTTTTAAATACTCTCTCTTATTCATTATTTTCTCAACACATTCCAAACTATCCACACCTAGTGCCGATACACATTAACACAGTATTGTACTACCGAGGCCAAATTAACTATCTCAGCTCCTATCTGAGCTCCTTATTTTACTTCCTCCATACTAAATCATGTCAAATGTGTTATGGAATAATATGTTTTCTTCAGACAAGACAAAACACATCAATTTTACTCGCACACATGTGGAAAGGAGAAATAAGTTTTTTTTTATAGCTTTACGAGCTAAAGGTTAGGAATCTTCAAAAGGCATTGGTAGCCCGGTGCACGATTCGCCGCAAGACTTACTCTCGGCTTGCTGAGCGCCTGCGTACTAAACCCAACATCGTTCGTCACACTTCCAACTATTGGACCAGTCTTGCTGCCATCTATCCATGGCATGTCAACCAACGGGGTTCGAAAGATCTGTTCTCCTCCTTGCATCATGTTTCCTATTCTCTACGTCCATTACTAGTTTAAGGGGCATCATTCCCTCAATCAACAATGCTGCATCAGTAGCCACTGTGCGGAAGGCAAAAATTACTCTGAGAGCTGACCACCTGTAGGCCGCTTCTATTCCTGCTCTATAGGTCCTCCTATCCATAGCCTCGGCACATATAGGGGCTGCATATATGGCGATCGATGTCACTACCTTCATCAGTAACCGTCTCTTCTCCTGTTTTGGGTCCCCTAGATTAGGCATTATTCGGGCAAGTGCACATGTCGTCGCCGCACATTTTCCACCGATGTACATACTTCAAATGTTCTCTAAACGTGAGCCTGTTATCAATCATTACTCCCAGGTATTTAATCGCTGCTTTGATGTTATGCGCTGTTCGCCCATAGTTATAGTAATGAATTCAATCCTCTTTCAACTGCATACAAATACAACATCCGTTTTGTGGTCAGCACGTTTGAGACCCATTCCGTTCACGTTCTTATCAATTCATCTAAATGTTTTCCTCTTATCACCAGGGCAATATTGTCCGCAAATCCAATGATCTGTGTACCTCTAGGGAGTTTAAGCCTCAGTACACCATCATACATGACGTTCCATAATATAGGGCCCAGCAAGGAACACTGCGGGATCCCCGCCGTCACCGCGTACTACCTTCTGCCATCATTTGTGTCATATATGAGCACTATATCCTTAAAATAGCCCTTAATGAATTCCATCAAGTAATTCGGTATGCCCTTTTCATCCAGGACAGCTAACTTAGCATCCCAATCCGCAGAGTTGAATGCATTCTTGATGTCCAAGGTGATGATAGCGCAATACTCCTTATCGCCCTTCAGCCAATGCTTACCGCTGATGGCGTCCTATGCTATTGTCATTACAGTCTCTATTGCATCCAAGGTGGAACGTGCTTTCCGGAAACCAAATTGGCGATCCGACAAGCCTTCTTCCCCTAGAAATGCTTCTAGTCTCCTACAGATTATCCTCTCCAAAAAATTCCCGGCTGTGTCGATCATACAGAGCGGGCGTTATCCCGAAGCATCCCATGCGTTGTTACTCTGCGGAATGAGAACCAGTCTCTGCCTTTTCCATATCCTAGGGAACGTCCTCTCCTGAATGCAAGCATCAAAAACTTGTCTAAACAGATCAGTATTACTCTCAATAGCCGCTTTAAGAGCGATGTATGGGATCCCGTCAATCCCCGGTGCTTTATTAAGTTGCATCTCCTTACGGGCTGCCTCAAATCCCTGCCTGCTGACTTCGGTGATTTCCTCTGGAGACCGCATATCTCGCACGGAGTACGTAATTTCGGCCTTCTGCGGAAAAAGAGGAGAAAAAAAGTGAAGTGCTCCATCTGTGGGGATGTGTGTCGGCTTTAGGTGGCTGGTCTACAAAAGTCTAAAAAAACGTGTCACTTCTGGACGTATTCCAGCAGAATAATGACACTAATTATGCACACTTCACTAAAAAATGGTTCCAGGAAAACAATATAAATGCATTAGACTGGCCAGCATTATCTTCAGATCTAAATCCGATCGAGAATATAGTAGAAAACAACAGTAAGAGAAAAGTGACCCACAAATTTCGATAAGTTTCGAGAACTAATTCTGGTTGTTAATTTGAAAATCGATGATCAACAGATTGCGTATATTCTCAGTTAGAGAATATCTCAATCTCTGTCAAGTTGGTGATAATGAAGTCTGCTTGCCTCCAGAATTTGTATTTTTCCAATTGACAAGTAAATAATAGCATTTTCTGAACGGTTCGAGAGCGGTTAATGTATACCAAATAAGGCTATTCCACTAGAACTAAGAAATTTTTTCTTGCGTTTACTGGATGTACTGTTTGTAGGCTTCAAGTTTTATTTTGATATACTAGTACCGAATGTTTGGAATAAACCTCATCTAGGACCAATTTTGTAGATAAACTTTGTTGGAGAATTAACCTCAGTTGCGTTTTTCAAAATAAATTCTGGATGGGTATTGCACATAGTATGCTATAGTTTGTTTATTTACATACCTATTCATCCAGAAATGTGCCTCACTGCTTAAAATTATGTTTTGACAAAAAGTTAACCGAAAAAGTTAACCTAATTTGATAAAATAATTTTTAATTTGAAGATGTGGATGAAATTTTATGATGATTTGGCAAAACAAACTAAATAAATGAAAATTAATTTGAGAGATGTAGCTTCAAGAAGATGGCAGTTACTAACTATCGCCGTTCCTGTCGGAAGACCCTATGCATACATATAAATATAAAAACTGAAGACCATTTATGAAGTCGCCGTGGTCTAGTAGATAGTGTGTTGACTTATTAGAAGTGAGGCCTCGGTTCAAACCCCAGGTCAGGCATCTCCAACTGAACGAAATATGAAAAAAGTATTTCTTCGGCGACTTCCTCTCTGCAGATTTCTGGCAAAAACTCTGAGAGTAAATAAAATTGCCACGAAGAGCTTCTAAAAAATCTGTCGTTAAGAATCGACTTTAAACTGTAGGTCCCGCCACTCATGTATAAAAATTAAACACAGTATAATATAAGTGATGTGAGAAAATAGGTCGTAATCCTGTCTAAAGGGTTGTAATGACCAATTATGTATGTATGAAGACCATTTATGTCTTCTAACCCGTACTGATATGGCTACGGCAGTATTAAAACGAAAGGGAAATAGTGGATGATGGATGGATGGTCAACATCTTTATCTTAATGGTCACGTTAAAGTGGAATATCAACAATATTGAACTACAAAGTAAAATGAAAAGCAGACAATGCAAACAGCAGACAAAAAAAAAACATGTTTTTATTATCTTTGTTGTTCCCTTGTTCTTCTCTGCTACCATATAATCTGTATTGCTACGCTTGTATGGTGCTGGATACGTCTCAATGTTTCGTGCCAAGTATGAAATAAGAAAATCCAACCAAACCAACAGCAATATATCCACCTCAAGCACAGTGTTAGTGTTTTTTTTAGAACGTTGGAAAGGAACCAATATTTGTTTAAGGGAATATAAATTTGTAACAATTTGAAACGGAGAGTTGGGAAGATAAAAACTGTCTCTCTACAATTTACAAGCTTTTACGGACATTCGCACAAAAAGCCATTTCAGTCATTTGAAGGGAAATACAATATTCCAGACTGTTTCAAAAGAATCATTTTATTTGATGCATTACAGATTATGTTGCGTAGGACAATATCATTTTGAATCCTGACAGATTATAAACGACACATTCAAATGGAACTTGTAAGTAATTTGCACTGTTTTCCGAAAGAAAAAAGTTGAGAGGCAGATTTTAAAAGAGTGAATTAAATCATTTACAAAATATCCCAGCAAATATACATGCATACCAGAGATCAGCAATGAGTATTCAAAAAGGTGAATAGATTCGAGTCATACTCATAATTTCCGATACTTATACGCATTCATATTTATTTTAATATCATACTCATACTACTCATATTCAAAGTTTGAAGTACTCATCACACTCATACTTAACAACACGTATGATGTTGTTCATTGCGACTCTCCATGATTCAATATTTACAAGAATCACAAAATAAGTATGATTCGCATACGAACACTACAATACTCAGTAGAAGGTTGTGTGTCTTTGTCTTTTTCTTTCTTCTTTTTTTTTGTAAATGCAACAACAACTAAGACTGTAAATTTTAATGAATGATTCGAATAACGCGAATCATTTATGAGTATTATAAGTATTTTTCTAAATTTATGAATCTGAATGTGTAGGCGTATGATTCAAACATTTTTCGAATCTTATGAGTTTGATGTCAACTCATACCCATACTTGTACTTATAAATCAATGGTGTAGTGAATGCGAATGAATCAGAGTAGTTGAATTTCAATAATGTTGACTCACTCATACTCACAATTTCATGAGTACTTATGAGTAGCGAAAAAACGATTCATTGATGATCTCTAATACATACCTACATACAGACATAATCGGTCATCACAAACTTTCAGTCAGGATTACGACCTAACGTCTCACACCACTTATGTCGTGTGTGTTAGTTTTATACACAAAAGGTGAGACCTACAATTTAAAGTCGACTTGTTAAGAAATTATGCACGAGAAAGAATGTATAATTTTCGGCCATAAGTCCCTTTATTTCGATAGAGCAACAATAGTTGCGATGGAAAAGTGAAAGACAAGCCAAACTCCGACGATGCTCCAATGAGTCAATAGATTTGGATACCCTATCATCATTAGTGGTCCCAACGAACATAACATTACATTTTAATGCCAAGAAAAGCAAGAGCTGCTGACTCCACAAAATTTATAAAGTGTCCGCCAAATAACTTTTTTTTTGAAAATGCTTTAAAAAAAACTACTGAATATTTTATCAAATTTCTTTTCTTATTTGAATGTACAATCCTTCCGGTTAATAAAGGAAAATAATTTCATTCAAATGGCTGCCTCGGCTGGCCATGCAGTAGCCTACACGATCGGTTCAATTTTTAAGCACATTATCGATTGTGTGCAGCTGTATTTCACCAATGGCTTCACGAATATTGTCCTTTAAAGCGTCAATTGTATCTGGATTGTCGGCGTAACACTTATCTTTGATGGCACCCCACAAATAATAGTCAAACGGTGTCAAATCGCAGCTCCGAGGTGGCCAAACGACATCAGCTCTGCGGCTGATAATGCGATCTTCAAAAACAGGGCTCAAAACATCGAGTGTAGCTTCGGCTGTGTGGCACGTAGCGCCGTCCTGTTGAAACCAAATATTGCCAATATCCTCCTCTTCAATTTTTGTGAACAAAAATTCATTCATCATGGCCCGATAATGATCGCCATTGACTGTAAAGGCCACTCTTTGCTCATTTTCGAAGAAAAATGGCCCAATTATGCCTCTTGACCAAAATCCGCACCAAACAGTGACTCGTTTTGGGTGCGTCGGCTTTTCAATGTAAGCGTGCGAGTTTTTTGTGCCCTAAATGCGATAATTTTGCTTGTTTACATACCCTCCAAGATCAAAATGAACTTCATCTGAAAAGCTTATTTTTTGGACAAAATCGGCATCTTCTGGTGTAGGCTACTGCATGGCTAGCCGAGGCAGCCATTTGAATGAAATTATTTTCCATTATTAACCGGAAGGTGTCGCCGTGGTCTAGTAGGTAGTGTGTTGGCTTATTAGACGAAAAGCCAGGGTTCGAGCCCCAGGCCAGACATCAAAATAAAATACAAAAAGTATTTCTTCGGCGACTTCCTCTCAGCAGATTTCTGGCAAAAACTCTGAGAGTAAATAAAATTGCCATGAAAAGTTTCTCAAAAATCTGTCGTTCGGAGTCGACTTTAAACTGTAGGTCCCACCACTCATGCATAAAATTAACACACACAACATAAGTGGTGTGAGAAACTAGGTCGTAATCCTAACTGAAGGGTTGTAATGACCAATTATGTATGTATGGATTAACCGGAAGGATTGTACTTTCAAATAAAAAAATAAATTTGAATAAATAGTCAGTAGTTTTTTTTAAGCATTTCCAAAAAAAAAAGTTATTTGGCGGACCTTTTACCACCCAAAGTTACATCTAATGTAATATTATCATTGGCACGCTTCTGTGTCAACGAACAACATTCAGTTTTTCGTGCATTCAAATCGACCCAATTCACTCGAACCCTCTCTCAGATTGTAGGTCAGATGTGAGTAATTCATGCCATTGGTTGCATTGAGTCTGATTTATGTGCCAGAGCCGAAGCAAAATGGATATTTCCAATGCGCGGAAATTTGAATCATATTACATTCCAATATCGAGTGTGTCATACACACTTTGTTGTACTTACCCGTTTAACGACCACAGGGACACAAACAGAAAATTACAAAAATCTGAATAATTAAAAACCGTGTGGATGTTATATTACTTTTATTTATTTTTAAAGATGCATATTTATGTATCCTATATATAGCCGGGAGTATTCTTATTCTTTTTATAACTTTACTTGAAGTTGCCGGTTTTGTGCGCATGAGATTATAGTCTATATATAAAAATTAATGTTTGTTTGTATGTACCTTATAGAATCGTAAACTATGCATTTGATGATGCTATGATCTTTAGCAAAGTTATTGCGCATGAGCCGACGAAGCTTTCTAAGTTGGTATGACCAATTTCCGACAGGTGGCGCAAGTGAAAATTAATAAAAATGAATTAAATCGTAAACTGTGCATTCTTTAACAAAGTTGTTAGGCATGAGTTGACGGAGGTTGGTGCGATTATTTTCCGATGGACGGCGGCACTGAAAATTATTCAAAATGAATGACAAGCAATTGATCGACCTACACCTCAAGTACGGTAGAAAAGAGCATTACAAGCCTCAGAATCAGACGAGGAAAATCTTCGAGTATATGCTGCTGAGGCCCGTTCGCTTGAACCACTTGAACAACGAGAAGTGAGATTATAAACGTATGCGTACTACTCAGGCCCGTTCATCTGAATCATGGTGGGTATATTTTCATATTTTAGTATATATAAAAAGTTAGTAGTATTGAAAACGTAAACAATTTACTGTAAACGCAAAGAGATATTGGTGTTTCTATGGTCTGTAAAGGCTCTTTTCTACTTACATACGATTCTTTACTTCTTAACATCATTTACTTAATTTTGCGGTTGTTGATTATTATCTGCAGAGGACATGGAGTTATTAAACTCTACGAAAATGAAATTTAGAATATTTTGATGGAGAACAATAGGATCGATTAAGGTAGAAGAAATATACGATATTCTAAGGTTCTTAAACAGGGCCAGAGAGCTTACATTCCGAACGATTTCACTACTTCAGACGTATTCCTTTCAGGTAATCCTTTGATCTACAAAATTTGATGGCTTGGTATACGAAATATTAGATAAATTAATTCGATGATAGAGAATTCTCTTCGTGTCATCATATTTTGGCATACTTTAGACCATACTGGTCTACAGAAAAAGATATGGGAATACATCGTATTTCCAACGTATCCAATCCAAAGTCCTCGGTGTGAATATTTACCTAGAAACCTTAAGTTTTCCAACAATGTATAACAGCATATAGATAAGCACATGACAAAATTTAAAAGTCACAATGTAATGAAACAAATGTAATGAAGCACAATGTAAATGAGGGCAAAACAAAGTATATGTTATCGACGAGTAGAGACGCGCGGCGTATTGATTCTCAGATTACGGCCGATAACTATACTTTTAATACGGTCAAGGAATTCATCTATCTTGGCTTCGCCGTTATCACCAGAAATGATGTCAGTCTGGAGATCAAACGCAGGATCACTCTTGCCAGCAGGTGCTAGTATGATGTCAATAGGCAATTGAGTAGCAGAGACCTCTCCCGTTCGACAGAACTAACACTTTACAAGACACTCATCCTACCCGTACTTCTTTATGGCGCAGAGGCCTATTAAGTACAGATGCAGCGGGCTTGAGAGTGTTCGAGAGAAAACAAGATCTTCGGTCCTGTAGGAGTTGGCGATGATTTTCATATCTGATCCAACAGTGAGCTGTATGAGCTCCTCAACGACATTGACGTTGTGTAGCATATTAATATCCAGCGGCTGCGCTGGCTCGGCCATGTCGTTCGAATGGAGGAGGATGCTCCAGCGATACGGGTATTTGATGCGGAAATCTGCGGAAGTCGGCGAAGAGGACGACCTTGCATCAGTTGAAAGGACCAAATCGAGGAAGCCCTGTCATCGACTGGTGTGACCAACTAGCGTAGGCGCGCACGAAGCAGAGGCGCCTGGAAGGCTGTGTTGCGGCCGGCCGAAATCCGTTAAACGGGTGATTAGGCCAGTTAAGTAAGTAAGAATGTAATGAAGCAGCATGCAAAAAATTAATCAAAAATAATTGTTATGAATACGGAAGTTAAACTTTAGTCCATTTTTAATTTCCACAGCGTATTCAGTGTACAGTTTTTGTTAACGTTTGTATGGTAAGTAACTTCGTTACGACTTATTATTTTTTCTTTTTTTTATGGTACGTAATTTGCATTTTTAGTTCACTTGATAAGAAAAACTTCCTTTTTAAATATTTTATATGTGTATTCTTTTTTTTTCTTTTTGCTATCTTGAGAATATATGTAATTTTAATAAATTTAGTTACTTCCTTGAAAGTTTTAGAGTTTCCTGTTTTTATTATTGTTTTCTGTATATTTTTCTTTTCATTGCTTTTCTTTTGTTTGAAGAGATATCATCCCTTGGATGTTTTAAGTATTTGGCCAACACTTACAAGTATCAATCCACCTGTACATAAATTTTTCTTAAACAAAAAATTTTTTTTATACTTTTCATGATTTTATTTATTTAGTAGTTATGGAAAAAAGGTTGTAATCCTAATTGAAGCGTTGTAATGACCAATTATGTATGTACGAATGTATTGTAGTTTTGTTTATAATTGAATTTAAAATTCTAAATAAAATTTCAATCACATCCATTCTCCTTTCATTTAATATAGAATGCTTTTTAGCACGTTGTTTTAAAAATATTTATAATGGACCCTTTTCTATTTCTTAAAAATTTTCTTTTAATTTTTTTTTAATATACCGACAGATTTTTCTTTATTTTTAATTCCTTTTAAACTACAGGCAAACAGCAACAAATTGAAAACATGCTTACTATCGCCTTCATTTAACCGTGTCTTGTCACTTTTTGCAACTTTCTATTTTCTTCAATTCAAATGTTTTTTTCTTCTCACTTTCATAACCATTCAAGTCTTTCAAACTGTTTACTGTATAGCATAAACATTTTTTTTATTTCAATAGAATTTTCGAAATTTTTTGAAAAAATATTTTCCGAGATTGAGATTTACATTTGAAAACAGTCTGTGTTAACACTCGGAGAGCAACTGAAGCTAATGTTGCCAGTCTGTAATACGTTAATACATGCTGTAATGATACATGATGTCGCTTTTTATTTCTTTTTTTACTTTTCTCTCCCCTTTTTTTCCACCCCACTGATCAATAATAGAGCATGTGCATGTATGACTGTATATTGTATTTGAAATTGTTTTTCAATACCTGTTTTTAATCTGTATGTGTGTAGGACTTTCAGTTTGAGAGACTGTCGTTAACATGTTAAAGCGTTTTATACAACTTTTTGTTGCTTCCAACATGCTTGATGTTGTATTTTTGTATAGGCTGAGCCGCCCGCCACCTGTTCAATATTTTTCCTTATTCTCTACTTATTCATCTTTGTTACTATAAAATACAAAATATTCATCCTGTTTTGTTTTGTCCAAAGTTTTCAGTGTTGGAAAGTGTTTAAAAAATGTGACGTATGTAACTGAGAATTGATAATGCGTATCTCAAAATTTAAAGTTTGTTGTCATTATTACTGTATACGTTTTATCTCCGTTCCGACAGTGTCTTCTGGTGCCTAGAGGGATGCAAAGACCCCTAGATTAGACTGAAATCAAGTTTGCCTTAAATAAGAAAAGTTTTCTTTGCAAAGGCAAGAAAGATAAGGAATGGGAATAGTTTTTACTAAATTAGGCACAATGATTGCTGCTAAATTAAAAGCCGATGAAGTTGAAGTAGGTATAGAAATCCAATAAATCACGAAAATGATAATGCCTTCGAAAATAATAAACCAGGTGCACCGAAATGAAGTGAGCGTCAAGATTCAAATGCCTCCACAGTAAACATTTATTGTGAACGAGCCTTAATTTTGTTTTCGTTGAGGCATATGATAATTGTACTCTATCAGAAGCAGAAGATGGTTTCGTCGGTTCACAGATAAGGATTTTGATGTAAGAAATCAAGAACCTGGAATAGCACCAAAAAAATTTAAGGCGTCAAAATGAAAATAATATTGGAAGATGATACTGACACTTTGAATCACAAACAAATGGCAAAATTGTTAAATGTTGCACAACAAACCATTTTTGATAATTTAAAAGCCATGCCGATTACTTGGTCTTAGTCGTGACGTCATCTCAACCACAGTGGCCTGTCGACTTAGCTGTCGTTTATTCATTCAGTTTTAACAAATCACTATGGAGAAATATAGCATTCACTGAGCGGGCTCTGGATAAGAGGAACTAACGCTATACAAACGCAAAAAAATCATTTTCAGCAATGAGGCCCATTTGTGGATGAAATAATACGACAACAAGCATAATTGTTAAATTCGGAACGATACCAATCCACATAATAGTAGTCACCGTAGTCTAGTAAGTAGTGTGTTGGCTTATTAGATGAAAGCGCGTAGTTCAACACCTATATCAACACATATGAAACAATATTTCATTCGGCGACATCTCCTCAGCAGTTTTCTGATAAAGTCTCTAACAGTAGAATAAAATTTCAATAAAAAGGTTTTCAAACGTGTCACTCAGAGTTGACTTTAAAGAGTAGGTTATGCCACTTATGGATAAAATAAACACTCACACCATGAGTTGTGTTAGAAGCTACACCAGTCTTTCACCAGGTTGCAATCTCTACTAAATGCTTGTAATGTCCAATTAAATAATTAAGTATGAGAACCAAGAGCATACAGTTCATCATTGTTTCGTAGGCTTTGGCTGGCAGCATCGTCGGTTCCTATTTCGGCCAGACCTTCACGGGCACTATAGGTCGTTTTGGTTATTTTACGTATATTATAAAGCAGGATTTTTGGTATGATTTTAGAAAGACTATACGAGTTGGCAGCTAATTACCTTATATTATAATGTTGCATATTTACCTTTTCAAAACGTTTAAAATATGAGTTCGTAGATTGCAAATAAAATAAAAGAATAATATTTGTGTTTAGTTTTAATTAAATTCTTTATTGTTCTGTGTGCCACTGTTCACAACTTGATGTAAACAACAACAGTTGTTTTTTTTATTATTCTTCCTTACACTGTTTTGCGTAAACAATAACAATTGTTCGGCAGATCTTTATAATGGAGATCTCTTCACACGCAAGTCATCTTCACACAAAACTGACTTAATTTTTATGGACTTCGTTGCCTTCTTTGCCTTATATTTTATATGCAAACGTAAATAGTCTGATGGATGATCTTAAAGTGGAATGTTCGTGGCTTCGCCTTCTCGATATCTCCATAAATGTAAACATCGTTGTTTCATTGTTGTTTGTATATTTTGTTTACATTGTTTGTTGTTGCATTTTGGTTTACTTGTTTATCCCTTTATTATACTAATATTGTTGCTATATTTTTGTTTACATGTTTTTGTTCATTGTTTTTGTTTTTCTAGCTCTATTTATCACTTTAATGTCATTCCATTTTCGTAACAATAAGCTCCATACTTTAAGAATGTAAGGAAGTATCACTCTTTGAGTCCGTTTGGATGGAGTTTGAACAACCTGGCCCTGAATCACTATTACGGAATTCAACCAGATTAGAATATCAAGATATATATCACCGTGATACATAGTTTGGATAGCCGCCCTACAGCTGTAAAGTAGTTGTTTTTATTATTCATATCCATCATTTCAACGTTTTAATTTCATTTATTTTTCTTTTATCCTTTAAATATGTGGTAAAAAGAAATTTTCCTTGCTTTAAAGTTTGCCTTCAGTATGTTCTTTACATCCAACAGGCTTTCCCCATGTTCGAAAAAGTTAAAAATTACAAAATTTAACAGGCAAAAACAGTTCGCATCGAACACGAGAAGGCATGAGTTTGCCAATGCCTGGTGGCTACTTTGTTTTAGCAAATGAATTTATGAAAGAGCAAATTTTTATTTTATTTACTCTTTTCTGATAGATATGGAATATCTAGATACATTCGGAATTATGTACTGTTATGTTAAAATAAAAATACCGGTATTGCTTTAGTGGTCTTTATCTTTACGTAGCCTTTTTAGTAAAAAGTTTTTACTATTGGTGCTGTTAAAATGTCAACAATAGAGTCCAACTACTGATGGTGGGAGAAAATGTTATATCGGGTCCGCCATCCAACGTTTTTTTTCAGCTAGTACTTATTTCGTGAATGGTAACACATAGCTCATGTCTGATTTGACAGAAAATTAGCTTTATCCTTCCGCTGAACGAATATGGACCATCAAATGCGTTTTCGCTTCGCTAAGTGGGCCTGCGATCGACTTACAGAAGATGCTGATTTTGGCAAAAAAAAAATGATTTTTTCAGATGAAGCTCATTTTGATCTTGGCTGGTATGTAAACAAGCAAAATTGTCGCATTTGGGGCACAGAAAACCCGCACGCATACAATGAAAGGCCGACGCACCCAAAACGAGTCACTGTTTGGTGCGAATTTTGGTCCAGAGGCATTTGGTTTCAACAGGACGGCGCTACGTGCCACACAGCTGAAGCTACACTCGATGTTTTGCGCCCTGATTTTGAAAATCGCGTTATCAGCCGCAGAGCTGATGTCGTTTGGCCACCTCGGAGCTGCGATTTGACACCGTTGGACTATTATTTGTGGGGTGCCGTCAAAGATAAGTGTTACGTCGACAAGCCAGAGACAATTGACGTTTTAAAGGACAATATTCGTGAATCCATTGGTGAAATACAGCTGCACACAATCGTTAATGTGCTTAAAAATTGGACCGATCGTGTTGGCTACTGCATGGCCAGCCGAGGCAGCCATTTGAATGAAATTATTTTCCATTATTAACCGGAAGGATTGTACTTTCAAATAAAAAAAGAAATTTGAGAAAATATTCAGTAGTTTTTTTTAAAGCATTTTCAAAAAAAAAGTTATTTGGCGGACCTTTTATTAAAGAATAGAATTTTTATTATAATTGTAAATGCTTATTGTAAAACACAATAAAAATAAATAAATCTCTTGTTACGGATGACATTCCAACACTGGTCCAAAAGCAGTGACCTGCGCTGCTTACTAGTGCACTGACTAAATTTCACAGTGCCTCTTTTTATCGGTGAGTTGGTAATATAAAACCAATTTCAAAAAAGGAAAATTTTAATAATCAAGAAAACTACCATTACAACACCTGTTATACACCAAAATCCAAGTATACGGAAAGCTTGTGACCTGATGTCGTTACTTTCTAAAAATTAGAGACAGACCACCTAAAGATTTGCTAAGATAATGTTTATTGCTCGCCGTACTCTAATAGGTAATGTATCGGCTTATGAGACATGAGGCTAGGGTTCAAACCCTAGGTCAGTCATCTTCAACAAAATGAAATATGAAGAAATATTTGTTCACCGACTTCATCTCAGTGGATTTCTGGCAATAATTCTGAGAGTGAATAAAATTGTCAATAAAAATTTCTCCCAACTCTGTCGTTCGGAGTCGAATTTTAACTGTAGGTCCTATCTCTCATGTATAAAATTAACACACACAACACAAGTGGAATGAGAAAATATGTAGGTCGTCATACTGACAGAAGTGCTGTAAAGGCCGATTATGTATGTGTGTATGTTATAACGTTTCTAGTCTTTTCAGACTTCGTTATATTTTTGGCAAATTCCTAGTACAGTAGGTCGATAATTACCATCATAATCACCCCTTAATGCTCAAAAGTGGTCAAGTTAGAATTGCTACTTTCCTAGGAAGTATTATTTATTTGGTTGTTAAGCAATCTACATCTGTACATGATGAGCTAAGGAAATGAAACTTCAAATGACATCAGTTACAGGCCAGCGAAGCCAATAAATACAAAACCCAATGTGCGCTTTGTTTACTATTCATCACACACACACATATTTAAAATAATTGGCCAATTCACACAAGCTGTTGTATCGTTGTATTCATTGTATTGTTGGACGAATACACAACAGTGTATGCTTGTTGTTGATAATTTTCAAAAAAAATCCGATACACTTATACACATTTTTTTCATATGTTTATGGAAGTTGTATTGGTTTCGTGCTATCAGTTTATGTAAATGCCAGTAATAAAGAAGAAGAATAAAAATACAAAATATTTTCTATGGAACTTGAGTCAACAATTAACATTTCAAAATTATAATTGTTTGCACAGATAATTAATTAATTTACTCTTTTCTGTAATATTTCTCATTTTGTTGCTTGAAAATCAAATTATGAATATTGCTCTTCTTCTTCTTATAATTTTTTGACGTAAGGAATACGAAATACACAATATAGGATAGCACTGAGAGTTCTCAAACAAAAAGTGTATTCAATACAACACACACAAAGTCATGTGAGTTGGACAAATATTACACATGGAGTATAATTTAATATGGCTTAATACTATCATACCGATTACACTAGTGTTTGTTTATAATTGTTTTATTATTAGCTGTACGCTACGCGTGTTGCTGCACCACCAACTAAAATAAATTTGCAGGAAAGGCATTACACAAATGTGCAATTAATTTTGAATAATTTTATTGATTTTGTTTTCCGTTGTCCTGATAATTCGGATGAACGGGCCTGAGTAGTACGCATTGATCAGTTTCTAATCTCACTTCTCGTTGTTCAAGTGGTTTAAGCGAATGGGTCTCAGCGGCATATAGTCAAAGATTTTCCAGTAATTCTCTTTTCTTCCGTGCTTGAGCCGTAGGTCAACCAATTGCTTGTCATTCATTTTGAATAATTTCCATTGACGCCAGCCATCGGAAATTAATCGCACCAATCTCCGTCGACTCAATGCGCAATAACTTTGTTAAAGTTTACGATTTAATTCATTTTGAGTAATTTTCAGTGGCACCACCTGTCGGAAATTGGTCATACCAACTTAAAAACCTTCCCCGGCTCATGCGCAACGACTTTACTAAACATAACATAACATGATCAAGTGCATAGTTTACGATTCTATAAGGTACATACAAACAAATATTTATACATATAGACTATGGGAGGTGACACGACCACTACAGCCAACCCGCCCATTTTGTTCATATATACGTCAAAGTCGTCCATACAAAATTTGAAGACTCTAGCTGTTGCAGTTTATGAGATATGCGACATTAAATACTTATTGGACGTGTGGGCGTGGCACCACGCCTACTTGAACTTTTAAAATAAAAAGTAGCCTATAACTCCTTCCAGACATACAGGAAGATACTCTGAAAATTTCAAGAAAATCGGTCCAGCCGTTTAGCCGTCTATAAGCTTCAAACAAACCCACAAACAAATAAACCCACATTCATTTATATATAAGATTATTTACAATAATTAAGTGAATGAATTGTTCATTAAAGAGTTTTAATGATGCATTTACATAAATTTTATCGACTGTTTCCGATAATTTGCCAATCATGGAATTATTCAATAATAAATTAAAAAATTAATAAAAAATTATATTCACATCAGCGAAAGTCCAGATGTGTACAATCTACAGTTCATGACAAAATTCTTCCCACAGCCACTTCCCAACTTCAATAGTTGATAACGGCTATCTTGTTGAAGCTACATCTGTCAAATTAGTTGGCATTAATTCAGTATGTTGTGCCAAATCAACATGGGTTACCAATAACTAGCTCAGTTGGCTATTGGCCATTCTTTTCATCAAAAATTTATATCAAAAAAATTTCAGGAATACGACTATTTTCTATATGAAGAATTTGGGAAAATACCAATCCCCATGAGACTCAAGAGCGTCCAATGCATTCCGATAAAGTCAACCCTTTAATGTGGATTTTAGGCTGACCGCGTTATTGGTAAGTATTTCCTTGAGAACGACGTTAGCCAGGTCATCACTGTCAAATCTATTCGATTCATATCGAATAGATCTTCACTGCAAACTTTCCATGGATAGTTTCTCCTCTTCCAGCACCAAAAAATCAAAGATATACGCTACTTATTTTTTAATATTTGTATTTTTCTTTGAAAAATTGTTGAGAGGTAATTCACAATAACAAATTTTTGTTTATACAGCATTTATAATTACTTCACATTAAAAACTTTTATTGACAATATATTCGTAATACCGATTTTTGTTGTTATGGGAAAAAAATTACTACCAAATAACTTATTCCCATAATATTCACGATAGGGTTGATTAAGTTGAACTTAATATTATGATATTATCAACGATTTAATATAATAATTTCACTGATTTAAAGTGTGACTTAACCGGGGTAATTATTGAGTAATTATAACACGTATTTAAATTTGTTCAGTTCCTAGTGACTGTAATACTGTCATATATAAAGTTGTTCTGGCAGCACATTATTTCTATGCAAGTGTTGACCACACGTATGAAAACAAACATCAAATCGTTCTATTTTAAAAATAGCAACAATATTGTAATGAAAAGCAAATACTTCGCAAAAAACATTCTTATCAAATTATTGCCATATGTGTGCAATTCTGGAACAATCAAAAATACTTAACGTATTCATTGAAATATGCATTTGCCGTAAATATATCCAAGGTATTTCGAAAAACTTACAGTTTGGTTTGTATTTTGGACTGGCGGCAACATCGGTCCATATTTCTATGAGAAAACGGTGAGCACTATAAGCCAATGATTACAAAATTCTTTTAGCCTAAACGAGATGATCTGGCCACCAGCGACAAATCGTTTCACCCGGACGATGCTACGTGTCACACAGCTCATGTGACGTTGGATATCATGCATAAGCGATTTGAAGGCGTGTTAATCTCACGTGGAGGTGACCTTAGTTAGCTTGAGGAGTTTTCTTGAGTTGCAGTTGTATGCGAATAAGCCGCAAACTACAGCTGTTCTTAAGCCTAACACAACCCATGCCATCACTAAACTTGGCCTGATATCATGGAAAATCAGACGTTTTGAATGCGATCCACGCAGACAAAAGTCTGTCAATGACTTTTAAACGATTTTATTTTCCACACATAATTTCTTTTTCGAATGAATAAAAAATATCAGTGATATCCAACAAAAATTTTCCTTTATTTGAACTAAAAATAAAACGTTAAAAAATTAGACTGTGAATAATCATTAGATTGGAAGATGGATAGTCACCGGCAGCATATTCACTTCTGACATGAGACCATTTAAAAGTTTATATTTAAAAATGCAATAAAACAAAAACGGTTTGAAATTTTGCCAATTTAATATTTTTGTTGTGAAGATGTTCAAGATACAGACTATGAAGATATATGTCATAATATATTACCTACTAGAATATAGCCTAGAATTGCATAGAATCGAAAAATCATGTGGCTTAATTCCAAATTTATGGGGAATACTTTCTTTTTAATTGTATTTGAAATATATTACTCATACGCATCATAGTTACTAGTTACACTAGTTACTCTGAAAAGTATGCAATAAAAAACTTCGATTTTGTCATGTATGAAACTAATGGAATTAAATATCACTCGTACGTCAAATTTTTACTTCATTTATATGGCTGCCACGGTTGGCCTCACAATCATAGCTCCCAGATTTATGGCCTTATTTTGACGTCTTTTAAAACCTATAAATTTACATCATATTCTTTACTTTAGTACGTTAAAAGCCACTTTAAACTTTATATTTACTTTGCAATTCTTACTATTGAAAATGTATGTTAGTAAAACAAGGAGTAAAATATTATATTTTTAAGTTATTTTCGAATATCTGTGATGATTTTTCTGTATTTTATTCCTTTTTAATCCCTTAAAAGAAAAAAAAGAAAAAAAAAAGAAATTCTCGTAGTCGAGAATAATTTATCACTTGTCGTTGCAGACAATTTTAAAAATTCGATTATAGCTTCTAATATTACCATCGGAAGAACAAAGGCAAGCGCCGTTATTTTGTTTCGTACGTCCAACACTCAGAGGATCGATGGCATTGTGTTTAGAACTATGAAGATATGTTATGTGAAGAAGGAAAGAGAGAACAGTGTTTATGGACACTAGGCTTGTGTATATTTATGCCATAAGTAGCAGGAAAGGCCTCTGCAGGAAATGAGTTCCACATGCGCATAGTCCGACTAAAAAAATGTATTTTTTACTATAATGCAGTGTGTGATCCACTGGCCAATCGGCCACATACGGAAGTGATGGCCGAAAAAGACGAGCGTTACGTAGGAATATGTGATTTTCGGAAATAGTCCTCTTACTTCGTTCGAACAAAATCCTTTTTTCGAAGCGATAGAACAGTGAAACGCAAACCACATTGCAACGATGCTCCAATGATTCAATGGAGTTGGATACACTACCGTCATTAACGAGCTACTACGGCCTCTCCTGTACACGGTCGAGAGAACGGAAAATAGACGTTGAGGCACCAAACCATAAATGAGAGTTGTATTCCATTCTCTGTCGGTTATAAACAGTGTAAATAGTAAGATCAGATGATAAGAACTTAAGAAGGAACTGAAAAATGTGTCAGCATTACACTGAATTTTCATGCTCTGAACATCAAAAGCTTCTGAATACCTAATATCCACACCGCTCATATATATAGATGATGCAGTCTTACTGCTGCGCTTATGTGTCAATAAACAACACTGGGATAGATTGTTTAAAACTTAAAAAATTCTTTCCTGAAAGTGATACAAAGTTTCTCCATTTTTTGGAAAAAAAATTAATAAATGAAGATGAGGGATGCTAGCTTTTAATTTCTAACAATTTTTTTAAATGTTTTATTTTTGTACTCAGATATATACATACACACATAAATTGACTTTATATGTTTTACTACAATAGAAATAATTTTGGTTTATAAAAACTTTTAATTAATTAATTTATTTTTTCTGACGGTTTTTTGACGATTACAACAAACGACTCCGACGATTTTGATGTTTTTTTCCCAAATATTTGACGATTTGATGCCTTATTTGTCTGGCAGCTATGCTTACCATACCGATTGCACTAGTGTTTGTTTATAATTATTTTATTATTATTTACAATAATTAAGTAAACGAATTGTTCATTAATGGATTTTAGTGATGCATTTGCATAAATGTTATCGAATATCTTCGCTAATTTGACAATCATGGAATTATTTAATAACAAATAGAACAACAGTTGGCCAACAAATAGCGTGCATGAACATTACAGTTATTACCATTATTATTTAATAATAATTAATATTTTCATTTTATTTAATCAGTAGAAATTTTCTTTTTAAAATTACTGTCATTATAACCACATTATAATATCGTAATTATATTGACAATTCGACATGTTGTTTAAACTTTATGCTCCACCTCTTACTTATGTATGTAGAGGTATGTAGAGGTTTGTAACTAAAATTACCTGAATACAAGTCATATTCCATTACCCATAAAATGCACGTTTTCGCAGGAAAAAATTATATTTACATCAGGGAAAGTCCAAATGTTTATAATCTACAGTTCATGACAAAATTCTTTCAGCAGGCACTTCCCAACTTTAATAGTTGATAACGGCTATTTTGTTGAAGCTACATTTGTTAAATTAGTTGGCATTAATGCGGAATGTTTTGCCAAATCAACATGGACTACCGATAACGAGATCAGTTGGCACCTGGCCATTATTTTCCTCAAAAATTTATGAAGAATTTGGGAAAATACTAATCCCCATGAGAACCAAGAGCGTCCAGTCCAGTCACATAAAGCCACCCTTTAATGTGGATTTTAGGCTGGCCGCGTTATTGCTCCATATTTCTTTGAGGGCGATATTAGCCAGGTCATCACTGTCAACTGCAACCACTATGGGTCGGAGGTTACAAATTTCTTTTGTGCTGAATTATAGAATTTGGACACCAGTGAAATGTAGTCATGCGTTATTGAATATTCTGCGCAAAAGATAAAGAGATGGTGATCTCATGTTGAGGTGAAGTGAACTGGCCACCGAAATTGTGCGATTTTTATCACGTTAAACTTTTTCTTGTTGGATTTTCTAACGCCGCAGATGTATGCGAATAAGTCATAAGGCACAGCTGGTAAATTTAGTCTGATATATGAGCCAGATTCTAAATTCTTTCTTTGTCTGAATTCTCACACGGTATCAAAAACTTGGTAGACGTTAATTTCTACCTAGACGGAGCTGCAGGAGTTCCTCAATGTCTTCCTGCATAGTTTTTTCAGCTTTACAGGAATACAGAGTTCAGACATTAAGACAACAACATGATTCCTTGTAGTCTACAAAAAGAAAATGTGTGTCAGGATTACACCAATTATGTTGTGTGTATTGAGTGGCAGAACCTACAATTTAAAATCGAATCCGAATGACAGATTTTTTAAGAAACTTTTCATAACAATTTTTTATTTACTCTCAGAGCTTTTGGCAAAAAAAATCTGCTGAGGGGCAATCGTCGTTGAAATAATTTTTTACTTCGTTTTGTTGCCGATGTTTGACCAGGGGATTGAACCATAGCCTCCCGCCTAATAAGTCAACACACTACCTACTAGACTGCGTCGAATACGACGACTTTCTTTCAGCAATATTTTTAAATAAACTGATGCGTGCACCTTACTAGCTCATTAACTCAGGTCTTAAGTTAGTCAGCGGACAGGCCATAAGGAGAGGCCACATAATCTCATAATTTTGATGACTGGGAGGCGGATCCTCTAAGCCGTTATCATTGATTGGGTTCGGTAAAACATCAAATCTATACGCGGAGTTGGTGTCATCATCGCCTCGTAATAGGGTACAGAAGTGTAGCCTCCATAACTTCAGCAGAATTTTATTTTTTTTTCTCTTCTTGAATATTTAAAATTTTTTAAGATTTATTACCCCTGCTAAAATGATACTCTCAATAGATTTTTTGTAATATTTTTTGGTATTCTGCAAAATCAATTTTTACAACAACAATATTTGCAAATACAGTAGTAAGAGAGAAATGAACAGATTTTTTCCAACACATGGTTGCATGGAATACGGAAACCTGTAGAATATACACAAGAGTTTTAAATATTTTTCACATTTTGTAATGGAAGTTTTATGCACGTGATAAAAAGTTTACTGCAGACGCAAGGATTGTGTGCGGCGAATGGCATTAACGAGTATGTTAATCTTAAAGTACACCAGGGAAATTAACATTATTTTCTATGTACGTTTTCACTTTATTTCTGTTCAGCAAAGTTTTTGTTCTTACTTGCATAACCACCAGCTTTTTTTACGAAAGAGTTTACTGAACTTTTAAATTTAACAAACGACGAATATTCTAAAAGCATTTCAGAATAAATGTGAATTTATGTTATAAACTATCAGCCTAGGGATACTATTATAATAAAAATCCTAAACCTTTGGTATGGACTTCAGAGCACCCGAGATGCCCAAACCTGTTAACCTCTGTACTTTGTTTAACATTTAATAACTAACTCACGCAAAATTTTAAGCTGGCTGTCCCAACCACAATGCTCTAGCCATGCTGATTGGCAAGTTGAGGCAGCAGCAATTTAACGACTACACATGTAGGAGAATAAATTTCGTTTTATATTGGTCGTTTTAAATTTATTTTTAAATTTATAAAATTTTTAATATTCATTTTAATATTAATTACAAATATTTATTGTTGATGTAGCTACAGGCCATGCGATAAATAAATTACTTTTATGACCCACATTTAGAACGCGATTAGAGCAATTAAAGTGATGTCTTGCGTAAAATATTTGATTGTTTTAAAAAAGCAGTAACAATAAAAAAATTTGCATAAAACGATTACAAGGCTATGTTTACAGTTTACTTTGAGTAATTTTTATTATCCTTGTTTATGCAATAAAAAATTTTATGCACAAAACAGGACCTCAAAAAAGTTTTGAGCTTAAGGGTGATTAAAATATAAAATGATATGAAGTGTGTCGTCTTTTTGCCTTAATATGGTATTATTTATTTATTTTAAAATATAATATACATACATACATACATAATTGATCATTACAACCCTTCAGTCAGGATTACGACCTAGTTTCTCACACCACTTATGTTGTGTGTCTTAATTTTATACATGAGTGGTGGGACCTACAGTTTAAAGTCGACTCCGAATGGACAGATTTTTGAGAAACTTTTCGTGGCACTTTTATTTGCTCTCAGAGTTTTTGCAACAAATCTGCCGAGAGGAAGTTGCTGAAAGAACTATTTTTCCTATTTCGTTTGGTTGGAGATATCTAACCGCGGGTTTGAACAGAGGCCTGTCTAATAAGCCAACACACTATCTACTAGAATACGGAGACTTCATTGGAATATCGTTGCAATTTATCTGTTCTATCTCTAAAACCCAGAAGACTATTCTAGTGTATAAAGAAACTTGCTGCCAATGATCAAATATTTTTCATAGGGCTTGTCATTTTCATAAGGCACATCCGATTGGAGTCGATTAAGCAGTGGAATGCACAATACATTTTAGAGAAATTTCATTCTTTAGCCGTACACTTCCATACATCGTCTAACTTGCAACAGAAATAGATTTGAATCTTACGTCCACAAACACTATCTCCAGTTACCCTTCTTCCACATTCTCTTTTCCTAGTCGTAGCACTATGCGAAGAGATAAGAAAAAAATCGTAGCATCCGATGGACAATGGCTTGAACGACGTGTTTTGCAATGTTGGAGTAAGAAGCGTAATTAATTATAGAGGGGTTTTGTGTATTCTACAAAGTGCGTAAAACCAAACTTGTATATACACAGGACATGTATGAACATGATAGTATGAAAAACATGGTACAACGGCGTAAACAATACAAAAATTTTACATTTTAATTTTTGGTGTCCATGTACACGATAATGTGTATAAGCTCGTGTATACGTGGCTCGTGTATATGGGGCTTGTGTATACGTGGCTCGTGTATATGTGGCTCGTGGATGTTTTGTGTGAGTGGCTAGTGTATGTGTGGCTACTGTTTATGTAAATAAAATAAATGCTCAGCTATTTAGCATAATCACAGAGGCATAAGGACAATTACAAGAACTTTAACAGCAACATCTGCAACAAGCCATTGCTCTTGTCTCGTACGGTAGTGACAACCAAATGTCTAAAATATTACAAATTTATATACAGTGATTCACACTTAAAACTGGGCTTTTCAATCATAATCATAAAATTCATGTTTTGTATCATTCAAAGTAACACAATGATGGTGGTTTTAGAAAAATAATAACAAAAAAGTAAATTTGCAATGCGGAACACACTAACTACACAGGAGGTAAACAGGTTAGGGTGGTTGCTTTGATACCAAACCTCACTTGAACACGCATAGCGGGCCGTTGTGTAAAATATTGTGATCATATAGGATTGTAAATCAGGGTATGTAATATCGGCATAGATGGCGTTTGAAATAGAGTTGTCTACATCGGTATCCAAATGGCCGTGGTACTGCTCAACAATAAAAATGAAAATTTTTTGTTTTATCATGACATTAAAATTATAAACAAAAGCTACAAAAACAAAACAATGTAGTAAACAAACCTGTTTACAAATTATCTTACTGCTAAAAACACCAGCATAAAAAATGGTAAACAAGTAAACAAAAAACAAACAACACTACAAGAATAAATGTAAACAAAATACATAAACAACACTACAATAATAAATGGAAACTACAATGTTTACATTTATAGAGATTTCGAGAAGGCGAAGTCATGAACATTCGCCGTCAAGGATATTGATCAGACTGTTTACTTGCCATATAAGGCAAGGCAATGCAGCTGACTGAGTGAGTGAATTTCAGTCAGTTTTGTGTGAAGACGCGGAGCTTTTGAAGAGAGTAATCGTGGGGCTGAAGATCTCCGTTACAAAGATCTGTCGAATAGTCTGTCTAGTAATTGTTATTGTTTATGCAAACGGTAGAAATAGAGGAATAACAAACAAAGCAATTGTTGTTGTTTACATCAAGTTGGGAACAGTAGCACACAGAATTAACAACACGAACAATAAAGAATTTAATTAAAGCTAAACACAAATTAATTTTTACTTTTTTTTGCAATCTACGAGCTCATATTTTGAACGTTTTTAAAAGGTAAACACGTAAGAATACTTACGATTATATGAAGATTACAGAACCCAAGACAACAACCTAAGCTGTTTCTGCCGTATTACAAAAATAGAATGACATTTCCGAAACTTATTTAAACGAACAACTGGAAGAAATGTTGGACCACACAATGAAATATGAATGAAGTGAAATATATATGAACACGATTACAATGTTGTTGCCGCCAGCAGCTCGTCAAAATTCGATTTTTTTAAAACTTTTCTTTATTCTAATTTCATTCCTTCATTCATTTCCTATACTCATTTTCCTCAAACCTTTAAACCGTTTATTATGGTCAGTGTTGTTATACTATCACGAGACTTGTGAAACTCATTAATTGAAAAAAGAAAAAAATTAAAAATTAAAGCTTACGTATTTAATTTAAGCCAAGCGGAAAATTAAATGCAACTTTTTGTTTCACTGGGTATTTATTATAACACTTTTGCTGTTTTTTTAGTTTTTAATTTCGTTGTTTGTAGAAAGAAAGTTAAACAACAATGAAATCTTTTCCAGGGTTGGGAATTGTTAGAAATTATGAAGTGATAGTCAAGGTGCAAATTTCTCCATAAGGAATATTTATTGTGAACTTGTCTCAATTTTTTTGTGTTGGAGACGACCTCTATCGAACATAGACTACATATTTTTACTTTTTTTATCGCAATTTCATATCTGGCCTAATGTCTGAACTGTGGACTCATGTTTAATAAACCAACATACTACCTACTAGACTACGTCGACTTCTCAACTATTTCTGTAGGTTTAGAAGCTATGGGCAGACCCAAAAGTCTGGAAAATGCGACATGTATTGAATCACAAGCAAATGAAAAACCGAACTTGCAAAATTTTGGTTCAAAGATACGATAGAAAATGAGTGTTGCATCGAATTGTTACTGGCGATGAAAAATGGATTCAGGACAACCATTAACTTCTGCTGCAAAACCAGATCGATTGGATAGGCAGACAATGCTATGTGTCTGGTTGAAACCTGTTGAAACTGTTAATACAGATCGCTACCGACAACAAATGATCAATTTGAACCATGCTTTCAACGAAAAACAACCAGAATGGATCAATCTGCACACAAAGGAAAACTGGTTCAGAATATAATCAAAGCATTAGGCTGACAGCTGCTATCCCACCGAACGTGTTCACTAGACTTTGCTATTTTCGACTACTGTTTGTCTTTAGCGATTGGACACTTATTGGCTGTGCGATACTACGACTCCTACGAGGAAAAGGAAAACTGGGTGACTAATTGGTTTGCTTCAGAAGCTGAATAGTTTTATGAGTGTTGAATCCTCTTTCTTTCTTTAAGAAGCTTAGCCTTTCTCCATGCTTTTATTATTAATTATTAAATTGATCTACTGCAGTAGAGCTAATCGTTTCACGATAGAGTCGTGACTGGTCTTTGAATAGAAACAACGTCTTTTACAAGAGGTATGCACAGAGTTGACGCTGGTTAGTCTTTCCATGATTTTTTTTTGAGTCGTCCACTCTGAGGGTTAAGCGGCTAATACATGATCGAATTTTGCCTACCTGATGGCGACTATCAATCTCGCGTAGAAAGACAAAATACATGATTGCAACATGACCTGATGAATATCAAAAATTTTTGTTATTTGGGTGGATAGTGTAGTAGCAACAGGCGAAATTTGATCGCCTAATGCGTAGGCCCTTTAGGGATTCGAACACTTCCTAGATGGATTATTTTGCAAACAATTATTTCTTTCTGCCCCATACAAATACGATTAAATACAATTAGTTGAAAACAGATACAGGTATTGAGTAGTCAATAATACCCAAGATTTTGTCACGACCATGCTTTCAAGGCATTTAGTTTCACTGGTAAATTACCAGCTGTGTCGGCAACATATCCAGCAAGTCGTTGTACAAAACTAAATATAATTTTCCTTCTCTGCTTCCATTTCGCCCTTAGACAGAAAATTTTTATGCATTTTATTTGAGTGTCACTCAAAACAAACAGACTAGAAGCACTGGTCTGTGAAAGTTTATTTTAAATTTTTTTTTAAATTGTAACTATTTTTTCCCCTTCAAATTGTGTACTAACTCTCAATGAAAAGCAACCGGAAAACATATAGGGTCTTCCAACAGGGTCTTCCAAACTTCGGCAAATTATAACGGCTAATTTATTGAGACAAAGTCGGTCGGTCAATGTTGTTGTCATTTATTCAGTCTGTTTTGACAAAATGAATGCATAGAGATAAAGACGTTTTCGTTGTATAAGCTCTGAACCAGTTGGCCATATTGAAAAAAAAATCATCTTCAGCGATGAGGCTTATTTCTGTATGAATGAGTACGTGAACAAACAAAATTGTCGAACTTGTAACGAAGCAAAATCTAAATGAAAAATCCAAAGAGCATTCAACAGATCCTGAAAAAAGCACGGTTTGGTGTGAAAATGGGCTGGCGGTGTCATTGATTCATTTTCTTTGAGATCGGCTTTGGCCAAGCCATTACTCTCAACGGCGAGTATCATATGGCGCTAATTTATAACTTCTTCTGGTCTTGGCTGGATTATTCGAACACAAACGACATGTGATTCAACAAGACAACTCTACGTGCCACACAGCTCATGCCACATTGAATATACCGCATGGTCACCTCAGATGGACGTGATACGAATTGGCCACCGATATTGTACGATTTGACCCCGTTAGAATTTTTCTTGGGGAGGTAAGTAGCATCCCCAAGTCGATTGTAGAGGATTCCGGAAGTAGCGCACCAGCCCTGGCGAGCTCGTCGGCTCTGCAGTTTACCAGAATATTACCAGGGACCCAGGTAAATGTGACACTGAAGCGCCCAGAAAGAAGATAGAGACATCGGCGACATTCAGTAGCGATCATGGAGTTATTCACAACGTTCGACAGAGATCTTATGGCAGCCTGACTATCAGAAAAGATCGAGATGCGGGTGAAAGGAACACCGTTTAACGAGGATCCATTGACCTTCTGATCTTCTCAAGAAGTCTGATATTGTTTAGTTTATTCAGAGCAGTTCACCATACTGCAGCAATAAGCAGCACAGGCCCAAGCATGGGATAGCAGATAAATGTGGTAGCACAATGGGCCCAATGCGGCCTAAGTGAGTCCATCCAAAAATTTTCTTTGCATGGGCAGCCACCTCTACCTACCTACCTAGCACGCTACCTAAAGTGAAGTGTAACTCTCATCGGTACCTTCAGGTCAATTTCAAGCCTCTCGATTGAATACTTAAAAGGACGAAAGTACTAATCATCGCTGGCAGAGTATAATGAAATATATAAGAAGACAACACAATAACTAATACACTACAGCGACACACATGTACACGTACATAACATAACATACGTAATTGGTCGTTACAACCCTTCGGCCAGGTTTACGACCTAGCTTCTTACACCACTTATGTTGTGTGCTTTAATTTTATACATGAGTGGCGGGACCTACAGTTTAATGCCGACTACGAACGACAGATTTTTGAGAAACTTTTCATTGCAATTTTTTTTACTCTCAGAGTTTTTGCCAGAAATCTGCTGAGAGGAAGTCGCCGAAGAAATTTTTTTCATATTTCGTTTTGTTGGAGTTGTCTGACCTGGGGTTTGAACCAAGGCCTTACGTCCAATAAGCCAACACACTACCTATTAGGCTATGGCAACTACACACACATACACTTTGTTTTAAATTTAAAGATAGGAAACACTTAAAAAACGACCCAATATGGGGGCCATTTTTGTTTTTCTATTCTTTTTTGTTTATGATTTCGTGCAAGTTTTTGTGAGTGGCAATAACAATAGAGGTTACAAAAGTAATGTGAGTGTTGTCACTTAATTGTTATTGTATGTTTCGACAGAATAAACGAAAATAAAAAATATTTTTTTTTGTTTGTTTAGCAGTTGGTGTAGTTAAAAGCAATACTGAAAAAAAATTTAATATTTTCTTTTTTTTTTGGTTGAATGTACCTTTTTAAATAAACAAAGCTGTTATTTAATTTCATTCCATTTTAAATTCATATTTTTATTCAAAAAAACTAATAAACAACCTGTCCCTTGGTTCTTCTAGAAATATTAAAAAACTGTTTTTTCCGTTTGATATTGTTTGAAACTTTTTTAATTATTTTTTCTATTTTCTATTTTTATTTTAAAGATTTTTTTGTCTGGGTTTTGTTGATGAACTTTTTTCATTCATTCTTTCATTCATTTTCTGTTGTAAAATCAAATACTTTTGATTGGATTATTTCTCACACGGTGTGTGGTTAATCAAAATCAGTACAAAATCCATTTGCTTACGTTACCAACCCCATTATCGAGTTTAGAGCTGTAGGTGTATATATCCAGGAGCTCCGGAGAGACGATCAGTCCCAATCGTCCCTACTCGGAATCAGAAAGTGAAAACCCCTGTCAAGACAATATTCCGCAGGGAGATAATCGATTTTTAATGGGGCCACAGGATCAACCTGCAAAATAGAGCAGTGACCAGAAGGAAAGAGTCTAGTTGCAGCAAACTTGGCTACCTGCTTAGCGAGAAGCACAGTCGGAAGCCAGTTAAGCATTGCGAACAAGGCCTTTATGGGGGTGGTGCGTAGAGCACCAGTTATATAAATGGACGCAGACCTTCCGACCTTATCAAGAAGTCTAACATTATATAGTTTGTTCAGAGCAATCCACCAGAATGCAACAACATATAGGAGGTTTGGTTCGGTAGCTGATCTTTGGGCGAAGACCGCATCTGGATCCATCCTCTCTACTGTAGCAGTCCAGCCAGATTCGCCAAGATGAGTTTTGGGATCGAGGATCAGGCCCAGATATTAAACCACCAAACTCACGTGAGTCTGGTCCCACATATGCTAGGAAGGGTGAAGTTCAGAATCTTATATCTCCTCGTGAAAAGAATCCTATCGGTTTTGAAGGAGTTAATAGACAATCCAAAACCCCTACACCAGTCCAGTACAATCGACAGTGCCAAGTTCAACTTATTCCACAGCGTCTGCGAACATATTCCCGACATAGCAATGGCAATGTAGTCAGCGTAAGCTATGGCGTTATTACCAAAGGATTCGAGCCCTTTCAAGAGTGAGTTGACTGCAATATTCCAGAGAAGTGGAGATAGAACACCGCCTTGCAGTGTACCTCTATTAACAATTCTCTCACAATGTATGGCCCCCACTGTGGAGGTTACTATTCTCGACTTAAGGAGAAGTCCGAAAAACCTGACCAGATCCTGTCCCAGGTTGAGATAACCAAGGTCCATAACTGTAGCGTCCGGGTTGACGTTATTGAATCCACCTTCAATGTCCAGGAAAATGGTCAGAGTGTATTCTGTAACGTGCAGGAACTTTTCCACCCGAGAGATGAGAGGGTGTAGTGCAGTCTTCACTGATTTAACTCTCGTGTTAGCATGTTGGGTGAAGTCGCCGTAGTCTATTGGTAGTGTGTTGGCTTATTAGACGTAAAGCCAGGGTTCGAGCCCCAGGCCAGACATCAAAATAAAATACAAAAAGTATTTCTTCGGCGACTTTCTCTCAACAGATTTCTGGCAAAAAATCTGAGAGTAAAATAAATTGCCATGAAAAGTTTCTCAAAAATCTAACGCTTGGAGTTGACTTTAAACTACAGGTCCCACCACTCATGTATAAAATTAACACACACAACATAAGTGGTGTGAGAAACTAGGTCGTAATCCTGACTGAAGGCTTGTAATGACCACTTATGTATGTAATTTTTAAATCGTTTATAGGTGTCAATATCTTCAAAATTTTTTAAAGCAAATTTCATACCTCAGAAGTTCATTCTGATTACTCCTTATGCAATTGTCTGTGTGTGCTTGTGCTTATTTTAGGCCACATCATTTTGTTTACCTGTTCATCAAGCAAATTGAAGGAACGTTTATCATGCACGTCTCGCATTCCATGATTCTGATGTTCATATGCTCTGCAACGTATGTTTCATTGCATCTCAACACAATTTCTTCTTGTCGTAACTAGATACCTTTCTTTGGCAATTTGTTTTTTGTTTATTCACTTGATGCTATTAGTAAAGGAACTTTGCTGCTGTAATGGAAATTCGTTATTTGGAAATTTGTTGAAGGCACATACATGTGTATGGTACATTATTGGAAATTTCTGAAATTAAGAATTAAAACTTTAAAATCTTAAAGATCTGCCGCTTAAAGATTATCAGTCTTAAAAACAATTTTTAATATAATTTTAGTTTTCCTTCACATTGCAATGCATTGTTTTATTTATTTTTATCATCAACACGAGTTTTATAGAAATTTTTTCGCATTTTTAATACAATAAATAATGAAAAATATAGGTTAAGTCGCATAGTCTAGTAGGTAGTGTGTTCGCTTATTAGACGTGGGCTCACGGTTCAAACACTAAAGTCAGACATCTCCTACAAACTTAAAAATGAAAAAATATTTCTTCGCTGACTTCCTTCTAGCAACAACTCTGAGAGTAAAATACAATTGCCATGAAAAGTTTCTCAAAAAATCTGTCGTTCGGAGTCAACTTTTAACTGTAGATCCCGCCACTTATATATAACATTAACATACACAGCATAAGTGGTATAAGAAACTAGGTCCATAATCCTGACTGAAGGGTTGTAATGACCAATTATGTATGTATGTATGTGTATATTACTTGAACACGTATCGAAGTGTAATATATTTATTCTACATAATGTAATGAATTTTAGAAGGATTACAACACAATCTCTTAATTTTTATATGCCTTGTGCACAATATGCTAAACTAACACTAAAACGCTAAAAATTACTTGCCATGCCTAACTGTCTTAAGAGTGGACTAAGGATAGTACACTGCGTTTATTGGTCTTCTTACAATATAAAACCTCGAAGGGTTTTAAAAAAACTGTCAATAATCACAGTGCTTTCCTACAGCTGTACTCTTGCTCTGGGTCACAAATTGATAGACCTCTTCAAATGGCTACAGCTATTACTGACGCAATATATTCCCTATGAAGTGGCACTCTAACGACTGCAGCTCCAGACGAACCAAGCTCGGAACATTCAACGCATGTGTAAAATCGTCCTTGTTGTACGAAAATGAAACCTGATTAGTATCGAACACCATCACACAAAAACTACAGCTATTCAGCAACTAGTGCCTCAGAATCATATGCAAAATTTTCTGGCGTAATAACCTCATCAACAGGGAGACATCTGAAAAACTGCTAAGGAGGAAACCATAATATCGCAAATAAAATATGGGCAATGGAGATAGAACAACCATAGTCTTAGAAAAAATACGGATAGTACAACAAGACTACCCAAGATTTTGTCACAACCATGATTTCATGGTATTAAATAAATAAATAAATATAATCTAAATATAATCTTCCTTCTCTGCTTCCATTTGGCCCTTAGACAGAAAATTTGTTTGTATTTTATTTGAGTATCATTTCGGTTTTTATACGTTTTTCTCTTTCTCTATAAACATAGAAGCACTGGTGTGTGACAGTTTATTTAAAAAAAAATTTTTAAATTGCAATTTTTTTCGTTTACAAATTTTGTACAACTCTCAATGAAAAGCAACCGGAAAACATATAGGGTCTTCCAACAGGGTCTTACGAACATAGGCAATGTAGTTGCCGTTTATTCAGTCTGTCAGACGCATTCGCTGAATAAGCTCTGGACCAATTGGCCTAATTAAAGAAAAAAACATTTTCAGCAATGGGGTTTATTTCTGTATGAATGAGTACGTGAACAAACAAAATTGTCGAATGTGTAACAAAGCAAAATCCAAATGACAACCAAGAGCATTCAACATATCATGAAAAAGTCAGTGTTTGGTGTGAAAATGAGCTGGCGGTGACATTGATAAATTTTTCTTTGAGATCGGCATGGTCAAGCCACTGCAATCATGTGGCGCCGTTTAATAACTTCTTTTTGGCCTTGGTTGGATTATCAGGACACAAACGACATGTGATTTCAACAAGATAGTGCGACGTGCCACACAACCCATGCCACATTGGATATTCCGCAAGGTTATCTCACATGGACGTGATACAAACTGGCCAATATTGTACGTGACGGGATCTACAGTTTAAAGCCGATTCTGAACTACAGAACTCTTAGAAAAACACGGATATTATAACAAAAATGTCACTTGAGTTGAGTCCAGAAGGCTGAAAAAACCGTGGACGGCCAAAGAACCACTTGTAGACGTTCGATACTCTCTGTAGGATAGTGGGATTTTATATGAGAAAAATATATTCGCCACGAAAAACATGTAAAACATACACATAATTAGCCATTACAACCCTTCAGTCAGGATTAGGGCCTAGCTTCTCACACATATAAAACACAAAATATAAAATAAAGAAAAAAGAAAATGTAGATATGGTTCGTTTACAATTTGAAATAAAAAAATTTCAAATTTTATTGCATTTAAAAGCTTTCAGTACTTTTTATCACACTAGCTCGACTGCACTGTTACATTTTCCACTATACATCCGATCAACATAAAAAATATTTTATTTTTCATTAAATTCTTCCATTCAACGTTATTATTATCCTAAATATTCAAATAGGAATGAATATTCAATTAATTTTTCTTTCCTCTTTATAGAAATGTTTTGCAGCAGCTGAATAGAACCTTAAATATGCATCACACACGTATGTAGTCATAAAAGTATAACCGCAGAAATGTATGAATAAATGGATGAATGAATGAATATATGAAAATGGCCAAAAGCTGTTTATATTTTAGCTTTTCGCAAACTATCTATTCACTCGACCAATTGCCAAGTCAGTGTTGAAAATATTATGAAAACTATTTCAGTTCCGTCCATCTACCCAACCATTGCTAGTGTTATCTGTCATACAACTAATGGATGCAACCTACACACAAGTACTCAAACATTGAATATAAACTGAATTATTAAAAAATACCATTATACACGTGTTTTGCACACTTCGTATTAACTGTTCTTTTTCCAAGTGATTTAAAGTTAAAAAATCAAAACTGAATGGATTTAAGACCGGGACGACAAACCCTAATAAAGGCGTTGACGGATGCTGGCGTGGAATTCCCAGAATCCGCAACACTGAAGCAGCTGAAAACGTTATATACATCACTGAACTCCGGTAAGGAGTGGAAAGATGATGCGATGGCTTCGGCCTCCTATAGGCCAGAGGCCGCTGGGTATGCTTACAACATCAAGGAAGCAAGCACCGCAATGCCTGCCACTTTGTCCGCGGCCACGATGTCATCTACTATGATGCAAGCGCCCAACGTACATACTGTGGCTGTGCCTGCTGTCACTGTGCCTGCTGTCACTGTGCCTGCTGTAACTGTGCCTGCTGTTACTAAGCCTGCTGTTACTGTGCCTACCGTTACCGTGCCTGCCGTTACTGCGCCTTCTGCCACAGTGCCTGCTACTACTGTGCCTGCCGCTACTGTCTCCTATGCCACCGTGCCGTCTATCGCTGTGCCTGCCGTCGCTGTACCGGCCATTAATGTGCCTGCCGCTATTGTGCCTTCTGCCGATGAATCTGCTGCCACTGTACCCTCTACCATCGTGCCTCCTACATCAAAAAATCTAACTGTAGAAGACAATACATGTGAAGAAGAGCAGCTTAGGAAGCTTCAACTACGGTTAGAGATACTGAAATTACAACAACAAATTCGTACATTAGAGAGCGAAGGTACAATGGGGCAGGCCCACAAAATCGATATGATTGAGCTGGATGCGGTAGTGCCTTCGTTCAGCGGAGATGACCAGTATGATATTACCAAATGGCTGATGATATTTGAGGATTATATGGGTATGTACGGTTGTACCGATAAAGAAAAGTGGTGCGTTACGCAGACGCTTGACTGGTACTGCTAGGCAGAATGTTATCAACCTAGGAATGGTAGAGTACGAAATGTTAAAAAATAGTTTATACACAGTGTTCAAAAGGACGGTGACCCGCCAAGAGATATACCGTCAGCTGCGTGCAAGGTCCCTGAAACCGAACGAGTCTTGCCTGAGCTATTTGGTGTCCATGCAGGCAATAGCCTCACAGACAGATATCGATGAACAAAAGCTAATCGAACTAGTAATCGATGGGATTCAGGACCGCACAACGAATATCGCCATAAATGAATTGATTAGTCGGATGGACGGATATGAGCAAAAGAGGAACTTTTGGGATAGGAGGGACAATCGATTGCGATTGTATGTCAATTCGGCCGAATTGTAGTGGTCTTTGATATGGCAACACTCATTCCAGAGTTTCCAGCTATAGTAAAATACAACAATGTTTAAATACAACTGTATGTAAACATCAACTCTGTAATCACATCAATTCTGTATATTTCTTTTCCGCGTTATGTGCGGCACTTTTTTGTTAAAGCGTTGAAGAAGAAACATCTTAAATAAAAATCACTAAACACTCCTTTTTATAATGCAAAAAGTAATCTGGGAAATACAGGAAAGGCAAAAAAATTCATATTTTTTATTCAATACGTGTGCATATCGGCTCTTCCAACAAGGACTTACCAATTTTGATAGTTGATAATGGACGCTTCATTGAAGCTAAAAATTATTTAGATACATATATACATTATTGATCATTACAACCCTTCAGCCAAGATAACGACCTAGCTTATCACTTCACTTATGGTGAGTTTGTTAATTATATACAAGAGTGGCGATGCCTATAGTTTAAAGTCGAATGTGATCGACAGATTTTTGAGAAGCTTTTCGTAAAAATTTTATTTACTCTCAGATTTATATTTTTCGTTTTGTTCGATATGTTCGACCTGAATCACAAGTTTGCCTCTAATAAGTCAACACACTGCCCATTAGACTACAGCGACTATCTTTATGTTTAAATAAAACAAAAACAATATTTTTATTCGTTTGAAATACCCATTAATGTCAATATAAAATATAATATTGCTAAAATAGCTTCTCTGAGTAGCGCGCCTCCGAAATGTAAAACTTTCCATGATTCTGGTTCACCAATCAGGCTGAATTTGACCTTTGCCTTGGGTTATGTTGTCTTAGAGGACCGCTGTGTATTGTGGCTTCTTCGTACACGCTTGCGTCTTAAGAAAACCCCACAAGAGAGAGTCTAACCGAGTCAAATTACCACCACGTGAGATGACCATGAACAGAAAGTTGTAAGCACTCTGCAAAAAAAAGTTCAATGAGGTAAAATCCCAAAATCTTGGTGGTGACAAAGCTCGCTCCTAAACGATATCTAATGCGGCGTGTGACACGTAGCGACACTCTGTTGAAATCACTTGTCGTTGGTGCCCAGTAGAGATGAGCGATCCAGTGATTTTTGAAGAACGTTGTTCTCAGTGAACGTGATTTGTTAATCACTGTTCTTTAAAACAGTGATTGTGATCACAGTATTCCAAAAGAAAACAACTAGATACATACTACGAAAAGACTACTAAACAAAATCAAAGTGGTGTCATCCATGTTATTATTTTTAATGTAATTTTTTTTTATATGAAGTTTGACAATTTTGACAAGTTTCACAGAAAGTTCATGTATAAAAGACAAAAGTAAATAATCAGCATCATCTAATAGTAATTCTGCCTCGCTCAAAATAAAATGAAATAAATTTGAGTATGTAACAATTTTGAAAGAACGACATTATTAGTCACTGTTATTTGGCAATTTCAATCACTGTAGTTACCAGTGAATTATCAATCACCGTGATTAAATCACAGTTTTGAAAATATCGCTCATCTCTAGTGCCCAGTAACCTTCTTAGGATGCATTGGACACTCTTGGACCAAATTTGATCAATTCAATCTATTCACGCATTTAGTCGTCCAGAATTGCACTTTATCGCTGATGAGCGCATTCGATGAACACGCGTAGTTGCCTATGGTAGTTTACCTTCAGTTACTGGGTTTTTTGAGTTTTGTACGAAGGCAGGCTCAAGTCAGGATGACCAATTCTTCACGAACAGCGGCGATATTTTTGCAGATATCGTCGACGTACGGGTGTCTGCCGGCCGTTTACTGAGTCAGTGAAGCCACATTGCGGTTATTCCTCTTCCATTAATAAATTCCATTAAAATTTAATTATTGAACAATTGAGGTCATTCCCCAATACGCTGCAGATAGACATCAGCAATAAAACCATAAGAAAACAACAAAATGTTATGGGGAAGTCTCTTCTTATATGTGTTACATAAATCTCATTAAAACTTTCTTCATCTGTTGTATCCTTAATCCCCAGTTTAATATTGTGCTTCGAGCTTGCTTTTATACCAGACTCTATTGCGAGTAATTCGCTACAGATACGATTTAATCAACTTTCTCTACGTTTTAGCAAGTGCATCAGCTCGCCGAACTCTTCCTTGTAGATCCTGCCTAAGCATTTGTCGATCAGTGTTGCGCAGCCATTTGTTGTAAAGATATTTGGTCATAATCAGATTTCACAACCGTAAAACAGGATAGAACGACAGATTTATGAGAAATTTTATTTACTCTCAGAGTTTTTGCCAGAAATCTGCTGAAAGGAAGTCGCCGAAAAAATATTTTTGCATATTCCGTTTTGTTGGTGATGTCTGACCTAGAGTTCGAACAGTGGCCTCAAGTCTAATATACCCAAACACTACCTACTAGACTACGGCGACTTTTAAGAGCACATATTGCCCACACAAATTCATCGCTTATGCATTTACGCATTACGTCACCGTGAATACTAAACCGCAGGTGTATGACATAAAACTTCCGAGAGAATAAATCAAGGGAATTACAATATATGCCAAACAGTTTAGAGTTGCAAGAGTGTGGAAACTATGGTGAGAAATTTTAACGTTAAACAATTGGTCTTAAGAACAAGTTGAGAAAAGTTTAAGTTCAAATTTTTCTTAAATAAAACAAGTTTTTCTATTTGAAATATAGAATAGAATAGCATTTAAGAGATTTATAACCTTAAAAATGTTACAATTTTAATCAGTATTGCTACGGCTTTAATTTGAGTAAAAATATCTGAACTCGTGCTTTATAATTGACAATTTTTTTTCATTACTTCACCTACTTTAATAAACCACTGAAGCAAGCAATCGATAGACAAAATAAATGAATACCTGACCAGCTTATTGAGTAGCTGAGCAAATAGCGTGCTCATGGTTGAATAGATCCAATTTCACACAGACTTGAGTTGCACAAAAATGATGGAGACAACATTTGGTACAGGCAGTGAAAATTTGAGTAAATAAAGCCAAGTAAAATATTGAAGCCATAATAAGACTTGGTGCCAATGTTGCTCATCTCTGCGTATAAGTAAACAGTATTACTTCAGACGGCCAGTAAACCTTGGGTATGTATGTTGCTTGGTTTTAAAAAATCAATTAAAATTTAAAACAAAAAGAAAAATTGTTAAATAAAGTCTACATACATACATTTATAGTATGTATGTATGTATAGAATTTTGTTCATGTGTTCTATGTAAATAAAATAAAATGCTGTTCCTGAAATATTCACGAAAAGTCCGATGTTTTATTTATTGCAGGCAATTTTGTAAAGTCAAGAACTCTGAAAGGACTGCTAACATACGACTGCATACATACAATTATTGGCACTTCGAATAAAAACGAATAAGTTACACTAATTTGGTTGGATTCGTTCGCTTTAATGTTTAAATTCAATAAAAAAAATGGCTTTTGAACAAATTTAACCGTAGAATGAGCCTTAAAAAACTTCATAATTCTAGCTTATGTATCTCTTTTGATACATAATTGTAGTAACATAGAATTGTCACGATTATTGATAGATTTTGTTAAAATATTTCAATATTTTTATTTATTTTAATTCATTTTAATCAAATTATATTATATCACTTTTATGAAATTTTCGTCAAAATTTTTGTTATGAATATGCATTGCAGCATGGTTTCTTATATAAAAATCAAACACTTCATGTCAGATTGGTTTTATTTTTTTTAATGGTAATAATTTGACCAATTTTCCAATTGTTTAGATGGGGCAGCTTATAGTCACTCGCGTCATTAACACTCTTAGTTGAGGGCTGGCTGAAACCTTTTGGTACAAACCAAACGTCATGTGAGGTAAAAAAGTTTCCCGTTGCAATAGAACAGATTATATCAATAACAATGCTTTCTCTTGGATTCCTCTCTGGTTTCCCGGATACAGGTTTCCCCAAATACGGCTGTAAATGGTTGCCAGGCACGTAGCATGTACGTAGCTTGTACTTCTAATCAATGCGATATCGGTGGATAACGACCATACAATTTTTTTTTTTTTGCAAAATTGACATAATCGTGCAGTTTCTCGTTGGCCCAATAAATCCCAAAGTTGCTCAAATGTAAATCGATTAATTACGTTCAGTGGAGACGTAATGGATTGGAATGACATAAGTATTCCTAGATTCAAAATAACTGATGTTTCGAATATAAACCGATAGATAGCCCACCTTGTATTTATCGACATAAATACAATTGTGTGTAACTACAAAGAACGCGTTTCTAGTTTGCAGCATACCACAGCAATAACCATGTCATTTTAGAATCTGAAACGATTTATTGTCGACATTATATTGTGTTGCTCTTTATCTTAACTGTCTTTCCTTCACATGAATGTATAAATGTTGGGTGTAATAAAAGTGATCATAGTGGTCATAAATATCAACACATACACACACGAGTAGCCAGTGTTGATATATTCTTACGAAGTTTATCTCTGTTGTTTAAATAAATTGTTAGAAACTTATACTTGTATACAAGCTTATGCCCGTAAGTGGAAAAGGAAAAGAAAGACAATAAATGAAAGCAATGACAATAGATGTGTGTATACATAGTCTAACTGGGACACTAAATGACACTGATAGCACTGAATGTTTAGCAGCCACAATATTGCTACAATTTAATATAAAATGTTGTAAATTCCTCCTTATGCTTTGGTTAAGGGGATGAAGAAAAAGAAGACTTAAAGTAAGAAAGTCTACAAGATAATTCTTTTAATAAAAATTTTTATTTACTATCAGGTGGGCCATCTATCGATTTAAATTTGAACCATTGGTTATTTCTTATCTGGCAATTTTATGTCATTCCATTCTATAACAGAATTAAACATATTGTTACGCTTTTATCTTTTAAAAACGTTTAAAATATGAACTAGTACATTGCAAATAAAATAATAATAAATTTGTGTTTAGTTTTAATTAAAATAAATAAATATTTATTATTCGCATAATTCTGTATAACTCTGCTCACAACTTGATGTAACAACAACAACTGCTTTGTTTGTTATCCTCTGTTTCCATAGTTTGCATACACAATAACAATTACTAGATAACTGTTCGTCAGATCTTTGTAATGGAGATCTTCAAACCACAATTACTCTCTTCAAACGCACTGCGTCTTCACACAATGCTGACTGAACTTTTACTAACTCAGTTGCCTGCTGTGCCTTGCCTTTTATATGACAGAGTAAACAGTCTAATGAATGTTCTTGAATGCGAATATTCGTGGCTTCGCCTTCTCGAGATATCTATAAATGTTAACATCGTTGTTTCATTATTGTTGTTTGTGTATTTTGTTACATTTATTCTTGTATTGTTTGTTATTGTATTTTTGTTTACTTGCTTAAACATTTTTTGTGCTGGGGTTTGTTTGTATAATTTTGTTCACTTGTTTATCATTTTTTTATACTGGTGTTTGTTGTTATATTACGCAGTGCGATCATTTGTAGAAAAGTTCATTTTTTTGTTTATGTAGCTTTTGTTTTTAATTTTAATGTTAAACTATGTAAAAGCAAAACACAAGTACCCTTTAGTAACAATATTATCTCCACTGAGCGTAATGAATTGATTTAAGCTTGAGCAACGTTGGGATTTATTGGAAATTTATTTCCAAAACAAAGACAATTAGTTGGTAATTCCACGAAAATATCGTACAAAATTTAGTCGCTGAGAAGAAACAACAGTGCCCGGTTTATGTGCCAAGTTTATTGCTAAAGTTCGTGAAACTGATTTCATTGTTGATGCGCCAAGACGTGAGCCGTCTACATACAAGCTGAGGCTGAGAGTGTGCTTGAGAATACATTAACATCAACTCGTCATCGTTCACAAGAATTTAATATTTCACGCACCAGGTTACGTCGAATTTTGCGAAAAGATCTCGGTATGATGCCTTACAAAGTTCAGTTGGTTCAAGAGTTAAAGCCGCATGACCATCTAAGTCAACGAGATCTGCAGGATGATGTGGATTTCTCAAAAAAAAACCATCTTTCGGATGAAGCTTATTTTCATCTCGATGACATCGTTATTAAGCAAAGTTGCCTTATTTGGGGTTCAGAAAACCCATATGTGTTCTTAAAAGAAGCCATTGCATCCATTAAGAGGGGTTGTTTGGTGCGGCCTGTGTAACGGTAGCATCTTTGGTCCATATTTCTTTGAAAATGAGTACGCCGCAAACATTACGGTCAATGGAGACACGTAGAATACCATGATAACCGATTTATTTATACCCGCTCTTCATGGTATTGATGTGAACGATGTTTGAGTTCAACAGGATGGTGGAACTTGTCACACGTCTCATGACATCAAACGTTTGATGGCCGTTTAATTAGCCGAAATGTTGATGTCCATTGGTCGCCAAGAAGCTGCCATTTCACATCGTTGGACTATTTTCCGTGGGGCGCCATTAAAGAAAAGTGTTAAGCCAATAAATCAGAGACAATTGAGCATTTGAAGGCCAATAATCGTGATGTCTTTGCTGAGGTACCACCCCATACACTCGAAAAAGTACTAGAAAATTTGTCCAATCGAATGAGGTACTGTGAGGCAAGCCGCGGCAGCTATATGAATGAAATAATATTCCATTTCTAAACTGAACAATTGTGCTTCGCAACATAACAATAAATTTGGCAAAATTTTAAACCAATTTTGTTTTCTTGCATTTTTAAATTTAAACTTTTAAGTCTCCAACCCATTATATTTATTCACATTATGCTCATATTTAATATGTAAAATTCATAATGAAGAGAACATATGTGACGTATGAGTGATATTTAATTCCATTAGTTTTATGTTATGACAAAATCAAAAATTTTTTATTGCGTACTTTTCAGAGTAACTAGTGCCAGTACATTAGGGTGTATGGAGAAAAAACAAGGTATAGATGTTCCCAACTAAAATGAAATTTTGATTCATTCTAAGACTACGTTTCTCAAAATTTTTGTCCTGGGGTCAATATTTGGTGAGCTGGATCAAAGGATAAAAAGGTCCTTTTTTGAAGTTTTTTGGATTTTTTTCATATTTCTTCCAAAGGAACTATATATAAATTTGATATCATATAAAAGGTCTTTAAGAGGCGCTTTCAATAGGTTATCAGATATTTTAAAAAAAATGTTGAAAATTCAAAAATTTTGAAAATTTCGGACAAAATTTTTGTTTTTTTTTTAATTTTTTCATAGAACATACTTAACTAAATTGTTGAAATTTCTTGATTATAAAGACCATGTAATTTAACCAAAATGGTTTTTTCCGTTTTTCAAAATTCAATCTAGTTCATTTTTTATTAAAATTTTTTTAAACCTAATTTCTTCTCTATCTGACAACCTCTGTTAACTCAATTCATATATGTAATGGGCATCAAAATAACGCAAATTGATATATAATTTCTTATACTTTTAGTTTGTTATACAACGAATATTTCAATTTAAACCAAAAAAACCAATAAAAACCAAAAAAGTCGTGGACCGGATTGATCCACATAAAAATTCCAAACACTTGGCATTCGTTTATCGATTGGACATTCACAACAGCTTTTCAATGTTGGAGTGCATTTGCACGAGGAAATTACAAATAGTTGTTTCCAACCAGATTCATTAAAATTTGTTGAATTTTTAATAACATGTCTATAATCTTCACAAAATTTATCAATTTTTTTCCTGATTCATCTAACATGTTTTATCCATTGGAATTAAATAAACTTCAACTGCCAACTAAAAGCTGTGTACAGCTTTATTATTTTTATTTACACAGACAACATTGTTGACGCAATGCTCGAAAGCGAGACGAAGTGGAACGCTGTGAGAAGATACGTAGAATATGTATATGTGCAGGAAGAAGGTCGACCTTGATACAGTACGACAGAATGATACACGAGAAGACAAGCCAATAGCATGAAGCTGACTTCGAATATGGCGTACCCAGACGTGGGAAAGTAGACTATGGTCCTTAACAGGACGTCGTTCTGGGCCCTTCCTGAATTAATGCAGATAGCCGGCCCGGGAAGGGAGTATCCCCAGAAAAGGAGGAGGGATTGTCTTAGTAGAAGCCCCACTGATGGCATTTTAAACCGTACCTCACACGCCAAAAAAAAAGTCAATTGCATAGTACTCCCTCGATTTACGCCGCAGTTGGTTCCAAAAAAGGCGACGTAAATCGAAAGGACTTAAATCGAATTTCATGTTGCTCATACTACAAAGTAGTATGATTTTGACAAGGAACATAAAAAAGTTGCAGTAATCTTTCGATTTACTTCGCGGTTGGTTCCTAAAAAGGCGACGTAAATCGAATGACGACGCAAATTGAAGTTAGAGGAAACAAAAAATTTGTCGACGTAAATCGAAACAACGTTAATCGAGGCGACGTAAATCGAAGGATTTACACTCAACGCGTCTTCACACGAGACTGACTGAATTCTTACTACACTTTGCCTGCTTTGTCTTGCCACGTAATCAGTCTGATGAATGTTCTTGAAAAATAATATTCGTGTGTTCGCTTTCTCGAGAGCTCTATCGCTACTATTTTCTTGTTTGTGTAGTTTGCTTACGTTGTTACTGATGTTGTTAGTATACCCAAGCAAGTTCGTTGTATTTGTTGGTGTAGCTTTTGTTGATCGTTTTAATGTTAAACGATGGTACACCGTTTCCATTTTCTTAACAATATTAAGGACGTAGTACTAATTTTTTTTATTCGTCGATCAATACCCTCGGGGAAACTGGAAAAATGTTTTGTAGTCGAACGAAACCAAAATTAATTTATTTGGTTCTGATGTTAAAATATTTGTAGGAAGACCAAAAAATAAAGGATTTGACTCCAGGTATACCAAAAAGAGCATCAAAGATGGTGCAGGTTACATACTGATTCATACGCCATCTGGCGTCGCTCCAATTCTTTTAGACTGAAAAAAATTTGTGCAGTAGATTGCGTAGATATATTTAAAAAATAAATGCCATCCTTTGCCAAAGAGCAAATTCCTTTCGTCTGGGAATATATGCAAAATAACGACCTGAAGCTGTACTCTAGGATTGCATGTCTTAGACTAGTTCTCCCAGTCCCCATTGAGCATTCCTTGGGGATGCTAAAAAATTAAATAGGGCCATACAAGTGTAAAAACAAGAAACAGTATGTGGCAAAAAGTCCAAGAAGCGTGCTTTTCTATATACCCGGAACCTGTGCCAATCTTGTTGGCAAATGCAAACAGGTAACTCAAATGAAGGGAACATCTACCAAATATTAATATAACATTAAAATATTAAATTCTAAGAAAAAATAAAAAGAACTGAAAACTACAGGTCGTCCCTATTATTTTTTTCAGCAATGTACATACATATTTTATTCAATTATACAAAAAAAAATTTGTATAAATCAATATGGGTTAAATTCCACTTGCATAATTAATATACATATTAATTTACTTTAAATTAACAAAAAAGAACAATAATAATAATAATTAAACAATTCAATTATTATAAGGCTAAATGTTTATATTTTTGCTGACTAATTCACTACGAGTATAAAATATTGCATAAACAATTAATTAATTAATTAAGAAAAAACTTAATTAAATTAAAAAAAAATAAATTAATTACACGGTGTGACAGCGGAAACACACCCGAGTAACTACCTAGTCAAAGTTATTCGTTAGATTGAGTAGAACTCAAAAATCCTTTTTCTCATTTTGAAAACTCCAAACTTGTTTTATTTGACAAAAACTTTTTTTTTTGATTTTTTTCACACAAAATTATGATTACCCAAATATATTTAAACCTATTTTAAAAATTCTAAGTTTTTTTTAGAAAGGGGAGAGGTTAGTCTTTAAAATGGTATTCATAAACGTTTTGTTCAATTTTACATGTTACGAGTTTAGAACGGGTAAACTTTGAAAATTTGAATTTTTTTCTCATTTTTTCAAGCTTAGCTATTCTTAATTGTAAAATTTAATTAAAAAATATAAAATAAGAGATAACATTCTGGAAGTGTATTATCTTGTGAAGAGATTGACACTACGTTTGATTAAATCGGACTAAAATTATAGTAGTTATTATTTAAATAGTATAATAGCCGTGGTATACTTTTTATATATGTTAATTTGACGTTTGCACGATTACCAGAAGTCGGCTAATATTTGAGTTTTTTGAAAATATTATTATTTCTCTTTGCGCAAACATTGACCAACTCAAATGTGAAATTGACACATTTTCCGATAAACAATCAGGATCCGTCAAAAATTCTGAAATTTATTGAACTAAAAGTTCATTTGAAAAATATAACTCGACTGCTAGACTCGTTAAAAAATAACTACGTTAATTTTTGACCGATTTGATCGAACAGAATGTTAATCTCTTCACAAGATAAGGCATTTCAGAATGTCATGAATTATTTCATATTTTTAATTAAAGTTTGCTGCATAAATTATATAAATACAGAAATTCGCATTTGTCAAGTTATACTCATAAAACATCATAGCATATTAAGCCAAATAATATATATAGTATGTATATTATTTTAAAGGCCCATCTCTCTCCTTTCTATAAAGGTCTAAATTTTGGACATCGATTCAGAAATATTTGTGTAATCAATAAATTTCTGCGTAAATTCAAAAAAAAACCAGTTTTTGTCAAATAAAACAATTTTGCAGGGTTCAAGGACTATAAAACAAATATTTTTGAATTCTAGTCACCAAAACTGAGAACTTAAACTATGTCATTAGCTAGGTGTATTTAATTTTTTTTATTTTGTTGCATAGTGTAATTAAAAAGATCAATTATAATAAGGCTAAGGGCCTTTATTACAACTTGACGTTAAACTTGGTTTAAAGGGAACTGTAAAGTAACCTTTAAATTATTTTCGTTATTACAACTTACAGATAAAATAAAGTTAATTTTTTCAAAAATATGGCAGTGGCTGAGCAATGTCAATAACACTGCTCAAATTAAACAAGTTTTATTTAAACGCAGTGGAAACAGCGGGCTTCTTTTTTTTGTTGTAATTGCTTACATTGTTTATATTTGAAGTTGTCATATTGAAAATAATATATAATATGGCAAGTTCAAACATAAACTTAACTTTAAAAGTTACCGGTAGGATGATCTTCCCTTTAGCTCAACGCTCGCTTCTGTCTTATTGTCCACTTATAATAATGAAAAATAATTTATCTGCCCGTTAAAATCCTCGCTTTAGTTAATGGCAAGTTGTACAATGGCCTAAATGTACACATTTTTGCTGACTAATTTACTATAAAATATTGCATAAACAATTAATTAATTAATTAAGAAAAAACTTATTAATTATTTCACAGTGACAAGTATATTTAAAAATATTAAAGATTTTTTATATTTATTTAACATATTAAAATTTCGTTTATATAATGTACTAGGAAAATTATGTATACGTCCTTGCTATTTCACTTAATTTCATGCAAAAAATTTTTGCTTCTAAACCGAAAATAAAATTGAACTCCATCAGTGTAACAATACCGTCTCTATAGTGTTTGAAAATTTAAAATAATTTATGGCCTTTTGTACGGTTTATCCTTTTAAATGGAAGGGTTTTTAGAGAAAGGCTGTCTATATCCCTGCCGTTTCGTTTGTATATCCAGTTACTGAAATGAAAAAACACAACATTTTATTTCAAATTGTACAAAAAACTCTACAACATGTGCTATGTTTTCAAATAAATCACAGCGTAATACTGTTCCCCATATAGATATTGTTGCGATGTTTTCTTATTTGATACATTTTTCAAACTAAATTTATTACATTTTCTCGCATACAAACGGGAGGAGTATGTAAAATTAAATTGTTTGATATGGAAAAAAAAAATTAAATGAAAAGTATCTGGTAGGCCGTCTAACGGTTTAAAATTAAAAGATCATTAATTTTGAATGTGGCAATACTTATGTCATTCTATTCTGTCTCAAAATTCAGTACATTATCTCCACTGCATGTAATGAATTGTTTTACGCTTGAGCAACTTTGGGATTTATTGGGTCAACGAGAAATTGCACAATGATGTTGATTTTGGCAAAAACAAAAATCATCTTTTCAGATGAAGCTTATTTACATATTAATAAGCAAAATTGCTGTACTTATGGCTCAGAAAGACCACACATGGTCTTACAGAAACCAATGCACCCATTACCAGCGACTGTTTGGTACGGCTTGTGGAGCGGCGGAATCATTGGCCCATATTTCTTTGAAAATGAGTTCGGCGCAATCATCACGGTCAATGGAGACATCTATCGCACCATGATAACCGATTATTTCTGTACCCTCTTTTTATGGCATTGATGTGGACGATGATTAGTTTCAACAGGATTGAGCAATTTGCCGCACATGTCATGCCACAATTAATTTACTGCATCAAACGTTTGATAGCCGTTTAATTAGCCAAAATGGTGATGTCCATTGGACGCCAAGCAGCTGCGATTTCTTACCGTTGGAATATATTCTGTGGGATGCCATTAAAGGAAAGTGTCAAGCCAATAAATCAAAAACAATTGAGCATTTGAAGTTCAACATTTGTGATAGCTTCGATTTATTGCGCCAAACGTTTAAGAAAAATGTTATGCCGACAAACCATAGACAATTGAGTACTTGTAGGCCAACATTCGCGATACCACTGCCGAGATACAGGTCCCATACAGTCGAAAAAGTGCACGAAAATTGATGCGATGGAATGAAGTACAGTGAGGCCAAGCTACGGCAGCCATATGAATGAAATAATATTCCATTTCTAACCGGAAGAATTGTACTTCACAACAAAGGAATAAATTTGACAAAATTTCAAACCGTTTTTGTTTTATTGTATTTTTAAATTTAAACCTTTAAATGAACCACCCTATACAATACAACAACTTTACTAAAAATCTCAAATTCTATGGGTTTTGCAAGAACTGAATCTCTTGCTACATACATTATCAAGACTTTACGTTGACTGTCAATGAAAATTAGTACATATGCTAAAATAAACAATTTGTTTACGTCTTCAAATGTCATACCTTCAGCAGAGGTCCAATCCAGTCTATAATGAATCTCCAATATTAGATCATCACAACAGATTCCAGCAAAAGTGCTTCTATTCATAAGCAAAGGATAATCATGATTTAATAAACGCTTGTCTTTGCAATTGCCTCTGACTAGTAGCATTACGTGCCGCGCAGTACTTCACACGTAAGTCAAGCGTATTTAGGCACAAAATATTACCAAAAGCAGTCTAGCCGAGCTTTTTTTAACATCGGTAGAACTCAAATAAGCAATCCGATTTTTCTTATTCAGAATTCAATGGTGGTCGCTCTTATCCAAGGCACTCTACAATATTTTTAATTTTATTTGTAGAGATTCGAACTCGCCATAGTCTTGCAGGTTGTGTGTGGGCTTATTTGACCGTGAGGTCATGGTTCAAACCGAGACAAGACATCTTCAACAAAACGAAATATACAAAAATATTTCTCCTATGTTTCCTCACAACAGATTTCTGGCAAAAACTCTGAGAGGAAATAAAATTGCCACGCAAAAGTTGCTCAAAAACTGTCTTTCGGAGTCGACTTTAAACTGTAGGTCCCGCTAATCTTATATATAAAAATGAATGTGTGTTTATTTGTTCTAAGCTTCTGGAGCGATTTTCTTGAAATTTTAACAGTACCTTCCTATATGTCTGGAAGGAACTATAGGCTACTTTTTATTTTAAAATTTCAAGTACGCGAGGTGCCACGCCCACCTACCCAATAAGTATTTAATGTAGCATATATCATAAGCTGCAATAGCTCAAATTATGTATGGAGGACTTTGACGTATATATGAACAAAATAGGCGGATTTGCTATAGTGGGCGTGTCACCTCCCATAGTCTACATATATAAAAATGAATGTTTGTTTGTATGTACGTTATAGAATCGTAAACTATGCATTTGATTATGTTATGATCTTTAGCAAAGTTATTGCGCATGAGTCGGGGAAGGTTTCTAAGTTGGTATGACCAATTTCCGACAGGTGGTGCCACTGAAAACTACTTAAGATCCTTTAAATCGTAAACTGTGCATCCTTTAACAAAGTTGTTGTGCATGAGTCGAAAAAAAATTATTCAAAATGAATGACAAGCAGTTGGTCGACCTACACCTCAAGCGCGGAAGAAAAGAGACTGGAAAATCTTCGAGTATATGCCGCTGAGACCCGTCCGCTTGAACCACTTAAACAACGCGAAGTGAGATTAGAAACTGATCGAATGCGTACTACTTAGGCCCGTTCATCTGAATCATTAGGACAACGGGAAACAAAATCAATAAAATGATTCAAAATTAATTGGACATTTGGTGTAATGTCTTTCCTTCAAATTTATTTTAGTTGGTGGCGCAGCAACACGTGCAGGGTACAGCTAGTTATGTACAAAAATGAACACATGCAATAACAGTGGTGTAGGAAGCTATGTCGTAAGCTCAACTGAAGTGTATTAATCAATTATGTATGTATGTCATTAAGTTAATCAACTATAAGTTACTAGACTTTAGGCTTTGTGGAGAAGAATGTATTGTGGATGTGTTCTTCCTTTATTTTTTTGATCACTAGCACGTGTTATTTCTTACTGCTTTGAAAGAAGGATTTGACGTTAGGTGTGTGAGCGTTTTTCTTAAGTGTTTTAAGATTAGTTGACATTTCATATTTATTACACAGACCGCCAAAATTATGAGAAATAAATAAAACAGAAACCAGTCCGTACTTCTCTAAAGGTTTTTATAAAAATTTTAAATCATCATAGAATTCTTCAATTATAGCACAGGCCGACAAGTTATTTTAAAACGGGAACCAGTTGATACTTTTTAAAAAGTATTTAGGTCACTGAATCTGAATCCATAAATTTATAAACCGAGGTTTTCGTGATTTTCTAGCCTAAAAGTACAAAAAGCAATATTTTTGACTATATTCGATTGGATATCACGTCGCATATAAAATTTTTTTGTGAAAACTAGTTACAATAGAAGCTGCCATTCTTATCATTCCAAACTATGACTCGGGTATGTGTTACAGTAATAAAATATTAACAAACAATGCTGGTTGGATAGACGATCGCTGTATTATTCGCATATACCTGCGACTTAAGAAATGCTTACAAGAAAAAGTCTATTGAATCTAACAAATCGAACAATCTCGATGGCCAATTCACGTCACCTTCACGTTGTTCATGTTCTTATTTAACTTTCTTACTTGATTAGTCAATACAACCCTTGAGTAAGGTTAACAACCATATAAATTCACATCAAGGAAGCTTGCATGGCTGTTTTTTATGCCTTCACTTTATACTGCGTAACAAGGAAGGAATTTATCATCGAACAAGTAGTCAAATTCACCCTTTCCGTCCCAAGCAATTTCAAAATTAGAGGATTACAATAAAATTTTTGGTATGTGATAATTTGCCATTAAAAACACAAAAATGTATTTTTTTATGTCCATACAAAGTGGGTGTCCTTAGAAAAAGGACATACACATATGTGTGTCTTGGGCTTTCACTTGGTCAAAATGCAAAAATTTTAATATAATAATAAAAAGACAAACTTGTTTTTAGATTAGATTTTAGATTATGTATTTAAAAAAGAAAATATTGTGGGAGAACTCGCCGTGGTCTAGTAGGTAGTGTGTTGGCTTATTAGACGAAAAGCCAGGGTTCGAGCCCCAGGCCAGACATCAAATAAAATACAAAAAGTATTTCTTCGGTGACTTCCTCTCAGCAGATTTCTGGCAAAAACTCTGAGAGTAAATAAAATTGCCATGAAAAGTTTCTCAAAAATCTGTTGTTCGGAGTCGACTTTAAACTGTAGGTCCCGCCACTCATGTATAAAATTAACACACACAACATAAGTGGTGTGAGAAACTAGGTCGTAATCCTGACTGAAGGGTTGTAATGACCAATTATGTATGTAATATTGTGCAAGCTAACTAACATGCACATAATATTAAAAACAAAAAATGAAATTTTTAAGACCTACTGGTCGCGGTTCATTGCGCCTATATTGCCGAAGTCCACCTGACAATCTTCCAAGGAAGGGTATCATCTGCTCATCTATTGAGTAGTTGGCGAAATTTCTGGGAATGGCAGGGCATCGTGATCTGACCTTGAACCTTTTCAGAGGTAATTTAAATGTGCTGCTACTAAAGGTTCTGCAGTGTCAACAATATGTAGACATTTTCGTAAAAGAAACAAACGATTTCGTGACATCTTTGCAGAAACAATGTTTTTGCCGAACTTCTGCTCCCAGTACATGCTTAACCCTTATGTCAACAGATACATACCCGGGTATGTTTTGTTTTTTAAATCGCTGTATCTCAGGAAGTAATAACTGTATTAACCTGAAATTTGCTGATATCGTCACTAGTAGCGTTTTCTACCTTATTTGTAGACTTGAGTAAAAACGGCGGATGGGGGTCAAGGATGTGGCCATTTTTTTATTCCTATCCCTTACGTCAACAGTTGCATACCTGGGTATGTATAATGAAATATATGAAAATATTTCGATATTTTATGTTCATTGTATTTAATTTACAAGTTCTTAATAATAAAATTAAAATTCAATCAAATATAGGAAGACATAAAAATATATTAAATACAAATTTTTCTTAAATGCATTTATTACATTGCGGCATATAACTTGAATGAGCGGTACACACGGGCTTGTTGCATAGCGTGCAGGATTTGCTGGTTGGTCGACGTTTTGTACGTAAGTGGCAATTACCTTTTACTTTCATTCTACCAGTGCTGTCAGGCTCTTCCACGCTTTTATCTGCAGCACCTCTTACGCTCAAAGATTCCCCAAATATGGCTTCAAAAGCATTGTGTGTTGAGAATATTTTTGTAACATGTTTATTTTTATTTTCCGGCTTCACCAATTGTTGTGTAGGAACATTCTACGGCGGCTTGTGGAAACTTTCAACATTGCGTTATTCGCAACGTAAATTAAGGGCAACGAGGTCTAATATATTGTAGAATAAACCCAAGGGCCATCTATTTGTTCGTCGCCTTGTTCAATATTCTATCCATATTATCGACGCCACCTTTATATTTGTTATAATCTAAGATCTAGAGTGGCTTTTTCTTTGGACCTTGCACTTCGTATGAATAATGCAAGAAGTATAACCGACTTATTTTTTTTGGATGTAGAGGACAAGGTAACATTGTTACTGAAAATGTAGTTAACTCTACTTATCGTCCTTTAGATAAAGTGAAATATAGTGGTACAAACACTCGTCTTCTGTTCACTGTACCTAACACTGATAAACTGCTGTCCATCATTAAACTTTTCGCTACGTTATATGTTGTGAAGAAATTATCACAAACAATATTCCCTCCACTTCCACGAAAATGATTGACGAACAAGTCCTCCACTACCCTCTTGCCTACGTTTTTTTCCTGGATGCCACCAATCCAGTATAAATTTGTCCCTTCATTGGATAGGATGAGACGGAGTCACATACCCACCATACTTTAATTCCGGTGGGTTTCGATGATATGTATTGGGTAAACCCGGTACCACGTTTGGACCTGCTACGTAATTGCTGCGTAGATTATCATTCAGTATTGAAAATAAGTCTGTTATGGCTGCAGCTTTGTCGGTTTTTTACGCTGTTGAAGTGTGTTTCCGTTGTCGAAAAGTATAAAGCGGTTATATGTATCCCAAAAACTCCGCACGCTCATGGTAGCTCTATATAAGGGATGTGAGATCGTTTTCCATTAGTCTTTAGTATGTACGTAACCAGAGTGCGTTACACCAATCAACAAGTAAGCAAAACCAAATCAACACAAAAATAAGCTTAACAACAAAAGAAATTCCATATAAAATGTATGAACATACCCGGGTATGCTTCTGTTGACGTAAGTATAATTTTTTATCTGTTGACATAAAGGTTAAACGAAGAAGTTTGACGCAACCAAAATATAAATGGGCACCGTATAATTGTTTAATTTGGGATGTATCTGTCTTCAATTCAGTTCCAAATGCTTTCATGTGGTACATATTGGTGAACTGTGCTGCTTGCTGAAAATGGTCATCAGTAAAATATCGTTGAATTGTCATGCAGTGGACTAATAAAAGAGTTGAACGTCACCTTTTCCCATAAAAATTGTCTATTTCTTGGTTCTACGAAATTAGTCTCGATGATATTTGTATCGATAACGTCTGCGTCGATAATACTTGTGTCGTATAATTCTGCATCTGTGCTGCCTTCATTTTCATTGTCGGAGTGCGGAGATGGAATACTCAATTCATCCCCGAATTTATCTGATAAACTATCGCCATCAACTTTCGACAAATCACTAATTAATTTGATTACTTCTTCTAAATCTTCTTAATTTTCCAAATTATATTTTTTTGCTGTAATGACGATAAATTGTTCTATTAAAAACCTAAGCTACACATATGTGTAGGCTTATATTATGATTACAACAACTAAACAATTCTTGACGCATTATAGAATATTTGCATATTATTTAAATATTTAATGCTTCTATTACAAAATAGTAATAAAATTTTTAAATATTGGTTTTTATTTAAATAAAATAATAATACTTACATTTTTTGTTTCCAGCACTGCGAAACATGATCCAGTTTATTGCACTCTCAATATCTCAATCTAACAAAATACTAAAATAAGCTGCGAAAAAACTTATAACAGAACAAAATAGAGATACCCAAGGAGATTTAATTCAATAAGAAAAAGCTAACTAATAATTTACAAATTTCTCTTCAAAATACCCTAAATTTTCTTACACATTTGTGTATGCAGGGACGGAAAGGGTTAAGCCAACACTAGCAGAATATTGTTCAATCATAACTAAGCTAGAAAAAAAACTCATTCATACTGACTCTTGCGAAGCTCCGAGAGTTTGCATGGGTGATTCTCATGCATTCACTTTATTGTGTGTATCTGTTACTAAATAATTATCTCAAGTTTTTGTGTAAAGGGAGTAGAATTATTTTTGAAAAATACGTTTCAAAAGAAAAGCTTGTGCGAATCGGTATAACAGAATTATGTTAAATGCATACTGTTAGAAGTAAAAGAATTTAGAAGCAATTTGAAACAAATAAATTTGATTGCTTAGCTCTTGAATTTCTAAGAAAAATTTTTTGTTCAATCGTAACTAAGCGTGGAAAAAAACACACCTCGATAGTAACTCACGTGAAGCTCTTTAACACGTTCACGCCGGCGCTGTAATTCATGCTTGTCGTCCACTGGCAGCTGCAATTAGTGTTTTTTGCTCCATTGGACGGCAGATATTATGCAGCATACACAATCCAGCAAACAATGCAACGGTATCGTGTAAAGTTTTGTGTGAATTTTGTTTGAATTGTTTGTGAATTCGTCTCATCCTCACTAAATATTCTGAATTTTTACCGTGACAATAGAACACTACTCAATTATGACGTTAGTAATTACAATTGTTATTAAAAATAAATGGTTTTGATAGAGCCTGACTCTCAAGTACCCTTTTTTGGCAGTTGAAGTGTTAAAGATCTAAATATCTGGTGTTACGTATCGTCTCATAGCATAATTAAATGCGTAACACCGGTTGTACACTTCACCCGATGCGGCAGTCTAGTGCGGGCCACCGGTGGTACGCGCTGCCAGATAAGGCCGTCTAGAGCGGGCCACCGGTGGTACGCTCTACCCGATAAGGCAGTTTAGTGCGAGCCATCGGTGGTACGCGCAGGCGTGAACGTGTTAACCTTGATGGAGTGGTTCACATGCATTCATTATACAGTGCGTACCTGTTATCAAAGAATTGTCACCAGTTTTTGTCTAAAAGAAATAGAATTGTGTGTTAAAAAGTAGCTCAATAGAAGCTTGTGCGAAATTCGGTTGTCATAATTTTTTTTTTTTTGATTCTAGAGGGGAATGTCTATGTCAGGTATATAACAGAATTATGTTAAGTGCATTCGGTTACTTCTAAATATTAACAGCAACAAACTATCACTACTTTTTTTTTAAAAGAAATAGAATTGTTTGTGAAAAAATCGTGTCAATAGAAAAGCTTATCTGAAAATCGGTTGTCATATATGTATTTTTTTTGAATTCTAGAAGAGAATGTCTATTGCAGGCATAGCTGCCAGATTTGACGATTTATCGTCATTTTGACGATTTTGAGCTCGAAAAATATCATATCGACGATTTGACGATTTATGTCCTTATTTTAACAACTTTTGGAACTTTTATGAAAACCAGGCTTATATATGGCCAATACGGAAGTAGTGGCCGATAAAGACGAGCGTTACGTAGGAATACATGTTTTTCGGGAAAAGTCCCCTTGCTTCGATCGAGCAAAATCCTTTTATTGAAGCGATAGAAGAATGAAACACAAACCACATACAACGATGCTTCAATGATTCAATGGAGTTGGATGCACTACCGTCATTAACAAGCCACTATGGCCTCTCCTGTACACGATCGAGAAACCTCAAAACAGACGTTGAGGCACCCATACATGAGAGTTGTATTTCATTCTCGGTCAGTTACAAATGGTGTAAATAGTAAGCTCATAAGATCTTAAGGAGGAACTGAAGGAAAATGTGTCGGTTGCAAGCAACATTACACTGAATTTTCATGCTCAGAATGTCAAGAGCTTCTGAATCCTTAATATTTAAACCACCACCCATAGATTAAGATGATGCAATATTATTGTTGCGCTTATGTGTCAAAATAAAAATGATATTAAATTTCTCCATTTTTGGAAATAAATTAATAAATGAAGATGAGGAACGCCAGCTTTTAATTTCTAACAAATTTTTTTTAAATTTATTATTTTTGATCTCAGATATCTACATACATACATTGATTTTATATGTTTTACTACAAAAGGAATAATTTTGGTATTTAAAAACGTTTAATTTATTTATCTGTTTATTGTGACGATTTTAATAAATGTCTTTGACGATTTTGATGATTTTTTCTCAAATATTTGACGATTTGATGCCTCATTTATCTGGCAGCTATGATTGCAGGCATATAACAGAATCATGTTAAAAGTATTCTGTTAGAAGAAATATCAACAGCAACTCGAAACAAATGTGATTGATTGCTTATCCATTTTCTTTATAACAAGTTTTTTTTATATTTCGTTTACTAAATTGTTTAAAAATTTTATTTTTTACTTTCAATATATTTTATAAGTTTTAAGAATCTTTTTATTTCATTTTGTAAAGTTCCTGTTCTCTTCTGTTTAATTGTTACATTTGAATTTGACTGCAAAAATATTTCATTCAAATTAAAAACAATAAAACAACAACTAATAAGGCACTGTTATATACAAATTTCTGTTTTGTTTTCTTTTCTGTTTTGTTTAATCACACTTTTATTTTTATTGCTTGCCTTGGCTGCCGCTTACTCTATAATTCACAAGTCCTTTTTGTTGAAATTTTTTGTTTAAATCGACGACGATCATTGAGAAGTATCAGTGGTCTTGACATCTACCGCCGCAAGATTGATCCTCACAAAGCTAATAATGTTAAAAAAAATTAGATAATAATTTTTTTTTATTTATAGAGGAGAATATCTATGGAAGTTATATAACAGAATTATGTTAAAAGCATTATGTTAGAAGTAACAGAATTTAGAAGAAAGATTAACAGCAACTCGAAACAAATGAGATTGTTCAAATAGCTCTTGTATTTATATGAAAATTATTCTTTTGTCTTATATTTTGTTTATTAAATCTGTTTAAAAATATTATCTTTTACTTTCAATATATTTTTTTCATATTTTTTTCATATTTTTTCTGTATTAAATCAAATGTAAACCTGTTTTCGTTGTGAATTTGATTGTAAAAATACGTATTGAATTCAACTTAAAAACAATAAAACAACAATTAATAAGGAACTGTTATAAACAAATTCTGTTTTGTTTTCTCTTTTTTGTTTTATTTTGATGACACTTTTATTTTAATTGCTTGACTTAGCAATAATTAATACTACCGCTTACTCTATAATTCCCAAGTCCTTTTTGTTAAATAGTTCTGTTTAAATCGTTAACGATCATTAAGTAGAATCAGCGGTCTTGACATCTACCGCAGATTGATCCTCACAAAGCTAATAATGTGAGAAAAAATCAATAATTAATAACAACTTGTAAATATTAATTAATAACCTCTAAATTATAAGAACTTAAATTAAGATACTCTTAATATGTATATACCACCTTACGCGATTAAGAAAAATCTATTTGATAAGATGTATTATATAACACAAGACAGACAACCATCAGCCCAGTCGTAATATTTAGAATAAGAGGTCGATCAATGCATTCCTGTAGATATCAGCAGTGATCGTCGGTTTTTTTTTAGTGACAGTGAAGTTTTCGTATATAGTGACAGAAAAAAGTATTAAAAAATACTTTTAGATCTTGTCCTGCATTATATCGCTGTATAAAAAATTTTAAAATTTTTTATGTTTCTTTTAGGCTAGAAAATCAATGTTTTCTTTCGAAACATCAAGAATCTAATCTTTTTGTCTTTAAGCTGTGAATTTCTGAACAAACTTTGAGTAACATTTTAACAACTTTTTGACTATGAAGGAACAACAAATTATCCACAGTTTGGCTCACAATTAGGGTGTTAAACGCAAGTCAGTTATATGAAAAATTGCATTGTGTTTGTGACCCTACTGCAAACCCCTAGACATTGCGATTATTTGAACAATTCGATTAGGAGCCATTATTGCAATGTGCAGTTAAGTATGGATTTAGTTAAAGGTGACTTTAAAGTTCACTTTAGCTAAAGTTACTTTTATTATTATTTTCATTATTACAGCCCACAGATAATATAAAGTTAACTTTTTCAAAATTGAAAAAGTTTTTTTTTTAACGCAGTGGCAACGACGTGCCATCTCTTTTTTGTTGTATTTGCTCATTTTGTTTATATTTGAAGTTGCCATTTTGAAAATAATATATAATATGGCAAGTTCTAGCATAAAATTAACTTTAAAAGTTACCGGTAGGGTGATCCTCCATTTAGCATAACGCTCAATTCTACCTTATTGTCCCTTTATAATAATGAAAACTAACTTATCTGCCCGTTAAAATCCTCCCTTTAGTTAACTGCAAGTTGTAATAATGGCCCTGAGTTGTACAATCTGTTGTAACGTTGGAAGGCTGTTTGATCAATGGTTGATTGAAAATCAAAACAAAATCAAGGCTTATGCCGGGACAACCATCAACTTCGTCTGCAAAACCAGTGCTACATATCAGCAGCACCGGTATGAAATAATCGTGTTTTTCTTTCTGGTAAACACTTGTTTTTTATGGAAAAGTAAAAAACATTTCAATCATAGTAATGTCTCCAATAAAACTGTTCATCTTTTGACGCAAATCAAGATTAGTCACCCAATTTTCGTATTCCTAGCAGAAATCAAAGTGCTGATAAGCCTGCGTGATTGTCTCTTCGATGGAAACGAATGGTAGTCGAAAAAAGAGAAGTTTAGTGAAAACGACAGTTGGGGTAACCGCTCTCATCCCAATGCTTACATTGTATCCTTAACGGGTTTTGCTTTTTGTGTAGGTAAATCGTCATGTAACAAAATTATCTTGCCGTCTCTTTGGGCTTATTAAGGTCCCAATTTGGATCAATGCATGGTTCAAATTCATTATTTGTTATCGGTAGCAATCTGTATGAACAATTTCAACAGGTTTTAGAAGTTCGTGTTACACCACACTTGTTTGAACCAGAGATCAGCAATGAGTATTCAAAAAGATGAGTAGATTCGAATCATACTCATAATTTCTGATATTTATACGCATTCACACTTATTTAAATATCATACTCATACTACTCATACTCAAAGTTTGAAGTACTCATCGTACACATACTTAACAACACGTATGATGTTGTTGATTTCGACTCTGCATGACTCAACATCTACAAGAATCACAAAATAATACTCACTAGAAGGTTGTCTGTTTGCTTTGCTTGCTGTCTTTGTCTTCTTATTTCTTCTTTTCTTGTAAATGCAACAACAATTTACAGTCTTAAATTTTAATGAATGACTCGAATCACTCGAATTATTTATGAGTATTATAAGTATTTTCTAAATTTATGAATCTGAATGAGTAGGCTTATGAATCAAACACATTTCGAATGTTATGAGTTTGATGTCAACGTCGTTCTCATACTTATTGCAACCTGTACTTATAAATCAATGTTGTAGTGAGTACGAATGAATCAGGGTAGTTGAATTTCAATACAGTTGCTCATACTCAAAATTTCATGAGTACTTATGAGTAGCGAAGAAATGATTCATTGCTGATCTCTGGTTTGGACCCACCAGACATAGAGTACTGTCTTCTTGCCGAATAGATCTAGTTTTTCAGATAAAGTTTGCATGATTTTTCGTTTCGAATTCTGAAAATAAATCAATTTTAATTTGCCAGTAACAATGCGATGCAACATTGATTTTCTGTCGTGACTTTGAAGCAAAATTTCACCAGTAGTTTTTCGGTTTTCCATCTGTCTCTCATGAAATTAGGTAGTGTGTTGGCTTATTAGACGTCAAACGACGGTTCAAACCTCAGGTTAGACATCAAAACGAAAATATGAAAAAATATTTTTTCGACGACTTCCTCTCAGAAATCTGTAGTTCGGAGCCGACTTTAAACTTTATGTCCCGCCACTCATGTATAAAACTAACACACACAACATAAGTGGTGTGAGAAGCTTGGTCATAATCCTAACTGAAGGGTTGTAATGACCAATTAAAAAAATCTGTCTGTCATTCAATTTATGGGGCATCCATTTTCCCAACTTTCGAATGTTTCCTATATTTTGTCAATGGCCAGAAATTGTTTATATATCGTCCATCATTTACTTCAGCTGATTACTTCATATTTTTGCACCGCAAACGCGTGGGGTAGCTACAAGAAGAACTCGGTGTAAATTTAAAATATTCAGCAGGATATCAAGGTCAACCACACCATTTAAACCATTTGGCATTGAACATTACAGTTTTTTCTTATTACTTCAGGACAGCATGATTCAAACTCGAATGTTTCCATGGCGATAAGGGTTTCGAACTTTTCGTTTTAATGGCACTTAGATCAGAGCATTTTTACGACTTAATTTATGATCATATCCAATGTACCTTCAAATTTCCATGTATGTTCCAACGTCTACGGTTTAGTCTTGTATTTTACATGACTTTAAAATAATTTTAGAAATTTAAACAAAGTTTTTAAAGCACATTAAAGTGTTTAAATCACATAGTATGGTATACTAACGTATAATTTTATTCAGCATTCCTTTGAAACCATAAATAATTTTTAATTAATAATTCATTACAAAATTCTTTCAAGCAATGCTTCTTATAAATTATAAAGGAACAGAGACTTGCACATAAAATATGGTGAAAAGGTTGAAGTTAAATAAATAATAAGACCACCTATATAAACGGTTTTAAATCAAGTGTGGTGATACGTATTGCTCCACTGCACTACACTCTTTTCAAACTGTTCTCTACATGAGGGAAAATGAACCGTAAAACACTTTTTATCGTAACAAGTTTTATGCAAATGCATAGTTACTTCTCACACTCATAATTTCTTGGAAAACTTCAAGTTTGGTAAACAGAGAAAAATAACGATTACCCGTAGAAAAACATACTTGGGTGCTAAGAAAAGCAAGATAAGGAAATTAATTTATGTTAGCATCGTATAACAGAAACCCCCAACTATTTTAAGCTTATTTTATTTGTATTCTCTAACCTTACGAGAAATGTATTTTCATTAATATTTTACTTTTAGTATTAGAATAAAAAGTATAAAATAATAAAATATAACGGGTCTTTTATCAAGTGCATCGTATCTTAAAATTTATGTAAAATAAAGTGCATGTGAGATATCATCGTTTGAAGGATCTTTTGATGCCATTATGTATGGAATATTAAATCAATTAAATGACCGCCACGGTATCTCATTGAGCATCGCATGCGAAATTTCTATGAATCTGACACAGAAATCAGATTGAATTTTACCGATGGCATGGGTTTTCTGGCTCTAAGGCCCGCTAAAGTTAACGGCTTATTCGCATTCATGCGCAACTTAAGAAAATCCACAAGAAAAAGTCTAATCAAATCAAACCATACGATATTGGTGGCCAGTTCACAACAAGACAATGCCAATCACTTGTGCAGAATATCCACGCTGGCATGAATTGTGCGGCATGTAACAACGATCTATCGTTGGTATCCAGATCATCCAATTCAGGTCATATGAAGTTGTTAATCGTCGATGTGACCAATGTCGTTCTTAAAGAAAGATGCTCCCAGTCCACATCACATACATACTTGCATACATACATAATTGATCATTACAACCCTCAGGATTGTGATCTAGCTTCTGAAACGTAAATGAAAGTGTTTGAAAGCTGACGGATGAATTTATTGAATGAGACTTTTTAGTGTAGAATGGCTACTGCTGGAAATGATAAAATAAAATTGGAGCTTCCACCTAAAAACGGGGATTTTTCTGTGTAAGCTTACGTCAATAGAGAAAGAAATATTCTCATTACAGTTTGCCGTTTCAATAATGAAAACGCTAAGGAATGAACAACGCTGACATCTTATTAAAATATTATAAAAATTAAAGTGTCAGAAATTCTGTCCTGCTCCACCGCTAGACTCACCTGGCCCTTGATGGATAGCAGGCGTACGAACTACTTACTTGGACTTGGTCATGGTATTATCTCAATCACAGTGTTAATTGCCCTGATAGTCTAGTGGGTAGTGTGTTAGATGATTAGCGTGAGGGTCGTGGGTTCGATTCCCACCAGAGACTCTGGTCAAAGTTACTCCGCTCGAATATAATTAGAATATAATTTGTAATTGTAATAAATAAATATTCTGTTTTCAAACATGGAGTTTCAATAAAACTTTTCCACCGAAATTTATTGTAATCGGGCGCTTTAAAGTTTTGCCTGGTCTATCCGTACGATGTCTGCCTTGGAGATTTTTATCGTGCACTATTTTACATTTGCTTTCATTCGTTTTGAGAAGTGTTACACCAAATACAATTTAAGTCGCCGTAGCCTAGTTGGTAGTGTCTCGGCTTATTAGACGTAAGGCCTTGGTTCAAATCCCAAATCATACATCGACAGCAAAACGCAATGTGAAAGAATATTTCATCGGCGACAAGCTCTCAGCACATTTCTGGCAAAAATTCTGAGAGTAGATAAAATTTGCCATCAAAAATTTGTTATTCGGAATCGACTTTAAACTGTAGGTCTCGCCACTGGTTTATAAAATTAACATACAAAACATAAATGGAGCGAGAAATTAGCACCTGACCTGGAATTTGAACCGTGGTCTCATAGCTAATAAGCCGAAACACTACCTACTAGGCTGCGGCGACTTCTTTTAGTTATTCACAAATTGAGCTTTTAAAACAATTTTGCTAAACTCAAGTCTGATCAGTAGTTTTTGAAATGTTGTAAAAATTGTATTTGCTAGCTGGTGTACAGACACTAAGTTGAGCCAGTGTGCAGATATTATATATGTATGCTCAGAAAGTTATTCGTAATCGTACATACATACATTCGTCTTAAATATTTTTTGTATTTATATATGTATATATGTATATTGCTGCAATCAAAAGCCAATTTCCATTTGGTGAATGAAACGTTTTTGAATGAGAATATTTATACGTATGTATTTATCGAATATTGGCCAGCGTTTAAGTAAAAACAAAAAGAAATATTGATTTACTCTGCTCGATTGAATGAAAATATTTCTATGAAATGTTTGCAAAAGAAAATTGAATTTTAAATTAGAAAAAGAACAGATTGAACAATTTCATATACAGTTAGGGTCATAACTATTTGTATTATTAATTAAAATGTATAAAAATACTTACAAATATTCGGATGCATACATAATTGGTCATTACAACCCTTCAGACAGGATTACGACCTATCTTCTCACACCTCTTATGTGTGAATGACAAATTTTTAAGAAACTTTTGATGGCAATTTTATTTACTCTCAGAGTTTTTGCCAGAAATCTGCTGAGAGGAAGTCACCGCAGAAATATTTTTTCATATTTCGTTTAGTCGGAGATGCCTAACCTGGGGCATGAACCGAGGCCTCACGTCTAATAAACCATCACACTACCTACTGGACTACAGCCACAATCACAATCTCTTATTAACTTTAATAATACCGAAAATCTGAAAACTTGATTGAAATAACGCTCACAGCTCATGTAAAGGGTGTTTTTTATATAGAGGTATAGAACTTTAAGTTGGCATTACTTTTCAAGATAGCGACCGATTTAACAGCTGTCAAGTGATTTATTCTCAGTTTGGTTTGGCAATTCATCATGAATATACTCACGCCTGAACAACGCTTGTAAATAGTGCAATTTTATTTCGAAAATAATGGTTCTGTGCGGAAAACGTATCGCGCACTACGTCCATTTTACCGTCGACAAAATCGTCCATCAGAGCAGTTAATTCGATTAACCATGGAACGTTTTCGCACCACGTTTACTCTTATTGATAACTCGCATCCCCAGAGACGCTGTGCGCTGCGTACAGAAGAAGCTATTGCTGCTGTAGAGCGTAGCATAGAGGAAGGCCCGAATGAGTCCATCCGCCATCGATGACAGGAATTGGATCTGTGTCCATCCACTTTATGGAAGATTTTGCGGAAGGGTCTTGGTTTGCGTGCTTACAAAATCCAACTCGTGCAATATTTGAAGCCAAACGATCATCAAGTAAGGCGTAGATTCGTCGAATGGTATCAAAACGAGATTACCGTTGTTCCCGATTTTCATAAGCGAATTTTGTTTAGCGATGAAGCGCACTTCTGGTTGAATGGCTACGTCAACAAACAAAACTGCCGCATTTGGAGTGAAGGTAATCCTCAAGTGTATGTGGAAACACCGTTACATCCAGAAAAACTGACTGTTTGGTGCGCTTTATGGGCTGGTGGAATCATTGGTCCGTACTTTTTCAAAAACGATGGTGGCCAGAACGTTACAGTCAATGGTGATCGGTATAGAGCCATGATTACTAACTTTTTCATTCCTGAATTGAATAACCATGATGTCCAGGAGATGTGGTTTCAACAAGACGGCGCAACATGTCACACAGCTCGTGTCACAATAGATTTATTGAAAGACACGTTTGGTGACCGCCTAATTTCACGTTTGGACCTGTGAATTGGCCTCCAAGATCTTGTGATTTAACACCGCTAGACTACTTTCTGTGGAGCTATGTAAAGTCATTGGTCTATGCGTTAAAGCCACAAACGCTTGACCATTTGGAAGACAACATTCGCCGTATTATTGCCGATATACGACCACAAATGTTGAAAAAAGTCATCGAAAATTGGACGTCCAGATTGGACTACATCCGCGCCAGCCGTGGCGGTCATATGCCAGAAATCATATTTAAAATGTAATGCCACAAGATTATCTTTCGGATAAATAAAATTCATGTCAATCGAATAATCCATCGTTGTTTTATTGCAACTTAAAGTTCTATACCTCTGTAAAAAACACCCTTTATCTCTATTCTTACTTAAAAAAAATTTAATTTATTGCGTTCAACGCTTTTGTAGTAAATAAACGAAATAAGCCCACGTTTTCAAAAGGGTATCATTTGGATATTTTTTCTTCTTTTTTTTATTGAATTAGATTTATTGTTCACACAATACAGCCATGTAAACACAAACGGTAGCAAAATACAATTGATTTTTAACAGCATTTTTACTAGCAAATTTAATTTTTGTGAACTTTGTGAAAAACCAAAGTTGGTCTAACGTTAATAGCAAATGCTTTAGAGGAAATTACGTTCGAAAACAAAATTATGGACTTGACAACAATGGTTACATAGCCAACATCTAAATGGTATTCTATAAAGGGTGTCGTGTGTCCTTGTAACGTTTTCACATGACTTTATGTAAACCAACAACAAATATTGAAAGTGATTCTGTAATAATAATTGTTTACAAAAACAAACACACATTCTGAAGCATGCGGCTAACAATTGCTTGTGCTCGTTTTTAGAAAAGAACAAACCACACATTGTTTTGGTGCATACCCATACTTGGGTAGGCAAAAGTTTATAAAATTCCTGTATATTCCATGATGATGTCCATAGTCCAATAATACCACTGGTTTGATGCTTCACAAAAACTGTAGCTATTGTTAACAACGCTATAGCGGGTCCTTTAATAAGCGTTTTATATTTTTTAATTTAAATAAAACAAAGTGAAAGACGTAATCAAAATTTTTATTTGTTTGAAAGAGTTTCTGATGCCATAATGTGTTGGATGGCCTGAGAGGCCAATGGACCGGTGTCATCTCAATTTCATCAATTTTGTTTGTTTACGTGTCCTTTCATCCAGAAATGATCCCCATAGCTGAAGATTAACTTTCGATGAAAATTAGGGTTATTGCCTCAGTATTGTGTTTATTTCATAGACGTAAGGCCACAGTTCAAGCCACAAGTCAGACATATCACACAAAACAAAATATGAAAAAAAATTTCTTCGGCGTCTTCCTCTCAGCAGATTTCTGATGAAACTCTTAAAGTAAATAAAAATTGCCATGAAAAGTTTCTCAAAAATCTGTCGTTCGGAGTCGACTTTAAACTGCAGGTCCCACCACTCATGGATAAAAATTAAAACATACAACATAAGTGGTGTTAAAAACTAGGTTGTAATCCTGACTGTCGTAACGTATGTATGTATGAATCAATTGAATGGCAATTGGAATGACAGCCAAGTATTTTTCATACCAATGTTTCTCAGACTGGGCATAGTCAGGAGATTATACGAACCACTGTCATAACTGGTGTTATAATGTGATTGACAACTGGTCAAGTGGTTACCTCAGGAAGACGATAAATGACGATAAAATAGCTCTCAGTACGGCCTCTTGTATTAGTACTGAATCGATGGTTCTGTGAGGATCTCACTGTCGAATATCGCCGTTAGTTTTATGGAAATTCCACACTTAAAATATAAAAACTGTGTGTTGTATAGTGACCTTAATGAGGTAAAATTTTTCTTAAGCTTCTGCCACCGTTTATTAAATCTATACAGTCAATGAAACAATTAAATTCCATCAGTTTTAATTTGCATAATAGCGTGCCCTCTAGGGATACCAGTTCTGTTACAATGTATAGATTCTGTACAAGTACAACTACAATGGACATAAACAACAAATCAAGTGGACAACCAATTTAGGTTAGATTAGGAAAGCGGATAGCTTGCCGTTGACAGACAAGATCACTCGGTGGCCCATTGTGTGTCTTAATGTGAGGTAGGCCCTTTGCCATGATCTGTTAGTGGTGGGTTTGAACCACTCCGGATGGAATCGAGCAGTTCACTTAGTGACACATTCGCCACCATGGTTAGATCTTCAAACGTACTGTCACCCCAATACCAATCACGTCTGTTCTGAAGTGCAGGGCACTCGCATAAAATGTGTTACACTGATTCCATTCTCTCCACATAGTTTCTGTAGTAGACTTGGTGAGACAGATCGATTTTGTCAACGAAACTGCAAATAGCGGGTGTCCTCTTAGAATTCTTGTTAGAATGCCAAACGTTGTCTTGTCGAACTCAAGTAGTTCCCTGGTTCTCCCTGGTTCTCCAGTGCTCGACACTGTACTTTTGAAATTAGGCAATCCGGTATGTCCGAAGACCCAGAATTTGTTGAATTCCATGCTTCTTTTCCCAAATTTATTAAATTATTCCCGTAGAGGTGCATATATCCCCCCCTATAGTGTCGTCCTCCGACATCTCCGATCACTTCCGTGTCAGTTCATTTGCCTTTTAGTTTCTTTCTATGCAAACAAATTAACTTGCATACATACATACATAATTGGTCATTACAATTCTTCAGACTGGATTACGACCTAGTTTCTTACACAGCTTGTGTTGTGTGTGTTAATTTGTATACATGAGTGGTGGGACCTACAGTTTAAAGTCGACTCCGAACGACAGATGTTTGAGAAACTTTTTCGTGGCGATTTTATTTTACTTTCAGAGTTTTTTTGCCAGAAGAAGTCGCTGAGATGAAGTCGCCGCAAAAAATTTTTTTTTTTATATTTTCGTCTTGATGTGTGATCTGGGGTTTGAACCGAGGCCTTACGTCTTTTAAGCCAACACACTAGCTATTAGACTATGGCGACTATAAACAACAAATTAACAAATTCCTGCGAAAAACGAACATGTTGTCGACCTTGTAGTATCTAGAGTTTGTCATCTGGACATCCTGACAAGTTGGACCCTCGCGGGGTTAGAGTTCGTGGAACTTATACATACATACATACATAATTTGTCATTACAACCCTTCAGTCAGGAATACGACCTAGTTTCTCACACCACTTATGTTGTGTGTGTTAATTTAATACATGAGTGGTGGGACCTACAGTTTAAAGTCGACTCCGAACGACAAATTTTTGAGAAACTTTTCATGGAAATTTTTATTTACTCGTGCATTTCGCACACTCTATATTCGATTTGAGACCCTTGAGATTTCACCTTTCGAGTTGGCTAAAATTAAAAACGAACAAAAAAATGTAATAACTCAGCTCAGGATACAGCTGCAATAATACCGAAAAAGTCCTCAGGTAGCCTGCCAACTTCTGTTATTTTCCCTTAAAATTAATTCCAGATTATTTTGTAATTATTTGCTGTTAAGAGTGAGTTACTCATAGGCTAAGTGCTCTGTGGGCATAATAAACGAAACGATAAATTAAACAGCGAAGTAAAGCATTTACAGTAAGTGCGAGTGAAAATTTTCCTTTTCCGGCATGAGTTTATTCTTTGCCTTAAAATATTTTTTGCACGGATAATTACACGTTGTGATGTATTATTAAAGATACAAAACTACCTGTGAATATTAAAAGAGAACAGGTAGAAAATTAAAAACAAAATGTTAAACTTCTGCAAACACTTTAATTAAAGCCATCAGGCGATTGTTATGAAAACTCGAAGGCTAAATGGCTAACCAAAGCAAAAAATTGCTGCTTGTTATGGTGGCAAATAAAAGTTTGTTCTAGCGAAAGCAACCGTCGTACAGAATTCCATATAATGATGTGGTATAAACTTATTTATTAAAGCCAATATAAAATAAAAAAAATTTAAAGACCATAATATACATCCGTTTTAATGCTTCCGCTCTAGTAACAATTAAAAGCCTTAATAAGAACTTTGACTATGCCATAGTAAAGAGAAACTTGTTTAGCCATATGGATTAATAACACAGGTATTTACGTAGGAGTTTATATGTGCAAATAATATGGAATATATTTATAAATTAACAAGAAAATAAAACAAAAAAGTTGTGGAAAATAATTTTAGGGCTTAAAATGTTTACATATGACTGAACAGTCAACGTAACGAATTAATCAATTTTTGTGTCCTTTTCCGAGAGTATGGGGTCGTATCTCGGCAATGGCATCATGAATATTGGCCTGCTCAATTGTCTATTGTTTGTGGTTTGTCGGCATAAAACTTTCCTTTAACGACGCCCCACAGACAATAGTCCAACAATGTCAAATAGCAGCTCCTTAGCGGCCAATTGACATCACCATTTCAACTAATTAAATGGACATCAAACGTTTAACGCAATAAATCGTTAGAGGTTTGAAGAGATAGTAAGTAGGTGCAGTTACTTATCAATTATATTCTCATTTCACTTACTTTTGCCTCAAGTTTCTATATGACACATATGTGTCTTTATTATTTTTCACAACACTGTACCCATAGTTCTATTAGAAGCCTACTTTAATGTTACTCTAATCCATTTCACTCCATACTATTTTCTTGGTCATACTCATTTGACAGTGTAATGTTCAAAACAAAAAGCGTTGAAATATGCAAATCAGGCAGACGTAGACTATCGAAAGCTATACCAAGTATTTATTGGCGGTTTAAAGTGTACTTTTGTAAGGACGTATATAAGTAAGGGTGATTTACCAAGACTTGTTTGTATATGGCTTTTGAAAGGTTTCAAAATTTGTTGGTTTAAATACTTACATATGTGTATAAAGTGAATATATTGTTACGAAAATGGAAATGGTGTTACATCATTTAACATTAAAAAGATAAACAAAAGCTACAAAAACAAAAACTATGAACTTGTTTACATGATAAACAAGTAAACAAAAATATACCAACAACATCAGTAAAAAAAGGGGTTAAACAAATAAAAAAAAAATCAACAACAAACCATGTAAACAAATTACACAAACAATGAAAAAATGATGTTTAAATTTATGGAGATCTCGAGAAGGCGAAGCCACGAACATTCGACTTCAAGATGATTCATCAGATTGTTTACGTTGGCATCTAGAAGGCAAGACAAAGCAGGCAATGGGGTCAGTAAAAATTCAATCAGGCTTGTGTGAAGATGCGTTGCGTGTGAAGAGAATAATCGTGGTTTGAAGATCACTGTTGTAAAGATCTGCCGAACAATTGTTAGTGTTTACGCAAAAGAGTGTAAAGAAGAATAACAAACAAAGCAATTGTTGTTCTTTACATCAAGTTCTGAACAGTGGCACACAGAATTGTGCGAACAATAAAGATTTTATCTAAAACTGAACACAAATTTATTATTATTTGCAATCTACGAGCTTATATTTTAAACGTTTTTAATTATGCTTAAATAAGCTTGATAGACTTTATTTTGTATTCACAAAAGAAGGAAAGTACTCTTCTAAAGTGTTGTTTGAACAACTCTAGTACAGAAATCGAGTTTTGGCATATACCAGTGTATATTTCATTAAGCGTTTTCTATATTTAAAATAGTATAGCCGTAGTCTAGTAGGTAGTGTGTTGGCTTATTAGACGTAAAGCCAGGGTTCGATCCCCATGCCAGACATCAAAACAAAATACAAAAAGTATTTCTTCAGCGACTTCCTCTCAGCAGATTTCTGGCAAAAACTCTGAGAGTAAATAAAATTGCCATGAAAAGTTTCTCAAAAATCCGTCGTTCGGAGTCGACTTTAAACTGCAGGTCCTACAACTCATGTATAAAATTAACACACACAACATAAGTGGTGTGAGAAACTAGGTCGTAATCCTGACTGAAGGGTTGTAATGACCAATTATATATGTATGTATGTATATTTAAAATGAAGTGAAATAAATTGTGTATAAAGTATCACTAAGATCTTATCATAAGTCCACCACGGTTTCTTTGGGTCTGAATTTGGGCTTATGCATCTCGATATCATGTCTTATATTGATTTTTAAAATGTTGCTATGTTCCTCTTAAGAAAAACCCATAAGTAAAGGATCTCAAACGTGTATTCTTATACTTTTACTTAAATACAGAATTTTTTTAAGTTTCTTGACGTTTTGGTTTGGCTTTCAATGGCTTAAACCCATCATGTATAATTATTTTCGGAAACTCATTATGTTTATCGATGCTACGAATTCTACGTGCCAACCTACGGTCAAAAATGTTCAATTGCTTAACAGTTTGCCTTTGAAAATTTTTATATAAATATTTCTGTTGACGCCCATTGTGCAGGTAACACTTCAAGCATTATTTTTGTTTTTATTACTTTGTTTTTATAAATTTTAACACTCTTTTTCAATGTAAATTTATAAAAAATATAAGTGGAAAAACAAATATTTTATTGAAAATTTTTTTCATTCTGCTTTCTACATGATTGGATAACCTTTATTTGATCAAGAAAAAAATCCAATAAAATTCTTTTATATGTTTTAATATGTATATTAAGGTGTGTAAAATAGCGAAACTGTAATCCATGAAAACCTAAAATTTTTGTCAAATATAACATTGAAAAATTTTCTGCTTCAGCATTTCTAGTCAAATTATAGAAATCTTTACTGTGACAAGTGTAACTAAAAATTTAATTTCCTAATGTCTTTGAACAATAAAAAAACAAAAGATTTTATTTCGGTTCTCAAACAACAGAAGACGTGCACGTCCCAGAGGGGCAAACTTTCACCTCTTATGGGAGTCACCAGACTTCATAATTTTCTAGGGACATTAAGTGACAAAGACGCCGTAGTCTAGTAGGTAGTGTGTTAGCTTATTAGACATGACGCCCTAGCCCAGACACATCGAACAAGACAAAATATGAAACAATATTTCATCGGCGACTTCCTCTCAGCTGTCTTTTGCAAAAACTCCGAGAGTAAAAACAAATTGCCATGAGACGTTTCTCAAAAATTTATCGTTTGAAGTCGACTTTAGACTGTAGGTCCCGTCACTCATGGATAAAATTTAAACACACAACATGGCTGGTGCGAGAAGCTGGGTCAGCCCAGCTCAGTTTTCTCGAAATATGAAAATATTTCTTTCGGTGGCGTGACTTCATCTCTGTAGTCTCCTGGCAAAAAGTCTTAAAATTGTGATGAAAAATTTCTCATGTCATTCGGAGTCAATGTTAAAGTGTAGGTCTGTCATTCATGAATAATATTAAAGAATACAATATGAAATGCGTAAGGAGTTAGGTTGTAATCCTGAATAAATGTCTTAAATATCATAAACTGTGTCTGTCTCTGCGGGAGGGAATTTCTTAAAATTTCTTAGAAATTTTGATTTCATATGCCCGCCACGTTTTTTCATTCTCGAAGTTGTTTAATACGAGCCACCCTAATGCGTTTTTATAAAAATCCATAAAAAGTTTTTATAATTTTTTTCTTGCTATTTAAACATTTACAGGTGGCTACATGTTATAACGTAATCGCTTTATGTTACTTATGCCAATAACTGACTCATATTTTCATCGTTGCTAAAAAAGGTACTTTTTTGGGATATTCTTCTATACGGACTATATTCGTTGAAACCGTTTTTTATAAAAGCACATACAGATTTAATTTAAATTGATTTCTGCATGCACTTTGGTACGTGTGCATTTGGATTAAAATTAAATTATTTTTAACACCAAAAAAGAAATTTACATTTTGATATGGAAATATGGCATCAAGTACTTAACTTTGGTTATTAATTTCATGACAACATTATGTTTTAATCTCATACAGCCCATACGCAGTAGATGAGATTGCAAATAATGGTAGTAAATTCTGTGTTGACAACAAGTCGTTATTTTTTAAAATTAAGTTTTAGGGCCATTATTACTACTTGCCGTTAAAGTTGGGTTTAGTTAAAGGTAACTTTAGCTAAAGTTAACTTTAAAGTCACCTTTAACTTCTTTTCGTTATTATAACCCAATGATAAAATAAAAAAAGCTATGTCGATAACACGTCTCAATTAAACAAGTTTTTTTAAACGCAGTGGCAACGACGGGCTTCTGTTTTTTTGGATCATTGCTACTTTTTGTTTATATTTGAAGTTGCAAGTTCTAGCATAAACTTAACTTTAAAAGTTAGAGATAGGGTGGTCCTCCCTTTAGCTTAACGCTCATTTCTATGTTATTGTCCACTTATCTGACAGTTAAAAATTTAACGACAAGTTGTAGTAATGGCATTTAGGGAACTTTACAGTTCCCTTTAGCTAAAGGTACCTTTAACTAAACCCAAGTTTAACGGGAAGTTGTAATAATGGCCCTTAGAATTTTAGTTTTCTGTGTATAACTCTTACGCTACATTTATCGGCATGAAGTGCATTAAATGTGCAGCTTTGCGCTGACCAACTTCTTTTTCCCTTGCTTGGAGGAAATTGGTCAGTACAGAGACTACGTCACAACAAGCCGCTAGACGTGCTTTAGTCAGCTTTTGATATCAAAGCTACCACTCCAATCTGCCTACCTATCTATCAGAAACAATAAGCAGAAGCTAATTTGACGGCTCAGAGATAACTATTTTGATGTGAGAAATGAAAACCGTGAAAGACCACTAAAAGAGTTGAAGGCCTCATGAATTGAATGACAGGCAGATCGAAAACCGAAAAACTACCTGTTAAAGTTTGCTTCAAAGACACGATAGAAAATCAGTGTTGCATTGAATTGTTCCTGGCTATGAAAAATGGAAATTCGAAAAAAATCATTGGTTAAGCCCGGACAATCACTAAAGCAGATCTATGCGGCAGGAAGACAATCCTATGTGTCTGGTGGGACCAAAAGGGTGCGGTGTTTCACGAGCTTCCAAAACCTGGCGATAACAAATAATCAATTTAAACCATGCATACATACACACATGCATACATAATTGGGCATTACAACCCTTCAGTCAGGATTACGGCCTAGCTTCTCACATGCATTGATTGAAAATGAACCAAAATGGGCCACAAGACAACACAAGATAACTTAGCACCATAACCATGCAACAGCACACAAAGCAAAATCGGTTCAAGATACAATCAAAGCATTAGTCTGGGAGCTGCTTGACCACCATACTTGACTCCTTCCGACTACTATTTGTTGTTTGCAAGTCGAAAAATGGGTGACTAATTCGTTTCGCTTCAAAAGTAGATTTTTCACTCAAATTAATACATCCTCCCACGTTAGTACAGATCTCTACCAATAACAAATGCTCAATTTGAGCAATGCTTTGATCTAAAATCGACCAGAGTTGACCAAAAGACACGGGAAAAGTAATCAACCGTTGACCAAACAGCCTTTCAACGTAACAACAGATTGAACAATTGAATCAAATTATGCAACTAATCGCAATGTGCAGGGGTAGCATTAGGGTTAACGCCCTCATTGTTCGGAAAATTATGAGGAATTTGTCTTCACAGGCAAAAAATTTTTAAAATGCCCAAAATTTGATTAGAAACCCACGTTGTATCTTTTCGGTGGGCACGAAACATTCTTTTTATCTTGGTGGGTACGTTAATAAGCAAAATTGCCGTATTTGGGGCTTAGAACACTCACAAGTGGTCTTATAGAAGACAATGCACCCATTACGACTGACTGTTTGATTCGGTTTGTGGAGCGGAGGCATCATTAGCTCATATTTCTTTGAAAATGAGCACACCGCAACCATTACAGTCAATGGAGACATCTAACGCACCATGATAACCAATTGTTTTTGTACCCGCTTCCCATGGTATTGATGTGAACGATGTTTGGTTTCAACAGCACGATGTAAATTGCCACACATCCTATGTTACAAACGATTTATTGCGTCAAACCTTTGATGGCTGTTTAATTAGCCGATATGGTGATGTAAATTTGTCACCAAGAAACCAAGATTTGACAGCGCTGGACTATGTTCTGTGGGGTGCCGTTAAATAAAAGTGTTGTGCCGTCAAACCAAGGACAGTTGAGTATCTGAAGGCCAACATTTATTATGCCATTGCCAAGATACGTCCCCATATTCTCGAAAATTAAGGTACTGTGAAGTCAGCCATATGAAGGAAATAATATTCCATTTCTAACTGGCATAATTGTACTTCACAACAAAAAAATAAATATTTGGCAAAATTTTAAATTTAAACCTTTAAATGGGCCACCTTTTACTTATAGCAAAAAAAACCGACGATCACTGCTGATATCTACAGGAAAGCATTGATCGACCTCTTATTCTAAATTGCACGACTGGGATAAGGATGTATGTCTTTGTCTTATATCAATATCTTATGAAATAGGTTTTTCTTAATCGTGTAAGGTGGTATTCTATATTTTATATGTAAGCGTATTTATCTTAATTAAATTAAAGTTCTTATAATTTAGAGGTTACTAATTAATTTTTACAAGTTGTTGGTATTATTTGGATTTTTTCTCACATTATTAGCTTTGTGAGGATCAATCTTGCGGCGGTAGATGTCAAGACCGCTGATTCTACTTAATGATCGTCAACGATTTAAACAGAAATTTTTAACAAAAAGGGCTTGGGAATTATAAATTAAATTGGGAAATATAATTTACTGCCAAGTCAAGCAACTAAAATAAATGTGTGATCAAAACAAAAAAAGAGAAAACAAAATAGAATTTGTATATAACAATACCTTATTTGTTTTACAATTAAATTCACAATTAAAACAGGTTTACGTTTGATTTTTATACAGAAATAACTCTCTGGAGGGAAAGAAAAAATATCTTAACTCTTTTAAAATATATTAGAAGTAAAAGATAAAATTTTTAAACCGATTTAATAAACGAAATATAAAACAAAAAATTATTTTCTTATAAAGATAAGAGCCAAGCAATTAATCTCATTTGTTTCGAGTTGCTGTTAAACTTTATTCTAAATTCTGTTACTTCCAACATAATGCTTTTAACATAATTCTGTTATATGCCTGCCATAGATATTCTCCTCCATAAATAAAAAAATTATTATTAATTTTTTTTACATTATTAGCTTTTTGAGGATCAATCTTGCGGCGGTAGATGTCAAGACCGCTGATTCTACTCAATTATCGCCGTCGATTTAAGCAGAATTTTTTGCCAAAAAGAACTTGAGAATTATGAAGTAAGCGGCAGCCAAGGCAAGCAATAAAAATAAAAGTGTGATTAAACAAAACAAAGAAGGAAACAGAAACAGAATTTATCTATAACAGTGCCTTATTAGTTGTTGTTTTATTGTTTTTAATTTGATGAAATATTTTTGCAGTCAAATTTAAATGCAACAATTACACAAAATAGAACAAGGAACTTTACAAAGTGAAAGAAAAAGTTTCCTAAAACTTATAAAATATATTGGAAGTACAAAAAAAAATTTTTAAATGATTTAAAAAACGAAATTAAAAAAAAAAATTCTTATAAAGACAAACATAAGCAATCAATCCTATTTGTTTCGCGTTGCTGTTAATATTTCGTCTAAATTCTATTACTTTTAACAGAAAGTCTCTAACATAATTCCGTTATATGCCTGCCATCGACATTCTCCTCTAGAATTCGAAAAAATATATGACACCGATAAGCTTTTCTATTGAGACAAATTTTTTACAAACAATTCTATTTCTTTTAAACAAAAATTAGTGATAATTTGTTGCTCTTAATATTTAGAAGTAACAGAATGCTCTTAACATAATGCTGTTATATGCCTGACGTAAACATTCAATTCTAGAACTAAAAAAAATATGACAACCGATATTCATATAAGCTTTTCTATTGAGCTTCTTTTTCACACACAATTCTATTCTTTGTAGACAAAAACTGGTGATAATTCTTTGATAACAGGTACGCACTGTATATTGAATGCATGTGAACCACTCCATCAAGCTTAAAGAGCTTCATATGAGGTGTGTTTTTTCCTGGCTTAGTTATGATTGAACAAAAGTTTTTCTTATAAATACAAGAGCCAAGCAATCAATTTCATTTGTTTCGAGTTGCTGTTAACATTTTTTCCAAATTCTGTTACTTCTAACAGTATGCTGTTAACATGATTCTGTCATATGCCTGCCATAGACATTCATCTCTAAGTATATATAAAAATAATTTATTCCTTTAAGACAAAAACTAGTGATATTTTTTTGCTGTTAATATTTAGAAGTAACAGAATGCTTTTAACATAATTCTGTTATGCTATGTTACTATGTTATGTATGCCTAACATAGTAATTCTCTTCTACAAATAAAAAAAAAAATTATGACAACCGTTTTTCCCATTAACTTTTCTATTGAAACTAACTTTTTACAAACAATTCAAATCCTTTTAGACAAAAAAAGTAAGAATTCTTTGGTAACTGGTACGCATAATAAAGTGAATCCATAAGTACCGCCCATGTAAGCTCCCAGAGCTGCGCGTAAGTCACATTCGATATGTATTTTTTCTGCATTAGTTATGATTGTACAAAATTCTTCTAGTATTGGTTTAATAAGACCGCTTGTGTTCGATAATAAATTCCTTCTTCCTACGCACTATATGACTCGATGATAAATGAAATGAAATACTTAGCCTACCTATGCACTAGAAAGTGAAATACATCAGTGAAATACATTAGTCACTATCGATGAGCCTTTCTTTCTGGACTAGTTATGATTGAACAATATTCTTCTGGTATTGGCGTATGATGACCACTTCTGGGCGATGATTAATACCATCAGAATGAAATGTTTAGCCTTGCTACGTACTATAAAGTGAATACATGGGAACCACCCCATGCAAGCTCTCAGAGCTTTGAATGAGTCACTATCGATGAGTCTTCCTTTCTGGATGAGTTATGATTGAACAAAATTCTTCTGGCATTGGCGTAAGATGACCACTTCTGGGCGATGAAATCAGAATCAGAATGAAATATTTAGTTTTGCTATGCACTATAAACGGAATGCATGAGTTATGATGGCTCAGTTATGATAGAATAAAATTCTGCTGCTATTGGAGTAACTTGACCACTTGTGGAAGAAAATAAATTCCTTCAGAATAAACTATTCAACCTATGCACTATAAAGTAAATGCATGAGAACCACATCCTATCAAGCTCAAAATAAAATTCTGTTGCTATTGGTGTAAGATAAACATTTGAGTTCCATGATAAATTATTTCATAATAAATATTTAGCCTTTCCTACCTTACTAAACACAGCAACATCTTTGTGATTATACATTCTGATTTGGCAATTGGGTGATACAGCTTTAGGTTAGGTTAGGTTAGGTTAGGTTAGGTTAGAGGACGTCTACTTGTCAATTAAGACAAGTACAGTACCCGGAGGTCGAATTGACCCATTGTACAACGTCCTTGTTTCTCACACCACTTATGTTGTGTGTGTTAATTTACATGAGTTACATGAGTGGTGGGACCTACATTTTAAAGTCGATTCCGAACGACAGATTTTAGAGAAACTTTTTTCATGGTAATTTCATTTACTCTCAGAGTTTTTGTCAGAAATCTGCTGAGAGGAAGTTGCCGAAGAAATACTTTTTGTATTTTGTCTTGATGTCTGGCCTGGGGCTCGAACCATCGCTTTTACGTCTAATAAACCAACACACTACCTACTAGACTACGGCGACTTCGTTAGGCTTGCTTGTATTATTTTTTAACATTTTGCTGGCAGTTCTGCCCTTCATATTAAACCTGATTCTATTATTGACTAAACTTCTTGTGTCTTTCAATTTTCATTTCATAATGATACTGAATATTTATTTAACACATTGACTGCCAACTACGAGATAACTCATAGTTGGCTACCTAGGGGACGTAATCTACGAGTTATCTCGTACTCACTAAACCTGCCATTTTTGTGTAGCTACTAATAAAATCGTATTATATCAGTGCTAGTATCGATAAATGGCTTCTGGGAAAAGAACAAGAGTCAATTTTGGCTTGCGTGGCCAGTTTTCTGAAAATCGCCGCGGCGGTCAACGTGTTAGGGTTGATGTAGTTGAAGGTTTGGTTTATTAGACCTGAGGCAATGGTTCAAACCCCAGGTCAGACGTTTTGAACACAATGAAATTAAAAAAAAATTCTTTGGTGGTTTTCCTCTCCGCATATTTCTCACAAAAACTCTGAAATTTAATGAAATTGCCATGAAAAGTTTCTCAAAAATCTGACGCCCGGTGTCGATTTTAAGCACATAACTATGAATGGTGTAGGAAGCTGGGGCGAATTCCTGACTGAAGGGTTGTAATTAAGATTTATTTAAACGCGACTGTCAGAATGAAAAATCTAAAAATATGCCGTTAGTGTGATTTAAATTTAAAAAAAAAATTATTAAAAAATCTTTTTTAAATGACAAATTTAGTTTTCTTTACTTTACAAAATTTCTCTAGCACAGACAGTCAATGTACAGATTTATATGCACAGTTTTGTCAAAACAGGACTTGAGAATTATAGGTTTTATGGGCAGTGTTTTAAAAAGTTAAACGAAGCATTTAACATCAATTAAGGTGATCAAAATAAAAAAAGGAAAAAACAAAATAGCAATGCATGCTAAGATTAAGAAAAGACATCTTAAACCCGTAATGCTTATACCATACATTGCTTTATAGCGGCCTTAAATTTTTTAGATTTTCTCTTAAATGATCGACATGTAAGTAAACAAAACAAAAAACATTATTTTTAGAATATTACACACTGGCACTACAAATAGAAGATCGAATATACAAGTTGGTTGACTGAACAGGCGAAGAAAGAGGTACAAAAGTTTTTAGTTATTCCCCATCCGCATTAAGCGTAAAAGACTAGAAGTATAAGCTTAACTAGCTAGGGTGAACACAGAGTCCAAAACATATATTTTTGTCTGAGTTAAGTTATCATTAGATTATGATAAAGACTGCGATTATTAATTTGATTTGATTACCTGACTAAAGTACGTGATCGGTTATTAAACTTTTCCTATCTTTATATCTAAATAAAACAAAGTATGTATGAGATGTCTATGAAATTTTTTTATTTTTTAGCAAGACCCACTGATGCCTTTATGTGTGGAATATAACATCAATTACATGTTTGCCATGCGATTTGTCATAACTCTGGCACATAAACAGACTGAAATTGACGGAAAGCATATTGGCTTTGAAAATCGCTGCTGTTTGTGCTTTATTCGCATACAGCTGCAACTTGAATAAATCCCACAAGATAAAGTCTAACGGGCTCAAATCGATAGTGGTCATCCACACCAACTTCTGCTACTAGAATATTACTGTATTCAGTCCGATACCTAACCGCCACAAGTCAGATATTTAATCGATGTTCAATAATAATAAAAAACATCGAGTTCTGTAGATGCACCGATAAATAATAAGTTAAGAAAATACTATATGAGATTAAAGTGCACGATTATAGAAAACTTTTTTGGCAAAACAAGACATGAGCATCAGAGATCAGCAATACCAATGTTGTCTTAGTTGTTGTTGCATTTACAAAAACAGAAGAAAGAAAAAGGCAAAGATAGCAAGCAAAGTAAACACACAACCTTTTAGTGAGTATTGTAGTGTTCGTACGCGAATCATACTTATTTTGTGATTCTTGTAAATGTGGAGTCATGGGTAGTCAAAATCAACAACATCATGCGTATTGTTAAGTATGAGTACCATGAGTATTTCTAACTTTGAATATGAGTAGTATGAGTATGACATTAAAATAAGTATATCAGAAATTATAAGTACGACATGAATCTACTCATCGTTTTGAATACTCATTGCTGATCTCTGTTGAGCATTATCGGCTTTATGGGCTGGAATTTCAAAAATTATATCGAAGTATTTAACACCAATAAAAGTGATCAAAAGAAGATAAAAAATACCATTCATTCTTCTTAATAAAACCTTAAATTAATAGTAAAAGTATTTCAACCTTTATTACCATTTAAAAAAAAATCTGTTTAAATTCTAAATCAAAACGAAGTCAGGTTTCAACAAATTATTTAGTTTTTCTAGAAAACCTTTTTTTCTGACAGTTCTGCCCTTCATATCAAACCTCTTCCCATTGTTAACTGAGCTTCTTGTATCTTTCAAATTTCATTCCTTGATGATACTGCATATTTATTTAAGGTTGAAGTGGTTGAAGGTTTGACTTATTAAACGTGAGGCCATGATTCAAACCAGAGGTCAGCAATGAGTATTCAAAACAATGAGTAGATTCGAATCATACTTATAATTTCTGATACTTGTACGCATTCATACTTATTTTAATGTCATACTCATACTACTCATATTCAAAGTTTGAAATACTCATGGTGCTCTTACTTAACAATACGCATGATATTGTTGATTTCGATTCTCCATTACTCAACTTTTACAAGAATCACAAAATAAGAATGATTCGGGTACGAACACTAAAATACTCACTAGAAGGTTGTGTGTTTGCTTTGCTTGCTGTTTTTTCTTTTCCTTTTTTTTTTTTTTTTTTTGTAAAATGCAACAACAACTAATACTGTAAATTTTGACGAATGATTCGGATCACTCGAATCATTTATGAGTATTATAAGTATTTTTCTAAAGTTATAAATGTGAATGAGTAGGCGTATGAATCAAACATATTTCGAATGTTATGAGTTTGATGTTCTCGTTGTACTCATACTCATTGCAACCTGTATTTATAAATCAATGGTGTAGTAAATACGAATGAATCAGAGTGGTTGGATTTCAATACTGTTGACTCACTCATACTCAAAATTTCATGAGTACTTATGAGTAGCGAAAAAGCGATACATTTCTGATCTCTGGTTCAAACCCCAGGCCAGACGTCTTCAACAAGATTAAATTTTAAATATAATATTTCTTTTGTGACTTCCTCTCTCAGCAGATTCCTGACAAAAACTCTGAGAGTTAATGAAATTGCTTATCAAAAATCGGTCGCTTGGAGTAGACTTTCAAATGTAGGTCCCGCCACTTATATTTACAAATATTTACACACAATGTAGTTAGTAATGTGAGATGTTGGGTTGGACTTGAATGGTTATAATGAATATTTATGTAAACTCAACTTTGAAAACGAAAATTCTAAAAATATTCTTAAGCGTGTTTTAGATTTTTTATTAACAATTTATTTTTAATTTTTTAAATTTTTAAAATTTAAAATTTTTTTTTTTTTTAATTTATTTTAATTTTAAAAAATTTTTTTTAAATTTTTTTAGGATAATGAATTCTTAATTAAGAACTTTTTTTGTTCTTTTGTCTGTTACTAACAATAAATCGTTTATGATGTTTGTGTCTTTGTTTTCAACCATGGAGTGCAAAGTACTCTCACAATCCAGCACCCACGATCAATACACGACTTTATATGCAGATTTATAGAAATATTTTTGCAAAATAGAACTTGCGAATTATAGGTTTTATGGGTTGTGATTTCAAAAATTAAGAGGAACTATTTAACAACAAAATGTGATAAAAGAAAAAAACGAAAAATAAAAACAAAATAGCAATGTATGATTTAAGATTAAGAAAAGACGTCTTAAACCTCTAACTTCAACACCATACACTGCTCTTTAGCGGCTTTAGGTTTTTTACATTTTCTCTGAAATGAAAGTAAACAATTGATGACTGATGCCTTTATGTGTGGAATACATATAATATTTATTTTTCAAGCAAATAAAATTTAAGCCATAGTGGTTCTCACAGCCAATATAACTCATACCATCCATCCAGGAAATGGAAAATTGAACATGTCGAATGCGCGCCTTGTCGACAAGCCTTAGAAACATTGAATTCCATAAATAAAGTTGGACATCAGTTGCTCCTTCTATAAAATAAAAAAAAAATTTAATATCTCACACACACTTTGTTTTATTTAAATTTAAAGATATTATTAATAAACGATTACGTACTTTACATTGAATGGCAAGGAAGGGTCACAGAGAATCAAATGTAACACTATGCGACAAAATACAAAAAACTAAATACACCCGAGTAACAACCTAGTCTAAGTTATTCAGTTAGTTGAGTAAAACTGAAATATACTTTTTTTTCTCGAACCCTCCAAACTTGTTTTGTTTGACAAAAACTGTTTTTTTGGACTTTACGCACAATTTATTGATTATTGATTACACAAACATTTATGAATCCATGTTCAAAATTTAAACCTTATTAGAAAGGAAAGAGATTGGCCTTTAAAACGATGTACATATATATATTTTTTGACTTAATATGCTATGGGTTTTGATGAGGTAAACTTGACAAATGTGAATTTTTTCAATATTTTTTTCAAGTTTGCCAATTTATAGTAGAACATTTTAATTAAAAAATATGAAATAGCTGACAACATTCTGAAAGTGCATTATCTTGTGAAGAGACTGTAACTTCGTTTGATCAAATCGGGCAAACCTTACCGTAGTTATTATTTAAAAAGTCTAACAGTCGAGTTATATTTTTCATATACTCGTATATATTTGTTCAAATGAACTTTTTGTTCAAAAATTTTCAATATTGTTGACATATCTTGATTTTTTATTTCAATATCTGTCAATTTCATGTTTGAGCGACCACCAGAAGAATAATGGTTGCGCAAAGCGAAGTAATAATATTTACAAAAAAAAAAAAAACAAATATTAGCTGTCTTCTTGTAGTCGTACAAATGTGAAATTGACATATTTTGCGATAAACAATCAAGATCCATCAAAACTTTTGAAAATTTTTTGAATTGAAACTTAATTTGATAAGATGACAGATATTTATAAAACTATAAGACGTCTGTTATACCATTTACATTATAACTATGGTAATTTATGTCCGCTTTGATCAAACAAAATGTCAATCTCTTCACAAGATAATGCTTTTTCAGAATGTCATCACTTATTTCATATGTTTTTATTAAATTTTGCAATTAAGAATAGCTAAACTTGAAAAACTAAAAAAAATAATATTTTTCAAGTTCACCCCTTCAAATCTCAAAACATAAAAATTTGAAAAAACGTTTATGTATACCATTGTAAAGATTAATCTCTCCCCTTTCTAAAAAACTTTAGATTATTCAAAATAAGTTCAAACATATTTGGGTAATCAATAATTTTGTGTGAAAAGATAAAAAAACACGTTTTTGTCAAATAAACCAAGTTTGGAGGGTTCGAGAAAAATAAAAAAAGTATTTTTGAGTTCTACTCAACCTACTGAATAACTTAGACTATGTAAAGGGTCCTCCAAACAACTTTTTTTTGAAATTGCTTTAAAAAAAAACTACTGAATATTTTCTCAGTTCAAAGTACAATCCTTCCGGTTAATAATGGAAAATAATTTCATTCAAATGGCTGCCTCGGCTGGCCTACACCAGAAGATGCCGATTTTGGCAAAAAAAATCATCTTTTCAGATGAAGCTCATTTTGATCTTGGCGGGTATGTAAACAAGCAAAATTGTCGCATTTGGAGCACAGAAAACCCGCACGCATGCATTGAAAAGCCGACGCACCCAAAACGAGTCATTGTTTGGTTCGGATTTTGGTCCAAAGGCATAATTGGGCCATTTTTCTTCGAAAATGAGCAATGAGTGGCCTTTATCGTTATCGGGCCATGTAGGATGAATTTTTGACAACAAAAATTTAAGAGGAGGATATTGGCACCATTTGGTTTCAACAGGACGGCGCTACGTGCCACACAGCCGAAGCTACACTCGATGTTTGGCGCCCTGTTTTTGAAGATCGCATTATCAGCCGCAGAGCTGATGTCGTTTGGCCACCTCGGAGCTGCGATTTGACACCGTTGAACTATTATTTGTGGGGTGCCGTCAAAGATAAGTGTTACGCCGACAAGCCAGAGACAGTTGACGCTTTAAAGAACAATATTCGTGAAGCCATTGGTGAAATACAGCTGCACACAATCGATAATGTGCTTAAAAATTGGACCGATCTGTAGGCTACTTCATGGCCAGCCGAGGCAGCCATTTCAATGAAATAATTTTCCATTATTAACCGGAAGCATTGTACTTTCAAATAAAAAAAGAAATTTGAGAAAATATTCAGTAGTTTTTTTTAAAGCATTTCAAAAAAAAATATTATTTGGCGGACCCTTTAGTTATTCGGGTGTATTTTCACTGTCGCACCGTGTAATCATATGATTATTCTTTATCATAATCTGATAATACTTGAGATACTTTAAATCAGCCAAGAATATTTTGGACTCTGTGTTCTCCCTAGCCAAGTGCGTTTCCCATTACTTTACAAGTAAGCTTGGAGTTTTGATCTATTACACAGATATGGGAATTATTAAGAAAAATTTAATTCTTTTAATTTATTTAGCCTCTAAAAAAAATCATAATCAAATTGCCCCTTTCTTCTCTTGTCCCTTCAGCCTGCATTCACTTTCTTTCTTTTTTCTTTAACGTCTGTGTGTAATATTTTAAAAATCATGTTTTTGTTTACTTTCTTGTCAATCATTTCAGAGAAAATATAAATAACCAAAGGCCGCTAAATAGCAATGTATGGTATGTGGGTTACAGGTCTAAGACGTTTTAAACTCTTAATCTTTAGTCATACATTGCTATTTTGCTTTTTTTTCGTTTTTTTTAACGCATTTTGTTGTTGAGTATTTGGTATAACTTTTTAACTCACAGTCCTTAAAACTTATAATTCTCAAGTCCCATTTTGCAAAAAATATTTGTTTAAATCTGCATCTAAAGCCGTATATTGATTATGGGTGCTAGATTGGCTATACTTTGCCTACATGGTTGCAAAGAATGAGAGAAATTTTGTTATCGATTTTTCTTTGTGGAAATTACTCTTAGCAAATGAAAAAAAAACAAAAAGGTTTTCAAATAACAAACATAAAAATTTTTTATTTCATTATATTTACGCTAAAGGAATATATTTAGAATTTTCGTTCTCTGAGTCGTGTTTAAATTAATAACACGGTGCGACAGTCACAACACACAAAATTTTGTAGATATCTCACACGCACTGTACTTTATGTAAATTTTAAGATGAAATGCGCTTAACAAAAGACCCGATGTGTTTTATTATTTTCTTTTACTAATGGAAATACATTACTCGTAGCGTTAGGGAATACAAATACAAGCAGGTTAAAATAGTTGGTGGTTTCTGTTAAACGATGCTACCATAAATAAATTTCCGTATCTTGTTTTTCTTAGCACCCAAGTATGTTTTTCTAGCGGTAATTGTTATTTTTCTTTGTTTACCAAACTTGAAGTTTTCCAAGAAATTATAAGTATGAGAAGTACGTACGAATTTGCATAAAACTTTTTACGATAAAAAGTGTTTTACGGTTCATTTTCCCTCCTGTAGAGAACAGTTTGAAAAGAGTGTAGTGTAGTGGAGAACTACGTATAACCACTCCTGATTTGAAACCGTTTATATAGGTGGTCTTATTATTTATTTAATTTTAACCATTCCACCATATTTTATGTGCAAGTCTCCATTCCTTTATAATTTATAAGAAGAATTGCTTGAAAGAATTTTGTAATAAATTACACGGTGCGACAGTGAAAATGCACCCGAGTAACTACGTAGTCTAAGTTATTCAGTCATATGTGTCTGACGCTAATAAGTTCTACATGAGCCATGTCACACATATATGTCTGATTTGTAATCCACACTATTTTGGAATTGTATTTTACAAATTAATTTTTGTAAAATACGCATTTTAAATAAATAAAAAATGTTTTAATATAGGGCCATGTCAGTCATATATGTGTGACAAAAAAATCCGGGAATTTTGGCAAAAAAAAATTTTCTGTGACACATTAAGTTTCCTTGATACATTTTTAACTAAATTATCTAATAAAGTTACCGTGGCCCATGTGAAAACTTTTTTGATATTATCGTGGCGATGAACGTGTTAAATAGTATGACCGTCGTGTTATATTTTTTGTACACCCAACTCTTTTTTACACGGTAAATACGTTCCTCAGAAAAACCCGTGTAAAAAAGAGGCGTTTCCTATAGTAAAATGGGGGATACGTTCCATGTCATCTGAAAATCGTGTTAGATGAAATAAAGAACTACATTTACTTCGCAAAACCGCGTAAAAAATGTTGAAAACTATACAATTTCAGAAATGCATACAAATTGGATGTTCATATGGCATTTTATTGAGCATTAAAACTTAAAATACATATTCATACAGATGAAAAATTGGTAGAGCAAGCAAAAAACAAAAGAAATCTGTTAATCCAGAATTAAGAACAGAAAAATTAGAATTGAAATAAAGAAAAAATATTTACATAGCCACATAATTATTCGTCGCTACTTGATAACAAAAGCAATTGTTTGCGACGAACTGGATTAAAGTCGGTATCATCACTGGAGATAATCATCAAATTATCCAATGGTGACATTCGTCCGTTAATAGAGTTTTGAACTGTCGGACTACTTTCCGAAAGGTCTTGCGCCGTCGACTTTTTATTAAAATACTTTTATAGAAAGTTGAACTTTTGGTTTTTTAAGTTCTTTATACAACTCTTTATACCCAGCAATACAATTATTAATATCTCATTGGAATTTCAGGGCACGTTCCATATTAGGATCATTTTTTAAGAAATGATTCACCATACTTTTACCAAATGTGAGACCGTCATCAATTAAACTAGCAGTTAGTTGACATATTTCGGTCTCCTCGTCGTTATCGCTATTATGGTTCTCAATTTTGCCGTCATCAATCAGACAATCATCATCGACATCTTCAATTTGTAGGTCCTCAAATCCTTCTCCTCCGATTTCGTGTGCCAGTCACGCGAACAAAATGTGTAGGTAAGAGTTATGGAATTAGCGGATTTCCCAGTTACTACTATGTATGTTCATTTCAGCAATGGTGCCAAGTGTGGTAAAAAGAAACATAATTACAAGACAGTGATTTTGTGATTTTGTAACCCTACTAGATTAAAATTTAAAAAAAAAAATTTTTTTTCAACCGTGTAACTTCAAATCCGTGCAAAAAGAAACCGTGTAAAAAAGAGTTGGGTGTATATGTCATCTTATCAAATCAACTTTCAATTCAATAATTTTCAAAAGTTTTGCTGGATCTTGATTGTTTATCGCAAAATGTGTCAATCTCACGTTTGCACGACTATCAAGCGTTAGCAAGCGAAAAACGTAATGCCGTTTTTAAACACATAAACGCACCAATAAATTGTCTCATCTGTAGTTATGGATGATGCAAGTATTAGGGAGTCATACGCTCTTTATATTCTAGGCATGAAATACTTCACTTCATCTGATCACCTTACTATTTACACTACTTATATCCAACCGAGAATGGAATACAAGTCTCATGTATGGGGCGGAGTCATAAAGTCTATTTTAGGGCTTCTCGAACGCGGTGGCATCGTCAGAGTGTATCATATTTTTCTCCGTTCTAACGCTACTACAAAGTCTTTTGCATGAGCGAAAAAGCGGAACTTGTTCCCGATAATCATGTATTTGTAATCGTTTTTCTAGCTGAGCAAGACTTCCGTTTGTGATCGATTGGCCAGTGAATCACACACCGCATTACAGACAGAATTCGTATGTGGAACTACCTTTCTTCAGAGGTCTTTCTTGCCAGTCATAGTATAAAAAGATTCAAATCTAATGACCTCAAACATTACTCCCTCAGTTTTCCTTCCCATAACCTCTTTCCTAACTCCAACACTACGCAATACATGTGCAGGAGACATCTCCTTGTTGATCGTAATATAAAGAAAAGCGAGCACTATGGTCTCAATTCGCTCGTACAGAATATCCAATATGGCATCAGGCGCGTAGAGCCTCCTATTGAAACCACATGTCGTTGATGTCCAGATCATGTAATACAGGCAAAAAGTGGTTGGTGGCTATTGATCTACAGTGCTCACCGAAAAAAAAATATGAATCTATGACGCTGCCAATCCTAAATACGCACCAAACAGTATGTTTTTCGGCATACATTGGACGTTATTTTGTTTGTTCACGTACCTATTCATCAATAAATGGCTTCATAGCTGAAAACGGTTTTGAATCGAAATTAGGGTCGGTTGCCAACAGCTCCAGAGCTCATTCTTTACTTTAAGTTCGTGGGTTGATTGGAGTTTGTGCAGCAACAGGTGTAAGTCATGAAACGAAATTCATAAAATTGTGGTCTGCAAAAGACCGAGTACTTGCAAGTAACGCGAATTGGACTGCCGAGGATTCTCCTGCATACTCTCTGAAAGAGTGGTTATGGTTTCAGCAGATATTGCGTTCAATCACGTACGGGTGTTGTTCGAACATTGTACCAGTGGACTCGAATGTCTCTATTACGTTGAGAATAATCCTCTCAGTGGGGCGTTTATGGCTATCGTAATGTGGACGAGAAGAAACGGTAACGAGGAAAGAGATTAAAATTTGTTTACACATTATTTTCTTCCTTTAAAGTTATCAGTTTTTTGCTGTTTAGTAAGTATACTTTGTATAGTTTTTTTAATTTATTCTCCTGGTACTTGTTTTCTTTTACAGACGACATCCTTTTGATCCTTGAAGTGTTTTGGAAGTAAGAAAGAGAAACAAGCTAACAGAAGACACTTATTTGAATAAAATTTAAAGATTTCTTAACTAATTTAATTTTCTTTTTTAATTTGTGGTGTGTGGGCATCAGGAAAATTTTTTAATTTTCCACCGACATTTCAAACGTTTTTTTTTAAGACTTCATTGTAGAAATTTTTTACATTATTGGAAAACAGTAGCATTAGGAGAAATATTTTGAAAATATTCCTATTACCGCCTACAATTGATTACATCTACTGGTTATTTTTGTTTTCGTTTTCTGTCGTTCCTTTTTATTCAATTATTTTTTGTTTATTTCAATACCCATACCGGTTTTAAACACTATACACGAGTCATTTGAAAGCTTCTTTTGAAAAAAATTTTTACAGATTTACCGTCATTTTCAAAAAACCACCTACGTCAACGTGTGGAGAGCAACTGAAGCGATTGTTGCTTCTTTTATGCTTTTGCGCTTTTTGTTTACTTCATATTTTTCTCATCTTTGTTTTCTACCCCCTTGATATGTGTAGTTTAGCAGCCATTGTACTCATGGTTGTGTGTGTTATTATCCTGTCAACCTATATTTGATGGCCTAACATACCATATTAGAGAGTGCGTTTGTATTTCTGAGTTTTGTCTGCACTCAGTCGATTTTCACTCTCTTCTCTGCTTCCTTTTACAACCATTTTAAGTTAGTGTTGGTTGTGTTAACAAGTTCGAAAGGTTTTCTTACTGTTTCTATTCCTTGCTACAAGTTTGATGTTGCATTTGCCACTGTCTTAGACAGAACAGCTGTTCCATATTTTTATTCATTCTCTACTTATTCATGCCTGCAAGTTTTTGAAAGCATAGGTATAAGAGAGAGAAAACAAAATACAAATTAGCCACGAGGTTTTGTGTTGTTTAAATAAGTATTGTAATCAGTGTTGGAAAATGTTTTAAATACAATAAATCAGGTGTTTAGTTTATATAATGAGGGTTTTACGTACGTAAATTCAGAAGGAAAATATTAAAGAAATCCATCCGTATTTTAAAAACTAGAGTCAGTATACAATCTCTACTTGGGATTTAATGGACCAACGAGAAACTGCACGATGATGTCGATTTTTTCCAAAAAAAAAAGAATCATCTTTTAGGAAGAAGCTCGTTTTCATCTTGGTGTTGGGGCTCAGAAAACTCACACGTGGCCATTACAATGGAGGCACTTATTGCATCATGATAACAGATTTTTTATACCCGCTCTTCATGTTATTGATGTAAACAATGTTTGGTTTCAACAGGATGGTGCAACCAACACATCTCATGGCACAATTGATTTATTGAGTCAAACGTTTGATGTCCGTTTAATTATCCGAAATGTTGATGTCAATTGGCCGCCAAGAAGCTGCGATTTGATATCGTTGGACTATTTTCTGTGGGGCGCCGTTAAAGGAAAGTTTTATGCCGACAAACCACAGACAATTGAACATTTGATTTGATCATTCATGATGCCATTGCCGCGATACGACCTGAAGCCCTAGGAAAAGTGCACAAAAATTGATCAATTCGTCATGTGGACTGTTCAGTTGTATGTTAACATTTTAAGCACTAAATTTATTTTACACAACTTTTTCTGCTTTATGTTCTTGTGAATCTATAAATATATTCCATATTATTTGCACATATAAACTCCCACGTGAATATATACCATGTGGATAAGTAAGTTTTTCTTTACTATGGCATAGTCAAAGTCCTTATTAAGTCTTTTAATTGTTACTAGAGCGGAAGAATTAAAACGGGTGTGTATTATGGTCTTCACATTTTTTGTATATTATATTGGCTTTAACAAATAAGTTTATACCACATAATATTGGAATTGTGTACGACGATTGCTTTCGCTAGAACAAACTTTTAGTTGCCACCATAACAAGCAGAATTATTTTCCTTTGGTTAGCCATTTAGCCTTCGAGTTTTCATAACAATCGCCTGATGGCTTTAATCAAAGTGTTTGCAGAAGTTGTGTTTTTAATTTTCTACCTGTTCTCTTTTAATATTCACGGGCAGTTTCGTACCTTAAATAATACATCACAACGTGTAATTATCCATAAAAAATATATTTTAAGGCAAAGAATAAACTCTTGCCGGAAAAGGAAAATTTTCACTCGCACTCACTGTAAATGCTTTTCTTCGCTGTTTAATTTATCGTTTCGTTTATTATGCCCACAGAGCACTAAGCCTATGAGTAACTCCTAACAGCAAATAATTACAAAATAATCTGGAATTAATTTTAAAGGAAAATAACAGAAGTTGGCAGAGAAGCAGGCTACTTGAGGGCTTTTTCAGTGTTATAGCATCTGTATCCTGAGCTGAGTTATTATATTTTTTTGTTCGTTTTTAATTTTACCCAATTCGAAGGGTGTGTGAAATCCCAAGGGCTTCAAATCGAATATATAGTTGCATGAGTAAATAAAAATTGTCATGAAAAGTTTCTCAAAAATCTGTCGTTCGGAGTCGACTTTAAAATGTACGTCCCGCCACTCATATATAAAATTAACACACACAATAAGTGGTGTGAGAAACTAGGTTGTAAGCATGACTGAAGGGTTGTAATGACCAATTATGTATGTATGTACGTATAAGTTCCACGAACTCAAACCCCGCGAGGGCCCAACTTGTCAGGTTGTCCAGAAGACAAAATCTATATACTCCAAGGTCAACAACATGTTGGATTTTTTCGCAGGAATTTGTTAATTTGTTGTTTGTAGTCGCCGTAGTCTAGATAGTGTGTTGGCTTAATAGACGTAAGGCTTCGGTTCAAACCCCAGATCAGACATTAAGACGAAAATATGAAAAAAAAAATTCTGCGGCAACGTCCTCTCTGCAAATTTCTGGCAAAAACTCTGAGAGTAAAATAAAATTGCCATGAAAAGTTTCTCAAAAATCTGTTGTTCGGAGTCGACTTTAAACTATAGGTCCCGCCACTCATGTATAAAATTAACACACACAAGATGAGTGGCGTGAGAAGCTAAGTCGTAATCCTGACTGAAGGGCTGTAATGGCCAAATACGAGACAATTAAGCATTTAATGGCCAATATCCGTGATGCCATTGCCGAGATACAACCCCATACACTCGAAAAAGTGGACGAAAATTTGACCGATCGAATAGGGCACAGTAAGGTCAGCTGCGGCAGCATTCATATATATATATATATTATATATATTATATTATATATATTATATATACACCTAATTCTGTTTTTACACGGTCTTTTTTACACGGTTTTGATATAACACGGTTTGAAAATAAAATATTTTTAATTTTTGTTACACGATTTTATTCCATTTAGCACGATTTAAAATTTTTTGTGCTTAAATTTTTTTGTCAAATTTAATTTTTGCAAAGTATGTTCATATCACAAATTTAAGGGAATTCCCTTTTTGCGCGAAAAGCAAATTTACTGGTCAAAGCAAATGTAAATGGCACAAATTTAGGGGAATTCCCTTTTGTGCATACAAGCACAAAGGTCAGAGCAATTGAAATGTGTTAATATTTTGTGTTTGGTAAAGAAATTTTTTATTGGCAAATTTGTTTTTCTATCGTTACATTAAATTTAACGCATTAAGATGAAAGGTGAGCCAAAAAATATTTTATATTTATTAAGTTATTTATATTTTTAATTTTGTTAAATATTTTATGAATCCCTAAAAGAAAATGTCAAATACAAAACTTCTTAAAAAATCCTTGTTTTTCACTAATTTTAATAGGTTTTAGAGATTAGGAACCAATCACCTATTTTTGCATACGATCAGTGTCTTTTTACACGGTTTTTTTCACGGTTTTTTCTGGAACCAATCTACCGTGTGAAAACAGAATTAGGTGTATATTATATATAGATATAATATATTATTATATTTCCAACAATTGATCGAATGTGAGCACTTTTGTGAAAGAATTTCATTTAGTGATGACGCCCTTTAAATAGTTAAGCAATAAGTTAAATAGCCGCGCTTGAAGCAAAAACAGGTTATAAGTTATGAACTATTACATCCACCACCATTACGTCCACTAAAATTAACCGTGCGGTTTACATGCCGGTGACATTTCTGTATTGCATAATGAGTAAGATGCTGTCATTGCAATGGATGGCGAAAACCATCGAACTATGATGATTGAACATTTATTTACAAAAAATAATCAGCCACACATCAACGAGAATTGATTGATTAAAACGAAGCAACTTGCCATACAGAGCACTTAGCTTTAAATTTATTCCAAATTCACTTTGAAAGCAAATGTCATTTCAAAAGTACTGGTGCCTCATTCGTGCGGTTTAATGGTCCTATGTAGCCATTTATTTGCACCAACAAACCACGAATTTTTAAAGCATTAGACGCCAATATGTAGTCACCATAGTCTAATAGGTAGTGGTAGGCTTATTAGACATGAGATCTCGGTTCTAACCCCCGATCAGACATCTCAAACAAAACGAAATACGGCCACTTCCTCTCAGCCTATTTCTGGCAAAAACTCTTTGGGTATTTAAAATTGTCATGAAAAAGTTTCTCAAAAATCTATCGTTCTGAGTCGACTTTAAACTGTAGGTCCCGCCACTCATGTATGAAATTAACACATACAACATAAGCGGTGTGAGAAACTAGGTCGTAATACTGACTGAAGGGTTGTAATGACCAATTATGTATGTATGTATGTTAAGTACTATCACAAACAAGTCTAACGTGGTCAAATACATGATTTTGTTGGTCTGTTCACATCACCACCACGTGAGATGGACATGTCCCCCAGTCGCCTGTCCAGACTATCCAATGTGACATGATCTCTGTGGCATGCTGTGCTATCCATTTGTAATGTAACGACCAATTGTGTGCGTACATACGTATGTATGTCTACATCTATCAAATTAGCTGCTTTATATTTTCTATCCATTTTCCTTCTGATCTGTTTTACTATCAAATACAAATTAAAGTGTCTGGCATTTGACTAAAAGAGTTTGATTTAATTCTGGTGCTGGTTAAACGCTTTATTTTAAATTCCCACCTTATTTTTTTACATTCAACAGGTTTTCCCCATGTTCGAAAATGTTAAATAACATACGATTTAACATGAAAATGTTAAATAACACCCGATTTAACATTTAAATGAAATTCTCATCGAGCATGTTTGCAAATGCCCCTGTGTTCGGCTTGAGTTTGAAAAAGAAATCATAAAAGAGGAAAAACTTATTTCATTTCTTTTCTAGTGGAAAAAGATAATCTATCTGTAGATACATTCAGAAGTACATGCATACATGTATGTATATATGTATTTTAAAATAAATATGCCAGTATTTCTTTGGTGTTGCCATTGTATTATTTGTTCAATTAACATCTAAAATTTTAACAACAGATGTTATCCTTGTTGTATTTTAACAGGTAATATTGAGTATGTACCAAAACATACATTCATTGACGGCCAAACTAAATTAATATTCCTGACTGTAGATCCTGGTACTGTCTGCCAGAGTTTTTTGCCAGTAATCTATTAAGAGGAAGGGACCGAAGAAATATTTCTTCATATTTCGTTTTATTGGAGACGTTTTATCTGTGGTTTGGACCGTGGTCTCACGAGTAATAAGCCAACACACTACCTATTAGACTATGGCGACTTCACATATTCATTTGAACACACACAGTTAAAAGTGTTCTTACGCATCAGCATAAACAAGTCTAGTGGATAGGATGCTGTTCCAACACTGGTACTGAAGTATTTGCTCTACAATGCTTGTTCACCCATTAGTTTACGTTTTATTTTCTGTCAGTAGTCCTGCAGTGTTTCTTCGTTAAACTGGAAGTTTGCTAAAGTAAAACTAAACTAATAACACTGAAAATCACCGTCGTTTCGCCCTCTCCAAGTTTATGGAAAGTATAGTAAACGATCAGCTTGAGAAAAATTTAAAATGTTTTGTGCAAAACCCATTCTTTTGGTTTCCAATTGTCATTACCCTCCGAAAGTCAAAATCTAGGCAAAGCTTTTGACTATACGAGTTGTTATATATGTGATCTAATAATGTTTTGTTCTATCTACGATTCTATTTTTATTTTTATTATTGATACTTTATTTTTAACTCCTAATCCCAACTAAGATCTATGATCAGATGCCAAGGTTGTGGAGGAAACACTACTCTACTCTCCTACAAGGTGATGATGACACCAATACCGCCCTTAATGATGATGTACCGAACCCGATCGATGATGAAGGCGTGGAGATTCCACCGCCTAGTCACGAAGAGGTCAAAGACGCGATTATGCGTCTTAAAAACAATAAAGCGGTAGGTCCTGATGGCCTCCCCGCTAAGACCGGATGTAATGAGTTGGTAGCGTGCATGCACCAGCTTATTTACAAAATATGGCTAGAGGAAAGTACGCCCAACGATTGGAACCTCGGAGTCCTCTGTCCTGTCTTTAAAGAGGGAGACCCTATGATATGCGCCAACTACAGGGGTATAAGCCTTCTCCCGGGCGTATTGCGTGAACGACTGAAGCCATTCGTCAAAACACTGATTGGACCTCATCTGTCCGGCTTCAGACCTGGCAAGTCCACCATCGCCCAGATATTCATACTAAGTCAAATCCTGGAAAAGACCCACGAAAAACAAGTGGAGACACCATCTTTTTGTCGACTATAAGGCAGCCTTCGATAGCCCCATAAGGGATCGTGTTTTTGCCGCAATGTCTGAGCACGGTATACCTGCGAAGCTGATAAGGCTAGGCAGAATGACGTTGAGCAATTCCAGCAGCTCCGTTAAAGTAAGAATGGACCTCTACGAATCTTTAAATACCGTGCGAGTTTTCAAACAATTCTATCCCTTATCATTTTTTCAACTTCGTCAAGGAGAGTGTTTTGTGAAAGGCAGGAGTGCATCGCAATGGCACAATTTTTCAAAAAGGTGTCCAGTTGCTTGCGTACGCTGACGACATTGATATCATAATGCGTACAATGGGAGATGTTACTGCTGCCTTTAGTGCTGTTGAACGGGAGTCTACTAAGATGGGTCTGGCAGTAAATGAGAGCAAAACGAAGTATATGTTATCGACAAGTAGAGACGTGCGGCGTATTGATTCTCAGATTATTTTCGATATATTCGAGGAATTTATTTATATTGGCTCCGCCGTTACCATCAAAATTGATGTAAGTCTGTAGATCAAACGCAGGATGACTCTTGCCAACAGGTCTTAATAGGCAATTGAGTAGCAGAGACCTCCTTCGTACGACAAAACTAACACTCTACAAGACGCTCATCCTCCCTGTGCTTCTTTATGGCGCAGAGGCATGGACGATATTAAGCACAAGTCCTACGTATGATCTGCGGCCCAATGGGAGTTGGCGATGATTTCCGCATCTGATCCAGCAGTGAGCTGTATGAGCTCCTAAACGACATAGACGTTGTGCAGCATATTAATATCCAGCAGCTGCGCTGGCTCGGCCATATCGTTCAAATGGAGGAGGATGCTCCGGGGAGACTGGTATTTGATGCGGGAATCTGCGGATATTGGCGAAGAGGACGACCTTGTTCGAGGAAGCTCTGTCATCGATTGGTATGACCAACAGGTGTAGGCGCGCAAGTAGTAGAGGCGCCTGGAAGGATATCTTACTCAGGCCGAAATCTGTTAATCGAGTTGGGGATGGCCAATTAAGAAGAAGAATCCTAACTTTACGTGTTGGCTTATTAGATGTGAGCCCTCGGTTCAAATCCCAGGTCAGGTATCAACTAAACGAAATATGAAAAAATATTTCCTTGGCGATTTCCTTTCAGCGGATTTCTGGCAAAAACTCTGAGAGTAAATAAAATTGCCACGAAAAGTTTCTCCAAAATATGTCGTTCTGAGTCGACTTTAAACTGTGGATCCCGCCACTCATGAATAAAAATTGATGCTCACAATATAAGTGGTGTGAGAAACTAGGTCGTAATCCTGACTAAAGGGTTGTAATGATCAATTATATATGTAAGTATGTATGTAATGTAAACGGCAATTAAAACAAATTAAATGGTGTTAACGATTGAAACTCTCACTTCACAAAGACACCTTGGTATACTATACCAGATAAAAAGTACGACAGTATGTACAAAAATGTACTAAGGCTTCAAAATTCAAAAAGTGCTGAAAACGACAAAAATATTGTATTTTTATTGAAGATTATAAAATGCTTTCAAGCAAATTAATGCCCAAAAGACATTCATGAACGTTAACTAGAAAAATTCAATTAAAATACTTCCATTGTCCATATGACACTATCAATCTATTAAACTCTCGCCTGACTGACACCCCCTGATACCAAGCCTGCGTGTGCGTTACGGTTCAACTTTGCAATCGGAAATGAAATGAAAGAATTTTAAGTTAAAGAAAACAAGATGGTGTAAAAGCTATGAGAAACGGATATCCGTTTAGGTTGATAATAAGTTATGCAAAATTTATTAACTGATGAAAGCAACAACTACAACTATTCAACTACAACTATCACATGCACTTTCTCATGAATACGTACAGAAAACATGATTGTGGTTAAGAAATGTACTACGACCGACTGTGTATACACTTACAGAAAACTTATTGCCTTCATAAACAGTTGCTTAAACAGTTTTTGTCCATATGAAGCATTGAAAAGATAGGGAGTACCCCAGAAGATAACACCAGTCATCAGAGCTATGTACGAGGATGCAGTTCTTTATACAACGTTTCACACAAATGCTAGAGTAAAACAAGGATGTTGCCTTCTACTGCCGCTAATTACAATCATGAGCGATGTCTATTCGCAGAGAAGAGGAATAACACTGAGTCTCTAATGCCAACTCTAGGATTTACGCATTATGCGGATGATATTTGTCTACTCTCGCACAAAGTCTCCAACATGCAAATAATGTGAGAGGATTGAGAAAGAATGCCACGCAATGTTGCACTTTAGATATATATCAACAAAACCAAAGCCATGGGTATTAACAACGTAAACACCGACAACATCACGCTACAAGACCAATTAGTTGAATACGTATATAGCTTCTGCTATCTAGGCAGTATAGCGACAACAAATCACAATGCAAAAAAAGACGTAATCAGTAGGCTCAATAAAGCAAGAGCGGCATTCGGACGACTACCAATGTGGAGAAGCTCACAAATATCCAGACTCAGAGTATTCAACACATGTCTAAAATTGCCCTTGTTGTATGGAAGTGAAACCTCGAACACTATCACGCGCAAAAACTACAGGTTTTTTGCAACAAGTGCCTCAGAATCATATGCAAAATATTCTGGCCTAATAACATCAGCAATAGAGTCACTGGAACCTTACCAACGAGGAACCCATAATAATGCAAACGTACGCGAACGTAGAAATGGAGTTGAACCGGCCATGTTATACTGGTAGTATAACAATAAATGGCCATGACCGCTTAAGGAACACCTGAAGACATTCGATGAGCAAATGCAAAAATAACAGCAGCCAACCGGATTAGATGGAAAGGTTTCGAAGTCTCCGTAGTCTAGTAGGTAATGTGCTGGCTACGGTTCAATACGAAATTCAAAAAAATCTTTCTTCGGCGACTTCCTCTCAGCAGATTTCTGGCAAAAACTCTGAGAGTAAATAAAATTGCCATAAAAAGTTTCTCAAAAATCTGTCGTTCGGAATCGACTTTAATCTTTATAAAGTTAACACACACAACATTTATGATGTGAGAAGCTAGACCATAAGCCTGCCTGAAGGGTTGTAATTGCTAATTATGTATGTATGTATGCTTTGTGGAAGCATATGGCTTGCTTCGAAGAGTGGTAACGGATAAAAACAATATATTAAGTGCGTTTGACAGATATCATCGCCAATACAAAATTAAAGCTCGTTCACAATACTTGTTCTCTATGGAGTCATCTTGTATATTGAAGTTCACTTCATTTGTGCTATAGAGTTCGCTAAATTTAAACGAGTGCATAAAAAAAATAATTTAAATTTAGATGACTACAGAGAAATCTTGATCGAGATATCTGATTTTGGGTACGTGAAAGCTTCAAAATGCGTGACACGAAGTTCAATATTGTGGAAAAAACAACAACGAATTGATAATTCTGAGCTAGGAATCCTGATGTTTGAAAATGTTTCACCATAATGTTAGCCTACAAAAATTTAAGTCTAACTGTGGATTTCCCCTCAAAGGGGGATCAATTTATTTCCAACAGGGATGGGAGATTCTTCGAAACAGACATAGTACAGTTCCTCTTAAAACAAAAACTAATGAGATTGTTTGAGCCATCTTGTAAGATCCCATGGTAATGCCGGTAATATCTATTCTTTCATACAATTAATTATAACTTATGGCTGGAATTTCTCAATCATTAGCCATAATTTTTGGACACTTTTGACTTTAGTTTTCTCTCATTAGATTCTGTGTGTACCAGAATATTTCGTCTCACGTTTCCATGTGGAGGACAATGAAAATGATGTTCTGTGGTGTTCTCTTCTTGTTTGTCATTGTAGCTTTTGTCGAACTCATTGTGAGATATTCTCAGGCTTACGGCGTGCTAACCCACAGGCCAGTGTTCTCTTTTAACTGCTATAAAATCCCTAACATATAACCCAGTTAGTTAGTTAGTTTTGCTCAGAATATGTTCCTATCGTGCCAGATTTGTCTAGTCTCATATTTCTTTTGCAAATAAGAAAAGATCGTCAGAGACCATATGTTTATTTTATGTCTTATTCAATGTTTTCATATCTAGAAACCAATATGATAGTAAACGAACGAATACAAGTCATCTCCTCAATTCTGTACACGAAATTCTTGGACAATTTTAGATTTCATGCACTCTTTCTCTTGAAGTCGCCGCAGTCTAGTAGTTAGGTGCTGGCTTAGTAGACGTAAGGCCACGATTCAAATTCCATGTCAGACATCTCCAATAAAATATATCTTCGACGGCTTCCTCTCAGCAGATTTCTAACAAAAACTCTAAGAGTCAATAAAGCTGCCATGAAAAAGTTTCCCAAAAATCTGTCGTTCGGAATCGACTTTAAACTGTAGGTTCCGCCACTCATGGATAACAAAACACACACACAAATGGTCGTAATCCAGGCTGAGGGGTTGTAATGAACAATTATGTATTGTTACGTTTTTACCTTTTAAAAACATTTAAAATATGAGCTCGTAGATGGCAAATAAAATAAAAATAAATTTGTACTTAGTTTTAATTAAAATTCTTTAATATTCGCACAATTCTATGTGCCACTATCACAACTTTATGTAAACAACAACGATTTCTTTTATTTGTTATTCCTCTGTTTACACCCTTTGCATAAAGAATAACAATTACTGAACAATTTTTCGACAGATCTTTTAACAATTACTCTCATCAAACACAACGCGTCTTCACACAAGACTGACTGAACTTCACTAACTCAGTAACCTGCTTTGCCTTGCCTTTTATATGGCAAAGTAAATGTAAATGTAAACATCGTTGTTTATGTTTGTTGTCGTTGTGTTGTTGGTATAGCATACTGGTGTCTGTTGTTATATTAAGCAGTACGATAATTTGTAAACAGGTTTGTTTACTGCATTGTTTCCTTTTTGTAGCTTTCGTTTAAAATGTTAAACCATGTGAAAGCAAAACACCAGTATCTAAATTTTATAATTTTGTAACAGCATGTATGCAAATGTGCATGCATTACCATACAATATTTGTTGATATCAAATTCGCACAGGGGATGTTTATAGCCATAAATTCACCTTAATCAAGTAGTGCTAAGGACAATCTTAGATTCTTTACTTGGTATTTTATTTTAAAAAATATTATTGGTCACGTATTACGCACATAATAATTTTTAGAAAATCGGTTTTTATTAAAGCATTTACATTACCAGTAACTAATGGTATAAATTTGATATGGTGCATCAAATAAAATTTATTTCTCTTAAGTTTGAATCGTTTTGAAATTCACTTTCTATTTTGTAAGTGTATTAAAAAAATTACTCTGCTTGCAGGCAATAGTATGCAACTGCATTACAGAAACGGAAGCATTTTAAATGACCACCACCTTTCATTTCATTCCATGCAAAAGAACATCACCCTTGGGTATGTTCAAAATGAAAATTAATCAAGTTTATATTGTGTCAACACAATAGATAAAAATGATACGATAGGGATGATGAGTATGCCTTTAATAGAAAAATGCCGTTTTTTTCTTTAAATGCATGTATGCAGACAAGTATTTATAGCATTGCCACATACATATGAAAATTCTCATTAAGTACAGACACACACACATTTGTTTGCCATATTTTCAAACTAACAAATGGATTTCATTAATCCTTGCTGTAGTTAGGAAAGTGATTTAAGAAAAGTTTTATGTATGCAGAGATTTTATGTATGAAGAGAGAGAGGTGTGTGAGTATGTATGACTGCTATTATTAAACAGAGTAACATATAACCAAACTTATCATGTTTTGCATACGAATGTAAAACATACAACAAAGACGAATCCATTACATGAATTCTGGCATACTTGCATAGGGTCTTTCTAAGCATGTTCTGTCTTTAAATTAAAAAAAAACTAATTATGCTGGCTGTTAGGGCAGCTATGGTGTATGGTTTATTTGTATACAACAACGACTTAAGAAAACCCCACCAAAAATATTTAAAAATCTTAGGATCTCAGTGGTTTGCTCACAACTTCTATACGTCCCACGACCATGCCTTTAAATCGCTCGTGCACATATCCAATGCGGTATGTAGAGATGAGCGATCCAGTAATTTTTAAAGAACGTTGTTCTCAGTGATTTCTTAATCACTGTTCTTTAAAACAGTGATTGTGATCACAGTATTCCAGAAGAAAACAATAATGACAATAAAGTATTTTATTAAGTCGTAAGAAAGAGACAACTAGATACATACTACGAAAAGACTACTAATCAAAATCAAAGCGGTGTCATCAATAGCATTATTTTCAATTGTTATATATATATTTTAATATATATATATATATTTTAATTGTTTGACAATTAAGTTTCATAGAAAGTTCATGTAAAAAAACAAAAGTAAATAATCAGCATCATCTAATAGTAATTCTGCCTCGCTCAAAATAAAATGAAATAAATTTGAGTATGCAACAATTTTGAAAGAACGACATTATTAGTAACTGTTATTTGACAATTTCAATCACTGTAGTTACCAGTGAATTATCAATCACCGTTATTAAATCATAGTTTTGAAAATATCGCTCATCTCTAGTGGTATGAACTTTGGGGTATATAGCGCCTTCCTGTTGAAACCACATGTCTTTTGGGTTCAGTTCATCAAATTCAGTTCATCAAAGGAATTTGGTAACCATCATTCTATAGTATTCGCCCTTGACTTAGATGACCAGGCCAACATCGTTCTCAATGAAATATAAACCCATGATGCAAACCGCCCAAAATCGACACCAAACAGTGAGTTTTTCCGTTGGACCTCACATGAATTCGTATCTTTATAAATTCTTCAATTTTATTTGTTCATGTACCCACTCCTCTAGAAAGGTGTCTTATCGTTGAAAAAGATTTTTCGATAAACGTTACATGGCGTTAGACAAACATGCCACATACATACATTCATACATGCCTCGTTGCATAGTTGTTTCGCAAAACAGACTGAATAAATGACAACTAACAGATTTAGCTTTAACAAGAGGACTTAGCAGATTTCTGGCAAAAACTCTGAGAGCAAATAAAAATGCCATGCAAAGTTTCTAAAAAAATATGTTGTTCGGAGTCGACTTTAAACTGTAGGATCCGTCACTCATGTATAAAATTAACACACACAATATAAATGGTGTGAGAAATTAGGTCCATCATCCTGACTATCGTAGTCAATTCTGTATTTATGTATGTAAATGACTCTGATCAACTCTCAAAGTTCGAAAGCCCTTGTTGGAAGACACGATATATGAAATTGTGTATGCTCCTGCGTATATGTAGTTTCCGTTTATGTAAATAAAACATATGATCAGAAATGTAAAATTATCAACATTTATAGGAGCAATAACAACACTATCTGCAATGAGCAAGTAATATATCAGTTTCTCAGTCTACATATCTTATTAGAGGCGCCGGACAATAACAGAGAAGATGTTCTATGGTATCATTTTTCCCCGTCGTTGAAGCTTCTGCAAAGTGATTATGAGGTCTTCCCAGCCTGCTGGCGTGAACACTGCTATGAGGCTTATTCATGATGTGTTCAAAGCAAATTCTGTTCTACATATATCCATGGCCTATCAAGATCTGTCTAGTGTTTGTAGAAGTAGAATCATTATTCTCATCTTATCTTTGACAGTGAATGGAATTTTCGTGTCACCCTACAATCATAATCGTTAGCATTTCCATAATACGCCGAAACCACGAAACCGAGGGCCCGTAGTATAGATTTGGTATAATTACAAAGTTGTAGTGGCACTAGATTGTATACTCAAGTTCAAGATAAGTTTGCTGTCCAATGTGACCCGAAGATATTTGGTGCGATATCCAATGTTGATACTTAAAGATACTAAGAAATTTAAGAAATTTTCTCCTTGGGAATGGTACTAATTTATTTCTACAATAATCTCAGCACAGATACCAGAATTTCTGTAAATAATTATGGATCCTAGTTACCTGCATAGGCGATAGTTATGATCTTTCGATTGTCTTCAGTAGAATGTCAAGGTTGAGATTCCATAGTAAAGCGAGAGCATACCTCCTTGTGGCGTCCCACGAAGCGTCACTTTGGAAACATTAATAAGCCAACACACTACCTACTAGGCTATGGCCATTTCGCGCACCACAACTAATCAATTATTTTGTCGTGATCTGGACCTGCACCGGTAAAAGTCGACTCCGAACGACGCAGTTTTGAGAAATTTTTTCATAGCAATTTTATTTACTCTCAGAGTTTTTTGCCAGTAATCTGCTGAGAGGAATTCGCCCAAGAAATATTATTTCATATTTCGTTTTGATATCTGACTCGAGGCCTTACGTCTAATAAGCCAACGCACTACCTACTAGACTACGGTGACTATGAGTGTGTTGTGTGAACAACAGAAGCCACACGTTAAAACATGGATTGGACCTAACCAGTGCGGCTTTAGAACTGGTAAGTCCACCATGCATCGCATCTTCACATTACGTCAAATCCTGGATGACTTATGAAAGAGAGGTCGACAGATATCATCTTTTTGTCGGCAATAAGGCAGCCTTCGATAGCCATATAAAGAATCACGTTTGTCCCACAAAATCTGACCTCTGTATTCCTTCAAAGCTGATAAGTCATGCAGAATGACGTTGATCATCTTCTGCAGCTCCGTCAAGGTAGTAACGAACCTCTCCGAACTTTTAATACCAGCCGAGGTTTAAGACAAGAGGATTCCTTTTCATGCGACCTTTTCAATTCCATTATGGAGAGTATTCTGTGAAAGGCGGGAGTACATCAAAATGGCAATATTTTACATAAAAGTCTCCAGTTGCTTGCGTACGTTGATGACATTGACTTCATAAAGCTTACCAAGTAAGATGTTACTACTACCTTCAGCGTTATTTAACGAGAGTCTACAAAATGAGTCTGGAAGTAAATGAGAGCAAAACGAAGTATATGTTGTTGATAAGTAGGGATAAACGTCATATCGCTTCCCATATTACTTCCGATAACTATACTTTCGTCGCTGTTAGTGAATTTGTTTGTCTTGATGCCAGCAAAAATGATGTCAGTTCGGAGATCAAGCGTACAATTCTATTGCCAGCAGTTACTATTACGGGCTCAATAGGCAATTGAGTAGCAGAGATTACTCTCGTCCAACGAAACTAATACTTTTCAAGTCACTCATCCTCTCAGTGCTTCTCTAAGGTCCAAAACATAGACACTATGAAGCACTGATGGAGCAACCTTGAGAGTATTCAAGAGAAGAGTCCAACGAAAGATCCAGAGCAAGTTGGCGATGATTTCGATATAACAATGAGCTTTATGAGCTCCTCAACAATATGATAATGTGCAGCGTTGGCTCGGCCATGTCGTTCGAATGGATGAGGATACTCCGGCGATACAGATATTTGATGCGAGAACTTATGGAAATTGGCGTAGAGGACGACCTTGTTTATGTTGGAAGGACCAAGTCGAGGAAGCCCTGTCACCGATTGGCGTGACCATCTCGAGAAGCAGAAACGGATGGGAGGATGTGCCAAAGGGTTGTTAATGGCCCATTACGAAGAAGAAGAGTACTATTAGGAGCATAAGGCCTCAACAAATCGTGTGAATATTATGCAGTCCTAAGCTATTGTGCTCAACTCTCTCTGGGACTTACTTATTATTCTCATTTCTGCTCTAAGTTAACTTTTTCAAGTATTTGACGTTCGTTTCCTTTTGCGAATAGCCTGTGAATTTCATTTTATAGCAGTCGTTTGCAATGTTATCTTTCAAATTTACTGGGAATATGTCCAATCTATCGAACAGTCTGCCTTTTGAAATAACACTTGGCGAGAAGATATGCTAAAGATGTGCTCTTAATTCTTCGAAAACAGTCGAAAAGTTACAGAAGATTGCTTATTCTGAATGTCTGGAGGGTTGAGTTTCTCATTCAAAATAGGTCCCAATCTTTTCCAGATTTTTTTAAAATTTTTAACAAAAATTTAGGTTTTGGACTCCAATATTTTAGTTCCAAAATGATCGAATAAATCACTCTGCCAGTGTTTGAAATAGAACCCTCTATATAGTGATATACGCATATTTAAAGATAGTATGACTGCCTGTACATTTTTTATAATCTATATCCTACTCTTTTTATTATTTTGTAATTCTCAAGTATTTTTTTTTTAAGTGAAAGTGGGTATTTCATTATCAATTTCCAAAATATTTGAAGCCTTTCCCCTGCTTTCAAATTTAAAGAACAATTTTAATTAAACACGAGTATGTTTTACTTTTATTTTTGTAGTTGTAGACTTAGTTTAAAGGGCAAATAACTCCATAGAAATGAATTTTTTGTTTTCATTAATTGTGTGCAGAATATCATCAAGGGCTTAACAATTCCACAGCAAAACTTTTTTGCAGTTTACACTCGCTGCTGGCCAGCTGATGCAATTATAAACGTTCAGTTCTTTTCATTTTCCATTCGCTAACAATGAGTTTTCATTCATTGCCATTTGAACCATCTCCTGTAGCCTCTGGAGTATAATTTTTACTTTTATTTGCTTAGGTTTCAATAGTTTTATTTGTGTTTAAATGTTTATATGCCTTAGGCACTTTGGTTGGCTTGCTCCCCAGACAAAATGACTGGTTAGCCACATTTTTGTTTTGGCTTTTTTATTTTCTTTCTCTTTTCAGCCATTCATACCAAAACCTTAGAACAACTTTTTAAGGTTTCTGTGGTAAAAAGTGTTAGAGTGTGCAGGGAGGAAAATTGTGAAAATTATGCGAGAATACGCAGCCAATGGTCTGTCAATTAATGTTCTGAAAAATATATGTTTTTTTACATACACACATACCTACATACATAATTGGTCATTGCAACCCTTTAGTCAGGATTACGACCTAGTTTCCAACACCACTTATGCTGTGTGCGTTAATTTTATACATGAGTGGCGGGACCTACAGCTTAAAGTCAAACGTGAACGACAGAATTTTGAGAGACTTTTCATGGTAATTTTATTTACTTAGAGTTTTTGCCAGAAATCTGCTGAGAGGAAGTCGCCGAAAAAATATTTTACCATATTTCGTTTTCATGTCTGATCTGGGGTTTGAACCGTGGCCTTACGTCTAATTAGCCAACACACTACTACTACTACTCGCCGTAGTCTAGGACTTTTTTTGCATATTCACATACATTATTGGTCATTACAACCCTTCAGTCAGGATTACGACACAACTCATGTTGAATGGGTTAATTTTATATATGAGTTACGGAATCTACAGTTTATAGCCGACTCCGAGCTTAGTAGATTTAGTACATTATCCAACTGAATTATAGATTTCACTTGATTTGTTTGCATTTATTCGGTAAGAATAAATAGTTTAGGTTTGGTAAGATGGCGGATCCCCCTGAAAGGTCTCACTTAGGCACGCATTTTGTGATAATGTAATCAATTCAACCCGAGAATCAAGAATTCTATAGAGTAAACCAACCTGTCCCAGAAAAGATCTTGTCATTGCAACAACATTTAAATCAGAAAACTCGGTGAATGATGGCAGAAAATGAGAGGTCAAAAGCTCCCATCTCTTCATGGCAAGAGAAGAGCACACATGAGCTGAAAGACAGTTTCTTCCTCCTTCTCAAACACACAGTTCCTGCCGAAGTTATATGCCGGAATGTCAAGTCTTTAAGCATGCCTAATAAAAGAGGTCGTAATAATTACCCTCCTGCCAGCAAACGAGATTGAGCTTCCCTGTAACAAGTGTGGATAACATCCACAACTATAAAACAATTGGAATACCTATGTCCAGTTACGCCGTAGTCAATTAGGTAGTGTGTTGGCTTATTAAACGTAAGACAACGGTTTAAACCGCAGGCCAGATATCAAAACGAAAATCTGAAAAAATTATTTCTTCGGCGACAGATTTCTGGCAAAAACTCTGAGAGTAAATAAAAATTGCCATGAAAAGTTTCTCAAAAATCTATCGTTTGGAGTCAACTTTAAACTGTAGGTCCCGCCACTCAGGTTTTAAATTAACACACACAACATTAGTGGTGTGAGAAACTAGGTCCATAATCCTGACTGAAGGGTTGTAATGACCAATTATATATGTATGCCCAGTAACATATAGGAGATTAACAGTCTATACCGGCTCTGGCCAGCTCACCAGCAATGCAATTTCCAACGTTAACTCTATGTTCCGGAACCCATGTAAAGTTAGCTTTGAATGATACGAAATTTCCCAGCATTTCCTCAGCATTCATGGACAAGGACGGGCATTGGTACTACGAAACCCATATAGGAGTTACGTTTGAGTGATCTTAAATTTCCCTACGAAATCCTGACATTCATGTACAAGGATGGGCGTTGAAACTACGTCCATTACGAACTTAAATGCAGCCTAAATATCCAACTAAATCAAGGATTTTCAGAGAAGCACAAGGGATTTTCACAAAGCATTGTGTTGATTTTAAAATTGCCTTGGCCTGTATCTAGAAAACGCTTCATTGCTTAGGTAGCCTATAAAACAGTTTAATATCACGACCCTTAACAAAATACCACAGCCTATCCTGCCACTTATATTTGAGCCATCAAAGAATTAATCGGGAATCTCCGCATCTTCAAACCAGCAGTCCCTTGTTGGAATCCTAAAATCAAATATTTTATTTAGAAAGTTACAAGAAATCATAAATTCGATCCTAATGTATCTTCCCAGAACAGCAAAGTTCCCACTGTCCAGATTGGGTCAGGATTTGATTGCATTGAGTTTTACTGCAGACCTTTGCCTTAACACGAGGTCAGAGGGCGCTAATTGAGTTTACCGAATAATATCTTGGTTGGAGTGGAATAGAGCGCAATGGTAATCAGAATAGCTGAGCCCATAATATCCAAACGGATGGCAGAATGTTCTATACACGAGAACTGTAGAAACATACGCAGGCAACGAGATAACAAAAGAATGCTGAAAGGGTGGCATCGTTTCAGCGCTAATGCGCAACCTAGTTGTGAATTAATTCGTGACAAATCTAGCTGAGGCGGTCATCGACTACTGAAGATGATATAGTCTTGATAGCTAAAACAAAATTTTAATTGACTCTCTGCGACATCATTCGAATACGTCTTGACATTGCAAGCAAATTTGGCATGACAGTGGAGAAGACAATAAACCTACCATTTACAGGAAGAAGAATATTCATCACCTGTATGAGATAATATCACAAGACATAGAGGTAAAATATTTGAGTTTACATACATACATAATTGGTCATTAAAACCCTTTAGTCAGGATTATGGGACCTAGTTTCTCACACCACTTCTGCTGCGTGCGTTAATTTTATACATGAGTGGTGGGACCTACAGTTTAAAGTCGACTCTGAACGACAGATTTTTGAGAAACTTTTCATGGTAGTTTTATTTGCGCTCAGATTTTTTTGCCAGAAATATGCTGAGAGGAAGTCGCCTAAGAAATATTTTTTCATATTTCGTTCAGTTGGACATGCCTGACCTGGGTTGGAACCGAGGCCTCATGTCTAATAAGCCAACACACTACCTACGAGACCACGGCGACTTCAGTACTTCCAGTACTTTAGGGTTCAATCATCGTATGTGTATGTTCATGGATGAGTTAAAACCAAATGGTGGCACTAGGGCTGTGGTCTTTTGTAAAGAATTTGTACTAAAACTTTACTTTTGATAGACGAATGATTATAGCATCCTTCAATACAATATTTGCTATTTCGAAGGCTGTTGTGGGCCAACCTTTTCAAATGCGGTGATGTTGTATGATCTTAATTAACAATCTCGCTGAACTGGAATTTCTTTGAGTTGGTTTTAAGTAAAGCAAGACTGATTTGTGGTTGTAAGTATTTCAAATTGGACCAAATCAGTTTTATTTCTTGAACACTGTGGTATATCTGGAACAGAGGTCAACAATGAGTATTCAAAACGATAAGAGATTCGAGTCATACTTATAATTTCTGATACTTATACACATTCATACTTATTTTAATATCATACTCATACTACTCATATTCAAAGTTTGAAATACTCATGGTACTCATACTTAACAATACTCATGATGTTGTTAATTTCGACTGTCCATGACTCAACATTTACAAGAATCACAAAATAAGTATGATTCGGGTACGAACACTACAATACTCACAAGAAGATTGTGTGTTTGCTCTGCTTGCTGCCTTTGGTTTTTTTTTTATGGGTCTTTGTTCTTTCTTTGTAAATGCAACAACTACTAAGACTGTAAAATTTGACGAATGATTCGAATCACTCGAATCAAACATATTTCGAATGTTATGAGTTTGATGTCAACCTTGTACTCATACTCATTGCTACTTGTACTTATAAATCAATGTTGTACTGAGTACGAATGAATCAGAGTAGTTGGATTTGAATACTGTTTACTTACTCATACTCAAAATTTCATGAGCACCCATGGGTAGCGAAAAAGCGATTTATTGCTAATCTCTGACCTGGAAACGTTATGGCAGATGCTCTTGCATCAAACCTTCAAACTCCAGTTCAACGTTTAGTGATAGAGGTCAGCATGCTGCATGTCCAGAAGTGTTCGGACTTCTGTTGATGATGGTGGAATCAGCTTGCGGCTACGATTACGGGCAAATACAAGTCATAGTGAGACTAAGTCACTGAAAAAGATCTGGATCCCATCCAGATAATTGCAGGTTATGCTGCGATGAGGAGGTGAGTATATATCGTATTTTTTGCAATTGTACAGCACTGGGTAGGGCCAACATTGGAGATCTGCTGAATATTACAAAGGGATTGGGATAATGCCAGGAGATTTTTCAACCATTTAAACTCTCTCTGAGAAGCCAGCATTCGAGCTCTGCTGGGTATTAGAATTGAATTGAGCTGGTTGAGGGGTGTCAATTCATAGTGTCGTAGCTCTTTCTGTCTTTCTTAAGCCTTTATCTGGTGTTGTGTGTTATTTTTTTTATCGTTATCTCTATCTTCTTCCTTTTTCCTTTAGTAACTTTTTTCTTTACCTTCCTCTTTATTACATGAATAATATAGGAGAGTTCTCTCTTGTGTGTTTGTTAGTCTGTGCAATTCCTCCGCTTCCTTATTCTCCCATTCATACTTCCTCTTCTTTTTCCTATCCTATAAAGTCGACGTAGTGTAGTAAGTAGTGTGTTGGCTTATTAGACGTAAAGCCAGGTTTCAAGCCCCAGGCCAGACATCAACACAAAATACAAAAAGTATTTCTTCGGCGACTTCCTCTCAGCAGATTTCTGGAAAAAACTCTGAGAGTAAATAAAAAATGTCATGAAAAGTTTCTCAAAAATCTGTCGTTCGGAGTCGACTTTAAACTCTAGGTCCCGCCACTCCTGTATAAAATTAACATAACAACATAAGTGGTGTGAGAAACTAGGACGTTGTATAAAGGGTCAATTCAACCTCCGGGTACTTTACTTGTCTCATTTGACAAGTACACGTCTTCAAACATAAACCATCCTCTCAAAGACGACCACAATGTATAAAATGAGGTTCGATTGAAATTTTACTACCCACTAGAGGAACTGGCCGGTTTGATACGGAGGTCGAAGTGGTTCAAACCCACCATTAAAAGACCATACAATAGCATAACTCAGACTGGGTAACACAATGGTACATATGGGTCAGCGAGTGAACTTGACTGTGTGTTCTCTAACCAAGACATTAGCTTCTGAACTTTTATACTTTCGCTACTATCAGTTCCATTGCTGTGTTAGCTTGTTTCCTAAACTAAATATTGCCAGAAATGGCGCAAAAGTAAATTGAAAGTAAATTTGTGTGTATTTTTGCTTGAATATCTCTTTGGTTTCTATTTGTTTCCTCTTTCTCTTTAAATAAGAGAGCACTGGTGTGTGAAAGTTTATTTTGAATTTTTTTCTGGGTGTGCATCGTAACTATTTTTTATCCCCAAATTCTGTTGGTACATCTGTACGTCTCTGTATATAGGGCAAGCGGAATATACACTTCAACTATGGAATTTTAGAGGCCTTTCCGTTTTTTAATTGTTATTTTCTTTATGAACTCGTTATTGTTTTTGTAAGCGGCAATAACATTTTAGGTTACAAAAGCAATACGAGCGTCGCCATTTAATTATTATTTTGTTTGTTTTTCCATAAAAGAAAAGAAAATAAAAATGTTTATTTATTTACACAGAAAAAGTGCCTCTCCTTTATTCATTAAGGTTTTCTTGTTCATTTTTAAATTTCTTACTCGTCATGTATTTCTTTAATTCATACTTAAAGTAACAAAGACTTCTCTAACTGGGATATATGTTTCTGTAGGTATCGAGATGTTCCGCGAAGGGTTGTAATGCATTCCTATAAAAGAGGAGCCATAAAAAAAGATAATAGTGTGAGTATTGGTACGATCACCTCTTGTAGATTCGATGTACACAATATAAATAAAAAATCTGGTAACGTCGCGATAGTCTAGCATGTAATGCTTTGACTACAAAATAAAATATGAAAAAAACTCTTGGCTTTAAATAAAACTTCAATAAAAAATGTTCTAAATCGGTAGTTCGAAGTCGACGTTAAATTATACATAGGTCCGCCGCTCATGGATAAAATTAAGACTTACAACATGGGTGATGTGACTTCCGACTTAAACCTTGTATGGCTACTTAGCCAAAGCATAAAGCGTCAATGGTGGCATGACTAATGCTTCCAAATGCTTCTGGAGAAACTGGTCCATCACCATTAACCAGCGATTTAAGAAAGCCTTAATGAAAAAAATGAAGACAATAAGTCGCACGATTGATGTCGCCAGTAACAGACTCACTTCTGTGAAAGTTGTTTCACGCAACCCAGTAGCGGTTTCAAACAGTATTATGAGCATTGATACAACCCTGTCCTACTGATTGTACTTAACAGAGTTCGTAAGAGAAGTATGTAGTATAGGACAATACGTATGTCGTTCTGTCACAGAGTTCTGTATGTTATCTCCACTGAACGCAATAAATCGGTTTAAACTTGAGCAACATTGGGATTTATTGCCCCAACGGGAAACTGCACAATGATGTCAAAAGTTATCTTTTCGAATGAAGCTCAGTTTCATCTGGGTCATCGTCAACAATAATGAAACAACGATGTTTACATTTATACAGATCTCGAGAAGGCGAAGCCACAAACATTAGACTTCCAGATCATTCATCAGACTGTTTACGCTGCCATATAAAAGGCAAAGCAAAGCAGGCAACGGAGTCAGTAAAAAATCAGTCAGTCTTGTGTGAAGACGCGTCGTGTTTGAAGGGAATAATCGTGGTTAGAAGATCTCCATTATAAAGATCTTTCAAACAATTGTTATTCTTTACTCAAAAGAGTGTAAAGAAGAATAACAAGCAAAGTTGTGAACTGCGGCACACAGAATTGTGCAAACAATAACGAATTTAATTAAATCTAAACACAAATTTATTTTTTATTTTATTTGCTATCTACGAAGTCATATTTTAAACATTTTTAAAAGGTAAAAACGTAACAATATTTTGACAACTGCACAGCCATTAGAGTTGTAGTTTCGTTGGTAAATGATTGTCGAAAAGCATTTCAACCTGAATTTGACTGATAGCGTGGATAACGTTGGCTTTAAGTACTAAGTCGCCGTAGTCTAGTAGGTAGTGTGTTGGCTTATTAGGCGTAAAGCCAGGGTTTAAACTCCAGGCCAGACATCGAACAAAATACAAAAAATATTTCTTCGGCGTCTTCCTATCAGCAGATTTCTGGCAAAAACTCTGAGAGTAAATAATTGCCATGAAAAGTTTCTCAGAAATATATCGTTCGGAGTCGCCTTTAGACTGTAGGTCCCGCCACTCATGTATAAAATTAACACACACAACATAAGTGGTGTGAGAAGCTGGGTCGTAATCCTGACTGAAGGGTTGTAATGACCAATTATGTATGTATGTATGTTTACCACCACAAACAAGTCTAACGGGGTCAAATTCATGATTTCGTTGGCCAGTTCACATCACCACCATGTGAGATGGACATGTCCTCCAGTCGCCTGTGCAGACTATCCAATGTGACATGATCTCTGTGGCATGCTGCGCTATCCCCTTGAGACCACTTGAGTTCAGCAAGAAGAAGTTGGTAACCATCGACCTATAGCCTGGTCAATGTCGGCCTCAAACAAATATCAGCTGATGACAACGTTAGTGAAAAATCATATCACACAGTAACCTTTTCGAATGAGTTGCCCTCATGTGGCATGGTATTGTCTAAATTTTAAAATTTTGTTTTTTCGCGTATCTACTTATTCAGTTTAGGACCTTATCAATGAAGACAGTTTTTTCATGAATTTTAATTACACAGCGAAGATATCTATTTTTTGCTGGACCACCCTTTATTAAGTTTGTGTTGCTACTGGCGGTAGCTACAAAAAGTTTTCAAAACCCATAAAAAAATGTTTGGAAACGAAACTATTTTATAAATGATGTTGATCAATATGAAGTTGTTGTATTTTTAAAATTGATTGTATTTACTTTGCAATTTATTTTATCCTTTTTCGATGGTTGCAACATTAATTCTGATGACGGTTTTCTTTTTCTTGTTAGATGATGGCTGTTAGTCTGTTGGTTTTTAGCTGATGTAGCCAAAACAAACTATACAGATGGAGTAAACAACTCAAAAGAACATATTTAGTGGAAAGTTGTTTCCCTCTTTTTTAAACGGATTGTTTTTAGCAGAATTTTAAACCTAAAAACAGAAAAATAGAGCAACTGTAGGTATTACGAAGAAGAAAAGTACGTACCATTATTAAATCAATTAAGTGTTAAAAATCAGTTTTTTAATATAACACAGCTTAGGTCAGGTGACGTTAGCTGGTATTTTGCCGTTTACTGGCATCGGTTCACTCGGTGGCCCATATAACCCATTTTGCTAGGCAGTGTAAGGTAAGCACCCTTGTCATGATCCGTTAGTGGTGAGTTTAAAGCACCCTCAGATTCGAATGAAACCGTCCAGTTCCTCAGTGGCACGTTTGCCATCATACCCAAATCATCAAACGTTGTATCACCCAGAACCGCCGACGTCTGTTTTGAGGAGCAGGGCACTCACATAAAAAGTATTTTATTGATTCCATTTCTTCCACATCTTGGCAGCTTCTGCAGTAATCCGGGTGGGGCAGACCGAGTTTGTATGTTTCGTTAGAATTCCCGTTAGAGTGCCAACCGTTCTCTTGTCGCACTCAAGTGTGTTTTACTGATTCCGTTCCTTCTTGGCAGCTTTTGCAGTAATCCGGGTGTGACACACCGAGTTTTTATGTTTTGTTAGAATTCTTGTTAGAGTGCGAACCGTTCTCTTGTCACACTCAAGTAGTTCCTTGGTTTTCCTGCTGTCCACTGTTGGACACTGCAGTTTTAAAATTCGACAAGCAGCTATGTTGAACTACCTACAGTTTGTCCAATTTGAAAAAGTCTTCCCCTAGAGGCATATATATTCCCTATATCGGCACATCCTCAGACATTTACGATCCCTTTCGTGCCAATTCGTCCGTATTTTGTTTGTTTCTATGCCACAGTGGCCTGGAACCGAGTAGAGGCGGGTGTTGTGTCAACGTATACAATGTAGAGAGTCAATGAAAGTCCTGACGCCCTTTGATTTGAGTAGGTGTGATTCCAGCGCTTTGATTGTTGCTTAACTACACGTATGATCAAGTTCGAAGAAGGTACGTCACTGATTTCAATCATTGGTGCTGCTTGTTCAATAGAAAAACATCTTCACCTGAAATATTCTGGAATCTGATGACTCGTTCAGTGCCAGCTTATCCCAGCGATTTGATTGCTGCTTAACTACATGTATGATAAAAGTTCGATGGGGGTCCGTGACTGATTCCAATCATAGGTACAGCTTGTTTAAAAGCGAACATTTTCGCCTGAAATGCGCTGGACTAGTTAAGGAATCTGATGACTCATTCAGTGCCAGCTTATCGGAATAGGATACAGTTCCACATTTCCATTTTTAAGCCATTGGTGAAGATCATTACATCACCGTCACAGATGACAACTTCAGCAAAATATTCTTCCCTTGTGGGAGTTTAAATTTAGATATTCATCTGAAAGTAGCCTCTGTAGTCTAGTATTCAGTGTATTGGCTTATTAGACGCAAGGCCACGGTTCAAACCCCAGGTCAGACATCAAAACGAAATATGAAAAAATATTTCTTCGGCGACTTCCTCTCAGTACATTAGTGGCAAAAACTCTCAGAGTAAATAAAATTGCCATGAAAAGTTTCTCAAAAATCTGAGTCGACTTTAAACTGTAGGTCCCGCCTCTCATTTATAAAAATTAACACACACAGCATGAGTGGTGTGAGAAGCTAGGCAGTAATCCTGACTGAAGGATTGTAAAGGCCAATTATGTATGTATGCATATTCGTCTGAAAGCAGCCTCCATGTTGTAGCATCTAAAACCTAGGTGATTTGGTTCAACTTCAAGTACCCTACCTTACCCTACCTAAACATATCTGAGAGATTCAGTTCAGTTCTAGCCATGTTTCGGAGAAAGATGTCCTCTCAAAGCCAGCTTGCAACGGGAACTTCAGAGCACTAGTGATGCCAAAACATGCAAACCTCTGGTTACAGCTCTTTCCGTACGATAGATACCCGAACTACATGCGACTTAGAGCACTGTGGTGTGTTTCAACAACAAAAAAATTTAAATTTTATGCCAAAAAAAATTGTGAAAGTAGACTTTACATATTGTTTGTAAAATCTATAATGGACATACAGACGACATAAAATATTAACAAGACAAATGTTAAGTATTGTTACGAAAATGAAAATATTGTTTTGAATCGTTTAAATTACACATCGTTTAATAAACAAAAGCTACAAAAACAAAAAACAATGAACTTGTTTACATGATAAACAAATAAACAAAAAAAAAATATACCAGCAAAACACCAGTATAAAGAAGTGATAAACAAGTAAACAAAAATGCAACAACAGAAAAACTGCAAGAATAAATGTAAACATAATTACAACAACAAGCAAGAATAAATGTAAACAACATGTTTACTCGAGTGAATGCAGCATTATCCCGCATTATGGTTAATATAGGAGAGCCAAATCAGAGCAGAAGACTGTTATTGGCAAAGGTTACTCAGTCGATAATGATGTATGCAGCACCTGTGTGGGGATCGGCGTTGGGTATTAGAACCTACGCTAGGGCTGCAAGGTCTTTATTTCGTCTAAGCGCCCTTAGGGTTGCTAGTGATTTCCGCACAGTTTCATATGAGGCTATTGGTGTCATATCTGGTATAACTCCCCTGATGGCTATGGAACTGAGGAGGATATACGATAGAGTTAGTATTGTTGGTAGAAAATTAACTACGGAGGAACGAAGGGAGGAAAGACAAAAGAGTTTAGACGAATGGCAGATTCAATGGGATACTGCGACGAAAGGGCGATGGACACATAGGCTTATCAGAAATGTACAAAGTTGGGTTGAAAGGAGACACGGTCATGTTGACTTTTACATGACACAATTTTTGACAGGGCATGGCTGCTTCAGGGAATATCTCTGTAAATATGGCCACGACAATGAGGTATCTTGCTCCTTCTGCAATAATGGAATTGAAAATGCTGAGCATATTTTCTTTTATTGCGATAGATTTAGATTGGAACGCGAGTTGTTAGAGACGATGATAAATGAAATAGTGAGAAAAGACAATAGAGTTCCGCATATGCTGCGGTCTGTTGAGGTTTGGCAATATGTGAAAATGCTGTTTGTAAATGTGATGCAGGAATTGAGAAGGATGAAGAGAATTCATAGAATTGAAAGGGATGGAAATCAATAGTAGTAGTCAATAGGCTAGAACTCGTCCTGTGATGAAATACTTAAGGGTAGTACCATAGGACAAATAGGTTCGAATCATAGAGGTGATTTTTAGGTTTTTGGGTTAAAGTCTCACACTACTGTTGCAGTGGCAACAGTGTCTTCGATTATTTTAACTTTACAATGTAATGTAAAAAAAAAACATCAAGTTGTGAACAGTGGCATAAAGAATTGTGCGAATAAAAAAGAAGTTTAATTAAAACTAAACAAAAATTTATTTTTATTTTATTTGCAATCTACGAACTCATATTTTAAACGTTTTTAAAAGGTAAAAACGTAACAGTACTGTAGTGTAATATGGCCTGTATGAATACAAAAATTTTGCAAGATAAAATAAAATGAAATAAAAATTTTCACAATTTTGTTTTGCTTTCCATTCCTTTCTACAAGTTGCACAACAAAAATATCCATGTTTTCAGTATTTGTTTTGCACTCTCAGAGTTTGATTGAATTTTTGGCAATTCACTTTGAAGTACGTTTCTTACAAGCAAACGTTGTTAACCTGAGTGTCACATACGATGTTATCTCCAAGAAAAATTGAATGATTGATGAAAAGAGACATAAAGTGCATTGAGTTTTAAGAGTGTAAATTTCATTTTCAAGATTATCACCTAACCAAATCGATTGTACACTTTGACACTTTTACTATTGCATTCCCAATTATTTTTTCTTTCTCCTTTCTATTTACATGCATCGGCAAATAAAGGAAAACAATTTGGAAACATGTCACCAGCACCTTGATATGCAGAATATGTTTACACAATTGATTTAAGAGAGCATTTGATACTTAAGTGATTGACTATCAATCTGTATGACGCAATCAATTCAAACTGAATTGGAAATAAAATCTTCATTGAAATTATTGATTCCTTTAGGAATTGTTTAGAAATTGATTTTAATTCGTATAAAATTGTTAATGAACAAATGATTCCAGACTTCTGTCAAATTCGTTATTGTAAGATAAATGAATTGAGCAGATATTTGCTTGATTTATATAAAAGCCACTTACTGAAATTTGTTTGACCCACATTCCTTTAAATTAATGATCGTCTAAATTCATGCATCTTACAGGGTTTACCAATTCCTTAAATAACACGCAATATGGCCTAGCCGTGCTGTGCTGTTCTTATACGATCAATTAAATGCTGGCGGAGACATTTCATTTTTAAAATGCGAATTGTTTGTAAAATTTTGGTTCAGATGGTAGTGCAGCATCTAATAGATATTGTGTTAGCTTATTAGACATAAGGGTACGGTTCAAACCTCTAGTCAGACACCTCGAACAAAACTAAATATTAAAAAAAATATTTCTTCGGCGACTTCCTCTCAGCAAGAGAATAGTAACACATTGTCAGAGAATTGTCTGTAGAGGTACACCGCAAGGTGGTGTTCTATCTCAACTTCTGTGGAATTTGGCAATCAACATACTCTTGAGAAGAAGTCGCCGTAGTCTAGTAGGTAGTGTGTTGGCTTATTAGACGTAAAGCCAGGCCAGACATCAAGACAAAATACAAAAAGTATTTCTTCGGCGACTTCCTCTCAGCAGATTTCTGGCAAAAACTCTGAGAGTAAATAAAATTGCCATGAAAAAAGTTTCTCAAAAATCTGTCGTTCGGAATCGACTTTAAACTGTAGGTCACACCACTCATGTATAAAAATTAACACACACAGCATAAGTTGTGTTAAAAACTAGGACGTTGTACAATGGGTCAATTCGACCTTCGGGTACTATACTTGCCTTAATTGACAAGTACACGTCCTCTAAACTAACTTAACCTAACCTACTCGTGAGAAGACTGGAATCGTCTGGTAATAAGGCCATAGCTTACGCTGACGACACTGTTTGACAAGCTAAACTTTGCGCTGTCTATTGTACTGGACTGGTGTGAAGATTTTGGATTGTCTGTTCCCTTCAAGACCGATACAATTCTCTTCACTAAGAGATACGACCTTCACCCTCCCTAGTATAAGTGGAACCAGGCTCACGTTGAGTCCCGAGGTTAAATATCTCGGCCTTATCCTCGATCCCAAACTCAATAGAGGGGCAATTCTGGCTGCTAAGGCGTGCAAAGCGGCCTGTGCTGCTTACTGTTGCAGTAGAGCAGTTGGATCTAGATGAGGTCTCCTCCAAAAGGTCTCCCAACCTCCTATATGGTGTTGCTTTTTGATGGACTGACCCGAATAAACTGCACAATGTCAGACTTCTTGACAAGGTCAGAAGATCCACAAAGGCCTTGTTCGCAATGCTTAACTGGCTTTCTACTGTGCTTTTCGCTAAGCAGGTAGCTAAGTTCACTGCGACTAGATTCAAAGCCCTGTCTCGTTGGCCCTGGTCCTCCTCTATATTGGAGATTGATCCTGTGACCCCACTGAACATCGATCATCCGATTGAGGATGATTCCAGAAGTAGCGCACCAACCCCAGCGAGCTCATCGGCTCTGAAGTTTCACGGAATATTACTGTACCCGGGGACCTTTACGAGGTGTGACCGGAGACTTAATTCTGGTACCACGGGAGTCAGAAGCCCCTGGAACCCTTGGTTCCAGCCTGGTTGTTGATGCGGCTCCTTTTGGGAGCATCGTGGTGGCTCTGGTTCGTACCGAAATCGCGGGAAGAGTCTATTTAGGCTCAGTGTGGAGTTGCATTCTCAACCGGGTGCCGTGAACCAAAGATCGGAAGGAGTTTTAGATAGGCTCCGCTCCTAACCAAGGGGGAACTCATGTCCAAATACACGGCTTCGAATTGGTACTCAGGTGTAGCATTCTGTTACATCTGGGGGCGTTAGTAGACGAATTGTATGTCACCCTTTGCGAAGAGCACCATGGGGTTAGGTCCACGAGGACAGTTACCCATGTAAAATCCATCGTCGTTGTGCCCAGGGACCCAGATAAGTGTGACACTGAAATGCCCAGAAAGAAAGTCGTGACAGCGGCAACATTTCCTGACGATCCTGGACTTATAAACTACATTCGACAGAGATCTTGTGGCAGCCTGATTATCAGAAAAGATCAAGATGCGGGTGAAAGGAACATCGTTGACAAGGATCCATTGAGCAGCCAGATAGGTGGCTGATGAATTGCGTGGAAATGTGTTAGAAGGCCACTGCTCGATATCTCTGTCGGCATTTGGTCTAGAGTCAAACCGATGGGCAAATGTTATTGCAAATAAAGGTTGGTCTACGAAATATTGAAACTTTTCAAGGTTTAGGTTTAGGAGCTGAAAAGTAAATTTTATTATCTTCTTTTAATTCTGAAAATGAAACAAATAAGATAATATAAAATATTGTCATCGACAATATTTTAATTATATGGTCACCACTGTATATAAAGCCAAATACCAAGTGTCATGACTCCTATTTTAATCTAAAACTTTAATAATGAGACTTTGATGAGTGTTAGAAAAGAACAACTGTTGTGTATTTCAATTTAATGGATACACTGTGCATAAACTGCCACCTAAATGGTATAAACACTCTAATTGTTTAGAGGCAAAAATTAAACATGAAACACGTTTTTTTTTTGCACAAAGTTGAAATGATTTCAAAATAATTCGTATAATGTTGTACTGCATGAGGGAAAGAAGGAGAGAATGTAAACATTTGTAACATATTTTAACATTTTTTTGTCTTTCCTTAGACATTAGGAACAGATGACACTTTTTATCCTTAGGGCGGAGAAAAAATATTGAAACGTATAGAGTACTCTAAAACAAAAAAGAATGGTGACATTTTCCTGAGGCTAATTCTTGATTAAGCTTTCCACTTTACTTAACATATTTGCAAGATTATTACGTCGTAAAAAACCAAATGCAAGTAAATTTACAAACGTTTAAGAATATTTGTTTGAAATATTGTTACGTTTATACCTTTTAAAAACGTTTAAAATGTGAGCTCGTAGATTGCAAATAAAGATAAAAATAAATTTGTGTTCAGTTTTAATTAATTTCTTGATGTAAACAAGCTTTGTTTGGTTATTCATCTCTACATTTCTTTGCGTAAGCTATTACAATTACTAGAGATCTTCAAACCACGTTTATTTTCTTCAAACACCGCGTCTTCACACAAGACTGACTGAATTTTTACTGACTCCGTTGCCAGCTTTGTCTTGCCTTTTATACTGCAGGGAAAACAGTCCGATGAATGCTCTTGAAGACGAATGCTTTCGCCTTCTCGAAATCCCTATAAATGTAAACATGTTGTTTACGTTATTGTTGTTTGTGTATTTTGTTTGCATTGTTTGTTATTGCATGATGTAACATTATAATACGCAGGTATAACTACATACGTACGTCTACGTTCTACATGAACTAAAGTATTTGAAATGGCAAGGAATTTGTTGGAATTTAGGAATGCCTGTAGTACGAGTAGTTATGAGTCACTAAAAATATAATTGCATACCAACTTATCTGTCGTCATCATTACAGCGTAATAATTTAAAATTATAAAGCTTTTGTATTTCTGGTTTTTAGCAAAAGAGCATTTTGCTGTGCCATAAACTCCATTAAGTTGAAATAAGTTAATTTGCGTAATTAAAAGTAATGTTTTCTCTCTATTACTTGAAAAATAATTTTTTTTCCCATTCTAAGAAAGAATATGACTATACGGTGCATACACATTATAACTCCCAGTGTAAAAAACTCATTATTGTACTAGGAATGCAGTTAAAGGATTGGTGCTGTAGCTTTATTAAAATGTATGTTTTAAAGTTGAATTACAAATTATTGCTCATACAGCATTTTTGCTTTTTTTCTTATAACAACTTTCGTTAAATCTTAATATAACATAAAATAAAATGTTTTAATTTAAAAACTGCTTTGTAAAGTTTAATAAGAAAGTATCATCCCACTAATTTCCCTTCATGATTATTTATTAATTCAATAACAAGGTGTAGTGTGTTGGTCACACTTATCCACCGTTGTGTGTTGGTTACGTTTGTGCTACCTAAAAATGCATTTTGATACATTCCTCAATAATATAAACAAAACTGTCAATGACCAATGGCACGAGGTATCAAATTGCATTATAAAAATTTTCTATAGGTAATAATTGTAAAGTAGCAAAATGCTGACCATGCACACTCTATGTTAAGTAAAACTTAAATTAGGTAATAAGTATTATGTAAAGAAATTAGACTTAAGTAAAAAAACTAAATTAGGTCATAAATATTAATATGTAAGAAATTAGACTTAAGAAATTTGTATAAATAGCTGTAAGTTGATTGACATAATTTATAATAAAATTGATGATCATAACGGCTCTTTAGCTGATAAAGTATCTTTTTTATTCTCATTTAAACTGCGGCTTTTTAGCCATAACTAAGCGGCGTGTTCGCCTTAATAATAAGCAAACCAGGACACACATAAAACTGACCGACAATTCAAATACACAAACATTACTTTCATTACAAAGGGTACCATATATTCTTTTTATGATAATAGTTTGCTACTCTCACCGAATGTCGTCTAAGTATTCACTAATGCAAATGAATAAAAATCTTTTCAGAACAACTAAATATTCGATGCATTACACTACTGTTGTCTCTTACATGATTGTAGTAGTATTCAGGCAGAAATATTTGGTATAAAAATTGTCGTATCTACGTTTATTGTAGCGTGTCTCAAGCGGAGGTAATGGCCATCTACCGGGTTGTTCAATGAATCCTATTTAATGGTGTTCCTTTCACCCGAATACGATCTTTTCTGATAGTCAGAATGTCGCAGTTTCCTCGACCTTCTTTCTGGGCGATTCGGTGTCACACTTGCCTGGGTCCCCGGGTACAGCAATATTCCGGGAAACTGCAAAGCCGACGAGCTCGCCAGGGCTGGTGCACTATTTCAGGAATCCTTTTCTGTCGACTTGGGGATGCCACTTATATTGGTGAAGCTGGCTATCGCACGGAAATTCTTTCGACCTATCCTGGGTCAATAAGGAGTCCTGTACCATCGCTAGGCTTACTTGGCCCTCGATGAATAAAAGGCGCACCAACCAGTTACTTTGCCTTGGTCGTGACATCAGCTCAATCACTGCGGCCGTGCTCATTATGTTATGGAGAGACATGCGGGGAGAATGCAGCTCCCATTTAACGATTTCTGCCGTGGGCGCAGATCCGCTGAGGAAGAGGAGACCGTTGCCGACTTTCTTTGTCAATGCCCATCTCTTACGAGGTGCAAATATAGGTTATTTGGCTCCCCAATCCTTGCCAGCTTGACAGAGCTATAGTCCATTGATGTTTATCAAACCTTCGGGCTGGTTTTCCACCGTAGGGTAGTTGTACTTTAGAATGTGCAGCCCTTGCGCTGCCCAATTTCTTCTCCCCTGATTTGGAGAACTTGGTGAGTACAGAAACTGCGTTCATGTGTGGTGTCACAGCAGGCCGCAACTCGTGCTCAAGTGAGGTTTTGGCAGCAAGGCTACCACTCTAACGTAACCTAACCTAACCTAACGTTTAGTAAAGCGGTCATAAGGTCATTATAGAGTGTGTACACGAAATCTAAGATTGTCAAAGCATTCCAGATGCTTCTAGAGGAGATAGTGATGGCTAGCCTTATAAAGGTTTCCGGACACGGAGACATAAAAGGTAAAAACAAAGCCAATGTGTTTGCAAAAGCTATCACAATTGATTCAATTCATTTCAATTCATACATACACAATTTTATACAAATGCAAGAGAAAGACGGGATAATAAGCCCTCCTGTAGAGAGACTAGACAGATCTCATCCCCGATACATGCAAACATCTTTACACTGGCCGTTACAGCCCTTCAATCAGGATTACGATCTAGTTTCTTATAGCACTTATGTTGTGTGTGTTAATTATATACATGAATGGCGGCACCTACAATTTCAAATCGATTCCGAACGACAGATTTTTGAGAAACTTTTCATGGCAATTTTATTTATTTTTGGAGTTTTTGCTAGACATTTGCTGAGAGGAAGTCGACGAAGAAATATATTTTCATATTTCGTTTTGTTGGATATGTTTGACCTGGGGTTTTGAACAAAGGGTTTGCCTTTAATAAGTCAACACACTACCTTCTAACTCAGGCGACATCTAGGAGCAGCTGTCATTTGTAACCCAGAAGGACGTAGACGTCCTCAAACTTAACAGAATGTGTTAACCCTCTAACAATCTCGTAAATTATTGTGTCTTCGATGGCAATCAGATTCAACACTTCCGGCTTTCTCTAAGGACCGTAGGTACCATATACAACATACTCCACTAAGTTAAATTACTTTGGATGGATCAGATCAGCAATACCAATTATGAATTATTTCTGGCCTAGTTATGCCTAGTTTAATATCGTTGTATTTCATCCGCCATAGATAATCAACTTTCATCACAAAGCTCATTTCCCATTCGGTGAGATTAGCTGCCGAATATATCTAAAGGTTCAGTTTTCCTTATTTCTAGTACCTTTTGGTTTTTAATAGGTCTTCGTTTGCAATTGCGTAATTTAGGAACTTCCAAGGCGACTGTCTCTCAGCACTTTATTTAAGGCTCTGCGATGATATTCGCTTACTGAATCTGAACTGAATTTATGAAGCAACAGATCTTGCCTACCTGCTAATTGTTCTCTTTCTGTGTAGCTTTAAGCCTTCAATACACGTTATTTTAAAAAACAACAGCTTGGTTTAAATGATATTGTATGTATCATTAATAATAAGCGGCTTAATTGTTAACACATATGCCTTAAAATTTAATTATCGTAGCTTAACGCTATGTTTTGCATTCGCGTATATGTGGTCAAGTATCATGTTTTATTAAATAAAATTCACATCAACGCTCACTGTTATTAAAATGGCGGAAAAACTTTCTGTTTAAATAAATAAAAACACTTTCGGTGAATAAATAAAACAAACACACAGTCGATATGAATTCCTGAATCAATTTGTATTAAATTAAATTAAAATATTTTAATTAAAACAATTGCTATTGTGGTTCGTCTATTATAATACGTCATACTAACACAGACCAACAACCAGCATTATAAAGTCGTGAACGCTTCGCCACTCATTGGTAAAATTAACACACACAACATGGCTGATGTGAGAATCTGAGTTGTAATCATGACTAAGGGGTTATAATGACCAATTAAGTAACTAAGTAAGCTTAGTTACTTAGTAGGTAGTAGTGATATACTCAAGGTGTATAGTTTTGAAAGGTTCCACCTTGTTAATGCCAGTCATCTCGCCCATTTTCATGTTCCGGATAGATGCCACTATCACGGACAATCTGAAATATTTGTTGCTGGATTGCAGACTAAGCCTGAAAGCTAACCCGACTCTATAATGAGGATTTTACAATCTCTTACCCTTATGAGGATATTTTCATTCTTTTGCCTTACTGACAAGAGTCGCATTTATTTAACAGTCTTCAGTTACAGCAAGAACTATTATATTGCTACGCTTTTACCTTTTAAAAACGTTTAAAATATGAGTTCGTAGATTGCAAATAAAATGAAAATATATTTGTGTTTAGTTTTCATTAAATTCTTTATTATTCGCACAACTCTGTGTTCTACTGTTCACAACTTGATGTAAACAACAACATTGTTTTGGTAAACATGTTGTTTACATTTATTCTTGTAGCGCTTGTAGTTGTATTTTTGTTAATTGTTATCATTTTTTATGCTTTTTATATGAATTTTTGTTTACTTGTTTATCATTTTTTATGCTGGTATTTGCTGTTATATTAAGCAGTGCGATAATTTGTAAACAAGTTCATTGTGTGGTTTTTGTAGCTTTTGTTTATAATTTTAATGTTAAGCTATGTAAAAGCAAAACATCAGTATTTTTCGTAACACGTCTAAGCTAGTGCGTGCCTCCACCAAACGTGTATCCTAACAAATCGCCTTTGTTTCGAGTCAAACGGCTTATATGGAAAAGGATGTGCCTCTTCAGCTGTGCCAAAGATTACAGTCCCATCTAAAAGCTATGAGCCTCAGATTAACCTAATCTACTGCTCCTAAATTGCAACTGTTAGAGACAACAACTGAAAATTTAAGTTGAATCGAAACTATACCCAGTTTAAGCTTTTAGAGTTTTTTGTTTTCCATGTCTATTTGAAGCGTTTACTTGTTTTGTTTGAAGATAATTTTGGCTTAATTGCTACGATTTATGTATCCAAAATAAACTGTTACAAAATGTTAACGAAGTCCCTAAAACTCGCTATTTACATACATATACATACATAATTGGTCATTACAAACCTTCAGTCAGGATTACGACCTAGTTTCTCACACCACTTATGTTGTGTGTGTTAATTTTTATACATGAGTGGCGGGACCTACAGTTTAAAGTCGACTCCGAACGACAGATTTTTGAGAAACTTTTCATGGCAATTTTATTTACTCTCAGAGTTTTTGCCAGAAATCTGCTGAGAGGAAGTCGCCGAAGAAATACTTTTTGTATTTTATTTTGATGTCTGGCCTGGGGCTCGAACCCTGGCTTTTCGTCTAATAAGCCAACACACTACCTACTAGACCACGGCGACTCGCTATTTGCCAGCCTTAATATATAAATATTTTTGCTCTAGTTTCCACATTCCTAGCTAACGTACTGCTTTGACTTGTTTGCAAACATGTATTCATAGACTTTGATCGTCTTTTTTCCATCCTTTTTTACGTTAATATTCTGTTCTTGTAATTGTTTTTTTTAAATTCTGATTGTCCTTTAATGGCAGGTTAAAAACATTTATGCAGTCAACAACAGCTCTTTATTCGCTTCATGCTTGACTTTTACTACAAAAAAGATATATAAAAAATGCTTCCCGAAAATACAGATGGAAACAAAACGTAGAGAAATGAAGGATTTAAAAAGTGTTTAAAATGTTTCTATTAAAAAAATTTCTTTTCTTCCTGGTCTGTATGTATTTGGAGATTTTCCAATTTTGCCAACTAATAACTCACTTAATTGGTTAATACAACCTTTTGGTCAGGACTGCAGCCTAGTTTCTGAAGCTATCCATGTTATGTGGTAGTTTTATGCATTGGGTCAGGGATCTACAGTTTCACGTAGATAACGAACGGAAGATTTGAAAAACTTTTCATGACTTTTATATTTAATTACAGAGCTTTTGCCAGAACTCTGCTGAAGTACTGCTCTGGTTGAATATGCACGTGAGTAAACAAAATTGTGAAAGTTGGAAAGATAACAAACCACATAAGACCCAAGAGCATCCAAAACATCACGAAAAAGTCACTGTTTTAAATCAATTTTGGGCTGCCAGCGTCATTGATCCATATTTCCATAATAACGACATTACCTAGACCAGCTAATTCAACTTCTTTTAGCTTGAATTGAGTGATATGGACACCAACGATATGTACAGTGAGCGAACAATCACCAAACTCAACTTTACCACTTAAGGAGAGTGCCCGAAAAAATTTGACAATATTTCGAAAATTTTTCTAATTTTTGTTTTGTCTCGATTTTAAAAACTGGTAATCAAACAATTTTGAAATAAATATAACGGTCATTTAATTTGTTAATGTGGTAATATCAGGGAATACAGGCTCACTGTATTTTCAATAGGACGGCGTTGCGTGCCCACAGCCGATTGGATACTCTGCACGAGCGATTTTTGGTCATGGTCATCTCACTTGGAGATGATGTGAACTGGCCTAAGGATGTGCGAATAAACTTCAAACCACAGCGTTCGTTTGAAGAAACATTATCTACGCCAGCATTCAAGTTCAGCCTGATTTCTACGTCAGCGCCATGAAAAATTGGACATTTCGAAAATTTGAGTGCAAAAACATTTTACCAAAACAGAATTGAGAAAAAAATTTCTAAATTTTGTACTCATAATTAACTGTTAACATATCGAAATTATAAATTGTATTTACATTATCAGCCATAAAGATTTTATCACATACTGGAACACAATCAAAAATTGTGTTGGGTCACTTTTGTTTCAATGCTGTGTACATGCAGACTTTAAAAATTGTGTTTTTTTTGTAGATACTGTTCATCTACTATCTCTCTCCCAAATTAATTATCCTGGAAAAAACGTAAATAATTCCTCATTACAAATCCCTTTATACTATACTTTTATGACGAAACGGCCTTACCTTTATTTGGCTCCGATTCGCAAACGGTAAGCCTTTCTTTCAACTGCTGTTTGATCACCTTTTAATTCTCTTTTTTGTAATTATTTTTCTTTTTGTTTTTGTTTTTATCGATTCAAATGAATTGGAAAAAATCTGTTTCATTATTTTTTCAAACAGGTTTTTGAAATTTTAAATGTAAAAGAAAGAAAATTAGACTTTTGTCGATGACTGTATAGTATTCTTTATGGAATGTTTACATAATTAAATAAAACTATTATTATATTTTTGTATCCATTGTATCCATAATATATATAAATAACAAAATATAAATTTATATACACGTATATTTATGTATGTATGTACATATGTGTACAATATTATAACTATGTATTCTACTGATTAAACGAACTCAAAAACACTACTTTATTGCGCATAAAAGTTTAATTTGATATTTTTAATAACATTTTTTCATGTGATAATTATTTATGTTAATAGGATTGTGTTTACAGAACAAAATCAATTTATTTTTAATGTACCATATAAACAGTTATTTTTTTTATTAAATGACCGTATTATGTAATTTATATTGAACTGATAACGTTATTCAATATTCAAACTTTATAAATATTTTAATAACTGTAACAGGAACATTATATTCTACATATTAATTTAAAGCTATGAAAATAACATCAAGCACTTTAACCCTTCTGCATCGGGACGTGGTGGAGCCAACCTTGCTGTATGAAGATATGTTTCGTGCACGGTGCACAAATTTCAATGTCACTGTCGATTGATAGGAATTGGTGCCTGCCTGCATAAGTCAGCTGTTCTGATTACCAGCGTGCTTGGTTTTACTCCATACATAACATTACGGCCTGGACTCTTACACCACTCATGTTGTGTGTGTTAATTTTATATATGAGTGGCAGGACCTACAGTTTAAAGTCGACTCCGAACGACTGATTTTTGAGAAACTTTTCATGGCAATTTTATTTACTCTCAGAGTTTTTGCCAGAAATCTGCTGAGAGGAAGTCGCCGAAGAAATATTTTTTCATATTTCGTTTTGATGTCTGACCTGGGGTATGTACGAACCGTGGCCTTACGTCTAATAACAACACAACACACTACCTACTAGACTACGGCGTTCTGCTCCAACCAGCGCATTATTTGCTATACTTAACCGGATCCCTTGTAACCATCTATTAAGGCAGTGGGCTGAATTGGGAGCAGTAAGACTCAAGCAATCATATCTTGGCCCAATCTGGACCACTATGGTCGATTATATAATTCCTTACAACTTTCTGAATAAAACATTCAGTTTTAGAATTCCAACAAGGAACTTCTGGTCCGAAGATCGGAAGGTGCCCAATGGACCCTAGCGGTTAACACCGATGGCACAAAGATGATTGGCAGGGTGGTCTATTGTATATTTATTAAGGTTTCTGATATTAATTTGTTTTATGGGCTGCCTGAGCACTGCAGTGTTTTCCAAATAGAAGTCAGTTGAATGGCGGCAATTTTCCTGGCAATATTTTGCTTTAATCGAATACCCACGCTTCAATTAAGTTCCTAAAGAATTTAGTTTCAACGTCCGTCCTTGTCCGTGAATGCCAAGAATTTCTCAGAGAAATTTCGTATCATTCAAAGGTAAATCTTATATGGGTTTCGTGACAAAGGGATATCCTTGGAAATTGCATTGCTGGTAAGACGACAAGGGTCGAAACCTAGCTGACGATCTTCGACATATTGCAGTGTATAGGTATTTCGACTGTCTCAGTAAATTTGGAAATTGTTCCCTCGGTGTACGGAGAGCCTCAATCACGTTGGCAGCATGAGGGTACGTGCAATATTGTCAGACTCTGCTAAACACGTATGGACAAGAAGTGAACTGTCTTATTACATACATACATACATAATTGGTCATCACAACCCTTCAATCAGGATTACCACCTAGTTTCTCTAGTTTCTCTCTTCTATTTCTAGTTTCTAGTGTGTGTTAATTTTATACATGAGTAGTGGGACCTACAGTTTAAAGTCGACTCCGAACGACAGATTTTTGAGAAACTTTCCATGGCAATATTATTTACTCTCAGAGTTTTTGCCAGAAATCTGCTGAGAGGAAGTAGCCGAAGAAATACTTTTCGTATTTTGTCTTATTGTCTGGCCTGGCGCTCGAACCCTGGCTATACGTCTAATAAGCCAACACACTACCTACTAGACTACGGCGACTTCACTGTGTTATTACTGTCTTATAACTGTCCTTAATTTGCATGGCCATTCATCACACAATGGCGGTCACAGTCCTTTTGGTAGACATGCCGAAAGTCACAGCATTCTGGCTAATGTCGTCTGCAGGAGCTGTGAGTCGGAAAGGAGACTGTCTTTCGTTTCATGTGTCAGCGCCCTGCAAAAAATTGAGGTTTTTGACTTCTCATTTTCTGGCGTCGTTAATCAACCTCTCTAATATGAAGTTTGCTGCAATAGAAAGTTCTATTTTAGACTCGGCAGGGAATGGTTGACTCTCGGATAGAATATATTGTGGTATTACAATGGTGCTGTGTCCAGCAGTGAGCAGGAGGAAAATCAAAGAACGACTTGAGACCGACAAGAGAATGGCATACATTCTAACAGGAATTCTAATGGGACACTGCGCTATTGGCAGTTTCGCTGACAAACTCAGTCTACTCCATCACATACATACATACATAATTGGCCATTACTTACAAAACTTCAGCCATGATTACGGCCTAGCTTCACCACTCATGCTGTGTGTGTTAATTTTATACATGAGTGGCGGGACCTAAAGTTTAAAGTCGACTCCGAACGACAGATTTTTGAGAAACTTTTTTTGCCAGAAATCTGCTGAGAGGAAGTCGCCGAAATAATATTATTTCATATTTTGTTTTGATGTCTGACCTAGGGTTTGAACCGTGGCCTTGCGTCTAATAAGCCAACACACCATCTACTAGACTACGGCTTACTCCATCAGGATGTATGAAAAAACGGAGTCGGCTTTTATGTGGGTGCTCTGTACTTCAATACAGACGTCATTGGTTGTTTGGGTGGTAGAACGTTTACAGATTTGGCTATGATGGCAAATGTGCCACTGAGGGAACTGGCCGATTTCAACCGGAGCTTGGAGTGGCTCAAACCCACCACTAATGAATAAGGGTTACAAAAATACACTAAAATAATTGCACACATCATTAGATTCCACACATTAAATCGAATCATAAATGATTAAATACATACAGTGGACAGCAAAAGTCTTAGTACGGCAATATATTTTAGCAATTTCTTTGAATTGAATTTTAGCCAAAAGTTTGTATAAAAATTTATAGTTTTTATATTTATTTTATTATTTTATTTCTGTTTTATTATAAAACAAAAAATTTTTAAATGCTTTACATGAAACAAGAGAAAAATAAGGAAAAGTTTCAGATGACTCCATACGTACCTCCAAGGAGAACCCTAAGTAAATTTAAAATTCAAATGCTTAATATATGTAAATGTTATCCATTGTGTTTTGTAGAATATCCCTTAAGGTCAAGCGTTCCATTCAACCCATTTGGAATTAAATATACAAGTTTTGTTGAGTGTTTTCTGTTGGCACCATGAACAGTTTTTTCAGTTGACTTTTGTTTGAGGTTAAGCGATTACGTAACCGTTCTTTCAAATGATCTCCTAAACACTCTCTTGAAATCAAATCGGGACTTTGTGCAAGAGTATTAAGCCTTTGGGGACTTATTTATTTATTATCATACTTGAAAACCTAATGTTACTAACAAAATATTATCTCCATTATTTGCAATTTTATTATCACCGTTATTATTATTCAGTTTACTTCTTCTTCAGTTTTCGTATTAATGTTTAAAATCCTTTCATTCTGTTAATGGAAAAGAAAATGCTTTTATCATCATCGCATTCATCTGGCTTTTGTCTCATTTTGGTTCTTCAAAACTGACAAATGACAGACGGCAATAGAAAAATTTTAATAAAAAATAAATGAACTGCAAAAACTGAAATGAGTTTCATTTTAAATTAAGGACAGGAAAAAAAGAAAAAAAAACATTAAATTTTTACATTCATATTTCATATTTTCTAACGTTTTCCATATTTAATAACGCTACTGCTACACTCTTAAAATAATGACTAACAGTGATTTTTGTTCACGAAGTGTAAATCTCTCCAAAATAGAATGCACTTTAAGAATGTTACCACTTATTTCATATTCTTTAATTAAATTTTACTACTATGAATGCACAAACTTGAAAAAATAACAAAAAAATTCGCATTTGCCAAGTTTACCACATCAAGCCTGATAGAATATTAAGTCGCATAATATATATATGTACACCGTTTTACAGGCACGTTCCTCTAATTTCTAACAAGTTTAAATTTGTTACATCGGTGCAGAAATGTGTGTGTCATCAATAAATTTGTGCGTAAAGTCCAAAAAAAAAAACAGTTTTTGTCAAATAAAACAAGTTTGGAGGCTTCAAGTAATATATCCTTTATGTCAACAGATAAAAAATTATACTTACGTCAACAGAAGCATACCCGGGTATGTGCATACATTTTATATGGAATTTCTTTTGTTGCCAATCTTATTTTTTTGGTTGATTTGGTTTTACTTACTTGTTGGGTGGCGTAACACACTCTGGTTACGTACATACTAAAGACTAATGGAAAACGATCTCACATCCCTTATATAGAGCTCCCATGGGATATAAGCCGCTTAATACTTTTCGACAACGGAAACACAATTCAACAGCGTTAAAAGCCGACAAAGCTGCAGCCATAACGGACTTATTTTTAATACTGAATGATAATCTACGCAGCAATTACGTAGCAGGTCCAAAAGTGGTACCGGGTTTACCCAATACATACCATCGAAACCCGCCAATTACGGAATTAAAGTATGGTAGGTATGTGACTCCGTCTCAATGAAGGGACAAATTTATACTGGATTGGTGTCATCCGGGAAAAAAACGTAGGCAAGAGGGTAGTGGAGGACTTGTTCGTCAATCATTTTCGTGGTAGTGGACGGAATATTGCTTGTGATAATTTCTTCACAACATATAACGTAGCGAAAAGTTTAATGATGGACAGCAGTTTATCAATGTTAGGTACAGTGAACAGAAGACTTGTGTTTGTACTACTATATGTCACTTTATCTAAAGGACGGAAAGTAGAATTATCTACATTTTCAGTAACAATATTACCTTGTGCTCTCACATAAAAAAAAAGTCGGTTATACTTCTTGCATTATTCATACGAAGTGCAAGGTCCAAAGAAAAAGCCACTCTAGATCTTAGATTACAACAAATATAAAGGTGGCGTCGATAATATGGATAGAATGTTGAACAAGGCGACGAACAAATAAATGGCCCTTGGCTTTATTCTACAATATACTAGAGCTCGTTGTCCATAATTTACGTTGCGAATAACCCAATGTTGAAAGCTTCCACAAGCCGCCGTAGAATGTTCCTACACAGCCTCAGCGAACAACTGTTGAACCTGGAAAGAGAAAACAGAGATAAAAATGAACACGTTACAAAAATATTTTCTACACGCAATGCTATTGAAACCATATGTGGGGAATCTTTGAGCGTAAGAGATTCTACATATAAAAGAGTGGAAAAACCTGACAACACTGGTAGAAGTAAAAGGTATTTGCCACTTATGTGCAAAACGTCGGCCAACCAGCAAATCCTGCACGTTATGCAACACGACTGTGTGCCGCTCATTCAAGTTATATGCCGCAATGTAATAAATGCATTTAAGAAAAATTAGTATTTAATATTTGTTTATGTAAATTATATCAAATATCAATATATTTTCATATATTCCATTATACATAACCAGGTATGCAACTGTTGACGTAAAGGATAAGAATAAGAAAATGGCCACATCTTTGACCCCCATATTTTACTCAAGTCTAGGAATAAGGTAGAAAACACTACTAGTGAGGATATCAAGAAATTTCAGGTTAATAGAGTTATTACTTCCTGAGATACGATTTAAAAACACAAAACATACCCGGGTATGTATCTGTTGACATAAGGGATATATAAAAATTATTTTTTTGAGTTCTACTCAACAAAACTCACAACATACGCTATGTCATTAGCTGAGCGTATTTCATTTTTTATATTTTTTTCGCTCCGTGCTATTGGTTCATATTATTGCTTAAAATTCATAAAATTGCGGAAAATATTGGGGTACCTGAACATTGGCTATCCACTGTATACTATGTAGCCATCAAATTTTTTACAGTAAATTTTTTAAAAAAAATTTTTTACTGTTAACAACAAAAGGATAATGTAGATATGCTTTTTATCCTTGTGTTCTAAACGTAAAAATATATTGAGCATGTAAGCAGTGTTAATGATTATGCCTTAGCATGGATTAAGCAAACCAAAACTCCATCAAAACTTTTCTAGTCAAATGTTCAACATCAATTCATTTTACAATATTTCGTAGATTAAACATTTTATTGAAGTCTCTGTGTGAAAATGAACCAAAGTTAATTACAATGCTTGAGACTTACCTTAGATGTTCGTTACCTCTTTTCCTTATTGTGGCAATTTATCAACATCAAAAGAGAAATAAAAAGATTGTAAAGTATGAAAACAAGTTTTTTGTTTTTATTGCCAAGTGCGCTTCTCTGGCGCTTCTATGGCGCACTTGGTAATAAAAACAAAAAACTTGTTTTCATACTTTAAATGGCGATCCTGTCAGGAGTTGCTGAATTATAGTTAGCACTCCAAAAGGAATAAACAGGAGGTGCTGAATTTTAATCAGCATTCCAAAAGAATTGCAAAGGAATGCTCAAATTTAAAAGCTCCCTCTACATTGAGGACCGCCTGGCCAAGAGGCACCGAGGATCTTGTGCGTGTGAAGCACACGTTGATGACCGCATATGGCATAACGATGACCAAGGTCCTAAGGATTCACCAAGGACCCAACGAAATCAAGGACCTCCAGCTTACAAAGAAGATCAAGAAGATAAAGAGCCCACATTGGCAAGACATGAAGGCTAAGGTCGACTAGGACCTCCAGCTGCGTCAAAATAATTAATAAAATATAGCCAAACTGTGCACTTCTTGTGCACTTGGCATAAAACAATTAAAACTTGTTTTTACTCATTTTATCATCAACAGTATAATCACAACGAATCATCTTAATTAAACAATTATTTCAAATGTCATAAACGTTTATCTTACGATGTGGTTGTGGATTTCAAGCGTAGTTTTAGACTGAAAGGAGGATGAGCAACTTTTAACTGTAATAAGCTCATGACTATTCAAGGCAATGCAATGGAAAATGATTGGCGAGTTTACCAATGTTTTTTGGCAGCAGATTTGGGTTCTTCTGTAGAGACATATTGTAAAGACTTCAGTAGAAATTATTGTTAAAAATCTACTTTACTTTACAAATTATTTTCATTACGATTCATTTGAATATTAATTGAATACAGGGTGGTCCAACAAAACGTAATGATAGAAAGATAATTAGATGTGAAACAACATATCGTTTAAATGCTCGCCATGTGCCACCAAGGCACATAATTGAAGTTCTATGTCGTTAAGATTCCGAATGATCGCATCTTTTAGCTGTTCAATTGTTCTTGGCGTATTGAGGTAAATTTTTCTTTTAAATATTTCCACAGAAAGAAGTCCAATGGAGTCAAATCACATGATCTTACTGATCAATTAACCACGTGACGTGAGATAATATGGCCATTGAAATTCGCAGGATTACTTGGGCCACTTTATTTTCGCAGAAGTACGGCCCAAGTAGCAACGTCAGCTCATAAGCCGTTCCAAACAGTCACTCTTTGTGGGTGTATCCAGTTTTTTGCAATCACTCGTAGATACTCGTTTTACCAAATGAAGTGAATTTCAATTTGATTTTCACTTCTCCCTGTATTGACGACACTTGAAATGATCAGTACGCCTCAGCTCTTGAGTCAATTGAACTGAACCTGTAAGTGTGCTGTTCGTGAAATGAGCGGTCGAGTCGAGAAGAGCTCTCCACCTCTTCTACCTCACTATCGCAGACAAGAGCAATATTTTCCACAGAACGGACTTGGCGAGCATACATTGGTATTTTTATATTTTACATTTCCACAGTTCTCCTGACGTGTATCTCTCCGGGATTGAATTTGTCTAACACTGAAACAAAGTAATGCTAAATTAAATTGGGAAAAAACCGCTGAGGAAGAGGATGCTGTTATCCACTTTCTTTGTTAGTGCCCATCTTTTGCGAGATTGACAAGCTGACACGCCCTCCATTTCTTGCCACCTTCACGGAGCTATCATCCATTGATGTCATGGATATAGTTTCGTTTGTCAAACTTTCTTGACTGAAGGCTTGCAATATTATTTCATTCATATAGCTGCCACGGCTGGCGTCTCAGTACCTCATTCGATCTGACGAACTTTCGTGCAATTTTTGGAATATATGTAGTTGTATCTCGGTATTGGCATCACGAATATTGGCCCTCAATTGTCTTTGGTTTGTCGGCATAACACTTTTCTGTAACATAAAATAGTCCAACGATTTCAAATCTCAGTTTTCTGGGGGCCAATTCGCCCATTTCGGGTAATTAAACGGCCATCAAATGTTTGACGCAATAAACCGATTGCAGCATGAGGTGTGTAGCAAGTTCAACCACCCTGTTGAAACCAAACATCGTTCACATCAATACCATGAGGAAGGGGTAAAAAAAAAGTGGTTATTATGCTGTCTCCATTGACCGGCATCCTCATTACCTAGTTTCGCTGTACAAGCTGCGCCAAACAGTCACTCGTAATGGGTGCAATGGCTTCTGCAAGACCACTTATGGGGTCTCTGAGCCCAAATATGGCAAATTTGCTTATTAACACCTAGCAAAATAAAAAGAGCTTCATTCGAAAAGTTTATTTTTTTGTTGTTTTTTTTTTTGTTGTGAAGATGTGAAAGGCATAGACTATGAAGTAAATACCATGATGTGGTACATACTAGAATTTTGGTTTTTGGATTTACTTTTAGATTTCAAGATAGAATTGTCATATCACATCTGGCAAATGTTTAATTTCAAATTATCCGTCGTATACTTGCTATTGAATCGTATTTGCCATATATTACTCATACGCATCATATTACATTAGTTTAATTACTCTGAAAAGTAGGCAATAAAAATTCTTTGATTTTGTAATGTTTGTAACAAATGGAATTAAATATCACTCATACGTCACATATGTTATTGCCATGAATGAATTTTACATATTAAATATGTATGTATGAGCATACCTGCCAGATTTGACGATTTATCGTCATTTTGACGATTTTGAGCTCCAAAAATATCATATTGACGATACGACGATTTATGCCCTTATTTTGACGATTTTTAGAAATTAAAAATGTACATCATATTCTTTACTTTAGTACATTAAAAGCCACTTTAAGCTTTGTATTTACTTTCCAATTGTTACTATTGAAAATTTATTTTAGTAAAAACAAGGAGTAAAGTATTATATTTTTAAGTTACTTTCGAATACCTGTGATGATTTTTCTGTATTTTATTCCTTTTTAACCCCTTAAAAGCCAACAAATTACAACTCCTAAATAGCCTCGTGGTTGAGAATAATTTATCACTTGTCGTTGAAGACAATTTTAAAAATTCGAGTATAGCTTCTGATATTACCATCCAAAGAACAAAGGCAATCGCCGTTATTTTTTTTTCGTACGACCAACATTAAAGGAATGGATGGCATTATGTTTGAAACTATGAAAATATGTTATGGAAGAAGGAAAGAAAGAACAGTGTTTATGGACGTTAGGCTTGTATATTTTTATACCATAAGCGACAGGAAAGACCTCTGGAATTGAGTTCCACATACGAATAGTCCGACTAATACATGTATTTTTTCTGTAATGCAATGTGCGATCCACTGGCCAATCGGATGTGCTGGCTGAGAATTAAAAAAATGTTTTCTTGAGTTGGTCACATAATTAAAAATGTACTTTTTTCATTTTAATTGTAATAATTTACTGATTTTTTCCTTATCACAAATATTTGTTTTTTTGACCAACATTTCAAATCGATTTGGCAAACTCCGAACTAATTGCCGACAGAGAGATAGAGGAATAGCCATCCATCACCTTTAGACGTGTTTCCACAATTCATTAGTATTTTAGGGTTCCATCCTCTTTAAACTTCAACTTCTTTCAACGAGTACTCAATTGGATTGAGGTCAGGAAATTGAGCTGGCCGATATAAAATATTTATGTTTTGTTGCAGTAAGCAACAAAATCATTTGATATCATTTAAAACACACTTAGAAATCAGACATCAGACATCAGAAATCAGACATTAAAAATATATTGTTAAAGTATTAAAATTAAAAATGTTTTAATTATGTGTCCAACACTTTCACCAAATAATGACTTATTTTTAAAGAAAACTGAATAAAATAGAAAAATAAAGAAGAATTCAAGTGTAAAAGAGATCAAACTCATCTTTCCAGTAAAAATGTCCCGTTAAAATATCAAAAAATCTTACAAAAAATGAGATACATACATAGCTGCCAGAGAAAGACAAGCGTTACGTAGGAATATGCGATTTTCGGGAACAAGTCCCCTTATTTCGTTCGAGCAAAATCCTTTTGTAGTAGCGATAGAACAGTGAAACACAAACCACATTGCAACGATGCTCCAATGTTTCAATGGAGTTGGATACACTACCGTCATTAACGAGATACTATGGCCTCTCCTGTACAAGTCCAAAAAAAATTAATAAATGAAGATGAGGGACGCTAGCTTTGATGAAGTGTAATTATGTATGAATATATATATTGAGCTATTGTGATCAATCGAACGACTGTGACTGTATACAATATAATGTCATATTCCTTGTAGTAAAAAGCGTATTTTTTGCAATGCTTTGTCGGCATTAGTTCAATATTTTTCTATTGCTATACCAAAATCAATTTCAAATATTTCAATTGCAAAAGTTTTTTATTTTATTTTTCTTTCTTTATAGAGATGCATAAATAACAATAACGACAATTTTATAAAGTTTTTGTTGTAAAACTTAGAAAACTAAACTTTTATTTGAAAGGAAATAATACGAAGAGCGTAAGCAGTTTTCAATTCAAAGGGTAAGTTTTTTTAAGTTTTTAAAAATAAAAAATCTAAATTGCAAAAAATAATAAAAAAAAGAGTTTATTAAGGGTCTATCACATTCAATTCATTTAAATCAATTTTCAATAACAAACTTTTTGGCAAAGAAACATTAATACACTCTAATAGAAAAAAAAACTTCTTTGAAACTTTATTGAACTGATGAAATAATTTATTTTGATTAGAGATTAAAAGTTTTCTCAAATATAAGAAAAAAATTACAATAGTATGGTCATAGTGCCCAACATCAATTGTGAATATAATGTTACAATAAATTATTTAAATTTCTTCTTCATACACCATGTTATTTAAAATAATGTTACGTTTTTACTTTTTAAAAACGTTTAAAATATGAGCTCATAAATTGCAAATAAAAATAAAAATAAATCTCTTTTTAGTTTTAATTAAAATTCTATATTATTCGCACACAATGCTGTGTGCCACTGTTCACAACTTGATGTAACAACAACAATTGCTTTCTTCGTTATTACTCTGTTTACATAAACTCTGTTAACATATACCCTGTTTACATAAACTCTGTTTACATAAACTCTGTTTACTTAAACTCTGTTTACATAAACTCTATTTACATAAACTCTGTTTACATAAACTCTGTTTACATAAACTCTGTTTACATAAACTCTGTTTACATAAACTCTGTTTACATAAACTCTTCTGTTGCATAAACAATAACTGTTAATAGACATTTATTCGACAGATCTTTAAACAAACAAACATCGTTCACATCAATACCATGTATAAAAAAATCGGTTAATAATAATGGTTGTGCTGTCTTTATTTTCAAAGAAATATGCACTAATGATGCCTCCGCTCCACAGTCACTTGTAATGGCGGCATTGGCTTCTGTAACACCACGTGTGTATTTTCTGAGTCCCAAATACGGAAATATAGCTTATTAACGTACCCACTAAGATGAAAATGAGCTTTATCCGAAAAGATGATTTTTTTTCTTTTAGCAAAATCGATATCATCGTGCAGTTTCTCGTTGGTTCAATAAGTTCCAGTGTTATTAAAGTTTAAATCCATTCATTACGTTCAGTGGAGATTATACTGTGAATTCTATGACAGAATAGAATGACATAAGTATTGCCAAATTCGAAATAAACGATGATGAAATTTAAACCGATAGATGGCCTATGAACATAGCTGCCAGATTTGACGATTTATCGTCATTTTGACGATTTTGGGCTCCAAAAATATCATATTGACGATTTGACGATTTATGCCCTTATTTGGACGATTTTTAAAAATTAAAAATTTATATCATATTCCTAACTTCAGTACATTAAAAGCCACTTTAAGCTTTGTATTTACTTTGCAATTGTTACTATTGGAAATTTATGTTTAGTAAAAACAAGGAGTAAAGTATTATATTTTTAAGTTACTTTATAATACTTGTGATGATTTTTCTGTATTTTATTCCTTTTTAACCTCTTAAAAGCCAAAAAATTACAACTCCTAAATAAACTTGTTATTGAGAATAATTTATCAGTTGTCGTTTTTATGTCTTTCGTTGTTTTTAACACTTGTTGTTTTTAAAATTCGAGTATAGTTTGTAATATTACCATCGGAAGAATAAAGGCAAGCGTCATTATTTGTTTCCGTACGACCAACACCAACAGGGGATGGATGGCATTGTGTTTGGAACTATGAAAATATGTTATGAGAAGAAGGCAAGAGAGAACAGTGTTTATGGGCACTAGGCTTGTATATTTTTATACCATAAGTAACAGGTACCTTTTTTGTAATGCTGTGTGCGACCCATTCGCCAATCGACCACATACGGACGTCCTGGCCGAGAAAGACGAGCATTACGTAGGAATACATGATTTTCGGCAACAAGTTGCCTTATTTCGTTCGAGCAAAATCCTTTTGTAGTAGTGACAGAAGAGTGAAACACATACCACATTGCAACGATCCACCAATGATTCCATGGAGCTGGATACACTACCGTCATTAACAAGCCCTCACGGCCTCTCCTGTACACGGTCGCGAAACCTCAAAATAAACGTTGAAGCACCGACCTCATAAATAGTATAAATAAATAGTGTAGATAGTAAGAGCAGATGATAAGATCTTAAAAAGGAACTGAAGGAACTGAAAAATTTGTCGGTTGCAGCCAACATTACGCTGAATTTTCATGCTCAGAAAGTCAAGAGCTTCTGACTCCTTAATATCTACACCGCCCACATATATATGATGCAGTGTTATTACTGCGCTTGTGTGTTAATAAACAACGCTGGGATAGATTGTTTAAACCTTAAACAATTTTTTCGTGAAAATGATATAATATTTCTCCATTTTTGAAAAAAATTAATAAATGAAGGCGAGGGACGCTAGCTTTTAATTTCTAACAAATTTTTTTTAAATGTTTTATTTTTGAACTCAGATATGTACATACTTTATATGTTTTACTACAATAGAAATAATTTTGAGTTTTAAAATCTTTTAATTTATTTATTTACTTTTCTGACGATTTTTTGACGATTACAATAAACGTCTTTGACGATTTCAACGATTTTTTCTCAAATATTTGACGATTCGGTGCCTCATTTATGTGGCAGCTATGCCTATGAACCATCAACGAAACCATCTTTTTAAATTTAATCTTAAATATATTTTTAAGCAATTAAAAGAAAAATAGAACAACTATTGTTAAATTTTATGTTAATAGATTTTATTATGTTTTCTAAGCAACGTATTTTTCCTTAAGGCAACTCATGCATTCGAATATAACTGTTTTGAACAGTTGCTTTACTAATAGTAACAAAACTGCATAATAACGCAACGCATCAAAGGCAGCAATCTCTCAAAAGCAGAATACATGGGTTAATGTGGAAGCGAATATATTAACACAACGCGACAACAAACAAAGATTCTGCTGCTTTGCTTTGAGGCTGTAATTATTTAGTTTGTGTATAATGCTATAAACACAATAAACACAGCTCAGCAATCTCTCAAAAATGGAATACATGTGAGTATATGGAAGTGATTATTTTAAAGGCAGCGCTACAACAAGCATTGAGGCTAATTTCTATTTTTTTCTTACAGCAATGAGAGATTTAGTGCCCACACTGAGAGAATTTGTGCAAGCAATTTGTCAATGTAATAACAAAGCGCTATAGATAGCGGCTTTCCTGCCGCTGTATTTATTATTATTAATACGCATGCAGCTTACCTTAGGCTGCAACTGCAAAATTCTTGTGCTTGCTGTGTTGCGTTTATTGTGTTTATAGCATTATATACATTCCATAATTTTCTATTTTATTTATTTTTTTATCTTACCTTGCTTAAACGTTAACGTCATACTATTTTGTTATCAGCAAAATTACATTTTGTACATTTTAGCTGCCATCTTGTTAAATACCATCAACATTTGCGGCCACTGACATTTTGGCATTTTGATATATGAAATACAAATGCTGCTCATTATATTATCACAATAGATTCTAATGGGATGCTGTTTATGGCATTTATAAATCCGATGCAGTGAATGACATTTTGATTAATGCTGTGATAATATTAAAAGCTTTACCAGGATGTTACAAATATACTTATGCAACATTAGTGCACGTACCTCTCCAAATATACTGTACTTGTGTTGATATCCTCTTTATCTATCACATCACGTTTGTCCAAGTGGTTGTAGTTTACCCTAAAAACTTCATTCAAATGTAACCCCATTGCCACAGAACCAACATTTTCAAACACCAAACATAAATTGATTATTCAGTAACGGTGATGTTCAATGAAAGGCGAAAAATAATAAAATGGAACGGTACGCGATATTTGGGTTCATAGTCATAATGGAGTGATTGGAAATGAGGAAGTGAACATTTTGGCTAATTGCGCCCGAATATTACATACCATTAAATACATACATTAAATACCAAGCTGAGAAGGTGACCCGAAACGTCATATCAACTCTTGTGGAATAATGACACACCAGGTAGGATTGCAATCTGCTTTGCCTTGCCTTTTATATTGCAACGTAAACAGATGAATGTTCCTGAAGGCGAATGTTCGTGGTTTCGCCTTCTCGAGATGTTTATAAATGTAAACATCGTTGTTTCATTACTGTTGTTTGTTTATTTTGTTTACATTTATTTGTGTAGTATTTGTTGTTGTATTTTTGTTTACTTGTTTACCATTTTTAATGCTGGTGTTTTTTGGTATTTTTTTGTTTACTTGTTTATCATTCTTTTATATGCTGGTGTTTGTTTTTATATTACGCAGTGCGATAATTTCTTGTTTACAAATTATTGTTCATTGTTTTGTTTTTGTAGCTTTTGTTTCTAATTTTAATGTTAAACGATATAAAAGCAAAACACCAATATCTAGATTATTTTAATTTTTTTAAAGGCAAAAACGTAACAATACAATAAGTTGTATTTCAAAAAAAAAATTTCACTTCGATTTAAATCAATATGGCATGGACTCTCTACACTGTATATGGTGACACTATACCCGTCTCTACGGATTTCGGGCCACTATGGCATAGAGGGAAACGAAAAGCCGGACGAACTGGCATGGTAGGGATCCAAAATATCTAAGGCATAGAAAAGATTTATGCGCCCCTATAAGAAAACTTTAGCCAATTGGAAAAAGCAACATTAAATTGAGCAAACCGTGGTTGGTTCAACATACCTGGTTGCCGATCTTTAAAACTGATGTGTCCAGTAGTAGACCACGGGAGAACCAAAAAACTACTTGAGTGCGACAAGAGAACTTTCCGCATTCTAACGAGCAGCTAGGCTATTGGAAGTTTCTTTGACAAGCCCTGTCTGCCCTACCAGATTTACTGTAGAAACTGCCATGATGTGCAGCACCTTTTATGCAAGTGAACTGCACTTCAGAACAGACGTCATTGGTGTTGGGATAACAGTACATTTGAATATATGCTAAGCTCGAGGTGGTTGTAACGCGCCACTAATGGATTATGACAAGGGGCTTATCTCAACACTGGGCAACACAATATGGTTTAGCGGGTGAAGTTGCCTGTGAACGGCAAGCTACGCGCTAACCAAACCTATCTTAACAACTATAGGGTAGAGGTGTAACTAACATTGCCACGTTTCCTAAATTTTGTAAATTTTTGTTATCAACCAATGCTGAGTAGTAAATGAATAATAGAATTAACTTTTCATACACATTAAAAACCAAGCTTTGTTTTGTATGCCTCCTATATTTCCGACAATAAATTCAGCCGCTACGTGCTTACACTTCCTTTTGAAGCGGCCTTAATTTTTGGATTTTATTTCTTCCCAAAAAATTAAAATGAAATGCCGAAATTGTATCATTTTTCTAAGAGTACGTTCGCGTACACAAGCAAAATTTGGAACAAACACACACACATTTTCTAAAATTGCCGTAAACTTTTACGGTTTTTTGGAAAATTACTACACAGGGCTGGCAGCATAAATAATTTAATAAGAATGAGAAAAAAAGAATTCAGGATGTCGAAAGCAATTTACAATGTTTTCGCTTAGCATCGAATGTGCAATGGACTATAAACTGTAAATGACAGTATTGACTTCGCCGTTGCAATCATTACGATGTAGTCAACGCCATAACACGTAAACGAAGTAGTAACGTCCTCACGATAAGTACGTTAACAATGATAATGTGAAAGAGGACTGCATGCCGGCAACAACAATATAAAGTGTACTATTTATAGCAAGAGAGGCCTGTAGTTATCAATAATAGTGTGTTAAAAGAAGAACAAAATAGAAATTTCCCGACTGTCTAGCACGTCTGTGTGCACACAATTTGGACAAACTATGTTAGTTAGAGAAGAATTTGCGCAATAACTATAAAAGGATTCTTAAAGCAAATTTAATTTGATTTAATTTTCATTAAAGATTCGTAGTGAAATACGTATTTTTAAATACTTTGTTGTAAAAAATTAAATTATTCCACGCGTAGTGATAAAAGTTTGAGAGCCTTAACGTTTTCTCAAAACTTTTTATCTCGAATTCAAGAGGGTGTCTCAGCAAGCATAAGTGGTGTGAAAAGATAAGTCGTAATCCGGACTGAAGGGTTGTAATGACCAATTATGCATCTACATATGTCTCAGGAAGCGCGCACTTTTATATTTTATAATAAAAGCTGAGGTTTTTTAATTTGAAAAGAAGACGTGTTCCAATTAGGAATGAAATAAAATATCCGTAAAATGGCCCACACGGGTTTGCTGATTATTGCATACATAGCACATAATTTGTCATTACAACCCTTCAGTCTTGATTAAGACCTAGCTTTTCACACCACTTATGTTGCTTATGCTAATTTTATACATGAGTGGCGGGACCTACAGTTTAAAATCAATTCCGAACGACAAATTTTTGAGAAACTTTTAATGGCAATTTTATTTACTCTCAGAATTTTTGTCAGAAATCTGCTGAGAGGAAGTCGCCGAAGAAATATTTCTTCATATTTCGTTTTGATGACTGACCTGGGATTTGAGCCGTGGCGTCACGTCTAACGAGCCAACACACTGACTACTAGACTACGGCGACTATCGATTATTGTTTTCATGATATTTACCATGATTTCTCTACGGAAATGTATGTTTTTGTCACCGATGGCGTTGAATTTCAAAATTTCGCAACACGTGCCGCGAGGAACGGTTTATTAAACAAAAAATTTCAGGAAATTGCTCTTTTGCAAGATATGCATGACGAGTTTAACCTGCACAAAAAACTGAAGGAAGCCTCCGGGGTGTATGGAAAAATATCGCCTGCAATTCTAGTCGATGACGGTATTCGATTTGGCGGGCAGAAAACTGTTCACTGATAATGGAAGATCGGCCTTTGAACCTAATACGGAGAGCCCAATGACAGGAGCACCAATAACAAGAAACGAAGTAGAATATGCTATCAAATCTCTTAAAGACAAAAAGGCAACGGGACCAGACGAAATCCCCTCTGAAGTTTTGAAATTAATAGACAGCAATAACGTATAACTTCTAGTCAAACTATTCAACTACATATACGACGCAGGTCTCTATCCTGAAGATTGGCTAAAATCAACATTCATCGCCATACCAAAGAAAAGTAATGCAAAGGAATGCAGTGAATACAGACTAATTAGTCTGATGAGGCATGTGTTAAAAATATTCCTAAAAATTATACACAATAGGATTTATACCCAATGTGAAATTTCTATGGGAGAGTTGCAATTTGGTTTCAGAGAAGTTTTATTCTGTGTTCAAATATTAATTCAGAACTGTCGTGATGCCCCAAAAAAGATGTCTTCATGTGTTTTGTCGATTATGTTCGATACGGTCAAACATGACAAACTAATTGAAATTCTGACCTCTATCGGAATACAAGATAAAGAACTATGCTGTATTAATAACCTATATTGGAATGAGGCGGCACGAATTGATGTCTGTGAAAAATAAACTTACTTAATTGACATATCAAGAGGAGTCAGACAGGAGTGCATACTATCCCCATTATTATATATTCAGAAAAAATATTCCAAGAAACACTTGAAGGAGAAAATATAGGGACAAAAGTTAATGGGAAATACATCAACAATATAAGATATGCTAATGATACCACACTTGTAGGTGGTAATATATCCGACCTACAAAAACTGATGGAAAAGCTTTCACGTATAAGTGAGATGTATGGATTAAAAATCAATATGAAAAAGACGAAATGCATGGTTATTAGTAAAAAAATTTCCCATCAGAACGCAACTTTAAATATACAAAATATAGAAATCGAACGAGTGCGAAGTTTTAAATATCTGTGAATCTTAATAAACGACCAGTGGGACCCATCAAAGGAAATTAAATGACGCATAGAGATGGCGAGAGATGCCTTTTTTAAATACAAAAGTGTTGACCAGTAAAATAATAATAAATACATTTTGTATGTCCTATTATACGGAGTAGAAGTTTGGACAATCAAAAACTCTGATGAAAGAAAATTGGAGACCTTCGAAATGTAGATATACAGTCGAGTTTTGAAGATACCATGGACTGCCAGAGTCTCCAATGATGAAATATTAAGAAGGATGAATGTCAACCGACAATTAATATTAACGATAAAAAGAAAAAACGGAAAGCTTCATACCTAGGACACGTATTGAGAAATAACAAATACAAAATTTTACAATTAATCCTTATGTGCAAAATTGAAGAAAGACGTGGTAGAGGCAGAAGGGAAACATCATGGCTGAAAAACATTCAGGATTGGACAAGGTATAGTGATGAGCTGAGAGCTAACCATTTTAATATAAAATTTATACATATATTTATAAGCATATAATTGTACGATCAATACTATCCGAATAACGGATGAGAAAATAATTGCACGGCTTTAAATCGCATTATCTTAGTTGCTAATTAATTATCAAATTTCTTGAGATAATTTATTCTGGAAATTGTTGATGTGATTAATCGATTGTTGAACTTGCTGTGTGGCAGGTGGTACCATCCAAATTTTTATCGCCAAATTGCGACTACAAGTTTTCGTTGTCAAGTTTCTGTAAGGAATGTCATTTACAGTTCCTACTGTTTCGGCTTCGTTTTCAAAAAAGCAAAACAAAATACTCTTCAGACAAATGGTCGTTTTGAATGATTTCCTTATCCATAAAATTCGACAATTTTGAGTGAATGCAGCCAGTTAGATGGAAATGAGCTCCGTGGGAGTCGATAACTTCTTCCGACATTGACTTCTTTTTGTGCCATTACCCACTGATCGAATTGCCTTTGCTTTTCATGCTCTTCTAGTTTAAGTTTTCTCCTGAATTTTGTACATATAAGAGTTGAGGTCTTTTGTGAAAATACAATGCGTAGGTCTTCATAAATTTTGAAGCTGTTAAGAACGATGCGTTCTCTCGTTTACAGCTGCAATTTTTTCAAAAAACTGATCGCTAAGTTGACGCAATCAATTTTGTTCAAAAATTTGGAGCACTCTTCGAATGGTCGACACATAAGTTGCACTTTACCAGCATAACTTTTCAAATTTTCTTTAATAGGTTTTAATGAATTGCATATACTAGGAGCCTGATCATTATGACTTTACGAGCAATGACATTGCAGAATCATACATACATACATACTCTTCGGATAACCAACAGAATACAGAGATATACCTCTTTCGTTCGTTTGTCCTATTTCTTAAGGGTGCATGCTCTCTTAGACAATAGTTTTATACCGGTAGAAAAGATCTTTGGCTATAAGGCTATTTACTCCACCATGTAGTATTGATAAGTTAATCGAAACTCTCCTCAATAAGAAGCCTATGGGTGGTTTTACCAACCTTAAAAGCTGCTCCTAAATTTGCCAGTTCATTTCCAATTTCGTCGTGTGAGAAATTAGGTCGTAATCCTAAATGAAGTGTTCTAATGACCAATTATGTGTGTAAATTTTGAATGGATAAGTGTGAGAGGAAATAGGATATTGCCAGTGTGTTGTCTTGTCCAACTTAATATTTATAGTGATACATTTTTGGAACCCTCTTTAATACTTTATTTTAAAAGGATTTCTCTGCTGACTGTATTTACTTTTTCGTCCTTTTTCGTTTAAGTTAACTAGTGTCCTAAGAAAGAAATTTTAAAATTCCAATATAAACTTCCTATCTCCAAGCTCAACAAGCAACTGAAAATAATTTCGTGAATTCCAATATTTTATTTGTTTTTTAACACTTTTAGTTCCTGTACTTTACTACTCGAACAGCGTCTTGTTTACATTAGAGCAACAAAAGTGTATCTTAAATTTTGTTTCTAAACATTTATTTTTATTGAGAGAATGTATACATGTGTTTGAGTTAATAATCATTTTTCCATGACTTGTATGATAGATTTCCAGTATGTAGTCGATTTCTCACCACCTCAAGCAAATGTTGTTATTTCTTTGTGTTGTGTTTACGTTTCCATGTTCGATGTTGTATGTTAAATACATAATAACAAAATAGAACAGAATATTAAAGGCAACTTGTTGATGAACTTATGTTGCGGAATTAGAGATACGAATATGCATGCAACATAATGTTTGTTGTACCTCTCAAGTATAGTGTTGAGGAATAAGTTTTTGCTTTTTAATCGGCAATTTAATTCCTTTTTTTGGAAATAAATCGGCTGTTAAAATGTTTCAAACACAAGAGAGTCTTAATGATTTTGAAAAGTATGACTAATTATTAAATGTTTTAAATTCTAAACAACAACAAATAAATTGCAACATTGTTGCGAGAGTGTTAATAAAATTTCCAAAGATAATGTAAATAGATTAGCTATCATTGAAGTCGCCGTAGTCTAGTAGGTAGTGTGTTGGCTTATTAGACGTAAGGTCACAGTTCAAATCCCACATCAGACATCAAAACTAAATATGCAAAAATATTTCTTCGGCAACTTCCGCTCTGCAGATTTATTGCAAAAAAAACTCTGAGAGTAAATAAAATTGCCATGAAAAGTTTCTCAAAAATCTGTCGTTCGGAGTCGACTTTAAACTGTAGATCCCGCCACTTATGTTTAAAATTAACACACAAAACTTGAGCGGTGTAAGAAGCTACGCCGTAATCCTGACTGAAGGGTTGTAATGGCCAATTATATATGTATGTAATATAGGCAAGAATACATAACACAATTTTTTTCTTTTAACGAACGTTTGCCTTAATGATGGATGGAAGCATTTAAAAGCATCGAGTTCTTGACACCAAACTTCGCGAGAAATTGTAAAACATTCATACAGTATAGAGGGATTTGGAAAGTTATTGTAACGGACTACTGCAATGAAAGTTTGTTAAGGATGAACATTCGCATACTTTCTGACAGCAAGGCGTTTGTCTGAGTATTAGATACTATTTGTCGGCTTCTGAAATATTCTGTCTCGCGCGTCCTCTACGTCTATAGAGCATAAATTCGATTCCAATGATCCAACAAACGATAGACCAAGGCATGTACATCCACGAAAGCCAAGGTCTTCCGAAAATGTAGCCGTTGTCCATAAAATTATGCAGGCGAATCTGAGGCAATTGATTTCATATTGCTCAAAAATACTCTGCTCTTCGCAGACCACAACTTGACAAATTTTGCACCGTGACGTGGGCCTTCAATCTTTCAAATTTCAAATGATCCAAACATACAATTAAACTACCACAGACAACAACGTATGATTGTAATTTCTGGATGAATGGATATGTGAACAAAACAATATTTGGGACGATAATAATCCACATGAGATTCAAGAAAGTCTAATGCATTTCGAAAAACTTATTGTTTGATGTGGATTTTGGCCTACCGGCATCATCAGTCCATATTTCTTTCGGAACGACTTTGAGAACGGTGAGCATTATAGGTCGATGATTATCAACTTCTTTTGGGCTAGTTTCAACACGACTGCGCTACGTGCAACACAGCCGCACTAGCGATTGGAGACCGCGGTCATTTTACGTGGAGGTAGCGTGAACTGCCCATCGATATCGTGGGAAGGATTGTTAAACTTAATCTTATTAGATTTTCTTAAGTCGGATGTGGATGCGAATAACACACGAAATACAACCGTCTTCAAAGACCATGCCAGTGGAGAAAATTTAACTTGATTTATGCATCAAATTCTTGAAAAATTAGACATTTTAGTTATACTCCACCCAGAGAAGTTATGCCAGACATTTGAACATTATGGTATCAATAGGACTTTCAAACGAATATAACATTTCATGGAAATCCTACACACATACTATGTTTTATGTAAATTCGGAGATAGGAAGCAGTTAATGAAAGATCCGATATTTGTTTAAAAATAAAGCATGAAGTCACTCCACTGTGCGACGTATCAACAGTGTTACAGAATTCAAATTCCGATTCTGTGGTCTGTAACTTTTTATACGTCTGTGGCTACGCTTGTACTGCTCCCTTCTCATCTGAAAAATTTTTTTTTTCATTTCATATAAAAATATAATGCGTTCGAAAATATTAAAAAAAGAATGCGTTTCTTCTTAATACAGCTTATGTTGAAGGCGTATAAGTAACACTTAACGAATATTTATAATACGCACCCATAATAATATAACATAGGCGTAAAGGGGAAAATTGTTTCGAGTAATACTTTAAAATATCTTCGAAAAAAATTTGGTTGCAAACATTCTCCAACGTACTTTAATGTCCTATGGAGATGAATTCAAACATGTTTACAACAATCAAACTGTTTTTGACCCATGTCTGAACAACGAAGATAACATATACTGTGTAGATACATTTTAGAAGTACTGTTTTCTTTCTCTCTTTTATGTCTGATTCATGGGCAATGTGTTTGGTTATCTGTTATAATGTGTATGTGTATAACAGTTATAGCGGTTAAGTTTTTATAGCAAATTTTACGTCGCGTGTTATAATAACTAAATGCAGGAATAATTTCTTTTTTTCACTCATGCGATATTTTATGTAAAATGCGAAACATTATTCGCTGGATAAAAGTTAACACCCACAACCATAGCTGCCAGATTTGACGATTTATCGTCATTTTGACGATTTTGAGCTCCAAAAATATCATATTGACGATTTGACGATTTATATCCTTATTTTGACGACTTTTAGAAATTAAAAATTTGCATCATATTCTTTACTTTAGTATATTAAAAGCCACTTTAAGCTTTGTATTTACTTTGTAATTGTAACTATTGGAAAATTATGTTAGTAAAAACAAGGAGTAAATTATTATATTTTTAAGTTACTTTCGAATACCTGTGATGATTTTTCTCTATTTTATTCCTTTTTAATCCCTTAAAAGCCAAAAATTACAAATTAAATAACCTCGTAGTTGGGAATAATTTATCACTTGTCGTTGCAGACAATTTTAAAAATTCGAGTTATAGCTTAAGAACAAAGGCAAGCGCCGTTATTTTGTTTCGTACGACCAACACTCAGAAAATATGTTATGTGAAGAAGGAAAGAGAGAACAGTATTTATGGACACTAGGTTTGTATATATTTATACCATAAGTAACAGGAAAGGCCTCTGCAGGAATTGAGTTCCACATACGAATAGTCCAACTAAAAACGTACTTTTTCTGCAATGCACTGTGCGCTCCACTTGCCAATCGACCACATACGGATGTCCTGGCCTAAGCGTTACTTAGGAATATATGATTTTCGGGAACAAGTCCCTTTATTTCGTTCGGTCAAAATCCTTTTGTAGTAGTGATAGAACAGTGAAACACAAACCACACTGCAAAGATGCACCAATGATTCAATGGAGTTGGATACACTACCGTCATTAACGAGCTACGACCTCATAAATAGTATAAATAAGTAGTGTAAATAGTAAGATCAGATGATCAGATCTTAAGAAGGAACTGAAAGAATTGAAAAATGTCTCGGTTGCAGCTAACATTACACTGAATTTTCATGCTCAGAATGTTAAGAGCTTCTGACTCCTTAATTTTTACACCACCCATAGATTAAGATGATACAATATTATTGCTGCGCTTATGTGTTAATAAACAACACTGGGATAGATTGTTTAAACCTTAAACAATTTTTTTGCTGAAAATTATATAAAATTTCTCCATTTTTGGAAAAAAATTAATAAATGAAGATGAAGGATGCTTTTAATTTCCAACAAATTTTTTGTTAAATGTATTATTTTTGAACTCAGATATGTACATACATTGACTTTTATATGTTTTACTACAAGAGAAATAATTTTGGTTTTTAAAAACTTTTAATTTATTTATTTATTTTCTCCGACGATTTTAATGAACGTCTTTGACGATTTTGATTTTTTCTCAAATATTTGACGATTTGGTGCCTCATCTATCTGGCAGCTATGCCCACAACATAAGTAGTATGGGAAGCTAGGTCGTAACTTGACTTTAGGGTTGTAATGAGCAATTATGGATGTATGTATGCGTGCATGTATGTAAGTCTTCATTGTGCAAATCAGTTACACTTGTTTTAAATTCTAGAAACAAGGTTAACTTCCACAATATACTTTACTGACTTCATAGTTCTCATTTTCTCAACCAAAATAGTTGTTAACTCATTGTCTCCGCAGAGGAAATGAAAATAAATTAAAGATAGTCAGTCAGACTGAATTTAAGCGATGAAATGGGTTATATTCGCTTTGATGACCGATGTGGTATGTGACTTGCGACTCAACCATTCCTCAAAGAAAGTTGCGTAGAGTTCACCCTTTAACTGATTTTTTAATGAAAATAGTTAGACGATAGCATAGCAAAGGTTAACACCAAGAAATGTAATGCTGTCTATCCGGTGGTATTAAAAGCAAATTGCTCATTAAAGGCTTCTACATGTTGATCAAGTGATTGACAATAATCTCTACTAGTACAAGTAAACAAAAATTCAACAACAAACACTGCAAGAATAAATATAAACAAAATACACAAACAACAATAATGTAAACAGCATGTTTACATTTATAGAGATTTCGAGAAGGCGAAGTTATTCGCTCTCAAGAGCATTCATCAGACTGTTTACTCTGCCATATAAAAGGCAAGGCAAAGCGAGCAACGGTGTCAGTAAAAGTGGTTTGAAGATTTCCGTTACAAAGGTCTTTCGAACAATTATCAAGTGATTTGTTATTGTTTATGCAAAAGAGTGCAAAGAGGAATTATAAATAAAGCAATTGTTGTTGTTTACATCAAGGTGTGGACAGTGGCACACAGAATTGTGCGAACAATAAAGAATTTTAATTGAAACTAAACACAAATTTATTTTTATTTTTATTTGCAATCTACGAGCTCATATTTTAAACGTTTTTAAAAGGTGAAAACGTAACAATAGTTAGCAGTTAATCACGAGTAATTGAAATCTGTGACAAGAATCTGTTAAAGCAATAAATTCTAAAGAACATATAATTGCCTCATTGTCCCCTCTTAAAACTGAGATACCTTGCTACAGTGGGCAAAATCTAGTACAACAACGCAGTTGTATCCACTCTAAAAACATAAGTTATCATCTGTTTTTGGCAGAATTTCTCTGCATTACTTTGAATACACTTTTATATGGGAAGCTCTAACGTGAACCAGAATGGGAGTATCACCTGCTTCATCTACCATTGTCCAGTATTGTTATCAAATAGAGGCAATTTCCTAATAGGATAAGAACTTAGCTAAAACAGCATCAACTAAAGTTGGTAGGCACTAAGGGTTTAAAACAGCTTGAACAGAAATTGAGCTCTACTAGGATTCATTGATTCATTCTTCTATTTTAAAGATCGTTATTGAAAATTCTGAGCCTTTTGTATTTATTAGAATTGATATACGACTGAAAATTATTGTCGCTATTGTCGGCAGTTTGTGGCAGTTTGCCTGATGGGATTTTATCTGCTATCAAAAGGTCCTTATGAGTTGAGTTCGTCCGGTAGAGGATAAACGCATTCCCAAAGTTTTTGCAGTAATTCTAGATGCTGCAGTTCAAACAGAAGCGATTATTACTGTGTATTGGTCCTGCAACACATTTGGGTCCTTTATAACTCCATATTGGGTAACAAATAAATCGATAAATTTTTGGCACTGTGAAATTAATAGAGAAACATCAGGATTACGACTTAGATTCTCAAACCACTTATATTGTGTTTGTTAATTTTATAAATGAATGATGGGACCTACAGTTTAAAGTCGACTCCGAAGGATAGATTTTTAGAAACTTTTGCATAGCAATTTTATTTAATGCAAGAAATCTGCAGAGCGTTAGTCGCTGAAGAAAAATTTTTTCATATTTTCGTTTTGATGACCTGGGGTTTGATAAGCCGACACACTACCTACTACGCTACGGCGACTTGACCACGAATACTGAAAATAATTGAATCATGAAAGTGAGACTTGGATGTTACCTCAAGTTCGCTTGTGGACATTTGTTGTTTAGAATTAAGGACAAGATTTTAAACAAAATGCCGGCAACTCTACTAGGACATACAGTGAGCGTCAAAAGAAACAGTACATTAGAAAAAATATACATTAATAAATCCATTATTTTTATTATAAAATTGCTTCAATAACAAATTAATTGAAAAAAAATACAAAATATTTTGAAATATTGAAGAAGCTTTTGTACACTCTCTTTAAGTTCTAGAAATTGAGTTTGGTGATTGTTAGAATTTTATCCTTAGTGTACAGTTTCTTTTGACGCTCACTGTAATCACTATAACTCTACACACTAATGCATTAAATTTACTGGAAACATAAATTTTTCGCCAAAACTTACAGAAAAAATTTTGCACTCCATAGTTTAACGTAAATGTGGTTGAAATGTAGCAACAAGAACCAAACGGAACAAAATGGACCTGAATGGTATGATTCTAATTACACTACATACACGCAATTATTTAATTGCATTTTTTCACTGTCATTTATTCCATTAAAATATTTACAATTATTATTGTTCCCTTTTCATAATGTTCGGAATGTTGCTGTAAATCGATACACTGAGAGAAATAATACAAATTTGTTGATGGGCAGAAACCAGTTTACTTATCTGAAATCATTTTTGTGAAAATTGTAAAGTGCTTATTGATGCACAGAGCACAGAGGTTGGCATACTGGGGCATCATGAAAGCTCTGAAGTCCACGCCGCAAGCTGACTTCGATGTCATCTTGTCTCTTCAACCATTAGACATCTTCTTCCAAAATATGGCTGCTAGAACAGCACTTAGGATAATGTTCTCAGATATTATTAGTCCATGTACGGAACAGCATGCTTCAATAATGAATTACCCGTGTTTTAGATACGACTACGTGTTATCAGAGACTGTTTTCGGATGATCATACATGCTGGGAGTAGCGCAATAGATATCCAGATCAAGTTCTACATACCATATCACTGTCATTGTCACTTGTGACACTGTCACTGTCACTGTCACTGTCACTGTCACTGTCACTGTCACTGTCACTGTCACTGTCACTGTCACTGTCACTGTCACTGTCACTGTCACTGTCACTGTCACTGTCACTGTCACTGTCACTGTCACTGTCACTGTCACTGTCACTGTCACTGTCACTGTCACTGTCACTGTCACTGTCACTGTCACTGTCACTGTCACTGTCACTGTCACTGTCACTGTCACTGTCACTGTCACTGTCACTGTCACTGTCACTGTCACTGTCACTGTCACTGTCACTGTCACTGTCACTGTCACTGTCACTGTCACTGTCACTGTCACTGTCACTGTCACTGTCACTGTCACTGTCACTGTCACTGTCACTGTCACTGTCACTGTCACTGTCACTGTCACTGTCACTGTCACTGTCACTGTCACTGTCACTGTCACTGTCACTGTCACTGTCACTGTCACTGTCACTGTCACTGTCACTGTCACTGTCACTGTCACTGTCACTGTCACTGTCACTGTCACTGTCACTGTCACTGTCACTGTCACTGTCACTGTCACTGTCACTGTCACTGTCACTGTCACTGTCACTGTCACTGTCACTGTCACTGTCACTGTCACTGTCACTGTCACTGTCACTGTCACTGTCACTGTCACTGTCACTGTCACTGTCACTGTCACTGTCACTGTCACTGTCACTGTCACTGTCACTGTCACTGTCACTGTCACTGTCACTGTCACTGTCACTGTCACTGTCACTGTCACTGTCACTGTCACTGTCACTGTCACTGTCACTGTCACTGTCACTGTCACTGTCACTGTCACTGTCACTGTCACTGTCACTGTCACTGTCACTGTCACTGTCACTGTCACTGTCACTGTCACTGTCACTGTCACTGTCACTTGTAACACTGTCAGTGCAGCCGTCGAGCGAGGCTCAATTGTCACTTCGTTTTAACCTCTGACGGCCGTCGAATTGAAGCAGGTCCCTTGCCAATGCGTTGGGGTGAATCGTTAGTTTACCGACGTATTTTATGGCGAATTTTTTAATTTCTACCTGAGTTGTAGGAATGTTGAGATCTCTATGGATATTGTCGTTACGAATATACCATGGAGCGCAGTCAATTTGTCGTAAAAGCTTGTATTGTCTTCTTTGTAATTTCAAAACGTTAGACGCGCAAGCACTGCCCCAAAGCTCAATGCCGTAGGTCCACATTAGCTTTATAATGCATTTGTTTAAAAGAACCTTGTATTCAAGGTCTAGTCTTGAATTAGGACCAATAATCCAGTGCATTTGAGCGGATTTCAGCTTAATGGCCGCTAATTTGGCCTCGTTGTGGCGGGACGATGTTAGACGCCGGTCTAAGTGCAGTCCCAGGTATTTGAAGTGATTTTCAACAGATGTCTTCGGTTTTTAGATGACAGAACTTTTGAAGATGTGGGCATGGCGACGAACGCACCACTGAGGCCACTGGCCGGTTTTATCCGGAGCTCGGGATATTTCAAAACCGCTACTCACACTCAGTAACACAATGGACCGTATGGCCCACCGAGTGAACTTCCCTGCACAAAATTATTTTTGAAGTGTATTTAAAGAGCTTTCTATATATTTGCAATATAAATATTAAATATAATTAACACTTACACATATAAATGGATTTTTATCCAGATTATGTGTGCTTTTAATGATACAGATTTTAATTAAAGCCGTAAATAATATTATGTTTACAGTTACTTAATGGATTGCATAAATTGCAATAATGGCAGAAATATTTAAATTAAATCTAAAAGCAGAAAGAAATACTAGGTTTACTGGCGTGAAGTGAGAGTCAAAACACAAATCTCTCCATACGAAAAATTTATTAAGAACGAGTCTTATTTTCAATCATATTCAATACACAATAGCGAGAAAAAAATGCAACTCCAAGTCATATGATGTTCAATCGAGACTCGAAATTTATAACGGTATCCAATTCCACCCCACTTTTGTTTTAATTTTTATTCGTTGATTTTTAAATTTTATTTAAAAGCATCAGTAAACGTTGTTTGCTTCTCTTTCTACTTAATTTTTTTAGTTTTATAAAAACAGTGAACAAATTTAACGAGAAAAAATGCAACGCAATGTGTTAAAGGTAAAAGTAGGTCAACTAGAGTAATTAAAATGAAATTTGAATGAAAAATTTGCAAATTGTGAATTTTAAAATAGAAACAGCTGTCAGCAAATAGGAATTTGCCATTATAAGGGCTTGGGAAGACGGCAAACCAATGAATGAAGTTGCTCATCAATTTAATATCAACAAATCAACGGTTTGTCGGATTTCATCGCGATATCGTCAAACAAATAACGCGTAAAAGTTGACCTTCGGAAAACGGCAGTAGATGTTACTAATTATGCAAATGAGCAATTAGAGGTTTCTATTGGCGTCCACACAGCCAGAAAAGGACTAAGAGAGGCAAATTTGTTAGCTAGAAGGCCAGCCAAGAAGCCACTTATAAGTAAGGTTAATAAGAAAAAACGGCTTGACTTTGCTAGACGGTATCTGCATTGGTCAAAAGAGCAGTGGGCTAAAGTTTTGTGGAGCGACGAATCAAATTTAAATTATTTGGCTCTGATAGGTTAAATTACATTCGTCGGACCCCAAAACATAGATATTGACCCAAATAAAAGTTACCAACTGTTAAACATGGTGGGGGTTCATTCTGTAAATAAGACAAGACACGGTATTGAACATAATATGACATCCAGTTGCATTTTTTTCGAGTTACTGTACATCAAATCAGTGAAGAAATAACAGCATATTTTTTTTTCGTGTTAAAGATGCTGAATTTTATACCGGAAAATGATGATATGAGGAAAGCATTCACTTTTAGTTTTCATTTGAAAAAAGTGCTGGAATGTTTGTCGACGTAAATGGTAATCATTCTCTATCTGAAACAACATGAAGAAGATTCCTTATACGGTTCAGAGATAATGATTTTTCTGTGAGAAATGGAGATCGTGGAAGACCACTAAAAATTATGAACATGCCGAAATTCCAAAAATATTGGTTGAAGATGACACTTTAAGTCAGAAAAAAAGACAGAAATATTAAACGTTGCACTAAAATCACTTTCTGAATGGAAATGACACAAAAGTCTGAAAAATGGGTACCACATGAATTGCATGGCATACAGTTGGAAACCCGAAAAATCACTTGTAAATTTTTCTTAAAAACGGGATAGAAAATCAGTGTTGCATTGAATTGCTATTGGCGATGAAAAATTGATTTATTTTTAGAATCACAAACGAAAAAAATCATGGGTGAATCCAGGACAACTATCAATTTCAGCTGATAAACAAAAATGGATTTGGCAATCCTGTGGGTCCAAAGAGGTGTGTGTTGAGATCACAACGGTGTGTACGGTGTACAGCGAGCTCATAGAATCTGGTAAGACCGTTAATACAGATCGCTACTAGCAAAAAGTGATCAATATGAAACACACATTGACCAGAATGACCAGAATGGGCAACAAGGCAAGGAGAATTAATTTTGCAACATCACAATGCATTACAAAGCATTAGGCTCGGAGCTGCTACCGTACCCGCCTTATTCACCAGACTTGGCTTCTTCCGACTACTATTAGTTTTCATCAATGGGATACGCATTGGCTGGGCAGAACTTTAATTCTGCTCTAAAGTGTAGTCAGTGTGTTCTGCATCGATCGAAACGAATAATAGTCAGCAAGTTAAGGAGTGGATTATATGGCAGGTCAAATAAGATTTTATATCCACTCTTTTCCAAATAGTTTTTGACCGGCGTCGTAACATCAGGATGGTTGCATACTCGTGCGTCGCTTCAAATGAATTAATTGTTGTGTCTACAAGTCTCCAATGAGAGTCTGGCCTGGTTTTTGCAGCTTTTCTGGTACCACTTAATACAGAGCATAACGTAAGCTAAATGGACATTTATTCGCTGTCCTTGCTTTACATATGATTATTTTACACTCGCGGTTGTCTAATGAATCAACTTTTCATCGCCAGTGACAATTCGATGCAGAACTGATCTCAGACATACAAAATCGTCTGTCCACAACTATTAGATTCAGTTTTACAATTTCCATGCTTTTGAATGAATCCTACTGCTTGAGTCACGTCTAATCTAAATTGAGTAATGTTTGTAATTTATGGTCTTCAAACTTTTTCGACTGCAATTTTGAAAGGCACAAGCGACTTGATTGATACACTGTGATTGAGCAAATGACAAACGTACAAGTGCCGTTTTCTCAACAATAATTCCTGCAAATATTTTCCATCGTGAGAAAGAATTTATAATGTGCACAATAAAACCATTGGTGCCTCGATGTACTAATTGGTAGTGGGCCAAACTTCAAGTTCCGAGGCCGCGGGTTCAATTTCCACCAGAAACTCTGGGTGTTTGTGATTGTCTGATTGTTTGTCTGACATTATATGTGATTACTCACAATAGAAAAAAGAAAGTGAGAATTATTAGTAATTCTCGAAAAACAAAGAGGCAAAGGTATATACATTGGTAATAAAAAATTATCGCACACTCTTTCTTTCCCCTATAAACTATCCTTCCAAAAAAAGCAATGTTGACACCTTTTGATAGCTCAAAAATTGCTCATTTATATCATTGTTATAAAACAAGGCATAAGCAAGTGGTACCATTTAGTTAACGTAAATAATCGATTTTTAGGTTGTCCAACACCTCTTCAACTTGTGTGGAAAAGTAATAGCCAATGTATTTAAATTAAATATTTTATTATGAGCAATAAATTAATTTTGAATAACTTTTCTAAAATAGAATCATCATTACAAAATTCTTCTCCTATGGTATGGCATAATCAGGATTTTAAAACCATGATGAAATAATGAAAGTCTTATGGCTGTGTTTTCATGAATTATTACTTTGAGGAATGAAATATTTCTTCATTTTAATATGAATGAATAATACAAACCACCTCCATAAATGGCTTAAACTCAAGAGTTATTATAAACCATGCTCCCAGGTAATCATCTGTATAAAAAGTTTTCTTTGCAAGAAATATCCTTTAAGGATATTTGAACAAGTTTTATGGAAATATTTTCCATATTTTAATGCATTTTTTTATAAACTTTTTTTCTATAATTTCCTGTGCCTTAACCCTTTGACGACCAAACATTTTCTGCTGAATTGATTTAACCTTTTGTTTTATTTTAATAATCCGTGGCCTAATAGTAGTGACGAAAAAAAATTGCCCTCCTAGGTATCCTCTAAGTCCCCCATTTCGCTTGGCAAATATAGTTGCCTATGGGTTGAAAGCAATCTTTTTATCACAAATTATTAATTTTTAGACATGATTTAAAAACAGTTTTTTTTATTATAAATATAAAGTAAAATACAATAAATCTTAAAAAAATATAATTAGTGTTGTTCGTGATAGTTTCCAAACAATCACAGGATGTAGTGAAACAAAGAAACACATTGCATTGAACTCAAAAAACATTTGTGCGACTATATTTTGTATAGGAAGCAGAAAGCGTTTCCAACATTCACTCTTTTCCATTTTATGAAGAGATTTGGACATACTTATGAAATGAGTTCCAAATTTGGTTGACGCTGAAAAGGCACGTTTTCTTGAATTGAAGCAACTTATCAGTTCTTTGGCTAAAGCTGCTCGAAATTCAATTGAAGTCACATTGATTGAGGAACTGTTAGCCAGTATGAGTTTCTTATAAATTATATAACTATTATGAACACATAGCTCAAATAGGTCGAAGAACAATCGTAAATAAAAACGCCACTTGCTTCTGCGATTGTACTCATAATAAACGTTCTTTTGGTCCATTAGATAAATGCCTCCCATTTCTTTGTTGTAGTGCTGTATAATCAGAGGGCAGTCAATATCTATATCAATATCTATTATATTAGCTTGTCCAGCAACACCTCGTTTGACATTGATTACCTCTGTAGTGTCAATAAAATTTGAGGCGAGGTAGACACCACGATTTTCCATCCATTTGACGACGGAAATGCTTCCTGACATGAAGTAACTTATGTCCCCTCTTTTCATGTCTTTATCCGCCGGAAAATTCTTCAGTACGTGCTTTCTACTACATCGAATAGTTCCACATGCCATTATTTCATTTTGCTAAAGAATGTGCATTAAATTTAGACTTTTAAAGAAATTGTTAAAGTAAACTTCAACCCCTTTTTTGCCCGTGGCTTACATAACTGCAGGACGACAGCTTCGCCAAGACCGTGTTCAATAAATGGTTTTTTTCCTTTGTTAATGTCAATATTGTACAAGTATCCAGTTTCTGACTCACATAATCATCATAGTTTGAATCCCCATGAAATAGGTTTGTCCTTCATATACTGTTTCATGGCATTATGTCCCTTAAACTTTACCGTATGTTCATCAATTGAGAGTTTTTTGGAAAATGTATATGCGTCAGGCATAGCCTTGTTAATGTGCTCTATAATTGGACGGAGATTGTAGCCACGGTCAGTAACATCAGCCTTACTGTTGTCGCAAAAGTGAAGATTGGCTGTAATTTCCTCAAATCGGTTCCGTGGCATGACTCTTGCAATCTGAGCTTGGTGAAATGTTAGATCAGTTGACCAATACAGACGTGTTGATGGGAGTTTCACTAAGCTCATATGTATGATAATACCCATATAAGCCTTAAACTCGGATACGGGTTAAGTGAACATACGCCCTTTTTGTAAAGCATATAGGTTGGACTGCTCCACTGTCATGAAACACAGGCGCCCTTAAAAAAAGCTCAAATTTAGGGACAATTTAGAGGTTTTAATTTTAGAGTTTTTAGGAATGATAATTTACGTTTCAACGCATAGGCAAACATAATTGCCAAACATAAAATGACTAGTTTTAGGCAGTTTGGAGTTTATCCAAAACTGTTCATTATATTTTTTGATAGACAAAGGCTAAATCCAAAACATAATTGACTCCCATCCCTTGTGCCCTATTTTTACACTGTAGTAGCCCTCGGTATAAAGACCATTATTTGGCCAAATTTGGAACCTCGTAGAGTACAAGTGGAGCCAGATAGGGGTTTGCACTCAACTACATTTTTGTTGCCCCAATCTTCTTCTATAAAACATCCTCTGACATATTTGTTCTATCTGTAACCTGGACAAATATATAAGCCAAAAACCCCCGGGCAAGCATAGTTGCCTATGGTCGTCAAATGGTTAACAAAACGTATGTATGTTAACCGGTAGCACAGAATCAAACGAAGAAAAAAATTAGTATTGAATAATAGAAAATAACGATAAAAAAAATTAATTTAACATTATTAAAAAAAACCACAACTGTTTTCATTTGGTATGTCTTATAGTTGTTAACCTTGGAAGGAATTTATTAACATGAAAATATAATTTTTTTGGGATTGTTGAAACATTATTATTTGAAACCATTATTTTTTTTATAGGGCAGTAGTGTTAACAATAGTCATTAACCGTAGATCGGTCCTTAAAGAAAACTTCATAATTCTAGCTTATGTATCAATTTTGACACATACTTGTAGTTACATAGAATTATCACGATTATTGATAGATTTTGTTAAAAAAATTTAATATTTTTATTTATTTTAATTCATTTTAATAAAACTATTCGATATTATTACATTTCATTATCACTTTTATGGAATTTATGCCAAAATTTTTGTTATGAATATGCATTGCAGCATAGTTTCCTACATAAAAATCAAACTTCATGTCAGCTTGGTTTTTTATTTAACACTTAGCACTCTTGCTTTGTGGCGATTTATAAGTTTTCAATTGTTTAGATGAGGCAGCTTATTGTCACTCGCATCATTCTTATATTTCGTTACAAATATATGTATGTTGGTAATGTGTTGTGAGGTAAAAAACTTTGCCGTTGCAATAAAACATCGATTATGTCAATAACAATGCTCTCTCTTTGTTACCTCTCTGGTTTCCCGGATACAGGTTTCCCCAAATACGGCTGTTGCTACACACGCGGCATGTATAAGGAGGTTTTTTAGCTATTATCTTTTTGGCAACACTGGTTTAAACAGCTCACGCACGTTTCGTGTTTTGTTTTACTGTCAAACATCTTCAGTTTGGTCTATAATTTAACCATGAATCGTCTTATAAACGAACAACGCTTGCAAATCATTGAATTATATTATCAAAATGTGTGCTCTGTTTAGAAAGTTCATCGCGAGGTTCTTCCATTTTATTGTCCGTTTAATCGACCCACTGAAGCGGCTATTCGGGCTATTGTGACTAAATTTCGCACCAAATTTACATCGTTGGACATTAAACCACCAACACGCTTACGAAGAGTGCGAACTGAAGAAAATATCGCAGCTGTATCGGCCAGTGTTAATGATGACCATCAATTACCGAGTCGTCGCCATTCGCAGCAATTGGGCCTCTGTTACTCAACGACGTGAAAAATTTTGCGGAAGGGTTTAGGTATGAAGCCTTTCAAAATACAGCTGGTGCAAGAATTGAAGCCGAACGACCTAACGCAACGCAGAATTTTTGGTGAATGGGCTCTTGGAAAGTTGGCCGAAGATCCACTTCTTTATCGAAAAATTGTGTTCAGCGACGAAGCTCATTTTTGATTCAATGGATACGTAAATAAGCAGAATTGTCGATTTTGGAGTGAAGATCAGTCAGAAGCATTGCAAAAGCTACCAATACATCCAGAAAAAGTCACAGTTTGATACGGTTTATGGGCTGGTGGCATCATTGGACCGTACCTCTTCAAAGATGCTGCGAATCGTAACCTAACTATAAATGGTGAGCGCTAACGTGAGATGATATCCAACTTTTTTGCCCAAATGCAAGAGCTTGACTTGCATGACATGTAGTTTCAACAAGACGGTGCCACATGCCATACAGCGTAGCAATGGACTTATTGAGAGGCGAGTTCGGTGAACATTTTATTTCACGTTCGGGACCAGTCAATTGGCCACCTAGATCGTACGATTTAACGCCTTTAGACTATTTTTTGTGGGGCTATGTTAAAGCTCATGTCTATACAGACAAACCCGCTTCAATTGACGCATTGGAAGACAACATTGAAGCATTTATTCGTGAGATACCGGCCGAAATGTTGGAAAGAGTATGCCAAAATTGGACTAAGCGTTTGCATGAAATAATCTTCAAACATTAAATTATATGGACCGTACTATCGATTCAAATAAAGAAAATTTATAACGGCCATAAAATTCAATTAGTTACTCATCTACAGCGACAAAATTATTGCGATTATTAAAAGCTGAAAGACTTTCTGCCCATTTTTCGAAAAGGCGTAATAAGTGTAAATTTATCATCATTTCCGAGTAGCACTTTGTCAAAGCAAATGATTCTGTTATCTCATACGCGCGTAGTAATGTATCAATGAAATAAAACATATTACGAAACACTTTTTTCCAATGTTTGTCTGTCACGTGAGATAAATATGAGAAGAGCGGTAAGAATGACTCAATAATATTCCAAGAAACAGCTGCGTGAAAATTGGTAATTATTTCTCTTTCCAAACTACTAAAGGCATACGGTTCTCTGTGCTAAGCATAGCTCCCATATAAATGAGGCACCAAATTGTCAAATATTTGAGCAAAAATCGTCAAAGACGTTTATTGAAATCGTAAAAAAATCGTCAGAAAAATAAACAAATAAATTTAAAGTTCTTAAAAACCAAAATTATTCCATTGTAGTAAAACATATCAACTCAATGTATGTACATATCTGAGTTCAAAAATAAAACATTAAAAAAAATTTGTTTGAAATTAAAAGCTAGCGTCCCTCATTTTCATTTATTAATTTTTTTTCCAAAAAATGGAGAAATTTTATATCATTTTCAGAAAAAAAATTGTTTAAGATTGAAACAATCTAACCCAGCGTTGTTTATTGACACAAAAGCGCAGCAATAATATTACATCATATCATATATATCTATGGGCGGTGTAGGTATTAGGGAGTCAGAAGCTTTTGATGTTCTCAGCATGAAAATTCAGTGTAATGCTGACACATTTTTCAGTTCCTTCTTAAGTTCTTATCATCTGATCTTCCTATTTACATCGTTTATAACCGACAGAGAATCGAATACAACTGTCATGTATGGTTTGGTGGTTCAACGCCTATTTTGCGGTTTCTCGACAGTGTACAGGAGAGACCATACATACATACATACATACATAATTGGTCATTACAACCCTTCAGTTAGGATTACGACCTAGTTTCTCACACCACTTATGTTGTGTGTGTTAATTTTATGCATGAGTGGTGGGACCTACAGTTTAAAGTCGACTCCGAACGACAGATTTTTGAGAAACTTTTCATGGCAATTTTATTTACTCTCAGAGTTTTTGCCAGAAATCTGCTGAGAGGAAGTCGCCGAAGAAATACTTTTTGTATTTTTTATTTTGATGTCTGGCCTGGGGCTCGAACCCTGGCTTTTCGTCTAATATGCCAACACACTACTTACTAGACCACAGCGACTTCAACAGGAGAGACCATAGTATCTCAAACTCCATTGAATCCTTTGAGCATCGTTGCAATGTGGTTTGTGTTTCACTGTTCTATCGCTACTATAAAATGGTTTTGTTTGAACGAAATAAGGGGACCTTTTCCCGAAAGTCATATATTCCTACATAACGCTCGTCTTTTTCGTCCACCACATCCGTATTGTGCAGTGGATCGCACACTGCATTACAATAAAAATACGGTTTTTAGTCGGACTATCCGTATGTGCAACTGAAATCCTGCAGAGTTCTATGTATCAAAGTTCTATCCTATTACTTATGGTATAAAAATATACAAGCCTAGTATCCATAAACACTGTTCTTACGTTCCTTCTTCTCATAACATAGTTCCAAACACAATGTCATCCATACCATGAGTGTTGGTCGTTCGAAAAAAAAATACGACGCTTGCCTTTGTTCTTCCGATGGTAATATTAGAAGCTACACTCGAATTTTTAGAGTTGTCTGCAACGACAACTGATATATTATTCTCAACTCGTTATTATTCTCAACCTCGTTATTTAGGAGTTGTAATTTTTCAGCTTTTAACCCTTCTGCACTCCTTGGGTCAATTTGACCCAATTTTGATTTTTAAACGCAAAATTTTTCCTTTTAATTATAAGATATGATCGTGAAACTTTAATTTACCCATTACAGCCACAAAAACTATGCTTTTAAAAGAAAACAATAAAATTTAAATTTTTCCTCACGCCTCCACATTTCAAAATACGATTTACACACATTTAACATCCTTTGGGTCAATATGACCCAACATGCGATAATACAAGTTTACCATTCAGAGTCATAGATCAATAATTTTTTCAGTCAAATAATCAATAAAATCGTTTTCAATTAATATTTTTTCATTCAACATTTTGTTATACTCAAAGTGAGGATTTGGAGAATCTCGCAAAGATATCACTTGAAATTTGTTTTATGATTATGTTGGCATTGACACTTGAACAATTTTTTCCATTGCGAGGTCGGTGTAGTTTTATGCAATATATTAGATATGGCATACAAATTTGGGCAGTTTGCGATTCCACAACTAAATATGCCTGGAATATGGAAGTGTACACAGGCAGAGCAAGAAATACACAGCCAGAAAAAGCAAGGTGAGCGTTTTGTACATCGTATTATATTGGTTATATATCCGTATTTTTAATTTAGGTGAGAGAGTGGTTCTAACATTATCCTCTCCCAATGGGATGAACAATTACATGTGATAATTTTTTTTACCACATACAATCTTGCCATTGAACTTTTTCTCGAAATATTACATTAGTTGGCACTGTCCGTAAAAACTTTTTTGCCATCAAAATTCTGGATATGAAAAAAGCATGTATTGCACTCTGATTTTTTGTTTTCAAATGATATAACTATAGGATCCTATATTCCAAAAAAAATAAATTCGTTCTCGTCTTAAGTTCTATTCATCATTCAGCCGATGTAAGAGATGATGAAAAAAAACCTGAAATAATACATTATCACAACTAAACGAAAGCTGGAGTTGATGCGCTCGATCAACTAGTTGATAATTACACCTGTAAGCGTATGACTAAGCGATGGCCTGTTGAGTTACTTTCATATATAACAGATGTATCAGCATATAATTCCTACGTAATATGGACTGATGTGAATTCTGCCTGGAATTTCAATAAAAACTTCAGACGCAGGCTTTATTTAGTAGAACTTGCAGATCAGCTAACAAACAAGCATATTTTGCAAAGAAAAGTTTTGTCACATGGACCATCAGCAAGAAATCTTGTCAAAAATATTCAAGAACAAAATGATCTCACAAGTGCCCCGCAATGTTCTAAGAAAAATACATAATACAAATACACTATTGTTCAGAAATTTACCAAATAAACGACAGAGGTGTTTCTTTTGTCAACATGGAAGTAATTCAAATAAGCATTACACTAAATGTGATTCTTCTAAAAAAATTATTTGCAAAGAACACATGGTCACATTGTTTATAAATTGTCATAAAAATTCCTCAATTGTTATACATCAGAATTAAAAATATAATTATTATTTTATAGTTAAATAAACAGTGAATTTAAAATTTAATTTTATTTCATATGTATATATATTTTTTTATAAATAATTGCACAGTAAGAGCTTATTTATTTTAGTTATCATTATTTCTTTTTATACTAAATAAAAAAATAACAAAACAAATGAATTTCTTATATTAAATATGAAATTTTGTTTACATTTTAATGTTGGGTCATATTGACCCAAAGGATCATAGGAAGGGCACATATCCAAGGGATGCAGAAGGGTTAAGGGGTTAAAAAGGAGTAAAATACAGAAAAATCATCACAGATATTCGAAAGTAACTTAAAAATATAATACTTTACTCCTTGTTTTTACTAAAATAAATTTCCAATAGTAACAATTGCAAAGTAAATACAAAGCTTAAAGTGGCTTTTAATGTACTAAAATAAAGAACATGATGTAAATTTTTAATTTTTAAAAATCGTCCAAATAAGGGCATAAATCTTCAAATCGTCGATATGATATTTTTGGGGCACAAAATAGTCAAAATGACGATAAATCGTCAAATCTGGCAACTATGATTGTGAGGCCAACCGCTGCAGCCAAATAAATGAAATAAAAATCGATTTCCAACTGCTCCGGTTGTAGTTCACAGCAAAGCAATAAATTTACCAAAATTTCAAACTATTTTTGTTTTATTACATTTTTAAATTTAAACTTTTAGATCGCCAACCTATTACATTTACTCACATTATGCTCAGTTTTAATATGTAAAATTCATAATGCAGAGAACATATGTGACGTATGAGTAATATTTAATTCCATTAGTTTCATACATGACAACATCAAACATTTTTTATTGCATACTTTTCAGAGTAACTAGTACCAATACATGTAATATAATGCGTATGAGTAATATATTTCTAATGCAATTTAAAAAAAAGAATACCCCATAAATTTGGAATTAAGCTAAATGATTTTTCGATTCTATGCAATTTATGACCTGTATCTTCATAGTCTGTATCTTAAACATCTTCACAACCCAAAAATTAATTTGTCAAAATTTCAAACCATTTTTGTTTTATTGCATTTTTAAATATAAACTTTTAAATGGTCCAACGGGTCTAATGGTCTCATGTCAGAAGTGAATATGCTGCCGGTGACTATCCATTTTCCAATCTAATGAATATTCATTCACAAAGGGTAATTTTTTTACGCTTTCTCTTTAGCTTAAATAAAGGAAAATGTGTGTTGAAGTCGCCTTAGTCTACTAGGTAGTGTGTTGGCTTATTAGACGTAAAGCCAGGGTTCGAGCCCCAGGCCAGACATCAAAACAAAATACAAAAAGTATTTCTTCGGCGACTTCCTCTCAGCAGATTTCAGGCAAAAACTCTGAGAGTAAATAAAACTGAAATGAAAAGTTTGTAAAAAAATCTGTCGTTCGGAGTCGACTTTAAACTGTAAGTCCTGCCACTCATGAATAAAATTAACACACACAATATGAGTGATGTGAGAAGATAGGCCGTAATCCTGACTGAAGAGAGGTAATGCCCAATTATGTTATGTATGTATATCTATCCAAATTTCTGTTCCCACTCAACAGAAAGATTATGGAATTTTCAACATTATGGATTGGGATATTTGGCATGTATGGCATATGCTTCCAGTGGAGGAAACTGGATGAATCAGTTATTACTTCGACGAACAATAGCTAGACTGCACTTAAAGTAATTAACAAAAAAAGGCGCTGCTTTTTGTCTTTCGTCGTTAAATATTGTAGGTATACAGCTGGTCAGCAATGATCTCCTTTCCAAAAAGCTTCCACATCATATACGTCTTTCTTTGAAAGCACTTTCATTTACGTGTTATGATTTTCAAAATTTTACTCAAATGTAGCCACTGTGACAATGGCTCGCAGTATTGTGGGCAAATTGGTCTCAAAATCAAAACACTGCAGCTGTGATCTCAATATGATGTTTAAATAGCTACGAAAGCTTAATTAAATACTGGTGTTGATCGTGAAGCCGAAGAAATATTTTTCACATTTCGTTTTGTTGAAGATGTCTGAACTGGGGTTTGAACTGTGGCCTCACGTCTAATAATCCAATAAACTACCAACTAGCAACGCCTAGACACTACTAACCTAGTAAACGTCATTTGACAAAATATAGCTCCGTTGATTTCTTCTCAAGAATTTTCTGGCAAAAACTCTGGAGTACGGAATCGACTTTAAACTGTAGGTCCCTCCACTCATGTATAAAAATTAACTCACACACATAAACGGTGTAAGAAACTAGGTCGTAATCCTAACTAAATTGTTGCAGTAGCCTAGTGTGTATGCAAAGCCAAGAATTATTTTCGTTAAATTGAACTTTTCTTTATAATTTTACATTTTTATTACAGTCTTGCTTTGTCCTGCTTTACATGAATTTCATTATTGTTCTGACAAGAACAGTAATGAGTTCGAAATGTCAATTAATTTGCCAATTCAATATATATGTATTCTGACCACAATCTCCATTTACTCGTTAATGTTCTTGTAGAATCTGCAATTGGTTAATGAATACATACGTATAATGACTTTGCATTTTCCAATTTCATTTAATTTCAGCTGTTTATGTGTGTGTCGTAATTTATTGTGAAATGCAAACGGAAAACTGTGCTTTTCTTAATTAACTGACATTCATTATTTTCCTTTTTCTCCTTATTTAATATGAAATAAATAGGAGTTATGTGTATATTAATACCAAGTAGCGTTTAAACTTAATTTTAATTAAATTTGTAATCTTCATTATATTAGTCAATATTTTCATAATTAAAGACTTAATAAACTTTCTCTGTTATTGGAGCTAGAATTTCCGTTGACCGAATGTATTTCCGCATAAAATTTGCCTTATGCTGTGGCATAATACTATGTTCAAATATGCACTTTTATTAAGTCAATATTATTTGTGTTCAGGCATAATAATATGCTGCTTATTCAATATGCATTTGACAGCTGGTAAACAAAACAGCTGGCTGTTTCAAGAACTTTGCTTTTATTTTGTGTTTTTGTTTTGTTGCTTTTTTTGTTTGTTTGTCATAGTTGACATTTGAGTTGTCAAATAGCAGCAGTAAGCGGTCGGTTAATTATTATATGCTCACTAAACACATTTATGACAGCGCTGCATTTTAAGTTTTACTCAATATTTTAACAGTTTGCGTATTTATTGCGCAATAATTAAGTGAAGCATTATATGAAATATTGAGCTCAATAATGGCGCATATCTGAACACCGTATAGGGCTCTTCACAAACCTTTCAAAATTAATGCCTACAGGAGATATAACGATGAAGACAAATTTATATTTCACATACATTTGTTATATTCCACCCATAAAGCCATTAATAGGTCTTTCAAATTCGATGATATTACACATTCACTTTGTTTCACTTCATTTAAAAGATAGGAAGTGCTTAACAACAGTCCCGTTATAATTTGAGCAACAATACTGAAGGATCTAGGTAGGTAGGTAGGTAAATAGAAGTGGCTGTCCACTCAAGTACTTTGAGTGGGCATACTTAGACCACATAGGGCCAATTATATATCCCCTAGTTCCGGAACAATTCAAGGTTTCCGCAGAAGCCACTCAGACCAATGTCAAACCAATGACAATGTATGACCTATTCATTCAAATCTTCCATATAGTGGGCACACTCTTTTCCATAGCGCCGGGCATGTGTACAGTAGATGAAGAAGAATAGTCTCATCATCCTCCTCATCTCTACAGCTTCAACAGAAATGATTCACGAGGTGTCTTAGATTAATACGCCAGCATGCGTCCATGTAACGTAATTAACACGACAACAATACTGAGCCCGGTTATTTGCAGTTTACGCAGTGTTGACATCCAGTCTTGGACAGATATTATGCGCCGTTCTGCCCGTATCTTAAGCCGCCCACATATTATTGACGGAGTCTACAATAGCGTTGTGAATTATTAGCTTACAGGCTCTTATAGGGATTTCCAATGTAGAGGATTCATCAGAGAGTTCAATGGTTGTATATCGTCTGGTCAGTTCATACGCCCTACAGTTACCTAGAATGTCCCTGTGTCTTAGTACCCATGTGATATGAACATCATATCAATCGCTACCTCGTAGAGATATTTGAAACATTTGTACACCGTCTTCGAGGTCATCAATTTAGAATCCAGTGGTAAGAGATATTTCCGATAAATGAAGGTAATTTCCCGCTTAGGCAAATTTTTGTTCCCAAAAATTTTCATCGCAACCTGTACTGCCGAGACTTCCGCCTGAAAGTGTTAAGAAATCAGCCTTATAACTCGGGATACATACATACATACAACCCTTTAGTCAGGATTACGACCTAGTTTCTCACACCACTTATGTTGTGTGTGTTAATGTTCATACATGAGTGGCAGGACCTACAGTTTAAAGTAGACTCCAAATGACAGATTTTTTGAGAAACTTACTCTCAAAACTTTTGGCAGAAATCTGCTGAGAGGCAGTCTCCGAAGAAGTTTTTTTTCATATTTCGTTTAGTTGGAGATGTCTGACATGGAGTTTGAACCGAGGCCTCACGTCTACACTACGGCGACTACACCGGGATATTCCGTCCACTTTTGTAAAAATTTTACATCCAACGGTTTCTTCTAGCTTGGATCCATCGGTGTAAAGTTGTACGGAGTATTTTGAGGGATGCGTCGCACAATTCTTGCAAGAATCCCAATCCGAAATGGATGTCCTAAATCTCATTAAGAAGTCATATCGCGGTATCGTGTAGTCACTGCTCCCGAAAATCACAAATGCCTCTGGTGGACCGTCCAGTCGTCCTACTAAAGTCAGCAGTCACGCGGTATAAAATAAAGATCAAGCAAGCATAAAATTACATCCAGTGCCAACGTAGGAGTAGTATGCATGGCACTACTTATAATTATGTAGCCGGATCTTTTTAGTTACCTTATCGACTGATTCCCACCATACCAGGCATGTATAAAATTAACACACACAAAATAAGTGGTGTGAGGAGTTAGATTACAATTCTGATTGAAGGGTTATAATGACCAATTTGGTGCAAAAAAGTACTCTTTCAGTTATAGTTCAGTACCATTTCAAAATTTCAGTTTTGCGACACTGATTTGAACTGTACGCCTCGCCACTCATATATAAAATTAACACACACAACATAAGTGGTGTGAGAAGATAGGTTATAATGACAAATTATGTATGTATGCCATGTCGATATAAAAGTTATTGCTTTTCCAATCGATTAGACCCCTCAAAAATAAATAGATATTGGAGTTCCTTCTTATGATTTTCGGTTAAGACCATTCTGTTTAATTTCATAACAAGTAAAATTTAAGATGTATTCCTGTAAAGAAAATATTTCAACAATTTAATATCAGTCTTGGTAAAGAAATAGTTCTTTGTCCTGTAAAAACCGAAAATAGAAAAGCCTGTGTTTTATTATTATTTCTGTAGGTCTGGGCATATATTTTAACATTACGGCAGCACATGTAGCTGTTGCTATAAAATAATATTTTTTTTATTAAATTTCACTGTGTTCGTTCCATTTTCGACACTCTCAATGGTGCCATTGTATCCTTCTTGCTAGTGTGCAACAATAATACTCCCATTATAAGGCTATTGATGACACTTTTCTGTTCTACTCATTCCCCGTACAGTTTCGCAAATTTTTTTTAGAGATTTCCTTCGAAAATGAAATTTTTTCTTTTTGTTAATTGATGGTAGAGGATGTTAATATTGCTTTAGAGCAGTGGTGCTCAAACACATGCTATCATAGTTTTGGTTGTGTTGGTAAAGCAGCGGAGAACAAAATTCAACTTAATTTTTGAGAATCGTACACTGGGAAAATAAAAAAAATAAAAAAATTGGTTTATTGTGTTGCGTGTATGTTATTACATAATGAACTTATGTATGTATGTATGTATTGATGAATATATTGATGTATGTATGTCTGTATGTATTGATGAATATATTGATGTATGCGTGTATGTATGTATGTATTGATGAATATATTGATGTATGTATGTATGTACTGATGAATATATTGATGTATGTGTGTATGTATGTATGTATTGATGAATATATTGATGTATGTATGTATGTACTGATGAATATATTGATGTATGTGTGTATGTATGTATGTATTGATGAATATATTGATGTATGTATGTATGTATGTATTGATGAATATATTGATGTATGCGTGTATGTATGTATGTATTGATGAATATATTGATGTATGTATGTATGTACTGATGAATATATTGATGTATGTGTGTATGTATGTATGTATTGATGAATATATTGATGTATGTATGTATGTATATATTTTTGTATGTGTGTATGTATTGATGAATACATTGATATATGTATGTATGTATGTATTGATGATGATGCAATAATTTTAAAGTCCTATCATTTATTTATTTATTTTATTTTATTTATTAATCATAGCACAACAAGATAATAATCTTATAAATGAAAGTGCTATGGCAGTACATCAATTCACCAACATTAATCATTCCCTTTAATTTTGTCGAAAAATCCACGGGTAGCCTCGTAATGTCTTTTTATAAAAAAAAAGAATTACGATATAAACGGCGATAACACATAATACATTGTGCATTCCCATCCATATTCTCTATAAAAAAGAAATCATATTCCCAATTTTCATCAAACATTTTGCTGCGTGTATTCGCAAAAAACAAAAAATCATTCAAAAAGGTTGTGTAGCGAGGCCTTGCTTCATCAAGAGCTGAACATCAACTGAATTAATTTTGTTCTCTGAGTTCAACACACAGCACAAACAAAGCAACAAACACACGATCATTATAAGAAACCACACAAGTAAGCTTATAGTGTAGGTGTGTCAACGCAGCGTCAGCAGAATTTTCTTTGCCTATCACATGTGATAGGAAATTTGGATTTTGAGCATCACTGCTTTAGAGCATCGCAATTTTTACGTTACAGTTTTACTATTCTTTGTCCTACAATGTGTAGTTGTTGGGTTTGTAATCGTGTGTTATGAATACTTAATGTGTGTAACTTTCATTTTTTAACATTATTACTCCCATCGGCTGGCTGCAGCAATAAAAAAAGTTGAGGGCAATATAATATTAATTTTAACAGTTGTATACCTACACACTGAGGTATAATACATGTACAGTAATATACGTGTAGCTCAAGTCATCGATAGCTTGTAGAATTATACGTTGAGCAGGCGCTATCAAAAACATTGTATAGCGAGTGGCTAGTATGTTTCAAAAATGTTGATTTTGCCAAGAAAAGTAAGAAGCATCGGGGAAAATTAAAAAGTTTGAAGACCATAAGTTGGAAACATTTATTGATAAATATTCGTGTTATATACAAGAAGAACTTGCGCAGGAATTTGGCTGTTTGAGTCATTTCACAAAGCATTTAAACTTTAAATGTAGCAGGATTCATTCATATGCTAGGAAATTGGTTGTCATATGAATTGAAACCGAGATACTCTTTGATCGCACCGTATTATCATAGGCGGCGGAAAATGAATGCATCCATGCATTATAACGTCAAGCACAAGATGTCATATGTAAAGTGCTGGCTTTGAACAAAATCTACGGCCAAATAGAATCTTCATTGTGCCAAAACAATGCCCTGCATTTGTTAGTATCAAAAGGGTGTGATCCAATATGAGCTGCTAAAAGTGTACCAGTCTATTACTGGAGACAATTAATTCATTTGGCTCGAACATTGGCTGACAGACTTCTTAAAAATACATCCAAATGATCCATTATAAGCTGCTAAAACTCTGCCAGACTATTTCGGGAGACCTGTACGGACAACAATTAATTCGTTTGAGGCGAACCTTGGCCGATAGGCTTCCTGAAAATACATCCAAATGGTCAAACTGTGTCAGACTATTACGGACAACAATTAATTCGTTTGAGGCGAACCTTAGCTGAAAATGCATCCAAATATGAGGCCGTAATTGTCAATCAAGGCAGCTTTCTGACACATAGTACGGCGCTGGTCAAAAACTATTGGAAAAAGAGAGCCCAGGCCTTTTGTTGCCATCAAAGCAGAACACTCTCGTGGAAATACACTACACTACAGGGCAGGATCATCAAATTTGGCTTGATTCACACATAATTGGTCTTTACAACTGTTCAGTCAGGATTACGACCTAGTTTCTCACACCACTTAAGTTGTGTGTTTTAATTTTGTACATGAGTGGCGGAACCTACAGTTTAAAGTCGACTTCGGCATGGCAATTTTATTTGCTCTCAGAGAGTTTTTGCCAGAAATCTGCTGAGAAGAAGCCGACGAAGAAATATTTTTTCAAAATTTCGTTTTGTTGTCTGACCTGGTGTTTGAACCGCAGCCTTACGTCTGTTAAGCCAACACACTACCTACTAGAGTTTGGCTTGATTCATTGGCCTAAAAAGACGAGCCCTTATTTTAAGACGGAATCTATAAATTTCTAAAAATAAAACTATCATACGTACATAACATACATACATAATTGGTTGTTACAACCCATTAGTTAGCATTACAACCTAGCTTCTCGCAAAACTTATGTTGTGTGTGATAATTTTATTCTTAAGAGGCACGACCTACAGCTTAAAATTGACTCCAAACAGCAAATTTTGTTTGAGAAAATTTTCATTGTAATTTTGTATTTACTCTCAGAGTTTTTGTAAGGAATCTGTTCAGAGGAAGTCGCCGAAGAAATATTTTTAGTTCATTTTATTGGAAATATCTGACCTAGTGTTTGAACCACAGATCAGCAATGAATCGTTTTTTCGCTACTCATAACTACTCATGAACTTTTGAGTATGAGTGAGTCAACAGTATTGAAATTCAACTGCTTTGATTCATTCGTAATCACTACAATATTGATTTATAAGTACAGGTCGCAATGAGTATGAGTACAACGTTGACATCAAACTCATAACATTCGAAATATTTATACTGTACTTCAAACAATTCATTACTCATATAATGAGCGATTTGTTATTACTTTTTCCTCTTTGATGTACTCCCATAGCACTTTCATTTATAAGATTATTATCTTGTTGTGCTATGATTAATAATAAATAAATAAATAAAAAATAAATAAATAAATAAATAAAAATATGTTTGATTCATACGCCTACTCATTCAGATTCATAAATTTAAAAAAAATACTTATAATACTCGTAAATGATTCGAGTGATTCGAATCATTCATCAAAATTTACAGTCTTAGTTGTTGTTGCATTTACAAAAACAGAAGAAAGAAAAAGACAAAGACAGCCAGCAAAGCAAACACACAACCTTCTAGTGAGTATTGTAGTGTTCGTAAGCGAATCATACTTATTTTGTGATTCTTGTAAATGTTGAGTCATGGAGAGTTAAAGTCAACAATATCATACGTGTTGTTAAGTATGATTACGATGAGTACTTCAAACTTTGAATATGAGTAGTATGAGTATAATATTAAAATAAGTATGAATGCGTATAGGTGTTGGAAATTATGAATATGATTCGATTCTACTCATCTTTTTGAATACTCATTGCTGATATCTAGTTTGAACCCTGGCCTCAAGTCCAATAAGATTCCTAAACTACGCCGGCCTCATACCAAAATGATCCGCCTACATGTCGGATACGCAAATAAAATAAGATGGATATTCAGAACTGTACCTCGGGCTTTCAATTGTTGTTTTAAAATATTTGTTTTTGTACTGAATATACATACTTGTGTGTACATAAATATACGAGTACATGTGTATGAATCTGTTTTTGATTCCTCTCTGCATATTTTATGGTAGTTGAAGATTATTCAACTGCATACCCAAAGGCAATTTTCAAAACCACATTCATGTGTATATATACATACACATACATATGTATGCCAAGCATATCATTAAAAAAATTGTTGAAAATAAAATCCTTTGTGAAATTATTTCAAAGCCTTTGAGAATAAAAGCTCAAAACGAATAATTTCATTGTATTTGTTCAAAGAAAATTTTATAAATCATAACAAAACATTTAAATAAAAGAAATGACAATAAAGAACACACACACAATTGTCAGGACGTATGAAAAAAAATGTTTAAATAAAAGACCAGAGAAAAAATATTTTAAATTTAAAACTAAAAGACTTGGCATTTCAATTGTCTGATATTTCTGGCAGTGGATGAATAAATAGATATTCAGACCCTAGAAAAACAATACAAATCATTTCATTCGGTGATATAAAGATCTTCACCGATAACATAAAAATGAAATGTACTGGATCTGGGATCTATTTCGGTAAACTGACACTGAACCGACCATATAGATCACCTAACCAGAAGAGCGTTTTGCAGGCGGAGATTTTTGATAATGAACAAACTGCACGTATGATTGTCATATGTATGGACAGTCAAGCTACAATCAAAGCGCTGGAATTCCACCTGCTCAATTCAAAGGACGCCAGCAGTTGCATAGACTCTCTACACCATATAGAGTGGACAGCAAAAGTCTTAATACGGCAATATATTTTGACAAAAACAGTCCCCTCAGACTTAATACTCTTGCACAAAGTCCCGATATGACCTTAAGAGAGTATTTAGGAGACCATTTGAAACAACGGTTACGTTATCGCTAAACTTCAAACAAAAGTTAACCAAAAAACTTGCTCATGGTGCCAACAGAAAGCACTAAACAAAACTTACAAATGGGTTAAATGGAGTGCTTGACCTTAAGGGATATTCTTCTAAATACAAGGGATATCATTTTCACATATTAGGCCTTTGAATTTTAAATTTACTCAGTGTTCTCCTTGGGGGTGCCTACCTATGGAAACTTTTCCTTAGTTTTCTCTTGTTTTATGAAAAACATTAAAAAATTGTTTTGTTTTATAATAAAACAGAAATAAATTAATAAAATAAATATATAAACTAGAAATTTGTATACAAACTTTTTTTCATGAAATTGCTAAAAAAAATATGCTAAGACTTTTGCTGTCCACTGTAGGTAGACATAGCGCTCGTCGCCACTGGCTTTTGGGCCACTGTGACATAGAATGCATATGAAAATGCAGAACAGGCACGAAAGGGAAGTCTAAGGAAGAGGCGATAATAAATGGGATACATAGGCCCCTGCAAGAATACTTTTTAAATTGGAAAATGCAGCATGGAATTCAACAAACAATAGGTGGTTCAACATAATTGGTAGTAGAATTTCAAAACTGCTGAGTCCAACAGTGAGTAGCTGGAAAACCAAGAAACTACTTGAGGAAGACAAAAGAACGGTTCGCAATCTAACAGGAATTCTTGGTAGACTGCCAGGATGTGGAAGAAACGGAAACGGTACAACACCTTTTATATGAGTGTCCTGCTCTTCAGAACGGATGTCATATGTGTATTTTTACCTTTTAAAAACGTTTAAAATATGAGCTCGTAGACTGCAAATAAAAAAAGTAAATTGGTATTTAGTTTTAATTAAAATTCTTTATTATTCGTACAATTCTGTGTGCGACTGTTCACAACTTTATGTAAACAACAACAATTGGTTTGTTTGTTATTCCTCTGTTTACACACTTTGCATAAACAATAACAATTACTGGACAATTGTTCGACTGATCTTTGTAACGGAGATCTTCAAACCATGATTACTCTCTTCAAACACACCACGTCTTCACACAATAATGACTGAACTCTTACTAACTCACTTGCCTACTTTGTTTTGCCTTTTATATGGCAGAGTAAACAGTCTGATGAATGTTCTTGAAGGCGAATGTTCGTAGCTTCGCCTTCTCGAGATCTCTATAAATGTAAACATAGTTGTTTCATTATTGTTGTTTGTGTATTTTGTGTACATTTATCCTTGTAGTGTTTGTTGTTGTATTTTTTGTTTACTTGTTTACCATTTCCTTTATTTATTTTTATTTTATTTATTAATCATAGCACAACAAGATAATAATCTTATAAATGAAAGTGCTATGGGAGGACATCAAATAGGAAAAAGTAATAACAAATCGCTCATTATATGAGTAATGAATTGTTTGAAGTACAGTATAAATAAAAATGAATAAGAATAAGAACATGATTTAACCTCAGGAAATAGCAATCGATACAAAAAAATTAGGATAAGAAAATGAGTATATGTAAAAAACTAAATTAGGAAAGATACAAATATAAAGAAAAATACAAACAAGGAAATATATTCATATAATGAGATACAATGAAACTTAAATAATAAATTAGAAAAATGAAAATAATTAATCACTAATAAAAATGAAGAGTAAAAATGTATAAACAATCAAAATATGTTACAAACTACTTAAACAGATTGTATAACTCCTTTTTGAACTTAGTTGCATTGCCTATGTTCTGAATATAATTAGGTAGTGCATTCCAAAGACTGATGGTGTGTATAAAGAACTGTCGTTTCGACAAAAGAGTCCTATGCCTTAATTGGATAATTTTTCTACCGCAGTTGGATCTAGCAAATCTAATCCTGCTAAGTAAGTATACTGGCTGTTCCAAAGTAATAATCTTATGGAGGAGAATTAGGCACTTAATATTCAATAGATTATCAAAATGAATACCACATATCTGGTAAGACAATTGTGATATATGGTCCCGACGTCCCTTAATAAATACATATCTGGCTATGTTATTATAAGCCATGTTGAGTTTCCGCCTATCATCCGCATCACAGTTTGCGAAAATTTCCGATCCATATAAAAGAACAGGAATCAAAAACGTTTTTGCCAGTTGCAGGCGTATAGCAAAAGGAGTCGAATCTATAACAGCCCATAAGTTCCTAAGCATACCATAAACTTTACCAACGATGACATTAATGTGGCTAGACCACGTTAGCCGACCATTAAAGATAACACCCAGATTAAATGCCGATTCAACAAAATCAATTTTATTCCCCCTGATAATAATTTCCGGCACGTCAAACGCTCTCTTAGACCTGGAGAGCAATAAACATTTCGATTTAGAGGGATTAATACAAAGTCCATTAGCACTAGCCCAGTTGTCAATTTTCCGTAAATCATCGTTAATCGTATCTACACATAGTCGGATATTATCAATACAAGCGCTCCTATAGAGCTGAACGTCATCAGCGTACATATGTACGCTACAATTATCCAAAACATCAGGTAGGTCGTTAATGTATATACAGAACAAAAGGGGCCCTAGAATTGATCCCTGAGGAATACCTCTTCCAACGTGTACCGAATTCGAGATGTTGCCGTTTAGGTAAACTCGTTGAGATCTGTTAATGAGATAGGAACGTATAAGGCTGCAAGCTGAATTAGAAAAATGAAAGAGGGTCTGTAGCTTTCTCAATAATATTCTGTGATCAACTGTATCAAAAGCTTTAGTGTGATCCAAAAGAACCAAGAACGCTATGTAATTTTCATCCAGCTTCAACCTAAGGTCGTCAACTACTTTGACTAAAGCAGTAGTGCAGCTCCTAGCTTTCATAAATCCCGACTGTTTATCAGATAAAAAATTATTACTCGTGAGATAATCGTTCATTTGTCTAGCTATGAGGTTTTTCATAACTTTGGACAGGAACGGAAGAATGGCAATTGGCCTGAATTCATTGTTAGATTTAGGAATTGGGATGATTTTTGACCGTTTCCATTCATCAGGGAAAGAGGACATAGTTAAGACTGAATTGAATACATGAGTAAAATACGGTAAAAGTCTAGGTGACAAAGCTTTTAAAAACAGAGGATCTAAGTCATCAGAACCAATCGCATTCGATTTCACAGAAGATAAGCATTCCAAAACCTCGAGCTGACTAACACAACGAAAACTAAAGGGGTTTTCTAGCGGAACAAAACAAAGGTCATCATAAAGGTTACTGTCAGGTGTAGGAACATTAATATTAACAAATTTGTCATTCAGACCGTTTACATCGACATCAGGAGAAGTATTTTGGCATTTATGTCCAATACCAATATCGCGGATTACTTTCCATTTAGCTTTATTATCTAATGCGGAAGCGAACTTCCTGCCGTAAAACAATGTTTTTGCAATTTTAATGTGTTTGGTAACCTCACTACGAGCGGCTTTATGAACGGCTTTCAGATCATCCGTTCTGAACCTCTTCCATCGCCGATAGGCAATGTCGCGCTTATCAATTAATGCTTTAATTTCAGCATTAAACCACGGTTGGTGTTTGGCTTTAACAAGTTTTGTTTTGATAGGAACACAACTGTCATATAGCAGACGCACATTTTCCTGAATTAGTGCCACCTGGTCGTTTATATTACCCAGTGAGTAGATTTGATCCCAACAGATATCATCAACACTTCTGTTCAAAACTGTAAAATCGATACTTTTAAAATCACGGTATGTAATATACCTGTCCTCATGTCTCGTAGACAGATTATAAGTTAAGAAGAGAAGATCATGATTGGAAAAGCAAGAGGCTGAAATTTGATCATATAACAGTACCTTAGTCATATCATTAACAAATACTAGATCGATTAGACTACTGGAAGAAGAATGGAAGTGAGTTGGCAAGGACACATTCACAGGATTAAGATGGAGAGACAACATTGAATCAGATAGCGCATTATCAAGTAAGAGATTATTATTAAAGTCACCAATAATAATAATGTCATCATATTGAATAGAAATTTCCTCAAGAATAGAAATAAAGGGATCAAAGTTTATATTAGAATTCGGTCTATAGACACTACCTAATAAAACCTTCTTCTTATTGGTGGATGAAATATCAAGAAATAAATATTCTATTTGACTACCAATTTCTGTAAATAATTTTACCTTGCACGGAATACCGTTTCGAACATAAATTGCAACTCCGCCACCTTTTGCCCTGGTTGCCATATTGTTAACTAAGATCTTCCTGTCTGACCGGAAAAGCCTAAAGCCCTGTAGATTGTACACCGAATCCTGAACTTCCAGGGGAAACCAAGTTTCGGAAACGCAAATAATATCGATTCCTGCTGCCACAAATAAACGCCTAAATTCATCAATTTTATTGTTCAGACTCTGTGCATTTATATGAACAATGTTGAGACCAGTTCTTTGTTTGGCTAAAACTCTAAATGCTGGTGTTTGTTGTTATATTTCGCAGTGCGATAATTTGTAAACAAGTTCATTGTTTTGTTTTTGTAATTTTTGTTTATAATTTTAATGTTAAACGATATAAAAGCAAAACAACAGTATCTAAATTTCTTCATTTTCGTACCAATATTTAAAAATTAAAAAGTATGATTTTCAAAAATTTTCGGTTTGCCCTTAAAATGATTTCTTGTTTTAAAAATCGCAGCAGATACTAACACCATGTTATTTAAATAATCATGAAAGGCATATTCACCATACGTGTGCTTTCGAAGCATTATAATATGAAAGTACCAAAAGCTTAACAAATAAAAGCTTGAAATAAATTCAATTGTAAACGAAAAGCAATTCAAAGCTTTTGTTAACATTTTATCTGTTTACTGTGTTAAAGATAGTTTGGTTTCTTCTATCATAACGGCGGCTTAATGAAACTACCGTACGTTTGGGAGATTTTTACTGCAGAAAAAAAATAACCATAATCCTTAATATAATTCATCCTGAAGCTTCTTGAACGTCCAGAGAGAATACCTGCAAATGTAAATATTTTAGGAAAGTTAGACAGCGCCACCTCTTGTGCAAAAGTATGACTCAATAAGATTGCTTTTTCACTACTCCACTAAGTACAAGAGCATTTTCATATTACAGAACATGTGGTTTTTAAACAACGACAGGTTAAGTTGCCGTACTTCAGTATACATAATTGGTCATTAAAACCCTTTAGTACGGATTACGACCTAGTTTCTCACACCACTTATGTTGTGTGCGTTGATTTTTTGTATACATGAGTGGCAGGACCTACAGTTTAAACTCGACTACGAACGACAGATTTTTGAGAAACGTTTCATGGCAATTTTATTTACTCTCAGAGTTTTTGTCAGAAATCTGCTGAGAGGAAGTCGCCGAAGAAATATTTTCCATATTTCGTTTAGTTGGAGATGCCTGACCTGGGATTTGAATCGTGGCCTTTTTTCTAATAAGCCAACACACTACCTACTAGACTACGGCGACTTCCTAGACAACCAGTCCGCTTTATTAGAAAAATTATTTAACAGCATGAAAAATGCTTTTCTATTTTGAAAACTGTTTGTCTGCATTACCTTTTCTATAACTTTACACTAATTCCTTGAAGATACAACAGTAACCTTAAAAGCTTATAACTTTTAAAGCATTTGTAGGCTTTCGGTGTTTATATCATAATTTTGTTTTGCACAGTCGAACTGCGTAAAATTCTTTTTGTATTAAAAATTTATTTACATTGTCTAGACTCATTTGTAGCAAAGCTTTCAGTCGGATTTATGTACACCATACAACAAAAATTCAATGCCTTGTATTGTTATTTAACAAATAAGTTACAAAATTGTTTTAATTTTACGAAAACCCAAAAACATTTTCCTTTTCCAAATACAAACTAGCATTCAAAGTGAACGATCGTTTTTAGCCTGTAATATCTTCTTATCTTTAACTTCACCAGTGGTACAGGCATATGGTAATCATGCTCTATCGGAGGAAACCTGCAGGAGATGGTTCCAATTGTTCAGAGATAACGTGTTTGATGCGAGAACCCAACAAGAAAAGTTTGAAAATGCCGAAATGTCAACAATATTGAATGAAGATGACCCTTTGAGTCAGAAACAAATGGCACCAAAAACAGTTTCTGGCCATTTAAAAGCTATGGGAAAGATCAAAAAGTCTTGAAAATGTGGGCCACATGAATTGAATGACAAGAGAAATGAAAAACGGAACAACCACTTGTGAAATTTTGCTTTAAAGACATCGACTTGCATTGAATTGTTACAGGCAATGAAAAACAAATTTATATTCAGGATTCTATATGGAAAAGACCATCTGATGATATGAAACAATCACCAATTAACAATTTTTCTTAGAATTGAAAGATGAAAAAATCATGCGTTAATTCGGGCCAACCATCAACTTCGGCGGCAAAACAACATCGATTCAGCAGGAAAACAATATTGTTACGTTTTCACATTTTAAAAACTTTTAAAATATAAGCTCGTAGATTGCAAATAAAATAAAAATAAATTTGTGTTTCGTTTTAATTAAGGTTAGGTTAGGTTAGGTTAGGTTAGACGACGTGTATTTATCAATTAAGATAAGTACAGTACCCGGAGGTCGAATTGACCCGTTGTACAACGTCCTAGCTTCTCACACCACTTATGTTGTGTGTGTTAATTTTTATCCATGATTGGTGGGACCTACAGTTTAAAGTCGACTCCGAACGACAGATTTTTGAGAATCTTTTTCATGGCAATTTTTATTTACTCCCAGAGTTTTTGCCAGAAATCTGCTGAGAGGAAGTCGCCGAAGAAAATCCTTTTTGTATTATGTCTTAGTGTCTGGCCTCGGAATCGAACCCTGGCTTTACGTCTAATAAGCCAACACACTACCTACTAGACTACGGCGACTTTCGTTTTAATTAAACTTCTTTATTATTATTCTCACAATTCTGTGTGTCACTGTTCACAACTTTATGTAAACAGCAACAATTGCTTTATTTGTTATTCCTCTGTTTATAACCCTTTGCATAAACAACAACAATTACTAGACAATTGTTCGACAGATCTTTGTAGCGTAGATCTTCAATTACTCTCCTAAAACACAACGCGTCTTCACACAAGGCTAACTGAACTTCACTAACTCACTCGCCTGCTTTGCCTTGCCCTTTATATGGCTTATATATATTATTATACGGTTAAATGTTCCTGGCATCGCTTCTCGAAATCTATATGAATGTAAATATCTTTTTTTCATTATTGCTGTTTGTGTACTTTGTTTACATTTGTTCTGGTATTGCTTGTTGTTGTATTTTTGTTAACTTGTTTACCATTTTTTAAATGTTAGTGTTTGTTGTTGTATTTTTGTTTATAATTTTATTGTTTAGCAATAAAAACCAAAACACCAGTATCTAGATTCTTCATTTTCGTAACAATATTTTGTGTCTGGTAGTGTAGAATGCTGTGGACACAGACATCTCCAAAAAAGCGAAATGTGAAAATTATTGTTTCGGTGACTTCCTCTCAGCCGTTACTCAAAAATCTGTCTTTCGGACTCGACTTTAAAACTATAGGTTCCGCCACTCATGCATAAAATTAGCACACACAACATAAGTGGTGTTAGAAACTAGGTTGTAATCCTGGCTAAAGGACTGTTATGACCAATTATGTATGCAATGTTGTGGTTAAGTTAATGATTATATCAGCAATTCAGAATTTCAAATTGTATTGTGCTTTGGAATATTGTTGTGTATTGGATTATTTGACCAAAGAAAACATTATCAGTCCCGCTACTTTAAGTAGGAACAGAATTTCTGATTGTAAGTTTTCATCTAGAAATCGTAATCGTTTCAATAATATTTCGGTAATCAACAATTTTGTGTGAAAAGTTCAGAACATAATTTTTGTCAAACAAAACAAGTTTAGAGGGTTCAAAAAATACAAAAAAATGTTGTTGGGTTGTTCGGAAAGTAATTTGGTTTTTTTGTGTGGAAATGTATGACTGTTTTCGTATAATATCAATCAAGTGGTCATAAATTTAATGTCAATCCGATCTTATGTGTTGTTAATCACCGGTTCCCATCAACTTATGCCTCTATAACGCCTTTATCAGATTTAACAGGCTTTCCCGAACGTGAAATTTAGTGAACCAGAGTTCTGTCACTGGCGTACTGTCAACACATCTTCTCCATACACATCGGCCAATTTCTTTCTGGGTTGAACAGCATATTTACCCTTTCTATAGTAAAACAGTAAGTTATGTCGAAAATGCTGCTTATCGCTCTCCATATTTAAAAGGGCACCAACCAAAAACTACTGCGTAGAATTAATTGGAATTTTTCATACACAAGCCTTGCTGTATGAGCTCTCAAAGCATATAAAAATTATACGGCTTAAGTGTGAAGTTGGGTGCATAAAAATACAATTAAATCCTCTGTCGGAAAAAAACGAAGTTACTTTCCAAACAACCGTATAGTTATTCCGTTGTACATTCACTGTCGCCTTGTGTACTTTATGTCAACACCATTTAGACCAAGTTCCACTTACCACTTTGTTTCAAAACCTTAATCTTATAATAATTAAAAGACCTCTGTGTTGTAAATTACTTTCGAAATGTTTGTATTTTATTAAAATGAATTCAAAATATTTTTGTTATTGTTTAGTTTTTTTATGTTTAATTTTTAATAAATTATTTAATATTAACATACACATGTCAGTAATAATCATATTTAATCTCTCTTTAATAGCTACTAGAAAATTATTTCTTTTTTTAAATACTCTGTAGTAACCTTTTTCAAAATTTCAAATTTATTTTGTTTTTTGTTGTTGAGTTCTTTTCTTCTTCACTGTAAGGATTCAAGTGATTTCATTAATATTTCTAAATGGTTTTTAATTAATTGGATTTTTTTTTTGGTTTTTTTTGGAAAAAAATGACATCAAATACATTAAATTTTTTAGAAATACGTACGTAATATTGCTATTTTATTTAAATTTTTAACTTTAATTTTGTTTTTTGGTATTGTTGCTATTGTATTTAATAAAATTTTACACAATTTCGATTGTTCTACAAGCTAATTTTTTTCTTTTTTATTTTAATATCATATAATTTAACAATTAATTTTAAATTTATTAATTTAATACCTTTTATGAAGTTATTGCAAAAAGTTTTTGTTTCTTATATTTTTTGTTTTCTTTTTTAAAAATAAATTCTTATTTGCAAACAATCAATTTAAACAAAATGTTTTATTTTTGATAACTTTGTATATATAAATATTTGCTTTTCTTTTCTTTTCTTTTCTTTGTTTTTTAAATATATTTTTATAAATTAATACTAATATATCTGTCTTCGTAAGCCTATAAATGTTAATTTTCATTTTATTTTTAATGTTTCTTTCTAAGGACTAAAAACATTTAAGGCTACTGAATAACATTTATTAAAAAAATTTTTTTGTTTTTGTATAATTTTAAATTTTATTTTTATTTTTAACAATTATTAACTGTTGATTGATTGTTCATACGTTTGTAGTTAAATTTCAACATAAAATATTATATCAAAAACAGTAGTACTTTTAATACTTGGCCTTGGACTGGTAAGACCTTAACTGAACAAATAAAAAAAAATATTTTAAAAACAACACAGAAATCGTTATTAAAATCTGAAGATTATACTTTAACTGTTTAGATCGTTTTATTTAAACCTTAAACCTTTAACGACCACAGGGATACATACATATCAGAGTTCAGTAATGAGTATTCAAAAAGATGAACACAATCGAATCATACTCATAACTTAACTGAACATATAAAAAAATTTTTAAAAACAACACAGAAATCGTTATTAACACGTTCATCGCCATGTCAGTCATATGTGTCTGACGCTAAGAAGTTCTACAGGAGCCATGTGAGTCATGTGTGTCTGACGTATGCGATTTGGTAAATCACAGATGTCCGACGCAAACGAAGCTGTGTTCAAAACAACAGGTTAATACTTGTTGTATCTTGTTTGAATGCTTCAGACATATAAGACTGACACGGCTTGTCGAGAAAAAAGTTTTAATATAGGGCTTGTCAGTCATATAATAAAGTTACCATGGCCCATGTGAAAATTTTTCTGATATTATCGTGGCGATAAACATGTTAAAGTCTGAAGATTATACTTTAACTGTTTAGATCGTTTTATTTAAACCTTAAGACTTTAACGAACACAGGGATATATACATACATACCAGAGTTCAGCAATGAGTATTCAAAAAGATGAGTAGATTCGAAACATACTCATAATTTCTGATACTTATACGCATTCATAATTATTTTAATATTATATTCATACTACTCATATTCAAAGTTTGAAGTACTCATCGTACTCATACTTAACAATACCCATGATGTTGTTGATTTCGACTCTCCATGACTCTACATTTACAAGGATCACAAAACAAGTATGATTCGCTTACGAACACCACAATACTCACTAGAAGGTTATGAATCTGAATGAGTAGGCTTATGAATCAAACATATTTCGAATGGTATGAGTTTGATGGCAACATTGTACTCATACTCATTGTACTCATACTTATAAATCAACATTTTAGTGATTACGATTGAATCAGAGTAGTTACATTTCAATATTATTGACTCACTTATATTCAAAATTTCATGAGTGCTTATGAGTAGTGAAAAAACGATTCATTGCTGACCTCTGATACATACACATGTCCCAAACCGAAAATCTGAATAACTAAAACTGGAGAGTACATAATTGCTGTCATCGGTGACGGTGATATAACGATCTTCAGTGGTGGCTCACAAATGAAATGTGAAATTGGATCTGTGGTCTATGCCGATAAGCTGGCACTGCCGGTTCATACAAATTGCCTAATCAGGCCGGCGTATTTCAGGCGGTGATTTTTGCTATTATAATATGCTGCACGTGCGATTGAAACCAAGAACCTATCTCCTCCTACGTGTGGACAGTCAAGCAGCAGTCAAAGCGCTGGGATACCACCTCATCAAATCAAAAAGCGTCTGTAGCTGCATAGACTCTTTTTATACCACATACTGTGGCATAGGAAGAACCGCAAAGGCGGACAAATTGTCACAAAAGGGATTGGAGATTTTTGAGGAGGATACGATAGAGGAGAGATGGAGGCCCCTTACATTAATACTTTTCAAATTGGAAAAATACGTAATTGGCCATTACAACCCTTCAGTCAGGATTATAGACATAGTTTCTCACATCACGTATCTTGTGTGTTAATTTTATACATGAGTGGCGGGACCTACAGTTTAAAGTCGACTCCGAATGACATATTTTGAAGAAACTTTTCATTGCCATTTTATTTACTCTCAGAGTTTTTGCCATATATTTGCTGAGAGGAAGTAACCGAAGAAATATTTGTTCATATTTCGTTTTGATATCTGACCTGATGTTTGAACCGTGGTCTTACGTCTAATAAGCTAACACACTACCTACTAGACTACAGCGACAAATTGGAAAAAACTTCATGTAATTCAACGAACCATAGGCGATTCAACATGTTTTTTTAAAGCCACCACTAGCACAATTGGCTATATGGGCCACTAGGTGAACTTGTCTATTTACGGCAAGCTATCCGCCAGCCTAACCTTCATTTTTAGTAAAACCTGTTATCTTATTAATATGGGTGAAAAAAAATTTAAACCGAAATTAAATTTGAAACCTAATACGTGATAAATTCTTCAATTGAGTATCCTGTTTTTAAATACATATTTAATTTATTTAATATTCACAATTTTATTTATGACATTACAACTTGCCATTAACTAAAGGAAGGATTTTAACGGGCAGATAAATTGCTTTTTATTATTATAAGTGGACAATAAGGTAAAAGTGAACGTTAAGCTAAAGGGAGTATCATCCTACCGGTAACTTTTAAAGTTAAGTTTATGCTTGAACTTGCCATGTTATATACATATATTTGCAATATGACAACTTCAAATATAAACAAAATGAGCAAATACAACAAAAAAAGAAGCCCGTAGTTTTCACTACGTTTAAAAATAAATTGTTTAATTAAGCAGTGTTATCGACATTGCTCCGGCACTGCCATTTTTTTGAAAAAGTTAACTTTATTTGATCTGTAGGCTGTAATAATGAAAAAAAGTTAAAGTTGACTTTAAAGTTCACTTTAGCTAAACTTATCTTTAACTAAACCCAAATTTAAAGGCAAGATTTAATAATGGTTCAAAAAAAAACAAAATTTAGTTTTTTGGGTATTCATACATGAATATTTTAAATTACTGCTACACTTATAATCGATTGGAATATGTATGTAGGTCAGGAACGATATGAGAATACCGGTAATGAAAAAAGAAGAAACGGAATCTGTAGATCATAGAGTTACAAATAATGGAAGTGTATTGCTCGTACGATGTAAGAATAATAATGATGACACAATTCTAATGAATTTCGATGTCAATGATCTTTAAAGTTCACTTTATCTAAAGTTATCTTTAACTAAACCCAACTTTAACGGCAAGTTGTAATAATTGACCTTAAGCTTTTTAAACAACGCATAATAAAATAATAAAAATATTAACAAATAAGAAATGTCTGTCGCCGTAATTATAATTTATAAACACGCACGGTTTTTATTGTATTTTTTTTTTAGTACAAATTTCTGTGATCATGTCTGTAAAAGCCCAGGCAATTAATTGTTAATAACAGTTTCCAAGCCAATTGTTGATACGTAAAACTGTGAATAATTAAATGACTCTGTTTTTAATTTTATAAATTTCATTTGCATCAAATTAACAACAATTTCAATATAATTGTTGTTTTAATTGTTGTTATTTAAAATACATGTTTTTGTTTTGTTTGTTTCCGCATTACTATACACTATTTTAATAATACAATTATTATTATTAAATTATATTCAATTGTTTATACTTATTTTTTGTTTTTGTTAATGTCGTCCAGCGACTGTTGAATACATGATTATTTTTTTTTTTTTATTCTAAAATATAATTTTCATATGTCCACTAACGAACCTATAATTAGTTATTTAGAGATGAATTTAATTTGATTAAATTTTAATTCATACATTTTAATTCATAATTCATACGATAAATTGAAAAAACATAAACAAAGAGATGCATTTAACTTGATTAAAACAATCAAGATGAAAATACACAATTAAAATTCATTTAAATTTTACTAAAAAAAGTTTTAAAATTTTAATTTTAATTTTAAAATTTTAATTTAAAAATTTAAATTTAAAATTTTTTTTTTTAAATTAAAATTTTAATTTTGACCAAGTTTTGACAAAAATTTATAAAATAATGAACGCAAACAAATAAGTTTTTAAATCGTTGGAAAGAAATGAAAACGAAATTTGAAACGAGCATATTCAAGAGTTTTTATGGTTTCGTATCTTATATAAAAAAATGAATGTGTGTTTATTTGTTTGTTTGTTTGAAGTTTATAGACGGTTTGAAGTTGCAAGCAGGCGAGGTGCTACGCCCACATACCCATATAAAAATGAATATTTGCTTCTATGTACCTTATAGAATCGTAAACTATGCATTTGTTCATGTTATGATCTTTAACTAAGTTGTTGCGCATGAGCCGGGGAAGGTTTCTAAGTTGGTACGACCAATTTCCGACAGGTGGCGCCACTGAAGATTACTTAAAATCAGTTAAATCGTAAACTGTGCATTTGATCAAGTTATGATCTTTAACAAAGTTGTTGCGCATGAGCCGGGGAAGGTTTCTAAGTTAGTACGACCAATTTCCGACAGGTGGCGCCAATAAAAATTACTCAAAATTAATTAAATCTTAAACTGTGCATTCTTTAACAAAGTTGTTGCGCATGAAGTTTGTTAAAGAATGCACAGTCGACGAAGGTTGGTGCGATTAATTTCCGATGGATGGCGTCACTGAAAATTATTCAAAATAAATGACAAGCAATTGGTTGACCTACACATCAAGCACGGAAGAAAAGAGCATTACGAGCCTCAGCATTGAGACCGGAAATTCTTCGAGTATATGGCGCTGAGACCCGTTCGCTTGAACCACTTGAGCAGCGAGAACTGAAATTAGAAACTGATCGAATGCGTACTACTCAGGCCCGTTCATCTGTGTCATCAGGACAACGGGAAACAAAATCAATAAAATGATTCAAAATTAATTGGACATTTGTGTAATGTCTTGAAGTCGCCGTAGTTTAGTAGGTAGTGTATTCGCTTATTAGACGTAAAGCCAGGGTTCGATCCCCAGGCCAGACATCAAGACAAAATACAAAAAGTATTTCTTCGGCGACTTCCTCTCAGCAGATTTCTGGCAAAAACTCTGAGAGTAAATAAAATTGCCATGAAAAGTTTCTCAAAAACCTGTCGTTCGGAGTTGACTTTAAACTGTAGGTGCCAGCACTCATGTATAAAATTAACACACACAACATAAGTGGTGTGAGAAACTAGGACGTTGTACAGTAGGTCAATTCGACCTCCGGGTACTGTACTTGTCTAATTGACAAGTTCACGTCCTCTAACCTAACCTCGTCTCGTAGGAACGGAGTTTACTAGAAGTCAGCGTAGTGGACGACCATGTTTGGGTTGGAAGAAACAAGTCGAGGAAGCCCTGCCATCGATTGGTGTAACAAACTGGCGGGGACACAAGAAGTAAAGGCGCCTGCAAGGATGTATTAACATACATACATACATACATACATAATTGGGCATTACAACCCAATGCCGCTATGGCAGAGTCTACAGCGCTGCCACCATCCTGCAGAATTTTACTGTAAATATGTGATCGAAACAAAATACTTCCAAATTTTTATGTTAATAAAGGCCAATTTACACGATAAAGCTTTATTTACTTAAGATCAGAATGCAAGTATTACAGAATTCCATACGTATTTTAAAAATGAGAGCAGAAATGTCATGACAAATTTGTTTAAAATCTTACATATGTACATACGTACATAACTGGCCATTACAACCCTACAGCCAGGATTACGACCTAGCTTCTCACAGCACTTATGTTGTGTGCGTTAATTTTATACATGAGTGGCTGGACCTACAATTTAAATTCGACTCTGAACAATAGATTTTAAAGAAAGTTGTCGTGACAATTATGTACTCTCAGAGTTTTTGCCAGAAGACTGTTGAGGAAAGTCGCCGATGTAATATTTTTTTATTTTCGTTTTGTTGCAGATGTCCAGCACACTACCTACCAGATTACGGTGACTACATGCATTTGTTGAAGTAGGCTCAAACCCTATAAACGGGTTGTTAACGGCCAATTAAGTAATTAAGTAAGCGATGGACTTCCATCGGTGAACGGTGAGATGCAACTTGAGTTTTAAAATATAAAAGGAACGTAGGACAGATATGAAGAAACCATGAACGTCTTGAATATGCCTATTTTAGATTTCGTTGACAGTTGAAATAAATGAAATCATTTAAGACTTATAAAATAAATTATATTAAATTTGTTTTCCTTTGGAATTTTTTGTTTTTTCTTATTTTTTTACTTAAAAATTAATTTTAGACTGCAACGCCATAATTTCAGTACATTTTATCGCTTTTTATAAAACTGAAATGCCTTAAGTACTTTCGTTAAACATACAATAATTAATTAAAAAATTTAATTAAAATTCGACAAATATTTTTTTATTTTGTTGTTGTTTTCGTTAGCTTTAAAAGGGGATGACACAACAGTTGTATTAAATAGAGTGGGGTATGGATATGGGTGTGCAAGGGATTGAATTTTATGTTTTTTTTTCTTTTTAATTTAATTTTTAAATTTAAGTGCATTCCAATTTTATTTTTCATTTAAAAATATTTCCTTTTTCAGTTTCTTTTATATTTAATTACAATAAATATTGGAAATAAAGGTACGTGGTACATCTCAAGTGTTAGAATTCACAATATCATTTTCATTTTCATTTACAAACTAGCCGGGGATTAATTATTTGTAGTTTATTTTATTTAATTTAATTTCGTTTATATAAATTTATTTTTAATTTATAACTATAATATATGTATGTGTGGGAATATTTTACAAATATTTATAAGAAAATGAATAAATCATTACAAAAAAATGTATCAATTTTCATAATAAAATTATTTTTTATTTTTAAAATAAATTTTTAATATTTTATTTTGTATGTATGTGTGAATGGTATGCTTGAGTGAAAATAAAAAATTTAAAAAAAATATTTTATTTCTATATTGCCTAACATCATCAGTGTATGTCAACACTATTTAATTATTCCATAGGTTTTCATTTTCTTCAAAAAAAAAAAAAAAAAAAAAAAAAAAATTCAATCAGTTTAACCTGAGGGATTTGTCAAAGTAAAATGGGGAGACACAGTGGTTTCATATGATTGTCTCAAAGGATTTACATTTAATAATGGCAAGAACAAATGTTTGCTTTAATGTGGGTCTTATGCTATTGATTGAGTATAATTTTGTTGTCTGCATTTTGTTTTTTTTTTCTCTTGGTACACATAGCAGCTAGGCTTGGGAGCCAATACGCCAATACGAATTACTGCATATGGAGATTTGACTTTAATTTCATTCCCCATTAGGATGCAAAATTTATTCCTACACAGATTCTTTGCATAAAATATGGCACGCTCCATTGACTAAACAGTAACCCATGAAGGTGCCTTATGCGTCCATGCAAATTGCTCATTTTGCTCTCACCACTTATACTGTGTGATTTAATTTTTATACATGATTGACGGGACCTACAGCTTAAACGAACGACAGGTTTTTTGCGAAACTTTTCATGGCATTTTTTTATTAACTCTCATAGTTTTTGCCAGAAATCTGCTGAGAGGAAGTCTTTTTGATCTTTGACCTGCTGTTTAAACCCTGGCCTTACGTCTAATAAGCCAACATACTACCTACAGCGGCTTCAAGATAAATAATCAGTAATGCTTTAAACACTATAAATGCAACGCAGCAACACAACAATTTTGTATTGTAGTCTAAGGTAAGCTGCATGCTTACTAGTAATACTAAAGATAGCAGCAACAAAGCATAAGCAAAGCAAATAAAAAATAAACAATTCATTAATTCTTTATCAATGGTGGCGCTAAAACGTCTTTCCACATTATATTTTATCAACATCGCGTTTCTAAAACCTCCATTTTGTGAATGCTATTGTATTTTCAGCATTAATCCTCTAACTAACTGTAGGCACTAATTCTATCATTACTCAAAAAATAAAAATAGAAATTAGCCTCAAATCTTTACTTATTGTCGCTCTGCCTTTAAAATAATCACTTTCACATACGCCCACGTATTCTCTTTTTAAGACATTACTGCGTTTGCTGCGTTGCGTTCATTGTGTTTATTGCATAAGAGTGCACATCCCGTTTTATTTTCTATGAAACAGTAGAATATAAGTTATATTACAATGGTGCTCCTTCAAATCGATAGAACAGAATTCTTTACAATTCTTTTAATTTGGATTACATCCTAGCTTTACACACCACCCATGATGTGAATTAATTTTATCCATGAGTGGTAGAACCTACATTTTAACGTCGACTTTGAAAAACTTTTCATGACAATTTTATTTACTCTCAGAGCTTTAACTAGAACACTGCTGAGAGAAAGAAACTGAAGAGAGATGTCTCAGCCAGACCCTACGATTTAAATATCGCGACACATAATCAAATGACAATTAGGTCAACAATCCCCCAAGGATATGAAAGCAAGGACTTTTCTGTAATATAAAAGTGATGAAGTGCAAGTCAGTGTGTATATTTCAATGAGGTGGCAGAACGATATGATGTAGGATATAGGACACAATGACAGTCCAAGTAATTGTAGAGCAAATAAACTAGGCGGTCATTTCACAATCATCGAACTCTCCAATGAATTTTTAACTTTAGAAATGCCTGTGAAAACCTACAAACTTACATTGGACAATACGGTCGTCAATTCCGTCAACGATGGATGGGCGGAATTGTAATTGTTGAACGGCGCAGAAAATCTTGCTAAGGCTGGATGCAGGGCGCACAACATGTCTGCTTAAACTCCAAAGAATTACAATCAATATGGTTGCGGGATCATTATGTGGCATTGCATAATAGGTACGTATGCGAAACGCATTGGTCTTGTACATCTTGCTAATGATTTCTGTAGAAGTTGTAGAGATATGGAAGTAGATAAAACTCTCCTTCATTTTTGGTAGCCTAAGTGTATCTATCAATCTTCCTTAAATGGACAGCCAACTCTGCCTATCTAGCTAAATTAGCCTAAACCGTATTGGCGTAGTAAATGATGATAAAGGCAGAGGGCGTTGCTAAAGACACCGACATGATAGGCCGATTTTTCGGTAGCCTAAGTGCTTCCATTTAACTTCCTTAAATGAACAACCATTTTCATGATAAATGGAGGGTGTGTTTTTGAAGACGTTTTCGAAACGACGGAACGATTTTTTTAATAATGGCTAGCCTTAGTTCCAAACCCGAATACTTTTAGAGAAGTGAACTAGAAAATGCTAAGGAAGTTTTTTTGAGATATTTATTGAAAAAATGACAAACTTGACGGATCCGCTGAATGCCAATAGGCTTGGTTCCTTGAACCCTATGGTTGGTTTCCTCACTATCTACCCTAATTATTGATTTTTTATTTAAAATTTTCTTTCTTACTTTTCTATCTTCCTAAGTCGACGTCCTTTCGGTGCTCTTCAGTTCCACTTGTTGGGGTCCCTGTGCACAGGGATATTTCTGGCAAATCTGTGGCAGATGAGTCCGCCAGATCAGGTACACTTTCTTTCCTTTCGGAAACCTCGCCAATTACCGGCTGAATTAGCTGTTAAGCGCAAATTCTGCGTTTAAGGGCCGCTATGCATGCTCAATTATCCTTTGGTATCAAAGCTGCCACTCCAACCCAAATACCTTCCTAAGCTAGTAGAAATTTTTAAAAGTCTTAAAACCCATGAGATTCATAAGACTTTATTTTAAAGTTAGTCTCACAATATCTTAACTTAAAGAGAAAATAGAATATAAATATTCGTATATGGCAACTAGAAAACCTTCATAACAGATGCTTCCCCCTTTTATTTCCTTATAACGTACGGAGCATAAATTTCTGCTAAACATACCAGGATGTACATACATACTATACATACATAGTCTGGTATGGTAAACATTGTGTTTAAGTGAGGTTCTAAAAAATAATTTTATTATTTCATTTCTCTTTCTATTAACAGTAAATCACCATTGTCTTTAGCACAAATGTAATGTGGCAGTTATTCTCACAACATGTAGGCGATATTGCAACATCCTATCATAGCTAGTGGTGATGGTTTATGTTCAAAGAACCATAAACATAAATTAATACAGACTGCCTAAGGACGTAAGCAATTTCGAAATATAAACACGTTCGTTTTACTTGGATACAGTAAAAGCTTATAAAGATGACTGAGAGGATATTAAATTCAGCTTTAAATTAATACAGAACATGAAATACTAAAAGGAATTGCAAGCCATCCTGTTTAAAGGAAGTTTGTTTGGAATTCAGGAGTTGTGACTTTTCATTCAAGATAAATGTGAGTTATTTGACCCGACAACACATACTATACTACGAACATCACATACAGCACTAAGGGATGACAGAGGGAACTGTGGTATTTTTGTAAAGTGTTCTGACATTAAATTTTTGTATATGCTATCTCATCTGGAAGGATTTTTTCTGAGAGTATCCTGATTTACTCGGACATTCAGGATATTATTAAGCCCCTAACGAATGTACTTTCAACAACCTTTTCTGCGTACAAAGGCCGGAGGTTTCTCCGGGAAATTACCGATCATTCAAAAGTAACTCTTATATAGTTTCAGTGGCATATGAATATCGTTGGAAATTGCATTGCTGATGGGCTGGCCAAAACCGGTACGGAGCTTGCAATGTCCAACATATTACAGGCCATAGGCCATACGGATTGCCTCAGTTAATGTGAATATTTTCCACCCATTTTATAGGGAAGGTTAGGTTAGGTTAGAGGACGTGTACTTGTCAATTAAGACAAGTACAGTACCCGGAGGTCGAATTGACCCATTGTACAACGTCCTAGTTTCTCACACCACTTATGTTGTGTGTGTTAATTTTATACATGAGTGGTGGGACCTACAGTTTTTAAAGTCGACTCCGAACAACAGATTTTTATTTATTGAGAAACTTTTCATGGCAATTTTTATTTACTCTCAGAGTTTTTGCCAGAAATCTACTGAGAGGAAGTCGCCGAAAAAATACTTTCTGTATTTTGTCTTTTGATGCCTGGCCTGGGGCTCGAACCCAGGCTTTGGCGTATAATAAGCCCAAACATTACCTACTAGACTACGGCGACTTCTAAATTTTACAGGGTAGCAAGAGCGTATATGCAATATTGTTAAACTCTGCTGGACATATATGGCTAAGAAGAGGACCCTCATACTTCTGTCTTTAAATCGCATGGCCATCTATCACTTAATAGCGATTCTTACGGTAGGCGCTCTGAAAGACTTGGCACTCCGGCAAATGGCTTCTGCAGGACCTGTAGATCTATGGAAGAGGAAGACTGTATTTCATCTTATGTGCCAATGTCCTGCATTTATCATAAAGAAAGGGAGGTTTTTCTCTCACTTTCTCACATTTTTAACTTGCAATATTAAGAGAGTATGTAGACCTACAAGACGCGAGGCCGTGACTAAAACCACGTATTATTTCGGCGACTTCCTCTCATCAGCCTGATGACAAAAACTCTGAGAGTAAATGAAGTTGTCAGGAAATGTTTCTTAAAAATTTGACGTTTAAAAACAGTAGATTCCGCACTCATGGATGCAATTAACGCATACAATATGAATGGTGTGAGAAGCAAGGTCATAATCCTGAATGAAGTGTTGTAACCCCAGTTACGTCAGACCTTGGCCCTTCTGACTACCATTTGTAGCAATCAATTTACTGCTCTCTCTCTCTCTCTCTCTCTCTCTCTCTCTGAAATAGGATTCATTTCAGAGCATCTTTTATTTTATCATTTATCCTTAGCCTCAAAAGAAGTGAAGTTTTTTTTCTAAGGAATGCATAAATTGTCAGAAAGATGTGAAAAAATTGTAGCTTCCGTTGGACGATACTTTGAATATTTTGGAAATTTTTTTTTCAGAAAGGAAAAAAAGCCGTATTATTTTTCAACGAAAAATAAAAAGTTTGGGTAAAAGATTTTCAATTGAAAAATAAAACTCTTCTGAATAATTTCATTTTGTCTTTTAAGAGCTTTGTTTGTATTCCCCACAAAAAGCACGATTTGTCTTCTTTTCTTTGGTATTGACTGCATAAATGTTTCTCTTTTCCAACTGCGGGTAATATGTATCTGTAACGACTTTCAATGTAAGGTCCCATAAAAGGGTCATTGGCGTTGCAATTTATTTAATTATCCCACCAGATGCATCCGCTTCATCTCAAGTAATACATTAAGATGATGAATGGGATGAGAGTGACAGAGCGTTAAATTCAGCTAACGATTTTATAATACAATTCGATATATAAATGGGAAAAACTGCAAATCCTACACCCAAGAGATTTGCTATTGGTGGTGACAAAGTTCTTAACCATATTTAAAAGCTAATTCTACAAAGGATTCAATCATTTATGGCTTTTATTACAACTTGCCGTTAACTAAAGGTAGGATTTTAATGGGCAGATAAATTGTTTTTCATTATTATAGGTGGACGATAAGGTAGAAGTGAGCGTTAAGCTAAAGGGAGGATCATCCTACTGGTAACTTTTAAAGTTAAGTTTATGTTTGAACTTGCCATATTATATATTATTTTCAATATGGCAACTTCAAATATAAATAAAATGAACAATAAAGAAACACAATAAAGAAGCCCGTCGTTGCCACTGCGTTTAAAAAAAAACTTTTTTAATTAAGCAGTTTTATCGACATTGCTCCGACACTGCCATATTTTTGAAAAAGTTAACTTTAATTTATTTGTAGGTTGTAATAACGAAAATAAGTTAAAGGTGAATTTAAAGTTCACTTAAACTAAAGTTACATACATAATTGACCATTACAACCCTTCAGTAAGGATTACGGCCTAGCTTATCACACCACTCACATGTTGTGTGCGCTAATTTTATACGTGAATGGCGGGACCTACAGTTTAACGTCGAATCCGAACGACAGATTTTTGAGAAACTTTTGATGGTAATTTTATTTACTCTCAGAGTTTTTTGCTAGAGATCTGCTGAGAGGAAGTCGCCGAAGAAATACTTTTTTTCATATTTCGTTTTGATGTCACTTTAGCTAAAGTTACCTTTAACTAAACTCAAATTTAAAGGCAAGTTTTAATAATGGCCCTTAATAAGCAAAACTTCGGGATTTGGGTATTCATACATGAATATTTTAAATTACTGCTACACATATAATCGATCGGAATATGTAGGTCAGGAACGATATGAGAATCCTGGTAATGAAAAAGAAGAAACGGAATCTGTAGATCATAGTGGAAATATATTGCTCGCACAATGTAAGGATAATAATGATGACACAATTCTAATGAATTTCGATGTCAATGAACTTTAAAGTTCACTTTAGCTGAAGTTATCTTTAACTTAACCCAACTTTAATGGCAAGTTGTAATAATGGCCCTAAAGCTTTTCATACAACGCATAATAAAATAATAAAAATATTAACAAATAAGAAAAGTCTGTCGCCGTAATTATAATTTATAAACACGTGTGATTTTTATTGTATTTTTTTATTTTGTACAAATTTCTGTGATCATGTCTGTAAAAGCACAAAGAAAAAACGGTACCTATAGATCATAATGGGAATGTATTGCTCGCATAGTGGATGACACAATAATGATGACACATTTCTAATGAATTTCGATGTTAATAAAACGATTCGCCTAAGATTTATGAAGTCACTTTTATTCGGTCTAGAATCACTTTCTATTATATTCTTTCTTTTTTTTTAATTTTTTAAACCATATCACTGTGCAAACCAGCTGAAAAAAAATAACTCAGTTGAATTTATTTGTTATTGAAGAGTGCCAAATGTTTAACAATGGTTTTTACAAACAACAAAATATACAAAATCATGGCACAAGTCTGTATTTATATCTTTCGATAAAACACTGTCTTCTCCAGCATAATATTACACCAATATCTGTGTGTATTCATGGGTTACAATATTTTAAGTTATGCATGTGGGTTGGTTAGTTTGTTGTCTCGTTTAGTCTCATGGGATACATTTAACTTAAGTAGTGTTTAATATGTCTATTGCTACAGTTTCATCATATTAGTTTACTTAAACTTTATTTTATTTATTCTTTGTTTTGTTTTGAATACTAATTTCTATACATCATAACATTAAATAATTTAAATTACATTTATACTTATTACACGTTATTTTATCTGTATTTTTTAGATAAATCTCTCCTGGTTGTTGTTGTTCATATTGAGCATTACGACAAAGTTTTTTCATTTTCCTAATTTTCATTTGGTGTATTATTTCTTTTGCTAATACTTATACAATATATTTTTTTTAATCATTATTTTAATTATATATGTATGTACTATATTGTATATATCTGTATGTATATGTAAATATTTATGTAAAGATTTTTTTTAAAAAAAAGGGATTTTTTTTTTATTAAAGACAAAATGTTTACAATCATATTTAAAAGTTTATTATTGCTCTACTTAAATAACATGTCTTTTATTTTTTATTTATGTTTTATTTTTTATATAATAATTAATACCTTTTGTTTATTTTTGTTTATAATATTGTTTGTCTAACAATATTTAAATCGTATTTGTTTTAAAGTTTATTTTTAAATAAATATATTTTATAACAAAAATTTATTTTTAAATTTAATACATACATACATACAAGTTTAAATAAAATATATTTCATAGCAAATATATCAATTCCTGACAAAGTTGTACAAAATCTTATAAAAATAATACCATAAAAAAATAATATTAAGAAATCTATAAAAACATACTCCTTCCGGTGGTTTCGAGCTGAAAAAAAAACGTAGAAAATATTAATTTTTTAATCAAAATTTAAACTGCCAAAGAAAAATTAAATTTGATCTACAGTAGTAGTCTTAAGACTAACACACCTATCCATTAAAAAGTTTATGTTGAATATTTTATTCTTCAAAGGATTATTATCGTTTTAAATTTGAATCATTGGTTATTTCGAATCTAACAATACTTATGTCGTTCTATTCTGTAACAAAATTCGGTATATTATCTCCACTGAACGTAATGAATCGATTTACGCTTGAGCAACGTTGGGATTTATTGGGCACGTTATTGTCGATTGGGCACGTTAATGTCGATTTTATCAAAAAAACATGTTTTCAGATTAAGTGCAGTTTGAACTTGGTGAAAACCCACACGTGGCCTCACAGAAGCAAATGCACCCATTAACGAGTGACTGTTTCGTACGGTTTGTGGAGCAGAGGCATCATTTGCCCATATTTCTTTAAAATAAGGACGCTGCTACCATTACGGTCAATGGAGACTCCTATCGCGCCATGATAACCGATTTATTTTCCCGCCTTTCATCGTATCCATGTAAACGATGCACAGAGGGGCATTTTGCCTGAAAACCTGGCCAAAATTAATAGAAGTGTTTTATGAGTTAATGGAATTTGTTGATAGTGTTAGTGATAATTAGGCCCAAGGATGAATTAAACTGATTTTGGTTCAATTGGGTCCGTGATTTCGCCTAGCCCCCATACAAATTCCCCTCGAAATTGCACTTATTTACACATAGTTATGGTAATTATGCAACAATCATGACAAAATTTAGCATGGATTGGTTCTGTGTACCAAGATATCATGGTGTAAAGTTTTGTAAAAATCGGATCACATTTGACCCACTCCCCATATAAAGTCCGCTTTAGAAATTCACGTTCGCGATATTTGGCTTCAACAGGATGGTGCAAATTGCTACACATGTCAGATTGCCAATATCGATTTATTACGTCGAACATTTAGCCGAAATGGTGATGCCAATTGGCCGTCAAGAAGCTACAATTTGTCAACATTGGATTATTTTCTGAGGGGCGCCGTTAAAGAAAAGTGTTATGCTAATAAACCAGAGATAATTGAGTATTTGAAAGACAACATTCGTAATGCCTAACCGGAACATTTGTACATCACAACAAAAAAATTAATTTGGCAGAGGTCAAACCGCTTCTGTTTTATTACATACATACATACATAATTGGTCATTACAACCCTTCAGTCAGGATTACGACCTAGTTTCTCACACATTTATTACATTTTTAAAATTAAACTTTTAAATGGTCCATCATACATATGTATGTACATAATTGGTCATTACAACCCTTTAGTCATGCTATAAACACAATAAACGCAACGCAGCAAACACGCCACTCTCTGAAAAATAGAATACATGGGTGTATATGAAAGTGGTTATTTTATAGGCAGCCCGACAAAAAGCAAAAATTCTGCTGCTTTGCGTTTAGGCTAATTTCTATTTTTATTCCTAGCAGTGGGAGATTGAGAGAGTGCTCACAATACAATAACATCCATCAAATAGAGGTTTTAAAAACGCGATGTATGAATTATAATGCGAAAAGACATTTTGGTGCACAATTGATATAGTAATAATGAAATATTTATTTTTTATTTGTTTTCCTTATGCTTTGCTGCCGTTGTATTTATTATAATTAATACGCATGAAGCTTACCTTAGACTGCAATTGGAAAATTGTGGTGCTTGCTGCTCTGTGTTTATTATGTTTATAGCATCAGGATTACGAACTAGCTTTTTATGTTGTGTGCGTTAATTTTAAACAGTTTTTCATGGCTTAATGGTCAGTATGAGTTTCTGCTTCTTCTGTTCTTCCTGAAATGTACGCACATTATTTCAAAGAGTTAAAGACATGAATGATAAGGGCATTCGCGTTCTCTTTCAGTGGAACATTGAGAAGTTTGTAGGACACGCTATCCAGTCCTGAAGATTTTTTGTTTTTAAAACGAGAACAGAGACGTATGATGACTCTATGTTATCGCCAAGTTATGCTGTGAAAGTAGTGGGTTTGATTCCCAACAGAGACTACAAAGTTTTTAGTACAACATTTAACAAATTTTGACCGATACTGTACGATTTTATATTTAATTTTATTCTGACTAACACCCACTTCATATTTAATTCAGTCTTAGAATTTAAACATTACAATAAATATGATTCACATAATCACGTAATTCAATGCGTCAATCAAAATACTGCAGCTGGTGTTCTTTAAACCGCATTAGATATGTATCTGTAGGTAGCGCCAAGAAATATTAGGCAGGCACGTAGCATATTAGGAAGTTTTTGATTTGGCAAATTTGGCTTTAATTCGTTCACTTTCAAATAAAATAAATAAAATAAATAAGAATAAATTGATTAAAAGCAAAGAATAAAAAGAACAGATGTTAATAAACTGAAGCCTATTACTAGAGTTAACAATTGAGATGAAGGCATAGTTCGAACAATGCCATTCATATCCAAAATGGAATGATTTGTTTAAGAAAGTATTGCATTTTTTTAAGAACTCAAATGTGGAGATCTTTTAGAACTCGCCGTAGTCTAGCATTTAGTGTGTTGGCTAATTAGACGCTAAGCTATCCTTTAAACTTCAGCTAAGACATCAGCAAAAAACGAAATATAAAAAATATTTCTTCGGTGACTTTCTCTCAGCAGACTTATGGCAAAAACTATAAAAGTTATTAAAATTGCCATGAAGGCTTTTCAAAAATCTGTAGTTCAGAATCGACTTAAAACTGTAGTTCCCACTACATGCAAACATACATAATTGGCCATTACAACCCTTCAGTCAGGATTACGGCCTAGCTTCTCACACTACTCACGTTGTGTGCATTAATCTTCTACATGAGTGGCGGGACCTACAATTTAAAGTTGACTCCGAACGACAGATTTTTGAGAAACTTTTCATAGCACTTTTATTTACTCGCAGAGTTTTTGGCAGAAATCTGCTGCGAAGATGTCGCCGAAGAAATATTTGTTCATATTTCCTTTTGTTGGAGATGCCTGACGTGGGATATGAACCGAGGCCTCACGTCTAATAAGCAACAACATTACCTACTAGACCATGGCGCTTCATATTCTGTACGATAGATTTTGGATTTTCTATCATTGGTTAGACTATATTCAGATACGCGCGGTTAATTGAGTTAAGTGAGTAATTGTTCAAGCATAATAATATACGCATTTCAGCTGTTTATTCAATATTCATTTGAAAGCTGGTAAAAAAAACAGTTGGTTGTTTCAATAACATTGTTTTTATTTTGTTGTTTTTTTTTTTTGTTTTGTTGACATTTGAGTTGTCAAATATGAACAGAAAGGGTTCGGTTAATTGTAATATGATCACTGAATACACTTATGACAGTGCTGCATTTTAAGTTTTACTCAATATTATAACAATTTGTGTATTTATTGCGCAATTATTAATTGAAACTTTATACGAAATATTGAGCACAATAATGGCGTTTATAGCGATTTACTCAATAAAGTTGCATATCTGAACACCATATTACAGTTAGCCTGATTTGTATACCAAAGTCCCAGGGAAGCCGTAGCGGACAATTGAACGATGTTATATTCCACATATGATGCCACTAATAGGTCTTTTAAATGACTAAAAAAATTCGATGATAGAAATTGGAAGCACTTTGAAAAATACTTTATACTTGTCAAATATTTTGATGGTTATTTTAGAAAAAAGCATATGACTGTAAACTAATCGACCAATGATGTTGACTATGTACCAATTGCATAGTTTTGAAATACGAAATAAATAATCCACACAAGAATTTTTATCATTTTTATCTTTTCAATAATAAATATTGAATTTCCGAGTATGCTTTAGCATTGCAATTACATTTCACTTGATACTGCTTGATACCACCAACAACTGCAATCAAATGACATTAATTTCTGTTGATTATAAAGTTTACATGTATAAATCTGTATGGCAATATAAATGTACACTAAAACTCAAAGGTTATCCTTTCCAACCGTTTTCTAACTACGAGTATTTGCTCAAAAATGTTTTGCAATGTATGGACATATGTATACATATATACCAGAGAATTAAACAGAATGCAAACATAGATGGGGAAAATATTTCATATAAAATATTGTAAAACAAACTGGTTGTAGTAGCGTTGTGTACTTTTTTAAACAATAAAATTACAACAAGGTCAAGGATATTAGAAATCGAATAAACCAGGTACATAAAAAGGAAACAAAAAATATTGCTTTAAAGCGATATATGAACGTACAGCTTAAATTTAGTTTAAAGGGGTTTAAAGATGGTACTTTCATTTGGATTTGTCTCAACGGAATAAAAATTCAACAGATTATCAAAGGATTCTGTTTTTGCAGTATTTCATAGCTGCAGATGACATGTAACTTGTAAGCCAATAAACAACATTGGACCTTCGAACATTAGAAACCTTGAGTCAGACATCTTGAACTAAACGAAATATGAAAAAATATTTCTTGGCTGACCTTCTCGGAAAAGGGTTCTGGCTGAAACTCTGAAAGTTAATAAAACTGCCATGAAAAGTTTCTCAAAAATCAGTTATCCGGGGTCGATTTTAAATTGTAAGTCCCGCCGCTCATGTATAAAATTAACACACACACACACCATAAGTAGTGTGAAAAGCTCGTACATTAACGTATGGGGGTTGATCGATCACTGATTGAAGTAGTGGACTCGAATTTATCCACCACATTGTGAAGAGTCTTTTCCGTAGAACGATTGTGGCGATCGTAAATGGAAATGCCCAAACAGAATACCCATTTTGATAAAACAATTTTTTTATTTATACGTATTGGCAAACTACACTGAATAAATGACAGACATATTATGAAATAGATGGGCGTCATTAACCATCAAAGTTCGAAAGTTCCTGTTGGGAATCCTTTCAACATCGGGTAATAATTTGTAGACTCACTTAACATACGAATTGCTTTCCATCTTTCTTTAGCTCAATCTCGTTCAACGCAGTATTTTTTGCAGTTTCGCTTCAAGTTGGGCATTATAAACACTGTGGTGACATGAACTGGGTACTACTTTTCAAGGTCTGATACCCCTTACACGCCACTTTCCTTTAAAAAATTATTAACATTCTCTTCCTCAGGTCAGGTTTCTATGTTTGACATCATTTGACGCCATAGAACTCACGACAAGCGTCAATTTCTATCCACATGTATTTGGTGGGTCTTGAAGAGTTTTTATCGTTGGCATCAACTCGAATCTTGAGATTCGGATCTAAGAGGGCAATTTCGGTGTTATGTTCCTTTAGATTGAGGTACATTGACACAAATATCATGAGCATATTGAAATATGATATCGTAAGCAAACCGAACAGTGGAATTTTCAAATCTAACACGTAGTAAGTAGTGTGTTGGGTCAGTCATCTGGAACACAACGAATTATAAAAAAATATTTCTTTTCGCAACTACACTTAGCAGTGTTCTGACAAAAACTCTGAGAATAAGAAAATTGTCGTGAGAAGTTTCTGTAATCTTTCGTTCGGCGTCGACATTAAATAGTATGGCCTGACATCTTTGATAAAATTAACACACACAACATAAGTGGTGTGAAAAGCTAGGTTGTATTCTAGACTGAAGGGTTGTAATGATCAATTATGTATGTATGCATGTACGGACTATTAAGGACTGACGTTATTTTAGCATCCTTGCGTTAAGATTTAGAGCCTCCGGCACGTTATGTCGCCTTAGAAAGTTTAGCTATTAGACTAACGAACGTCTAAAAGCACTATTGCACGACCAGTGCTGGAATGCAATTCGCCCTAGACGTCTTTATGTTTATGGAGAGATTGAGAAGACAGGTTCAAACTCAGATCAGGGTTACTTTAAAACTGACCGAACCGTTTGAAAACTGAGAAGAGCAGAATTAATTTGAATTACTTACACACATCTAACCAACAGTTAATTTCCAAAGGCGATTATGTGCTAAGGGTCGATTTTATTGCGTAAAAGCCGTAATGTTCAAATCAGAAACCCTTGATGTTCTAAGTATGAAAACTCAGTGTTTTGCTCGCTGGAACTAGCAAGTGTTGAAAGAAGGATTCAAGTGCCTCGCATTCTTAAAAGGGTCCAAGAAACACTTCTCTCCCTCCGATCACCTTACTATTTGCACCACTTACGAACGACCAAAAATAGATAACAGTTCTTATGTGTAGGCCAGTTTCTTGAAATATTTTTGAGGATTCATGGAACATCTTCAGGAATGAGAACCATTTCTGGATGAACGAGTACATGAAGAAACAAAGGTTGAAACAATTCCAATCAACACCAGATCCAAAAGCGTACATTTCATACCAAAAAAGTGAATGTTTGGTGGGAATTTTAGTTTGGCGCTTTTAATAGTCCACATTTCTTTGTGAGCGAGCATTATAGGTCGTTGATTACCAACATTTTTTTGGACTGAATTGTATGATCTGCGCACCAACGACTTGTGTTTTCAATAGGTAGGTGCTACGTGCTACGTTCCTCACTTTAACAAACAAAATTGTTGAATTTTAGACGATACCAATCCACATGAGATTATAGAGCGTCCAATGCAATCTAAAAATGTTACTGCTTGATGTGGATTTTAGACTGGCGGTATTATCAGTCCGTCTTTCTTCGAGAAGGACATTGGCTATCACTGTCAATTATGATTAATATAGGTCGCTATGCATCAACTATTTTTGAGTGAAGCGAACAAAATAAACCCCAGGTCAGACACCTCCAACAAAATAAAATAAAAAAAATATTTCTTCGGCAACTTCCTCTCAGCAGATTTCTGGCAAAAACTCTGAGAGTAAATAAGATTGCCATGAAGAAGTTTCTCAAAAATCTGTTGTTCGGAGTCGACTTTGAACTGTAGGTTCCGCCACTCATGTATAAAATTAACACACACAACATAAGTGGTGTGAGAAGCCAGGTCGTAATCCTGACTGAAGGGTTGCAATGACCAATTATGCATTATGGATATGTTGCTCGAGCGATTTAAGGGAATGGTCTTCTCACTGGATACCGAAATCGTACAATTTGACTCTGTTAGGCATTTTTTGTATGGATTTCTTAAGTCACAGATGTATACAATTAAACCACAAACCCCAGCGGTCATTAAAGCTAACATAACACATGCCATCTGTCAAAGTCAGACTTGTTTCTGAACAAGATTCATGGATAAAGACAAATGTTTCTAGCATAATCAAAATCTTTGAATTTCAACTAAAGACTTCAAATAACTACTCTTTTCACTCTCCACGCTTCACCCATATATCATCCAATACGATGGAACACAATCGAGACGATAGAAGTCATTAGCAATGAAGCCAATTTTTTACTCAATGGCCATTTCAGCAAGTGAAACTGTGGCATATGCATCTCGGAGAACTAAGAAGTGCCGTTGCATTCTGAAAAAGTGACTGTTTGGTTCGAATTATGGTCTGAAGGTGATAATGAGATGAATTTTTTCTGTAACAAAATTGGAAGAACAATTCATTTAAGGAAATGATATTCTCACGTTAAAGTGATGCGAACTGGCCACCAAAATCGTACGATTTAACCTCGTTAGACATTTTCTTGTTCCGTGTTCTTTAGTCACGACAAACCTAAGTGGTCTTTAAAGCCGCAGGTTCAGTAAACGTCTGAATTGGATGATCTGGTTACAGACAATATGTGGTTTTAGCAGGATGTCTCAACGTGCTACACAATTTATGTCACAATAGATAGGATGCACATACGCTTTTAAGGAATGGTTTTCTCACGAATTGTCCGCCGAAATTTTATGAAATGAACCCGTTAGATATTTTCGTGTGTGGTTGTCTTAAATCTCAGCTGCATGAGAATACACCACAGTGGTGCTCAAAGCCAACATAACGCATGTTATCGGTCAAATTTAGCAGACCTTTAAAACCCTTTTAGGAGTTATAATATGTCTATCGTTATGTTTCTAGGTGTCTATGGCCTGCTATAGACAGCAGAAGAACAGGTTGGCTGCTGGGCTTGGATAAGGCACTGCGAGATTAGGTCGCTGCAGGGTATGTTGCGATGAGGCGTTGGAGGCTATCGAACACCTCTTCTGTAACTGTCCAGCCCTTAGTAGGTTGAGGTTGAAGACCCTTGGCAGGGGCTTCTTTGACGGTTTGAATTCTGTGTCGAGAGCCGACATCAAGACTCTCCATAGATTCATTATTAGCTGGGGCTTCATCAGTGTAATTGCGCTCTCCCTTTTTGTTTTGTTTGGTCTGTGTAATTCCTCCGTTTCTTTATTCTCCATTTCCTACTTCCTCTTCTTTTTCTGAACCCCTCTATTATCCTCTCATCTTAAGGACGTTTGTTCAATGGGTCAACTTGACCTCTGGGTACTGTACTTGCCTCATTTGACAAGTACCCGTTCTCTAACCTAAACCTATAATATATCTATATTTGGAACAAATATAGCTGATTCATTTTCAATTTTTTTATGTTTAACAAAAATATGCCCGAAAGATCCTATTTAAACAGACGCCTCTGTTAAAAGAGTACTAAGCTCTTTATACTGCTTGTGAATTAAACATAATGGATTTCGTTGGAACTAAAAACGAAACTAAAAAAAGAAATTGAATTAAAAATTTAATTCTTAGAGCATGAGAAAATGAAAATTTACTTACCACTTCCGTTTATAAAATATTTAAACGCTCACAATTAATGTCGTGCATTAAGTTTGAATGAGTAAATAGGGGGCGGTGGCTGATAATTTCTGTTGCTGTTTGGTGGTTGGTAGTTTTGGTGGTTTCATTTAAGAGTTTGTGATGAATATATTGCCATGAGATTCTACTTGTCTTGTTAAAAAATATTCGTTTATATTATTTCGTGTTTTTTTTTTATTTTTATTTTTAATCTTTTTTTTATTTCTTTGGCACAAAATTCCGTATGTAAAAAAAGGAAAAATAAAAATTGAATTTAAAAATTAAAATTTAAAAAAACAAATTTTTCAATGACTAAAGTTTTCCATATTAAACTTTAATAGCGACTTGCTGCTGTTTTTTTTTAATTTTTTTTTGTTGTTCTGCAAACTGTTGATTCATGTAGAAATATTTTACAGTCCCATGGTCGATTGCTGTTTCTCTCTGTATTTTTATTTCATTTTTTTTATATTGAAATGTAAAAAAATTATTAAAAAAACAAAAAAGAATGAAAGGAAAATAAAAATCCAACTGCATAAGAATAATTTATGTCTGTACAGGTACATTGCTTTCGGTTTCTTTCAGTATGGGTGCCTGCCAAACACCACTGCCAGAACGTGTTTTACGTGCCTGTGCAATGCCATCCATTATATCCAGTTGTAAATTATGTATGCTGCCTCGATGTTCAGTTAGTGGTGGTCCTTGAAATCCACTACCACGACGACTGCCACTGCAACGATATAAGCGTTAGAAAAAAATAAAATTAACAAAAGGCTTAAAGAGTATCAGTAAAACAATAAAACCAGAGTATCTTTCAAAAGAAAAAGAAAATATGTACGTGCAACAGTTGTGGGTGCCGTTAAAAAAATATATATGTACATATACAGTGTAAGAAGAAATAATAAGACCACATAGCTATTAACCCTTTCACAAGCATAAGTTTATGTGAGGGAAAGTTATCATTCTGTTTATTTGGGATGATTCACTAGATGTATAAAAGTCATATTCTAAAACCAAATTACCAAAATCAATAGTGGCTTGTCCGCTTTTTTAGGAACAGATCTATATACTTGATATAAACATATATATACTAAGATGTGTCCCTATCAGAGATCAGTAATGAATCCTTTTTCGCTACCCATAAGCCCTCATGAAATTTTGAGTATGAGTGAGTCAACAGTATTGAAATCCAACTACTCTGATTCATTCGTACTCAGTACAACATTGATTTATAAGTACAAGTTGCAATGAGTATGAGTACAACGTTGACATCAAACTCATAACATTCAAACTATGTTTGATTCATACGCCTACTCATTTACATAGATTCATAACTTTAGAAAAATACTTATAATACTCATAAAAGATTCGAGTTATACGACTTTACAGTCTTAGTTGTTGTTGCATTTACAAAAAAAGAAAGAAGAAAAATACAAAGACAGCAAACAAAGCAAAGACACAACCTTCTACTGAGTATTGTAGTGTTCGTACGCGAATCATACTTATTTTGTGATTCATGTAAATGTTGAGTCATGGAGAGTCTAAATCAACAACATCATACGTATTGTTAAGTATGAGTATGATGAGTACTTCAAACTTTGAATGTGAGTAGCATGAGTATGATATTAAAATAAGTATGAATGCATACAAGTATCAGAAATTATGAGTATGATTCGATTCCACACATCTTTTTGAATACTCAATACTGATCTCTGGTCCCTACGGTCGTTAATGGATACAATTTATATAAATTATTTCATTCCTTGCAAAGTTAGAAGAAAAGTAATGGCTTCCAGTATTTTGGACACCCATATTAGACCAATATTAGAATCCAAGGTTCAAAAAAATTGCAATGAAAAGTTCTTCAAAAATCTATCGTTCGGAGTCGACTTTAAAATTGTAGGTGCCGCCATTCTTGTATAAAATTAACACACCCAACAAAAGTGGTGTGAGAAGCTAGGTTGTAATCCTGACTAAAGGGTTGTAATGACCAATTATGTATGTATGTGTGTATCTATTTTTTTTTTAGCAAATGAAATTTTGTGACCTGCGGTGTTTTATTCACCTGCATGAAGCCCCACATGACAGGCTTATTTTTTGCGCGCTGCGTTATTCCATTTTGACCCCTAAATTGTGTCATGTGCTTGGCGATATATTGTTGTTTGCTGTTTTTGAGAGCTTCTTGTACATCTGTATTGTTGCAAAAATGAAGGTTTCTAGTTAAATCTTTATACTAAACTTAGTTAGAATAAACTTTTTAAATTTAGTGCCCTTTTTTGTATTAGCTCTGTACTTTGGCAGATATCATATATGTTTAAATTCAGCGCTTTACGAAAAAACAATGCCTTTTAATTTTGATAACGTTTATTCAAAAACCGTAAACTTTGAAAATTGAGGAAGTGCGTCTAATGTGGCAATCATTCGTCGCAATTTGGCCGAAGTCGGCAAAGAGGACGACCTTGTATGCGTTATAAGGATGAAATCGAGTAAGCCCTGTCATCGATTGGTGTAACCAACTGGCGTAGGCGCACAAGAAGCAGAGGCGCCTGGAAGGATGTGTTGCATCAGGCCGAAATCCGTTAATCGGGTTGTTAATGGCCAATTATAAGTGGTGGGAGAAGCTATCTCGTAATCTTGAAAGATTGTAATGATTAATTATACATGTATGCATGTATGTATGTGTTTTATAAAACTTTATGTTTGATTCTAATTTTCATCGAAAAATCATATTCAACTGTGATGAATGCTTGCCATTCACTGTTTGGTATGGGTTTAACAATGGCGGTGTCATCGATCTAAGTAAATTCCTTTCAAAATGACGGTGGTCTTGGCCAACGGCGGCTATTATAGGTCGATGATTACCAACTTCTTTGGCCTGAGTTGTAATATCAACAGGATATTCTACGCGAGCAATCGTAAGATTTGATTCTGTTAGGCTGTTGCCGGCAGGGTTTTCTTAAGTCACCATAAACCACAGGCTTCGCCCATACAGGCTCAACAGGCTTCACCTACATAGGCATTAGCAATGAAGCTAATTTCTTACGGAATTGTAACGTCAGCAAGCGAAACAGTGGCATATGCATCTCTAGTCTGAAGCTACCATTTCTATTCTCTGTTCAGAACATCAGAGCATTGTAGTGTAATAACTATTGATAGAAAGGAATTGCAAATTTTTTAATTATTTATTACAACCATTCAGTTACGATCTCAACCTAGCTTCTCACACCACTTATGTTGTGTATGTTAATTTTACATATAAGTGGCGGGACATACAGTTGAGAGTCGACTCATGATGATTGATTTTTGAGAAACTTTTCCATGGCAATTTTATTTACTCTCAGAGTTTTTGTCAGAAATCTGCTGAGAGGATGTCATCGAAGAAATATTTTTGCATACGTCGCTTTGTTGGAGATGTCTGACCTGAGAAGATGTCCGAAAAGCGTTTTCCTTTTCCAATAACGCGTATCTCATGGTTTGAAAATTACTGAAATAATGCGATTTTTTCAACGAAACCAAAATGGGTCTAACAAAATATGATGCAAGCCTTTTAAAGTCCATAATCCTAATCGCTTATTAGCACGTCAATTGACTTTCTTCGATACTTTCAGATACGATCAAACATTTAAACCAGCCTTTGAAAACTTGGAGGTCTACAATAAACTGTAAAGAAAAACCCCTTTAACCGACTTTTTTTTAAGGAAACAACATTATAAAATAACCGTCACAATGTTTAGCTAGTTTTAACAAATATAAATACAACAACAAGACTATAGTTTCAATTATTTGATGTATTTTGTTTATTGTACTCTTGTTTACGACAACCACTGCTACTTTATTTTTTAAAGAACTCTACTCTTGAGTTCTCATTGAATTGCACTCATGAATTGCAATTTTCGCCAATAAGAAAAGCAAGTGTCACTTACTTAAGTTGAACAAAAAGGAAAAAAAGTGCAAAATTCTTTCAAATTCATTTGTCGTTTGTTTCATTATTAGCAACTGACCCTTTTAATAGAGATTAAATGTGAAATAAAACTTGAAAATTTCATTTCATTGCAAGAGCATTTGCCTTTAGTTTTTCGAAGTTGTCATTAGGGTATGCAGAAAATATAAATTTACAAAGGAACCGGTTGTTATAATATTATTGGGTTGAAAAAGAAAAATTGGAAGCCACGACAAAACTAAAACTGTACAAGACTCATCCTCTCCGTGCTTGAGAGTATTCGAGAAAAAAAGTCCTACGTAAGATCTTCTGTCCAGTGAGCTCCTCAAAGACATTGACGTTATGCAGCATATTAACATCCAGCGGCTGCGCTGCGGAAGTCGACGAAGAAGACAACCTGTCATCGATTAGTGTGACCAACTACCGTAGGCGCGCAAGAAGCAGAGGCGCCTGGAAGAATTTGTTACGTCAGGCCGAAATCCGTTAATCCACTACGCTATGGTGACCTCAAGAAAAATTGCACAAAAAATTGCTTCTTACTGGACAATACAAAGAAAATTGATTGCCTTTTGCAATAACGCCTAACTCTGAGTTTGAAAATTACGAGAATAATGCGATTTTTGTAACGAAACCAAAACGCACCTAACAAAGTATGGAGGAAATCTTTGGAAAACCCAAAATCCTCATCTTTTATTGGTACAGGAATTGGATTTCTTCAATGCTTTCAGATACGATCAAATATTTAAAGCAGCCTTTGAAACCTTGCAGATCCACAATAAGCTGTAAATAAAAACCCCTTCAACTTTCTTTCGTTTTGTTGGAAACTCTACTCTACGTGTTACCATTTCGCTTGCATTTACATTTTGCCATGTATTTATTACCGTTGCTTTAACAATCCTTTTTCATTTAAAATTGTTCACAAGTTTTGAAGAGTCGCCATGTGTTAGTGTAGTTTCACACAAATATCTCTTAAATACAGTGACACTTATTGCTTAAGCTTACCAATACACATACAAATACACAAACATATATTTAATATAAAATGGTATTTACCTATACATTGCACCCGATAAGGATTCACGACGACTGCGACCAAATAACGTGGGTGGTACGGCCGATATGGTTACCACCGAATGCCTTCTGCCGCCACCGCCTGGATTGGTTTTCTGTGATAGTGTTGTTAAAAATTCCACTTCATGTGGACTTAAGCCGCCTGTCTCACCGCCCACCTCTGACAAACGACGCACTTGACTGGCCGTAATGCCCTCTGTTATTTGCAATGATGGCAATGAGTGTTTACGACGTTGCTGCATATCGGGTAGTGGACAGAGGAGATATGGATTTTTTGGCGAATCTGGATCTGAGTCATCACTGTTTGTTCTGCCAGCCATTGGGCAGCCACCCTCTGCACCACCAACGGCTCCCTGTAGATCATCATTGTCCTCTGTCGTTTGGGATTCTTCAACCACAATAAGTGGCTCTTGTGTGCTGATATTGAAAACTGGCGTAAACGATGAACGACGCATTTTTGTTGTTTATGACTGTACTGCGGTTGGTGTTGTTGCTGTATTCCTTAACTGGTTTTATTAAAATTGTCTTTTTGCGTATTTGGCAATGAATTCCTTTTTTTGGTTTCGTTTTTAACGGAAATAAAATTTAATTTCAAGTGTTTTTCCTTTCTTTTTTTACTTCTCCGTTGAGGAGTATTATGCAGATTTTATGTGAATTTTAAGATCTGAAATGAAATAAACAAAAAGGGCAACAAATTAAAAATTTTAATATATAGGGTGGGTGATTTAAAAGTTTAAATTTAAGAATTTTATAAAACAAAAACGGTTTGAAATTTTTCCAAATTTATTTTTTGTTGTGAAGTACAATTGTTGCGGTTAGAAATGGAATATATTTTCATCCATATGGCGGCTGGCCTCACAGTATCGCATTCAATTGGACCAATTTCAGTGCACTTTATCGAGTGTATGTGATCGTATCTTGGCAATCGCATAACGAATTTTGGCTTAGGTCAGGTTAGGTTGGAGGACCTGTACGTGTCAATTAAGACAAGTACAGTACCCGGAGGTCGATTGGACCCATTATACAACGTCCTAGTTTCTCACACCACTTATGTTGTGTGTGTTAATTTTATACATGAGTGGTGGGACTTACAGATTAAAGTCGACACCGAACGACGGATTTTTGAGAAACTTTTCATGGCCATTTTATTTACTCTCAGAGTGTTTGCCAGAAATCTGCTGAGAATAAGTCGCCGAAGAATTACTTTTTGTATCTTGTTTTGATGTCTGGTCTAGGGCTCGAACCCTGGCTTTACGTCTAATAAGCCAACACTCTACCTACTATACTACGGCGACTTCACTAATTTTGGCTTTCAAATCCTCAATTGTCTTTGGTTTGTCGGCATAACACTTCTCTAACTGCGCATCACAGAAAATGGCCCAAATCGCAGCTTCTTGACGGCCAATTGACATCGCCATTTTCGCTAATTAAACAGCCATAAAACGTTTGACGCATGTGGCAATTGTGGCATGACATGTGCGACAAACTGCACCATCCTGTTGAAACCATACATTGTTTACATCAATACCATGAAGAGCGGGTACAAAAAAATTCGGTTGTCGTGGTGCGATAAATGTCTCCATCGACCGTAATGGTTGCGCCGTCCTCATTTTCAAAGAAATTTGAGCCAGTGATGCCTCCGCTCCACATATCGCACCAAACAGTTACTCGTAATGGATGCATTGGCTTCTGTAAGACCACATGTGGGTTTTCTATGCACCAAACACGGTAATTTTGCTTATTAGCGTATCTTGGTGAGCTTCATCCGGAAAATTCATTTTTTTTGGCAAAATTGACATCATCGTGCAGTTTCCCGTTTTCCTATCTAGCGAAGACAAAACGAAGCGATTCATTACGTTCAGTGGAGAATTTTGTAACAGAATAGAATGATAAATGTATTGCCAGATTCGAAATAAACGTTGGTTCAAATTTTAAACCGATAAATGGCCCACATAATATTTGTGCATTTTTTAAATATTTGTTAAATAATTTTTCAATGGACCGCATGGATTGTTTCTGTTTATTTTATTTTTATTTCATTTTACCTATGATTTATAGTCGATGAGACTATATTTCTTTTGTACACATACATATACACCCAATGTAAGCTCTGATAGCTAATACAGGATTGAAAGAAGTATTAAAAAACTTCCAATCGTTACTTTGTCCTGATTCTTGGAGATATGTAATTCCATTATATACCAGCCGTTCGAAAAATGTTATTGGACAGCCGTGATGAACAACCTAGTGTTAGGTTAGGTTAGGTGGCGGACCCCTTCGAAATCGGAGACCCACATAGGCCAGCATTTAGACCCATTATGATACCACAATGTATACTACCTGAGGATCAACCATTTCCTAGAGATAACAATCCCATGTTAGAAAGCTCCCTCTCTTTATGACCAGAAGAGGGCACTGACAAATTAGCAGAAAGACAGTCTCCTTTTCCTCCTCAGAAGTTGTTAGTCGGAATGCCAAGTCTTTTGACATGCCCACCAAAAGGGCAGTGGCTGATAATAATTGACACTGAGTGATGTGCACGGCTATGCGATTTAAGGACAGAAAAGTGTTATTATTGGGTACGCAAATACCCACTGAATTCCATTATGATATACTGCAAGATGGTGTACACCTGTCCCAAATATCTTAATGAGGTAGCAGATCAATATGATGCCCATATCATATGAGTACCAGCATACAGAGATATTCCGGGTAAGTGCAGAGCAAATAAACTTGACAGTCGTGCCACAACCATCGAGTTTTCGAGTTTGGAAATCTTTTTAAGAGCTTTGGAGAAGAGCACAACAAGGGGTTTAGGCTGGATGGAGAGTGCACAACAAGTCTGCTTAAACACCAAAGAAGTACTCTCAGTATGGTTGTCGGAATTATTACGGGGTATTGCTTAAGGCGAAGTCGCCGTAGTCTAGTAGGTAGTGTGTTGGATTATTAGACGTAAAGACAGGTCAGACATCAAAACGAAATATGAAAAAATATTCCTTCGACGATTTACTTTCAGCAGATTTCTAGCAAGAACTCTGAGAGTAAATAAAATTGCCATGAAAAGTTTCAAATCTGTCGTTCGGAGTCGACTTTAAAACTTTAGGTCCCACCACTCATGTATAAAATTAACACACACAACATGAATGGTATGACTGAAGGGATGTAATGGCCAATTATGTATGTATGTATTGCGTTATGGGCTCGCATTCGAGGCGCATTGGCCTTGGACACTTTGTAAATGAGTCCTTTAGACGCTGCATGCACTATGTATATGACAGAGATCAGCAATGAATCGCTTTATCGCTACTAATAAGTACTCATGAAATTTTGAATATGAGTGAGTCAACAGTATTGAAATTTAGCTACTCTGATTCATTCGTACTCAGTACAACATTGATTTATAAGTACAAGTTGCAATGAGTATGAGTACAGCGTTGACATCAAACTCATAACATTCGAAATATATTTGATTCATACGCCTACTCATTTAGATACATAAAATTAGAAAAGAACTTATAATACTCATAAATGATTCGAATGATTCGAATCATTCGTCAAAATTTACAGTCTTAGTTGTTGTTCCATTTAAAAAGAAAGAAGAAAGACACAAAAACAAAAAGAAAAAGACAGCAAGCAGAGCAAACACACAACCTTCTTGTGTGTATTGTAGTCTTCGTACGCGAATCGTACTTATTTTGTGATTCGTGTATACGATGAGTCATGGAGAGTCGAAATCAACAACATCATACGTATTGTTAAGTATGAGTACCATAAGTATTTCAAACTTTGTATGAGTATGACATTAAAATAAGTACGAATGCGTATAAGTATCAGAAATTATAAGTATGATTCGAATCTACTCATCGTTTTGAATACTCATTGCTGACCTCTAGTACATGCCCCTCACAATAACGAAGAAGAAAAAGGCACTTTGGTGAGTACTATACGAAAGATCTAGAGGAACAGTCACAAATTGTCATTGAAAATCTGAATCACTTCATCGGAGCTTCCGATTAGTTCCAGGACTAGGGGATAACGGAGGGCTGTGGTATCCAACCTCCTCCAATAATTTTTAAAAGCTTCGCTTAATCTCAATTTGTGAACGGCTTTTTTAATTAAAAATTACAACAACGAATGCCATGTTAGAATTTTATAATTAGAAGGTAATAATTTAAGTATAACATGCTACTGCCTTATCAATATTTACAAATTATTACAAATAATCTTGTAATATAAACCCATGTAGTGTAACGATATCATATAGTGTAACGATATCAGATATTTGGTTGTTGTTGAATACTTCCAAACACAATATAAAACGAAAGCCATATGAAACATTATCGAACAGTGTATCGAGCAGCGTCAGACAGTGAATTTATATAAAAAAAAAATTGTTAAAATGAATTTTTTGTATTTAATTGGAATAATAAAATGTCTAATCGTCTTACCTATAACTACGGCTTCGGATAAGGTAACCTACATAGGATTATATTTTCGAAAAATTTAATGTTACTGAACAGTTTATGGTAGAATAAAATACATCCTTTAAAGGCACAAACGTTATGCAGCTTTTTTTACTGAAAATATCCTCATTCTACCACTTACTGAATTGGTCAATACAACCCTGTAATCAGGCTTACAACCTAGCTTCTAACACCACTCATCTTGTGGGTGTTCATTTCATACATGACTGCCGGTGACCTACAGTTTAATGCCGATACCGAACGACAGTTTTGATCAACTTTTCATAACAATTTTATTTTTCTCTCCGAGATTTTGCCAGAAGACTGCTGAGAGAATGTCGACGAACAAAATATTTTTCATATTTCGGTTTACTCGAGATGCCTCTCATCTAATAAGCCCCTGGTTCAGCTTTTATAATCTGTCGCTTGGAGTTAACGTTTAGCTGTGAGTCCAGCCAATCATGTACAAAATAAGCTTACACAACATGGGTGGTATGAGAAGCTAGGTTGTAATCCTGGCTAAGATGTTATAATGCAAGTTCGGTGTGCTGTCTTGTTGGAAATACATGGTATTCAGACATAATTGAAATAATGTAAAGGAGGCCATTATACGAATACATTACACCCGTATAGAGTAACGAAGTGCACATATGCGACGTACAAAAGATCCCTACAGGGTATATACATAATACTCGAACGCATTCGAAATTTATAATCTTCCCTTACTTTGGCGTATAATTCCAACTAAATTTGATCGATCGTATGGATTATGTTAGTTTTAAGGACCACTATGGCTTGTGGTTTATTCCAATAAACTTGCGACTTAAGAAAAGCCCAGAAAAAGCTATAGAGGGCACATAATGCGCGATCTTGGTGGCCTGCTCACATGATCTCCTTCAAACCACTCGCGCAGATTATCCAATGTGGCATGAACTGTGTGGCACGTAGCGCCGGCCTATTAAAACCACATGTCGTCTGTGTTTAGAACATCTAACTCAAGCCAAAAGAAGTTTGTAATCATCGCTCTGTAGTGCTCGCCGTTGACAGTGAAGGTCTGGTCAATGTCATTATCAAACAAAATGGACCGATGACGCCGGCAGCTCTAAATCCCGACAAAATAGTGTATTCTTTTTCAGAATATATCGACGCAATTGGATCTCATGTGGATCGCTAATGTCCCACATATGAGAATTTTGTTTGTTTACATACCCATTCATTCACAAATAGGTCTCACAAGTGCAGGCAATTTTTCGTTGAAAATTGGAATAATTTAGTCAGCTTAAACTCCAGAGGAGCACGCTCAGTATAGTTGTCGGCGTCTTTACGGGGCATTGCATTATGGGTACGCATACAAAGCGCACTGGTCTTGGATGCCTTGCTCTTTTGCAGGGGTGCGAAAGAGGAGATGACTGTTTTTCATAAGCTGGATACATGCCCGGCACTTTATCAAAGGAAAAAAAGTACTTAGGTGCTTACTATATGGATGATCTGCAGGAACTGTCACAGATTGATATTATCAGTCTATATCGCTTTATTAAGAGCTCCTTGTGGTTCCGAGACTAGAGGATTGCGGAAAATTGTAGTAACACAATGGGCCCTATGTGACCTACCTACCTGCATATAATCATTAAGTGAACACAACATAAAAGAGTTCTTATAAACGTTTAGAAATGATTTCCTTCAGATTATTCCGCGCACTTCGTCGATGTACGGTTGTTGTTTGATCCTTTCCTGAACCATTGGCTTTGAATTTCTCACGAATATTATCAGTTGCACGACTGAAAATCAGGGAAGCAGATCATGCCAACCAGTTGTAGTAGAAATAATTCGTTTAAGGGACATATTGATAGGCGTTGTCAGCTTTTCCCTATTTTTCTAATTGTTTCTTTATTTTAGTCTCGTTAATCAAGTCACTGTAGTCTAGGAAGTAGTGTGTTGGCTTATTAGACGTAAGGCCACAGTTTAAACCCCAGGTCAGTCATCTCCAACAGAACAAAATAGGAACTTCCAGCGACTTCCTCTCAGCAGTCTTCTGGCAAAACCTTGAAAAATTTCTCAAAAATCTGTCGTTCGGAATCGACTTTAAACTGTAGATCCCGCCACTTATGGACAAAAATCAACGCACCCAACATGGATCGCGTAAGAACCTTGGTTGTAGTCCTGGCTAAAGGGTAGTAATGATCAGTCAAGTAAGTTTGCCTGCTATGGAATTGTTGCGGCGAATTGTTTTGTATTCTCTAAGTTAACATCCATTTATCCCAGCGAGCATTTGCATAGGCCTAAAAATACGTCTTGGAATTCGGATTGTCATACAAAACTGGGAAATTTTATTTTCGAATTTCTTGCATAGAGATTTTTTTACTACCCCTTCTAAAAAATTATGAACAAAATAAGAATGGGACTACAGTGTTAGTTAGCTAATGTCAACCGATGTAGGTTGTACTACAGAAATGTATGCCTGAAATCCTCTAAAGAAGAGTAGAAAATGTCTAAGGCTTCATACAGTCGGATAAGCCATACCTGAGTGAAGTTCTTATTGAATATTTATAAAATGTTTAATTAAACGCAATGCAATGCAAATTCTTTGTTTTACAGACATGGACATACGAATTAAAAAGTGCTGAAGCGGTATCTTCAAACCCAGATGTATTTGATATTCAGCTAAGGATTGAACGTGTATCACGGGGAGTTTTTGCCTTGTCGGGAGAATGGAAATTCGGTATCGATGTGGTTGAGGGTGATGCCAATGAGGTAATGAATTCTAGTTTTATACGAATAAAAAAAAATCGCGATTAACTAATTTCCAATTACTTTGCTTAGGTGGAACTGAAAACATTTCGTAGTTCGAACAATGATGGCGTTTTCAGTACTTTACCTTTAGAAATGTCTCGTCGTCATTTTTTTGAAGCTATTAATAGTCGGTATAAAGATATTCTTATGAATTCTTTAAAGGATTGTTCGGATTTACCTTATTTTGACGATAAGTTTGAACCACCGTTTGAAAAAAAAACATATGTTTTAGACAAATGTCAGATATCACAAGATGGACTACCCAACCATATTGACCAAGGAACATACAAGATTGTTGTGAACGGTTACGGTGACGTTGAATGGCAATTGGAAGTTGTATTTGAGGTGGAACCGAGTTATTATTAAAAACAATTTAAAACACAATTTAATATTTTCGTTAAATATGATAACAATTGATGAAAATAAATCGATAAATTTGCAAATATAAAACGCCAAAGTCACACTCGTGCATACATAATTGGACATTATAACCCTTCAGTCAAGATTACAACCAACGTTCTCATACTACTTATGCTGTGTATGTTAATATTATGTAAGGAAATGACATCCATTAATGCAAAGCATTGTGTTTGAATTAGGCAAATAGGTTATGGGAAAAAGGACAGAGATAATAATGTTTGTAGATATTATATTTGAATCTTTTTATATTAAAAGTGGCAGGAAAGACCTCTGAAGGTAGGCAGTTCCTCATGCGGTTAGTACGGTTAAGGAACGAATTTTGGTTATACTCCAGTAAGCGATCCACAGGACACTCAACTACAAACATATGTAGTATGCGAGAAAGACGAAAGCTACGTAAGAATATAAGATTTTCGGGAACAACTAACCTCACTAGAGCAAATTCCCTAGAAGTAGCGATACAGCAGTGAGACGCAAAGCACATAGCAACACCGCTCCAATGAATCAATAGAGTTGGATACCCTACCGTCATTAATGAGCACCTTCGTCCACTGCTTTACACGATCGAGAAGCCTCAAAATAGACTTTGAGACACCGGCCCATAAAAGAGGGTTTTATTCAATTCTCGGTAGGATGTAAGTAGGGTAAATAGTAACAAGATTAGATGAAGTGAAGTATTTCTTGCACCGTCTTAAGAAAACGAATCGCTTGAATGCTTCTTTCGACAGTTGAAAAGGTGCTGGTTCCATAGAATATCACATTGAACGTTTATGCCGAGAACACCAATATTATAATTGTCTGTCTTGTTTCCAAAAAGAACATTTTATTAATGATTCAAAAAGAGTACATTAGTGATATCAAAAACATAGTTACTACATACTACTAAAATATCGGTTATTAGTTACATACATTAGGGTGGTTACTATTTATGTAACATCCCCCTTTTTTTAAAATAAATGTATTTATAATACTTATAATAATTAAAAATTAAATTTTTACAAATTTAGCCTATTAGGCGGTATTATTTTTCTACCATATTTTGATGTGTAATGTTCACTATTATCATTATTAGAAATATTTTCATTATTTACATTTTCATTGTGATTTATATTATTATTTCCATTATTTATCAATGAATTATTGTTTTCATTGTTGTTACTAACATTGAAATCAAAATAAATATTTTCATTATTATTACAATTAAAATTATGTTTTTTCATAGCATTATTCGTAAAATTGTTGGGTTTCCGAGCTGTTGTTTTCATTATATGTTGCCTATTTCTTCTGTATACTACACCCTTTTCATCCTCTATCAAAAATGATCTTGGTTCATTACATTTTTTCAAAATCTTACCTTTAAACCAAACTGACTTCGGATTTGTCTTGAAATATATTTGCTCACCTATTTCAATTGGTTTTAAAGTAACTGAATTTTTATTGTAATTTTCACACGATTTCAATTGTTTTCGTTCTAAAAATTCCTTTAATTTCCTTCGGTTCACCAATTTCGGTTTTAAATTATCTGTAACCAAAGGTAATTTAGTGCGTAATTTCCTGCTCATAAGCAATTCAGCAGGACTTGGCATATTATTACTCGATGTTGTCCGATATTGTAATAAAGATACGTATGGATCTGAACCAGAGTATTTACATTTATACAGAATATTTTTTATCGTCTGAATAGATCTTTCTGCAAGACCGTTGGATCGTGGTAAGTAAGGACTTGACGTTATATTTTCAATACCCCAATCAAGACAAAAATTTTTAAATTCCTTCGAATTAAAGGGCGGCCCATTATCCGAAATTAAAATTGTCGGAATTCCGTGTCTAGCAAATACTGATTTTAATTTCGTTATCACATTAACGGATGAATAACCAGAACCTAAAAGTTCAATTTCAAAAAATTTCGAATAATAATCAACAATAATCAAGTAAATCTTCCTGTCAAATTCAAACAAATCACATCCTAATTTGTACCAAGGTATGTGTATAATTTCATGATTCTTTAAATCCTGTTTAGGATTAGCATTTCTATAAGTTAGGCAAATATTACAATTCGAAACCATATTATAAATATCGCTATTTATGTTAGGCCAATAAATAGAACTTCGTGCCAAATTTTGGCAACCTCCTATTCCCATGTGACCCTCATGGATATATTCTAACATCTTCGACCTTAAATTCCTTGGAACTAATATTCGTTTACTTTTAAACAGAATACCTTTTACTTCACTTAAATCATCCCTAACTGAGTAAAATGGTCTTACATCCCCGTCTATGTCCTTCCCGTTATCTGGCCAACCATATTTTATATATTTCCTAAGTTTCTGAAAAACTTCATCATTTTCAGTTTCCTTTCTAATGTTTTCAATTTCATCTACAGGTAGGGCTATTTGACAAATCAACGAATTACATTGCAAATCAATGTCTTCGTCTAGATCCGAAAGTGTCTTCGTATTAAGTGGAGCCCTAGACAAGGTGTCAGCTATAAACAGATCCTTGCCCGGCTTATAGACCACTGTTAAATTATAAGATAATAATCTCAGCATAAATCTTTGTAGACGCGTAGGAATGTTGTACAAAGGTTTGTTGAACAACGGGACAAGAGGCTTGTGATCTGTTTCAACAGTCACATTTCTTCCATATATGTACTGATGGAAACATGTGCACCCGAACAAAATGGCAAATAATTCCTTTTCGATCTGCGCATAATTTATTTGACTTTCAGTCAATGATGCAGATGCATATGCTATTGGGTTGTTACCATGCATAATAACTGCCCCTACTGCATATTTAGACGCATCGACCGATAACGTTAACGGCTTGTCCGTATCATAATAGGCCAAAACAGGTGCCTTCGTGATTTCTGTTTTCAAATTTTCAAATTCAACTTGTTGTTCATTATTCCAACACCAGACTGTATCATCCTTCAAAAGATCCCTCAAATGCTTATTTTTGGACGACAAATTATCTATAAAAGACCCTAAATATGTAATCATGCCCAAGAAGCGTTGTAATTCCCGTTTATTTGTTGGTACTGGCATTGCCAAAATAGATTCAATTCGTCCCTCATCTGGTCTTACACCACTTCCACTAAAAATGTGTCCAATAAACTTAATTTCCTGCTTTAAAAAAAATGATTTCGACTTGTTAAATTTCAAACCTACCAACTTGCCTCTTTCCAGAACTTTATTCAAAATTTCATTATGCTTATCAATATTTGGTGCATGGATCAAAAAATCGTCCATATATATCACTAATCCTGATATATCACCGAAAAGTCTTATCATCTCACCATGAAATATTTCAGGCGCTGAACTAATGCCAAACGGCAGACGTAAAAAACGATACCTCCCGAACGGAGTGTTAAATGTGCACAATCTAGATGATTCCTCATCTAGCTGAACCATCCAGAAACCAGAATTTGCATCTAGTCGACTAAAAATATTGGAACCACTCATACGAGATTTACACTCGTCAATTGTAGGGAAATCGAATCTAGGTCTTTTTATTACCTTATTAAGATTGCGTGGATCTAAACACAATCGTAGACTACCATTTGCCTTTGTGACTAACACGACTGAGTTCACCCAGTCTGTAGGCTCTTTTACTTCAACAATTACTTTTAATTTTAGCATTCTCTCAATTTCCTCCTTTAAAGGCCTGTGAAGGCTAAATGGTACACGACGCGGTGGGTCAATAACCGGCTGACAATTTTCCTCAAGCTGTAAATGACACTTTTCCTTAAGACACCCTAACCCTTGAAACATATCTTTATACTTTTCCAAAATGGTCTCACAATTTATTGTATTGACTCTTTTAATTAAATTCATTTTCGAGGCCATTTCTAAACCTATAATATTGTTACACCTCATGTTCACAATATAAAAATAAGTTTCATAAACCATATTATTAAAAGAAAATTCTGTGAACATTTTTCCAACAACTGGGATCCTTTCACCACTAAAAGTAAATATATTGTTATATACCTTATAATCTACCTTACGAATATCCAAATTGTTGACAGTGTTGATGGACATCAAATTCGTCTGAGCTCCGGTATCCGCTTGGCAAATAACGTTCTTACCATTTATATCGATGTTGACATTCCATATGTTGTTGTTACTCAATTGTTTGTTGTTGTTTATCTCCTTGTTGATGATTATTTCATTAAGCGATCCGACAAAAAGATTTTCTTCTTCATCCGAGTTTTCATTCTCACCAATCTTTTTGACAAACTTCTTTGGTTGCTTTTTACCGTTGGATTTATAAAAACACATTTTTGCTTAATGGTTTGCTTTTCCACATGCATGACAAACTGCGCCCTCTGCTGGACATTTATTTTTGTGGGTTTGACCACATCTTTTACATAACACCGACTTATCATATTGTTGTATTGGTTTATGTTGTTGTTTTTGTTGATGCTTATGGTTGTATTTGTTTTTTCCACGCTGTAGGGCTGCTACCATCGCGTTCTCTGCTTTTTCACCATGTATGTTGGCCATGTTTTCTTTTGCCATTTCAATACTCTTGGCAATTTCCAAAGCCTTCGACCATTCTATTGAGCCTTCACTCAATAACCTTTCTTTTACATTTTTGTAATTATCAGACAGGCCACAAATAAAAATATCTTTGACAAGGCTTTGTCTTAGTGTGCCGAAACCGCATGTATTACTTAGATTTTCCAAGGCAGTTGCATACTGAACTATTGACTCCTCTGTTTTTTGTCGGCGGGTAAAGAACGTATGTCGTTCCATGGCCAAATTTACCTTCGGTATGAAATGTTGTTCAAACAGTTTTAACAAATTCTCGTATTTAACAGAATCGATGTCCTCATTAAACGAGTTAAAAATCTCGAGGCACTGCGGTCCCATATTGTGCAACAATAACGCCACCTTCCTCTTATCGGACTGCAAATCTAAATTGGAAGCCAATAAATAGATCTTAAATTGTTTGCTCCAATTTTTCCATTCAACGGCTACGTTATGTGCCTTTATGTTAAACGGTAACATGGTAGAGGCAAACATAACCTCTTTTTCCGCTGACACGTTGTGCGGCATCTTATACAATTGTTTTAATTTATTTTATTAAAAAAAAACCAAAACGACAGGACGTATTTTCCTTTTAAAACAATTTTGTTTTAATAGTTCTCTTTTTTTTATATTTTAAAAGTTTTATTTTTTTATCTTTTTTTTATTTTAAAGTTTGCGCACCTGACACCATATTATAATTGTCTGTCTTGTTTCCAAAAAGAACATTTTATTAATGATTCAAAAAGAGTACATTAGTGATATCAAAAACATAGTTACTACATACTACTAAAATATCGGTTATTAGTTACATACATTAGGGTGGTTACTATTTATGTAACAACCAAGAGCATCTGACCCATGAATATTCACAAAGCCCATAACTGAGGCAATATAATTGTTTTTCTTGTTTGTTAATAAACATCATTGCGCTTATCGCGGATTAAATTTAACACTATTGATGCAACCCAATTCGCAGATTGACTGTAGGTCGGATGTGACAGTGTCATTCATAATAAGGTTTTTCGTGTCAATCAGTCTATCATTACACTGTTATCAAAATGGAAATGGTGTTATATCGTTTAACATTAAAATGATAAACAAAAGCGACAAGAACAAAAACAATAGACTTGTTTATATGATCAACGAATAAACAAAGGAGATAAACAAGTAAACAAGAAGCAACAACAAGCATTACAAGAATAAATGTAAACAAAATACACAAACAACAATGAAACAACAATGATGTTTACATTTGCAGAGATTTCGAGAATGCGAAGCCATTCTCCTTCAAGAGCATCCATCAATATAAAAGGCAAGTCAAAGCAGGCAAGGGAGTTAGCAAATATTCAGTCAATCTTGTGAGAAAACTGCAGATCTGCTGAGGAAGAGGAGGCTGTTATCCACTTTCTTTGTTAGTGAACGTCTCTTGCTAGGTATAGATATAGGTTATTTGGCTCCCCATTTCCTGTCAGCTTGACGGAGCTATCAGCTATTGATATCAAGGATATAGCTTCGTTCATCAAACTTCCTGGCTGGTTTTCCAGTGTAGGGTAGTAGTTCTTTTGATGTGCAGCCCTTGCGCTGTCCAACTTCTCCCTCTTCACTGATTTTGGGTGGAACTTGGTCAGTACAGGGACTGCGTTCACCCGTGGCGTCACTACGGGCCGCTATGCGTGCTCAAGTGAGCTTTGTGATATCAGAGCTACCACTCCGACAAAAACCTAAACCTGTGTGAAGACGCGTTGCGTGTGAAGAGAATAATTGTGGTTTGAAGACCTCCGCTATAAAGATCGGTCGAACAATTGTTATTGTCTACGCAAACGAGTGTAAAGCAGAATAAGAAACAAAGCAATTTTTGTTGTTTACATCAAGTTGTGAACAGTGGCATACAGAATTGTGCGAACAATAAAGAAATTAATTTAAACTGAATACAAATTTATTTCTATTGCAATCTACGAGCTCATATTTCAAACGTTTTTAAAAGATAAAAACTGAACAATACGAATATGAATGGTAAATATTGCCATTGAGAAGTTGAAGAGAGAAGATCGCTAATGAAAATAAGAAATAGTTTTGGAGATAGAACAGAACTTTGCGGTACTCTGAGTTTATCCTGATCAGAAAGTATACATTAAGTAAGGTATAGTAAGTGTGTTCGAATGATATAAATTTGACAAATAACATAGCTTTACTTGCAAGATATCTTATAGGGAATCTTACTAATCTAAAAATACTAAAAACTCATAAGGTCCTCCTTAAACTATGTTATCAATTTCTGTCATCTACAGAAATGCACGCAACATGTAACATAAAAATAACTCAAAATCATTTTGCTTTTAAAATTTCTTAGCTGAAGCATGATTATTATTGTCAAACTCAGTGGCTATCCAATGGCAGGCAGTTTCACCACATATTTTTACCCTGTGAAACACCATTTTTTACCCACACCATTTCACTTAACTGCAAATCTTGGGTGTTAATTTTATACATGAGTGGCGGGACCTACAGTTTAAAGTCGACTCCGAACGACAGACTTTGGCCAACTTTTCATGGCAATTTTATTTTCTCTCGGAGTCTTTGCCAAAAATCTGCTGAGAGGAAATCACCGAAAAATAGTTTTTTCATATTTTCCTTTTGATGTCTGACCTGGGGTTTGAACCGTGGTTAAATCCCTAATGAAAGAAATTTCAACGTACGTGCTTGCCCATGAATGCTAAGGATTTCGGAGAGAATTTTCGAATCATTTCTAAGTAACTCTAACATGGCTTCCGAGACATATGGTTGAAAATTGCCTTGCTGAGGAGCTGACCTGGTTCGAAACCAGGCTGGTAATTTCCGACATGTTACAAGGCATACTTAAGTATTCGCAATGCTTCAGCTAAGTTAGATATTTACTAATTGTTTTACGGAAAGACTTCATTTCCTTGGGAGCAGGAGGATAAGTATGATATTTTCAGATTCTGCTGGACACGTATGGATAAGGCTTGACCCATTCCAATTAGATTATGATCACCTCCATTCAACCTACTTACCTACCTATTGAATTTCGGTTAATAATTTAAAATATTTTCCTTCTGCGGTTTTTTTAGCCAGCGTAGGAAATAATCACCAGCAACAAGCAATGTGGGCGTAGTAGGATTATTTAGAAAAAACGCAGCTGTAGCATATATGACACCAAGCCTTCGGAAGCTGATAATTTTATGATTGTTTTTAAGGCAGCGCGACAACAAAGACATATTATTCTGCTTTCCATTTAGGTTAATTTCTATTTTTATTCGCAGCAATGAGAGAATTAATGCTTACAATGAGTGCAAGCAATGCGAGGAGCATTCATCCATGAATAAAGTAACATGCATGAAATAGACGACTTAAAACGCGATGTATGAAAAATATCACCAACGAACATGTTACTTGTTTTGTTCATGCTTTGCTGCCGTTGTCTTTATTATAATTAATACGCATACAGCTTACCTTAGAACTGCAATTGCATAATTGTTGTGCTTACTGCGTTGCGTTTATTGTGTTTATAGCATTACTCTAACAGAAAGGACGAAAAAGTCTTTAAGCTAACTTTATCCATAAACTGGAAAATAATTTTATCTAAAAGTTAATCTCCTTCTGTTCGAGACGAATCAGTTTATCAGAGCAATTGTAGCAATTGATGATACCCAGCCGTGTTGCAACCAGAGATCAACAATGAATCGTTTTTTCGCTACTCATACGTACTCATGCAATTTTGAGTATGAGTGAGTCAACAGTATTGAAATTTAACTACTCTGATTCATTCGTACTCACTACAATATTGATTTATATGCATGAGTACAATGAGTATGAGTACAATGTTGACATCAAACTCAACCCATCGAAATATGTTTGATTCATACGCCTACTCATTTAGATTCATAAATTTAGAAAAATAGAATTTAGTCTTAATTGTTGTTGAATTTACAACAAAAAAAAAAAAAAAAAAAAAAAAAAAAAAAAAAATGCAAGCAAAGCAAAAACACAACCTTCCAGCAACATCATACGTGCTGTTAAGTATGAGCATGATGAGTACTTCAAACTTTGAATATGAGTAGTATGAGTATAACGAAATATAAAAAAATATTTCTTCGGCGACGTCCTCTCAGCAGATTTCTGGCAAAAACTCTGAGAGTAATAAAAGTTTCTTAAAAATCTGTCATTCAAAGTCGACTTTAAACTGTAGCTCCCTTCACTCATGTATAAAATTAACACACACAACATGAGTGCTGTGAGAAGCTAGGCCGTAATCCTGATTGAAGGGTTGTAATGGCCAATTATGTATGTATGAAATAAGTATGAATGCGTATAAGTATCAGAAATTATGAGTATGATTCAATTCTACCCATCTTTTTGAAACACATTGCTGATCTCTGATTGCAATCTATTAGAGAAAGGCTGTGTAATAGAAAATCAGACAAGAGACTGATCAAGCATAGTATAGAGGAAGTAGTGTGGAGTATAGACAAGAAAACAAAAACAATTACTCTTGTATGTTTAGTTTTTTTGTAGATTTTTTTGTATTAATTAAGCAATTTACCACTAATTATGCAATTAAATAAATCGATTGCAATTGTTTTTTTTGTTTTTGTTTTAACGGTATGTTTAACATCATTATTGCATGAAACTAGTTCAAGTTAATCGTTGCTAGTGTCAATTCCTCTTTGAAACCATTCGTAATAAATAGTTGCACTAACGAACTCATTATTTTAGAGGAAGAAAAGTTCTTATTGCTCGAATAACTAAATTTAAAACATGGATATAAAAGAGTTTCTTGGTGTTCTTATTGTGATATCCTTCAACAGTTTTATAAATGGAATGTTGCCCGGTGAGGTAAGCAAGAAATAAAAAATAAAATTTTATTTGCAAAAAGCTTCTTTGCATCTTATATACGTAACTTATTTGCTTTGGATAGAAAACCTGGACATTTGAACTAAAATCGATTGAATCAACATCAAGTGATCCTGAAAGATTAAAATTTGACTTGTCAATCGAACGTGTATCTCGTGGTGTTTACGCAATGTCTGGAGATGTTTTTATCAATTTCGATCTAATTGAGAACGAAGAAAACTTGGTAAATTTATTAAAAACCTTTTTTTGTCTTCTAATAATTCAAGCAAAACTCTTTTCTTTTATTGTGTAAGGTTGGTGCTCAATCGTTTCGCAGTAGCACAGGGTCGGACGATTATAATGTGTTGCCTTTCCAAATACCAAAGGGTCCATATATAGCATGGCTGAACACTTACTATAAAGACATATTAATGCCTACTTTTAAGGATTGTTCAAATTTGCCAGTTTTTGAAGATGAATTTGAACCGCCATTTGAAAAGAAAACATACACATTAACAAAATGTCAATTTACACAGGACGGTCTCCCCAATCATTTGCAGGAGGGTTTTTACAAGGTTGTATTGTATGGTGTCGGAGAAGTTGAATTTCAAGTTGAACTCATTGCTGAAATTATAAGCACTATGTAAATAGCCATGAATTTGGTTTCGAAATGACAACAGATTTCAAATAAATTACATTTACAAGCCTAACACATGGCAAAGATTGTCAAATTTCGATTTTGGTGTTTTCCTTGGAGTCCTAAGCCCGCTGCACTTAGTAGTGCAAAGCAAAACTTTGAAAATTATAGTAAGGTTGATGGACAACAAGCGTAACATGAAATTCTTTAAGGAATTTCAGTACCTCCCTAAATGTCTCCTGCACAGAACCACTAGACTCTATGATTTTCGGAAATGTTTCGCAACATTGCTTAGCAACAAAAATGAATGATGTAATCTGGAAAGTGGATACATACATGCATAACACAGCCCTGCATGGGTTTTGCAAATAAGATGGCTCCAGATGTTTCCAAAGGCATTTTGCGCGCTGAACCCGTGTTCGTGTTTCCATCACGTCAGGTTTCGAGAAAAAGTTGAAACCCCTAAAAAAGCGTTTTTGGCCATTTTTGATAAATTGTAGAGCTAAACACTGACGTGCTAGAACCATCGCTATTGTCAGAAATTGACAACGGATCTTTGCTCTTTAAAATGAGCCCAAATCCAAATTGTTTGCATGCACTCTTAAAATAGGGGGTGGGTTTATGTCAAGGGGTGCTAGAGAAAAAGAAACACATTACGGAGGTCCTTAAAAATTAATCAGATTTACTTGAAAATTGTTACTCAAGGGTTTTTGGAGTCGCTGATTAAATCTGATTAATTTTTAAAAACTTCGACCGCCATATTGGATCCACTATTTTGAATTTTTTAAATCTGAATAAAGATCTGTAATCAGCGAAGAAAACTTTTTGAACCCAGATTCGTATTCAGCGCTCAAAATGCCTTTGGAAACATCTGGAGCTATCTTATTTGCACAAAAAAGTCAAAATTTGCAGGGCTGTGTAATTGGATATTACAACCCTTCAGTCAAGATTACGATCTATCTTCCCACACCACTTATGTTGTATGTATGTGTTAATTTTATACATGAGTGGCGGGTCCTACTGTTTAAACTCTATTCCGTACGACAGATTTTTGAAAAACTTTTCATGGAAAATTTATTTACTATCAGAGTTTTTGACACACATTTGCTGAGAGGAAGTCGCCCTAGAAATATTCAAATTTCGTTCGAACCGTGGCTTCACATCTAATAAGCTAACACAATACCTACTAAACTACAACGACTGCATTCTCTTTTAAAAAAGACAGGCTATTTTGTAGTACACAGATTATCAAGAAGGGATCGTGGAACAGGAGTTGGAATTTTTGGTTCAAGAATGAAATATTTCAAATCCATTTTTCCACTGGATGTCTATGCCGACGAAAGATGTGCTCAATTTAACTTAGATATAAGATACAAAAGTTAAGATATAGCAATACTATCTGACAGTCAGGCTGCCATATGAGTACATACATAATTGGTCATTACAACCATTTAATCAGGATTACGACCTAGTTTCGCACACCACTTGTGCATCAGTGGCTGGACCTACAGTTTAAAGTCAACTCCGAACTACAGATTTTTGAGAAAATTTACATAGAAATTTTATTTACTCTCAGAGTTTTTGCCAGAAATCTGCTGAGAGGAAGTCGCCGAAGATATATTTTTTCATATTTCGTTCAGTTGGAGATGCCTGACATGGGGTTTAAATCGGGGTCTCACATCTAATAAGCCAACACACTACTTACTACACCACGGCGACTTCATTGAGTACTCCTCTTATGAGGTTAATCCGAAAATAGTATGAGACTGTCTGCTAGGCCTTTGGTCATGTGGAAATTCTCGACAATAAGAAAGCAGACTAGCTTATGAGGAGGAGAACTACCACTTCGCTGATGGTGCCAGTACCCTTGTGTGTGTGTATAGGGTTGAAAAGGAATTATAAAGAGAGGCAAATATTCTTTCCAAATCAAGTGGATTTGAGGCAATTCAAACTTATTTGTTGGGAAATTACAATTAGTGGAGGTGTTCGCCAAGCATCACGCTATCCAGAAATAACTTGAGGTTGGTAGCAGTTCTTTTGGCATGCTAATGTGATTGTTTCGCGTCCAACATGTGAATTCTGTGACTATGGGAATTATTCATCGGAACACATTTTTGGAACTTGTGCGACATTAATGCATCCCAGAAAGAAATACCTGAGGAACTCTAATGTATGGGCCTTTATCTCAAAGTATATTTTGAGCCTTCTCTACCGCGTACAGGAGGTAGCGAAGGTGCTCATTAATCTCGGTAGGATATCTAACTCTATTGATTCATTTGAGCATCATCGCAATGTGGCCTGTATTTCACTGTTCTATCGCTACTACAAAGCGTTTTATTCCAGCGAGATAAAGGGACGGGTTTCAGAAAATCGTATATTCTTACGTAACACCCATTTTTCTCGCAGGGCATACCAATTTATGGTCGATTGGCCACTGCATTATAGGCAAAATTCGTTCTTCTCTACTTGCATAGGTATTTTCTGTCACTTATAATATAATATGTTCCCTCTGTCCCTTCTTCCCATAACCTATTTTTCTAATTCCAATAGAATGTACTGCATTAGTAGGGGGGGGGGGGCCATCCCCTGAGTGTTGATCTTAAAATTATAAACATTATAATTGAATGCGAAATACATACAATAATGCAATTGCCATGTCAAACAATGTGAGAATCATTAGAACATGAAAAATAATATAAAAAAATTCTCTACACGTGTGCCTCAAAATTGTTTAAAGGTTTACTAGACTGTATACTATTTTCATAAATGGTAGTTATGTACGTATGTATATTTAATTGGGACAGATATTTAACAAACAAATAAAAACTATTGTAACAACAAAAAATTAAAGATGACAAAACGTGCCCTGAACTGCCTCAATATTTGCTTGCTGTGAACAGATAACAACAATGTCTGTTTAGAGTATATTACGAAATCCTGAAGCCTTAGATTTATCGCAGTAAAATTAAATTCGGTTGCAAATTTGCCTATAGAATTGGCCATTACAGGAGATTACGACGTATACGACTAAGCTTCTCACACCCCATATGTTGTGTGTGTTAATTTCTTACAAAAGAGTGGAGGGGTCTACAGTTTAAAGTCGACTCCGAACGACAGATATTTGAGAAGTTTCTATGGTAATTTTTTTTTTCGCTCTCAGAGTTTCTGCAAGAAATCTGTTGACAGGAAGTCGCTGAAGAAATATTTGTTTGTGGGGTTTAGACCGTGGCCTCAACGTATTATAAGTCAACACACTATCTACTAGACTACGGCAACTTTAATATTAAAAGCTCCATTGAACCAATTGTGTGCCGTTTGGTTGGAAGACAAATTGTTACCTTTTGTGTAAAACAAGTTTTGCGTCATTCAACCGTAGCTGATGTTCAACTCTGAAACAATCGTTTGATTGGTGGCACACCAGACACACAGACTGGTGTGCAAAACATCACCGAACTTTTTTTTCGCACATGATTGTTATACATGACTGTAATCATTCGCAAAAGAAACAGCGCAATTTCGTTCCATTTTAGCATTCAATTGGAAATGTTCATGTGGCACCCAAGCATGGAAACCTTTTTGTATACAGTGTACTTCGAATGGTTGATAACTTTTTTGCCTGCCCTTCATACATACATAATTAGTCATTATAACCCTTCAGTCAGGACTAAAACCTAGTTTCTCACACCACTTATGTTGTGTGAGTTAATTTTTCATATTTTGGTTTTGATGTCTGACCTGGGATTTGAACCGAGGCCTTATAATAAGCCAACACACTATCTACTGGACCACGGCGACTTCCGCCCGCCCTTCTCATTTCTTTATTCAATACCTGATCATTTTCAATGTTATAATCTTGCTATTTCTATAGGTCCATTCTTGTCTGTGAATGTTTATCGCATAATGTGTCAATTTACGGTGGCACAACTACCAGAAGTTGGATAATATTTGTGTTTTTTTGCAAATATTATTATTTTTCTTTGCGCCAATATTGTCAAGCTTCTGGTGTTCTCTCAAACGTTAAATTGACACATTTTGCGATAAACAATCAAGATCCATCAAAAATTCTGAAAATTTTTAAACTAAAAATTAATTTGAAAATATAAATATATGAAAAATATACTGTTGGACTCTTTAACTACTAACTACGGTAATTTTTATTCGATGTGATCAAACAAAGTATCAATCTCTCCACAAGATAGCGCACTTTCAGAATGTCATCACTTATTTCATATTTTTTAATTAAAGTTTGCTACTATGAACAGACAAACTCGAAAAAATATGAAAAAATTCGCATTTGTCAAGTTTACCTCATCAAACCCCATAGAATATTAACTCAAATAATATACATACAGTATCGGCCAAAACCTAAGCACCCCCTCAGTACATATTTTTAAAATGATTATTTTTTTAAGAAAACAAAGTTATTAATAATTTTTTTTTATATTTTTTTATTTACTTATATCCTTATTATTGAAAAACACAAACTTAAGGAATTCAGAATTCAATAAAAAAAAATTATGATTCAAAATACATTTTAAGTCGAAAATATAAGCGGACAAAACTAAAGCACCCCCAATTTAGGATACAGATAAAAACTATTGAAACCAATATTTCTTTGCGAATCCTTTATTCTGGATGGCACATGCCATTCTTTTAGGCGTAGAAGATGTGAAATTATATAATTATTTCACTGGGATGCAATACCAGGCTATTTTTGCTGCTTAAAATATATCGTCTTTGGTTTTGCAATTTTTTCGGTTGATTTTTAAGTTAGCGATCTCCCACAATTTCTAGATTGGGTTAAAATCAATTGAGTGCAAGATATTCGATCAACAGATCAATTATTTCTAGACTAATTAAAAAGTTTTTACAGATTGGTCGCACATCTCCTATTTATCCTGGAGGAAGACCACGTGAAACTTCGCGATATGAAGTCTCCTGAATTAAAAGGACAATCCAAAATGATCCCACAGCATCTTCTAGCCACATACGAAACCGCTTAGGTTTAAAAATTAGCGATAGAGCGATTCGCAGAAGGACGGTAGAGGCCGGATTATTCAGTCAAAGGCCAGCAAAAAACTTTTCATATCGTGCCACATTTCATATCGTCTGCGCACACGCCTTATGCCATCTGAATCCTTTAAATTAAACTTAGATTCGTCAGAAAACAGCACAATTCTTCATATTTAGCCACTCAAGTATGAATACAAGTTTCGATTTTTTATTTTTAGACGATATAAAAGTTTTTTTTTTTTGCTGGTTGTCGACTGAATAATCCGGCCTCTACCGTCCTTCTGCGAATCGCTAGAGTGTTGCAAGAGGAAAACATCCAGGATAATGTAGTGGACGAAGTCGAAGAAGACAATGCTATAGATGATCAGGAATCCTCTCGAACAGCTGAAGTTAGAAATTATTCAACCTTTTCGCTTGACAAAAGACAATTGGTGTGGAAAAAAAGAATATGGTATATGATGAAAATATTACTTCTTTCTTGGACAACTCCTCTGACTTAGACCAAGTTTCACAACTGGAGACGCCTTATTAGTGCTTTGCACACTTCTTTACAAAGGATTTAATAAATTTAATAGTAGAGGAAACAAACTTATACATGTTTCAAAGCAATCCTAATTCGTGCACAACTTATACTGAAGAAGATATAAATAAGTTCTTCGGAATTATTTTGTATATGTCGGTGCAGAAATTTCTCAACATAAGATCTTATTGGTCACCAGGGTATGGATATGAACCAATTTCGTCAGCGATGCCGCTAAACAAGTTTGAAAAGATCAAATTGTCACTACATTTTAACAACAACGAAATTTATAAACCATATCATATATTTTGACAATTTCTATACATCGCTACCTTTAGTATATTACTTAGCTACGAAAGGTATTTATACTGTTGGAACAGTACAACAAAATTGGATACCAAATAATAAATTGCCAACTAAGAAAGATTTTATGAAAAAGTCTGTGCCAAGGGGAAGTTATGAAGAGAATGAGAGTCTCTGCCTACAACGGTATAGATATAAGTTTCGTTGCTTGGAAGGATAATAAGTTAGTAACTCTCTTATCCACTTATGCAGGAGCATTGTCTTTATCTCAAGCTACTAGATTTGATAAAACCAAAAAAGAAAAAATTAGCATAACCTGTCCATTTGTTGTCCAATAATACAATAAACACATGGGAGGCGTAGATCTTATGGACAGCTTTCTGGGAAGAAACCACATTGCATTAAGGTCGAAAAAGTGGTACTTGCGAATTTTTTTTCATTTATTTGATCTTGCTGTTATAAATTCTTGAATAATTTATAAAAAAAAATGCTGGGGAAAGAAATTTGCCTCAAAAGCTTATACTAACTTTGAGTCAATTTAGAAATGAGTTGGCCTGTGTTTTATGCAATAAAGGGACGAATTCCAAGCGCGGGCGTCCAAGCAGTTCAATTGAGCAAGAACTGTGTTTAAAGAGAAAAAGAGGTTCTACAACTCCTGCACCCCCAAAAAATATTAGAAAAGATGGTTTTGAACATTGGCCAAAAGTACAAGGATCACTCAGATGTAAATATCCAAATTGCAAAGGCTATTCGACAATATTTTGTAGCAAATGTGGAGTAAATTTATGCCTCAATAATAACAATAATTGTTTTTTTCAATTATCATGTGGAATAAAAATAATATAAAAAGCTATATTTTATTTTGTGTCTTCTTTGTACTCCTTCATATGAGTTTTTACTAATTTTCTGCTAATTACTTGAACTAAATATTTTTTTAATACTTTTTCCTTAATATGGAGCCTGAATTATATCTGTAATTTATTTCACGAAAAAATAAAAAACATGCAATGAAGGGTTAAATTTTGGACGTCGGTTCAGAAATATTTGTGTTTTCAATAAATTTGTGCGTAAAGTCCAAAAAACAGTTTTTTTCAAATAAAACAAGTTTAGAGGGTTCAAAAAATATAAAAAAAAAAATTTTTGAGTTCTACTCAACCTACAATATGTCATCAGCTGGGTGTATTTTGACTGTCGCACCGTGTTATTTCTCAAAATTAGATTTTCTGAATGATATTATTGTTTTTCCGAATTTTCATTGAGGCAGGTTGGTTGATTAATAATAATTCTCTCTTTCAGCATGTGCAAAAAGTACATGCGTACAAATAATTTTTTTCAATTTCAAGTGGCTTGGGGGGCAGGGGTGAGAAGGAGGCAAATCACAAAAGCCTTCAGGATGTAAACAAATCCTAAAGATTTAAATTGGCTTTTAAATAATTTATGTATGTATTGCCTGACAACAGACACTTACAGATTTTTTGAAATCATTTCTATTGTTCTGCGTCAAATGAACGAAAGCAGTTACAAGAAACACTTTCGTATTTACATATTTTATTAACCAAATTAATTGAAGACACATACATTAGTACGTTTCTCTAATAATAAATTGAATTTGAATTTGAATACAAGAGAAGAGAATTACATTGAAAGAGATATTCACAAGAAGTGGGAGTATTTATTCAAATACGAACTCGTAGAATTTGTATTTCATTTCGAAACAGATGATGAATAAATTTAAGCAGAAGACAAAGTCGAAAATTATAATAAAAATGTTTGTTTGTTGGTTTTATTTTTGGTATAATTTTCTGCTTCTTTAAGTGGAAAATAAAGATTTCCTAGTAGAAGTTTAGTTAGTTTTGAAATTAAAATTCCTTGTAATTGTCTTAAAGACGTTTTTAAAGTTTCTTTCAATTCTTTGATTGTATTGATGCCAGTTAATGGAATTTATTCATGAACTTAAGAAACCTAATATACAGCTCAAAACCAGTGTGTCAAATTGTAATAAAATGTAATCACTTGATATTCCATTGACTGATTCATATTATACATAAAAAAATACTACAGAAACTGTACCTACCTTAACTTAATGCTTTTAGTAGAGATTCATTGGAAAATAGACGACACCAAAAGCCGAAAATGCCACCGACTTCTCAATATTATTCCGGACATCCATTCCGCACACAGAAATCTGACAAAATGGCGGGGCTCTCCTCGCGTAAGCGGTTACTTGCAAATTTACACCGTACATAACATAATTAGCCATTACAACCTTCAGTCAAGATTACGGCCTAGCTTCTAACATCACTCATGTTGTGTGTGTTAATTTTACACATGAGTAGCGGGGGACCTACAGTTTAAAGTCGACTCCGATCGACAGATTTTTGAGAAACTTTTCATAGCAATTTTACCGTGGCCTGACGTCTAATACGCCAACACACTACCTACTAGGCTTCGGCGGCTTCAAATTTACACCGCTGCCTGTAAATTGAACGGAACCGTTGAAGGTGGAATTTATTCCGAATCAATCGAAATAGTCCACTCTAAAAGGCTGCAAGATCTCTGTTGCCTCTTTCTTAAGGAGTTTTTTTTTTTTTGTCTTAAGCCGGGTAGTGGGAATCTTCGGATGACACTTTTGTTCCAATAAAAGAGTGCACGATTCGCCATCATTGGTACCTACGTACTAAACCCACCCCCTACACATTTCAACCACTCTCCTCCGAGGGACTGCCGTAAGGTACTACTTCGCGGAGGGCTGGTTAGCTTTAAGGCTAACACTATATCAAATTTTGCCTTCGTTCCTCCAGTCTTCGTAGTACTAGCATAACTTCAGCCATTCTCTGACTATATTGACTCCATAGAATCCTACAATACAACAGCTCTTCCATTAGCCGGTTCGGTACTAAACTCGTTTCTCCGGGCCATCTAAATTTGGGGCAGCATGTTAGAATATGCTCCGCATCTTCCTCCTCATCCACACAGATTGGGCATATTTAGGGGAAGTGTCATGACCAAATCTGTGCAGGTACTTCCTGAAGCACCCATGACCAGTTAGGGACTGGGTCACGTAGTAATTCAGCTCGCAATCTTTGTTCTTCATCCAAAGGGCTACATCAGGGACAAGGCGAAATGTCCATCTTCCCTTTAAACTGCTCTCCCATCCTGACTCAACTCAACCAACTCAACTTGTTAGAGTATAAATCTACAAGTGGGAAAAAACTTCTGTATGAGGACGTACCGGCAATAAAGTTTTCGGCAAAAATTATTGGGTTCGCAAACGATTTGCTCTGTAACAAGAATTCTAAAACGAGACTATACTGTTGGCAGTTTCGCTCACAAGCTCACGTCAGCGCCATCAGGAATACCGAATAAATTGCCAGGATATGGAAGAAACGGAATCGGTACAACACCTTTTATGTGAGTGCCCTGCATTTCAAAGCAGACGTAAGCGATTTGAGCGGGACAGCACGTTTGAAGATCTGGATATGATGACGCACTAGCCACTAAGGGAACTGGCCGGTTTCATTCGAATCTCAGCGTACTTTAAACCCACCACTAACGGATCATGATCTTACACTAGGTAACACAATGGGCAATATAGGCCACCGAGTGAACTTGCCTGTGAAATCCAAGCTGCCCGCACCCCTAGTGGGCGACTGTCAAAGCACTGAATTTCAACGTGATATACTCCGAGACAGTGAGTAGCTGTCGCTTTATGAGTGAGCAAAACTATATGATATCCATGTAATATTGGTACCAAGACACACTGACTTTCCTGGTAACTGTAGAGCAAATGTATCGTACTCTCCGCTGTATTTTCGTGTTTGAGAACACCGATTCTGTCAATAATAGATGGGCGGCTTCTTACACGCGCAAAACTTTGAAGAAAATCTTGCCAAAACTGACTAAGTCGCGCTTAACAAGTCCGCTTAAACATCAAAGAAGCACCTTCAATATGGTTGTCAGGGCCATTACATGGCATTGTATTATGGGCACACATGCCAGGCGCATGGGTTTGGAGACGTTTCTAACAATTTCGGCTGAAGCTAAAGAAATGAGGTAGAGGTGGCAACTGTACTTCACCTACTGGGCATATGCCAGGCACTATGTCTTAGGAGAAGACGCCATCTTGATGAAGTATGATGTAAACGATTTGAAGGAACTATCACATATTGACGTTGGCAGTCTAAGTCGCTTTATCAGAAGCTCTCGAGTGATTCCAGGAGATGGAAAAAGGGAAAAATGTCGTATCACAACATGTGGTACCTACGGTCCTATAGTATCCACCAAATCCCTTTGGATTGACCGCTACCTCTATCTTCATTCCTACCCCCTAGTCATTTAGTTAGGTTAGGTTAGGTTAGAGGACGTGTACTTGTCAATTAAGCCAAGTACAGTACCCGAAGATCGAATTGACCCATTGTACAACGTCCTAGTTTCTCACACCACTTCTGTTATGTGTGTTAATTTTATACATGAGTGGTGAGACCTACAATTTAAAATCGACTACAGCTGTCGCTCCATGAGTGAGCAGTAATATCCATGTAATATTGGTACCAAGACACACTGACTTTCCTGGTAACTGTAGAGCAAATGTACTGGGCAGGCGTGGCACAACCATCGAACTTTCCGATGAATTCTCGTCTTCTGGAACCCCGATTCCATCAATAATAGATGAGCAGAAGAAAATCTTGCCAAAACTGGCTAAAGGGCGCACAACAAGTCCTCTTAAACCCCAAACAAGCACCTTCAATATGGTTGTCAGGGTCATTACATGGCATTGCATTGTGGTCATGGATACCAGTCGCATGGGTTTGGAGACCTTTCTAACAATTTCGGCTGAAGGTATAGAGATGAGGTAGAAGTGGCAACTATACTTCACCTACTTGGCATATACCCAGCACTATTTCTTATGTCTTCTCTTAGGAGAAGACAAAATGTCTTATGTCTTCACTTAGGAGAAGACCCCATCTTGGTGCTGTACGATGTAAACGATCTGAAGAAAGTGTCATACATTGACGTTGGCAGTCTAAGTCGCTTCATCAGAAGCTCTCGAGTGATTCCAGGACTAGGGAAAAAGGGAAAAATGTCATAACACAACATGTGGTACCTATGGCGCTATTTGCATCCACCCAACCACATTGGATTGACAGTCACCTCTACCTTCCTTCCTATCCCCTAGTGATTTGGTGCTTATCTGTACTATTATAGGTAGATATTTGCAAGTCAGACCTCAGATCTTCGGTCCAGTGCGAGTTGGCAATGATTTCCGCATCCGATCCAACAGTAAGCTGTATGAGCTCCTCAACGACATAGACGTAGTGCAGCGTATTAATATCCAGCGGCTGCGCTGGCTCGGCCATATCGTTCGAATGGAGGAGGATGCTCCGGCGAGGCAGGTATTTGATGCGGAGATCTGCGGAAGTCGGCGGAGAGGACGACCTTGTTTGCGCTGGAATGACCAAGTCGAGGAAGCCCTGTCATTGATTGGTGTGACCAAATGAGGTAAAAGAAGCAGAAAAGCAGAGGCGTCAGGATGCGTTACAGCAGGCTGATATCCGTTAAAAGGGTTGTTAAGGCAAATTAAGTATGTAAGTAAGTAATTGCATATCAAAGTGTATCCACTAAGGCATTTATATGGAAAATTGCTCCATAGGAGAAGTTGAATTCTTTCGGCATTGATTTCATTTTGCTCAATTATCCATAGAATCAACTGCCTATATTTTTTATGGTCTTCTGGCTTAAAACCCTGAGTAAGATGAATTTTGTACACATCAAGGTGGAAATTCATTAAAAATCATTACAATCCTTCGGTCAGCACTCACACCACTTATGTTGTGTGTGTTAATTTTTAACTTCAGTAGCGCGACCAACAGTCTAAAGTCGATTCCGAACGAAAGATTTTTGAGAAACTTTTCATGGCAATTTTATTTACTCTCAGATTTTTTGATAGAAATCTGCTGGAGAGGAAGTCGCCTAAACAAATGTGTTTCATATTTCGTTTTGTTCGAGATGTCTGACCAGGAGTTTGAACAGCCAACACACTATCTATCAGACTACAGCAACGCCTATACGTCTTATAATTTCACGATGACCCATTACTTTATAATGTTTTAACCCCTATTAAACAGTCATTTTCCTACGCCGCCTAGATTTTTTTCCATTTAAAAGACTCACCACTTTTCAATACAAACCTAAAGAAAATATTAAACCACCATTCATAACAATAACATTCTTTTGCAATAAATATACTCAAATCCCAACGTGTATTACTATGTTGTTTGTATTCACACAGAGGAACCTCAACTTCTTTGTGGTAATGGCAGTCTTTTGGGATTGAATGCGACAACATCTGTCAGTCATTAAGGTCAAATAAAACAATAGAATGGTTTAGGTTATGTAGAAAGCAAAGGTCACAATCGAAATTGTAGTACTACAGTGCACAAAAAAAACAACAAAAAAATGAAAACATCATTATTCGTATGGCTTCTGTAATTAAAAAATCCCCCAGCGGCAATGGCTAAAGAACGAAATTTTTTTATTACAATATCAACAATACAGTAAAAGAAAAATAGAAAAAAATACAAAACTTTTCTTCTATAGAAGACCGAAAGTAGATAAACATTGAGGTACCTTTAGGTGGGTAATTTTATTTTCAATTTACTAACAAAGAATTTACTCAGACGCACAGAGCACAGAGAATTGTAAAATAAAAACATTTTTATTTTCCTTTTTTTTCTCCGCCGATGCCGAAGCCACATTAGTAGACCCATCTTATAACAATTAATTACCGAAACCTCAATACATTAAACCAATAATCAATCAACCTGTTTGAGACCGACATTTAACGTTAAACTTGACACCCATGCCCGCTAATTCATACTTCAGCATTAAAGGTATGCAGAGAAGCAAGAAACTACAACGTGACCTTTTCACATAACATACATACATAATTGGTCATTACAATCCTTCAGTCAGGATTACGACCTAGCCTCTCACACCACTCATGGTGTAAGCGTTAGTTTTATACATGAGTGGCGGGAGCTACAGTTTAATGTCTACTCCGAATAAGATTTTTAAGAAACTTTTTATGTTCAATTTTATTTTCCTCTCAGAGTTCTTGTCAGAAATATGCTGAGAGAAAGTCAAGAAGAAATATTGGTTCATACTTAGTTGTGTTCGAGAGGTCTGACCTGGGGCTAGAACCATGGCCTCATGTCTAATAAGCCAACACCTTAACTACTAGACTATGCCGATTCCTTGGCCATTATGGATGACACAGGTCATCTTGTCTCTAAAACCACTGGACATCTTCCTCCAAAATATTGATTCTGTTTGTTCGAAATATCTGATCTGTGGTTTGAGTCGCGGCTCACGTCTAATAAGCTAACGCACTACCTACTAGACTACGGCGGCGACGATTTGATGTCCATACGTTGAAAGCAAATCATAGCAGATGATCAAAACCAAACGATGGATATTTTTAAGAAAGGATACATGCTCCTTATGAAGGTTGTCGTCAATCTCCTCGAAAAGTCAAAGACAGTTACTAACTGCATATACCTCGACTGTGATGTTAGGGATAAACAGTTCGATGAGCCAAGCGGATGTGGATGAGAACTCGTGAACTATACAAAATAACGAGGAGTCTTGTTATTAAAAGCTGTACGAAGATCTTATCATTTATAGAAATGCGCGTAATTGTAAGGAAAGTTCTAAGAAGACACTGTAACAAAAATATTGAAAGCTGCCAAACAGAATACAGTACTGTGGTCTGATCATATCAATCCAGAAATTGCAAAAACACATATCAAGGCAAGTGTTACCCTTTTATACAGTATGACAAAAACGCAATGGTTTAGTAAACTACTTTCTGAGGTACTAAATGAGGGATTAATTTTCAATCCAACAAAAAGAGGAGCATAAAAATCTATACATGTCCCCGAAAAGGAGTTTTCTGCATGGATTCCATAAACATCTTTGGCATTATGACATAATTGAGTAATCAATTGGTCGGGGATTTCTTCTAACAACTGCAGTAGAGCAATATTTAGATGTCTGCCACTCGTACTTGCATTTCAGAATTTTTTTTTAATTTTTGTGCATATTTTTCCTAATTTTGCGAAACTTTTATTTTATGGACTGTTGTGCGTTTAATTTATTTATTATTTTATTTATTGTTTTAAAACATACTTTAAAAGTTTACTTTGAAGAAGTTCTAGGCATAACCAGTGGAGTGGAAGGAAAATGGAAAGGTATAGTAATCCAAACAAATCTCTACCACAACCTTGTTTGGACTGCTCCTCCGCCTGTGAAACAGAGAACATTCATACCGTGACTGGTCACACAGTATCTCATTCGATCAAACCAATTTTCTTGTACTTCTTCGAGTGTGTGGGGTCGTATGTCGGCAATGGCTTCACGAATGTTGGCCTTCAAATACTCAATTGTCTCTGGTTTGTCGGAATAACACTTTTCTTTTTTTGAAAAAAAGCTTCATCCGAAAAGAAACTACATCATATGCCGTTTCTCAGTGGCCCCCAACGTTGCTCAAGCGTAAATCAATTCATTACGTCCACTGGAGATAATATACTGAATTTTGTGACAGAATAGAATGGCATAAGTATTGCCTGCTTCGAAATAACCGATAGATGGCCCATCCGATATGTGCAATAATTATGAGAAGCAGAAAGGAAAATAAAAGCTTAAACAATATTGTTAATACTGTTACGAAAATGGAAATGGTGTTACATCGTTTAACATTAAAATGATAAACAAAACCTACAAAAACAAAAACTATGGTCTTGTTTACATGATCAACATATAAACAAAAATATAGCAACAACATCAGTATAAAAAGGGAACAACAACATTGCAAGGACAAACGTAAACAAAATACACAAACAATAATAACGTTAGCAACATGTTTACATTTATAGAGATTTCGCGAAAGAGAAATTATTCTCCTTCAAGAGTACTCATCAGACTGTTTATCCTGCGATATAAAAGGTAAGGCAAAGAAGGCAAGCAGTCAGTAAAATTTCAGTCAGTCTTGTGTAAAGACGCGTTGCGTGTGAAGAGAAATATTGTTTATGCAGAAGAATGTAAAGCAGAATAAGAAACAAAGCAATTGTTGTTGTTTACATCAAGTTGTGAACAGTGGCGCACAGAATTGTGCGAATAATAAAGAAATTAATTAAAACTGAACACAAATTTATTCTTATTTTTATTGTAATCTACGAGCTCATATTTTAAACGTTTTTAAAATGCAAAAACGTAACAATATTAATCTCTTATGCATCTCTGCTACACACCTTATCAACTCATTGTACCATAGAATTCAGTTTAATTCTAAAATAATTTTACATTAAATTTTACATTTAGCTACCGTTGAATAACTGATGGGTCTAAGCATATTGTTTCGCTAGCAGACTATCTCTCTTTTGGCTTCTAAATCCTCAAAATGATTATAAAATTGGTTTTCATGCTTGTGAGGTTTTTTTAGCCCAAAAAATGTTACAACCATTCATTATTAATATTCGTACAACTGTGTATTCAAAAAAAAAAAAAATATGGGGTATTATTGATTGTCTTCCTAGAATTTTGTAAAATATTTTCCACCAACTTAGACATGCTTTGCGGTTTACCCAATGCCAAACCTTTTGCTTTTTTGTTTGTCATTTTTAACCCTCAATTGAATCAAGCATACAGTGCTTTGACTCATAGAAAAAAAAATCCATCAACACAAGCAAACAAAGCCAAACATACATACATAATTAGCCATTACAACACTTCAGTCAGGATTACGGTCTAGCTTCTCACTCCACTCATGTTGTGTGTGTGAATTTTATACGTGAGTGGCGGGACCTACAATTTAAAGTCGTTTCCCAATGAAAAATTTTTGAGAAACTTTTCGTGGCAATTTTATTCATTTACTCTGAGAGTTTTTGCCAGAAATCTGCCGAGAAGAAGTCGCCGAAGAAATATGTTTCATATCTCGTTTTGTTCTAGATATCTGACCTCGAGTTTGAACCGGGCGTTTTCATTTTCATTTAACTTCAGTTTGTTTTAAATAAATCCCTCAACAAAATTTGTATGTAAGGACGCTAACATTTTAATATACCAACGTAGGGTTAATATTGATTTACCAAAATAAAACTTTTTTCGGTATACATTTGACAGAATGAATAATTAGATACTAATTTAACAAAGTGTAAAGCATGGAGAAATGAATTGCCACACAGAAGAGAAGAAGAAAAAGAATTGTTGTGCTACATCGGGTTACAATTTGAAATTATTATTATAATAATCGATAATTTTGGATAAGCACTGACACGAATTGAAGATTTTGGTGTAACTAGCTACGACAGGATTGCATGCTTCATTTTTAATATGAGGCCTTTTAAGAAAACAGCAAAATGTGACACTGGCTGCTAACAAAAATGCCAGGCCTAGATTACTTACTGACGGAGATATGCGCCTGGGTAAGTGAAATGTAATAACCATAATATTGTTAAAGCTTTGTGCAAAATATAAGTGTCCGTACAGTAACAAGAATCTTTCACAGGATTAATTTGTGTCCGTTTAGAACTATCAGAACTATTGTGTACTATCGGACAATAATATGAAGGCTCGGATTAATATTTGTAAAACAAATAACAAACTAAAACTTAAAACTAAATTTAATCGTTTCCAGTCTAATGGTATACTGTATTGTTGACAGATACCTGCTGACCACATTCAACGACTGCAGCTATAAGAGCGGAGGAACGAAGGACTTCCATGCACAAATGGCAGTCATGATGGGAGAACAGTTTAAAGGGAAGATGGACATTTCACCTTGTCCCTGATGTAACCCTTTGAATGGAGAACAAACATTGCGAGCTGAACCACTACGCGACCCAGTTCCTGACTGGTCATGAGTGCTTCAGGAGGTACCTACACAGATTTGGACATGATACTTCCCCTTTATGCCCAAACTGTGTAGATGAGGAGGAAGATGCGGAGCATATTCTAACATGCTGCCACCAGATTTAGATGACTCAGGGAAACGAGTTTCGGACCAACTTGGCTTATGGAAGAGGTGTTAAATTCTAGGATTCTATGGAGCCAATACAGTCAGAGAATGGCTGAAGTTATGCTATAAATCCGAAGGCGAAATTTGATATAGTGTGATAAAGCTTTAAAGCTAACCAGCTCTCCGCGAAGTAGTACCTTACGGCAGTCACGCGGTGGTAGAGTGGTTGAAGTGTGTAGGGGGTGGGTTTAGTACGTAGGCACCAGTGATGGTGAATCGTGCACTCTTTTGTTGGAACAAAAGTATGTTTCGAAGATTCCCACCTCCGGCCTAAGACAAAACAAAAAAAACCATTCAACAACATCATGTCAAACAGACGGTGAACTCGGTGGCGCGACTTTAATGGTGTGGAGAGAGGACCAATGCCCCTCCAGGTAAAACAGAAGGCACTATAAATGCCTAAGAATAAGAAGCAGAATTTGAGTATTTTGCACAACCATTGGACCGCTTTTATTAAGGAGTGCATTTTCCCCATTAAAATCAAAACTGCCTATACGTGTTACCGTCACACATCACACATCGCACATCACCACCACTATCCCGACCATGGTGGTTAGTCGTCTTTCAACAAATTGTGAAAATAGTCCCCTTCTGTTTGGTGTACGGGTATTTGTTTGAGTCAGTGTATTTTGTTTAGTAGATCCTAATGTATGTATAAAATTCCATACATACATACATACATATTTGGCCATTACAACCCTTTAGCTAGGATTACGACCTAGTTTTTCGCACCACATATTTTCTATTAATTAGAATTATAACATTAAAAATAATAATTACAAAATTGGGCAGATTTAGCCCTTGAACGACCACAGGGACACACGCGCGCTAATGTGAACACCGCATTATATGAACACCGCTTAATGTGAACATTTTTTTGCTTCATTGACTGCTCTAAAAGATGAAAAAATGTAAAAAGCCCTATAATTTGAACAGAATTTTTTTTAATTTGAGACGTTAAAATTCTGTGTTTATTAGTTGCGGGAATCCCCGTTTTTGGTGTATGTACATATATATACGTATGTGTTAGTACATCTGCTTGCATACTTATTCTTCAATTGCTATTTAAGTAATGTGAAGAAAGTTTGTGAAGATTAAATTATAAAATGTGTTCTAAAAACGTCTAAAAAAATAAAAAAAATGTGAACAATTCGCAAAGTGAACAACGCCAGTTTTAATTAGTTCACATTAGCGAGCGAGCACTGTATGTTCCAAGCCGAAAATTTCAAAAATCTGAATAACTACGTAAACAAAAAAAAATATAAACGTAAATAAATTATTATCAAAGCTAAGGGCACCCAAGTTCCTATGACGTGTACATGCAGAGATTACTATTCCTTACTACTACCATTATTTACTTACTCTTGGTATTGTGGATTATGCTTTGCAGATGACTTGGAGTGATTAAACTCAATGAATATGAAATGTAGCACATATTGATGGTAAAGTGTTGACGAAAATATATCAATCAATACAACACGATAGCCAAGGCATATGTGATGTTGAAATTAAAGATACGATATTCCAAAAACAAAAATTGCTCGAGCAATTCAGTTCAAGTAGCTTCAGCTATTTAGTAACTATTAAATTGTTTTTAAATGGTTCCAGAGAGCATACATTCCGATTGTTTTTTTCTGTTTCAGTTTTTTTAAACTTCAAGTTTTTTTAACTACAAAATTTGATAGTTTGGTACAAGATACAAGACGTAATTGTCCATTACAACCCTTCAGTGAGGATTACGGCCTAGCTTCTCACACAACTCATGTTGTGTACATTAATTTTATACAAGAGTGGTGGGACCTACAATTTAAAGTTGACTCCGAACGACAGAATTTTGATAAACTTTTTCATCGCAGGTTTATTTATTCTCAGAGCTTTTGCAAGAAATCTGCTGAGAGGAAATCACAGAAGAAATATGTTTTTTCATATTTCGTTTTAATGCCTGACCTGGGATACGAACCCGGGCCAACACACTACCAGTTAGACTACGGTGACTTCAAGAAATATTAGAAAAATTCAGTCGATAATGTCATAAAAATGATCGAGAATTCTCTATGGGTTATCATATTATGCCATAATTTGGAGATTATTGGCATAGAGAAATAAATATGGTGGTAACTTGTATAGCAAACCTTATGCTAAATCCTTGGTTTGAAGATTTAACTCGAAACCTTCATTTTTGCAACAATATAGGGGTTCAAAATGCTCTCGAAAACAACAAATAACAATGTATTGATGAGAACGTGACAAAATTTATGAGAGACAATGTAATGAAGCAGTAATGCAGCAGTAAAAGCAGCAAAAAATAAATAATGCTTCATTTTATTAAAAAAAAAAATAATTATTAGTACCTTAAATACGAAGAAACAAATATTTTGTACTTAATTTTATGAGGAAGGAAAAATTTTGTAAAATTTTATGCCTGAACGACCATAGGGAGACATGCCTCAAGAAAAAATGGACAACCCACTATTGGTTTTTGGTAAGTTGGCTTAAAAATATATCTTTTGGACATTAAATGAATCATCTTAAATAGCCAAACTGATAACTTTGCCTCTCATATACTTATGGCCGTGAAAGGGATAATATAGGAAATAACAGGGTGCAACAGTCAAAATACACCCAGCTAATGACAGAGTATAGGTTATGAGTTTTATTGAGTAGAACTCAAAAATATTTTATTTTATATTTCTCGAACCCTACAAACTTGTTTTATTTGACAAAACCCGCATTTTTGTTCTTTTCACACAAAATTATTGACCATCCAAATATTTTTTAAATTATTTTCAAAACCCAAAATTTTTTGAAAAGGGGACTGATAAGCCTTTAAAATGGTATACATAAACATATGATTCAAACTTACATGTTATGAGTTTTGATTGGAAAAATTTGGAAAATTTGATTTTTTTTCTCATTTTTTCAAGTTTAACTATTCTTAATTGCAAAATTTAATTAAAAAATATAAAACAAGCGATGACATCCTGAAAATGCAGTATCTTGTGAAGAGATTGATACTTCGTATGATCAAATCGGACAGAACTTAACGTAGTTATTATTTAAATAGTATAACAGTCGTGTTATATTTTCATATATAGTATATCATCTTATTAAATGAACTTTCAGTTCAAAAATTTTCAAAAGTTTTGATGAATCTTAATTGTTTATCGCAAAATGTGTCAATTTCATGTTTGCACGATTGCCAGAAGTCGGCTGATATTTGTGTTTTTTGCAAATATTATTATGGTGGTGGCTCAAACGTGAAATTGGCACATTTCGTCATAAACAATCAAGATCCATCAAAAATTCTGAAAATTTTTGAACTGAAAAATATAACTCGATTAGTAGACTCATTAAATAATAACTACGGTAATTTTTGTCCGATTCGATCAAACGAAGTGTCAGTCTCTTTACAAGATAATGCACTTTCAGAATTTTATCACTTATTTCATATTTTTTGATTAAAGTTTGCTACTATGAACGAAAAAACTTAAAAAAATTTGATTGAAATTTGCATTTGTCAAGTTTACCTCATCAAACTCCTTAGCATATTAAGTCAAATAATATATATATGTATACTATTTTAAAGGGCCATCCCTCTTATTTCTAAAAAGGTCCAAATTTTGATTTAGGCCTTATTATGTTTCGATACAGAAATGTTTATATAATCAATAAATTTGTGCGCAAAGTCCAAAAAAAAATTTTGTCAAATAAAACAAATTTGGAGGGTTCAAGAAGTATGAGAAAATATTTTTAAGTTCTACTCAACAAAACTCACAACTTACACTATGTCATTAGCTGCGTGTTTTTAATTTTTTTTTTGATTTTGTTGCATAGTGTAATTAATATAATTTTTGAATATTTTTTTTCTAATTTTCTTTTAAATAATTTTTATTATTTATGCATTTATCAACCTATGAAAAATTTTATTCTATTTTTTTCTATTTTTTTATTAAAAAAATTCTTTTTTTCTTTTCAATTTTGCATGCTGCGCCAAGGCCATATTATTTACCTTTTTTAAATGCCATTTAACCTTTATGTTAATGAATATGCATAAAAAATTAAACCAGAAACCCTATACCAGCAATTTAAGCAGCTTTAAAGTTTTATTTAATTTTCCTTTTTATTTGTTTTTGGTGAACAAAAAAAAAAAAACTTAACCAACATAATTCTGGCTTTTCTGTGAAAACTTTTTAATTCATTTCTCTCCCGCTACTGAAATTTAATATTTTTGGATCCTTAATGAGCCAGAATTTTTTTATAAAAATATTACGCAAACTGAAGTTTTTTATTTTAAATACATACATACGTATATATGTATATACCCATAAGTACATATAGTAGTTTTTACTATTCATATTTTATCTTTGACGGTAAGTGGTATATGGTAGATATGAATATTAAGTGCTAGAATATTCTAAAAGCAAAAAAGATAAGGCTGGTAAATACTTGTCAAACCAAAGAAAGCTTCCATTTATTATATTTTAACAGGAAGCCTAAATAGAGTTGATATTAAGCCGCCGTAGTCTAGTAGGTAGTGTGTTGGCTTATTAGACATGAGGCCACAATTCAAACCAGAGGTCAGCAATGAGTATTCAAAAAGATGAGTAGAACCGAATCATACTCATAATTTCTGATACTTTTATGCATTCATACTTATTTTAATATTATACTCATACAACTCATATTCAACGTTTGAAGTACTCATCATACTCATACTTAACAATACATGATGTTGCTGATTTCGACTCTCCATGACTCCATATTTACAAGAATCACAAAATAAGTATGCTTCGCATACGAACACTACAATACTCACTAGAAAGTTGTGTGTGTGCTTTGCTTGCTATCTTTGTATTTTTCTTTCTTCTTTTTTTGTAAATGCAACAACAACGACTCACTTGGCACCTTCCGACTACTTACTTACTTACTTAATTGGCCATAACAACCCGTTTAACGGATTTCGGCCTGCCGCAAAACAAATCGTTCCAGGCGCCACTGCTTCGTTCGCGCCTACGCCAGTTGGTCACATCAATCGATGACAGGGCTTCCTCGATTTGGTCCTTCTAACGGATGCAAGGTCGTCCTCTTCGCCGACTTCCGCAGATTTCCGCATCAAATACCCGTCTCGCCAGAGCATCCTCCGGAGCGTCCTCCTCCAATCGAACGACATGACCAAGCCAGCGCAGGCGCTGGATATTAATACGCTGTATAACGTCTAAGTCATTGAGGAGCTCATACAGCTCACTGTTCGGATACTCAAATCATCGCCAAATCACACTGGGCCGAAGATCTTGCGTAGTACTTTTCTCTCGAACACTCTCAAGGACGCTGCATCTGTAATTAATAGGGTCCATGCTTTTTCGCCATAAAGAAGCACGGGTAGGATGAGTGTCTGGTAAAGTGTTAATTTTGTCGCAGGAAAGAGGTCTCTGCTACTCAATTGCCTATTGAGACGATAGTAGCACGTGTTGGCAAGTGTGATCCTGCGCTTGATCTCCAGACTGACATCATTTCTGGTGGTAACGGCGGAGCCAAGATAGATGAATTCCTTGACCGTATCTAAAGTATAGTTATCGGCCGTAATCTGAGATCCAATATGCCGCACGTCTCTACTTGTCGATAACATATACTTGGTTTTGCCCTCATTTACTGCCAGACCCATCTTAGTAGACTCATTTTCAATAGCACTAAAGGCAGCAGTAACATCTCGCTTAGTGCGCCCTATGATGTCAATGTCGTCAGCGTACGCAAGCAACTGGACACTTTTTTGAAAAATAGTGCCATTGCGATGCACTCCCGCCTTTCACAGATAAGGGGTCGCCTTGTCTGAAACCACGCACGGTACCAAAAGGTTCGGAGAGCTCCTTTCCTACATTTACGGAGCTGCAGGAATTGCTCAACGTCATTCTGCATAGCCTTATCAGCTTCACAAGTATACCGAGCTCAGACATTGCGACAAAAACACGATTCCTTATGGAGCTATCGAAGGCTGCCTTATAGTCGACAAAAAGATGGTGTGTGCCGACTTGTTTTTCGTGGGTCTTTTCCAGGATTTGGCGTAGTGCGAAGATCTTGTCGATGGTGGACTTGCCAGGTCTGAAGGTGCACTGATAAGGTCCAATCAGTGTTTTGACGAGTAGCTTCAGTCGTTCACACAATACGCCTGTAAGAACCTTATATCCGCTCTTTCCGACTACTATTTGTTTTTTTTATCGATGGCTGAACAGCACTTCGATTCCTATGAGGAAATCGAAAATTGGTTGACAAACAGTTCTCTTGGCCCGAAATCTACAAATTGCAAGAAAGATGGAAAAATTGTGTACCCAGCAATGGTCAACCCTTTAAATAAAATCTTGTTTACTTTATCATTAGAAATTATTATGTTACTTTAATAGATATAAGTAAATTTTTGTCGCCGTAGTCTAGTAGATAGTGTGTTGGCTCATTAGATGTAAAGCCAGGGTTCGAGCCCCAGGCCAGACATCAAAACAAAAATACAAAAAATATTTCTTCGGCGACTTTCTCTCAGCAGATTTCTGGCAAAAACTCTGAGAGTAAATAAAAACTGCCATGAAAAATTTCTCAAAAATCTGTCGTTCGGAGTCGACTTAAAACTGTAGATCCCGCCACTAGTGTATAAAATTAACACACACAACATAAGTGGTGTGAGGTGAACTAGGTCGTAATGGTCCTGACTGAGGGGTTGTAATGACCAATTATGTATGTCTAAGTAAATTTTTACTTTCTCAATATTCGAATGAATATTGTTAATTGTAACTGCTGGCCAATCTGCATTTATTTAAGGAACAAGTTAAATATTTCTTGTTATTCTTTTGCTTTTTACGAATTTAATTCAAATATTCTGGATACATATTTATTATTTATTGTTTATTATTACAAAAGTTACCCGCTTTAAAGATTCTTGTTAAAAAAAATAAGAAATTAAATAGCAAACGTAAATGAAACCAACATTAACAACAGATTTTCGCAATAAAATAAATAAGTTTTGTGGAAGTAATAGAAAACACTCATACAACAGCTCGGTAAGAGTTTAAGAAAATGGACGATGAAATGGTGAATATTTAAAATTAATCAACATGTTTTAATTCACTTCTCTCATTTTCGTACGTAGAAGTTAAAAGTTTATATATAAAAATAAAATAAAACAAAAACGGTTTGAAATTTTGCAAAATTTATTTTCTTGTTGTGTAGTTCAATTCTTCCAGTTGGAAATGAAATATTACTTCATTCATATGGCTACCACAGCTGGCCACATAGTACCTCATTCGATCTTACCAATATATGGGGTCTTATCTCGTCAATGGCACTCAGCCCTATTATAGTTTGTAAATGTTTAATTTCAAAATTAATGGAGTATACTTTCTACTTAATTGAATTTAAAATATATTACTCATACGCATCATATTACATGTACATTCTGTAATTAGTACTTGCTCTGAAAAGTATGCAATAAAAAATCTTTGATATTATCATGTATGAAAGTAAAGGAATTAAATATCACTCATACGTCACATATGTTCTCTTCATATCTTCAAAAACAGGGCGCAAAACATCGAGTGTAGCTTCGGCTGTGTGGCACGTAGCGCCGTCCTGTTGAAACCAAACGTTGCCAATATCCTTCTCTTCAATTTTTGTGAACAAAAATTCGTTCAACATGGCCCGATAACGATCGCCATTGACTGTAAAGGCCACACCTTGCTCATTTTCGTTGAAAAATGGCACAATTATGCCTCTGGACCAAAATCCGCACCAAACAGTGACTCGTTTTGGGTGCGTCGGCTTTTCAATGTATGCGTGTGGGTTTTCTGTGCCCCAAATACGACAATTTTGCTTGTTTACATACCCGCCAAGATTAAAATGAGCTTCATGTGAAAAGATGATTTTTTGCCAAAATCGGCATCTTTTGGTGTAGGCTACTGCATAGCCAGCCTAGGCAGCCATTTGAATGAAATTATTTTCCATTATTAACCGGAGGGATTGTACTTTCAAATAAAAAAAGAAATTTGAAAAAATATTGAGTAGTTCTTTTTAAGCATTTAATAAAAAAAGTTATTCGGCGGACCCTTAATTTAACAATTTAAAATTAATTTTTTTTCTTGTGAAGTATACAGTGAACTCGCGATAACGTGAACTAATTTTTCCCGAGGCAGTTCACATTTTCGAGTTTGTTCACGTTATCGAATACCTACATTTAAACAAAAAATTACCCTATTTAATATGAAAAATGATATTTTAATAAGTAAAAATGTTAAACACTATTTTAAATAATTTTTTTTCATTAATTAGTCAAGAACTCAGTAAGCTAAAGCCAAAAATTAAGTTTTCATTTTCAAATTTGTCAATTGAAATTCACCTCTTTAACAAAACATTGATGAAACCAGTCATAAAAGATGTTACATATCATCCATACTGGCTTGGAGAATTTGAATTCACTGGACAAGTAAAGTTTTTGAAACTTTGTGGATTTTTAGATTTTCCAAATACCAGTTTGTGAGTCCCCGAAGCATTTGAACAGCCCATGAAAGTTAATCGTTTTTTCTCCATCGTTGCACCTGGAGCACTTTTCTCCAATGATGACACATATGTTTGATCCGGCAACTACTTCAAATATAGCCCGCATTCATCAGCATTATAAAGCTGATCTTCACAAAGAGAGAGTTCTTCCATTTTTGCTTTTAACTTTTCCTTAAATGGGTCAACAAGTTGCGGCTGCGCAGAAGGCGAACAGAAAACCTTTGCTTAAATTTATGAAACCATCCGTCACATTCATTTTCTTTAATTTGATCGTGAATTTCTAAAGCTTTGTCTTTTAACAGCAGTCCACTTACCAGCATTTTTTTGTTTCGCACTTATTAAAACTTTTTCCATATACAGATACACGTAATGTTCTACGCTTTCCAGTTCCATAAAGTGTATTATTTACACGACTATTAATTTCCCTTTTTTAATAAAGAAACCGTTGCTTTTGCAACTCCATATTTTCTTGCCAAGACACTAACACTATAACCGTTTTGCAATAACTCAAGCATATACACTTTATCTTTTAAAGTTAACACTTTAGGCAACTAACAGGTCAAAGCATACGTAAACGAGTACAATGAAAAAGAAGTTCAAACATAAGTAAACAAACAAATAAACTGTAGTTCGGGAATTTCCCAATTTAAAAACAGTTTAAAAAATAAAAAAGTGTTCACGTTTTAGAGCTTCGAGATTTTGTTCACGTTTTAGAATACTCTGTGGAAAAATAAATTTGTTCACGTTTCTGAGACGTTCACACTTTCGAGTGTTCACGTTTTCGCGAGTTCACTGTAATTATTCCGGCTAGAAATTGAATATTATTTCATTCATATGGCAGCCGCAGCTGGCCTCACAGTACCTCATTCAGTCGGTCAAATTTTAAAGCAATTTTTCGTATGTGCGGGGTCGTATCTCGACAATGGCATTACCCATGCTGGCCTTCAAATGCTCAATTATTTCTAGTTTGTCGGCATAACATTTCTCTTTAACGGCGCCCTACAGAAAATAGTCCAACGATGTCAAATCGCAGCTTATTGCCCGCCAATTGACAGCACTTTTACGGCTAATTAAACGGTCATCAAACGTTCGACGCAATAAATCGATTGTGTCATAACATATGTGACAAGTTGCACAATCCTATTGAAACCCAACAGCGTTCACACCAATACCGTGAAGAGGAGGTACAGAAAAAAACGGTTATCATGGTGCGATAGTCTCCATTTACTGTCATTTTCAAAGAAATATAGGCCAATAATGCCTCCGCTCCACAAGCCGCACCAAATAGTCACTCATAATGGGTGCATTGGCTTCTGTAAGAAGCAATTTTTTTATCCGAAAAGATGATTTTTTTTTGCCAAAATTGACATCATGCAGTTTCTTGATATCCCATCTAGAGAAGTGTATACGAAGCGGATAGTCATGCGGTTTCAACTCTTGAACCAACTGAACTTTGTTAGGCGTCATACCGAGATCTTTTCGCAAGATTCGGCGTAGACTGGTATGTGTTTAATTCTTGAGAACCATGACGAGTTGTTGTTGATGGATTCTCACGTACACTCTCAGCCACAACAATGTTTTCAAGCGTACGCACTGTGCTAGCACGCCCACTTGTTTCCACATCAACAATGAAGCTGGTTTCACGAACTTTACCAATAAACGTGTTGGGCCTTCTGTACGACTAAATTTGGTACGACATTTTCGTGACTTTTTCGACCAATATAGAAGACCGATAGAAGAGATGTGTTCATAAAAAATCTTCAAGAAATATCTACTACCACAGCCTCTATCAAACCTGAAATTAAATCATCAGATTACGGTCTAAGGATTTTTTTTTGTAAACCATTAGGACGATTTGGATGACATTGAATGAACATTTTTTTACGATAATCGCAAAATAATTTCAAATGGGAAAGAAATGCACTTGTATTCAAAGTATTGACAATTGCTGGCTACACGTTTTTTTTTCCATCTTTCAGAAAACTTGTGGATTCCACGCCAGTAAGTCTGTTCATCTTTTAAAGCAAACCAATTAGCCAAGCAAATTTTCGAGTTCCTCGTAGGAATCCAAGTACTATTCAACCAGTGCATTTCATACTGATGAAAACAAATAGTAATCGGAAGAAGCCAAGTCAAGTAAATACGGTATCCTGGATACTGTCTTGACAGGGTTTTCAATTTCTGATTCCGAGCAGGGATGACTGGTACCTTAACACCATCCCCCCGGAACTCCTGGTTATATAAACGGACGGCTCTAAACTCGACAATGGGGTTGAGAGCGGAGTCTATTCTGGGAAACTGGACCTAAGCATCTCTCTCCGACTGCCGGACTACTGAAGCCTGTTTCAGGCGGAGGTGATGGCCATTTATCGGGCTACTCAATGGTCTCGGTATTCTCTCAGTCAGGCGTCATAAAATCTCTGTCGGGTATTGTGAATAACTCCAGGATATTAAGGGAATATCGTCGCTGTCTCGGCCTTCTTTCTGGTCGCTTTAGTGTCTCACTGGTCTGGGCCCCCGAGCATAGTAACATTCCGAGGAACTGCAGGGCTGACGAACTCCTTTCGGAATTCTCTTCAGTAGACTTGGGTCTGCCACTCGCCGCGGTCAAGCTGGCCATTACGCGGACATTCTTTCTGGACGCCAACCTAACCTGGGTCAATGAGGAGTCCTGCTCCACCGCTAGACTCACCTGGCCCCTGATGGATAGAAAGCGTACCAACCAGTTACTTGGACTTGGTCGTGGCATCATCTCGATCACAGTCGCCATGCTTACAGGACATTGTGCTATGGGTAGAAACGCGGAAAGGATGAGGTTCCTATTTAAGAACTTCTGCCGTGGATGCAGATCCGCTGAGGGAGAGGAGACTGTTATCCACTTTCTTTGTCAGTGCCCATCTCTTGCGAGGTGCGGATATAGGTTACTTGGCTCTCCACTTCTTGTCAGCTTGACGGAACTATCATCCATTGATGTCAAGGATATAACTTCGTTTATCAAACTCTTTCAATGTAAGATAGTCGTGCTTTTTGATGTGCAGCCCAACTTCTTGCTCTTCCCTGGTTTTGGTAGAACTTAGCTAGTACAGAGACTGCATTCACCCGTGGCATCACAACGGGGCGCTATGCGTACTCAAGTGAGCTTTTTGATATCAAAGCTACCACTCCGACCTAACTTCACTACTCAATTGGTTATTACAGCTCTGTAGTCAGGATTACAAACTAGTTTCCCACACTACACATGTTGTGCGTGAGTGTTAATTTTATCCATGACATGCGGGACCGTCACCGATTGATAGATTTGAGAAACTTTTCATAGCAATTTTATTTACTCTCAAAATTTTTACCCGAAATCTGCTGAAATTAAGTCGCCGAAGACCTGGAGTTTGAACCGAGACCTCACATTTAATGCTACCAACATACTACCTACTAGAATACTACTTTTATCCCTACTGTAACTTACAGTGGCTCTGATTTCCTCTTCCACTTTAACATTCAAATTCCGTTTCAACCACGTTAAAAAAAACAAACTATTTTCCATTATATGGCGGCCATTCTCCAAAATTTTTTTGTTTACGCATTAAAAATGTTAACAAAACTTTTTCAGTCCCATCTGTTAAATGGTAACAAATGCTGGTACTTTTATTAATTTCCATTGCCCAATATACTTTATGCCCTTCTCTATCAGTTCATATTGTATTACAAATTCAGTTTTCTTACGTCTACTACTGGCCATTTTGGTTTCTTGTTTAATTTACTTTAATGCACAACGATTAATAAAATTATTTCTCTGAAGCCGCAACAGAATTTTTAATGAAATTACGCGATAAGTGCACTTTACGTGGTAAATGGCATAATTTTGTTACAATAAAGCACTTTTAGGGAAATTTAGAAAGTGAGTACGATACATGAAATGTAAGCCTAAGTACTTAACAAATATAAGATTCGATTATTTTATAGAAAGATATTCCAGCAACACGCATATTTTCCAATATACCGTGAATGTTAAACAAATTTAAATATTCTACTTAATACAGTGGAAGTAAGAGAAAATATACATCCTGTCAATGAAATGTTTTCACATTGGAAAAATCACAATATTACTTTCATAAAAAAAAACTGGGCGTTGACCAGAGATCAGCAATGTATCGTTTTTTCGCTACTCAAAAGCACTCATGAAATTGTGAACATAAGTAAGTCAACAATATTGAAATTTAACTATGTACTCTGATTCCTTCGTACTCAGTACAACATTGATTTATAAGTACAGGTTGAAATGAGTATGAGTACAACGTTGACATCGAACTCATACCATTCGAAATGTGTTTGGTTCATAAACCTACACATTCAGATTCATAAATTTAGAAAAATACTTATAACACTCATAAATGATTCGAGTGATTCGAATCAATCATCAAAGTTTACAGTCTTAGTTGTTGTTGCATTTACAAAAACAGAAAAAGACAAAGACAGCAAGCAAAGCAAACATACAACCTTCTAGTGAGCATTGTAGTGTTCGTATGCGAATCATACTTATTTTGTGAGTCGTGTATATGTTGAGTAAAGGAGAGTCGAATATGACAACATCATACGTATTTATAATTATGAGTACGATGAGTACTTCAATCTTTGAATATGAGTAGTATGAGTATAATATTAAGATAAGTATGAGTGCGTATAAGTATAAGAAATTATGAGCATGATTCGATTCTACCCATCTTTTTGAATACTCATTGCTGATCTCTGGTGTTGACTCTTATCGACACGAATAATCAGTTCAGATATATTCTTAGATGTCCATACACTCTAGAATTTTTTTTGGTACACTCTAGAATCTTTTAATGGTAAACATTTTTCATCGGTAAACGAATTTTTTTTAGAGCTACAATCAACGGTAGATACGATACCTCGGTTGGAAGGCAATCGGAATGGCTTTCATGTCTTAATTACACTTCCTGAGTGCCGAGATTAAGTATCTATGTTTGATCCTCAACTCCAAACTCAAATGAAAAGCTAACATGGATGCGCTGCTTACAGCTGTAGAAGAGCAGTTGTATGTCAGACGCTGTCTTCGCCCCAATATCACGCGTTGGATTTATTCTGCAATTATCGAAGCCAACCTCCTATATGAAGTTACTTTCTGGTGGACTGGTCTAAATAGACAATACAATATCAAACTTCTTGACAAGATCAGAAGATCTGCAGCTATTCAAATCACCTTTATACTATGCACCATTCCTACAAAAGCCTTGTTCAAATGCTTAACTGGAATCTCACAATGCTTTTTGCTAAACAAGCAGCCAAACTCGCTGCAACTAGTCTCATTCCTTCTGGGGATTCTTCTATTTTAGTTACTAAATCCCCCAGCTGCATCGAATATAGATTATCCCTCTTCAGAATATTATTTGGACAGGAGATTTAATTTTCGAATTCCAAGCAGGGACGACTAGGTCTTAAATATGATCACCTTTCCGGACTCAGGTGTATACACCGATGTCTCCAAACTCGATACAACGCTTTAGTCAGAATTATGACCTAGTTTCTCATGCCACCTACATTGTGCGCGTTAATTTCATCCATAAATAAACCTGTAGTTTAAAGGCATTATCATCCGAGTTTATGACAGAAGGCTAGTAAGATATATGCGGAATATAATATCTTTCAAAGGTCCACCACGTTTTCTCTGGTTGGAGCAAATCCGAAATTTTCAATTTTCTGTTACTTGGGCATTGGTTATGTTGGCTTTGAGGACACTGTGGCAGATATGTATATGCGAATAAGCTACAATTCGCATATATCACCCTTAAGCCAAATCACATATTCTCAGTGGTCAGTTTATATCACCTCCACCGGAGATGACTGTGCCCTCAAATTGCTCGTGCAAAATATTCAATGTGGAATGAGCTGTATGGCACGTAGCACCGTCCTGTTGAAACCAAATTCTATTGATGTATAAATCATCCAACGCTGGAAATATACATTTTGTAGTTATCGACCTATCGTGCTTGCTATTGACAGTGACGGCCTGGCGAAGATCGTCTCAAAGAAATAAGGATTGATGAAGCCGCCAGTCGTAAATTCACACCATGCTTTGTTTTTTTTTCGAAATCTTTTGGATCCTGAACGATGAAGGCTGCCAGTCCAAAATCAACATCAAACAGTGTTTTTTCGGAATCATTTTGGGAGATTTCAGTGGCCAGTTTATATCACCTCCAAGGAGATGACAATGCCCTCAATTGCTCTTGCAAAATATTCAATGAGGCATGAGCTGTGTGGCGCGTAGCGCCGTCCTGTTGAAACCTAATGACACATGTATAGACCATCCAATTCAGGTTAAAGAAGTTAGTAACCGGTGACTCAACATGCTTGCTATTGACAGTGACGGCCTGGCCAAGTCCTAAATTCGCACCATACTTTGTTTTTTTTTTTTATTCTTTTGGAATACGATCGCTCTTGGATCTCATGTGTATTAGTATCGTCCCAAGCTCACCAATTTTTTTTTTTTTTTTGTGTTTACATACCCTTTCATCCAGAAAGAAAACATTTCGCTGAAAATGATTTCTCGATGAAAATTAAGTTCAGTTGCCAATTGCTTTAGAGCCTCTTCCGCAAATACTTTCGTAATCCATGGTCGTCCATGGTAATTTGGCAAAAAAAAAGGGTGAATAAAATGTCAATTAATTTGGGAGATGTAGCTTCAACAAGATGGCCGTTACGTACATACATTATTGGTCATTACAACCCTTTAGTCAGGATTACGATCTAGTTTCTCACACTACTTATGTTGTGTGTGTTAATTTTATACACGAGTAGAGGGACCTACAGTTTAAAGTCGACTCCGAATGACAGATTTTTAAAAAACTTTTCATGGCACTTTTATTTTACATTCAGAGTTTTTGCCAGAAATCTGCTGAGAGTAAGTCGCCGAAGAAATATTTTTTTCATATTTCGTTTTGATGTCTGACCTGGGGTTTGAACCGTGGCCTTACGTCTAATATGCCAAAACAGTTCCTACTAGACCACGACGGAGATGGCCGTTATTAACTAAATAATGTTTTCAGAGTTCTGGATTGACGTTGTTTAAAAACTCGCGTAATTTTCTAATGTTCTCTGACAGCTGTAGTTTCAACCAGGCGGCCGTTGTCAAAGTTCAAAAGTCCTTGATAGACGACCCTACATAATGTATAAAATTACACAACAAGAGTTCTAAAAACGTGGGTACATTTAAATTCTCTTTTCAGCATCAACGTAAATGCAACACAAGAAATAGTATCTAAAAATTATTATTCATAGCAAGTGTATAAGTCTTGTGAAACAACAACAACAATAAATGTATATGAACATGTAATACATACTTTTAATAAATTTCATTATGTGCTATCCATGAAGCATCATTGAATTTAGTTGGGTGGTGTACGGGTGTGTTGGTTTATCAAGATGAGTACAATTTTTAAATTGAAATAATCTCATGCATCCTTACACGTCTCTTCGCTACTAGCATTTCTGTATTTGTATTGAATTTTTTCATGTTCCAGAAACATGTGTAATGCAAATAAAATTGCTCATGTAACTACAACAACATAAAACACTTGTAATAGAAAAAGTTACTCATTTCATAACATTTTGTTGCATTCATTTAACAAATTTAAAGTGAATACGATGATCTCATTAAGGCAAATAGTAAATGAAACAAGCAGTGAAGGATAGCACTCGCAAAAGGTTTATATTGTACGTGATGAATGTATGTGGAAGACGCTAGTGGCAGGGTAGAATGATTTTTGTACTGTTAATGACCTCCAAGTGTGCTCATTTAAAGCACATAGACAAGCTTTAATTATTTTAATTCCTGTAATTACGAAAAAATGTTTCTCTTCATTTTTTGTTTGGTTTTTATTTTAGAATTGCAAAGGAAACATTTTAGTAATGCTCAGAAATATTTTCTACGAATAGTGACTTCTATAAAATGCAGTACTTGCTGGATTCGCATGTAGAAAGGTAGGAAAAATATTATTTCACGATCCGCCCAATATTTTCAAACCTTCGAAGCGACAAAATCCGATGAGTAATATTTTCAAAGTCGCCGTAGTCTAGTAGATAGTGTGTTGGCTTATTAGACGTAAGGCCACGGGTAAAACCCCAGGTTGGACTTCAAAACGAAATATGAAAAAATATTTCTGCGGCGACTTACTATCAGCAGATTTTTGGCAAAAATTCTGAGAGTAAATAAAAATTGCTATGAAAAGTTTCTCAAAAATCTGTCGTTCGGAACCGACTTTAAACTGTAGGTCCCGCCACTCGTGTATAAAATTAACACACACAACATGAGAGGTGTGAGAAGCCTGGCCGTAATCCTGACTGAAGGGTTGTAATGGCCAATTATGTTACGTAATATTTTCAAAACAGTTGAAGCGTGGATTGTAACTGGACTCAAAACTGTTCTGGAGGAAGGACACGAAATTAAGGATGATGAAAATGACATTTGGAAGTAGATGGTGCCTGCAGCCTCGTATCATCTACTGGATGTATACAGTGGTTTTACGGCCTATACTCTTCTACGGGGATTTAGTACGATGGGAGGCTATACGAAAGAGAATATATCCCGCTATGCTGAACAGGGTACAGAATTTGGCATGCTTGTGTATCACGGGTGCTTTGAACCCTATGCCGAAGGCTGGCCTCGAGGTCATCTTGTCGCTACAACCATTGCACATATTCTTCCAAAATGTGGACTGCTAAATCGGCACTGATGCTTAAGTCCTCAGATATGCACAGTAAGCCAGGCATCAGTGCTGCATGAAGTAAAACCGTATCACTAGGGTTTTAGATGCGACTACATGATACCAGAGACTGTTTTCAAACGAACATACAAAACTCATACCACCACACGGGAAGATTGGTTTGCTGAAGCTGTCATCAGTGGAATGAGGAACTCCACCTCAGATATATACCAATAAGATGGAACTGAGAGGGACATACAGATTACCTAACCAGGACAGCATATTTCATGTGAAGAGTTTTGCTGTTGAGCAAGCTGCACGCATGATTGAGACCTGCCTCCTTCGAAGCTGATCATATGTGTGGACAGTCAAGCAGAAATCAAAGCACTCTGATCTCATCTGGTCAAATCAAGGGGCGCCAGAAGTTGCATGGGGTCTCTACACCATATACGTCGACACAACACTCGCCTCTACTGAGTTCCGGGCCACTGTGGCATAGAGGCAAACGAAAAGGTGGATAAGCTCACAGAAGGGATCACAGATGCCTGAGGAGGAGACAATAGAGGGGATACATGCGCGCCTACAAGTATTCTTTTCCAAATTGAAAAAATCAGCATAGAATTCAACAAACCGTGAGTGATTCAACGTATCTTGTTGCCGAATTTCCTAACTGCTGTGTCCAGCAGTGGACAGCAGAAGAACCAACTGGTGAACCAGCGAGAGAAGCCTTTGTTTGAATTTTTTTGGAAGAAATTAAAGAGAATGAGGAAAGAGATGAGTCGAGCAAAACAACCGCCTGAAATCATATCGAAATATGTATGCAAAAATAATACCACTTATATAAATTATATTTGATATAGTTTTTAGGCCTCCTTTATTAAAAATTTTTTCTTCGAAGCGTGATAGCAAACATCGATGATTAAAATCAAATTTTTAATTAATTGGTGTTCTTCGAGATTCTCGTCTCCAGCAGATTTCTGGCAAAATCTGAGAGTAATAAATTGCCATGAAAAATTTCTGAAAAAATCTGTCGTTCCCAATTGTCTTTAAACTGTAGGTCCTGCCACTCATATATAAAATTAACACACACAACATAAGTGGTATGGGAAGTTAGGTCGTACTCTGCTCACACATTTTGATTGATTTGATGGATCTTGATTGTTTATCGAATTGATTGTTTCACTTTTGCACGACTACCAGAACTCGGCTAATATTTGTGTATTTTGCAAATATTATTATTTCTCTTTGCGCAAACTTTGGCCAACTTCTGGCGGTTGCTCAAACGTGAAATTGACACATTTTCCGATAAACAATCAAGATCCATCAAAAACTTTGAAAATTGTTGATCTAAAAGTTCATTTGATATATGAAAATATAACTCTACTGTTAGACTCTTTAAATACTAACTACGGTAATTTTTGTTCGTTTTGATCAAACAAAGTATCAATCATTTCACAAGATAATACACTTGCAGAATGTCATCACTTATTTCATATTTTTTAATTAAAGTTTGCTACTATGAACGGACAAACTTGAAAAAATATGAAAAAAATACGCATATGTCAAGTTTACCTCATCAAAACCCATAGAATATTAAGTCAATTAATATATATATATATGTATATTGTTTTAAAGGCCTATCTCCATACTTTCTAATAAGTTTTAAATTTTGAACTTCGGTTCAGAAATGTTTGTGTAATCAATTAATTTGTGCGTAAAGTCCAAAAAAAAAAACAAGTTTTTGTCAAATAAAACAAGTTTGGAGGGTTCAAGAAATATAAAAAAAATATTTTTGAGTTCTACTCAATAATACTCACAACTTACAGTATGTCATTAGATGGGTGTATTTCATTTTTTTTTTTTTTATTTTGTCGCTTAAGCTGGATTCACCCAACAAAATGGTTGTTCCGAAACAAGTTCAGTTTTTTGAGACTTTGTTCCCAAACGATTCACCCACTTCGAACAATTGTTCTGTTAAAACAAGGTTACCATATAAAATATTTTTGTAAACGATGCAATTCGTTTGTTTTCTTGGCTTGAGTGAGATCATATTTTTTATTGTGTTACAAAGAAATTGTAAATTAAAAAAAGCTTAGTGAAAAAACTGGATAAATAAACAATATAAGCAAACAGTATTAAACAACCGCTCTGTATTTTACTATAATTACTTACATACATACATACAAATGTACACATGATATGATGTGGCAGCTCAATTCAACTTTACTTCAAAAATTAAAGTAGCTGGCAGCACAGTTCGATTGTTTCGGAACAAAAATTAAAATTAAACCAATTCGAGCTGAAATTTTTCCGAAGCAAGCTTACTCTCTTTCGCTCTCTCTCAAAACGAGAAACGTCAAACTACATATGAAAAATTGTTTCGGAACAAAAATTTTGTTCCGAAACGATGTGTGAATCCAGCTTCAGTGTTATGTATGTATGTTCTACTATATAGTAGGTATGAGCAACATGAAATTCGATTTAAGTTGCCATTTGTATGTTTCACCTACATTTCCAAAAATATTGTTAACTACCAACAATTTTAATCCTTTTTCAAATTATCTCATCGATGTTCCTTAGCTCTTCTCTTCTTATGAAATGTATGATATGAAAGTCACCTATTTCTGCAACATTTAATTTTAGTACAAATACTTTATATCGTATATTATTGTGTTATCCGGAGAGACTCTAGTACAGTCTATTAGAATTTCCATTACTAAATAGATGCTTCTCCTGTATATTTAAACTAAAATTAAATTTGACACCAAATTTTTCCAGCTTTTTGCTTTCACTTCCTAATACAATTTTATCGTTTGTGGTGTCTGCAACCAAATACCGTTTTTCTATTTTTTCTTTTACTTCTCCATACTTTAATTTAAAAGTTTTACATACCAATTCATAACATCAGTATCACTGTCTCTGGCTGTGTTGGCACAAAATGTTTAATGTGCTAATTTATGTAATTTCTTATTTGCTTTTCACCATCTGAGTAACAAAAAGAACAAAAACAAATAAAAATTGAAAAAAACAAACATCTGCTCTACATCGTATGCATGTTGGAAACATGTTGTTGCTTTCGTTGAACCACAATTAAGTTTGTTTTCGAAAAGCATATTTATTTTCGTCCTCCTACAAACAACATACAGTCTCAGCCAAAACATGTTGGAAAAACTTTGAACTGAAATTATTGTACTCCTAAAAAAAACAGAAACCCTTCAGTAACTTAACACATTGACCGCCTTGTCAGTCACCAGTGACTGACACTTGAATAATCCAATGGGGCTGTGTCAGTCACCAGCGACTGATACCTACTTTAACTTGCCATTCAGTGCTGTCAGCCATTTTATGAAAACACTTGTTGGCAGAGAATATGTTAAAATTTTGTTCGTAATGCTATAAACACAATAAACGCAACGCAGCATATGCACCAATCTCTTAAAAACAGAATACATACCGGCACCGCTCATATTATACTGGTACACCTGGAAATCGGCATTTCTTTTTTAAAGATCCACCCATCTTTTTGACGTTGATCCCATGCCTGATTCCTAGCTCAAAATTATGTGTCCACAAAAACGTTCGTTTCAGTATAATATGTAGGATTTAAACTCCCTAGAGGTACACACATCTTTGGATTTGCGGTTTGTGGTTATAACAGGAAAACAATTGGATGAATTGGCTCAAAGTTGTTGACCACAAAACGGATGTTCTACTTGTAAGCAGTAGGAAGAGAATGGAATTTATTACCATAATGGTGGGGGACGTGCGCAACACATCAAAGCAGGCGATTAAATATCTGCGATTAATGATTGACAACAGGCTCACGTTTAGCGAACACCTGACGTACATCGGTGGAAAATAGGCGGTGACAACATGCGCACTTGCCCGAATAATACCTAACCTAGGGGGAAGAGACGGTTATTGATGAAGGTAGTGACATCGATCGCTATATATGCGGCCTCTATATGGGCCGAGGCTATGGATAAGAGGATATATAGAGCAGGAATGGAAGCGACCCACAGGCGACCAGCTGCTGATGGAGCATTGGTGATTGCGAGAATGATGCCCCTGAAGCTAGTAGTGGATATAGAGAGAAGTAAACACGTCACAAGGAGGGTATCAGATCGTTCGAACCTTGTTCAATTAGTGGCTGATGATATGGACAGATGGCAGCAAGACTGGTCCAATTCCACCAAGTGAAGATGGACCTACAGGCTCATACCGAGTGTAGGCGAACGGACCAAAAGGAAACACGGCCAAATGAACTTCTACCTGTCACAGTTGCTAACATGTCATGGGTGTTATAGATCATATGTCTATAAGTATGACCACGACGTTAATGAAGCGTTCCCTGAATGCCGGAATGAAAGGGAGACGGCGGAGCATGTTTTCTTTACTCGTCCGCTCGATACCATGATCAACGAAATTGCCTGGAGAGGACAATAGGATAACAGGTAACACTCGATAATGTAGTTAACCTGATGTTAACTTCATATGACAATTAGAACGCAGTATGTGATTTAAAGCAGCAAAGATTGGCTGAGAGAGCAAGGTCAGCGGAATTGGAAGGTAGCACTCGCTGAATCTCCACCCTCCCGAAGTAATACTTGATTGTGGTCCCGGGGGCGGGCGACTGGTTGGAAGTCTGACGAACGAGCTTGGGTTTAGTACGTATGCGCTCAACAAGCCGAGAGTAAGTCTTGCAGCGAACCGTGCACATTAGGTAGACCGGGCTACCAATGTCTTTTAAAGATTCCCAGCCTTTAGCTCGTAAAGCTATAAAAAAATACGTATGATTTAGTCTTTTATCATGTCCTTGTACCCTTCTTATTCCGTAGAAATCAACAACGTTTAGTTTATATTTCTGGAAAATAAAAACGCAATCCTTTACCATATATTCCATAGTCCTCTCGAATAAATTCAATGTGACCATTCTGATTATATCCGCGATAGAAATGGTTTATTAGCTGCTCTATAACTTATTAGTTCACCTTGTACTGCGCTTCTTTGAATAGGCCGTGTTCTTCTTCTCAAGTTTAGGTTACCTATTACTCAATGAGCTGAAATAGATGGATCTATTATAAATTTTCGTAAAGGGTGGGCCATTTAAAGGGTTAGATTTAAAAATGCAATAAAATAAAAATAAAATTTTGCTGAAATACGGCAATTTTGCTCATTAACGTACTCACCAAAATGAAAATGAGATTCATCTGGAAAGATGTTTTTTTTTTTTTGGGCAAAATCGACATCATGTTGCAGTTTGTCGGTCGCAGTATAGCGAAGCGAAAACTATGCGGAAGATCATGCCGCTTCAACTGTTGATCCAATTGAACTTTCTAAGGCGTCATACCAAGAGCTTTTAGCAAAATTCGACATAAACTGGTACGTGAAATGTTCAGTTCTTGAAGACGATGACGAGTTGATGTCGATGGATTCTCACACTAACCCTTAGCCAAACAAGTTTCGCGAACTTTAGCAATAAACTTGCATATACCGGGCACTGTTGATCATTCTCTGCGAACAAATTTTGTACGATTTTTGCGGGCAATTTCCGACCAATTGACTTTGTTTTGGAAATAAATTTCCAATAAATTACAAAGTTGCTCAACCGCAAATCGATTCATTATGTTCAATGGAGATAATATACTGAATTTTGTGACAGAATAGAATGACGTAAGTATTGTCAGATTCGAAATAATCGATGATTCAAATTTAAACCGATAGATAATCCAACCGATACAATCAGCGCATCTTCCTTATTTGGCATATATTTTGTTCGACCTTCTCGACAAATTGGTTCTACAATTTTTGTTTCTACAGGGTAAGTTTCAAGCGCTTCTTTCCTTTAAATTTAAATAAAAGAAAGTGTATGAAATATGCTTGATATGTGGTATACGTTTAAAGACCTATTTAGGCCATTAGATCGTTTACATATCCGCCACGGTTTCTCAATATGGAGCACCTTCGAAATGTAACTCTGGCACACAGACGTTGTGGTTCGTAGCTTATTCGCACACACGTGCTAAAACCTCACAAGACAAAGTCTAACGTGGCCAAATCTACATCTCGTAATGCATAGGATGCATAGGATCTCATTTGGAACGGAGATTTATTCCTTTCATTCACTATGAAATGGGGTTCATTGCAGAATAAGATTTTTCGATGAAAATTAGGATTAGAGCTCATTAAGCGAACGTACGTCATTATCTATGTTAGTTCACTGTGATCTGACAAAATAGGCCAAATAAATGTTTGTCGCCTAATTATTTTTTATTTATTTTTGTTTTATTAAAGTAATTATTTACATGATGTTTTGGACGATATGCTTAATACAATAATATCGTTTTTTAATTACAACCACTTTAAAAGTGATAATGATTGCGTGTCGTAATAAAGTTTTAATGGAGAGAAAATGAATTAAATTTTTTTAATTTTAACATAAAAATACATGAGGTAGAGGAGATACTGTTTCTGAGGCAATGATTAGTTGAGTGAAGTATTTTACGCAACACTGGTAGCAAAAACCGGTATGCGTGAAAATCTTGTAACTTAGTTAAACATCAATATAAATTTGTTACAGCGCTTAAAAAGAAAAAGAACTTTCGTCTATCTTCATAAAGTTTTTTGTCCGTTAGGCTTTATATTAAATATATATTCTTAGTATACTCAAATACTATACTATATACAATAACCTTTAAAATTTAATTCCATTATTAAAACATCAACGTCAATCCAAAACTCTGAAAGCTGATCCATATTGTTACGTTTTTACCTTAAAAAAAGGTTTTAAATATGAGTTCGTATGCGTCTTCACACAAGACTGACTGAATTCTTTCTGATCCCGTTGCCTGCTTTGTCTTGCCTTTTATATCGATGGGTAAACAGTCTGATGAATGCTCTTGAAGGAGAACGAATTTGCCTTCGCGAAATCTCTATAAATGTAAACATGTTGCTTACGTTATTGTTGTTTGCGTATTTTATTTACATTTGTCCTTGTACTGTTGTTGTTGCTTCTTGTTTACTTGTTTATCCCTTTTTCATACTTTATTTTTCATGTAAACAGGTCCATTGTTTTTGTTTTCGTAGATTTTGTTCAGTATTTTAATGTTAAACAATAATTCCATTTCCATTTTCGTAACAATATACTGGATCTTTTGAGCGGCCCGTTGTGGCACCACCGATTTTCGCCAAACTAGTCAAAGAACTTGTTCAGTGAGGGAACTGCACATTAAACCACGTCTACCCTATACTGGAAGCCAGCCTGAATGTTTAATAAACAAAACTATATCCTTGATATCAATGGATGATAACTCCGTTAAGTTTACAAGGAATGGAGAGCCAAATAGCCTGCACCTGCATCTCGCAAGAGATACGGATTGACGGAGAAAGTGGATAACAGTTTCTTCAGCTCTCTTGATAGTAGTCGTTCGATGGGAGCTGCAGTCTTTTAGTGTGTCTTCCCATAATGAAATGATCAGCAAGCATGGCTACTGCGATCGAGATGCCACTGCGATCAAGTTTGAGCAGGTGGTTGGTACGTCTTCTTACCATCGTGGGTCAAATGAGTGTAGCAGTGGAGCAAGATTCCTCATTACCCCGTGATAGGTTGGCGTCCTCGAAGAATTTTTGTCTAATTGCCAATTTAATCAAACTAAGTAGCAGTAGTAGTCACCTTAGTCTAGTAGGTAGTGTGTTGGCTTATTAGACGTAAGGCCTCATTTCAAACCCCAGGTCAGACATCAACGCGAAAAATGAAAAAATAATATTTCTTCGACAAAAACTCTAAGAGTAAATAAAATTGCCATGAAAAGTTTCTCAAGAGCCTGTCGTTCGGAGTCGACTTTAAACTGTAGGTCCATCACTCATGTATAAAATTAACACACACAACATCAATGGTGTGAGAAACTAGGTCCATAATCCTGACTGAAGGGTTGTAATGATCAATTATGTATATATGTAAGTAGCATACCCAAACTAACCATGGAGATCGTGCGATACGACAACAATGTTATCCTGATTAATTTGTCGGAGCTATGGAAAATGCAATATTTCGGGTGCGCTCCACCCAGAGAAGCCGTGGAGAATAATTAACATACATAATTGGTCATTACAACCCTTCAGTTAGGATTACGACCTAGTTTGTCACACCACTTATGTTGTGCGCGTTAATTGTATACATGAATGGCGGGACCTACAGTTTAAAGTCAACTCCGAACGACAGATTGTTGAGAAACTTTTCATGGCAATTTTATTTACTCTCAGAGTTTTTGCCAGAAATCTGCTGAGAGGAAGTCGCCGAAGAAATACTTTTTGTATTTTATTTTGATGTCTGGCCTGGAGCTCGATCCCTGGCTCTTCGTCTAATAAGCCAACACACTACCTACTAGACCACGGCGACTTCTACTAGAATAATTAAGCGATGTTATATTCCACAAGACGTACCGCCGTAGTCTGGTATGTATTGTTTTGGCTTATTAGACGAGCGCCCGTGATTCAAACTCGGACATCTCGATATTTGTAAGACTCTTTCTTTCCGAGACTTTCCTCAACAGTCTTCTGGCAAAAACTGTGATAATAAATAAAATTACCGTAAAAAGATTCTGAATTCTGTTGTTCGGAGTCGACATTAAACTATAAGTCTTGCCAGTCATGATGAAATTAACACATACATTATGCGTGAGTGAGAAGTTGCTGTGTGTGATGTAATGTGCTCATATTTTAAACAAATTTTTCATTATTTTTGAAATTCATTTTAAAGACTTGAATGAACTGAAAATTATTGAATAAAGTCAAGATATTTTTATTTTAAATATGATATGTATTGTAAATATTCAGTTTCTCATTCAATATTTTTACATTTCCAATTAGTTGTTTTCTATTTCCATGACATCCATACGCTTTCCTCTCATATGACATAATAGTTGTTGGCGCAATATATGACAACATTTGTCAACTTAATTAAGAATATGTGCCTGTAAGTTTATTGTGTCAAGAGTGCCGGATAAAAGGCTTCCGGCAGAATGCTGATAAACATGTCTTATTTAGGAAAACATTCATAATGAGTTTCTTTAATTAGTATAAAACGAATAATAACTAAAAATGAAGCTTAATATGAGCATATTAATTAATCCGTGTAAGTATTTATGTATGTATGTATGCATGCATGTATTAACAAATATAAATAGAAATTCAAGCAAAATAATCTTTACAGTGTTAAAGATTTCTAAATACATTATTTCTAGGATATAGACACCCCGAATATAATACTTCCCTCTTAGTAGCACTGAAACTTAGGCACAGTGGCGTAGCTAGGTAACCAAGGGCCCTGGAGCAAATTAACAAATGTGGCCCCACTGCTATGTAAACTTATTAGGTTTTATCAAATAAAAATATGAAATATACGAATACTTTAAAAATTCTAAGCTACTTAAGCTCTTTTTTGCGCACTGCAGGGTAGGTAATAAAAATATTGAACAGTAACATTATAAATTACAATTAATACTTGGTGTAGGTTTGGCTAATAAAACGAAATAGAGAAGATTCAAGGGTTTATTATATAAAGGTCGGGTCTACCAGCTGACTAAACAATTATATTTACAATTTTTTTCCTAGCTTTAGTTTTCGCAAAAGTGTTTTCAATTGCTATTAGCGATAAATGTTGGAGTCGAGTTTGGTCCATATTATTTCCTAAATAACTTTTTTATTTATTTTTAATTTGCTAAATGACCTTTCAGCTGCTGCAGAAGTGACAGAAATTGTAAAGAATAATAACATTGCTGTAAATACTTCCGTTAGGTCGCATTCTAGCACTCCATATTTATTCATTATTTCCTTACATAATTGGTGAACAGTCCATGCTTGAGTTAGTTGCGGTAGAACTAGGTGGTAAATATTAAGAAATTGAAGTGAAAAAGTAAGGCCTATTATATCTGAATATTTTCTTTGGAATTCGTCACACTTGTGTAATAAAGTTGCTTCATCACCATGTAATAAAAATGTTGATGTTAGAAAATCGAATATATGACAGACTGCACTCATACCAATAAAACGTGTATCTAATTGAGATACATATTGCTATGTCTAGTACATTATTGAAAATATTAATTTTACATATTTTTTCTCGGTATGGAAATCGGTGATCAGCAGCTAATTCATCAAAACCTTTTTTTAACATTTCTTTGCCTTTTTTCTTGAAAATGGATATCAATGCCATATTTTCTTGCAGTTTTACTGGTTTTGCATTGAATAATTCGAAATCATTTCTATAAATTTACAACTTTGCTTTGATCTCTGCTAAAACTTTACTCGCCTCGCCCAAATTGATTGATTGATTTTTGTAAAATTTTGGATGCAAAGCAACACGAACTCGCAATTTATCATTTTTGTTTTAATACTCTCTGCTTCACTACGCTGAACCACTAATTGACCAGTACAAAAAAGTTTATTCACGTTAGCTTACTTACTCCTGATACAGCATTAATTTATTAACCGTTCTCCAAACAGAAATCTTAACTCGAATTCGCAATAAAATGCACATTTCACTATCCATCAAATTGATAACACTGTCAACCTACAGAAAGAATTTATGCGACTTCCCTAGGCATAACATTTGAATTTCTCTCAATTGAGTTGTTATGATTAAAGTTGGGTTGCAACCTTTCATATTTATTTTGAAAATGGGAGAAATTTCCAAAAGTTCATTTCGATCAAGATTTCTGGTAAGGATTCGAGGACCCCCTAGCCCCTACGTAGCTACGCCACTGCTTAGGCAATATTGATTTTTGCTTTAAAATATACTGAAACTATTTCGACATATGCATACCGCTTTAAGCAATCCCCGCTTATAAACTGCGAAAAATTGTACTTCAAACTTGAAATGTTCTTTAAAAAAATTCATTTAAATGAACCCGCTTTGTGAAAACTTTATTTTCAAAATTGGTGCTTGTCACTGACTCCCTCGTTTGTGCGACTAATCAGTTCTAGATTTCTTTACATAAGTATACATATATTAAGTCATGGGCTTATACTAATAAAATAGCAACTCTTAAGCCATTAGAAGCCATTCACCATTAACGCCATAAGGCCGATTTATTGGGAAAAGAAGTAAAGAATTGGACAGCGCATACAATTGTATAGAATGTTGCTAACGGTTTCAGTCTCCTCAAGGCAGAGCGTACACTCTGTTTCATTCAGAAAACGTAACCAACTGAGGCAATTTCAGATAATTGATTCCTTAAAACCTGTGAAAACCTACAATTCTTCAATGTTCGTATTTCGTCATCTTCTACTAACCGCGCCTGGTGCATGTCTCGGACGAGTCAACGACCTGCTGTTCTGATTAGTTCAAGCTACAATAGGACTCTTGACGATATTTATAAAGTCTGCTGCAGTCCCATCTTCTTCAGCAATTTCTTTGAAGTGACAGCGGTCTCCAGCAAATTACAACTTTATTCACCACACCGAGCTGCAGAAGATGTTAAAAGCCCTCTCTAACCTGCTGGCATTCCATCGAATACGAAGCCAGTGCTGTCAATGAGACAAATAGAATTCTATCAGCGTGAATGACTTTCGGATATTTGCTCTCAGGTACAAGACTTTGATAGAACAATTCTTTGCATATAAAGTCTAACCTGCAAGCATTTTTGAAAGTGCTTATATCCGGAGAATACATACATAGATACATAATTGGTCATTACAACCCTTCAGTCAGGATTACGACCTAGTTTCTCACACCACTTATGTTGTACGTGTTGAATTTTATACATGAATGGCGGGAGCTACAGTTTAAAGTCGACTCCGAACGACATATTTTTGAGAAACTTTTCATGGCAATTTTTATTTACTCTCAGAGTTTTTGCCAGAAATCTACTGAGGGGAAGTCGCCGAAGAAATACTTTTTGTATTTTATTTTGATGTCTGGCCTGGAGTTCGAACCCTGGATTTACGTCTAATAAGCCAACACACTACCTACTAGACTACGGCGAATACTATCCGATGTATACTGTAGCTGAAATCGAAATATTTGTCCCGAAATAAAATGTACCGAAAGTGAATTGTAGATCAGTTAAATCACAAGGGATTTCAATTTAGAAAAAAGAATTTTGAGGAATTCTTTTAACAGACAACATTTGGACCGCATTTAAGGTATTGGTTTTAATTTTCTCCCTTAGTTTAATGTCGTAATAATTGTTATGACTTGCGTGTTCAGTATTATTCAGTTGCAATTCAACGGACAATATATTTAAGAAAGTATTTGTAGTTATCCTGCCAATTAAATTATGCGCTAAAATTTTTCGATCTTTAACCCTTACCCGGCCATAAGGTTATGAGTAGCAAAGTCATCATTTAGTTAATTTTGATTGATTCATTAAATTTCCAAACGACATATTCTTAAACCAAATTACAAAAACCAATAGTAGCTTGTCCGTTTTTTCTGGGGACATATGTATGTGCCCTTCTGATGGTTAAGGGATATAATTTATATACATTTTTTCATTACTTATAAAATAAAGAGAAAAGTAATTGGCTTCTAGTATTTGAGGTACGAATATCTATACTTTAATAAAATGAAAATATTTGCATCAGTAAAGTAAAGAAATTTTAAAATTTTATTGGCCTGCGATGGTTTATTCTCCAGTCTGAAGTCCCATTTGACTGGCATACTTTTTGCGTACTTCTTCATTACATTCTGTGTCTTAAATTTTGTCATCTGCTCATCGATATATTGTTATTTGCTGTGTATGAGAGCATCTCGAACCTCCTTATTGTTGCAAAATTAAGGTTTCATAATACTATGTTCAGATATGCACTTTTATTTAGTCAATATTCGGTTAATTGAGTACAATATTTCAAGGTTTCAGGCATAATAATATACGCAGTTCTCTAAAGAATTCGCGATCATTTTTATGATATTCATTAAATTTCTCTAATATTTCTTGGTCCAAGCCTTCATCATGGCTGGATGAAATTTTGTAGTTAAAATGAATACTTGCAAGGAATGCATATGAAACAGGAGAAAACGTTCGGAATGTATCCTCTCTGGCCATATTTGCAAACAGATTAATCGTTGCTAAGTGACATAGAGATGCGTTTAATTCCAAATTTGGAATATTTGGGCTATTTTTGCTGATAGAATATCGTATCTTTAATTGCAACACCAGATACGGCTTGTTTCAAAAGCCTTTGATTTTTCTATCTGCGTCGAAACTATTGTCTATCATCAATAAATACTAAATGTTATTTCCGTTGAGTTTAATAACTTGACGTTCTCTGCGAAGCATAGTCTACAATACCAAAAGTAAGTAAATGATGGTAATGGAAAGGAATCGTAACCTCTGTATGTAAGTAGGAAGATTACTTTACAGAGTATAGGGATACCGGGGTGCTCTTAGCTTTTACAATAAATTTATTTACGTTGTCAACACTAATAATATTTTACATTTATTAAAATAAAAAAATGGGTGCCCTGGTAGTCTAGTGAGTAGTATGATAGACTATTAGTGTGAGGGTCGTGGGTTCGCTTCCCACCAGAGACTCTGGTCTGTGACACTACACCGAGCAATATGGTCTCCGTTACTTCGCTCGTATATAATTAGGATATAATTTGTAATTGTATTGTAATTAATAAATAAATAAATAAATAAATATCCACCAATCAATAAATAATTTATCATATGTAGAGTGACAAAAGAGATTTACATCTCAAAACGCTTTTTCAAAAACTATCAACTTCAAGTGACCAAATATAAAAAATGACGCTTCGAATACACTCGGCTAAAAATAGGAAACATAAATACGCATCTTTAGAAAAAAATGAAAGTAATACAACAACCACCCGATTTTTATTTATTCAGGTTTTTAAAATTTTCGGTTTGAAACATATGTGTCCCTGTTACCGTAAAAGGGTTAAGGAAAGTTAGAAGAGTTAATAACTGGTTTTCGAATAGAAACGGAATATTAAGAGATGAAATTATGATAGAAAAACTCAAACCACAAAATAATTAAAAATATTATGTTGAGTAGCTCTAAACGATTTTGTTAATTTTCCCTGAGCTTGCCAATAAGCTTCATTGTGTAATGCTTCTAATATGGATCGTCTCGGACTTCTGTGTGAAAATCAAAACTTTGCTTTCACTTTGTCATCGATGGAATACATTTACACTGTTTCGCTCACTGTCTGTAATATTATTCACTCCCTGTAAAAGATGACAGCACTATTTGCCAATAGTATTATTTTAATGATAGGCCAAGCCCTTTGGAGATTGAGGCGAAAAGATTTAGTATGAATGACATTCTCACAGTCGACCTACAGCCAATCTCCGAATGAGGATGTTGTTTATTAACACGCAAACATAGCCATAATATTGTCTCATGGGTGGCGTAAATATTCATGAGCCAGACGCTCTTTATGTTTTGGGCGCTGTAGCCAGCACATTTTTCAAGTGTAGAAAGACGCATTCAATTGCCTCGGTTTCTCAAGACGGTCCAAGAATTCTGATCTCCCTACTATTTCCGACCGAGAAAACAATACAACTCTCATGTATGGGCCGGTGCCTCAAAGTCTATTTTGAGGCTTCTCGACCGCGTACAGGAGAGGGCGAAGGTGCTCATTTATGACTATAGGGTATCCAACTCTATTGATTCTTTGAAACATAGTCGCAATGTCGCTTATGTTTCACTATTCTATAGATACTACAACGGGTATTGGTTTCGTGAGATAAAGGGACTTGTTTCTGAAAATCGTATATTCTGACGCAGCACCCGTCTTTCTCGCAGGACACATTCGTTTGTGTTCGATTGGCCAGGGCAGCGCACTCTGCATTACAGACAGGATACGTTCTTTACTCGGATTATCCGTGTGAGAAACTGCCTACCTTTCATACATACTTACATTACAACCCTTCAGTCTAGATTACGACCTAGTTTCTCACACCACTTATATTGTGTGTGTTAATTTTATACGTGAGTGGTGGGACCTACAGTTTAAAGTCGACTCCAAACGACAGATTTTTGAGAAACTTTTCATAGCAAATTTATTTACAATCAGAATTTTTGCCAAACATCTGCTCAGAGGAAGTCGCCCAAGAAATATTCTAGAACTGCCTACATTCGGAGGTCTTTCCTGCCACTTATTATATAAAAAGATTCAAATATAATGTCCACAAACATTACACCCTGTGTTCTCCTTCTCACAACCTATTTTCCGAAGGCCAACACAATGTACTGCATGAGTAGGCACCATCCCCTGAGTGTTAGTTTTATAAAAAAAGATAAAAAAGAGACACCATCTGCTACAACTAAAACACTTTAATTTATAAAATAAAATTCTTCCCATTTTCAAGACAATTCAGTCATTTACAGTTATTGAGTACATAACATTCAACTGAAATATATACTTACACTGCTGTCAACGCTTTTAATTTTACAATAACACATTTTTGTTGTTGTTGTTAGAAATTTCAATTCAACAACTGCTACAGAATTTCCTGTAGACAACAATTTTATCTTCTTTTAAAATGAATATCGTTCATGAGTTTATGTTCACTTGAAAATGTTCGAATGCTTACAATGAATACGTCTGTAGGATATTGCTTTAACTGGTGACAGTTTAAATATTAACTTCTTGTCGTTGTAAAATATTACAGTGGTTATCACTTGTTGGTGATTTAGAATATCTATGTACCCTAAAACTTCTTAAGCTAATGTTAGATGAGTTAATATTTCAAATGAATAGCGCAACGTTTGAAAGACTTTACTCGCGACTTTATTTGACTACACACTTAATCTACAGACATAAAGTCTCCTTTAATTTTGTTGGCCTAAAAAACTTTAGGATTTTGTACGTCATCAGTAACGTTAATTCACTGCATATTATTTGTTAAACAGCCAAGCATCGGGTGGGCCATCTATTTGTTTAAATTTGAACCATTGGTTACATCGAATATGGCAATACTTATGTTATTTCTATTCTGTCACAAAATTCAGTATATTATCTCCACTGAACGTAATCAATCAATTAACGCTTGAACAACGTTGGGATTTATGGAAAATTTACTTCCAAAACAAGGACAATTCGACGGAAATTGCACGAAAATGTTTTACAAAATCTGGTAGCAGAGAAGGACCAATAGAGCGCGGTAAACGCAAGTTTATTGCAAAAGTTCGTGAAACTGGTTTCATTGTTGATGAGAGGTCAGCATGCTCGTAAAGTGCTATCACTCGAAAGTATCGAAGCTGTGGCCGAGAATGTGCGTGAGAATCTTTCAACATCAACTCGTCCTGCTTCTCAAGAATTGAACATTTCATGCACAAGTTTACATCGAATTTTGCGAAAAAATCTCTGCATAACGCCCTACAAAGCTTAATTGATTCAAGAGTTGAAGCCGCATTATCATACGCTTCGTTTTCGCTTCGCGAGATGGATCAACCAGAAACTGCAAAATAAAACCTCTTTTCGGCTGAAGCTCATTTTTATCTTGATATGTACGTTGATAAGCAAAATGGCCGTATTTGACACTCAGAAAACCCACATGTGGTCTTACAGAAGCCAATGCACCCATTGCGAGTGACTGTTTGGTACGGCTTGTGAAGCGGAGGCATCTTTGGCCCAGATTTCTTTAAATATGAGGATGGCATAACAAATACAATCAATGGAGACATATATCGCACCATGATAACCGACTTTTTGTACCCTCTCTTCATGGTATTGATGTGAACGATGTTTGGTTTCAACATGATGGTGCAACTTGCCACACATCTCATGCCACAATCGATTTATTGCGTCAAACTTTTGATTTCCATATGGTGATGTCAATTGGCCGCAAAGAAGCTGGAATTAGACACTTTTCAACTATTTTCTGTGGAGCGCCATTAAAAAAAAAGTATCATGCCGACAAACCAGAGACAATTGAGCATTTGAAGGCCAATATTCGTGATGCTATTGCCGAGGTACGGCTCCATACACTCAAAAACTGCACTAAAGTGCCTATCGAATGAGGCACTGTAAAGCCAGCCGCGAGAGCCATATGAATGAAATAATATTCCATTTCTAACCGAAACAATTTTACTTCACAATAACAAAAATTAATTCGGCAAAATTTCAAACCGTATTTGTTTTTTGTCGCCATAGTATAGTAGGTAGTATGTTGGCTTATTAGACGTAAAGCCCGGGTTCATAGCCCAGGTCAGGCACCAAAACGAAATATGAAAAAAAATATTTTTTCGGCGCCTTCCTCTCAACAGATTTCTGGCAAAAAAAAAACTCTGAGAGCAAATAAACCTGCCATGAAAAAGTTTCTCAAAAATCTGTTGCTCGGAGTCGACGTTAAACTGTAGGTCCCGCCACTCACGTATAAAATTAACGCACACAACATGAGTGGTGTGAGAAGCTAGGCCGTAATCCTGACTGAAGGGTTATAATGGCCAATTATGTATGTATGTATGTATTGTTTTTAAATGTAAACTTTTAAATTACCCACCCTTTCCTATCAGTCTGAAATATATTAACACCGCACTGTTATGTATTGATTCGTTCTCCTCATTTCTAGAACCTACAGATGATAGTTTATCGAAAGATGTGATCTATTTCACTTGGTCACGTAGTGCAGAGTATGCCATTTAGCTATACTCTGTGAGAGTTAGGCAACTTGTTTAGTGCTCAGTTAGTAGTTGAGCCCTAAATTAAAATTTCAAACTGAATCAGCTAAGCAGGTCACAAGTTACGTAGATATTTGCCGCGGTGAACAGACAGATCAGCATGGGAAGAGGATAGTTTCCATAACTCTAATGAGAGCCAAACAAACTAAGGGCCATTATTACAACATCGCATTAAAGTTGGGTTTAGTTAAAGTTTACTTTAGCTAAAGTAAACTTTAAAGTCACTTTTAACTTTTTTTCCTTATTACAATCTAATGATAAAATAAAGTTAACTTTTTCAAAAATATGTCAGTGCCAGAGCAATGTCGGTAACACTGCTCAATTAAAAAAGTTTTTTTAAACGCAGTGGCAAAGACAGGCTTCGTTTTTTTCCTTGTATGCTTATTTTGTTTATATTTGAAAAAAATATACATAATATAGCAAGTTCAAAGATAAACTTAACTTTAAATGTTAAAGGTAGGATGATGCTCCATTTAGCTTAAATCTGACTTCTACCATATTGCCCACTTATAATAAAGGAAAACAATTTATCTGCCTGTTAAAATCGTCTCTTTAGTTAACGGCAAGTTGTAATAAGGGCCCTAAATGTATTTAGTCAGGCAGATGATTAGTACATTCAGCACATTCTAGTATACTAGAATGCCTTCTGTAAACTTGTGTTCGATTACAATATTGTTTGCAGTGGTGCGTGACTACTAAATTGTTGGAGCCTGTTGTTCGTTTCTGTTATTTGTTAACATTTGAAGTTAACAATCTGTGAATTTGCAATTAATTGTTATTATTTTTTATAACAATTATTTCGAAACAAACAATAAATATGTAATATATTATCAATCTGTAGCAACATTATAAATAAAGCCTGTAGTTAGTAAACAGTAAAAAGTCAGTAAAAAAATACAATTCAAATAGAATAACAAAATAAAAATTTTAAATCATTATAATTCGTGACTATTATCAATAATCAAAATAAAAATATTAATTATTCTACAACAAACAAATAAATAAGACGTAAAAAAGACTTTTCAGTGTTTTCTGCACAGAAGATTAATGTCCATTATTAACAGCAAAGACATAAAAAAGGGTTAATTTTATATATATAGGGTCTTCCATTAAATGCTTCCTATCTTTAAATTTGAATAAACAAAATATGTTTGCAATAGATTTCATCAAAAGTTTATATCCATTGGATACACCTATGCTTGTTGAGTATCGCGATTTTCCCTGAAAATCTCTTGATTTACTCCGGCTCCGAGGCAGTCACCGAAGTAATACTTTTTTATGTTTGGTTTTGCTAAAGTTGTATCACCTGGAGTTTGAATCGTGGCCTTACGTCTAATAAGATAACAACACACTATCTACAAGACTATAGCGACTATCATGGTATATCGAATTTAGCAGATGAACATTTTCTTGACCATCAGCTCGTATCTGCAGCCGCAAATCATATTTAAATATAAATGCCATGAAATAATCTACCAGGCTATGGTAAAAAAGTAACTGTGGTCTAGTACACTACACGGAGTAGCTTCCCACACCACTCATGTTGTGTGCGTTATTTTATACGTGTGTTGCGGGACCTACAGTTTAACGTCGACTCCGAACGACACATTTTTGAGAAACTTTTTCATGACAGGTTTATTTACTCTCAGAGTTTTTGGGATACGAACCCGGGCTTTTACGTCTAATAAACCAACACACTACCTACTAGACTACGGCGACTTCATCACTCATAGTAGTCATCACGCAATATGAAAAAACATTTCTTAGACGACTTCCTCTTAGCAGATTTCCGATAAAAACGCTGAAACGCAAATGAATTTCGCATGATAAAGTCTCCCAAAAGTCTGTTGTTCCGAGTCCACTTTAAACTGTAGGTCCTGGCACTCATATATAAAAATAACATACACAATATAAGTGGTGTCAAAAGCTAGGTTGTAATCCTAACTGAAGGGTTTTAATGGCCAATTATGTATGTATTGTTACGAAAATGGAAATGGCGTTTTGCTTTCACATCGTTTAAATTGTAAGCAAAAGCTACAAAAACAAAAACAATGAATTTGTTTACATAATAAACAAGTAAACAAAAATATACCAACAAAAAAACCAGTATGAAAAAGGGATAGGTTAGGTTAGGTTAGAGGACTTGTCAGTTAAGACAAGTGCAGTACCCGGAGGTCAAATTGACCCATTGTACAACGTCCTTAAAGAGGGAAGGATAATAGAGGGAATAGCATAAAAAAGGAGAGGATCTAGGAAAGGGGAAAATGAGAAGCGGAGGAATTACACGGAAAATACACAACAAAAAGGGAGAGCGCGACTACACTGATGAAGCCCTAGCACCTTTCAATCAGCCCAAGTCGCTAATGAATCTGTGGAGAGCCTTGATATCGGCTCTCGACACAGAATTCAAACTCTCAAAGAAGGCCCTGCCAAGGGTCCTCAACCTCAACCTACCAAGGGCTGGGCAGTTACAGAGGAGGTGTTCGATAGTCTCCAACTCCTCCGTATCGCAACATGCCCTGTAATAGTCCGGCTGGTGTCGGCTCCAGATCCCCGTCAGCAAACTAATCTCGCAGTACCCCGTGATAAAACTGCTTTCTTTGCCCTCAATAGCAGCGAATCCAACGCTTGTGCAGACTTTCGGGAATGCATAAAAACATCAAAAAAGTTATAAATAAGTAAACAAAATTACAACAACAACACACAAAATACCCAAACAACAATAATGTAAATAACATGTCTACATTTATAGAGATTTCGAGAAGGCGAATGACTTCAAGTGTATGCATCAGACTGTTTACCTTGCTATATAAAAGGCAAGACAAAGCAGGCAACGGAGTCAGTAAAAATTCAGTCAGTCTTGTGTAAAGACGCAGTATTTGAGTAGAGTAATCGTAGTCTGAAGATCTCTGTTAGAAAGATATACCCAACAAATTGAGTAGTAAAGAGTGCAAAGAGGACCATACCATAACATGACTAGTCAAATGTCATTTGACCGGCAAGTGTGAAGTGTAAACACATCACAACTTCCCATCAAGTTATTAAGGGCAATGTGAAAAACTTGATGTAAATATTCGTGTACATGTGATTTTGTTTCTCTTTCTAACGTATGAATTCTTTCGACTGTAAAACATATATCTAACCTGCTCATTCTTTCGCTGTTTTTAAGTCACATACATACATAATTGGCAATTACAACCCTTCAGTCAGGATTGCGGCCTAGCTTCTCACACCACTCATGTTGTGTGCGTTAATTTTATACGTGAGTGGCGGGACCTACAGTTTAACGTCGACTCCGAACGACAGATTTTTGAGAAACTTTTCATGGCAATTTTATTTACTCTCAGAGTTTTTGCCAGAAATCTGCTGAGAGGAAGTCGCCGAAGAAATATTTTTTTTTCATATTTCATTTTTGATGTCTGACCTGGGATACGAACCCGGGCTTTACGAATAGTAAGCCAACACACTACCTACTACACCACTGCGACACGATTTTAAGTCACAGATGTACTTATTATCGGTCACAGTTGTCTAGTCAAACTTGATTCACATATCATTCAAAGTAGACACATCAAAAGTGTTGAAAAAGGTCACAGTTGGCTAGTCAAACTTGATGCATATATCGGTCACGGTTAACGTGGTCACAGTTGACCACCAAATTGATGCATACTTTTTACAAGAAAAAATAATTTTTATTTTACAAAAAATTTATTTTTATTAAATAAAATTTTAGTACATAATTAAATACTGTTAATTGTTAACATTTTGATATTTGAATAAAGAATTATAATATAAATATTAAAAACAAACGACTTTGTCAAGAGGTGGCTTACACACGAATGCATTAGTCATCACTATTTTGCCACTTGTATGACTGACGCACTCCTCCTCTACTATATCCTTCACAGTTCTTGAATGCATCATCAGCTTTAGTTTTACAACGAGCTAGTAAAGAGATTTATTGAATAGTAGTCAAATGATTCACACAAAAAATATACTTACATTTCTAAACACTCACTGGTCTTTTTATACTGCGCTTTGATTTTTTGCTTCTTCTTCTTTATCTTAATTTTTTTAACCCTTATCCTGTACTTCAAAAATAAAACGCATATGACATTAGTGGGTTAAATTTGCCCAATACAAAAAATTATAATATATATTCAGTTTTTTTATTTTTTTACATTCATAACACATAATATTGGTCTCAGAATGCTTTTTGCAAATAAATTTATGACATTCGGAACATTTGTTTTCATATTTGATGAACGATTTGGACAAAACTAACAACGTCTTCTTTGCGGAACCTCAGCAGAATCCTTTTGAAGGCTTTCTCCGCTAATAAGCTCCATGCCTAAGTCTTCCAAGAATATGCGTCGATTATATTTCTTATTTTCATTCCAGTGTGGATTAATTTTTAGAAAAACTACATAGGCATTATAGGCGGATATATCCAACATATTGTAAAACAGTGCTTGAGACCATCGATTAGTTCTTCTTTTACATGTGTAAGTTCTTATACGTTGATCTAATATATCGACCCCTGATTTCGCTTCATTATAGAAATGAATTATTTCTGGCTTTTTGGCTTTTTCCCAACGGTTCCAAAAATTTCTTATGGTAGCAAGTTTGTCACGGAATCGTCTTTCGCGCCCGTCTGACTTTTTATCAAACCATATTACTCGAGATATATTTTAAAATCGGCGCAAACTCATGGTAGATTTGAAAAGCGGTCTGCCTTTGCGGTCGTCCCATAGAGATTCTAAAGCTTCACCGAGAGATCTAAATACTCCCGCCAACAAAAGTAGCCCGAAATATGCTTAAATTGTTATGTCGCAATCCAATTATTTTTTGAAATACAGATTGACCTAAATGAGCCGATTTAATAACTTTTACTCTTATAAATACATTACCATTTATAGTCACCTTGTAAATTAGTCATATCAACAAATAATTTCATATTATCATTGGGCATAAATAACAGAAAAAAGATTTTATACTATCAGCTCTTGAAATAGCATAACGCGTTGGGCCTGGAGTCAAATTTATTATGTCCTGTTTAGAAAATCTTCCGAGTTTGTTTATTGTTGATGCTTCTCACCATAAATATTTCCCATTATTGGATGGATACATTAAAACTTCATCCGTAGTTTGATCGAGAATTTCGGAAATGTCAATGCTAGCGCCTGACGAGGAGTTGGGGTCATAGTCTGATGCAGGTTGAGAAACGAGATCGTTTTCATCTCCACTTGATGTGTCCTGGGGTCTTACATCGCCTGAGTCTGATTGCTTAAGAAAAATTCGTATCTCTTATGGTTTCATTGTTCTAAAATAAGTAAAGATTTTGTCACTTATATTCAATTCAAAGACACATAAACGAATGAAATATTTATACTACTTATTCTCTTTTTTTGGTTTTATTGCAGTTTGGAATACCGTTCTAAAAAACACAAACACCAAAAAACACTTGAGTGTTATTATCAAATAGCTGCCCTTTTACTTATTTTTTTTTGTTTTGTTGCTAGTTATGATGTTGTAAATGCGCACAAAATTGTTACTAAGCTCGTATTATATGCGTAAATTGATTTTGTTGCATTGGGCAATTTTGACCCAAAAGTACCAATTGCGTAAGTTTTTTTGCATACGCTTTGTGAAACGATCTACAAAAATTGTATTTTAAATTTTAATAGTATTCCCTAAAAAAATAATTGTACAAAAGTTTCAAAAAAATCCGCTAAGTATTTCAAGAATAAATGGGCAATAAAAACGGTTTGGGCAATTTTGACCCATTAATACAGGATAAGGGTTAAACTTTTATTTTAATTTATTAATGTTTTCTCTTGCTTTTTCCAAAGTTTTAAAATTGTTAACACTTTTAAAACATTTTGTTACAACACACGGTTATGATACATTTTAAAATTTGTCTTAAATGATTTCTTTTTTTAAGATATTGTCAAAAATATATTTAACGCCACCAAGTCTGACCGGTCATTTTACAGTCACTAATGACGTATCAAATGATAATAATAAGTGAATCTTGCATGTGTTAGTTTGGGTCATTCATTTCTTGTAGGGGAATAACCACACAAAGCATTTGTTGTCGTTTACATCAAGTTGTGAACAGTGACACACAGAATTGTGCGTACAATAAAGAATTGAATTAAAACTAAACACAAATTTATTTTTATTTGCAACCTACGAGCTTATATTTTAAACGTTTTTAAAAGATAAAAACGTAACAGTATGTTATAATAAAAAAAGTTCTATTTCACAATATTTTTTATTATTGATAAGCGAATGCAGAAACTCTGGCTTATAAAACAACTCTACAACACTTACTCGCTTGATTTAAGGCAGTCAAAAAAAAATTTCGTAAAACGAAATTCATTTATTTTTTTTTATTATTTTTATAAAGATTTTTTACTGAAAATTATTTCATTTCCAATTATCGTACAATAAAAATTATCGTTTTACAATATTTTATGAAGCAAATATGAAATTTGATGGAATGAAAAATTATGCAGTAAGTCACAGCGACAAGGAAAATATTTTATTTGAGGCAATGCAGCATAAGCCATATGATAACAATGCAGCACAATATTTATTTGTGGATCCATCATTTTTGGATTTAATCAATGATGATTACAACCGATACTATGAACAGGAAATTTATTACGACTGTCAGTCCAACTATGCCGAGGATGAGCCAATGTATTGTCAAAATCTTTTTAAGCGACAGTCTTTGCGCATGAGTGAGGTCTTAAATGAAATTGTGCGACCCAAAGAATTTAAAAAAGTTTTGAGACAAATGTCACTCAATTCCAACAAGTTGTATCGTTCATTTCGTCAAGCCTATCGTAGAGCTAAGAAGACTCGGAAAAGTTCAACGAAAACCTCTGGACTGAAATGTAAATGTCTGAAGTGTGGTGGTGCAAAAACTTATGATGAGTTTCTCCTGCAAATGAATCAACAAGATATGAATCCATGGGATATAAACAGCGTGGAATTGCCACCCTATCAGCCAACATGGAATATTGGTGATGGAATTGAGATTGGAAAGAACAAAATTAATGATGTGGAAAACGATATCGAAACATATTGCATGTGGCTCAATCAAAAGCATAGTAAATGTTGCCGTTCTTTGGAAAATCATTCAAATTTTCCTCCAGCCAATAAACAAACAATAGACAGCTGGTTACATCCAACTCCCTCTTGTTCGAAGGAAATCTCTGTGTGTAACAAAACTGATGTTCTACCAAAAGAAATGCCGCATTCCAAAAGCATGGAACAAGAACCTGCAGACATCAGTCAAGGCAATGTAAATGATAAATCATCCCAGTATGTTACGTATTCATGTACAGCCATGGCTTCTACCAAAACGGTTAATGAGCCGGATGATGATGAAATACCAAAAGTAATGCCAATTTGTTTGATGATACCATTAAACATAAAAATAGATTCCCAAGAGGGACAATTGCTAGCAAGCGGTGTGGAATTCATGATGGAAAGTCAAATATTTGTTGAACCTGCAGAACCTGGAACTCTACAGGAAAGCATTGATGATCGGTTTGATGCTTTAGCAGGCACAATAGACATGCAACAGAGTAAAGAGGCAAAGAAAATAGAATTTGCGTCTGAGATGCAACTGTGCAACATAAATCCTCAACCACAGCCAGACATACAAATTGAACAAAAAGCTTTAAAGCCTAAACCTATGGATACAATACCTATAACCATTGATGTCGTGACAAATGTAAAATCTTCGGAAATAAAAGTCGATTCAAAACATATAAACGATCAAAGTAGTCATTTGAAAGAGACCGCAATACTAACATCTCCTGTTGACACAACAACAGAACAACTTCCCTCAGCTTCGAAGACAAATGTTAAGTCTATCGAAATGAAAACTGACTGGCAACAGTCCCCAAAAGGTAAACAAAGTTGTACTCGCATTAAAATTGCAATTCCCACGGTTTCTGTAACCACAACAGATCATCAAAACGATTTGCATACAAATGCAGAAAAAATACAGGAACTTCAATCACCAAAATTACTCACAAATACTTTGGAACCGGAGTCAGTAGAAGAAAATAAATCAATAAAAAGCTTTATAATTGTAAATCCCCCTATTTCTGTAACTACAATACATCTTCAGAATGATTTGCATAAAAATGCGGCCTTGCAGACTACAAAAACACTCAATAACTCTGAAATGACAACAGACAGCTTACAACCGGAATCAGTGCAAGAAATTAAATCAACAAGAAGCTATCCTTGCACTAACATTGTAAATCCCCCACATTCTCCAACAATAACACATCTTCAGAACGAAAAAATAATGGAACTTCCACCTCCAAAACTACTCAATCAACCTGAGAAGTTAACAGAAAGCTTACCACCAGATACAGTGCAAGAAAATAAATCCCCGACAGTTCAGTTTCAAGCTTCACACGAACAGGCACGCATGCCGGAGGATAGAATGAAGCTCGTGCCTAAGTCTTTACCTACCATTTATGAAACAATGCCTTTAACCATCTCAGAGTCACAACAGTTTGACAGACATTATTTCGATCTTGCATTTGCAACCAGTGGACAATCTGTAACGGAGATCGTTCAAACTAACATATCCACGGTACAACATTATAAACGTAAAGGAATGACCATGGAACTTCAACAGGTGTCTGATGCCATAGAGATACCACCTAATGCCACTGAAACCAGTAAACAATCAGTAACGGAGAGCGTTCAAACAGACATATCCAGTATACAACATTATAAACGTAAAGAAATGCGCTCAGAAATCCAACACGATTTAGAAGAACTACTGCAGCCGAATCCCTCTACGTCAAAACAGATTTATGATTCTGACGAACGAGATGAGATTCTATTGGACTTGCATAGGTTATTTCATCCCGAGAAGGCTCGTATTCTACCCGACGACTTAAGTCGACAAAAGGCGTTACGCGATTTGAATTACATTGTAAAACCAGAATCACCCACAGACATTACCACACCAAATTCCAAAGTGCCTGAATCTCAAGACAGTATTTTAGCAGGCATACGGCACATTATTAGCCCGCAGCCTGGGCCACAGGAAAAAACGAAACGAAGAAAATACCATAAACAGACTAAAGAGAAAATTCTTGAAGATTTGCAAATATTTCTGAAGCCAGTCAAAGCCAAACCATCCGCTGATAAAACGTTACGTAACAGTGTATTGTCCGATTTACATGTTATGCTGGTCACAGGCGAAGACAAAACCTCACCGAAAAGACCACGCCATTCATTATCATCATATCAAAGGCCTAGTACTTCATCAGAATCAAGTGCTATAAGACAACGTCCACCTAGACCTCCAGAGGTAATACGAGAATGTATTATAACTGATTGCAGATATTTGCCAAATTCTACTTCCCATTTAGACAAAGAAATTGTAGACGACCTAGAAACTGCCGCCCAATTTTACCAACGACAACTAGGCTTTGAGAATCACTCAGCTATATTTTTCCAAGGTCCTTTATAATGAATAACAACTAATGAGATATGGGGAGAAAGTTCTAGTAGCTGAAAATAGGCTATAATGGTCAAGTCAAACCAAATTTAATATGTTGTGTGATGAAATGTTATGAAATTTTGTCTTATATTTCAGCTTATCTTTAAATAAAAAGCTTAGTGAGAAAAAACATCTAATTTAAGTTCAATTTCGCCTCGAAATCCAGCTGTACAAAAAATAGTCAAAAATTAGCCAGGACAACAACCATTTAGTCAGGGTTTCAACCTAGCTTTTAATATAGCAGCGTTATTTTTATAGCGTATAGGAGGGGCCTGCAGTCGCCGTAGTCTAGTAGGTAGTGTGTTGGCTTATTAGACGTAAGGCCACGGTTCAAAACCCCATGTCAGACATTCTCAGCAGATTTCTGGCAAAAATCTCTGAGAGTAAATAAAATTGCCATGAAGAGTTTCTCAAAAATCTGTCGGTCGGAGTCGACTTTAAAACTGTAAGTGCCGCCACTCATGTATAAAAATTAAAACACACAACATGAGTGGTGTTGAGAAGCTAGGCCCTAATCCTGACTAATTATGTATGTATAGGAGGAGCCTGTATTCGCAGTAGTCTCGTAGGTAATGTCTTTGTTTATTATAGACAGTGGTTCAATACCCAAGTCAAACACATCCAACAAAACGAAATACGAAAAAATATTTCTCCGGCGACTTCCTCTCAGCAGATTTCTGGCAAAAATTCTGAAATTAAAAAAAAATTGCCATGAATCTGTCGTTCGGAATCGCCATAAAATTAATTCACACAAAATAAGTGGTGTGAGAAGCTAGCTTGTAATCCTGACTGAAGAGTTGTAATGACCAATTACGTATGTACAGAAATTCTTTGATTTACGTCGCCTCGATTAACGTTGTTTCGATTTACGTCGTCAAATTTTTTGTGCACTCTAACTTCAATTTGCGTCGTCATTCGATTTACGTCGCCTTTTTTTGTAATCGAGGGATTACTGTATGTATATCAGCAGTCCTACTAAGAACCTCTGGATCTGTTAACCAAAGGTTGAAGTTTTATTGCTGTAATGAGACGTCCTATTCAGATAGTTATGGGAAACCTTATACTAATTCCGGATGACCCTATGGCTTCCCCTAATTGCACCATGTCCATTATCTGGAAGAGCATTAACCGCGTTAAGCCTTACTATCATTACACCTTAGTTGGGTTTGAACAAATTTGCACTCGTAATCAGGCAGCGTTCACCCATGGACCTTTTAAAAGTGTAAATCACGCTCCTTACCATCTCAATTATGTTATCTCTCCATAAGTCCATTTAGAGTCCAGAATAACGCTCTGTTATTCTATCTTCTTTGATACGAATAGTTGAATCGTAATTAAGTATGTGCAAGTTAAACGTGTGGTGAAAAGCTAAAATTCTGTTTTGCGTCTTTCTCTTACAATATTTAAGAAGAGGTTGCAAACCCTATACCGTAGGCTAGGTTAGGTTAGAGGACGTGTACTTGTCAATTAAGACAAGTACAGTACCCGGAAGTCGAATTAACCCATTGTATAACATCCTAGTTTCTCACACCACTTATGTTGTGTGTGTTAATTTTATACATGAGTGGTGGCACCTACAGTTTAAGTCGACTCCGAACAACAGATTTTTGAAAAACTTTTTCATGGCAAAATTTGCTCTCAGAGTTTTTGCCAGAAATCTGCTGAGAGAAAGTCGCCGAAGAAAATACATTTTGTATTTTGTCTTGATGTCTGGCCTGGGGTCGAACCCTGGCTTTACGTTTAATAAGCCAAAACACTACATACTAGGCTACGGCGATTTCAAAATATAATCCGCATTATTGCAGATATTAAAACCAAATCGCTTGTCATTCTCCTACAGGTCCTTTGTAATTTTCTTTTAATGCAAGAGAAAGAAATTCGTATTCCGATATATTGCTATATACATAAATACCCTCCCCAATGGAGGAATGACCCTTTGGGTTACAAGTTCCGTACAGAGCTTCACAACAAAAATACTAACATTGCATTTATCGCAAACCTTGACAACAGCAGTCGTATTGACATTGTCAAAAGTGCCTTATAATCAGTGAAAGCTGCTAGTCAATAATGTTTATATGCCAGAGTCTCAGTAGATGTAGCCCTAATTGTAGGCGTGTTGAGCAGTTTGGCAAGAGAAGTAAAATGATTAGACAGTATCGCGTTATACAATCTTTTTTTCCAATGACTTGAGTGTTCAGTCGTTTGGATTTGAGGTCATTTGCAATGGAAATAGAAGATCTCCAAGTTTTTGAGATAAAAAAAGATCCTCGCGTTTCTCTACTTAACAGGGACATGAGAATACTAAGAAAATACACAATAAATTCTCCTGCTGTGATGCTGATTGTAGCTAGTAATTGAAAATGTTTGAAAGAGCTAATACCTTATAAAAGGGCCACCTTTACCCTAAGGTAGCTTTCCGGGCACATGCTTCTAATCGAATTTGAGGCTCCGAAAATTCTCATTCAATCCATGCAAAGGCAATTCATCTACAATGGTGCGGATTATAGCCAAGTGATTAGACTTTTTTGAAGATGAGTCCAATATTTTTTTGAGATACAAAAAGAATTATTGCCACACCTTTCTTTACATGACCCAATCATTCATTCCAATTTGTGATTACCTTTTCTAATAAATTTGGCCATATGGAGTCAATATTAGTCTGAAAGCAGTGAAAATCCATGTAATCCAGAGTCTTTAAATCGCACGACCGAATAGGTTAGCGAGTAGGGCCACTTCTATAAAGACAGTTGTCACTAAATTGACTTTCCAATAAGTCGGTTGTAAAGCGCACCGTCAGACAAGTTGCGCCGACTTGTTTGAATCAAATGTCCTTAAGCTTTAGTTGATTAGTTCTCGGAAACAAAAATTGGGGTACGATGGTTCGATAACACTCTCATTTATCGTAACGTGAACGCCTGCCCATTTTGAAACAAATACGAACCAATAATGTCGACAGCGTGTAAATCGCTTATGGATTTTAATGGATGTAATGGCTTTTCGTTAATGGTTTGACGACTACGTTCACAGCGAATATGTCTATTATGCAAGAAATAGGCCTCGTCGTTAAATATATCAGTTTAAAATAGAAACATCGGTTATTTCTATTCTGTCACAAAATTCAGTATATTATCTCCACTGAACGTAATCAATCGATTAACGCTTGAATAATGTTGGGATTTATTGGAAATTTATTTCCAAAACAAAGACAATTCGACGGAAATTGCACGAAAATGTCGTACAAAATTTGCTCGCATAGAAGGACCAACAGTGCCCGGTAAACACAAGTTTATTGAGAACGTTCGTGAAACTGATTTCATTGTTGTTGGGCCAAGACGTCAGCGTGTTCGTACAGTGCTTTTCTCGAAAATATCGAAGCTGTGGCCGAGAGTGTGCGTCAGAATCTATCAACATCAGTTCGTCATCGTCCTCAAGAATTAAACATTTCAGGCACCAGTTTACATTGATTTTTTGCGAGAAAATCTCGGCATGACGCCTTACAATGTTTAATTGATTCAAGAGTTGAAGCCGCATTACCATCCGCTTCGTTTTCGCTTCACTAGTTGGGCCAACGAGAAACTGCAAAAAAGAACTCTTTTCGGCTGAAGCTCACTTTCATCTTGGTGGGTTCGCTAATAAGTAAAATGGCCGTATTTGGGGCTCAAAAAACCCACATGTGGTCTTACAGAAGCCAATGCACACATTACGAGTGACTGTTTGGTGGAGCTTGTGGAGCGGAGGCATAATTGGTCCACATTTCTTTGACAATGAGGACGGCGCAACCATTACAGTCAATGGAGTCACCTATTGCACCGTGATAACCGCTTTTTTGTACCCGCTCTTCATGGTATTAACGTGAACGATGTTTGTTTCCAAAGGATGGTGCAACTTGGCACACATTTCATGCCACAATCGATTTATTACGAAAAAGGTTTAATGGCCATATAATTAGCCGAAATGGTGATGTCAACTGGCCACCAAGAAGCTGAGATTTGACACTGTTGGACTATTTTCTGTGGGGCGCCGTTAAAGAAAAGTATTATGCCGACAAACCAGAGAGAATTGAGTATTTGAAGGCCAACGTTCGTGATGTCATTGCCGAGATACGACCCCACACACTAGAAAAAGTGCACGAAAATTGGTTCGATCGAATGAGGTACTGTGAGGCCAACCGCGGCAGCTATATGAACGAAATAATATTCCATTTCTAACTGGAACAATTGTACTTCACAATAAAAAATTTAATTTGACAAAATTTGAAACAGTTTTTGTTTAATTGAATTTTTAAATTTAAACTTTTAAATGGCCCACCTTATGTAATACAATTCCTGCTGGGTAAATACTTCTAACCGAGGAGAACTGGAATTACACGATGTAGCAAGGTGTAGCTTAAGGGTCTCTTCATTCGAAATATTCCAGACGGATACCAATTGTCCATTAAGAAAACAAGGGGGAAAGGCAACAAGACTACATTCAAGCATTAAAACAAGAAATTAAAAAACTTTTACTTTACAACACTGAATTTTCATTCGACAAAGAATTTCCGAAACCTTCATTTTCGAATGACAAATTTGAAAATATCAAAAAAAAATTTCAATTGAAATTCGTTTATTCAAAATTTGTTGTGTGTAAAATTAGCGGTGAAAAAATTTATTTTATTCGTATTAATGTCTTATTGTAAAAATAAAAAATTGAAAAATTATGCAGTGACTGGCAGGTTGGAGAATATTGCCAACAAGGAAAACATTTGTGATTTTCAAAAACCAGATGCACAATATTTATACCTGAATTCAATATATTCAAACAATCAGTTGGGAACTTATAACACTAGGCGTTTGGAAGGTGGTGACTATCACTCAGACGTGTTTTACGACTGTGACTCCAGCATTTGTAAGGAAGATGCACAGGATGAGCCTTTTAAGATACAGCAATTCCATATTTATGATGTTTTAAATGAAATTGACACACCCAAAGAATTTAAAAGAGCCCTCAAACAATTGATATTCAATTCACAAATCTTGTATCGCACATTTCGTAAAGCCTATCGTAAGACAAAAAAATCACACAAAACTTCAACGCAGACTGCTGGAGAGAAACACGAATATTGCCCGCAGTGTAGTGCAGATAAAAAAAGTTTTGAACGGAAAATGGATGGTGGCGATATAAAGAACTTCCTTAAGCCTGATGATGGAAATAAAATGAAAATTGTACAAAAGAAACGGATTTCTGATGTTCAACCTGAAAGAAAGCCTTGCCACACAAGTGCTAGCGGCAGTAATATGAAGGCACCCATGTGTGAGTGCGGCACCGGCTCCAAATGTCCACCAACAATAAATCAACAAACCGAAAATGATGCAACTGATGATTACATCTGTGAAGAATGTGCCGCTTTAAAGGGAGAAATGACAACCTCCAAAGCAATAGAAAAAATATACCAAAACTCCCATCAAGCAGGACATCCTGATAAATATGAGGGCACAACAACTGCCACCATAGATAATAAGAACGACCAGGATGGGTCCACAGAAGACATAGCCCCTATTTGCTTGACCATACCAGTAAAACTGCAATTTGATCCTGATGTAGGCAACGTACGCCTCCTGGATGCTGTTGATACCGTCAATCAATCGACGAATTCGAAAGAAACTCAAACTTTTGTTCAACACTTACCAGCAGCGCAATCCGAGCAACTTAGTAAACTAAATCGTATACCAGAACAAACAGAGTTGGTTCCACTACAATTGGATGACACTACAAATACAAGATCTTTGATAGCTCAGTCACAGCAAATAGTAAAAACTGATCAAAATGCCCTGCCAGAAGCCTATAAGAAAGCAGAAAACACATTTAAGCCGCAAACAAAACTGGATGAAATTAAAATGAAAACTGATCAGTTACGTTCAGAGCTTGTGCAAGAAATTAAATTGGCTTTGGAACAAACCTTGCCCACAGAGGCTATTCAAGGTTTAAAAAAAGGAGAGTTTATAGCACTACTCGGTGCTGATGCCGATACACAATTGTCAAGAGAACAAACTGTGCCAGCCTTATCTACTCAAGATTCAAAGAAAGACAAGCGTGTTTCACTACCCACTGTTATGGAAGCCAAGAACAAAACTAATGATACTACCACACGCGACAGACTTTCTCTGCCTGACGTAAAAGTACCTATAAAAGTCGTACAGCCAGAACCTCTCAAGCCACTTGCTTCTGATGCTACTGCCAGTAAAAACGAATCTGATGTTCTATATATTGATCCCGATGGAGCACACAAACCTGGCGATCTATACAAAGCGGAAGGCGTTCAAACTACCGTTTCCGCCCTTAAACCCTTTGGCCATTATCAACGCAATGAAATGCGTAGAAATATTCAAGAACAGTTGAAAGATTTAATAGAGCGGAGGAGTGGCAATAGCACTAGCCCGAAATATACCCGTGAAGATCGAAATGAAATTATCTTTGAACTGCACAGATTATTCCATCCCGTAAAGTCTGATCTCATGGCCAGTGAACAAAAACGTCAGAGCATCTTGCAAGACATACGTTATATTATGGATCCAAATCTACCAAGTGATTTGAAAATCTCCAATTTGCCAGCATCAGAAGAAATGATTATTGACAGCGTCCGTTACATTCTAAATCCGAAAGCTGAGCATAAGGATAAAACGAAAATTAGAAAATACGAGTCAGGCATTAAACATAAAATATTGGAAAACTTTTTAATTATTTTAAAGCCTTCCCAAGAAAGAACACCAGACGATCAGGTAACACGAAACAATGCATTTCTCGAGATACGTTTATTGCTCGATACAGGCGCAGTGCAGAGTTCATCGCGACAAATACATAAAATGGTTAGCTCGTTTCGAGTGCGGGAGACAAAACAGCAAATGGAAAAATTAGCTGATCTTAGGTATGCTCAGGATCCGGCTACCGTTTCTAAGGCCAGCAAGGAAGAGAAAGACGATTTAAACAAAAAGAAACCACAAAAACTGAATAAAAATATTAGCGCGATGGGAATTCAGGAGATAAAACGGCAAATGGAAAAATCATCTGATCAGCGACAAGGGCAGGCTACAATTGACACTGCACGGGACAGAAATCAAGAAGAGAAACAAGAAGATTTAAATCAAAAGAAACCTGCGACCGACAAAAAGCAAAGAAAGCCTACGTTCCAGGTTTGTATTGGTTTTCTTTTTCAAAAACCATACTTTTACGGAGGTTAGGTGAAATTAGCAGTTTGAATAGGACCCATTGTAGCACCGATATTACCAATTCCGTCTTATTTAAGCTTCTGGTTGATATCTCTTAGACCTTCACGAGATTCTTACGAAGGCGTGAATTTTGCTTAAATCGCCTTTGTTTTCTCATTAAATTCTGGATATCCAAGAATTCTACTTCTCAGATTTTCAAACGTCAGACAAAGATAGTGAAACTGGTTTGAGGTCTCCTCTTCTCCCTTGTCGTTTTAGCTTCATTACATACATAATTGGCCATTACAAACCTTCAGTCAGGAATACGGCCTAGCTTCACACACCACCCATGTTGTGTGCGTTAATTGTATACATGCGTGGTGGGACCTATAGTTTAACGTCGACTTCGAACTACAAATTTTTGAGAAACTTTTCATGACAAGGAATCTACTGATAGGAAGTTGTCGCAGGAATATTTTTTCATTTTGTTCGAGATGTCTGACCTGGGGTTTGAACCGTGGCATTACGGTCTAATAAGCCAACTTACTACCTACTACACTACGGCAACTTTTAGCTTCATTACAGAAGTCATTATAAGGTATTCCCAGTCTCCAGTGTCCCGTTATGAGGTTCCTTAGATGGAATCTTAATAGATTCAATGCAAATTCCTCTTTACACATCAGGCCAGATTTGTTGGGTTATACTACCAGTGGGTTCATTACGGCATCTTATATTTGCCAATGGATGGAGTTTTTGTGAGATTATTTGTTATCTCCTCTTCAAAGGTACCAGCTTTAGCAAATTCATCGGATTTGAAGTCGCCGTAGTCTAGTAGGTAGTGTGTTGGCTTATTAGACGTAAGGCTACGGTTCAAACCCCAGGTCAGACATCAAAACGAAAATATGAAAAAATATTTCTTTGGCGACTTCCTTCACTACTTGGACTTGTCGTTTCCTTCATAGTCTCGATGTTCCCGGAACCAAAATAAGGGTAACCATGAAATGTCTGGCTATCTTCTCCAAGGACACCCGACATCTTGGACGATCTTGGATGTGGTGTACACACACTCAAGGAATCTAATGACAGTTTTACATGTATACGTTCACAATGGGTCATTACAATTCTTCAGTCGGGATTACAATATAGCTTGTCACACCACTTATGTTGTTCTGTGTTGATTCTATATATGTATGAGTGGAGGGCCCTACACTTCGAACGACAGATTTTTGACACACTTTTCATGGCTATTTTATTAATTCTCAGAGTTTTTGCCAGAAATCTGCTGAAATATTCTTTCATATTTCGTTTTGCTGGAGACGTTTGACCTGGGGTTTGAACCATGGCCTCGCATCTAATCATCGCCAACTTACTAACTACTAGACTACGGCGACTTTAAAAATCAGCATAGCTGTCGGTAAAAATGCGTATATCACCACATGATGTACTTTGATATTGAATTGTCACGGCAGTAGTTTTGACAGCCATTATCAAAGCCTGTAAAGTATTACAATTATATGGTAGCAAAAGGGGGACGCTCTAATGTTAACTTGTTCAGAAAATAATTCACACAGTCTAGTAGGTAGTGTGTTGGCTTATTAGACGTAAAGCCAGAGTTCCAGTCCCAGGCCAGACATCAGAACAAAATACAAAAAGTATTTTTTCGGCGACTTCCTCTCAGCAGATTTCTGGGAAAAACTCTCAGAGTAAATAAAAATTGCCATGAAAGGTTTTTCAAAAATATGTCGTTCGGAGTCGATATTAAACTGTACGGCCCGCCACTCATATATAAAATTAACGCACGCAACATGGGTGGTGTGAGAAGCTAGGTTGTAATCCTGACTGAAGGGTTGTAATGACGAATTATGTATGTTATGTATGTATGTAAACCATTATCAAAAAACCAGGATGGAAAGCAGGTTCTGGTATCGTGTAGTCGATAGGTACATACATATATTTAGACTAACCATACTCAAGATTTTGCCATAACCACAGCCTCTCTACCTCCATGCTTTGAAAAACGTTCAGTCCCAATATTTCGCCAACACGTCTGGTATTAGCCAGTTAAGCATAGTAAACAATGTCTGGGATGATGTAGCCCAAGACATGTAGTAAAAGAATCGTATCTGCGTTGTAAAACCAGGATAGAAAGCAGGTTCTGGTATCGTATAGCCGATAGTTACACACAATATACAATATTCAGGCTTCTTCCGTGCATTCAATAGCTTTACCGCGTTTGTAGCCACTTGTTTCGCCAACTTGTCTTTTGGTAGCCAGTTAAGTATGGTAAATAATGTCTTGGATGCTAAAACTGACATACTGATCGAATTTTTTTATCATTTTAAATCATTTTTTTTTCAGTGATTGGACGGTCCTCCCTATCATCGTACTCAATAAAAGCAAACACTCACCACAAAATATTGTTATTGTGTATTGGTTATAAACGAAATTGTTGTGTTTTTGTAAATCTGTTTACGTGGCATTATTTTTATTTGTATTTTTGAGAGAAAATGTTTTTGTAATTTAATTTTTGGTTGTTTAGTATTGTATCATGTCTTTGTTTATGTATATATGTATAGTTATTTGTGTATATGTGTGTATAACTTTATTGATTGAAATTAAATTGATTAAGTTTTATAGATTGATGACTCTTCAAGCATATTGATGGCAATGATTGATACGGAAACTGATGAGGGAAATCTCTAATTTTCCAGCATTGAAAATGTAATAAAAAATTGCGTTCGACGAAGGTAGGTAGGCAGCAATGGCCGTCTCATTGTTTCCCATTGGTACAGGTACATTTCAGGGAGTTGATTCTCACAGAAAATCTCATGCGAAATGTACACGAAGTTGCGTCACTTTTTATGGTGTAAGTATTTCTACTCTTGATTCAGTTTTTTTTCATCTTTTACAACATACATATGTACATTAGGTTTGCCCCAAATTAAAAGTTGCGAATGTTCCCGACTAAACTGAAAGTATGATTCATTCTAAGACTACCGGGCATGTTCTGAAAAACGCAAATCGCCTAAATTTTGCGTTTTCGTTTTAAAAATGCCAAGAGGGTGTTCTGGCGAACGCAAAACGCTAAAAAAAAATTTATACGATTGATGCCCATTACATATATGAATTGAGTTAACAGAGGTTGTCAGATAGAGAAGAAATTAGGTTTAAAAAAACTTTAATAAAAATTGAACTAGATTGAATTGTGAAAAACGGAATAAACCATTTTGGTTATATTACATGGTCTTTATAGTCAAGAAATTTCAACAATTTAGTTAAGCAAATTCTATGAAAAAATTAAAAAAAAACAAAAATTTTGTCCAAAATTTTCAAAATTTTTGAATTTTCAAAACTTCTTTTAAAATTTTCTGATAACCTATTGAAAGTGCCTCTTAAAGACATTTCATATGATACCAAATTTATATATAGGTCCTTTGGAAGAAATATGAAAAAAATCCAAAAAACCTCAAAAAAGGACCTTTTTATCCTTTGATCCAGCTCACCAAATATTGACCCCAGGATGAAAAAATTGAGAAACGTAGTCTTAGAATGAATCAAACTTTCATTTTAGTTGGGAACATCTATATCTAATTTTTTCTCCATACAAACGGGGCCACCCTAATGTACATACGTAATTGGTCATTACAACCCTTCATTTAGGATTACGACTTAGCTTCTCACACCACTTATGTGGATTGATATCAAAACAAATTCCTCAATTTTGTTTGTTCATGTAGCCATTCATCCGTAAATGGCTGAACATGATTTTTCGGGTGAAAATTAGAATCTGTTGGTAACCGCTTCAGCGGCCATTCACCGAACATACACATAGCCACAAAAGTATACATACGGATAACAAATTTCGGAAATTTTTTAACCAATCCGTTTTATTTTTTTTAAATATTTATAATTGTCTGATATCTTTCTTCGATTTTAAGACGGTCTTTTACTTTGGTTCGGATGCATACCTTTGTGGGCCTGTGTAGGGCCACAATTCAGTTCAATTTCAGAAATTTTTTAACCAATGCAAAAGACCGTCTTAACATCAAAGAAACTATACAAATTTTCAACGAAAACGGATTAGTTAAAAAATGTCGGCAATTTTTTAACCGTACGTATAATTTAGTAACTGTGTGTATACATATGTAACAGAGATGAGTAATGAATCGTTTTTTCGCTACTCATAAGCACTCCTGAAATTTTGAATACAAGTGAGTCAACAGTTTGATTCATAAGCCTACTCATTTAGATTCATAAATTTAGAAAAATACTTGTAATACTCATAAATGATTTGTGACTCGAATCATTCATAAAAATTTACAGTCTTAATTGTTGTTGCATTTACAAAAAAAGCCAAAGACAGCAAGCAAAACAAACACACAACCTTTAAAGTGAGTATTGTAGTGTTCGTACGCGAATCATACTTATTTTGTGATTCTTGTAAACGTTGAGTCATGGAAAGTATCAGAAATTATGAGTATGATTCGAATCTACTAATCTTCACGTTTGATTCAGCAATAAAATAAGTAAATAAAATATTTAAATTTCTTCTTGGTTACATATTTCTTCTAAAACGACTATAGATTTAGATGACTACCAACTTTTTTGATCTCAATTGAATGATCTATGTGCCACACAGCTTATGCCTCATGGTATTTGCCGGGATCGAGAGAATTAACTCCGTTTGTGGGGTTTCTCCAGTAGCAGATATATGCGCCAGAGTAAGAAAAAATTGGCCACTTCGAATACACTCTACAAAAAGATTCGAAGGTCCCGAACCATGTTGAATTGTACACATAATGGCATCAATAGGTCTTAAAAATGCACAAGAAATTTCGATGATTTCTTAAACGAACTTTGTTTTATTTAAATTTAGAGATAGAAAGCGTTAAAAGAAAGACGCGGTGTTAATAGGGAGTGTATTGGCTTATTAGAAGAGAGTTCATGGTTCAGCTTCCAGCTTAGACATCCACAAGCAAACGAGATATGGAAAATAACTTTATCAGCGGATTTATTTCAGCAGCCTTAGGACTCACCTCGCAAATGGCTCTACACAGATCTTCATGTTTGATTTAAAAATAAATAAAGCTGTGCGTGCATAGTTTCGGAGTCGTAGGATATAGCTACTGATGTAAGTGATATCAGATTGAAACACGAATTCGGTTAGATCTTAGTTAAATTTTTTTGAAACTTTAAGGATTAAGAATAAAATTAAAGGATGATAAAATTTATTGACCATTACATAAGCGATGCATTCTCAGAGTTGTAGTGTAATTTCTTACAAAAAATCAGGACAACACAAAGATTTGTTCGTCGAACTGATGTTTATCTACTCTTTCATAAGATCTAAAGCTTACTTAACTTAATTGATCGTTACAGTAGTAGGTAGTGTGTTGGCTTATTAGACGCGAAGCCACGGTTCAAACAGCAGATCAGACATCAAAACTAAATTTGAAAAAATATTTCTTCGGCGACTTCCTCTCAGCAGATTTCTGGCAAAAACTCTGAGAGTAAAAAAAATAGCCATGAAAAGTTTGTCAAACATCTGTCGTTCGGAGTGGACTTTAAACTGTTGGTCCCACCACTTATGTATGAAATTAACGGACACAAAATAAGTGGTGTGAGAAGCAGGGTCGTAATCCTGACTGAAGGTTGTAATAACAAATTTATGTATGTATGTATGTATGAATGTTACATCGCTTTAGCCAAGATTACAATCTAGCTTCTCATACTTACCATGTTGTGAGTATAAATTTATACATGACTGGCGGGACTTACTGTTTGATGTCGTCTCTGAAGAACAGAATTTTGAGAAACTTTTCATGGCAATTTTATTTACTCTCAGAGTTTTTGGCAGAAGACTATTGAGAGGAAGTCGCTGTAAGAATCGTTCTTTTTTTTCATATTTCGTTTTTGTTCGAGATGACAGAGCCACGAGCTCGCATCTAATAAGCTAACACACTACCTACTAGACACCAGCGACTTCTAGAAATCGGGGATAGTTTACCTGAAAATATTAGTTGAACAAACAATGTAAGAACAGAGAATATTATACTACACGGCTAACCCGAATAATACGGTGATTTCTTCTGCTATATAAACAGTTTAGTAAAATCGAATATAAGCTCAAATGGATAAGGAACACCAAGCCCAACTAGGGGAGTATGGTATCAAATTTGTTTCTCTTCGAGTTCGCTTTTAGATGAACTTTTGACCATGAATGTATTAAGCACTGATGCAGCAGCCTTGACAGTATTCGAGAGAAAAGTCCTACGTAAAATCTTAGGTCCAGTGCGAGTTGGTGATGATTCCAATAGCGAGTATTAATATCCAGTGGCTGCGCTGGCTCGGCCATGTCGTTCGAATGGATGATGATACTCCGGCGAGACGGGTATTTGAGGCGGGGATCTGTGGAAGTCACCGTGGTCTAGTAGATAGCGTGTTGCCTTATTCGACGTAAGGCCTCGGTTCAACGAACGAAATATGAAAAAATATTTCTTCGGCGACTTCCTCTCAGCAGATTTCTGGTAAAAACTCTGAGAATAAATAAAAATTGCCATGAAAAGTTTCTCAAAAATCCGTCGTTCGGTCCCGACACTCATGTATAAAAATTAACGCACACAACATAAGTGGTGTGAGAAACTAGGTCGTAATCCTGACTAAAGGGTTGTAGTGACCAATTATGTATGTATCGACCTTGTACGCGTTGGGGACCAAATTGAGTCATCGATTGGTGTGCCTAATTAGTTATAACTGACGTAGGCGCGCAAGAAGCGGAGGCGCCTGAAACGATGTGTTGCGGCAGGCCGAAATCCGTTAATCGGGTTGTTAATGGCCAATTAAGTAAGTAAGTTTTTTTTTAAATGGGTGCTCTTTATAATACAAAACTAGAATAATACAAAACAAAAACATTAATAAAATCCAAATACCATACATCAATAATAGTAAAAATAATAGTGAATGACAAGCTGTATATATTTTAGTTCGCTATCATTCCCCTCAACTTTTGTCAAGTGCCTTCAATTGGCTGCATGAATAACCACACACACACATACATACACACCATTCCACATCAACAGCCATTTATTATTAGAAGCTAATTGAATATGAAACATTTAACAAACGACTGTTCTAAGTACTGGGAACTACACAACGAATTCTATTTCTACTTCAAATAGTTTAAGTTGTTGTTACTGATGATGGCCACAAATTGATAAGAGAGCTATTGTATGTATGTGTGTACAATTTTGTGCAGAAAGTATATATGGGTGTTTCCATAAAAGAATTTAAGAATGATAATAGTATTCAGAAACGTTTTTGGAATTAATTTTTTTTTCCAATAATTTTATGTCATTTGCCAAGCGTCTATCGTCGCTGTGGATTATATGACTATATGATATTCGATCAATTCAATTTTTTAGTACATTCTTTAATGATGTCGGCCATCACTGTTGAAGTCGCCGTAGTCTGGTATGTAGGGTGTTGGCTTAGGGCAGATATCTCGAACAATGAAAAGTTTTTCAAAACAATCTGTTCTTCGGAGTCAAGTTTAAACAGTAGGTTCCGCCGCTCATGTATAAAATTAACACGCACAACATACTTGGTGTGAGAAGCCTAATGTCGTTGAACTTTGGCCAATGAATTTATGGAAACATAAATTCAATCAGCTTCGCCATTCACCGTAACAGTGGCTGATTTGGATTTAAAAAGGAATTAGGATCGTGTAATGAAAATGCTGATCACTAGTAACCTTAAAATAGGACAATTTGTCTTATTGACGTAAAGTTTTTAGCAGACACGATTCTTTGATTGAAATACTTCAGGATAATTCCTTATGTTGAGAAGTCGCCGTGGAGTAGTAGGTAGTGTGTTGGCTTACTATTCGTAAAGCCCAGGTTCGTATCCCAGGTCAGACATCAAAAATGAAATATGAAAAAAAATATTTCTTCGGCGACTTCCTCTCAGCAGATTTCTGGCAAAAACTCTGAGAGTAAAATAAACTGCCATGAAAAAGTTTCTCAAAATTCTGTCGTTCGGAGTCGACGTTAAACTGTAGGTCCCGCCACTCACGTATAAAATTAACGCACACAACATGAGTGGTGTGAGAAGCTAGGCCGTAATCCTGACTGAAGGGTTGTAATGGCCAATTATGTATGTATGTATGTAATTCCTTATGTTGAACAAGCCAAGAGCGGTACATGGTTCACAATCTTCGATATCACCGACAGGTCATAGTTGTCTCAGATAAGTTGATTATTATTACAGAGAAACTTAACTTCGTTGTCAGGCTCTGCTGAACTGATGCTAATATTCTATCCTTAAATTGTGTGTCCATCCATTGTGATATTGCGTACCGCATAGGCCACCGTACTTCTGTGTATCTGATGAGAAAGAAAATACTACCTTTCACCCCAAGTGTTAGTGCCTGGCTCTAGCTATGAAAAGGCAGAGGTTCTTATTTTCTCTCATCTATGTATGACTAAATTCTCCAAACTAAGAATCACCGCAAAAGCAAGATTATGGTAATAGGAATCCAATGGGGATTGTTTAATCCACGGATTGGGTATAATTAAAAGGATAAGTGGGACCTTATCCTTTAAGAAGAGTTCGCTACATAACTTAACTTTATACAACTCTATGTCGGTGATGACCACCTTTTTTTGGCCTGAATTCAGTGATCTGTACACCAGCGACATGTGGTTTCTACAGGACATCTTGGATAGTCTGCATGAGCGATTCGAAAGCATGGTCACCTCATTTGATCTCATTTGATAAGGTATTTTCTTAAATCTCAAGTACATACATACATGATTGGTCATTACAACCCTTCAGTCAGAATTACAACCTAGTTTCTCACACTATGTGTTAATTTTATACATGAGTGGTGGGACCTACAGTCGACTCCGAACGACAGATTTTTGAGAAACGTTTCATGGCAATTTTATATACTCTCAGTTTTTACCTGAAACCTGCTGAGAGAAAGTCGCCGAAGAAATACTTTTTGTATATTGTTTTGATGTCTGGCCTGGGGCTCAAACCATGGCTTTACGTCTAATAAGCCAACACACTACCTACTAGTCTAGGTATACATATATGCTAATAAGCCACAAACCATAGCGGTTTCCAAAGCCAACATAAACCAAGTCAACGGTCAAATTGAGCTTGATTTCAGAGCCAATATCATGGAATCTTTTTCAAGTTCATTTCTTATTTGTAAATAATTTTATAAACTCAAACTTATTACTGCCTTACCCATATGGTAGCCTTGGTGATGCCACATTTACTATAACAATTATTTTTGTGTTGCTAAAACCCTTCCATTTGAATAATTTTGTAACAATTGTACTCTTGGGAAAAATACAATGAATGTGTGGTACGTGATTATAGCAAGAAATTTACAAGACAAACGCTCATTAATTTATATTAAGTTCTGAATACGTTTTTGAGAATGCCACAAGGAGGGGAAACTAAAGACTCAGACTGAAGTTTTTTTCCAATTAAATTCTCTATTTTATTTAATTCTACATACGAATATGGTATGTACATATTTACACTAGTCGCTCTAGTCTAAAACAAAATATGAAAGAATAAAAAAAATTCCTTCGCGGCTTCCTCTCAGCAGTTTTCTAGCAAAAGCTCTGAGAGTAAGTAAAAAATTGCCATGAAAAAGTTTCTCAAATATCTGTCGTTCCGAGTCGACTACTATAATTCCAACCATAATTAAACTAAAAGTAACGGTTTTATTTAGCACGTTAGAAATAGAAAATGTGTGTAGCAATAGACTGAAGAAAAAAGCATACGACAAAACATTTTTTACTATTCCGCTAATGCATGTCTCATCGATGAAAGTAAACAGTAGTCGAAAGAAGCCAAGTCCAAGTTTTTCCGCCGATTTTGACGGTTGTTCCGGATTAACCTATGACAGCTTTTGCAAGTGTCCAGCAATCCAAATTTGGGTAACCGTCGAATGTCTCGCTATCTTCTTTAGAGAGACCCGACATACTTGAGCAATCTTAGATGTGGTTGTACACATTCTCTAGGGATCTAATGGCTGGACTTTATTGTCGCTAAATGGGCGATATACTCTGATACCAAGTTCGAGCTGGGGCAATTTGAATTGCCATTATTTCAGTCTAAAAAGATTTTCTGAAAAGATTTCACATTCGATTTTGTTCCATGAGCTGAATCCATCAGTAAAAACTTGAATGACGTTTCCTGGGAGGTGAAAACCATTGTCATAAAAGAATGTGATCTGAAATTTGCATTGTAAAACTAGCATCGAAAGCAGGTTTAGGTATCCTGTAACCCATAGATATAATCAGACCAAGATTTTGTTATGACCATTGCCTCTGTATTACCATGCTCTGATAGCGCTCAGCCTTATTGCTGTATTGACCATAATTCATCTATTAGTCTTCTAGGTTCTTTGCCTTTATTTGTACGGCTAGAAACTCTAACTGTTGGTGTATGTATTTCCAAATGTTTTTCAGAATCATCTTCTTTATCAGTTTTTTCATTAAGTTCTGCGGTATCATTATTGATTGAATTTTGTTGTTGTTGTTCCGTATTCTCCTCCTCAATCAATAATGGATTGGTTTTATTCTGAATTTCTGATTTAATTTTCTCTTTCTCAATCAAATATGGATAATTTTGGCAGGCTTTAGGAAACTTAATAAAAATGTTTTCATCAGTATTATCTTTAATGTAATCTAAAAATCGAACGTCACGGCTTATGACTACTCTCTTCGTTATAGGATTGTAAAAACGAAAAGCTTTTGTATTATCATCATATCCCAAAAAAATAATTTTTAGTGCTTTATCATCTAATTTACGCCTTTTTTCAGATGGAACGTGTACAAAACATTCTGAACCAAAAACATGAAAGAGGCTTAAATTCGGTTTTGAACCATACCATAATTCATATGGAGTTTTATTTGTAGATCTTGTAAAAACTCTATTTTGAATATAATTCGCAGTCGATACAGCTTCTCCCCAAAATAAGTAAGGCAAATCAGCATATATTAGTAAATATCTGGCCATTTCAATTAGACTTTTATTTTTTCTTTCGGCCTTGCCATTTTGTTGAGGACTATAAGGGGCTGTTAATTGTATTTGAATACCTTGAGACTGTAAAAAACAAGTAAAATTTTTTCCGGTATATTCCCCACCTCTATCGGAACGAATGGCCTTGGGAGCTCTACCAAAATTTGTACGACAAAACATTATAAAATCTTTAAATACTTGTTCTACTTCTGATTTCTTTGATATTAATCGAATTATTGTAAAATTTGAATAATCATCTAAAAAAGTCACTATATACCTTTTTCCAGATGGTGTAGTAGTTTGCATCGGTCCACAAACATCAGAGTGGATTAACTGTAATGGCTCCGTTGATTTTCTTACTGATCGTTTTGGAAACGGTATTCTAGTGAGCTTCCCCTTCACACAAGTTTCACATATCTCTTTTATACCACATTCAACAATTTTAAAACCATCAGCTAAGTTTTCCGAAAACATCTTTCTTATTGCTTCAGGATCACGATGTCCCAGCTTTCGATGCCATACATGAATACAGTTATTATTATGTTGAATTAAAGCATTTATTTTATCATGTTGACGTAAAATATACATTTCTCCTTGGATATCAGCCATACCAATATTGTTACCATTCAAATTTATACAGCACATATTTTTATTAAATGTTACATCAAAACCGAATCTCGTTAACTGTCTTATTGAAATTATATTTCCCACCAAACTAGGTGCATATAAAACCTCCTTTGCGAAAAATTTATGCTCCTTACCGTATTTATCATAAAACATCAGTTCACCTGACCCAATGCCCTCAATAGCAACTTTTTCACCATTAGCCAATTCAATATGACTCTTGTAAGATTCATCCAATTTTTGAAAAAATTTGTAATCGTTGACAGCATGACGAGTAGCGCCTGAATCAACAAGCCAACAAGATAAATATTTATTCTTACCAAACTTGAAAAGAAAATCTGAATTATATTTTTCCTTCACAGAATTGATTCTGCTGAAACTATTTTCTGGTCTTTGTTTCTGTTTCCAGTTTTTATATTTCATACAATTTTTCTTTAGATGACCGGGTTTCTTACAAAAATAGCAAACACCACCAGGTTTAGCTACAACTTTCAAAACAGCATCACCCACTGCACCTCCATTAGCGTACAAACGTCTTTCATATTCGGCAATAATTTTCTGTTGAACAAAAGCAAAATTAATTTCATCTTCTTTTCTGGATTCAAGAGATGTTATAAGAGTATCATAGCCCTCCGGTAAACTGCTCAGCAACATAGCAGCACTCCATTTATCAGATAAGGCTTCCTCACCAACATCACGCAATTTTGTAAATAGCTCGTTCATTGTATTAATATGGGCCACCACATTGCCACCTTCTTCCAATTTGAACGAACAAATGTTCCTCATTAAATGCACTTTATTAGACAGAGTATTCTTTCCATGATAATTTTTTAAATTATCCCACATTTCTCTTGCCGTTTTGGAGTTTCTTATATGGCAAAGTTGGTCATCCATCACAAGCAATCCAATGGTTACCCTGGCCTCATCATCTTTGGTGTCCCATTCATCAATCACTGCCTTGTTCTCCATCACATTATTTTTAAACTTAGGTTCAGGACGGCTACCGTCAATCACCAGCTTCCATAAATTTTGCTTTCTCAATAGTAGCTCCATTTTAAATTTCCAATTTACATAATTTTCTTTGTTCAATTTATTGAATTTTGTTTTTGTGTCCGTCATCTTTATTTTATTTTATTTTAAAAAATAAACTTTATGTTGGTTAAACAATTTATTTTTAACTTTATCTCCTTTATTTTCACTTGAATTTTCTGGAAACTTCATATGCATAGGCCCATAACCTATTGCAACTTTATTAAGAAAAAATGTGTCTTTACAATTCAAGTGACTTTATTGGAATAAAAATTTACTTCATGTTTTTTCTAAATTTTACAAGTGACAAAGTTTACATAGATATAGAGTATGTTAGAAAACAGAGTATATATTAATTAATAAAGGTGTATACACTTAGAAAAACTATGGAATATATATACACTCGAAAGTGAATGTTATTACTACAAAACACCTAGAGTTCAAAGTCGATTCGATACAACAAATTTTTGAGAAGCTTTTAATGGCAATTTAATTTACTCCCAGACTTTTTGCCAGAAGGCTGCTGAGAGTAACTCGTCGAAATAATGTTTTTTCATACTTCGTTTAGATCGAGATTTCTGAACTGAAGCAAGTCAACACACTGCCTAACTAAATTTGAAAAAAAAGTGTGTGTAAGATATCACCGATATTTTTTGTTTGAAAGACCCGTTAATGCTTTGTGCAGCCCTTGCGCTGACCAACTTCTTCCTCTTCCCTGATTTTGGTGGAACTTGGTCAGTACAGTTGCGATATCAGAGCTACCACTCCGACCTAAACCTAAACCTAAACCCGCTAATGATATTATGGAATATAACATCGTTGAAATGCCGTATTGACTTCTCTGCGTAGTGCGCATACGTCATGTAAAATTTTCAATGGTTCTGGCCTATAAATTAGACTGAATTTAACACTTGACATGAGTTATTTTGCTTTGATGATCACTGAGGTTTATGATTTATTCGCATACACTTGCAACCAACAAGAAAGAGTCTAACGGGGTCAAATCAGACGATCTCGGTGGCTAGTTCAAATCACCACTTCGTGACCGAGCTCTTAAATCATTGCCCTGTTGAAACCATATGTCATTGCTGCCCAAATCATCCAATACAGACCAAAATAAATTGATAATTATCGACCTTCAGTGCTCATCATTGACAGTAGTGACCTGGTCAACGTCCTTTTCAAATAAATATGGACCGATGATGCTGACAGCCCAACACACAAAGCAGTAACTATTTTGAGTTGCATTGTATACTGTTGGATCTCATGATAGTTCCAAATGTGATCACTTTTTTTGAACATGTACCCATTAATAGAGAAATGGTCCTTATGGCTGAAAATAATTTTTCAATAAAAATTTGGGATAGTGGTCAAGTGCTTCAGAGCACATTCGACGAACACGCGTCGTTGGCAATGGTCGCTTACCTTCAGTTACTGGGTTGATTGAGTTTTGCACGAGGGCGGTCACAATTCGCCAAGTTGCGGTCTGTGAAAGGCCGAGTTCTTGAGTTTCGTCGATGGACGAGTGTCGGTCGATCGTTTACTGAGCTAGTGAACTTGATTTTATCCACCACATTGCGATTAGTCCTCTTCTATTAATAAATTTCGTTGAATAAATTCAATTACTGAACAACAAAACCCATTCCTTCAGTACTCTTCACATCGGAATTAACAATAAAACAATAAGAAAACAACATAATACCATGGGAAAGTCTTTTCTTATATGGGTGTTATTGTTAAGCCCCAGTTCAATATTGTGCTTCAAGCTTCCTTTTATACCAGACTCTATTGCAAGTTGCTTGCGTGACATCGTTCCGAAAGCAATTCATTGCAGATCCTTATCAATCGTTCTTTTCTACATTCTAGTAGGTCATGAACTTGCCGAACATTTCTTATGTTGTCAGTTGGAGTTTGGAGTTTATGTCCATATGTGCTGAAATATGCGCAGCCGTTTGTTGCAAAGATTTTTGAACAAATTCAGATTTCTCAACCGTAAGATAGGATTATCTACATGAAATAAAGCCAAGCATTGTCTTATTAGTACTTATTATTATGTTGGTACTGTGATGTTATCTGCTGTAATGTCATCATTGCTTGGTGCTGGATTGTGTGTAAGAGCTTTAATTACGTTTTTAACTCCTGTATCGTTGATGGAATGTCTACAATTTTAGTGAATATAAGGTCAGGTTAACATGGGTTACCATACAAAAAGGATTTTGTTTGCTGAATGGCCTCAAGAACAGATGGCAATGGACCCTATTCATCAAAAATTATATTCAGCGTCAGCATTGATTTCTGAATGAATGGGTACGTGACCAAAAAAATTGTCGAATGCTTTCCAAAGAATGTCGCTAGCGTTATGGTTGCGAATTTCTTTCAGAACTAAAGGGTAGGCCATTTAAAAGTTTAAATTTAAAAATGCTATAAAACAAAAACGTTTAAAATTTCGCCAATTTAATTCTTTGTTGCAAAGTACAATTGTTCCGGTTAGAATTGGAATATTATTTCATTCATATGGCTGCTGCAGCTGGCCTCACAGTATCTCATTCGATCTTACCAATTTTCGTGCACTTTTACGAGTGTATGGGGTCGTATTTCTCCAATGGCACTCAGCCCTAAATGTTTAATTCCAAATTAATGGAGTATACTTTCTATTTAATTGCATTTGAAATATATTACTCATACATCATATTACATGTACATACTGTACTTAGTAGTTACTCTGAAAAGTATGCAATAACAATTTTTTGATATTGTCATATGTGAATATAATGGAATTAAATATCACTTATACGTCACATATGTTCTCGGTATTATGAATTTTAAATCAATGATGCCCATTTCATAGTGCTTTTGCGCAAACTAAAAACACACATATTTTTATTCTCTTTGGTTGGTCGTCACTCAGACAACGACGAATGCACATGCGTAGCGGGTGTACGATTTTTTTGTAATATTTTTGTTTAAAGCACTGAAAAAAATTTACTATGACTTACGAAACATATTTTATGACAAAAAATGCGTTTGGTTATGCTCAATGCATTTTATGTTATAAAATATTGAAGGAATGTAGAAAATATGCTTTTAGAAGGCACTATTGTTCTTATCATAGTGATATGGATGATTTTAATGATGGGGAAAAAAAGATTTATTTTGTAAAAATAAAAAAATTTGTTTGGAAAAATTAAAAGAGTGGTTACTTGAAGAAGAAAACAATGAAAAACCTCAGAAAATAAAAGGTTAAAATTGGAGTTATCAAGCTTAATAAGCTTGGATATTGTTAGGCATGGTAGACCATTTTCTGATGGGGAGTTCATTAAAAAAAATTTAAATAAATGTTTTCAAAAACTTAATTTTAAGCTTACCGAAAATATTCCATTGTCACGCAGTAGTGTTATTCGGCGCATTGATCAGTTGGGGGCATCTTTAGAAGCCGCCATTGTAGAAAAATTAAAAAATGTATTTTTTTCTGTTTGTTTTGATGAAAGTACAGATATTAAAGATCTTTGTCAACTCATTATTTGCATAAGATGCGTAGACAAGAATAACAAAGTTTTTGAAACAAGTTTTCCCTTGAAACTTTTCATGGGAACGTGACTGGAAAATTATTGTTTGATGTTTTAAATGAAAAACTCTTTTCTGTGGTTGGCATAAATAAATTAGCTGGAGTATGCGCGGATGGTGCTAATGTAATGAAAGGTAAACATGAAGGTTTTATAGGACAATTAAAAAATGAAATTTCTGTCCATGCCTTTAATTGCATTATCCACTAGGCCGCCCTCGCATCGAAATTTTTGACTAACCGCCCCTCAATGAAGATTGCAGAAAGAATTAGAAACAAAATACGTGGGGGGCATCACTCACTCACCCACATAAAATTCATGAATTTTTGAAAAATCAAAAATGCTGTTCACCACGATCTTAAAATGTTTACGGAGAATCGGTGGTTAAGTCGTGGTGATTGCCTAAATAGGTTACTTGATTTAAGAAGAAGTGCTTGAATTCATGGAAACCGAAACCAAAGATAAGTCTGAAATAGAGAATTTTAAAGATCAGGAGTTTATCTTAGCTCCAGCATTTTTGGCAGATACAACAGCTATGTTAAATAAATTAAACTTGCAATTACAAGGTAAGGAAAAAAAATTTAAATCATTTGTCCACAATTCTATTCAATTTTAAAACGAAATTATTTCTAATTTTATCCGAAATTCAAGAACACTACTCAAATTTTCCAAAGACAGCAATTCTTTATAACATTCTACAACTTTCTTTAAAATACTCTAAAAAACATGAATATCTGTCAATGTTTGGAACCCTATTTAACAATTTTCGAGACAGATTCCAAGACTTTACAAACGTACAACCATTACTTGATCTTTGCAATAACCCATTTAAATGTGACATAACTAAATACGCTTTTGAAACCCAAGTTGAATTAATAATACTTAAAAGCGAATTCAATTATGTTAAAAAAATTGATATGGAGGAATTCTGGAACAATTTGGATGATTTAATATATCCAGAAAAAATTATCAAAAATGTTTGTCATTCTTTCCATCTACTTAATTCTGTGAGCAGATTTCTTCGGACTCATTTCAATTCATTGGTTCCAAACAACGCAATAAACTAAGTTCAGCACACCTAAAAAGTATTCTGCTTTTGCGAAATAGCCACAATAGTGTTAATATTGAAGATTTTATTAAAATATAAATAAAAGAAATAACCCTGTATCTATTTTTTTTTTGTTTTCCTAGTCTTTTTCCATAGTCACTGATTGAACAAAATTTTACATTTAAAATTGAATTTCTTTATTTTTATTTAATTTAATTTATTTTATTTTCATAATCGGTTTTTTTAAATATTGAATAATAATGAAAAATTATCATAAATCTTTTATGGGAAACATTACAGATGAAAGATAAAAAATTAGCATATAATTAATTTAAGATTGTAACTTTTCTTGAGAAACTATATTTTAGTTAAATAATATGGACGAATTTCTACCAATTGTCTTTGTTTTAGAAAGAAATTTCCCAACGTTGCCCAAGCGTAAATCGATTCATTACGTTCAGTGGCGATAATATTCTGAATTTTGTATCAGAATAGAATAAAATAAGTATTGGCAGATTTGAAATAAACGATGGGTCAAATTTAAACCGATATATGGCCTACTCGACATGATGGCCACCACTATCAATGGCGTTTCCAACAGGACTGTGATTATCAATTGACCGGAATAGGATGATCTGGACGCCAACGATGTATACCACACTGCTCATGTCATATTTTAATTGCTAAATTATTTATGATTTCCTTTACGTTATTATTATTCCACACTTGCCATTGGTTTGTGTATTTTACGTGTGGCAAAGAAATTTATTTCCACAATTTTTTATATTTTATTAAAAAAACGTTGAAATTCCAATATAATCGAAGTGATATCTTTTCTTTTCTCTTGTGTAGTAAATATTAATCCTTCGGTTTCCAATCAACACCATACCTCTATAGTAGGTGGCTACATATTGATGGCAGGATAACAAACAAATACGAACACAAAAACAAATTAAATTGTGGTTGAAAAACATGTTTGTAAAATAATTTCTTTCGTTCATTTTATTTGTATTGGTTTATAGCCAAGTGGGCTAAAGGTAAACACAAAATTACATAAATTACCACACGATAAAAACTAATATGAATGCTGCAACGATATGTTGCCAGCATCAGTGTTATGAGTCGGATTGTTTAACCAAATAGTGCAAGAAAATAGAAAATAAGCAAACGAGCTCAAAGCCTTAACAAATTGCTATACACCAGACATTTGAAATTGACAAATAATTCCACTAAAATTAGGCAAATAGAGCAGTTAGGATATCCCTCGATAGTTTAAATTTTATACACATAAACATACATACATAATTAGTCACTACAATCCTTCAGTTAGGACTACGATCTAACTTCTCACATCACTTATGTTGCGTGTGCTATTTTATACTTGAAGGGTGGGACCTACAGTTTAAAGTCGACTCCGAACGGCAGATTTTTGAGAACCATTTCATGCCAATTTTATTAACTCTCAGAGTTTTTGCCAGAAATCTGCTGAGAAAGTCTTCGGAGAAATATTTTTTCATACTTCGTTTTGTTCCTGATGGCCTCACGTCTAATAAGCCAACACCCTAACTGCTAGACTATGGCGATTCCTTGGGCACCATGGGTGCTCTGAAATCACAGGTCATCTTGTCTCTACAACCATTGGACATCTTCCTCCCAAGACATTGGGAGGTTTAAGTTCTCAGATATGTTTACGCCATGTACGCTAGATAGTAATCCGAATCAACCAGGTTTTAGATGCGACAACATGGAACCAGAGACTGTTTTCAGAAGAACATAAAAAACTCACAATTCCACTAAAGCTGTCATCGATTACGATCTTCACTGACGGCTCAAAAATGGAAAAGGGAGCTGGATCTGGGGTCTATTCTGATAAGCTGGCATTGAATGGGTTATACAGGTTACCTAAAGAAGCCAGCGTATTTCACGCGGAAATTTTTGCTATTGAACGAGCTGCACGTACATATGTTTGAAATCGGGAACCTAACTCCTTCGAACTTGATCATATGTGTGGACAGTCAAGCAGCGAACAAAGAGCTGGGATCCCATCTCGTCAAATTAAAAGGCATCAGGAGTTTCATAGGCGTTCTACATTGTATCCGTCGACAAAACAACCGCCTCTGCTGTGTTCCGGACCACTGTGGCATATAAGGAAACGAATATGCGGACGAACTGGCACGGTAGGGATCGGAGGTGACGGTAGATGGGATATATGCGTCCCCACAAGAATACTTTTTCAAAATGGAAACAGCAGCATGGAATTCCACTTTCAACACATACCTGGTTGCCGAATTTCAAACCTGATGTGTCAATCACTAGACAACAAGAAAACCAAGGAACTACTTGAGTTCGCCAAGAGAATGACTCGCACTCTGACAGGAGTTTGCAGTTTTGCTAACGAGTTCGGTCTGGTCTGCCTTATCAGGATCGTTACAACATATTTTATATGGCTGGACTGCACTTCAAAACAGACGTCATCTTTGAAAACACAATGGATCATGTAGGCCACTGAGTGAGTAATACGGACCTACTCGTACAGCAAACGTTCGACCGACCACCAGACAAGATTTGGACATCAACTACGTGTGGTTTGCAAAGGACTGCACTTCTTGCCATCTGTGCGAGTGATTTGAGGGCATAGTCATGTCCCGTGGATGTTACGTTAATTAACCACCAAAATCGTGTGATTTAATCGGGATAGACTTTTTCTTTTTCTCAGTAGAGCCACAAACTACTGAGATCCTCAAAGCCTACACAATCCATGTCATCGCAATATGCGCCAGTGCTTGGAAAAACTGGACATTTAAAATGCACTCCATTCAGAGAAGCCATGGCGGTCAAAGTGCTGTATTTAATTTAAAATGGAAAACACCTGCAGTAGCCTTTCATATTAATTTTGTGTCGCATTTTGTATTTATTCACTCAAATCAAATACCATATCCCCTGAACTTAATCAATTTCGATCGCCATATGGGATTAAAAGTGCCAACACACTACATTAAGATTGAAAAACAAAATTGTGTCCTTAAGCTTATAGCAAAGTCAAGGTCAGTACCAACATAATGTTGTAGCTTAAAGAGAAGATAAAGGATGAAATAATTATTGTTTGAGTGGCTTATATCACCAAAGCCAATGGCAAAACAAAAAATAATGTTTTTACCACAATTCGTGTCATAAAAAGGAAAAAATACGCTGAAATGTAATTAAAACTTTTAGTTTTTGCTGTAAAAAAAACAATGCCAGTAAAAGATAAGTATTAAAATGGCTTTATATGGTTCATTTTGCCAAAAAAAATTGTTGTAAAAGTTTTATTTATTTAACTTTTCAATTTTCCATTCTTCTTGTACCCAAAAAGAAGCACAGATGCTTAGAGTTAAGAGCAAATTTAATTCCATTTAAGTTTTCATTTTTATTAGTTTAAAAGAGAAGGAATAATAAGTATGTTAGGTTAGATTAGGTGACAGACACCCTCGAAAGGTCGGGACCCACTTAAGCCAACATTTAGGACCATTGTGATACAACAATTAGTTATACCAGGGTGCCTACCATTATCTAGAGAAAACCATCCAAGGTCCCAAATAAATCTTGCTACTGCAGCATTTGTTATGAAGTCGCCGTTGTTTGTGTTGGCTTATTAGACGTAAAGCCAGGGTTCGAGTCCCAGGCCAGACATCAATACAAAATACAAAAAGTATTTCTTAGCCGACTTCCTCTCAGCAGATTTCTGGCAGAAACTTTGAGAGTAAATAAAAATTGCCATTGAAAAGTTTCTCAAAAATCTGTCGTTCGAAGTCGACTTTAAACTGTAGGTCCCATCACTCATGTATAAAATTAACACACACAACATAAGTTGTGTGAGAAACTAGGACGTTGTACAATGGGTCAATTCGACCTCCGGGTACTGTACTTGTCTTAATTGACAAGTACACGTCCTCTAACCTAACCTAACCTAGCATTTGTTATATTACAGAGCTCGGTCAAATATGTAGGTAATTTAAAGGTTACGCTATTTCAATACCACAAGCCAATAGGGAACAAGAAAAAAGGCCATGCCGACTCCAGAATTAATCTCCCTATTGCAGTAATATTTAGTTTGATGTGTTTGATAAAAGGTGAGCAAATCACGGCTCTAAGATAAACGGTAGTGTCCTCCTTCCTCTTTAGATTCACAAAATCTGCAAGATTAAAGGGAGGCAATATCGAATCTCTTGGCATGCTTTGCAGCAGGCCAATGGCTAAACTAAAATAAACTAAACTAATGTAACTTGAACTTCTACATTCGATTCATCAGCAAAACAATTTTTGGGGAATAACCCTACGACCTGGAACCCACATAAGACTACCTTTTGAATGATACAAATTTTTCTCAGAAATAAACAACATTCATGTAACGAACATTGACGCCATATAAGAAGATTTTCAAAGCAAATCTTATTATTGAGTAATGAAAATGCTTGATCAAGTTACCGTAGTCTAATAGGTAGTGTGTCGGCTTATTAGACGGAAGGCATTGGTTCAAACCCCAGGCCAGACATCAAAACGAAAATATGAAAAAAAATTTCTTCAGTGACCTCCTTCAACAGATTTCTGGCAAAAATTCTGAGAGTAAAATAAAATTGCCATGAAAAGTTTCTCAAAAAATCTGTCGTTCGGAGTCGACTTTAAACTGTAGGTATAAAATTAATACACACAACATAAGTGGTGTGAAAAACTAGGTCCATAATCCTGACTGAAGGGTTGTAATGACCAATTATGTATGTATGTGTATGTAATAAAAATACACACCTTTTAGTATGACCATCATTTTCAACGTATGAGAGACAGTGTTAGCGATTTAGAAGTGGCGATCAAAAAAGACAGACGAAAGCTTATGTGTTGATGGCAAGCAACAAAATATTTGTAAAGAGACTAAACCAAGCTGGCAACATAATGCTGAGTATTTGGTGGAAACGGAAGAGCTGCTGAAATTGGAACAGATGATCACTTGGATCCTGTTAAATAGAAACACAGTATGTGTTTCTAGTATTAAATTGCATACCCTTTTAAAAGAGGGACGGTTTTATAGTATATAGATGAAACAAGAACAGATCTAGTGATAGGAAAGGGAGTTGTTGATTTCAGAATTCGGAGGTCTATGCCATTGAAAGATTTGCTCAATTCAATTTGGATAGACGACACAAGAACGGGGAATAGCAATACATTAATACATATTTGGTCATTACAATCCTTTACTCAGGATTACGACCTAACTTCTCAGACCATTTATGATATGTGTATCAAGTTTATTCATGAGTGGCGAGATCTACAGTTTAAAATCGACTCCGAACGACAGATTTTTGAAAAATTTACATGGTAATTTTATTTACTCTCAGAGTTTTTGCCAGAAAACTCCTGAGAGACCGTTGCCGAAGAAATATTCTTCTATATTTTGCTTTGTTGGAGATGTCTGATCTGGGGTTCGAACCGTGGCTTCACGTCTAATAAACCAACACACTACCTACATTACAACGACTTCAATACTATTTGACAGTCAGACCATGCCCTAGGATTCTATGAAGATTGTATGGAATTGTTTGGGGAACTGAATAAGCTATTTAGGAAAACTGAACTTGGACTCAGCAGACGGCACACGCCACAGATGTTGCTAGAACTTTTTTGTAGAGTGGGGCGGATATTTGAAAAGGAAAAAGAAGATGAAGAGAGGTAAAGAAATTTGCAAAACCAAAACAGGTTTAAGGTGATCCAAGCATTTATAGAGAATTTAAAATGAAACAAATTTGAAGTATGCAACGAACAGGTCTTTTGACAGAGCACTTTAAACCTAAAGTGCACTTGTCCAGCTCCAGATCGTATAGAACTCAGCATATAGATTATGTTGTGATGAGAATGAGTCATGAGAACCCATTTTTTTGGAACCTGTAAGGCACTAATACATCCGAGGAAGAAATGCCTGGAAGCAGATCTGGTGCTGAGCAGGTAATTGTTCTTGTTGACTCCGAGCAGCATACTGAAGTTTATTAGGCCAATAGACTTATAAGATACATATTCCTGTGTCTCTATAAAGTTTGGTCGCTATTATATAACACCTCTATTCGGTGGTAACAATAATAGACTGAAAAATTTTTCGTAATAAGTCACTTTTTAAGTCTGTCTTCAATAAAGAAATTGAATTAAAATCAAATTTAAATGTGGAGAAAAGAGAAAAAGTGAAATTTAAAATATTTTGATTTGCAAAAGTGAACAACTATAGCTGGTTTAAGCATGTTTTCCGAAGACCTGTACGTTATAAACAAGTAAACAGAAATATACCAACAAAACACTAGTACAAAAAAGTGATAAACATGTAAACAAAAATTTAAGCAGAAATACAACAACAAGCAAAAGTAAATGTAAACAACATGTTTACATTTATAGGGATTTCGTGAAGGCGAAGTCATTTGTCTTTAAGAGCATTCATCAGACTGTTTACCCTGCGATATAAAAGGCAAAGCAGGCAACGAGTTAGTAAAAATTCAGTCAGCATTGCGTGAAGACGCGGTGTTTGAAGAGAATAATCGCGGTTTAAAGATCTCCGTTAAAAATATATGTCGAACATTTGTTATTGTTTACGCAAAAGAGTGTAAAAAGGAATAACAAACAAAACAATTGTTGTTGTTTACATCAAGTTGTGAGCAGTGGCACTCAAAACTGTGCGAACAATAAAGAATTTAAATTAAAACTAAACACAAATTTATTTTCATTTTATTTGCAATTTACGAGTTCATATTTCAAACGTTTTTATAAGGTAAAAACGTAACAATATTTTGATTTTATTTCTACGAATTTATTACTTACGTTTCTTTAATTACTGCAAGAAAAATTCCATGGAATACATTTAGAGTCAGTATTGATTGTTTTTTCCCTTTCGTTACTCGTTGATGAAATTCTACAAAAAAAATGTGACAAAATAATGAAATTTATTAAAAGGTTTGATGCTAAAGTTCAACTGTGTTAAAATAAAAACTTTAAATTGATTTCATTTACTGGCCTTATACTCTTCTTTAATTGTTTTTATCCGCATTCGATTTCATTGGGATTTAATTCTGAAAAAACGAATACGCTGATGTCTAAATAAATTTAAATGGTCATTGCTCTACGGATAGGTTTTTGAGTTTAGGAATATTGTGAAAATTGTGTCCGCATACTTGGTGTACGGAGACTTAATTAAGCCAGTGTATATATTTTCCAGAAAGTTTGATTATTTTACCTTTATCTTATTTGCCCATAGTATTGGGTCATCCACGTGGTGCTTTCGAACTTTGACAGTTGATAACGGCCATCTTGCTAAAGCTACATTTATCAAACTAGTTGTTAGTCTGTTTTTCAAAATAAAAACAATTCTTTTTTTTTATCAAGCTAGGTGCTATGTTTGGGCGAGGTACTCTTCATTTAATGTGGATTTTGAGCTGCTCAAGTGATTTGAGGGCGTAATCATCTTTAACATTTTCTTGCGGCAGGGTTTTCAAAGTCAAATTCTGTCTCATTTATGTGAAGCGTTATGGGCAGTCATGAACATTTCGGACGCGCCTTAACTAGACATGCCGTAGCGGAAATTTAATTAATATTATATTACACATAACGGGTGATTTTTAGCTATTATCTTTTTGGCAACACTGGTTTAAACAGCTCACTCACGTTTCGTCTTTTGTTTCACTGTAAAACATCTTCAGTTTGGTCTATAATTTAACCATGAACCATCTTACAAACGAACAACGCTTGCAAATCATTGAATTTTATTATCAAAATGCGTGCTCTGTTAATAAAGTTCATCACGCGCTTCTTCCATTTTATGGTCAGTTTAATCGACCCACTGGGCGTCGCCGTTCGCAGAAATTGGGCCTCTGTTACTCGACAACGTGGAAAATTTTGCAGAAGGATTTAGGTGTGAAGTCTTTTAAAATACAGCTGGTGCAAGAATTGAAGCCGAACGACCTACCGCAACGCAGAATTTTTGGTGAATGGGCTCTTGGAAAGTTGGCCGAAGATCCACTTTTTTATCGAAAAATTGTGTTCAGCGACAAAGTTCATTTTTTGCTCAATGAATACGTAAATAAGCAGAATTGTCGATTTTGGAGTGAAGATCAGTCAGAAGCATTGCAAAAGCTAGCAATGCATCCAGAAAAAGTCACAGTTTGGTGCGGTTTATGGGCTGGTGGCATCATTGGACCGTTCTGCGAGATGCTGCGAATCGTAACGTTATTGTGAATGGTGAGCGCTACCGTGAGATGATATCCAACTTGTTTTGCCCAAAATGCAAGAGCTTAACTTGCATGACATGTACGGTGCCAACAATACGGTGCCAAACACCACACAGCACGCGTAACAATGGACTTATTGAGAGACGAGTTCGATGAACATTTTATTCCATGTTCGGGACCGGTCAATTGGTCGCCTAGATCGTTCATTTAACGCCTTTAGACTATTTTTTGTGGGGCTATGTTAAAGTTCATGTCTATACAGACAAGCCCGCTTCAATTCGCGCATTGGAAGACAACATTAAAGCATTTATTCGTGAGATACCGAGCGAAATGTTGGAAAGAATATGTCAAAATTGGACTAAGCGGATGGACCATTTGAGGCGCAGTCGCGGTCAAAATTTGCATGAAATAATCTTCAAACATTAAATTATATGGACCGTACTATCGATTCAAATAAAGATTTCATGCATTTTTCTGAATTTTATGTGTTTTTTTTTGAAAATTTTCCTATAGCTTTTAAAAAATCACCCATTATAATGGCATCAATAGGTCTTTCAAACGAATTTTTTTAATTAAATTTCAAAATTGGAAGCTCTTATAGAAAGACCCCATATTAATCCTTTAAATTTGCATAATAAAACAAATTAAACGAGTTCTTTAACTCTCTTTTCCTAAAATTTCATGCAAAACTTTCTTTTATCATTAAAAGCACTTGCAATGCTATTGGTATCGACCACTTTGAGGGACAAATACATTCGTTCCATTTTTTTTCTTTTGTAATTCTTCTATTATTTTCAATTTACTTCAATGAGGAATACAAAAGGTTTCCATTATAGAAAGTTAAAGTAAAGCGATTTAAAAACTTTTGGAGTAAAATAAAAATAAAAAAGTGAAGAAGAGAATTAGGTAAACTTTAATTCATAGGAAAAAAGAAAATTAAATTAAAACCTTAGAAAGCTTATGCTACAAAGCTATGATGGCTTTTTATTATAAATGGCTTTAAATAAAAGTGATTATGCTGCTTACCATTGTACTGCCTGATTCTACAGATTTTTTGAATTTGTATGTGAAAAACTAAATAATAACAACTTCAACAATATTGATGGCCAGAATGTTACTGCCAATGGTGAAGAGTATAGGGATGTTGTTAGAAATTTTTTGCTTCTCAATTAGCTGCCATTAATTTTGTTGACATAAAGTGCCAACAGTACAGAGCCATATGCAACACTGTGCGCGATGTACATATTTGGCTTATTCCAATAAACTTTTGATGAAAAAGTAATTCCCCGTAATTACGCAATTACTTATTTACACAACTTCAGTCAGGATTACGACTCAGTTGCTTATACCACTCATAACGTATGTGTTCCATGAGAGGCGGGACTTTCTGATTATATATACTTTAACATCGACTTCGAAGAATAGATTTGGATAACTTTTCTTGGCAATTTCATTAACTCACATAGTTTTGCCAGAAGACTGTTCAGAGAAAGCTAAAGAAAGCCGAAACATATTTTTTTTTCATATTTAGTTATGTTATGTTATGTTGTGATGTCTGGGCCAGGGATTGAACCTTAAGCTCTCTAATAAACCAACACACTACCTATTGGAGTACGGTGACTTCAATGATCAAATTAATTTGGTCATAAAGAAAATAGAAGTCGCCGTAGTCTAGTAGATACTGTGTTAGCTTATTGGGGTTTGACATTAAAACTAAATACAAAAAAGTATTTCTTTGGCGACTTCCCCTTAGTAGATTTCTGGAAAAAAACTCTGAGAGTAAATAAAATTGCCATAAAAAGTTTCTTAAAAATCTGTCGTTCGGTACGTGAAGAAATTAAATTATCGAAATTGGGACGACATCAATCCACATGAGATCAATAAACGACCAAAGCATCCCGAAAAAGGCACAGATTAGGGTACATTTTAGTCTGGGGGCAACATCGGTTCATATTTCTTCCACTATCAGCTGCAATTTGTAAATTTTATATTAATTACTCTTCTAAATTGTTCAATATTATCATATTCTCAAACATGGGGGCTGTGGAGTTCCATCTGGTTACAATATTTAATTCATCAGAAATAATTTGAAAAGTTGATGTTAAGTCCAATTTCCACTATCTTACGAATTTCTAAAGTTCCACTCTTGCCACCATTTAATATACAACTATTTAAACGATTTTTTTTTTTTTTTATACATTTTGTAAAACTCATTAATAATATGTATTGCAAAATCCTGTAATGATTGTGTTCTACCATTAAATATTAACCAATTACCACACACATACATACATCAGTCTGACATGAAATGAATTCTGCACAATACATGACAATATTTGTCATCGTAATTAAGAATATATGACTCCTGTCTGCTTATGGCAACGAAAGAGCAAACATACTTGGTAAAGGCTTCTGGCATTTATTGACAAACAAGACACTATTAGTATACATACATATGTATGTACATACACTCGGCAGTATAAATCTGCGTACAAACTATTTCACATATTTTAAGATGATATATTTCCTCTAATTAACAATCGTTATCCTTTGAAATTGATTTTCATTTACAAATAAACTTTAGAAAATTATGTTACGTATATTTTTGGCGTTTCAAAGCTTGGTAATGCGCATGCAAAAGACTGTACAAAAGACTGTGAAAGGTACTTTGTGCCTGTTTTCTTGCAGCTGGTTAAGTCTCGACGTTGTAAGCAACTTACTTTGATGGGTACGATGAAGCCATCAAATTGAATTTAAAAATTTTTGGGGAATTAGTCTGTAAGCAAAGGCATCAACTTTATTAAGCACTAATGCAGCAGCCTTGAGAGTGTTCGAAAGAAAAGTCCTACGTAAGATCTTCGGTCCAATGCGAGTTAGAGATAATTTTCGCATCCGATCCAAGATTAAGCTGTATGAGCTCCTCAACGACATGACGTTGTGCAGCATATTAACATCCAGCGGCTGCACTGACTGGGCCAATATCAATCGAATGGAGGAGGACGCTCGACGAGACGAGTATTTGATGCGGAGATCCGAGGAAGTCTGCGAAGAAGAGATCTGCGTTGGTAGGACCAAATCGAGGAAGACCTGTCATCGATTGGTGTGACCAACTGGCATAGGCGCACAAGAAGCAGAGGCGACCGGAAGGATGCCAAAATTCCTTAATCGTGTTGTTAATGGCCAATTAAGTAAGTAAGTTTATAAGCAAATTAGGAATTAAATTACAAAGATGCCGTACCCTAGAAGGTAGTGTGTTGTCTTATTAGAAACAAGGCTACGATTCAAACCCCAGGTCAAACATCTCCAACAAAACGAAATATGAAAATATATTTCTACGGTGACTTCTTTGACTCTCAGCAAATTTCTTTCAGAAACTCTGTGAGTAAATAAAATTGTCATGAAGAGTTTCTCAACGACAGATTGTTCGGAATCGACGTAAACCTGTAGGTCCCTCCACTCTTATATAAAAAGTAACACACCACATTGGTTTAAGAAATATTTAAGAAAATAATTTGATAAGCGTATAAAGATGATCGATAATTCTGTATGAGTAACCATATTGTTACGTTTTTACTTCTTAAAAACATTTAAAATATGAGCTCGTAGATTGCAAATAAAAATAAAAATTAATTTGTGTTCAGTTTTAATTAATTCTTTATTGTTCGCACAATTCTGTTTACCACTGTTCACAACTTGATGTAAACAACAACAATTGCTTTATTTATAATTCCTCTTTGCACTCTTTTGCATAAACAATAACAAATCATTGATAATTGTTCGACAAATCTTTGTAACGGAGATCTTCAAACCAGGATTATTATCTTCAATCACACCGTGTGCTCACACAAGACTGACTGAACTTTTACTGACTGGTTGCCTACTTTGCCTTTTATATGGCAACGTAAACAGTCTAATGAACGTTCTTGAAAGCGAATGTTCGCGGCTTCGTCTTCTCGAGATCTCTATAAACGTACACATCGTTGTTTCATTATTGTTGTTTATGTATTTTGTTTACGTTTATTCTGGTAGTATTTGTTGTTGTATTTTTGTTTACTTATTATAATTTTTTTATACTGCTGTTTGATGGTATATTTTTGTTTACTTGTTTATTATGTAAACAAGTTCATTGTGTTTGTTTTTGTTTATAACTTTAATGTTAAACGATGTAAAAGCAAAACACCAGTATCTAGAGTTTACATTTTCGTAACAATATTTTGCCATAATTGAAGAGTAGTGGTCTTTATAAATATTTATGGGAGTGCATTGTATATCCAATGTTATGCTGAAGCCTCGGCTTGAAGGTATATGTGCAAACCGTAATTTTTGAAAGAATGTAGGGGCAAATGACAAAATTTGAGAGAGACAACGGAATGGAGCCGGTTGCAATAAAAAACTTTATTGCAGAAAATACTTTATTTTATTAAACAAAAAATAGATTTTAGTACCTAAAATACCTTTTCTCTTAATTTTATAAATAACTAACTGCGCCACCAACTGAAATAAATTTTAAGGAAAGCCATTACACAAATGTCCAGTTAATTTTGAATCATTTTATTGATTTTGTTTCCCGTTGTCTTGGTGATTCAGATGAGCGGGCCTGAGTAGTACGCGTTCAATCCGTTTCTAATCTCACTTCTCGTTGTTCAAGCGGTTCAAGCGAACGGGTCTCAGCGGCATATACTTGCAGATTTTCCAGTCTCAATGCTCGTCGGATTCTGAGCCTCGAAATGCTCTTTTCTTCCGTGCTTGAGGTGTAGGTCGACCAATTATGACTAATTTCCAGTGACGCCATCCATCGGAAATTAATCGCACCAACCTCCGTCGACTCATGCACAACAACTTCGTTAAAGAATGCACAGTTTACGATTTAATTCATTTTGAATTAAATTCACTTCACCTGTCGGAAATTGGTCATACCAACTTAGAAACCTTCGTCGGCTCACCCTCAACAACTTTGCTAAAGATCATAACATGATCAAATGTATAAGGTACATACAAACAAACATTCATTTTTATATATATAGACTGTGGGAGGTGGCACGCCCACTATAGCTAATCCACCCATTTTGTTCATATATACGTTAAAGTCGTCCATACAAAATTTGCGGACTCTAGCTGTTGCATTTTATGAGATATGCCACATTAAATACTTATTAGGTATGTGGGCGTGACACCTCGCCTACTTGAAATTTTTAAATAAAAAGTAGCCTATAGTTCCTTCCAGACATACATGAAGATAATGTGAAAATTTCAACAAAATCGGTACAGCCGTTTAGCCGTCTATAGACTTCAAACAAACAAACCCACAAATAAACAAATATATGTATATAGATGAAAATATGTATATAAATTGTATCCCTTAACGACCATAAGAACACATATGTCCCAAGAAAAAACGGACAACTCACTATTCGGTTTGGTAATTTGATTTTAAAATAACTTTTTTGGTCCTCAAATTACTCATCCTAAATAGTCAAAATGATAATCTTGCCTCTGGTAATTTTATGGTCGTGAATGTTTTTTTCCCTCCTTTATTTCCTTTTTTTAATATATTACTTATTGTATCTTTTCCTTTCGGAATTTACAATAAGTATTCAAATCTTAACCTAAAATACTACAATAATAAAAGTTGTTATCGCCACTGCAACCTACAACTAAAAGTGCTCATCAAAAGTAAATTTATCTGATCAGATCATTCGTTTGAACCCTCTTGAGACGTCTGTGGCCCTCGAATACAAGTACGTCGGTTACAAGACGGTTGGGATGTTCTGTAATCCTAGAGACGTAGTTGACACTTGCTATTTTTATTTCCTTTCGAACTAGTGGACCTTCAGGTCTTTGTGGATGTTACTATTTCTCATATACCAAGGAGCACCTGTTATTATTCTAAGAAGTCCAGATTGCCGCCTTTGAAGCTTCTCTGTATTGGATGGTGTGGTTGTTACCCACAGTTGGATACCGGAAAGCCAAACAGGTTTCAATACTGACTTATACAAAAGAAGTTTTAGTTCACCGTGCCGTAGTCGTAAAGGGGATTCCTGCAAAGTATGTCGCCTTTTTCTTACTGCCTTCCGTAAATTGTAGTCCGAGTCTTTCGTTGCGTCCAAATTTTGCATGTATTGTTGCAGTTTCGACTCTTCGTCCTTAAGCAAAGCGTAACGCAGAAGTCGTTGGCACTGTTTAAATTGAGACTTGAGACCTAGAGAACGAAATTGTTGCCATTGGCGTCTTAAATTCCTTTTTTGGCTTTTTCTTGCCAAAGGAGGATGTAGATAGAGGATGTAGATACCCTAGCAGCTCCAGTTAAGAGGTTAGTAAACTGACGGACGCCGGATTCGATTTCCTGTTCGCAGTTCAATGAGATATTTGATGGCAGTTTCGACCATACCAACATTTTGTATCTCCGCGTAAAAGCCAGGGTTCGAGCCCCAGGCCAGACATCAAAACAAAATACAACAAGTATTTCTGCGGCGACTTTCTCTCAACAGATTTCTGGCAAAAACTCTGATAGTAAATAAAATTGCCATGAAAAGTTTCTCAAAAATCTGTTGTTCAGAGTCGACTTTAAACTGTAGGTCCCACCACTCATGTATAAATTTAACACACAACATAAGTGGTGTGAGAAACTAGGTCGTAATCCTGACTGAAGGGTTGTAATGACCAGTTATGTATGTATGATTTGTATCAGGCACAAATGTTAGGATCGTTGGTAAGTGATCAGAAGACAGATCCAATGACGGATGTATAATATCCTTGTGAACAAGAACAGCTGACCCTCCGCATATCCTACCACTTGGGTGTTTTGAGTCATTAACTCTAAAGCAGTTTTTGTCCGAAAAGTGTATTTCCGATATTAGCATGACATAAATTTTGTAAGTATACAAGAAGTTTTGTATTTCGTTTTTATGATGGTTTAAGCCGTACGCGTTCCAAAACCAGATCTTCATTCATGTCTTATTTACTAAAATCTGCATAAGCTATTTTATTTTTGCAGCAGCTGTTGCAACATGGTCTGCATGTATCAAATAATTTATTTATTTTTTTTAATACCAAAATTAGCGTATAACTTTCCTTCTTGTACGCAGATTTATGCTGCCGAGTGTATTAATAAAAAATTTATATTTTCATAAATTTTTAGTTTTATTTTCTAAATATGTATGTAATACACGATAAAAAAATGCTATTTATTCAACCGTTTTATTTGCCTCAATTAATTCAAGATTTAATTGATTCCAGTTTTTTTCCTCCAACAATTTCCAATTCACTTACAATGAACCACATAAAAGTCTCAAGGAGATTAAGCAAAAAATTTTAAATTAAATTAACTCAATTGAAGTTCATCCTTTAAAACTTAAACGCGAAATGATAAAAAAATAAAAAAAATCTCCAAAAAACAATTCTTTTCTTTTACTTGATAATAAATTTTTATAAGCAAATACTTATGATTTCTATTCACAGACTGTTTTTATAAGCTACGTGATGAGCAAGAGACAGAAATGTTAAAGTATGTGCTATCATCAGGTTTTTTATAAAGTCATCTTCAAACAGCTTGAGTTACATTGGACTAATTGATAAATCCAACTTGGATATTTGCTTCCAATGCTTCAAAAGTTGCTAGTTTGACAGCGTAAACCAATGACTGTATCAGAGATCAGCAATGAGTATTCAAAAAGATTAGGAAATCGAATCATGCTCATAATTTCTGTTACTTATAGCGCATTTATACTTATTTCAATATTATACTCTTACTACTCATATTCAAAGTTTGTAGTACTCATCATACTCATACTTAACACCACGTATGATATTGTTGATTTCGACTCTCCATTACTCAACATTTACAAGAATCACAAGATAAGTATGATTCGCGTACGAACACTACAATACTCAATAGAAGGTTGTGTGTTTGATTTGCTTGCTGTGAAATTTTTTTGTAAATGCAACAACAACAAAGACTGTGAATTTTGATAAATGATTCGAATGACTCGAGTGACTCGAATCATTTATAAGTACTATAAGTATTTTTCTAAAGTTATTAATCTATGAATCAAACATCTTTCGAATGGTAAGACTTTGATTTCAACGCTGTACTCATACTCATTGTACTCATACTTATAAATTAACATTGTGGTGAGTATGAATGAATCAGAGTAGTTAAATTTCACTTATATTGAAAATTTCATGAGTGCCTATGAGTAGCGAAAAAACGACTGATCTTTGGACTGTACATAACTTAATCGCACCAACGAGACAAGCAGTTGTCATCAAATTATGCTACAAACACAACGCAGCAAACGCAGCAATCTCTCAAAATTAGAGATACATTGGAAAATGCAGCAAATAGTGTTGCTTTTAAATTTCATGTTAGACATCAACCTAACAGTGCCTATATTTAGACAGTTTTAAATGAGCCAAGTGAGAAGAAATGCAAGACAAACGCAGGTCTTTTGTTTACAATTCTTGTACATTCTTATTTTATAGCGATGTAAGTCAAGATCTTTAGGTAAAAATTTCTCAGTAATCGAAGAACGTACGCCAATAAGTTGAGAACGTGTCGCTAAGGGAACTGGCCGGTTTTGTTCAGAGCTCGATGTGGTTCAATGTTAGGTTAGAGAACGTGTACTTGTCGATTAAGACAAGTACAGTACCCGGAGGTCGAATTGACCCATTGTACAACGTCCTAGTTTCTCTTATGTTGTGTGTGTTAATTTTGTATACATAAGTTGTGGGACCTACAGCTTAAAGTCGACTCCGAATGACAGATTTTTGAGAAACATTTTCATGGCAATTTTTATTTACTCTCAGAGTTTTTGCCAGAAATCTGCTGAGAGGAAGTCGCCGAAGAAGTACTTTTTGTATTTTGTTTTGATGTCTGGCCTGGGGCTCGAACTCTGGCTTTACGTCTAATAAGCCAACACACTACCTACTAGACTACGGCGACTTCGATGCGGTTCAAACTCACCACCAACGGATCATGACAAGGGCGTTTTATTTACACTGGATAAGACAATGAGCTATATGGGCCACCGAATGAACTTGCCTGTGAATGGCAAGCTATCCGCCAACCTGACCAAACCTTAAAAATGTAAAAATATTGTTATGTTTTTACCTTTTTAAAAACGTTTAAAATAAGAGCTCGTAGATTACAAATAAAATAAAAATTAATGTGTGTTTAGTTTTAATTAAAACTCTTTATTATTCGCACAATTCTGTGTGCTACTATTCACAATTGTTTTGTTTGTTATTCCTCTGTTCACACACTTTGCACATACAATAACAATGACTAGACAATTGTTCAACTGCTCTTTGTAACGCAGATTTTTAAACCACGATTACTCTCAAACGCACCGCGTCTTCACACAAGACTGACTGAACTTTTACTAACTTAGTTGCCCGCTTTGACTTGTCTTTTGTAGTTTTGTTTATCATTTTTTATGCTGATGTTTTGTTGGTATATTTTTGTTTACTTGTTTATCAATTGTTTTTGTAGCTTTTTTTATAATGTTAATGTTAAACGATGTAACAGCAAAACACCAGTACCTAGACTTTTCCATTTTCGTAACAATATGAAACCATAAAAGAATTTCAGTTTCAATTTTTATTCGAAGTTCACCAACTCAAACATGAAGACCCTTCTGTTGTTGTTAAAGTGGTACCAATTTTTTCATATGCATGTGATACAATACAACAAAATCATTCAGTTAATAAGGAATTTAAAAAGTACTAGGTGTTGAAGGATAAATGGTCCACTCGTTTTATTATTTTGAACTTCAATGTAAATGATTTGTAGTGCTAAAATCAACACCAAGACAATAGCACTAAAGACAAAAGAATTCAAAAGAGCCAGTTTCCTTGAAATGTATTAAACCAACAGCAAAAAAAGAGAAAGTTATACAATATTCAGTGAAAAGACACAAATCCTTAGAGGATGAAATTTATACAAAAGAATATTGAGCCACTATTACAACTATTTACTCTTTGTTATGAGGCTATTGTCGTACATTTTCCGTACAGCATGAAAATGAATCAGTAATTTTTTATTTAAGTTTTCGCTGAATAATCAGAATCAAAAGCATTTATATAGGAATGTAAAAGGCATTGCCATTTAGTCAATCATACAAAATTGATCATTACAACCCTTTAGTCAGGATTGCGACCTAGTTTCTCACACCACTTATGTTGTGTGCGTTAATTTTATACATAAGTGGTGGGACCTACAGATTAAAGTCGACTCCGAACGTTAGATTTTTTGAGAAACTATTCATGGCAATTTTATTTACTCTCAGCATTTTTGCCAGAAATCTACCGAGAGGAAGTCACCCAAGAAATATTTTTTTCATATTTTAGTTTTGATGTCTGACCTAGGGTTTGAACCGTTACGTCTAGTAAGCCAATAGACTACCTACTAGACTACGGCGATTTCAAAGCAATAGCAATGAATATAGCAAAGAAAATTCTTACGTAGGGAGGCTGTTATACTTTTCATAAAATATTCAACAACTTTTTCACAGAGATGCTGTAACTCAATGCCGCGTAGAATCTTAGATTTGATTAGATAGATAGATTAGATTTTTGCTGAAAACACTCGTCGTCCAGTTGAGGACACAAAAACTTTGTTTTGATGTTTGTATTCATTACAGTCACTACAATTTAGATGTGATTTTCATAAAAACAGGACCCAATCACGGCAGATGATCAAAATCAGCACCACACAGTTTCTGGTTTGTCAGTCCTTGAGGATTTTGTGAGCCCCTAAATTGACAATTTTATGTATTCACTACTCAAAGGGAAATGTGCTTCATCGGAGAAGATGACTTGTTTTTGAAAACTTGTCATTTACTTCCATTCCCTATTTAAAGGCTTGCTGTCACTTTTTTATGATCTGTTGGTTTGAGTCGCTAAGTGATGTAAGTTTTTTTTTACCCATGAAAGGTTTTGTCAAAGCTCGTTGAGTAATGTTTTTGACAGTTTAAGGTATTGAAAACGATAGCGAAATTATGTTTTCAGCGACACTCTTGTAAATGAGAAAGTTTACAGAAGAAATGTTTTCAACTCTAAAGGTTCTTCAAATTTTGTTGAACACTCTTTGAACACCTTCTCGACTGAAAATCCTCAGAATAACTTTCCACATTTTTGTAATAAATTTTCACAATTATATCGCGTTATTCTTGCGTAGACCATAAAGTAGACTCTTTCTGATATGCCCTTTATTTGCTTAACATTTATTGTGCTTAACTGTCTAAGGGCCATTATTACAACTTCCCATTAAAGTTGGGTTTAGTTAAAGGGAAATTTACCTAAAGTGAACTTTAAGGTCATCTTTAACTTATTTTCGTTATTACAACCTAATGATAAAATAAAGTTAATTTTTTCAAAAATATGGCAGTGCCGGAACAATGTCGACAACACTGCTCAATCAAACAATTTTTTTCAAACGCAGTGGCAACGATAGGCTGTTTTTTTGTTGTATATGGTCATTTTGTTTATATTTAAAGTTGCCATATTGAAAATAACATATAGTATGGCAAGTTCAAACATAAACTTAACTTTAAGAGTTACCAGTAGGATGATCCTCCCTTTAGCTTGACGCTCACCTCTACCTTATTGTCCACTTATAATAATGAAAATCAATTTATCTGCCCGTTAAAATCCTTCCTTTAGTTATCGGTGAGTTGTAATAATGGTCCTAAAATAGCAAATCAGCCCATTGCTTTACTTTGCGTTTTGTTTTAAAATAAAACACAAATTGCTTTCAGTTGAAAAGGATTTTTATAAGTGTAGTCACTTAGACAACCTTTTTTTCAAGCTTCAATGAAGTGATACAAATCCTTAGATAGTCTTCCTTTTAAGGATTATTAAACGAAAAATTAAAAAGGAAAATTAAGAGGCAATAGAAAATACTTTTTGTTTTCCGATTTTAAATGAGGGGTTGGAAGTTGTACGCAAGTATTTGTTTTATGATTGAAACAGATTCAATTCTTTACAATTTTTTTCCTTCTTTAATGGTTTCATTTAAAGGAAGGAAATAAAGTGAAGATGAGGAGAATTCCTGGTGGGTTATCGCATTTAACGGTTGGTTAGTTCGATTGGAGTGATGTTAACGATTTGAATATAGTAGGGGTAGCAAAAATAAATCCATTTTTTTTGATAAATGGCTTAAGTAATCTATATCCGACTCTGTATGGTTTGATAGTGGCGTTTGGAAGATTATGTATTGTTTGGGTGTTCAAATGAGTTCGGTTACAAATATGATCAAAATTTACTGTTTTTTTATAACTGAAATTAAAATATTTTGAATTTGTTTGAAAGCTTGTTGACTTTTTTGGGGTAAAAGTTCAAGTCTTACAGGCCTCTGCAGAGATCGAAACGATTAATAACACGGTGTAAAGGTCAAAATAAACATAGTAAATGACAAAGTATAGGTCGTGAGTTTTGTTGAGTAGAACTCAAAAAATATTTTTTTTATATTTCTTGAACCCTACAAACTTGTTTTATACGACAAAAACTGTATTATTGATCTTTTCACACAAAATTATTTATTACTCAAATATTTTTTAAACTATGTATTTTTAAAATCCGAAGTTTTTGAAAAAGGGGAGAGATGAGCCTTAAAACCGGTGTACGTAAACATATTGTTCAAATTTATATGTTATGAGTTTTGATCGGGTAAACTTGAAAAATATGATATTTTTCTTATATTTTCAAGCTTATCCATTCTTAAAAAAAATTTAATTCAAAGAAATAAGTGATGATATTCTAAAATTGTATAATCATGTGAAGAGCACGACACTTCGTTTGATAAAATCGGACAAAAATTGCCATAGTTATTATTTAAATAGTGCAACAGTATATTATTATTATATTAGTATATTATATTAATATTATTATTTCGCTTTGCGCAAACATTGGCCAACTTCTGGTGGTCGGTCCAACGTGAAATTGACCCATTTTCCGATAAACAATAAAGATCCATCAAAAATTCTGAAAATTTTTGAGCTAAAAGTTCATTTGAAAAAATATATACTCGTATATGAAAAATATAACTCGATTATTAGACTCATTAAATAATAACTACGGTAATTTTTTTTCGATTTGATCAAACGATTTGATCTCTTCACAAGACAATGCACTTTCAGTATATCGTCTGTTATTTCATATTTTTACTTAAAGTTTGCTACTATGAACGCGCAAACTTTAAAAATATGAAAAAAATTCGCTTTTGTCAAGTTTAGCTCATCAAACCCCGTAGCATATTAAGTCAAATAGTACACATACACTGACTCAAACAATTGCCCGTACACTAAGGTATTGAAAATATAATTTAATGTAGTTCGGAAAATATATATCCAATGAAAATGAGTTTTTGATTTTTAAAAAGTGCAACATGCATATTACACAAATACAAACACATAAAGGTTAAAACAGAAATAAATTTTATTGAACTAACAAAATTAAAAAAATACTTCAGAAACCAAACCCAAAAAAGTATCCGTACAGAATAATATTTATACATTAAAACTAATTAATGTGGTTTTAATAACGGGTTTGATATCTTTTGGCTTTAATAACCTCTTTTAAACGGTTCTTCATTGATAATAATAATTTACTAGTAATTTCTTGACCAATATTCAGCCATTAATCGGTAATAACGTTTTTGGCCATTTCCTTGCCAGTGATTGTAGGCTGACGGATTTTTTTCTCCAAAACTCCCCATAGATGCTCTATGGGGTTAAGGTCTGGACCCTGAGGATGATCAGAAAGCACTTCTTTTACGTTTTCACATAACCATTCACTTACAATTTTGTCCTTATGTTTTGGGTCATTATCGTGAACGAGTCGAAAATCCCCTAGCATTCCTAATTTCTTTTAAAATATTCAAATAATGGTGTTTATCCATTGTAGTTTCAACAAAAACGAGATTTCCGACACCTCCTGCTGACATGGCACTCCAAACCATCACATTACCACCACCATGTTTTAAAGTTGGCTTTAGATTTTTCAACTCAAGCCTGCCGTCTGATCTGGAGTATGCCAAAAACTATGTTAATAAATCAGAAGACTTCTGGAATACTGTGATATTTACGGACGAAAGTAAGTTTAATATTTTTGGCTCAGACGGCAGGAGATTTGTGTGGCGTAGAGAAAATACAGCTCTTGAGTTGAAAAATCTAAAGCCAACTTTAAAACATGGTGGTGGTAATGTGATGGTTTGGAGTGCCATGTCAGCAGGAGGTGTCGGAAATCTCGTTTTTGTTGAAACTACAATGGATAAACACCATTATTTGAATATTTTAAAAGAAAATTTGGAAGCTAGTGCAACGAAATTAGGAATGCTAGGGGATTTTCGACTCGTTCACGATAATGACCCAAAACATAAGGCCACAATTGTAAGTGAATGGTTATGTGAAAACGTAAAAGAAGTGCTTTCTGATCATCCTCAGGGTCCAGACCTTAACCCCATAGAGCATCTATGGGGAGTTTTAGAAAAAAAATCCGTCAGCCTACAATCACTGGTAAGGAAATGGTCAAAAACGTTATTACCGATTAATGGCTGAATATTGGTCAAGAAATTACTAGTAAATTATTATTATCAATGAAGAACCGTTTAAAAGAGGTTATTAAAGCCAAAAGATATCAAACCCGTTATTAAAACCACATTAATTAGTTTTAATGTATAAATATTATTCTGTACGGATACTTTTTTGAGTTTGGTTTCTGAAGTATTTTTTTAATTTTGTTAGTTCAATAAAATTTATTTCTGTTTTAACCTTTATGTGTTTGTATTTGTGTAATATGCATGTTGCACTTTTTAAAAATCAAAAACTCATTTTCATTGGATATATATTTTCCGAACTACATTAAATTATATTTTCAATACCTTAGTGTACGGGCAATTGTTTGAGTCAGTGTATGTATGTATATTGTTTTAAAGGCCCATCCCTCTCCTTTCTAATGAGGTTTACATTTTGGACATCGGTTCAGGAATGATTGTGTTTTAAATAAATTTTTGCGTAAAGTCCAAAAAAAAACAGCTTTTGTCAAATAAAACAAGTCTGGAGGGTTCAAGAAATATAAAAAAATATTTTTGAGTTCTACTGAACAAAACTCACAACCTACACGATGTCATTAGCTGGGTGTATTTCAATTTTTTTATTTTGTCGCATAGTGCAATCAGAAGATAGAAGGTCCGGTCCTAATAGTGATTTCATTAGAACTTCACAGGCAGTCCTATCAGTTTCTGCCATGGCAGTAGAATTCAAAATCAAGGATTTAGTCTCTGGAATATATAGCTGGAATGGATAGCCAACGTTCAACAGTTACTGTCGTATGGGCTGCTGAACACACGGACGTACACAAATTTGGTAAAGGTGGTGCAACAACAAATGATTATATTAGATTGGAATTCTAAGTATAGCGGTACTGAATTAATACTTAACAAACATTATTCATTCGCTAAGGAAATAAGATTGAATGAATTTACTTGCATAGAAACAAATGGTATTTCGTTAGTCTCATTCGCAAGTGTTCTAAGTCTCTTTTTTCAAATATTACAGGAGACACAAAAACCATTGAGGCTTCTTCAGTTTTTAAAATTTTTAAACTTTTTAAACGCAATTATTTTTACAAAATAGCTTTCTTTAAATGACCCAGATCAAAAATTAAGAATAATTAATAATTAATATGCGTGGAGTTAGCAAGTGCTGTTAATATTTTTCGAAGTTTTGTGGGTTTTTGCAAACCACAAAATTACAACAAATTTAAGCTAGATAATGACATTTTTGTTGTTGTAAAATATGTATTTGGTAAAGTGTTATCGTTTTGCATTAAAATCTCAATTTTGGAAAAAAAAAGCGGACTTAGCGTCTTTGCGAATTATACTAACGATTTGCCGTTGTTGGTTTTCTTTTGTGAAAATAACCAACAGATACTATACCATGCTTATCTTAAAAATAAAGAGTAGTGAACTTGCTTGCAGGTAGTTGCCTTAGTCTAGTGGGTAGGGTGTTGGCTTATTAGACGTAAAGCCCGGGTTCGAACGCAGGTCAGACATCAAAACGAAATGTGAAAAAAAATTCTTCGGCGACTTCCTCTTAGCAGATATCTGGCAAAAACTCTGAGAGCAAATAAAAAGTGTGAAAAGTGAATCGACGTTAAACTGTAGGTCCCGCTACTTATGGATAAGCACACAACATGGGTGGTGTGAGAAGCTAGGCCTTAATCCTGACTGAAGGGTTGTAATGGCCAATTATGTATGTGTGTATGAACTTGTTTGCAGATAGAAAAGCTTTCGACTTCCTTGAATATGATTTTCAACTCTGAACTCTTTTCTAATTATTGGCAGACATTTAATCAGGCTCCTCAAATGTATAATTATTGAAGGCTATATAGCTTTCATATTGTTACGAAAATGGAAATGGTGTTACATCGTTTAACATTCAAATAATAAACAAAAGCTACAAAAACGAAAACAATGAACTTGTTTACATGATGAATAAGTAAATAAAAACATACTTACAGCATTAAAAAGGGATAAACAAGTAAACAAAAATGCAACAACAAACAATGTAAACAAAATACACAAACAACAATGAAGCAACGATGTTTACATTTATGGAGATCTCGAGAAGACGAAGCCACAAACATTCGACTTCAAGATCATTCATCAGACTGTTTAACAGCATATACAGCTGCGGTAAAAAAATAGCACTAAGAATGGAATAGTTATTTCGTCGTCAATTTTTCTCACATTTAATTTTGGAATTTTATGTATTAAGTCAAAAGATAACTAACACACTGTTGTAAGTAAAATTAAAAATATTTCAGACATATTTATTTTAATTTAGTCCAGCGGTTAAACAAAATTAATTTGAAACCTTAAATTTGATCGGTAAAAAAAAAATAGCACTTCAACTAACAGGTACAAAAAAAAGTAGAAAATACATTAAATTGAAAAAGATTTTTACATGGTCATAATACAGTTTTAAATAGACATTTTAATATTTTGTGGCATGGCCTTTGTTGGCAATAACTGCAGCCCAACGTCTTGGCATGGAGTCAACTAGTTCTTCACATCTTTTTTTTGGGATATTGTTCCATGCCTCCTTCACTGTAGCCCATAGTGACTCATTATTGGTAGGTTTCATTTCCCAAACGTATTTTTTAACGTCAGCCCAAAGATTTTCTATTTGGCTTAAGTCTGGCGATTGCGCCAGCCATTCCATAACATGTATTCTATGTTCGTCGAACAACTTCTTGGCTTTTCGACTGGTGTGTTTTGGGTCGTTGTCCTGTTGGAGGACCCATGACAATGGCATTTCCTCTGAAGCATACGGTAGCATAACATTCTCCAGTATATCAACGTGAACATGTTGATCCATCAATGTTTTCATCCAGTATATTGGACCCACTCCGTAATATGAAAAACGCCCCCAAATCATAATGCTCGAACCTCCATGTTTTACGGTCTTGCAGGTGAATTGGGGGTTATATTCAGCGTTTGGTGGTCGTCGTACCAACGCTCGAGAGCCTTTTCCACCATACAAAACAATTTTGCTCTCGTCAGTCACAAAATGTTTCTCCATTTACTTACGGGCCAGTGTTGATGCTCACATGCAAACTTCATTCGTTTTTTCACATGCCTTGTTGTAAGAAGCGGAACTTTTCTTGGACTGCAAGCTTTTAAATTATGTTCCCGAAGCCGATTTCGGACTGTTTCAACGCATGCCGCAATTTGTAGCTCTTTTTTCAACTCCGTTGCTGGCTTAAAAGTATCCTTTATGCTCTGACGTACCAACCTCTTGACAAGTAACGGGGATATTGCAGGTTTTCTTCCACGTGTTTCGACTTCTTTAGTATAAGTAATGGCATTTCTAATCATTTTGTTTGAGCATTTGAGAAACTGACCAATTTCCGCGTAAGTTTTTCCCTCAGAAATCATTTTTTTAATAATTTCTCTTTTTTCCTCAGAATAATGCTTTCCACGACCCATATTTATTGTTTTTTCACTTAAATTTTTTTTAAACTACTTTTAAACACTCTGTTCTACAATCTGTTCACGAATAACTACATAATGTTTGCTTAAAATAAAATTGCAAAAGGAAGATCTTGCAAAAACAATTAGAAGTGCTATTTTTTTACCGTCAGATTTCATATGTTACTCTTAAAATTGTTTGATAATAAAAAAAGTGTTCATATTTTAAGAAAATATAAGAAAAATAAAAAATTATTATCTCAGAGAGGGCACAAACTGCACTATATCTAGTGTTATCATGAAATCGAAAGAAAATATTAATAGGAATTTTATGTACAATGAAATAATATGTGCAGATTTGGTGCTATTTTTTTTACCGGCACTGTAAAAGGCAAGGCTACGGAGTCAGTAAAATTTCCGTCAGTCTTGTGTGAAGACACGTTGCGTATGAAGAGAATGATCGTGGTTTAAAGATCTCCGTTATAAAGATCTGCCGAACAATTGTTAGTGTTTACGCTAAATTGGGTAAAGAAGAATAACAAACAAAGCAATTGTTGATGTTTACTTCAAGTTGTGAACAGTGGCACACAGAATTGTGTGATCAATAAAGAATTTATCTAAAAATAAACCAAAGTTTATTTTCAGTTTATTTGCCATCTACGAACTCATATTTTAAACGTTTTTAAAAGGATAAAAACGTAACAATATGTTCTATGCAAATTAAGGCTACAGGTTTTTGGATGAAAAGGAAGGAGAATGGGTGCATCACTTTCTATGTGAATGTCCTACAACATGGACTAATGCACCCAAAATGCAGGACTTGGCGTGTTGCACTGATGAATTGAATAGAATTTGCTAGTGGTACTGGTTTATTCGTGGGGAGACCTTGTGGAATGGAGGAGAACTTGATTAAGAAAGTAAGATTTTCGTGGCACCACATTAAGCCGTGGGACTTTTCAGTGAACTGGCGATGTTAACTTAAGATGAACACGTGCAACGTAACCTGATCACACCCTAATTCGTTTATAATCATTTTTGTTTTTATTTGACATCAGAAAATCTACGTACTAAACTAGTATAAAACAATGAACACCGATTGTTGGCTTCAGAGGAAATTTATAAATTCATCTCACTTTTACAACGCTATCCCGTTTATACAATTTAGAATTTTTTGTGCATTATGATAAAGTGTTTCAAGCCATTTCCAATTTAATAGAACCATAAACAAGAGAAATTCGTAAAACGTTGTGAAGGCTTTTTTAATTTCTCGCTCTACTAAATGCCACTTTATGACAAAATGCTTTTAAAATTGTGATCATTTTGAAAATATTTTAAAAGTAAACAAAGTTCTCTTGAGCTTTTGAGCATTTTGTCATTAAAATGTTTGTAGGTGTGGGCAACTACTAGTCACAAATGGTTTAAAACATAAAAACGCCCATTAAACATTGGAGGCTTAAAAAACAAAAGAAGAAGAATGATTGTTTACAATATCTTAAATACCGTATTTATTATGAGGCACAAGGAAAGCCTAAGAATTAAGACCGTTTTTGGAATGACAAATTAACGGACAACAATGACAAAAACACAATTAATTCACTTCAATGATGAAAAACTAAGAGGATTTTGTCGTATAGAAAGATACAAAATGCTTGAGTTGAGGAGTAATGAAATCTCTTTATATCTGTGAATAAGGAAATATTTTGGTTTTCTTCTTCTTCCTTTTCTTCTTCTTTTATAATTAATATTTTTCGGGGCTTTGTGTTAACAAAAGATTAAATTTATGTAAGTTGTTAACCATTTCATGAAATTGAATCCCCCGGTCAAACTGTGTGTAATGAATCCTTTCTATGGTCCTTACAATTGAAACATACATACATATTAGAAAGTAAATGGGTTTTTCTCCCTAGATAATATAATTTTACATTAAAATAAATCAATTTACATATTTACACCTTAGTTGCTGTTTCCTAGAAAATTTAACTTATGAAAGCGAACAGAGCCATCCATAATGACGTTCGACGTTCCTCATTTGGGCTCCTGAAACACGTTGTCATCGATGGTAACAACAAGTCTGATGCAGTTACTAAAACTGGTACCACGGAAAATTGAAATTAATTCATACGTGAAATATAAAGGGTCCGCCAAATAACTTTTTTTTTTTGAAAATGCTTTAAAAAAAACTAATGAATATTTTCTCAAATTTCTTTTTTTTATTTGAAAGTACAATCGTTCCGGTTAATAATGGAAAATAATTTTATTCAATGGCTGCCTCGGCTGGCCATGCAGTAGCCTACACGATCGGTCCAATTTTTAAGCACATTATCGATTGAGTGCAGCTGTATTTCACCCATGGCTTCACGAATATTGTCCTTTATAGCGTTTATGTTGAAACCAAATGTTGCCAATATCCTCCTCTTCAATTTTTGTGAACAAAAATTCATTCAACATGGCCCGATAATGATCGCCGTTAACTGTAACGGCCACTCCTCGCTCATTTTCGAAGAAAAATTACCAAATTATGCCTCTGGACCAAAATCCGCACCAAACAGTGACTTGTTTTTTGTGCGTCAGCTTTTCAATGTATGCGTGCGGGTTTTCTGTGCGCCAAATGCGACAATTTTGCTTGTTTACATACCCGCCAAGATCAAAATGAGCTTCATATGAAAACCTAATTTTTTTTGTGCCAAAATCGGCATCTTCCGGTGTAGGCTACTGCATGGCGGACCCTTTATGAGGCCCTCTGCAGAGAGGCTAACAAATAATTTCACAAGGACAGGATGTGGCAATGAACATACTTCTAGTGATACTCGACAAATCTGGTACAACGTGTACATATGCAAAACAGAATTTGCATTGAACCTGTCAAGATTCCCTCTAAAGAACCTGATAATATTGATAACAGAATATTGGAGACAGGGAATATCTCATATCGACTTCTGCAACGAAGCTGCTAGGACGAGGGAGAAAATGAGACCACGGAACATTTTCTCTGTCATTGTCCGGCGCTTGGGAATTGGGCGCTTGGGAAGTAGAATTCTTGGCCGCACAGCTTTTTGTATTAAAACGTGGTAGCCAATGCCGATTTGAGAAACAACGAAACTTTGTGCCCGTTTAACTTAACCTAAAAAAGTTACGATTATATTTTCTATGCTAACAGGTGCCGTTATTGATCGTTCTGCACTCTGCTCGTTTTAAGGGAGAAGAGGAGACCACAGAGTATTTTCTCTGCCACTGTCCGGCGTTTGGGGAACCTGAGATGTGTAATTTTTGGACACACAGCATTTTGTAACAAAACGTGGTAGCCAAAGACGATTTGAGAAACAACGGGACTTTGTGCCCGTTTAACTTAACCTAACAAAGTTTTGATTATGTTTTCTATGCTAACAGGTTCTGCACTCTGCTTGATTTAAAACTCTCAACAATCTAAAGAAATGTGTTTTTCAAAGTGAATGTCGGTGGTGTAGGGTGAAGTCATGAAAAAGAAATATCGGTTCGTCATCGTTTTCTAATTGTTGGGCTCTAACTTTCGGCAACGTGATAAATTTTACCCAAGGATTTCGAATTACTTGTATATATAGAACTCGCCGTAGTCTAGTAGGTATTGTGTTGGCTTATTAGACAACAAGGCCACGGTTCAAACACCAGGTCTGACACCTCGAACAAAATGAAAAAATATTTCTTCGGCAACTGCCTCTCATCAGACTTCTGACTAAAACTTTGAGAGTAAATAAAATTGCTATGAAAAGTAAACATCTGTCGTTCACAGTCGACTTTAAACTGTAGGCCCCATCACTCATTTATAAAATTAACAGACACAACGTAAGTGGCGTGAGAAGTTAGGTCGTAATCCAGACTAAAGGGTTGCAATGACCAGTGATGTGTGTATGTATGTATATGATACTATTATCGAAACTTATGGTATTTTTTTATACAAGATCAACACTCAGGGGATGGCCCCTCCCCTCGCAGTGCATTGTGTAGGATTTAGGAAAATAGGATAAGTGAAGAAGAATAGAGGGAGTAGTATCTGTGGACATTAGATTTAAATCTTCTGCCATTATAAGTGGCGGAAAAGACCACTGCAGGTAGGCAGTTCATCACGGAATAGTCCGTCTAAAAAACGAATTCTGTGTGTAATGCACTTGCCAATAGAGCATAAGCAGCTGTTCCCAGCGAGTAAGATGGACTGGTGCTACGTAAGAAAATATGATTTTCGGGAACATGTCACTTTATTTCGCTGTAGAAAAATCCGTTGAAGTAGCGGCAGAGCAATGAAGCCCAAGGCCCATTGTGGCGATGCTTCAGTGAACCAAAAGATCATATCGTCATTAATGAGCAACTTCGCCCGTTCCTGTACGCAGTCGAGAAGCCTCAAAAGTCATTGAGGCACCGGCCCTTACATTAGAGTTGTATTACATTCGTGATTGGATATAAATGATGTAAATAGTAAGAAGATTTTCTTGCACCGTCTTAACCCTTTGACGACCATAGGTAAGCATGCTTGCCCGGGGGTTTTTGGCTTATATATTTGTCCAGGTTACAGATAGAACAAACATGTCAGATAATGTTTTATAGAAGAAGATTGGGGCAACAAAATGTAGTTGAGTGCAAACCCCTATCTGGCTCCACTTGTACTCTACGAGGCTCCAAATTTGGCCAAATAATGGTATTTATACCGAGGGCAACTACAGGGTAAAGATAGGGCACAAGGGGAAGGGAGTCAATTATGTTTTGGATTTAGCCTTTGTCTATCAAAAAAATATAATGAACAGTTTTGGATAAACTCCAAACTGCCTAAAACTAGTCATTTTATGTTTGGCAATTATGTTTGCCTATGGGTTGAAACAAAAATTATCATTCCTAAAAACTCTAGAATGAAAACCTCTAAATTGTCATTAAATTTGGGCTTTTTTTAAGCGCGCCTGTGTCTCATGATAGTGGAGCAGTTCAACCTATATGTTTTAAAAAAAGGGCGTATGTTCACTTAACCCGTATCCGAGTTTAAGGCTTATATGGGTATTATCATACATATGAGCTTAGTGAAACTCCCATCAACACGTCTGTATTGGCCAACTGATCTAACATTTCACTAAGCTGAGATTGTAGGAGTCATGCCACAGAACCGATTTGAGGAAATTACAGCCAATCTTCACTTTTGCGAAAACAGTAAGGCTGATGTTACTGACCGTAGCTACAAAATCCGTCCAATTATATAGCACATTAACAAGGCTATGCCTGACGCATATACATTTTCCAAAAAGCTTTCAATTTATGAGCATATGGTAAAGTTTAAGGGACATAATGCCATGAAACAGTATATGAAGTATATCATGGGGATTCAAACTATGGTGATTATGTGAGTCAGAAACTGGATACTTGTACAATATTGACATTTACACAGGAAAAAACCATTTGTTGAACACGGTCTTGGCGAAGCTGTCGTCCTGCAGTTATGTAAGCCACTGGCAAAAATAGAGGTTGAAGTTTACTTTGATAATTTCTTTACAAGTCTAAACTTAGTGCACATTTTCAGCTAAATGAAATAATGGCATGTGGAACTATTCGATGTAGTAGAAAGCACATACCGAAGAATTTTCTGGCGGATAAAAAAATGAAAAGAGGGGACATAAGTTACTTCATATCAGGAAGCATTTCCGTCGTCAAATGGATGGACAATCGTGGTGTCCACATCGCCTCAAATTTTATTGACCCAACAGAGGTAATCAAGGTCAAGCGACGTGTTGCTGGACAAGCTAATAAAATAGATATTAATTGCCCTCTGATTATACAGCACTACAACAAAGGAATGGGAGGCGTTGATCTAATGGACCAAAAGAAAGTTTATTATGAGTACGATCGCAGAAGTAAGTGGCGTGTTTATTTACGATTGTTCTTCGACCTATTTGAGCTATGTGTTCATAATAGTTAAAAATAGATAAAAAAAAACTCATATTGGCTAACAGTTCCTCAATCAATGTGACTTCAATTGAATTTCGAGCAGCTTTAGCCAAAGAACTGATAAGTTGCTTCAATTCAAGAAAACGTGCCTTTTCAGCGTCAACCAAATTTGGAACTAATTTTATAAGTATGTATGTCCAAATCTCTTCAAAAAATGAAAAAAAGGTGAATGTTGGAAACGCTACTTTCATTGTGCTTCCTATAAAAAATACAGTCGCATAAATGTTAATTTGCGTTCAATGCAATGTTTCTTTGTTTCACTACATCTCGTGATTGCTTTGGAAGCTGTCACAAACAACACTAATTATATTTTTTTAAGATTTATTGTATTTTACTTTATATTTATAATAAAAAAAAACTGTTTTTAAATCATGTCTAAAAATTAATAATTTGTGATAAAAAGATTGCTTTCAACACATAGGCAACTATATCTGCCTAGCGAAATGGGGGACTTAGAGGATACCCAAGAGGAGAATTTTTTTTTCGTCACTACTATTAGGCCACAGATTATTAAAATAAAACAAAAGGTTAAATCGCTTCAGCAGAAAATGTTTGGTCGTCAAAGGGTTAAGAAACTGGGAAACTTGAAAAATATGCTGGTTGCACTGAATAGAACATTGAATTTTCATGCCCAGAACATCAAGAACGTCTGATTCACCACTCATAACTACAGAATATTAATATTATCACTACGCTTGCGTTTTCCTAGCGGTATAATAGACTCTATTCATACAATCCCATTCGGAGATTGATTAGCGATTGATCGGATGTGAGAGTGTCATTCATATACGGCCTACCATTAAACATTATGAAGCAAACAGAAGCATTATTCATTGGCAATGGCAAGACGTCATAGTGAAGACACTTGTAGCAACACCAGAGGCATGTGACTCTAGACATGGATACATACAAATACAGATTCCATCTAAAGAATCTCATAGCAGTGATAATGGAACACTAACCTCTGGGTGTTCACGCCAGGCGTCTGGGAATACCTCATAATGACTTCTGCAGAAGCTACATCGACGAGGATGAAGATGAGATGGCAGAACATCTTTTTTGTCACCAACATCTTTTGGACACCCAGAATTTGGTAAAAAAAAGCATGTCCAGCCAAAGGCGATTTGAGAAAAATTTATATATTCATAAGACTCTCGCGATGGTTGAGATATACTAACCAGGAGCTTTAATTATGTGACGGAATATCAATGTTACAATGGGACCCTTGTATCTATTGAGGCACCTGCCAGTTTAACCTAACCCAGCAAAGTTTTTGCCAATAGATGCAGCTATTGATCGCTATCATTTGCATATCAAAGTGAGTATTACCGCTGTATTCGCTGATTCGTCATCGTTCTCAACTAGCTGGCTTTGTCCTTCGACCACATTAAAAAAATTTAGTTAAGGATTTCGACTAAAGCGCCTATAAAGTATCAAACGACCAGGTTAGGTTAGGTCGCAGTGGTAGCTCTGATATTACAAAGCTCACTTGAGCACCCATAGCGAGTCGTTGTGATGCCATGGGTGAACGCAGCCCCTGTACTGACCAAGTTCTACCAAAATCAGGGAAGAGGAAGAAGTTGGTCAGCGCAAGAGCTGCACACCAAATCACGACTACCCTACATTGGAGAACCAGCTAGAAAGTTTGATGAACGAAGCTATATCTTTGATAGCTCCGTCAAGCTGACAAGAAATGGGGAGGCAAATAACATATATCTACATGAAGTCACCGTAGTCTAGTAGGTAGTGTGTTGGCTTATTAGACGTAAAGCCAGGGTTCGAGCCCCAGGCCAGACATCAAAACAAAATACAAAAAGTATTTCTTCGGCGACTTCCTCTCAGCAGATTTCTGGCAAAAGCTCTGAGAGTAAATAAAATTGCCATGAAAAGTTTCTTAAATATCTGTCGTTCGGAGTCGACTTTAAACTGTAGGTCCCGCCACTCATGTAGAAAATTAACACATACAACATAAGTGGTGTCAGAAACTAGGTCGTAATCCTGACTGAAGGGTTGTAATGACCAATTATGTATGTTATGTACACCTAGCAAGAGACGGGCACTGACAGAGAAAGTGGATAACACTCTCCTCTTCCTCAGCTGATCTGCATCCACGGCAAAAGTCGTTAAATGGGTGCCTCTACTCATAACACAATGACCTGTAAGCATGGCCACTGTGGTTGAGATGAGGTCATTTCTGAAACTATCCGAAAGAGTATTTTTTATCAAGGAATTGTGGTTAGTGACGAAGCACAATTCTGCTTATGCATAACTACCATATTTGGATCAAAATTATTCTCAAGCCGTTAACGCTTCACATTAAAAGTTTGGTGCGGACATAAGCAGTCCTTGTTTCTTTCAGGCGGTCATTAAAATTAATTAACGACTTGATACAGGTTCTCATAGAGTGTGCTTAGCAATCGATTTGGTGGCAACTTTTTGGCCTGGATTACTTTTTATGGTCATAAATAAAGTCATTAGTTTAGGCCGAAAAATCAACAAGTCTTGCAGCATTGAAAAACAGTAGTCAAGATCGTACTAACTCCATATGGACAAAATTATTAGAAAAAGTAGTAAAAACTATAACACAACGAATGGACCACGTTAACGCAGGTCATGTGCCGGGAAACATATTTGGAAAGTTAACATTATCCACCAGTTTATAAACAATTTCCATTCCAATCGAACAGTATTTCTGCACTTAAATTTCAAAATTCTCAAAATTAGAATATAAAACCACCCACATATATGTATGTATATAGAAATGTATTCCAGTTTGGCCTTCAATAATTTCAAATTTTAAAGAGCAAGCAGCATATTTTAAAATTTTAATGTAAAAAGTTTATTAAAACTTTTTAGAACACATCTGGCAACTAATAGCCTCCACTGCTCAAATCATTTCTTTAATTCGTTTGCTTTGGGTTTACACCCGGCAAATATTAATAAAATTATTTCATTTTAAATATAAAACAATTTGATGCTCTGCGATATTAATGTTAAAGAAACTACACAACATTGTGTACTTAACTCAAACCATGTAACTTGTTTGTTTGTAGATACACGCTTACATACATAACGCGGTGCGACAGTCAAAATACACCCAGCTAATGAAATAGTGTAGGTTGTGAGTTTTGTTCAGTAGAACTCAAAAATATTTTTTTTTATATTCCTCGAACCCTCCAAACTGGTTTTATTTGATAAAAACGGTATTTTTAATCTTTTCACACAAAATTATTGATTACACAAATACTTTTTAAAATATTTTCAAAATCCAAAGGTTTTTGAAAAGGGGACAGATGAGCCTTTAAAATGGTGTACATAAACACATGATTGAAACTTACATGTTATGAGTTTTGATCGGGTAAACTTGGAAAATATGATAATTTTTCTCATTTTTTTAAGTTTAGCTATTCTTAATTGCAAAATTTAATTAAAATATATATAATAAGTGATGAAATTCTGAAAGTGCATTATCTTGTGAAGAGATTGACATATCGTTTGATAAAATCGGACAAAAATTACCGTAGTTATTACTTAAACAGTATAACAGTCGTGTTAAGCAATTTTAACTGATCAAATTTTGCATATGTGTTGGTAATATTTGTTTGACTTGGCACAGCAACACATCAAATTTCAGCCTTCAAATTTCATTTGCGAAGTGTCGTGAAGAAGAAACCATCATATGGTTTTCATCAGAAAAAATTCTTTTATGGTTTTCTTTTTTGAAAATATTTTTTTTTAGGTTTTAAGTTTTTCTGAAAGAAGATATGGTTTTTGGTTGGGAGGTTACTTTGTTTTTGTTTTTTAGTGTCGAGTTTTTTTCTTTTAATATGGCAGATGATTGTATCCTAGCCCTTGCCCTGGCGCAGGCAATTAAAAAAAACAAAAAGAAAACTGTGAAGAGGCTTTGGATGAAAGAATAGTTGAAGAAAGGGTATGAATTTACGCACGAAAATCTTCTCAATGAACTCAAATTGAATTCTCCAAATGATTTTCGAAACTTTTTACGGATGAAGGAAGGCACATATGTATGAGAAACTTTTAAATTTGGTGGGCCCGAAAACAGATTCAACGTTTCTCTATAACATTGCGTTTTCTTGCTACAGGCAATTCCTTTTATGATTTAAAATTTTTCAGCGCTATTTCGGAACGAGCAATTGGTCGCATTGTTATAGAAACTTGTTGAGAAATAAACAAAATTTTAAAATATAATATAAAAGCAATTAAAACAAATTATTAATGGACTTAATTTTTTCGGCTTATAATTAAAATAATTTTTATTAAACACAACAAAGTTCATAAAAATAAAGGAACAATAACATAAAATTCATAAATAAAAACAAAACTACTTAAGCAATAACGAAACATCTACTTTTTTATTATATTTATTATAATTTTTTTGCTACACACTTTTGAAACACAAAGGGTGATGTTACTCCTACGAAATCTAGAGAAAAATGAAATTTGAAGTAATTGCCAGCACACAAATCAAAAGTATTTTAATATTCTTCAAACTCTTCTCAGTTTGTACGTGTGAGGAGAGATTTCTGTACGTGTGAGTACAGTTTTACCAATACAATCATAAAAATGGCAGAATGATCAGTTCAGTTTGATCGTGGGTATGCTACTTTATATATTTTATATATGTCATCTAATCAAATGAACTTTCAGTTCAAATATTTTCAACAGTTTTGATGGATCTTGATTGTTTTTCACACAATGTGTCAATTTCACGTTTGCACGACTACCAGAAGCCGGCTAATATTTGTGTTTTTTGCAAATATTATTATTTCTCTTTGCGCAAACATTGGCCAATTTCTGGTCGTCGCTCAAACGTGAAATTTACACATTTCCGATAAACAATCAAGATCCTTCAAAAATTATGAAAATTTTCCAACTAAAAGTTCATTTGAAAAAATATGTATATGAAAAATATAACTCGACTGCTAGACTCTTCAAATAATAACTACGGTAATTTTTATCCGATTTGGTCAAACGAAGTGTGGATCTCTTCACAAGATAATGCACTTTCAGAATGTCATTACTTATTTCATATTTTTTAATTAAAATTTGCTACTGTGAACGGACAAACTTGAAAAATATGAAAAAAATTCGCATTTGTCAAGTTAACCTCATCAAACCTCATAGAATATTATTTCAAATAATTAATATATGTATATTGTTTTAAAGGCCCATCCCTCTCCTTTCGAATAAGGTTTAAATTTTGGACATCGGTGGAGAAATGTTTGTGTAATCAATAAATTTGAGCGTAAAGTAAAAAAAAACAGTTTTTGTTAAATAAAACCAGTTTGTAGGGTTCAAGAAATATAAAAAAATATTTTTGAGTTCTACTCAACAAAACTCATAACTTACACTATGTCATTAGCTGGGTGTATTTTTTTATTTTGTAGCATAGTGTAATTGGTCATTACAACCCTTTAGTCAGGATTACAACATAGCTTCTCATACCACTTATGTATGTGTGTGTTAATTTTGTCTATGTGTGGTGGGACCTATAGTTTAAAGCCGACTCTGAACGAATGATTTTTAAGAAGCTTTTTCATGGAAATTTTATTACTCTCAGAGTTTTTGTCAGAAATCTCCTGAGAGGAAGTCGCAGAAAAACTATTGTTTTCATGTTTCGTTTCGATCGAGATGTTTGACCTGAGGTTTGAACCGTGACCTCGCGTCTCTTATAAGCCAACACACAACCAACTAGACTACGGCAATAACAAGCACAAACATAGCTAATGCTAAATTAGATATTCTGTGATTTGAGAACATGGTCATCTCACGTGAAGGTAATGCAAACTGCCCACCGAGATTATGTGATTTCATAAAGTGCGCGGATAAATCACAAGCCTCGCTGGACTTCAAACACAATTTAATCCGTGTTATCAATAAAATTCAGCATTATTTATGCGCCAGAGTCTTGGTAAATTTGATATTTTGGAGAAGTAGTGGTGGAAATTTCAAAAAGGGTAACCCTATCATCCTAGAATCTACTGCACTAGATTGCTTAGTTAGTAAAGCTTGGCGAATAAAACTGAAATAAATCAAAATAAATTATAAGATGCTATGTAACAGCTTTGTATTACTAACAGAAACGAAATGGAGTAAAAAATTAATGGAATTGCGAATTTGGACATTTTTTTCTTCATTTTTATTTTGGATTTAATTTTATTTCCGTTGGGTTCTCTAATATCTTGCATCATTTACCGGATGATAAGCTTAATTGAAGACAGCTATTCTGATGTATAGAGTTTTGGTAAGAATGTAAAGAAGTAAAAACGTATTATAACCCTTAATAACACATACTTACATACATACGTACATACGTATATAGTGATATAGTTTTATTCTGGTATTTTAAAATAAAATTCATTGCTGTTTATGATTTTAAGGATTTAATGTGAGCAACAATGTTTCTCACTGACATGTTAACTGAGCAACAATGTTTCCAACATGACATGGTAATCCAAACAATAAATTTTTTTCTTTTTCACATGATTTTCAAATGGTCGTAAAATGTATGCTAAATACCATGAAACATACTCGCTCCAATATTTCGTAAAGCACACTTTACTTTGGATAACAAACATCCTCTTTGAATTTGACCCTAATTTTGTTATTTTTATGCTGCTCATACCATATACCCTCCGCGCTCAAATCCCTATAGAATGATAGAATTTATTGAGACGGAAATGTTTTCATTTAAATTTCTTTGAATGAAAATACGAGAGATAATCAATACAAATTGCGGTTAGAGACGGAAAAGAAAAGAAAACGAAAACAACTTGTTGTATAAGTATTTGAAAACAGAATGAAAAATAAAATGAAGCAAATAAAATCAAAGCTAAGTTTAAAAGTTTAAGGGGTTGTATTTTGGCTTTGCCAAAATGATACTTAAGTTACTACAACTAAAATTTTTTTTTATTATTAGGATAAATGGTTCTATGAAACGAATCAATTTAATATAAAAGGACTTCTTTAAGGATATTTTTAAACATGAAAATGCTCCAACTGAATATAATTTTTTGCTTTTTATCTTTTCTTCTTGCGGTTGGTAAACCGGCGCTTGACAATATGTCGGCTAGGCCATCTATCGGTTTAAATCGGTTATTGTGAAACTGCGAATACTTAAGGCATACTATTCTGTCACAAAATTCAGTACATTTTCTTCTACTTACTTACTTACTTACTTACTTAATTGGCCATTAACAACCTCATTAACGGATTTCGGCCTGTCGCAACACATCTTTTCAGGCGCCTCTGCTTCTTGCGCGTCTACGCCAGTTGGTCACAGAAATCGATGACAGGGCTTCCCCGATTTGGTCCTTCCAACGGATACATAGTCGTCATCTTTGCCGACTTCTGCAGATCTCCGCATCAAATACCCGTCTCGCCGGAGCATCCTCCTCCATTCGAACGACATGGCCGAGCCAGCGCAGCCGCTGGATGTTAATACACTGCACAACGTCTATGTTGTTGAAGAGCTCTTACAGCTCACTGTTGTATCGGATGCGGAAATCAATGCCAGTTAGCACTGAATAGAAGAATATCTTCTAGGACTTTTCTCCTTAATACTCTCAAGGCTGATGCTTAAGTGCTTAATAGTGTCCATGCCTCTGCGCCATAAAGAAGTACGGGTAGGATGAGCATCTTGTAGAGTAATAGTTTTGTCGTACGAGAGAGGTCACTGCTACTCAATTGCCTATTGAGACCATAGTAGCACCTGTTGCAAGAGTGATCCTGCGCTTGATCTCCAGACTGACATCATTTTAGTGGTAACGGCGGAACCAAGATAAATAAATTCCTTGACTGTATCAAAAGTATATTTATCGGTCGTAATCTGAGTATCAATACGCCGCACATCTCTACTTGTCGATAACATATACTTTGTTTTGCCCTCATTTACTGTCAGACCCATCTAGTAGACTCTCGTTCAATAGCACTAAGGGCAGCAGTAACATCTCGCTTGGTACGCCCTATGATGTCAATTCGTCAGCGTACGCAAGCAACTGGACACTTTTCTGAAAAATAGTGCCATTGCGATGCACTCCCGCCTTTCGCGGAATACTCTCCATGGCGAAGTTGAAAAGGTCGCATGATAAGGAGTCGCCCTGTCTGAAAAATTGCACGGTATCAAAAGGTTGGTATAGGTCCATTCCTACCTTGACGGAGATGCAGGAACTGCTCAACGTCATTCTGCACAGCCTTATAAGCTTCGCAGGTATATAGAGCTCAGACATTGCGACAAAAAAAAACGATCCCTTATGGGGCTATCGAAGGCTGCCTTATAGTCGACAAAAAGATGGTGTGTGCCGACTTGTTTTTCTTGGGTTCTTTCCAGGATTTAGAGCAGTGTGAAGATCCGGTCGATGATGGACTTGCCAGGCCTGAAGCCGCACTGATAAGGTCCAATCAGTGTTTTGACGAGTAGCTCCAGTCGTTCACACAATACGCCTGTAAGAACCTTATATGCGATAGGAAGAAGGCTTATACCCCTGTATTTGGCGCATATCATAGGGTCTTCCTTTTTCAGGACAGGACAGAGGACACTGAGTTTCCAATCATTAGGCATACTTTCCTCTAGCCATATTTTGTAAATAAGCTCATTACATCCGGTCTTAAACAATTCAGCGGGGAGGCCATCAGGACCTGCCACTTTATTGTTTTTAAGACGCATAATCGCGACTTTGACCACTTCATATCTAGGCGGCGGAATCTCTACGCCATCATCATCGATCGCGTTCGGAACATCATCTCTAAAGGCGGTATTGGTGTCGTCATCGCCTTGTAGCAGAGTAGGGAAGTGTTTCCTACACAACCTCAGCAGCCCCTGCGGATCTGTTACCAAGTTTCCATTCTCATCTTTGAGGGAAGACGCTCCGGGCTTATAGCCCTCGGTTAGACGCTTAACCTTTTGATAGCATTTTCGAGCGTCATTCATACATCTATACCCTCTTGTCATGGTATTATTGTGATTGATATTTGGTTTCAACAGGATGATGCAACTTAGCACACATCTCATGCCACAATCTTTTTATTGCGTCAATCAGTTGATGGCCGTTTAATTAGCCGAAATGGTGCTGTGAATTGACCGCCAAGAAATTGGGATTTGACCTCGTTGGACTGTTTTCTGTGGGATGCCGTTAAAGAAAAGTGTTATACAGATAAACCAAAGACTATTCAGCATTTGAACAGCATTTGAGCAACGAACTGACGTAGCACTTTTCTATCGAATACTCTCAAGGCTCCTGCATTGCTACACAATAGCGTTCATGCTTCATAATGAAGCAGTGGTAAGATAAGACACTAGTACTTCAATATACGCCAAAGGCATTAGTAACATTTCGTTTGGTATGCTCCGTGATGTCAAAGTCAAATGTGTTCAGTTGACAAAGCTGATAATTATTGACTTGTAGTGCTCACCGCAGACATCGCCAATTACATTCTCAATGAAGTATGAAAATTTTGCATCGTATCAAATTTGACAATTTTGTTTGTTTATGTTCTCATTCATCCAGAAATTCGCCTCATCTCTGAAGATGAATTTGCTATGAAATTTGGAGTCAGTTTCCAACTGTTCCAGAGCCCATTCAGTAAAAACATGTCATTGTCTGTGGTTGTTTACCATCAGCTCCTGGGTCAGTTGAATTTTGTACGGATGTAATTTCAAGTTATAAGACAAGCTATGGTCTTCGAAACGTGAGAAGCTATGTCGTAATCCTGTCTGAAGAGTTGTATTGACCAATCATGTATGTATGTATGATCTGCGAAAAACCGTGTTCTAGTGAGCGATTTCTCATCGCCTTGCTTTCTCTTCTTCTCCAGGCAACTGTAAGGCTGATTAGCCCGCCACAGCAAGTATACTCGTTCCGGAACTCTCCCCAATCGAATTGGATATACCACTTATTTCGGTGCAACTGGCCATTATGCAAAAATTTTTTCGGGACGGCAACCTATCCTGGTTTAATGAGGAATCTTACTCCATTGCCAAACTCACTAGTCACATGACATGATATATAGGAGAACTATCAACCACTACTCAAACTTGATCACAAGTCTACAGCTCCCAAACGACTTTTGCCGAAGTTGTGTGTCTGCTGAAGGTGAGGAGACTGTTATCCACTTTCTTTGTCTATGCCCATCTCTCGCGAGATGCAGATTGCGTGGTCATGTGGCTCTCCATTTCTTGTCAGCTTAATGGGGTTATCATCCATTGATATTAAGGACATAGCTTCGTTTATAAAACAATCAGGCAGATTTCCAGCTAAGGAGAGTAGTGTTTTAGTGAGCAGCCCCTAAGCTAACCAACTTCTTCCATGAGTTCGGTGCAAGGACTGCGCTTACATGTGACATCACAACGGGCCGCTATGTGTGCTCAAGTGAGCTTTGCTATCAAAGCTACCACTCCAACCTTACGGCCTTACGGGTGTGGCGATATTTTCAGCAGATATGCGTATCATCAACGTAAGGCTGTAGATCGATTATTTACTGAACATGTAGACTCAAACTTATTTACCACGTTTCTCGAACAGAACATCCATTCTGATAAAACAATTTGATTGCTTGCATATGTTGTTAAATACTCTATCTGTCCATGGTGATTTGGCAAAACAGACTGACAACTGAAATGACAACTAATTTGACAGATGTAGCTTCAATAAGATGGCCCTTATCAACTGTGAAATTTCTCTATTGGTTAAGCCTATATAAACAAATAATAAAAAAAAATTCCACTGACTTTAAATGGAAAAAAAAATAAAAAATCTTTTCGTTAAATAAATGTACTGTCTGTACATTAAACTTCCATTTAATTTCATTAACATGGATGTAGCACAGCACGCTGTGTAAAAATAGAGAATGAAATGAATCGTACAGAGTAAGCTAATTTAGAGAATTTATTTTTAAAACGCTGAACCGCGTTAACAAACGCTTTTATGAATTTCATTATTTCATTACTTGTTTTCATAAAATCATGAATGGCTTACAAAGTGAACAAAGCTTCATATAACGGAATCTGTCATATGAATATTGAATTCTAATACAATAGAGCCTAGTTTGTGAATTAATTCAATAAGATTTTGTTAAAATAAAACTCGTAAGCGGTTGGCCTAGTATTCTATTGGTTATTATGTTAAAATATTAGAGTAAGGGTTCACCACGCACGACACCGGGCATAAGGTCTAACGAATGAAACATAAGGTTGATCTTTACATATCGTAGTAGAAACAATAAGAGTTTATTGACTGACCAATTGCAGGAAAAGACAGATTATACCAATCGCCAATAATATTGAAACGTTTGACATACCGGCAATTTCTACGGTGTATTTAAGAGACCTACATAATTGTTGTACAATTCTGTTCTATTAGCTCAGTAAAAATTTAAGCCTCATAGCTCTTTATCATAGTTAAGTAGGCAGGTAGAGCTGTTTGCATAGAGACTGGGGGCCATTGTGATACCACAATTTTTTATTTCTCTTAACCATTCGGACTTTCCGAGAAACCGGCTTAGACTATCGGCATCTGTCATTGATACATACATATATCGGGTCCGCCATCTAACGTTTTTTTTCAACTAGCGCTTATTTGGTGAATGGTAACACTTAGCGCATGTCTGATTTGACAGATAATTAGTTGTATCCTTCCGCTGAACGAATATGCTTGTGTATACGCTTGAACAACGCTGGGAAATATTGCGACACTACTTTGAAAATCATGGTAATGTTGCAGAATGTGTGCGAAAATTGCGTACGGAATTTGGAAGAAGAGAAGCACAGTCAGCTCCGTATGTTCGTTATCTTGTGAAAAAAGTGAAAGGAACTGGCATCCTCATCGATAAACCAAAGCGTGAAAAGCCAAAAACAGTGCGTACAGCCGAAAATATTGCTGCTGTGGCAGAAAGTGTGCGTGAAGCGCCATCAACATCAATTCACCGTCGTTCTCAACAATTGAACATTCCGGAGACATCATTGAGACGAATTTTGCATAAAGACCTTCACATGACGCCATACAAAGTCCAATTGGTTCAGGAGTTGAAGCCAATTGACCATGCAATGCGTTTTCGCTTCGCTAAGTGGGTCTGGGATCGACTTACAGAAGATGCCGATTTTGGCAAAAAAAAATCATGTTTTCAGATGAAGCTCATTTTGATCTTGGCGAGTATGTAAACAAGCAAAATTGTCGCATTTGGGGCACAGAAAACCCGCACGCATACATTGAAAAGCCGAAGCACCTAAAACGAGTCACTGTTTGGTGCGGATTTTGGTCCAGAGGCATATGTGGGCCATTTTTCTTCGAAAATGAGCAAGGAGTGGCCGTTACAGTCAATGGCGATCGTTATCGGGCCATGTTGAATGAATTTTTGTTTACAAAAATTGAAGAGAAGGATATTGGCAACATTTGGTTTCAAGAGGACGGCCTACGTGCCACACAGCCGAAGCTACACTCGTTGTTTTGTGCCCTGTTTTTGAAGATCACATTATCAGCCGCAGAGCTGATGTCGTTTGGCCACCTCGGAGCCGCGATTTGACACCTTTGGACTATTATTTGTGGGGTTCCGTCAAAGATAAGTGTTACGCCGACAAGCCAGAGACAATTGACGCTTTAAAGGACAATATTCGTGAAGCCATTGGTGAAATACAGCTGCACACAATCGATAATGTGCTTAAAAATTGGACCGATCGTGTAGGCTACTGCATGGCCAGCCGAGACAGCCATTTGAATGAAATTATTTTCCATTATTAACCGGAAGGATTGTACTTTCAAATAAAAAAAGAAATTTGAGAAAATATTCAGTAGTTTTTTTTAAAGCATTCTCAAAAAAAAGTTATTTGGCGGACCCTATACAATTTGTTATTACAAGTCTTCAGTCAGGATTACAAGCTAGCTTCTCACACCACTTAAGTTTCTAAAAGATACAGGCTTCCAATTGAAGATATTGTTACGTTTTTACCTTTTAAAAACCTTTGAAATATCTGCTCGTAGATTGCAAATAAAAACAAAAATAAATTTGTGTTCAATTTTAATTAATTCCTTTATTGTTCGCAGAATTCTGTGTGACACTGTTCACAACTTGATGTTAATAATGATGTTTGGTAAAACTCATAACATATAAGTTTGAACCATATCTTTATGTATACCATTTTAAAGGTTCATCTGTCCCTTTTTCAAAAACCTTTGGATCTTGAAAGTAGATTAAAAATATTTGTATAATCAATAATTGTGTGTGAAAAGATCAAAAAAACAGTTTTTGTCAAATAAAACAAGTTTGGAGGGTTCAAGAAATATAAAGAAAATATTTTTGAGTTCTACTCAACAAAACTCACAACCTACACAATATCATTAGCTGGGTGTATTTACTTTTCTTTATTTTGATGCATAGTGTAATTCATAAAAAACTAGACAAAAATTTTAAAATATGGTAATTCATTTCCTATTCTGATGAAGGAAATCTAAGAGAAAAAAAAAGAAAACTTTTGTAACAAATTTTATACAAAATTAACCAAATAAAGATATTTTAATGTTCATCTCCTTTGGCCATGTAAATATATGGTAAAACGAAAAGAGAAAGTTTTAATTATTTTATCCTTGACAGAGAGAGGGAAATTCTGTGTCCTGAATTTTGTTCAAAAAAATTGCTTTTTTTCTTTTTACCCTTGGGATTTTCGGTTTCATGTTATGAACCATACGAATAGTAATGATTTTGTGTTTTCTGTTTTGTTTTATTACAATTTTATTTTTATTTTTGACCTTCGTTTTGTTAACAGTTAAATAGCTGGAATATTTTATTCGTCCATAATGAATTCTGTTGCACATTCAGTCCCAAATGGTTGTCAGTAGCTGCCTAAAGTCATGGAATATTTATTTTCTATCGGAATATTTTCCTTTTTCACATTCCAGCAATACACAGTGAGAAGAAAAACATGATGAACATGATGAAAATTGTAACTTCATTTGTTGTCTGGGGTTACATATTAAAGGCAATTATTACAACGTGCCGTTAACTAAAGGTAGGATTTTAACGGGCAGATAAATTGTTTTTGTATTACTGTAAGTGGACAATAAGTTTGAAGTCAGCATTAAACTAAATGGAGGATCATCCTACCGGTAACTTTTGAAGTTAAGTTTATGCTTAAACTTGCCATTCTATATATTATTTTCAATATGGCAACTTCAAATATAAACAAAATGAGCACATACACAAAAAAAAATGAAGCCCGTTCGTTTAAAAAACATGTTTAATTAAGCAGTGTTACCGATATTGCTCCGTCACTGCCATATTTTTGAAAACAGTTAACTTTATTTTATCTGTAAGTTGTAATAACTAAATGAAGTTAAAGGTGACTTTAAAGTTGACTTTAGGTAAAGCTACCTTTAACTTAACCCAACTTTAACGGGAATTTGTAATAATGGCCCTCAATGTTTTACTATCTTTAATAAAATGTCGTTTCGAACATAAAGATGTTCGAGAACTTTTTCTGAATCGAGCATACACCATAGAGCATAAAGCCTAAATTACTCACATAATTGGTCATTATAACCCTTCAGCCAAGACAACACCATTCTTCTCACACAGATTATGTTGAATGTGTTAATTTTATACATGAGTGGCGGTATTTAAAATTTAAAGTCGATTCCGAACGTTAGTTTCAAGAAATTTTTTTTGACAATTTTTTTTAATCCCCGAATTTTTGTCAGATATCTTCTGAGAGGCAGTTGCGAAGAAATATTTTTTATATTTTGTTTTGTTGGTGATATCTGAACTGGAGTTTGAACTCTGGCCTCATGTCTAATAAGCCAACGCACTACCCACTAGACTACGGCGAGTTCAAGTTACTCAGCTCGTAATAATTGGATATAATTTGTAATTGTATTGTATTATAGCCACTGAATTGGCGGCATTATTCAACTGGTGAGTGAGTAGGCATAAGAAACTTACTTATGGCTTAGCTGTATGTCGAACGGCATGGGACCTTTAACTCTGTGATTGGTCGCCTCTCCTCCAACCAACTTACACAACTACCAACTCCAATCTATAAAGAATAATGCCTCCATTGTCTCCAGAGCATATTCTACATTAAATAATGTGGCTTTTTCATTTCGATAGAATATTTTAAAGTAATTGCAATGGGAGTTTATAAAGGGTCCGCCAAATAACTTTTTTTTTTTGAAAATGCTCTAAAATAAAACTAAGGAATATTTTCTCAAATTTCTTTTTTTATTTGAAAGTACAATCCTTCCGGTTAATAATGGAAAATAATTTCATTCAAATGGCTACATGAAATGAAATGATGCCACAGGTGACCTGTACTGACCAAGTTCTACCAAAGTAGGGAAGAAGAAGTTAGTCAGCGCAAGGGCTGCACGACCATTTAAGTAAGTAGTAAATAAAATCACTATCGACTTTGAAAGAGATTAAATTACAGCAATATAAGCTAAACTTCGATAAACTAACATCTTTGACTAGGTATATAAAAAAAATGTTTAAATCTCCTGTTTTTCTTTACTTCACTGTTTCACGCTCCAGGTCAGACATCTCCAACAAAACGAAAATTGAATATTTCCTCGGCGACTTCTTCTCAGATTATTTCTGGTTAAGACTCTGAGAGTAAATAAATTTGCCTTAAAAATTCCTGGCAAATCTGTCACTCAGAGTCGACTTTAAACTGTAGGTCCAGCCACTTATGTATAAAATTAAAGACGGCATAACATAGGTGGTGTGAGAAGCTAGGTTGTGATCCTGATTGAAGGGTTGTAATGACCAATTATGTACTAATGTATGTATAACATAAGTGATGTGCGAAGTTAGGTCGTATTCCTGACTGAAGGGTTGTATGTGACCAATTATGTATGTATGTTTGTTTCACAATTCTTTGCTAAATAATCGATTAAAAATGTAGTGGCGACATATAAATTGATTGAATCAGTTTTGAAATCCTACTTTTTGCATTCAAATCACGTAAAATAAAATTTTAAAATCAAGTCATATAGTTTGCTCTACAAATACTTTACTTTGTCAATTATTTTGTTAACAAAAGACTGCGGCAATGTTTATTATATTTTTCCTTGTTAAAGGACATTTAACGTTTGTTTTACTAATTAAGCCTAACAAACCTAAAACCTAACATTTGCTACTTAAGCAACTTTGGGTTTTTATTTAATTTTTTTTTCTTTAAATTCAACATTTTTACAAGTCCTTTATCCCTTCGTTCAAAAAAAAATTAAATTACTTTGCGTTTGTCCTTTTATAGGAAACCTTTTGCTTGCATTTGATTGTTCTCGTTACAAAAAAATGTTTTTTTTTTTTGTTGAAACTTTTTGTCCTCTAAAGTGGTTAATATTACTATCGAATGAGGTCCTTTTATTGATTTTGTAAAAGAAAATGAAATTTATAAGTTGGAAAATGAAGAAAAAATTAAAGAATTTATTTTTAATTTTCATTTATTGCTTTTGTTGCTAAAATTAAGATGTTTAATTATTATTTTTTTGTTTGTTTTTTTCATTCTGAACCAATTTTTTCTTAAAGGCTTCAGCGTTAAAGGTTTGATTTCCAGAGTTGAGAATCAGATGGGGCTTCTTATTCGACATGAAACAAATTGAACTGAAACCAATCTGTGCACAGAAAATACTCTCCTAAATCGTAATCCATTTTATATGAGGGTCAACACCAAAATTTCTTGAAGGTAAATTTAAAAATTCAATCTTTACAGCGTAAGAGAGTTAAAAGGAAAGTTTCTTTTAGGGAAATCGAATATTTCATGCAGAAATATTGAAAATATGTTGCGTATAAATTGACAGATGAGTTCTTATGGTATGGTATATGAACATTGCGAGCTGAACTACTACGTGACCCAGTACCTAACTGGTCATGGGTACTTCAGGAAGTACCTGCACAGATTTGGACATGATACTTCCCCTTTATGCCCAAACTGTGTAGATGAGTAGGAATATGCGGAGCATATTCTAACATGCTGCCCCAGATTTAGATGGACCGGGGAAACGAGTTTCGAACCAACTCGGCTTATGGAAGAGGTGTTGAATTCTAGGATTCTGTGGAGCCAATACATTCAGAGAATGGCTGAAATTATGCAAGAACTCAAACAGACAAAGCCTTAGAGCTAGAGAGCCTTAAAGCTCTCCGCGAAGTAAGACCTTACGGCAGTTCATCGGTGGGAGAGTGGTTGAAGTGTGTAGGGGGTGGATCTAGTACGTAGGCACCAGTGACGGTGAATCGTGCACTCTTTTGTTGGAACACAAGTGTCTTTCGAAGATTCCCACCTCCGGCCTAAGACAAAAAAGATGGTATGGCTAGCATTTTGTGCAAACAATTTGCCAGCAATCTGTTCCAAATACATAAGTGCATCGTCGACGTCCTGACATTAAAATTAGTTTTAGTGCCATTCTTATCACAAACCTCTACAGAAATAAATATTTCAGTAGAACGCCGTAGCAATTCCCAAGAATTCTTATTCAAACGATCGGTTTATATCAAAAATTATTGATATTGTTACGGAAAATGGAAAAATCCAGACACTGGTGTTTTGCTTTTACATCAAAATTTTAACATTAAAATTATAAACAAAAGCTACAAAAACAAAAACAATGAACTTGTTTACAAATTGTCGCACTGCGTAATATAATAACAAACACCAGCATAAGAAAATGATAAACAAGCAAACAAAAAATATACCAACAAACACAAGCATAAAAATGATAAACAAATGAACAAAAATGTAACAACAAACACTGCAAGAATAAATGTAAGCAAAAATACACAAACAACAATAATGAAATAACGATGTTTACCTTTATAGAGATCTCGATATGGCGAAGCGCGAACATTCGCCTTCAAGAATATTCATCATACAGTTTACGTTGTCATATAAAAGGCAAGACAAAGCAGGCAACGTAGTAAGGAAAAATTCAGTCAGTGCTGTGTGAAGACGCGGTGTGAAAGAAGAGAATAATCGTTTTTTGAAGATCTCCGTTACAAAGATCTGTCGAACAATTATGTAGTGATTTGTTGTTGTTTACGCAAAAGAGTGCCTTTTATATGGCAGGGTACAGAGTCTGATGAATGCTCTTGAAGGCGAATAACTTCGCCTTTTCGAAATCTTTATAAATATAAACATGTTGTTTACATTTATTCTTTTGCTTACATTAATTCTTGCATTTTTGTTTACTTATTTATCACTTGTTTTTATGCTGGTGTTTGTTGGTGTATTTTTGTTTACTCGATTATCGCTTTTGTTTTTGTAGCTTTTGTTTACAATTTTAATGTTAACCGATGTAAAAGCACACCATTTCCATTTTCGTAGCAATATTTACGTGAAGCTATTTTTTTAGCACTGATTCATCGATTGAGAAAGGTACAAACCTAGCATATCCAACCGATAAATTAAAAAATAAATTAATTTAGAATGGGCTACTGAAAAAAATGAAATCATAAAATTCGAGAACAAAAGTAAAAGCAACAAATGAAAACGATACCATCTATTGCTTAATTGCAACTTAATATTGTTACGAAAATGGAAATAGTGTTTTGCCTTCACATCATTTAACAATTCAAACAATTCACATCAAAAACTACAAAAACAAAAACAATGAATTTGTTTACATGATAAATACGTAAACAAAAATGCAACAAAAACACTGCAAGAAAAAACGTAAATAAAATACACAAACAACAATACCGTAAGCAACATGTTCATATTTATAGAGATTTCGAGAATGCGAAGTCATTCGCATTCAAGAGCATTCATCAAGACAAAGCAAGCAACGGAGTTAGTAAAAATTTAGTCAGTCAGTTGTGTGAAGGCGCTCGTGTTTGAAGAGAATAATCGATGGTTTGAACATCTCCGTTACAAAAATCCATCGGAAATTGTTATTGTTTACACAAAAGGGTGTACAGCGGAATAACAAACAAGCAATTGTTGTTGATTACATCAAGTTGTGAACAATGACACACAGAATTGTGCGAACAATAAGGAATTTAATTAAAACTAAACACAAATTTTTTTATCTTATTTGTAATCTACGAACTCATATTTTAAACATTTTTAAAATTTAAAAACGTAACAATATCATACAAGAAACAAATAATATTTCAAAAATAAATTTACCGCACACTATCCCTCTTTCCTTGCTCCTACAAACTATGTTTCCTGACTTCAAACACAATGCACTGCATGAATAGGAGTAATCACCTGAGGGTTGGTCTAAAAAAACACCACTGGCTCTAAGGTAAAAGTGTACCTTGTAAAAGTGTATATAAGGTACACATACGTGTATCCAGAATGTCAAGAGGTTAAAGACAAAGAATAGCTGGGGACACAAACATTTCTGGGAATACCTAGTATTTGGCTTATAAAGAGTTAAATGAAGTAGAGAACAGCATTTGTTTGCTTTTTGTAAACTGTTTTTTAGAAAAATTTTGTTAATTTTTTATTTTTTTTATTTTTATATTGTGTCAACAAATATTTTTTTTTGTAGCGGAAAGCAGAAAATTATAAAAAAAAGTCATGTTTCAATAACATGTACTCTTGGCATCATCAAACAACCAGCCAATCCTTCAAACAGTTCAGTGCTGTTGTTGTTTTTTAAAACCCTCGTAAAATTTCAAGTCTAATTTATGGAAAGAATACTTCGTAAGTAAATCCCATAAAGAATATGGTAAATACATAGATATATGTGAAGTTTATACGCACATACATATGAAATAAATGGAAAAATCTCAGATACACGTAATACATAAGCACACGTGAATAGCATACATTTGCATACTTATTTAAGGCTTCATCCAGGGTGTTAAAGAACGTTTACGTCAAGAGAAAGATTTGAAATTTTATGCATGTGTGGTACGAAGGAAAATGTTTGTGCCAACAAATATTAACTAATGATTGCGTAATAAGAGATGATTAATAATTAATTTCAAATAAATGTTTCGTAAAATATTAAATCAAACCCGACAGCACTTTTATCTACCTTAGGAACAATTTGTAACAAATATTTTGAAGCCGCTATAGTCTGGTAGGTAATGTGTTGGTTTATTAAACGTAAAGGCCACTGTTCAAACCCAAGGTCAGACGTCAAAACGAAAATATGAAAAATATTTCTTCGACGGCTTCCTGTCAGCAGAATTCTGGCAAGAACTCTGAGAGAAACTAAAATTGACATGTAAAGTTTCTCCAAAAATCTGTCATTCGGAGTCGACTTTAAACTGTAGGTCCCGACACTCATGCATAAAATTAACACACGCATCATAAGTGGTGTGTGAACCTAGGTCGTAATCCTGACGGAAGGGTTGTAATGACCAATTATGTATGTATGTATGTATTTTGAAGAACAATTATTTTGCAGAGAAAATATTTGGCGAGGGTGAATGGCTGCTAATTTACATCAAATGTAGCTTCTTTCCGATTATAGTGTGTGTTTTTTACTTAGTTACTTAATTGGTCATTATAACTCTTTAGTGGGGATTACAACCCAGTTTCTTACACCACCCATGTTGTGTGTATTAATTTTATACAAGAGTGACGAGATCTGCAGTTTAATGTCGTCTCCGAACGGTAGGTTTTTTAAAATATTTTTCATGACAATTTTAATTATTCCCAGTGTTTTTGGTCAGAAGACTGCTGAGAGAAAATTGCCGAAGAAATATTTTCTCATTTTACATTTTTACGATATGTCTGTTGACATTATTGGACAGGCTCTTGCCTAATAAGCCAACACAATGCCTACTAGACTGCGGCGACTTTGCGCTTAAGCGGTTCCTGTCTATAAACAAAGTATTTGCGAGATATCATTGAAATTTTTTATTCGTTGGAAAGGCGTATTTATACCATTATGTAGGGAATATAACATCTTTCAAATGTACGCCACGCCTTCTCTGAATGCATCGCATACAAAATGTCCAATTTGCAAAGGCTCTTGTGCAGACAGACTTTGAACGATGGTTTGAATTGTGTTCGCATTGAGGACTGCTGTGGTTTGTGCTTACTCGCATGCTTTGCAACGTTGAATACATTCATTCTAGAATTAAAAATACCACGTGAATGCTCCACGATTTATGATATATAATCCCTAAAGCATAATTCTGTACCGGGAATTGTAAATTGTTTGAGCCATTACTGTGGAGCGGTCAGATAATGCAAACAGTACTAAGCAACAACGTTGTTTAAGTGTGATGTCAGAAAAGTTGATATTTTTACAAGGCATGTTGGTTTACCGGTGAATAAACCTGCTTGAAAAGACTACAGATTTTAAAGACCACCATCGTTCATGCCGTTCACGCCGTTCAAATCTAGGATTCATGAAAATTCGGCCCGTAACCAAAAAAACTATGGCCCAAAAGAGCAGTACCGGACGGATTTGTTGACGGAGCTTTGAAAAAAGTGGGATGGAAAAATGCAAAAGTCTTTTGAGCTTATCAAAGCACAAATCTTTACCGAGAAGAAAGAATTTCCTGAACAAAATGATGGAGTGTATCTACGTCTATCTAAGACTGCATCTGAACTGATTCCTTAGATCGAAAATAACCATCATTCAGCATCAATTATGATTTGGTGGGCTGTCCCTTATTGAACAGGTATATTTGTTGTTGGAAGTCAGCGTAAACTAGTAGGTAATATGAGGCCTCAGTTCAAATCCCTGGTCAGACATATCGATCAAAACTAAATATAAACAAAATACTTCTTTGGCGACTAACTCTCAGCAGATTTCTGGTAAAAACTCTGACAGCAAATAAAAAATTGCCTTGAGAAGTTTCGCAAAAAAACTGTATGTATGTATACGTCACTTATGAGTAAAATTAACACAAATAACCAGTCGTGGGCAAGATTCAAAAGTTTAAGTCTGGAAATTCTGTTTTAAACCAGCTGGAGTACAAATTATAGATAGTTTGCCACAAACGAAATACGAACACACGTACATACATAATTGATCATTACAACCCTTCAGTCAGGTTTACGACCTAGCTTCTCGCACCACTTATGTTGTGTGTGTTAATTTTTATACATGAATATCAGGACCGACAATTTAAAGAATCCAAACGATAGATTTTTTAGAAGATTTTTATGGCAATTTTTTATTTACTTTCAGAGTTTTTGCACAAAAGTCTGTTGAGAGAAAGTCGCAGAGGAACTATTATTTTCATAATTCGTTTTGTTGGACGTGTCTGACCTGGGCTTTGAAAAGTGGCCTCACGTCTAATAAGTCAAAATACTACGTACTAGACTACGGCGATATTCGAACATAGATTCTCTTGACACAATTTTGATTTGTGCAGTGGCCAATATTCCAATTTGAACAGGAACATGCGGCTATTGATTACACTATGCGACAAAATAAAAAAAAAATGAAATACACCCAGCTAATGACATAGCGTAAGTTGTGAGTTTTATTGAGTAGAATTCAAAATTTAAACCTTATTAGAAAGGAGAGGGATGGGCCTTTAAAACTTTATACATATATTCATTATTTGACATAATATGCTATGAGGTTTGATGAGGTAAACTTGACAAATCATATTTTTTCAAGTTTGTCCGTTCATAGTAGCAAACTTGAATTAAAAATATGAAAAAAGTGATGACATTCTGAAAGTGCATTATCTTGTGAAGAGATCCATATATCGTTTGATCAAATCGAACAAAAGTTATCGTAGTTATTATTTAAAATTCTAAATTTTCTGAATTTTTGATGGATCTTGATTGTTCATCTTAAAATGTGTCATTTTTACAAAGAGAAAGTCTTCTGGTAGTCGTTCAAACGTGGAATTGCGATAAACAATCAAGATTCATCAAAACTTTTAAAAATTTTTGAACTGTAAGTTCAATTGATAAGATGACATATGTATATAAAAAATATAACACGACTGTTATACTATTTAAATAATAACTACGGCAATTTTTGTCCGATTTGATCAAACGAAGTATCAATATCTTCACAAGATAATGCACTTTCAGAATGTCATCATTTATTTTATATTTTTTAATTAAATTTTGTATTTAAGAATAGCTAAACTTGAAAAAATGAGAAAAAAACATATTTGCTAAGTTTACCCGATCAAAACTACATGTTCAATTATACGTTTATGTATACCACTTTAAAGACTCATTCGTCCCCTTTTCAAAAAACTTTAGATTTTGAAATGAGTTTAAAAAATATTTAGGTAATCAATAATTTTGTGTGAAAAGATCAAAAATACCGTTTTTGTCAAATAAAAGAAGTTTGGAGGGTTCGGGGAATATAAAAAAAAATATTTTTGAGTTCTACTCAACAACCCTCACAACCTACACTATGTCATTAGCTGGTTGTGTTTTGACTGTCGCAACCGTGTTATTGGTTAAGAGGGCTTAAGATATGCGTAAAAGCCAAATGCGGATATTTCGAATAAATGTTTTGCTTTTTGTATACAATATTTGTTAACAATTTTTTTTTCAAACAAATCATTTTGTAGCATAGAATATATGTAACAATATTTATCCTCCTACATACTAAGTGTGCATATATAATTTAAATAACTTCCTGTCGATTATGACCTGCTATTTTTTATTATTTGTTGCTGCTCATATATGTACATACCTCGCGGTCAAATCCTGTTGATGATAAAATTTATTGCGGCGGAAATATTTTTATTTAAACTTAGTTGAGTGAAAATACTACACGAGAGAGAGAGAGAGAGCATCAAAGCAATTTGTAAATACAGACACAAAATTAAAACGGAAATTACTTATTACGAAATAAAATATAAAAAACAGGAAACAAGTAAAATGGATACTACACATACGTACATAACATATTATTGGCCATTAAAACCCTTTTGTTCTTTCATATTTTAAATTTGCTTTGGCTAAAACAAAAAATTATTCAATTTAGCTAACATTTTTTTCGTCTGTGCATACGCATTGATTTTTATTTTTACGGTTTTCCTCAACCATATGAAGTCGCCCTTATGAAGTCACAGCAGCCTAGTAGGTGGTGTGTTGGCTTATTAAACGTCAGGTTACAAACCCCACTTTTAAGTTTAGGTTAGGTTATCGGGTAGCTTGCCGTTCACAGGCAAGTTCACTCGGTGGCCCAAATAGCCCATTGCGTTCCCAGTGTGAGATAAGCCCCTTGTGATGATCCGTTAATGGTGGGTTTGAACTACCCCGAGCTTCGGATGATGCCTTAGCGGCACGTTTGCCACCATGTCCCAGATATTCAAACGTTCTGTCACCCAAAAACCGATGACGCCTATTTTGAAGTACAGGGCGCTCACATAAAAGCTTCCACATTCTGACTGCTTCTGCAATAATCGTGTTGGAGACCAATATTGTCAGTGAAACGGCCAATAGAGCAATGTCCCCTTATATAAAATTAGAGTGCGAATCGTTCTCTTGTCAAGCTCAAGTATTTCCTTGGTGTTCCTGCCGTCCACTGCTGTACGCAGCAGTTTTGAAATTCGGCAATTCAGGTATGTTGAATTCAATGCTGCTTTTTCCAATTTGTAAAAGTATTCTTGTAGGGGTGCATATAACCCCTCTATCCTCTCCTCCTCAGACATCTCCCATCCCTTTCTACGTCACAGTTTCCCAGTAGAGACAGGTGTTGTGTCGACGTATACGTATACGGTGTAGAAAATCCATGCAACTCCTGATGCCCTTTGATTTGACGAAGTTAAATCCCAGCGCTTTGATTGCTAATATTGCCATTTCGTCCGCCTTTTCATTTCCTTCTACACCACAGTGTCTAGGAACCCAGTAGAAGCGGGTGTTGTCTCGACATATACGGTGTTGAAAATTCATGAAACTCCTGATGCCCCTTGATTTGACGAAGTGGAATCCCAGCGTTTTGATTACTATTTGACTGTCCCACATATATGATAAAGTGTGAAGGTGGTAGGTTCTTAGTTTCAATCAAACATGCAGCTTGTTCAATAGCAAAAATTTCCGCCTGATATACGCTGGCCTGTTTAGATAATCTGCATGACCCGTTCAGTGCCATCTTATCGGAATAGACCCCAGATACAGTTCCCGTGTGGGAGCGTGAGTTTTGTATACATAATTGGTCATTACAACCCTTCAGTCAGGATTACGACCTAGTTTCTCACATGTTCTGTGTGTTAATTTTTTTATACATAAGTGGCGGAACCTACAGTTTAAAGTCCACTCCGAACGACAGATTTTTGAGAAACTGTTCATGGCAATTTTATTTACTCTCAGAGTTTGTGCAAGAAATCTGCTGAGAGAAAGTCGCCGAAGAAATACTTTTTGTATTTTGTTTTGACGTCTGGCCCGGGGCTCGAACCCTGGCTTTACGTCTAATAAGCCAACACACTACCTACTAGACTACGGCGACTTCATCCGAAAATTGTCTCTGGTATCATGAAGTCGCATCTAAAACCCGGGAGATTCGGTTCTACTACATGCAATTGAAGTATTGAACAATTTTTTTTTTCGTCTTCCACATTCCAAATGTACACATAGCTACAGAAGTATACATACGGATAACAAATTTCAGAAATTTTTGAACTAATCCGTTTTCGTTGAAAATCTTTGTAATTGTCTGACAACTTTCCTCGAATTTAAGACGGTCTTTTGCTTTGGTTCAGAAATTTGTGAAATTTGTAAATCGGATGCATACTTTTGCGGGCCTGTGCAGGGCCACAATTCAGTTCAATTTCAGAAATTTTTTAACCAGTGCAAAAGACCGTCTTAACATCAAGGAAACTAAAAAGATTTTCAACCAAAATGGCTTAGTTAAAAAATTTCGGCAATTTTTTAACCGTACGTATAATTTAGTAACTGTGTGTAAATACAACTAACTTCTATTCAATCTAACAATAAACATTTTCACTACACAGTAAATTTTGTCATTAAATCTTTGAATACACGGCATACGAGAAAATCTATTAAAAAATGTAAGACGTAAAGCAATCCGTATGTAGAAGCAAAAATCGTATAAATTTTTTGTATGTCACTGTGTTCCTCAGACTAAACGAAATATAAAAAAAAATTAAATAAAAAAATTTATTCAAATAATCCCAAATGATTTGAAATTTTATTGTGAAAAAGGGAAAAACGATAATCGTAAAAGGTGTGATGAATACATTGTTGTTGCCAATTACAAATCTTTTAAGACTCAACTCATGAAATTTCTTTTGTATGTCGCAGAGCTCATGTATGTACACCAAACCTTTTCAAAGGTAATTTAAAGCAAATTGGAATAATGAAGTCAGCCATGTTTGACGACAACGTGCTTTAACCCTGTGTATTTATTAAAATTTAAAAAGTTTGAAGTAAATACGAGGTAGTCACCGTAGTCTAGTAAGTAATGTGCTGTGTTATACATGAGTGGCGGGAGCTACAGTTTAAAGTTGATTCCGAATGACCAATTTTTTGAGAAACTTTTCATGGCAATTTTATTTACTCGCAGAGTTTTTGCCAGAAATCAGCTGAGAGGAAGTCGCCGGAGAAATATTTTTTTTTCATATTTCATTTCGTTGGAGATGCCTGACCTCTAACCTAATCTAACCTAATAATACCTAACAGGCAATAAGAATAAACCTTTCGATGGCAGGGTTATATTCACCAAGAAGTTCAAAATGGAGACGGACGGACATGGGCGCAAGTATTTTCATCTAGGAAAACAAAGTCAAGGAATCGTATGGTTTTTCTGTGGAATGTAGAGCTTATTAGACGACGATTACAGGAATTGTTAAGGCCACAGAACTAGTGAAGAGCTTAACTAACAATTTCTATAAATAATCAAATAGAACTCAAGTCATTGAGCAGGGCCGTATGGACCAGAAATCTGCTGAGAAGTAGTCGCTGTAGAAATAACTTTTCATATTTATTTTTGTTGGAGATGTCTGAACTGGGGTTTGAACCGTGACTTCACGTCTAACAAGCCACCGTAGTGTTTTTAATTTTTTTTTTAATGAAAATTTTTGTAAAGTATGCTTGCTGAAGTCGTCGTAGTCTAGTAGGTAGAGTGTTGGCTTATTAGACTTGAGGCCTGAGTTCAAACCCCAGGTCAGACATCAAAACGAATTATGAAAAAAATTTTGTTTCGGCGACTTCCTCTCAGCAGATTTCTGGCAAAAACTCTGAGTATAAATAAATTTGCCATGAAAAGTTGCTCAAAAATCTTACGTTCGGAGTTGAATTTAAACTGTAGGTCCCTCCACAACATGAGTAGTGTGAGAAGCCAGGCTGTCATCCTGACTAAAGGGTTGTAATATGGCCATTTATGTATGTATGCTTGCTGTTAAAGCATGTATATTTCAATGGCCGTGTATTAAATACTAAACTGAATCCCTTTCCTGTAAAATTTAATGCACGCATACATTCCCTTAGGAATGTGTACCACATATTATACCGAAAAAGAAAAGAAATGAAATAAAAAATATTTCGGGTATGTGTTCACCCTCAAGCAGAGCAATCCCATAAAATATGCAGGGAAATATTCAAAAGCTTGGTTTACGAAATGAAATAATTGGCTACGACGTTGATATATGTATGTATACGAGTGTGTTATCGGATTAAGGTGAAATTGGGTTGAAGGAAGTATTTGTTCATTACAAAAGCTTTTATACAAACTCGTTTGACGGATTGGTAATTACTCGTACCATGCGAATATAAAAGAAAGTGTGCAATATGAAGTAAATTCATAATTTTGTTTCTTTATCCTCTTTTTCTTTCATTTGAATTAACTTGTATTTTTACAAATACACACGGTTCTGTTAAATAATGAACAAAGCCAGAAATGAATTCAAATTTCTTTAGTTGGAAATCTTTATTTGCCAGCATAATTGAATGAAATTTGTTTGACTTTGAAAAAAATATGAATTTTTGTATGTAACTATGTATGTAAGTATGCCAATTGTTATTTAAAGAAGAAGAAAAAATAAGCAAAAAAATTCTTTATAAGCCATTGTCATAACTTCCTTTCAAATGAATTTACCATAAGAAAAAAACATTAATTTAAGGTTGACTGTCAATAAAACACTGAAACTGCAGAAGATTTCCCAAAAGCGTGTTCACCAACCCTGACTTCACAAAACGCTTGCATGTGGAAAAGCGAAGCCGCCGTAAGCATTAAATAAAACCATGTATTAATGAATTCACATGAAGTCTGATCGAAGAACGCATAAAACGTGTGGATTAATTTCATAACTATGAATACATCTGTCAAATTACATTCACGTATAAATACGTAATTGTTCATTAGACGCCTTCAGTCTCAGATTACGACCTGGTTTTCCACACCACTCATGTTGTTTGTGTTAATTTTATACATGATTGGCGGGACCTACAGTTTAAACACGACTCCGAACGACAGATTTTTGAGAAACTTTTCATGGCAATTTTATTTACTTTCAGTGTTTTTGAAAGAAATCTGCTGAAAGGAAGTCGCCAAAGGAATATTCTTTCATATATTCGTTTTGTTGGAGATGTCTAACCTGGTTTTTGAACCGTGGCCTCACTTCTTCTGAAACAACCTACCAGACTACACAAGTACAAGGTATGCAACGCACTGTCTGCACTGCCGAAAATGTGACGCATTGTTCGAATTTTTCACGGTGTTCTCTGCTAACTTCATAGACGTAGCTTCAAAGATGTGGTTTCTTGAGAAACCTATGCCCTGATGCAATTAAAATTTTGACTAAGCATTTGCTAGTGCATTGTTCAAAGTAGAAACAGTCTGAAGAATACCTGATAAAGCTCTTGTTGCACACATTTTGCTATCCTGCCGATAAATAAATAATCACGTCATCTGAGTGTATGTCTGCCGTAAATTATTTTTATTTTAGATTCGAGAATTTATTGCCAGTTCGATATGAAACTGAAGATTCATTAAAGAGATTGTGAGGAAAACAGCATTAAAGTATTTAAGAGACATAAAAGTGTTCCTAACTTATTATTTAAAAAATAGGGGGTAAGTGGAAGTAGAAGAAACATAATTTATTGATTTTTATTTAAATCTTCTTCGTCAAAATGGATTTTTTGTGGGCTGTCGGTTTGAAAATTGTCTATGCTTGTGCTTGTTTCGTTGTAATCCCTAAAATCCGTGGCACAACCAGCCTCTTAAACTTTTTAAGAGTGTTTTAAATAAATACGGCCTATTGCTCATAGATTTCCTGGAGATTTATGAAATTTGTTACACAAAGTTTAGCACACTTTGTGGTTAGAAAAAAATGTTCAAAAGTTGTTCGTCTGTCGTTATACTAATGATGTATCTAAGGAAACCTTTGTTAGAATAGATTTTGTGTGGCAAGTAATTATTATTTTGAAATGGAAAAGTTTGTTTCAGAAATTCGTTGTTGTTTTTTCAACAGCGAGTATAAGGGAAGAGCAATGATGTGCCAAAATTATAATTGCTGTGCCGCTTTTGGATATATTTTAAGAGACTTCAATCATCATTTATGTTTGCATTCAAAACGTTTTTAATTTCATAAAATTAGGGCAACATAAGCAGATTTTGTTATTTATTGGGGAGCATAAGCTAGTGAAATAAAACAATTTATGAAAAATTATCAGGACAAAATTCTTGTCTATCACTTACATTGAGAAGCATTGCTTTTGCCGTCATTTCATTTAATCTCTCTAGTATTTTTTTTTTTAATTTTTCCGCACTTTTGAGGAGTCAATGACTGTGAGCGAGTGTTTTTAAAAATCATTCAAGTGCAAGAGAAGGAAATGCGTTATATATTGAATTTATTACTGACGGCAATTTCCGGTATTAAATCAAGTTATTTTCACTTTTAAAATACAGCAAAAAAAACAGAAAGTTTCAGTTCATTTTATTGAACAGAATTTAAATAAGAAATTGATGTTTCATATTATTTGCCTTTCCTATAGCATTTATAATAGTGAATACATACTGAAGATATTTACTCGAAATTATGTATTCTGCTTGAAGAAAGGGGATGTAGACATACCTCAGTGAGTTCAACAAAATTGTGCACCCGTTGTGCTCATGTTTTACAATACAATGAGTTTTCGATCAATTAGTTCTTTCGGGATAGCCGCAGTATTAGTGGTTCAAACCACAGCCCAAACATCTCCAAAAAAATAAAATATGAATAAATATTTCTTCGGCGACTTCCTCTCAGCAGATTTCTGGCAAAACTCTGAGAGTAAATAAAATTGCCATGAAGGTTTTCTCAAAAATCTGTCGTTTGGAATCGACTATAAACTGTAGTTCCCGCCACTCGTGTATAAAATTAACACACACAGCATCAGTGGCGTGAGAAGCTAGGTCGCAATTCTAACTAAAGGGTTATAATGACAAATTATGCATGTATGTGTGTGAGATATCATGGAAATTTTTTATTCGTTTGAAAGAAGTTTTGATCGTTTTAATCTCCGCCAACGGTTGTCTGGGTAGAATGCATTCAAATGTTTAATTTTCTATGACTGAATTCGACCTACGGCACGAGTTATATTAGTTTTAAGAAGTGCTGTGATATGTGCCTTATACACATCACTTGACAAGAACGGGTCTAAAATGTTCAAATTGTATGATTTCGTTTACCAGTCCGCATCATCTTCTCGTGAGATAATCATGTCCTCAAGTTGTTCGCGCAGAAAACCAAGTGTGACATAAGGCTGCGTTGCTCGTAGCAAGTGACTGTTTGGTGCGACTTGTGGTATTTTTTTTTGAAAAAGAGAACAGCGGGCGCAAGCATTACCGCCAATGGAGACGCCTATCGCACCATGGTAACAGATTTTTTAACCCGCACTTTATGGTATTGATGTGAACGATGTTCGGTTTCAACAGGATGTTGTAACTTGTAACGCACATCTTAAGCCACAATCGATTTATCGCATCAAATGTTTAATGGCCGCTTATTTAGCCGAAAAGGTGATGTCAATTTTCCGCCATAAAGCTGCGATTGACACCGTTGGACTATTTTTTGTGGGGCGCCGTTGCCGACAAACCAGAGACAATTTAGCACTTGAAGCCAACATTCGTGATGCCATTGCGGAGATACCTGATCGAATGAGGTACTGTGATGCCAGCCGCCGCAGCCATGTGAATGAAATAATATTCAATTTCTAACCGGAATAATTATACTTGAAACCAAAAAAAATAATTTTTTATTACATTTTTAAATATAAACTTTTAAATGGCCCACCCACCACTCATATTTAATATGTAAAATTCATAATACCGAGAACATATGTGACGTATGAGTGATATTTAATTCCATTAGTTTGATACATGACAATATCAAAGATTTTTTATTGCATACTTTTCAGAGTAACTACTAATTACAGTACATACACGTAATAAGATGCGTATGAGTAATATATTTCAAATTCAATTAAATATAAAGTCTACTCCACTAATTTTGGAATTAAACATTTACAAACCATGATAGGGCTGAGTGCCATTGGCAAGATACGACCCCATAGACTCGTAAAAGTGCACGAAAATTGGTAAGAAAGAATGAAGTACTGTGAGGCCAGCTGCAGCATATGAGGCCATATGAATGAAATAATATTCCATTTCTAACCGGAACAATTGTACTTCAAAACAAAACGAAATAAATTGGGCAAAACTTTAAACCGTTTTTGTTCTATTGCATTTTTAAATGTAATCCCTTAAATTTCCCAACCTATACATTCCATTTTTGATCGTCTAGTTGAATGTAAACAGTAAGAATTAGCCTGGAAGTTTTACTGACATAAAATATGAATAGCTTACACCAGGTCAGCGTAAGTTTACTGTAGAAATTTTGTTATTTACAGTGGACAACAAAAGTCTTAGTATGGCAATATATTTTGACAAAAATAAGTCTCCACAGGTTTAATACTCTTGCACAAAGTCCCGATATGACTCCAAGAGAGTATTTATGAGATCATTTGAAAGAACTTTTACGTAATCGCTAAACCTCAAGCAAAAGTCAACGGAAAAACTGGCTTATGGTGCGACCAGAGTACGCTAAACAAAACTTGTACATTTAATTCCAAATTGGTTAAATGGAGTGCTTTAGCTTAAGGGATATTCTACTAAATACAAGGAGTAACATATTCATATATTAGGCCTTTGAATTTTAAATTTACTCTGGGTTCTCCTTGGGGGTACCTATGGTGTCATCTGAGACTTTTCCTTATTTTTCTCTTGTTTTATGAAAAACCAAAAAAAAATTTTTGTTTTATAATAAAACAGAAATAAATTAATAAAATAAATATAAAAACTATTAATTTTTATATAAACTTTTGGCTAAAATTCATTAAATTGTTAAAATATATTGACGTACTAAGACTTTGCTGTCCACTGTATATAACGTTTTAGGATCATTACTACAACTTACCGTTAAAGTTGAGCTTAGTTAAAGATAACTTTAGCTAAAGGGAACTGTAAAGTTAACTTTAACTTATTTTCGTTATTACAACCCACAGACAAAATAAAATTAACTTTTTCAAAAACATGGCAGTGCCGGAGTAATGTAGATAACACTGCTCCATTAAACAAGTTGTTCTTTTAAACTCAGTGGCAACGACGGGCTTCTTTTTTTGTTGTATCTGCTTATTTTGTTTATATTTAAAGTTGCCTTATTGAAAATTATATAATATGGCAAGTTCAGTCATAAACTTAACTTTAAAAGTTACCGGTAGGATGATCATCCCTTTAGCTTAACGATCACTTCTATCTCAGTGGCTACGCATAATAATGAAAAACAATTTACCTGCCCGTTAATATCCTCCCTTTAGTTAAGGGCAAGTTGTTATGATGACTCTTTAAATTAAAAATTTACAAACCGTAGTACAATAACAAGGCTGTACCACATACCACAAAGGAGTGCTTATTTCTTCAGAAATTGAAAAACTTTGCTTATGATTTTATTAAGAAAACTTCTGGAAAAGCTGCTTAATTTGAAAGATTTTGCATTTTTTTTAATTTAATTTAAGACCAAACAAAACAAACAAAAACAAAATCAATAATAAATGTCTGAACCATCTTATGGTGTACGAATTCAAATCTAACAACAAAAAAGTTATAGAAACCCTCAACCATACCAAGAAAATCCTTAAACTGCAAACAACGTTATCATCAAATTCGTTATGTATTGTTGGCTTAATTGTCCATATTCCTCGTTAAACAAATTGGGTGCGAGTGAATAAATTGAATTTTATTTACATACATTTTAATTGTTTAATAAGAAATACAAAATCTTATGAGTTTTCATTTCAATGTTCTCAAATGATAACAACGAGGGCAAAAGGGCACATGAGAGCGAAGAGAGATGAAGAGCTTGCTTTCAATTTTATGAAATCACATGAACACACTGCTTAATTGGCAACAAATTTAAAACAATTTAAATTTGACAAGAATTTTTAGGAATAATTTAGAAGAAGTAATTATTCGTGAATTTTAGTGTAAACAGTGGCAAGCAAAATTAGAGGGATGTTTACAACATTTGGACTGATTTAATAAAATAGTGGCTTACAAATTTAAATGTCAATTTAATAAACAGCATAAAAGCTAACATACATGCATAATTGTTCTTTTTTGGTTGGATACGCAGATGATATTGCAGCTGTTATCACGGCCAGGAACACGGAAGCATAGCGAAATTAGAGACGTGTAATACTAAGAACGAAAACATGGCTGGATTCCCACGGCCTAGATATGTCCATGCATAAAACGGAATTACTGCTGATCACTGGTCGTCATATCCCCTTGCGGGTGGACATAGGAGACGAGGTAATGAGGACCAAGAGCTCGGTGAAATACATGGGAATAAGGCTGGATCCCAGACTAACATTTTCGTATCAGATTCAGTACTCGGCTAACAAGGCCCAGAAGATCGTTGGACAGCTCAGCAGATTAATGGCGAACATTGGAGGCCCTCTACCGGCGAGACGGAGACTCCTGATGGAGGTTGGAAACAGCATGGGAGCGAAATTTGGGCCGAAACACTGGATGTTAACAAGCGGTCAAACGCACTGGTATCGGTACAGAGAACGGCTACATTGCGCATCGCGTCGGCATTTCGTACGGTATCCGCTCCAGCCGTACTGGTGATAGCGGGTAGCGCATCCGCTGGCAGCGGAGCGGATGGAGATTTATAGGGCGAAATCGGCTGGAAGTCACATAACCGCTCATTTCAGGGAAAACACCATTTCAAAATGTCAACAACGATGGAACGAAGAAGATAGAGGAAGATGGACGGCGAACTTATTCCATACATAAGGCCATGGATTAGTCGGAAATTTGGAGAGATAAACTACTACGTTAAACAGATGCCTCCCCTTACTGTCTTTACGAGGAAGGGGAGATAATTGATGACGCAGAACACACCGTTTTCGAGTATGCACACTGGCAGAGCTATCGCTCTGCACTGACGTCGATAGTGGGGACGATCACGGCCGGTAACATTGTCGGGGTTATGATCGCGAGTAGAGAAAATTAGACCTCAGTGGCGAATTACTGGAGAGCATTCTAAGACTGAAGAAGAAGGATCTTGAGGCTGCGGAACATGTGGGCACGCCGGAATAAATGAAACTGTCACACGTGTCAAGCGAAATTCGAAGCAGGGATCTGGACGAAAGGAATAGTGGAGGCACTTATATGTCAACTTTCGACACGCAATCCGGATGCGGATATGAACACGCAGGGGCCAAAGGGACTCCACTCCGAAGTAATACCACCGTAGTTCCGCAGTGGGCACAACAAGTCCACGCGATGAGGGGGGATTTAGTGGGTGAGGGCCCCACACACGGAGGATGTGACGACTTATCACACCACTTTGTGTTTTTTTATACATGAGTGGCGAGACCTACAGTTTAAAGCTGACGCCGAACAACAGATTCTTGAGAAACTATTCAAGGCAATTCTTTATTTACTCTCAGAGTTTTTGCCAGAAATCTCCTGAGAGGAAGTCGCTGAGGAAATATATTTTCATATTTCGTTTTGTTTGAGAAGTCTGACCTGAACCGTGGGCAAATGACACAGTTTATTAGAGGTAATGCCAGGGTTCAAATCCCAGGCCAGACATCAAAACGAAAATATGAAAAAATATTTCTTCGGCGACTTCCTATCAGCAGTTTTCTGGTGAGAACTCTGAAAGTAAATAAAATTGCCATGAAAATTTCCCTAAAAATTCTGCCGCCACTCATGTAAAAAAAATTATACACACACAACGAAAGTGGTGTGAGAAGCTAGATCGTAATCCTGGATGAAGGGTTGTAATGACCAATTATGTATGTATGTGGTTAGTTGTTGGATAATTTATATACTTTGCTATGTTCAAGAACATATTCTTACTTACCTCAAATAATTGTTCAGAATAACAACCTAGCTTCTCACACCATTCGTGTGTTAATATTATGTAGTAAAGGGACCTACAGTAAGTCGACATTTTTCATGTAGTTTTTATTTTGCTCTCAGAGTTTTTACTGAGAGAAAGTTGCCGAAAGAAATATTTCGTATATCATGTTTCGATATGTTGGAGATGCCTGAACTGGGGTTTGAATCGAGGCCACCATACTACAAATAATAATATGGCTTCTTCAAGAACACATTCACTTATGGCTTAACTTGCCAAAGCTATGATGAAGCACATGAGTTCTCCAAATTTTGTTACAAAATTATATGTTCTTCGCGCTTTCGAACTTAGGCTTTTGGTTTTTTTTTTAATTACTTCTAATAAAAATTAAAAATAAATTAAAAAATGATTGTTTTATTTGTACAAAACCAATTGGTTCATGTTCAAGGCTTAAGAGATTAAAGGTTGAATTTATTTCTGTCAATTATTTTTGTGTCATTTTTGCTTGTAACAAAATTCTGTCTGATGTCTTGTTTGATTAAACTGAAAATATTTTTTGGTAAGAACTTTGACCTTTAATTCATTTGTTATTTTTCTTACATACATTGTAGGAAAACTGTACACAGAGAACTGCTTGGAAACTTGTAAAATGACTTGAGTAAAAAATAAAATAAAAAATATGAACTCCTTTCCATTCCTTGCACAACAGCGTCATGATGACTTCACATAAAATGCTTTAAAAGCTTTAAATGAAATAAAATGAAGACAGCTTTCCTAAGAAGATTTTTCAAAAACTACAATGAATTGTTAACTTTCGTTTGAATTTTTGGACAAATTGTGTTTGAATAAAAATTGTATTCATTTAGGGCAGCCTCTAACTAAGACTAAGATAGTTGAAATTACTATCGAAATGGTGAATTGAATGTGGACTGGAAGTAAAGCCAACCAAAACAGAGTTAGTGCAGGGAGATACAAAATCCCTAAATTTCTTACCCCTGGTATCAACGGAGAAGCAAACAGCAAACTTAACTGGAACTTGAAGTGGACAATAAAGTTGAAGTGAGCGTTAAGCTAAAGGGAAGATCATCCTACCTTTAACTTCTAAAGCTAAGTTTGTGTTTAAACTTGCCATATTATATATTATTTTCAATATGGCAACTTCAAATATAAACAAAATGAGCAAACACAACAAAAAAAGAAGCCCGTCGTTGCCACTGCGTTTAAAAACAAACTTTTTTAATTGAGCAGTGTTATCGACATTGCTCCGACACTGCCATATTTTTGAAAAAGTTAACTTTATTTTATCTGTAGGTTGTAATAACGAAAAGAAGTTAAAGGTGACTTTAAAGTTCACTTTAGTTAAAGATAACTTTAACCCAACTTTAACGGCAAGTTGTAATAATGGCCCTAAAACACATTTCTATAAAATAATAAATAATTGATTATTTTCATAAAATTTCTTGTGGTCTTTTAAAAAAAGTACAATCATTACATTTTATTTTTCTGTTGTTTTTATGAAAAATTAAAAGTTTTTTAATGTTTTAAGAGTTTTAACATATAATAACGTCCGTGCTATTGGGTTTAAGTAAGAAGTTTATAAAAAAATCATAAAAAAAACTTTTCTCAACCAAATAAATTAACCAAATAAAGATATTTAAATGTCCAGTTTTGGTTCGCTTATTATAGAACGAAAAAAATGAATTTTCATTATTTTTCTCTTATTTTCCCAATTTATGTTATGAAGAGCGATAAAGAAAATTGTTTTTTTTTTTGCAGGTTTTTTCTTTCTTATTTTGCTTCTGGCGTTTTCTCAAGTAATGATTTTGTTTCTGTTCTTTGCTTTATTATAATTAAAAACACATTTTGTTTAAAGCCATGGGGCTTTTGCCAGTTTTAGTCCCAAATGGCTGACGATATCTGACCAAAGCGATGAAATATGTACTCTACCTTCTAAATTTTGTTTTTTAACACGGTATTAATATGTACAATGGTATAGTAGTGACTTTAGGTGGAAGTGTATGTTTTGAGGCAGATATGTACAGTGGGTTTGTAGTGAGACTATGTAGGAGTATATTTTATGAGGCAGAAAATCATATTAAAGGCAATTAGAAATTTACACAATATAAGAACAATGAAGTCACCTTAGTCTAGTAGGTAGTGTGTTGGCTTATTAGAAGTAAGGCGCACATCTTCAGCGAAACGAAATAAAAAAGAATATTTTTCTGGCAAAAACTCTGATAATAAATAAGAATTGCCACGAAAAATTGTTTCAAAAGAATCTGACGTTCGAAGCCGACGTTAAACTGTAGATCCTGGTACTTTAGTATCAAATTAACACACACAACGTAGGTGGCGTGAGAAGCTAAGTAGTAATCCTGACTAGGGGATTGCAATAACCAATTTGTATACGTATTTAACGCTACCCAATTCTAGTATTTGTTCGGCAAAAAGTCTCTTTATCTCATCAGAAGTCTTTGTAAACTGTGAAACGCCGACAATATCCAATATTGCTGCGTGAAATTGATAAAATTAAGAATTTCATCCTATTCTGTATTCGAAGGAATCGACTGAAGATAAATTTTAATGGGAAAGTAAAAAAAATGTATTCAAAGTATTGGCCATTGCTGGCTACACATTTTTTCCATCTTTTAGGCAATTAATGGATTCCACGCCAATAAAACTGTTCGTCTTTTGCAAACCAAGTGACCTTATTTTCGACTTCATTGAAGGAAACGAAATACTGCTCAGCCAATGCGTATTCCATAGATGAAAAGAAATAGAGTAGTCAGCAGGTGCTAAATCTGGTGAATAGGGCTGGTGGGGCACCAGCTCCCAGCCTAATGCTTTGATTGTATCTTGAACCGGTTTTGCTTTGTGTACAAGTGTTAAGCTGCAAAATTATCTTCGCGCATCTTGTGGTCCATTTTGGTCATTCTTGATGATTGCATGCTTCAAATTTAATATTTGTTGTCAGTAGCTAGCTGTATTAACGGTTTTACTAGAATTTTGGAGCTCGTGGTAGACCACAAATTTATGGTTTCACAAGACACATAGCATTGTCTCCATGCTGAACCGATTTAGTTTTGCAACTGAAGTTGATGGTTGTCCTGGAATAACTCAAGATTTTTTCGTTTAGAATTCTGAAAATAAATCAATTTTTCATTGCCAGAAACAATTCCATGCAATACTGATTTTCTATCGTGTCTTTGAAGCACATTTTATTAAGTGGTTTTTCGGTATTCCATCTTGTCTGTCCAGAGAGACTTTTGGATTTTTCCCATAGCTTTTATATGATTAGAGATTGTTTGTTGTGCAACATTTAACATTTGGCAGCATTTGTGTCCGACTCAAAGTATCTCCTTCAAACAAATATTGTTTGCAATTCGGTGTCTTCAAACTTATTTGGTTCTCTTCCACTTTCTTCATTTCTTTATCTAAATCGGTGTCTCTGAACCGCCGAAACAAGTTCCTACAGGTTTTTTCCAGAGATCTGCAATGAATCGTTTTTTCGCTACTCATAATCACCCATAAAAATTTGTTTATAAATATTGAAATTTAACTACTCTGATTCATTCGTACTCACTACAACATTGATTTATAAGTCCAGGTTGCAATGAGTATGAGTACAACGTTGATATCAAACTTATACCTTTCGAAATATGTTTGATTCATAAGCCTTCTCATTCAGATTCATAACTTTGGAAAAATAATATAATAGTTATAAATACTATAAGGCAGCCTTCGATAGCCCCATAAGGAAGCGTGTTTTTGCCACAATGTCTGAGCTCGGTATACCTGCGAAGCTGATAAGGCGATGCAGAATGACGTTGAGCAATTCCTGTAGCACCGTCAAGGTAGGAAAGGACCTCTCCGAACCTTTTGATACCGTGTGAGGTTTCTAAGATGGGTCTGGCAGTAAATGAGGGCAAAACAAAGTATATGTTATCGACAAGTAGAGACGTGCAGCGTATTGGATCTCAGATTACGGCCGATAACTATACTTTCGATGTAGTCAAGGAATTTATTTACCTTAGCTCCGCCGTTACCACCAAAAATGATGTCAGTCTGGAGATCAAGCGCAGGATAACTCTTGCCAACAGGTGCTGCTATGGTCTCAATAGGCAATTGAGTAGCAGAGACCACTCTCGTACGACAAAACTAACACTCTACAAGACGCTCATCCTCCCCGTGCTTCTTTATTGCGCAGAGGCATGGACCCTATTAAGCAGTGATGCTGCAGCCTTAATAGTGTTCGAAAGAAAAGTCCTACGTACGATCTTCGGTCCAGTGCGAGTTGGTGACGATTTTCGCATCCGATCCAACAGTGAGCTGTATGAGCTCCTCAACGACATGGTCGCTGTGCAGCATATTAACATCCAGTGGCTGTGCTGGCTGGGCCAAGTCTTTCGAATGGAGGAGGATGCTCGAGCGAGACGGGTATTTGATGCGGAGATCTGCGGAAGTCTGCGAAGAGAAGATCTGCGTTGGTAGGACCAAATCGAGGAAGCCCTGTTTTCGATTGGTGTGACCAACTGGCGTAGTCGCGCGAGAAGCAGAGGCACCTGGAGGGATGTGTTGCGGCAGGCCGAAATCCGTTAAACGGGTTATTAATGGCCAATCAAGTAAGTAAGTAACTTATAATTGATTCGGCTAACTCAAATCATTCATCGAAATTTACAGTTTTAGTTGTTGTTGAATTTACAAAAAAGAAGAAAGAAAAAGACAAAGACAGCAAGCAAAGCAAATACACAACCTTCTAGTGAGTATTGTAGTGTTCGTACTCGCTTCATACTTATTTTGTGATGCTTGTAAATATTGAGTCATAGGGAGTCACATCATACGTGTTGTTAAGTATGAATATGATATGAAAATAAGTATGAATAAGTACAAGTATCAGAAATTATGAGTATAATTCGATTCCACTCATCTTTTTGAATACTCATTGCTGATCTCTAATTTCTTCTGATTGGGCATGATTAGCATATGCCTCGGCATGCAATTCTCGAGCACTTATCTTAAAATAAAAACAAACAAAAAATAAATGCTTTCCGCAAATCATCACTTTTTGGTACTAAATTTGCCATCTTTAATGGCGCATATCGACGTATTAAATTTAATTGATCAGGTTTGCAAATGTGTTGGTAATATTTGTTTTGCTCACATCAAAATTAAACCGTCAAACTGCATTGTATTGATGTTGTGAAAAAGAAAAGAACATATGATTTATGCAACGCAGGTAGCGAAAATCAAAAGTATTCTGATATTCTTCAAACTCTTCCCAGTCTATACGTGTGAGTATAGTTTTACCAATACATTAACAAAAAAAGGCAAGTTTAATCCATTATTTGATGCGTTACCGGGCAACTTAACACGATGAAAACACTTGATGTTGTTTGTTCACTGATTTGACAAAAACTTACGGCTTCGTTAACAAAAAATGTTCCGTATGAAGACATTTGTATCTAGACGCTCAATTCATACTCATACCGGTATATCTGGTAAATGAAATGTTCAGCATGTTAAAGACATTCTCAATATGCTTCTAAAGGAAAAACTTTAGAGCCTATTGTTGAAGGCGTCCTAATATCCACTGTTTATAAGCTTCACATTAATTTTATTTGTCATTGACAGAAACAGATGTCAAATTTTTTCAGGCGATTTCAATTTAATTTCTTTTAAGGCATTCATAACAAAAAAAAAGAGAATCAATTCGCTGGCAAGATTAATTGCTATTTGCGGTAAACTGCCTACATAATCATTTCTTTACTTTGTATACCATATAACGGAAAATTCTACGACATATTGTTTGCATGGTCATCGATTATACCACAAGTGTCAAAGCAGTTAAGATAACATCTCTGTTACTATCAAAAAAAAAGTCAATCAAATATCAAATGCTCCTTGGCATTGTTGTCAAGTTCATTTATTTAAACGAAACAATCTTCCACCTACTCCCCCTCCCAACCATACCCTCTTACAACAAAATTACCAGCACGTACATATACTCGTATACATACATTTTTAATGGCATAACAAGACTTATTATTTCTTTAAGTGAAAAGAATCAAATCAAATGAAAGGAAAATTTATTTCCGTGACCAAAGTATTTCCGCTGTTTCCTTTTCAGACTCATTTTAGTATTTTGTTGTTTTTTTTTTCTCTTTGGGTTTATTTTTCTGCGTTCTTGTTGCTTCTGGTTTGTTTGTTTGTTTTTGTCAAAATTATTTACACACTTCAAACACAGACTGGCCAAAACATTCATAGGAATGTATTCATAGATGTATTCGTGGAAATAATAACAGACAATGTGGTATTACAGTGGGACTATTTGGTACCTATGTAAAGAAAACGGTCAAAAAAATATACAATAATATATTGGCAGTATATTGTTACGTTTTTTACCTTTTAAAAACGTTTAAAATATAATCTCGTAGAATGCAATAAAAAGAAAAATAAATTTATGTTCAGTTTTAATTCATTTCTTTATTGTTCGCACAATTCTGTATGCCACTGTTCACAACTTGATGTAAACAACAACAATTGCTTTGTTTCTTAATCTACTTCATACTCGTTTGTGTAAACAATAACAATTGTTCGACCGATTTTTATAGCGGAGATCTTCAAACCACGATTATTCTCTTCACAATCTACCCGTCTTCACACAAGACTGACTAAATTTTTACTGACTCCGTTGCCTGCTTTGTCTTGCCTTTTATACCCCAAGGAGAATGATTTCGCGATCTCGAAATCTCTGTAAATGTAAACATAGTTGTTTTATTGTTGTTTGTGTATTTTATTTACATTTATTCTAGTAATGTTTGTTGTTGCTTCTTGTTTACGTGTTTATCTCCTTTTTTATACTGATGTTGTTGCTATATTTCTGTTTAATCGTTGATCATGTAAATAAGTCCATCATTTTGTCCATTATTATGTTAAACGATGTAACACCATTTCCATTTTCGTACCAATATCTTAAAAACCGGCCATTTACATTGAATGGCGACTTATTTATTAATCTCTGCAGTTAATTATTTAACAATTAAGTTAAGAAATTTATTTATAGCATGGTGTGGACGAGCGACTTGTAGGGTATTAACTCCGTCATACGAGATTGATTTCTGCTACTCAATTGCCTATTGAGACCGTAGTAGCAACTGTTGGCAAGAGCGATCGTACGCTTAATATCCTGGCGAACATCATGTTTGCTAGTAACGCCAGAGGCAAGAGAAATAAATTCAGTAACAACATCCAGAGTATAGTTACCGGCCATAATCTGGGTATTATCAACACATACTTCATTTTGACTTCATTTACTAATAGATCCCGTTCAATGGCGCTAAAAGCAGCAGTAACAACTCACTTGGTACGCCCTTTATTGTCAATGCCGTTAGCGTACGTTAGCAACTGGACGCTTTTGTAGAAAATAGTGCCATTACGATGCAGTCCCGCCTTCCGCAGTACACTCTCAATGACAAACTTGAAGAAGCCGCATGAAGGCATCGCCTTGTCTGATTTCTGATTTCCTCTGATTTCAGAGGGACTTATACTCACCTTAATGAAGCTGCAGAAGTTGAAGCTGCATAGCCTTATCAGTTGCGCAGGAATAGCGGACTCAGACATTTCGACAAAAACAGGATTCCCTGTAGGGCTATTGAAGGCTGCCTAGTAGTCGACAAATTGCTACGATCAATCATTTACTTGAGCTGCCCTATTTTGTTGCGATGTACCGACGTGTCGACGTAGTCTAGTAGGTAGTGTGTTGGCTTATTAAACCTAAGACCACGGTTCAAATCCCAGGTCAGAGATCAAACGAAATATGAAAAAATATTTATTCGGCGACTTCCTCTCAGCAGATTTCTGGCAAAAACTCTGAGAGTAAATAAAATTGCCATGAAAAGTTTCTCAAACATTTGTCATTCGGAGTCGACATTAAACTGTAGGTCCCGCCACTCATATATAAAATTAATACACACAACATTAGGGGTGTGAGAAGCTAGGTCGTAATCCTGTCTAAAGGGTTGTAATGACCAATTATGTAAGTTTGTATGTATAGTGGGGAACAGAATTGTGGCTGCAGTATTACGCAACGAGTAGCGCTGCAAATTGGTGTCAACAGAATACGCATTGTAGTAGTCGCTGTAGTGAGAGGTGAAGTGCAAAACTCTAATTTTTTAAATTTGTTGCGCGACAAATATAAATTGTAAAGAGGGTTTCCATGACTTTCAATATATTCGACATTAAATATGCGAAACATAAACTTTATTGTTGCTAGAGAGAAAAACGAAGTTAGAGACCCATTTTATAAGAAAATTCTCATAATATTCGTGTATTATTCAGTAGGTTTTTAAAAAGTATATTAGGCAACACTTTTTTTTTTGCTACCCTACTCAATACATCATAAGCTTCAGCTTCTACTGCTAACTACTTTATTCTGTTCCTGACCTATGTGTTTGGCTTTACTCCACTGTGCAGGTAAACAAGTTTATTGCGAGGATTTGTTGTTTTTTTTTAATATTCACTTCGTGGAATTTTCACGCTTAAATGGTATTTCTTTTCATGGAAGCTAAGGTAGGTGTCTGTAAGTGCAAAATAATACCGAAGTATTAAATTATTCATGTTTTTCTTTTTTTTTTTTCTTTTCAATACACTTTCCTTGTTAAAGTCAGTGGAATGTCTATAATTCTATAATATTTTAACGATTTTGTTATTATTGTTCATTCGTAGACATAAGTTGGCATTATATTGGAAAAATATTGTATAAAATAAAATGAAAGGAAATCAATAAGAAACGACGTAAAAAATAATAATAAATTTGAATTAATATTGTATTCTAATATTGCCTGCGGGCAATCTATGTCTCATAAAAAAATAGATTTTCAAAGCTTCATTAAATACAATTTTCCATTAAAAAGGAATAAAACTATAATAATCCTTAGGCTCTAAAAGGTCTATAACAAAACAATTTGTTATGGTAGAGGAATTATGTTGGTTTTGTTTTTAGCTTTATTATATTCTGTATGTATGTTTATTATCCAGTCAGGTCACAGACAACAAATACGTAAAACGCATAAAATTTCCACTTAGAATACGTCTAAAAATTGTCAATGTGTAGTTGATCATTTAATATTCGTAGTATAGCTTAAAAATAGGTTTATAGATGCCCATTACAACCCTTCACTCAGTATTATACGGTGTTCAGATATGCATCTTTATTGGGTAAATCGCAATAAACGCCATTATTGAGCTCAATATTTCAACTAAAGTTTCAATTAATAATTGCACAATAAATACCCAAATTGTTATAATATTGAGTAAAACTAGCATATTATAATTAACCGAACACTTTTTGTTGATATTTGACAACTCAAATGTCGATAACGACAAACAAAACAGAACAAAACAAAAAACCAAAATATAAACAATGTTGTTGAAACAACCAGCTGTTTTGTTTACCAGCAGTCAAATGGATATTGAATAAGCAGCTGAACTGCTTATATTATTATGCCTGAACACTTAAAATATTGTACTCAATTAACGGAATATTGACTCAATAAAAGTGCACATCTGAACATAGTATTACAAGCTAGCTTCTCACACCACTTATGTTGCGTGTGTTAATTTTATATAGCGGGTGAACCATCTATCGCTTTAAATTTGAATCGAATCGGCTATTTCGAATATGGCAATACTTATGTCATTCTATTCTGTCACAAAATTCAGTATATTATCTGCACTGAATGTAATGAATCGACTTACGTTTGAGCAACGTTGTTTTTTATTGGACCAACGAGAAACTGCACAATGATGTCCATATTGCCAAAAAAAAAATGTTCTTTTCGGATGAACCCCATTTTCATTTTGGTGAGTACCTTAATAAGCAAAATTGCCGCATTCGAAGCTTAGGAAACCCACACGTGGTCTTTCAGAAGTCAATGCACCCATTTCGAGTGACTGTTTGATGTAGCTTGTGGAGTGCAGACATTATTGGCCCAAATTTCTTTTAAAATGAGGATGGCACAAAAAATACGGTCATTGGAGACACTTATTGCACCATGATAACCGACATTTTTGTACCCGGTATTGATGTGAACGATGTTTGGTTTCAACAGGATGGTACAACTTGCCGCACATCTTACGCCACAATCTATATATTGCATCAAACGTTTGATGACCATTTAATTAGCTGAAATGGTGATGTCAATTAGTCGCCAAGAAGCTGCAATTTGAAACCGTTAGACTATTTTCTGTGGGGCGCGGTTAAAGAAAAATGTTATGCCGACAAACAAGATACAATTGAGCATTTGAAGGCCAACATTTGTGGCCATACACTTGAAAAAATGTACGAAAATTGATCCGATCGAAAGAGGTACTGTGAGGCCAGCCGCTGCAGCAATATGAATGAAATAATATTCAATTCACAACAAAAAAAATAATTTTAAAAAATTTCAAAGCGTTTTTGTTTTATTTCATTTTTAAATACAATAAACTTTTAAATGGCCCACCCACCACTCATATTTAATAGTGTTTTCACACCAAAACCTGATTTTAGCATTAAAACCATAAACAGCTGATTTTGCGTTCACACTGCAAGTTTTATTAAAATTGGTTTTAAATTCATGACATTTATGACTGCGAGAAAAAAATTTTATGAGCAATATGCCTTAGTTTATTTTGATATATTTAGCTTCTGACTTACCTTTCGCACAAGAAACTATATTCATTGTGACCAGAAACAACACACATTTCGATTAATAATTAAATATTTACAAATTTTTAAAATTTTCATTGAAGAAATTAAAAATATTCCAAATTTTACCTTTTTTAATACAAAATAAATGATTATTTACATTTATTTATTTATTTATTTATTTACATTTGTTTTTGTTTTTATCAGCTGTTTTCAGATTTTCAGAGCTGGTAGCTCTGATTTAGTACATTTAGTACATCAAAACAAGGTTGTATTTCATAAAACCAACTTAAAACCAATTCAAAAAAGGTTTTGTTTTGGTTTGAACACAATAATTTTGTATGGTAAATCAGGTTTTATTTTTGGTTTTAACGTTAAAACCAACTTTTGCGTTAAAACCACTCGGTGTGAAAGCACTATAATATGTAAAATTCATAATACCGATAACATATGTGACGTATGAGTGATATTTAATTCCATTACTTTCATACATGACAATATCAAAAAATTTTATTGCATACTTTTCAGAGTAACTACTAATTACAGTATGTATGTACATGTAATATGATGCGTATGTGAGTAATATATTTCAAATTCAATTAAATAGAAAGTATACTCCATTAATTTGGAATTAAACATTTAGGGCTGAGTGCCATTGGCGAAATACGACCACATGCACTCGTAAAAGTGCACGAAAATAGGTCCGATTGAATGAGTTACTGTGAGGCCAGCTGCAACAGCCATATGAATGAAATAATATTCCATTTCTAACCGAAACAATTGTACTTCACAACAAAAAATTAAATTTGCAAAATTTTCAAACCGTTTTTCGCATTTTAAAATTTCCCACCCTTTATGAGTGGCGGTACCTGCAATTTAAAATCGCCGCCGATCAACAGATTATTGAAAAACTTTTCATGACAATTTTTTATTTACTTTCAGAAGTTTTTGTGTGAAATCTGCTGAGAGCTAGACGCCGAGAAAATTTTTTTAATATTTCGTTTTGTTGGATATTTTAAACCTGGGGTTTGAACCGTGGCTTCAGGTCTAATAAGCCTACTGAAAAAATTCTTGAGCTATCAAAATAAACATTGTTTTGTTCGGTTGAGCACATCATTATTCCTTTTCGATAGGAAATCTTCCAAATCGTCCAAAAATAATAGTTTTTGCTGGAACATGTTTTGTAGCATTTTTTTTGTGCTAAGAAAATTACACAGGCGACTTATAATTTGCTTGTGGAATTATACAATAAGCACTGTCGCCATTTATAGATGGCCTAAATAATTATGTGCACCTGTTAACTATACAATCATATTGCCTTTACGTTCGTTATGTCAGACTATGTGGTAGAATAGCTCTTAGAAGAATATTAGATGGGTAATGTGGAAAGGTCGAAACATATTTAAATTTTAAAATGCAGAAATATTTTGAACATATTTTTTATCTGTAATGGTACATCCCGTTTTACATCCCGTTGTCACTATAGTCTAGTAGGCTTATTATACGTAAAGCCGTGGTTAAAACTCCAACCATATAGTAGTACTAGATGTTATTAATGTCACAAGTTCAGCTTTGGATACGGACAACAAAGTCTACGCGAACAGACAGTCTCAAAATCACACTCATCGTGTTATTATCATTTTTGTAGTTATTACTGGACATAGCAATCTCAGCACTCACATGATCGTTAATCTTGATCATATTGTCAGAATTTCCAGAAATGAGGTAGAGGAGGAATCTGTTCCTCATCTATTGGGTATACGAACAGCTTTCTTTTGTATTAAAGGAAACCCTCCTCGCTTCAACTAAGCAAAGGATTTCACAAATCTGTTAAGCATGGACATGGGGAAACTGAGCTACGCGAACAAAACTGAGTGTCATCACAATCGATCATTATTTACTTACTTAATATACGAAAGTCGCCGTAGTCTAGTAGGTAGTGTGTTGGATTATTAGACGTAAGGTCACGGTTCAAACCCCAGGTCAGGCATCTCCAACTAAACGAACTATGAACAAATATTTCTTCGGCGACTTCCTCTCAGCAGATTTCTGGCAAAAACTCTGTGAGAAAATAAAATTGCCATGAAAAGTTTCTCAAAAATCTGTCGTTCGGAGTCGTCTTTAAAATGTAGGTTCCGCCACTAATGTATAAAAAATTAACTCACACAACATAAGTGGTGTAAGAAACTAGGTCGTAATCCTGACTAAAGGGTTGTAATGAACAATTATTTACAGCATTCTTTTGTATTAAAGGAAAACATCACGGCTTCAACCATGCAGAGAGTTTCACAAATCTGTTGAGCAAGGATTTTGGGAAACTAAGTATACGGTAACAGGACTCCGAATGGTTTCATTACTATTACCGTAGAGTCTCTATGTCATTACAAATATACGAACAGCATTCTTTCGTACTAAGGGAAAGCATTTTGGCTTCAACCATGCAGAGGATATTACAAATCTGTTGAGCATGGACATTGGGAAACTGAGCTGCACCAACTGGATTTCTAACAATCGCTTAACTATTACCCTAGAGTCATTGTGGCATTACAAAGGGTCATTACCTACTTACTTAGCTGGTCATAACATCAATTTTGTTAAGATTGCAACCTAGTTTCTCACACCACTTATGTTGTGTGTGTTAATTTTAGACATGAGCGTCGGAACCTACATTTTAAAATCGACTCCGAACGACAAATTTAAAAAACTTTTCATGGTAATTTTATTTACTATCAGAGTTTTTACCAACAGATTGAAATACTTTTACGATACTTTTAAATCATCATACATACTTCAAATATAAATTCATGCATTTGCATGAAATTCTTTGCCAGCACTTGCCTTTTTTATATTTTTCGAAAAATATTCAATTTATTAAGGGGACAAATGGTTTTGCAATGACTTCAATTAATTTGTATAATAAAATATGCAAAAACACAAAAATGTTTTGTTGAAGCGTCTCTTCATTTAAAAGTGTCTGTTGTCAGGGAATACAAGAATTACTAAAAAGCAACCTTAAGGCTTAGGGATTTATTTTTTGGTCCTTAAGGCTTGTGTCTTTTTTTAACAATAATTGAAATATTTATTCAAATTTATTTCATATTTTATAATTTCTTTTAATAAATAAAACAAATAAAACAAACAAAAAAGAAAAAAAATATTTCTAATGAACTTGCCACAAAAATATTTTCAAGTAAACTTTTAAAGAAAAATATATAATATATGTTACTAATAAACTGGCCACAAATGCCACCGTTCTAGGAAATATGTTTTGATAAAAACTTTGCTTATGGAAGCAAACTTTGTATTCTAATATTGAATCAATCAAACTGCTATATATGCCTTCTATGCGCATGGATATTGTTACAATTGTACTCTTCAAAAATGTTTGAAATACGTGCTCGTAGATTGCAAATAAAAATAAATGTTTTAATTAAATTCTTTATTGTTCGCACAACTCTCTGTGCCACTGTTCACAACTTGATGTAAACAAAAACAATTTGCTTTGTTTGCTATTCTTCTTTACACTCTTCTGCGTAAACACTAACAACTGTTCGACAGATCTTTACAACGGAGATCTTCAAACCACAATTATTCTCTTCACACGCAACGCGTCTTTACACAAGACTGACTGAAATATTACTGACTGCTTGCCTGCTTTGCCTTGCCTTTTATATCGCAGGATAAACAGTCTGATGAGTACTCTTGAAGGAGAATAATTTCTCTTTCGCGAAATCTCTATAAATGTAAACATGTTGCTAACGTTATTATTGTTTGTGTATTTTGTTTACGTTTGTAATTGGAGTGTTGTTGTTCCCTTTTTTATACTGATGTTGTTGCTATATTTTTGTTTATTTGTTGATCATGCAAACAAGTCCATTGTTTTTGTATTTGTAGCTTTTGTTTATCATTTTAATGTTAAAGGATGTAACACCATTTCCATTTTTGTAACAATATTTTACGATGACAGATGCTGCTGCTCCAGAAAGTTATACAGATACACTTAATATTCCCTAGTTCTGCAAGCACTCGGACTCAAGCTGCCAATGTCAATCCGTGACAGTACCTCCAGATTAAGCAAATAGTAGGTACCAAGGAGATTTTTTTTCTATTTCAACATAGTGCCGGGTATACAATAGGTAAAGGACAGTCTCCTATACTTCCTTATTTCTGCAGTTTTTAACAGAAAATGATTTGTTCAAATGAAGACGTTCAACACCAATTAGCCTTGCAAGTATGTCCGTAATGCAATACCCTGTAATAACCCCGGCAATCATACTGAGCATGTTTGTTAAGAGTTTAAGCATACTCCATCTTCCTTTGATAAGATTTTCTGCCCTGTGCTATCATTGTCTGATGCCATCGAGTTTAAGCAGACTGCATTCAGCTTTGGCCAGATTTTCAGCGTCTTTCTACCCATATCCGATGCCGCCCCCCTATTGTTGACAGAATCGATGACCGCATTGCCAATTATAATTATAAGTTCGAGATTTCATCAGAGATTTGAATGGTTGTGCCACGCCTAGCCAGTTCAGTTGTCCTACATTTACTTGGAATGTCACTGTGTCCTTAAAATTTGCTGAAATTTGTTGTCCCATCAAAGGATTCCTACCAAACAATGCATCCACAGATCAAGAAAGGTATGAGTTCTAGTGAGTCGTTCTAGTGAGTCATTCTAGATCCATGGTTCCATTTTTTCATTTTATTACGCAAGCATAGAGGGCAATGAAGGTCTTTTTCAATCTGTTAATGATGTTCACATTCTCACAGAGCTTCCTGTTCAGAACAAGCCCTGCAAAGAGGCACTTCATCCTTGAGTTAAAGTTTCGCTCCGTGAAAATGCGCCTTATTCTTGAGTTCCATGAAAATTCAGAGGAAAAAAACTCTGCGATTTTTACCTTCTCGTGAAGAATACTACCTGCATTTTAACAGGGTTAACACTGAGTCAGCGATTTGACTCGCTGACTTTGCAAGTTACATCCTATATCTAATAGTGGCGACAAACCTGGTCGAGTGTGGAAGAGCAACATCATCGTCATAGGCAATATCCTCGCATTCAACCTGTTCTGCCATTACTAGTAGCTCCTTCATCACCAGATGCCATAAAAGAACAAAGAGTAGCCCACCCTGTAGAATTCCCCTCATCTGGTAATATGCAAACTCCCTAAGGTCGTGTAGATTGTTCTCCCACAGAGTAGCTTAGATATCGAGTTCACCAAAGTGTCCTGTACATGCATACATACATAATTGGTCATTACAACCCTTCAGTCAGGATTACAACCTAGCTTCTTACACCACTTATGCTGTATGTATGTGTTAATTTTATACATGAGTGGCGGAACCTTCATGGCAACTCTCAGAGTTTTTGCCAGAAATCTGCTGAGTGGAAGCCGCTGAAGAAATATGTTTTCCATATTTTCCTTTTGATGTCTGACCTAGGGTTTGAACCGTGGTCTTACGTCTAATAAGCCGACACACTACCTAATAAACTGCGGCGACTTCGAAGTATTCTGTACACACTATCTTGTAGTGCTTAGTTCCACATAGAGTTCCATTGGAGACCCATTCGATGCCACTCTATGGCATATTGTTCTCTCAAAAACATCAAGGACAGTTTGGTCTGCTTTCTCAAATACCTATGATCTTATTTGTTCAGACCGAAAAAACACTCGTTATCAAGTCAGCCTTGTCTTCAAACTGTCGTTATTGCTTATGGCAATACCAGGATAGGTAGTCCTCAGCCCCTTTTGAAGCGTAACAGCAGTCTGAGATTTGACAGCGCAACAACAAATAGTTCGTTTTTGTTCTTTAGTATCTTATTGACATCATATGTGTATCAATTTTATTACATGATAACGAAAAGTGAATAAATTGGCTAGATGTAGGAAAAATACCGAACTTTCCGTCTAATCCCCTGCATTGTGAATGCCACTGCGAACCATCGAACGGAGGGTTGGCAGTGTAGTTATATATATCGATAATGTCCTAGGTTCAGCTTTGGATACGGTTAAAATATCGCAGCAAAGTCTACGTAAACACAACGTTATGTTAGGTTAGGTTAGAGGATGTGTACTTGTCACTTAAGACAAGTACAGTACCCGGAGGTCGAATTGACCCATTGTACAACGTCCTAGATTCTCACACTACTTATGTTGTGTGTGTTAATTTTATACATGAGTGGTGGGACCTACAGTTTAAAGTCGACTGCCAACGATAGATTTTTGAGAAACTTTTTTCATGGCAATTTTATTTGCTCTCAGAGTTTTTGCCAGAAATCTGTTGAGAGGAAGACGCCGAAGAAATACTTTTTGTATTTTGTCTTAATATCTGGCCTGGGGCTCGAACCCTGGCTTTTACGTCTAATAAACCAACTCACTACCTACTAGACTACGGCGACTTCACGTAAACACAAAATCCAAAATCACAATCAGCATCATATTTGGAATCGCTACCGGACGTAGCAAACTCAGCACTAATGTATAGCAATACTCATTAATCTTGATCATTTAGTTAGAATTTTCAAAAATGAAGGAGAGGGAAACTTGTCTTCTTCTATTGGATATACGTTTGTATTAAAAGAAAGTAATTTGGCTTCACCACGCAAAGGATTTCACAAATTTATTGAGCAGGGACATTGGGAATCTGAGCTGCGCTAAATGTACTCCGAATAGTTCCAGAAATATTATCCTAAGGTTACTGTGGCATTACAAACGGTCATTACTTACTTACCTAATATACGAAAAGCATTCTTTCGTATTAAGGGAAAGCATTTGGGATATTGGGAAAGGATATTACAAATCTGTTGAGCATGGACATTGGGAAACTGAGCTACACTACCAAAACTCAAAAGAATTTCAGAACTATTGCACCTGAGTCACTGTGGCATTACAAACCATCATTACTTACTTACCTAATTGATCATAACATCTATTTAGTCAAGATTGCATCCTAGCTTCTGACATCATCCATGCTGAAGGTATTAATTTTATATATGAGTAGTAGGACCTACATTTGAAAGTCCACTCCGAACAGCAGATTTTATTACAATTTTATTTACATTCAGAACTGTTGTCAGAAGACTGCTGCAAGGAAGTTAATGGAAGAAATATTTTCTTTTCATTTTTGAAGCATTTCAGACGTCTCAGCTGGCTTTTAAACACATGGCTCTCGTCTAATAAGCCAAAACACTACATACTAGACTACGGCAACTATATACCACACTTGGCTTAATTTGTTGCCACTTTTACTCTGTTCATCAATGCTTTGTTTATCTATCTAATTCAACAAATATTTGTCATTACGTTTTATCGATAGACAGGGCAGTCAATTTACATCATCAGTACCCCAAAAGCCGGTTTATGAAACTAACTCTTGTCAATTAGAATAAAAATTATTCGGTGTGAACAAGGAAAGCCTGCATCTTCTTCTTCTTATATATAAAAATGAATGTGTGTTTATTTATTAGTGGGTTTGTTTGCTTGTTTGAAGTCTATAGACGGCTAAACGGCTGGACCGATTTTCTTGAAATTTTAACAGAACCTTCCTGTATGTCTGGAGACTACTTTTTATTTTAATATTTCAAGTAGGCGAGGTGCCACGCCCACATACCCAATAAGTATTTAATGTCGCATATCTCATAAACTGCAAAAGCTAGAGTCCTCTAATTCTGCATGGACGACTTTGACGTATATATGAATAAAATAGGCGGATTGGCTATAGTGGGCGTGCCACCTCCCACAGTCTATACATATAAAAATGAATGTTTGTTTGTATGTACCTTATAGAATCGTAAACTATGCATTTGATCATGTTATGATCTTTAGCAAAGTTGTTGCGCATGAGCCGATAAAGGTTTCTAAGTTGGTATGACCAATTTCCGACAGGTGGTGCCACTGAAAATTAATCAAAATGAATTAAATCGTAAACTGTGCATTCTTTAACAAAGTTTTTGCGTATGAGTCGACGGAGGTTGGTGCGATTAATTTCCGATGGATGACGATACTGAAAATTATTCAAAATGAATGACAAGCAATTGGTCAATCACGGAAGAAAATAGCATTACGAGCCTCAGAATCAGACGAGCATTAAGACTGGAAAATCTTCGAGTATATGCCGCTGAGACGCATTCGCTTGAACGAAAAGTGAGATTAGTAACTGATCGAATGCGTACTACTCAGGCCCGTTCATCTGAATCATCAGGACAACGGGAAACAAAATCAATAAAATGATTCAAAATTAATTGGACATTTGTGTACATTATGTTTACTTCAAATTTATTTTAGTTGGTGAGGCAGCAACACGTGCAGGGTACAGCTAGTTCTTTATAAAACTCAGGTGTTAATACTGTTTCGATGTGTTTATAGCCTATAAAGGTTGTAAATTCTGGTTCAAATAGCAACTTGAGTTTGAAAGCAAATATTGACTGCACTTGTTTATGCAATTTCTTGTTTACTGCTGATCAACAGGGGAGAATACAAATTGAATATAAAAGGAACTTTGACTATTTCACAAAACATGTTGTTAGTTTGACAACAGCAAGAAATTTGTTTCCTTTTGTTTAGCCTCAAATTAAATGGTTTTTGGGAACATGTTTGTTTGTACTCCTGCCTAAAGCATACAAACATGCTGCTGTAAGTGTTGTCATGAGGGTGATGGTTGCAATCTAATGGGCTTATAGTGCCAATAACACAAAGAAAAGTTGCATTCGGGGGCAAATTCAAAGCTAAGGTGTTTACATTTTCGAAACAACAACAATTCAATCAGCATGGCTCGATGTCGTTTGCCATTCAACAGAATAATAATTGCATGCTCATTCCATAAGAAATAAGGAGGACCAATGATGCCGTCAATGTGTAAACAAAATTCCTCTAATCAACCCACCCCCTGTAGGACAAAAAAAAACGTATATTTTTTGTGTTTCTTTTTGTTTTCGTATTTATAAACCATTGTTTAAACAAAAGAATCAATTATTATCAGTTGCCTCCTGTATTGTCAGGAATTCAATGTGAATTTTCTTTTATTTGTTGGCTCCTCCCCCAAAAGTCTTTTGCATAAGGCACTTCACTCGAAACTTTTCTTGACTTTAATTAAAACTTTTTTATCCTCTTTAAGCAAGAAATCCAATTGAAGTTGTAAATGTCCTCGAGCGTTATTTGGTGAAATTAAAAAAGTTTTCTATCAATTTTAATGTCATGTTTAATTGTACGCTGATGCTACACTATTGGCATCCATCAAATAATTTAATTTTTGCCATACAAATCTCTATAGGGTGTGTTTTTAAGTGTTTTCAATCTTTGAATTTAAATAAAATTTTTATTTTATTAGTTTTTATTCGTTTGAAAAATCATTTCATGACATGGCTTCTCTGAGCTAGGCCTCATGGGTTATATTGGCTTTGAGGATCACTGTGGTTTGTGACTTATTCGCATACACGTTAAAAACCCTACAAGAAAAAGTCAAGCAGGACCAAATCACACCAACTCAGTAGCCAGTTTATATCACTCCCACGAGAGCTGACCATTCCTGCAAATCGAACATGAGAATATCCGTCCAGTTGAAATCTTGTGGCCTTAGCGTCCAAGCCATGTAATCCAGAACAAATGAAGGTAGTGCTCGCAGTTGACAATGGAAGCCTAGCCCACGCAGTACACAAAGAAATATAAATCGATATACATACTTACCAGAGATCAACAATGGATCGAGTGACTCTTATCATTCATCAAAACTTAAGGTCTTAGTTGTTGCTGCATTTATAAAAAAAGAAAAAAGGATAAACGGCAGACATTTATTAACAAGATCGTGAAATCTTTGCGTTTATTTGGTGTTTATTCGCCATGTTTTACTAACACATAGAATTGGTTGATTGGTGTTGACAGGATAGTTTTGCATTACTCCATAAGGCAGTATAGATCAGAGATCAGCAATGAATCGTTTTTTCGCTACTCGTAAGCACTCATAAAATTTTGAATATATGTAAGTGAGTCAACCATATTGAAATTTAACTACGCTGATTCATTCGTAGTCACTACAACGTTGTTTTATAAGTATGAGTACAATGAGTATGAATACAGCATTGACATCAAACTCATACTATTCGAAATATGTTTGATTCATATGCCTACTCATTCAGATTCATAGATTTAGAAAAATACTTATAATACTCATAAATGATTCGAGTGACTCGAATCATTCATCAAAATTTAAAGTCTTAGTTGTAGTTGCATTCATAAAAAAGAGGAAGACAGCAAGCCAAGCAAACACACAAGCATCAAGTGAGTATTGAGGTGTTCGAATCATACTTACTTTGTGATTCTTGTAAATATTGAGTCATGGAGAGTCAGAGAGAGTAAATATTGAGTCATACGAGTATGACTAAAAGTATGAGTGATGAGTACTTTAAACTTTGAATATGAGTAGTATGAGTAAGATATTAAAATAAGTATGAATGCATATATGTAAGTGTCAGAAATTATGAGTATGATTCGATTTTACTTATATTTTTGAATACTCATTACTGATCTCTGATACTTACATATAACATAATTAGTCATTACAACCCCTCACTCAGGATTACGACCTAGTTCCTCACACCACTTATGCTGTGTCTGTTTTATCCACAGTTTGCAGTACCTACACTTAGAAGTCGACTCCGACAGTTTTCATGGATGTTTTATTTACTCTCAGAGTTTTTACCAAAATCCTGCTGAGAGGAAGTAGCCGACTAAATATTTTTCATATTTCAGTTTCTTGGGTATGATCTGGGGTCTGAACTATGGCATCACGTTTAATAAGCCAACACTAGGTAGTGTGTGACTACAGCGGCTACAAATCAACTAGAGTAAGAGCCCGCTTAACGCGGGGGATACGTTCCAATAAGTTCTAGCGTTCAACAAAACAGCTTTAAACAAAGCAACTTAACATGTACATACATATGTAAATACCTTGCAACTTCGGAAAATACAGTTGGAATCTTTATTCTGGGCAGACTAACAAAAGAGCGTTGAAAAAGATACATAGTATACGCCGTCGCTATATAGTGCACCGCCTTTGGTTGGTGCTCGGCCGTTTCATTTGCAAACATATACAACAGGTATCAATATAGTGTGCGATTTGGGGGAATCCCAATACTACCGCGTAATACTGAAACAGCGTTAAGCGTGGTCTTACTGTAAATCAGACCAAATGAAATTAGTAATCGACTACATATAGTGCTCGCCAGAAGAACGTTGGCCTTAAGCCAACGTCGTTCCCAAAGAAAATGGATCATGAATGCTCTACACACACACACTCAACAGTGATCTTTCCGAAATGAGTTAAAAGCTCTTGTGGGACCAAGCACATTCAACCGGATTGCATATTTCTGGTTGACATGTGGTTTCAGCAAGATGGTGACACCTATCACATTGTGAGTGCCAAAATCGATTTATTGCCGGAACGATTTCCAAAACAAATTATCTCAAAAGCTTCTGATCATGCGATGTGCCATTCAAATTTTTTTCTTGAGTTTTTGGGAAACTTCATTATGAACTGGCCAGGCAGGGCACAACCATAGGCCTCTCCGACGAATTTTCGACTTTGGGAATCCCTATGAAAACCTTTAAGCTTATAATTGACAATGCGATCGTAGACTCAATCAACGGTATGTGAACCGCTTCGGATAAGAGAACAACGGCGTGAAAAATCTGGCTAAGATTGGATAAAGGGCACACGGTAAGTCTGCGGTACGCACAATATAGTTATCGTAATCATTACAGCTCATTTGTCTTGGGCATCTAGCTAAAGATTAATGCAGAAACTGTAGAGATGAGGAGGAGACTGTCCTTCACCTACTGGGTACATACACGGCACTTTGTCATTGCTGACTATAGGAATGATCTGAAAGAACTGTCGCGGATTGATATTGACGCTTTAAGTTTCTTCATTAGGAGCTACGAGAGATTAGGCGACTAGGGGATAGCGAAAAACTGTGTTAACACAATAGACTCTATGTGGCCTAAGTGGGTCCATCCAACTCTCTTAGATGGTCAGCCACCTCTAACTACCTACCTACCTAGGGAAATGAGAAGAAACGTGGAATAGTTTCTGAGCTTGAATACGACATTTAGGACGTTATTGATGAAATACAGCCACATTTCGGTAAAGAAGACATGGACAATTTTATGAAAAGGATGGCATATCTACACTTAATAGATATTTTATTCCATGTATTCTTTATAATTCAATAATAACATCACAACTGTCTCAAGAAATACGCTGTTTTATTTTAAATTACAAAAAGTTCTTTCTTGCTTATAAAGGGTGTTTTTTATAGAGGTATAGAACTTTAAGTTGGCATTACTTTTCAAGATGGCAACCGATTTAACAGCTGTCAAGTGATTTATTCTCAGTTTGGTTTTGCAATTCATCATGAATAGACTCACGCCTGAGCAACGCTTGCAAATAGTGCAATTTTATTTCGAAAATAATGGTTCTGTGCGGAAAACGTATCGCGCACTACGTCCATTTTATCGTCGACAAAATCGTCCATCAGAGCAGTTAATTCGATTAACCATGGAACGTTTTCGCACCACGTTTACTCTTATTGATAACTCGCATCCCCAGAGACGCTGTACGGTGCGTACAGAAGAAGCTATTGCTGCTGTAGAGCGTAGCATTGAGGAAGACCCGAATGAGTCCATCCGCCATCGATCACAGGAATTGGATCTGTGTCCATCCACTTTATGGAAGATTTTGCGGAAGGATCTTGGTTCGCGTGCTTACAAAATCCAACTCGTGCAATATTTGAAGCCAAACGATCATCAAGTAAGGCGTAGATTCGTCGAAATGGCCCAAAACGAGATTACCGTTGTTCCCGATTTTCATAAGCGAATTTTGTTTAGCGATGAAGCGCACTTCTGGTTGAATGGCTACGTCAACAAACAAAACTGCCGCATTTGGAGTGAAGGTAATCCTCAAGTGTATGTGGAAACACCGTTACATCCAGAAAAACTGACTGTTTGGTGCGCTTTATGGGCTGGTGGAATCATTGGTCCGTACTTTTTCAAAAACGATGGTGGCCAGAACGTTACAGTCAATGGTGATCGGTATAGAGCCATGATTACTAACTTTTTCATTCCTGAATTGAATAACCATGATGTCCAGGAGATGTGGTTTCAACAAGACGGCGCAACATGTCACACAGCTCGTGCCACAATAGATTTATTGAAAGACACGTTGGGTGACCGCCTAATTTCACGTTTTGGATCTGTGAATTGGCCTCCAAGATCTTGTGATTTAACACCGCTAGACTACTTTCTGTGGGGCTATGTAAAGTCATTGGTCTATGCGGTAAAGCCACAAACGCTTCACCATTTGGAAGACAACATTCGCCGTATTATTGGCGATATACGGCCACAAATTTTGGGAAAAGTCATCGAAAATTGGACGTCCAGATTGGACTACATCCGCGCCAGCCGTGGCGATCATATGCCAGAAATCATATTTAAAATGTAATGCCACAAGATTATCTTTCGGATAAATAATCGAATAATCCATCGTTGTTTTATTGCAACTTAAAGTTCTACACTTCTAAAAAAACACCCTTTACTATGTTCAGGCATGAATTTTAATTGATTCGTTTAATTGACAAAATGTTCAGGCATACGCAAATCAGCTTATTCAATAATCATTTGACAGCTGGAAAACAACAACATTTTTTATTTTTTGTATTATATTGTCAAATATCAACAGAATTTGTTCTCACAATGTAGTGTCGTAATATAAAAATGAAACAAACACGAGCAGCTGCAAATGCCTACTAAATAAACTTTATTTGTAAATTCGAAAAGTATAATTATTTAAGTTAAAGAATTAAATTAAAGAATCAAAGAATCAATGTAGCATTGATTTCTTATATGAAGTTATTCTTCATATTCGTAGTATTAGGGTGGCGTATAAATATCAATAATCTATACACAAGTCGTAACATTCACACTGAACATACTTATGACAGTGCTGCATTTTATGTTTAACTCAATATTATAACAATTTTCATATTTATTGCGCAATTATTAATTGAAACTTTATATGAAATATTGAGCTCAATAATGGCGTTTATTGTGATTTACGCAATAAAGCTGCATATCTGAAAACCATATTAGACATTATCTACTAGTGGTACCACTGTTTTCATGTTCACAGCTGTATGTCTATATTGGGCATACAATTCTCAAACTAGTAGTTGCATGTATTAGTTTTATTACTACCAACATAAGCATACCTTAGCGACCTATAGTCATAGAATCTATAAGCAAATTATTTTAAACGTACAGCAGCATTATTGGGGTATATTCATATGGTACGTACGAGTATGTAGGTATGTATGTACATACATGAAGTGTGTATTTGTGGTTGGGTATCTTTCGGTTTCATGGATACATATAAATTCTTATTTTAAATATTGATTTTTATATGTTTAGCTTATCGGTTATTTCTTATTAAACTCACAACACAGCAACAAGCAATCATTGTACGCTGTAAGCAATAGGTGCAGGAGGAAACAGTTTATATCGTGTTACCACAATATAAAAACTTTTATAGGCAAAGTACTGCAAAAAAAAAAACTAAAATCAAATTAGGTTAGGTTAAGTTAGAGAATAGCTTGCCGTTCACAGGCAAGTTCCCTCGGTGGCCTATATTACCCCTTGTGTCAGCCAGTATGTGGTAAGCCCTCTTGTCATGATCCTTTAGTGGTTGGTTTTAACCAACCCGAACTCCGGATGAAACCGCCCAGTTTCCTTATTGGCATGTTCGCCACCATCTTTCGCACTTCAAACTGTCTGTCACCCAAAAAGTGCAGGGCACTTGGCACATGGCAGTTGCTGCCGTAATCCTGGTGAGGTAGATCGAGTTCTTCAACGAAATTGCCAATAACGTAGTGTCCCGTTAAAATGCCTATTAGAGTGCGAACCGCTCTCGTGTCAAGCAGTACTCCTAATGCAACTGAGGTACAGACAGCAATACAAAACCTCTTAAAGAATAACGCTGCAGGTGAAAACCACAAACTGAGTTTTTCTTAGCACATACGCATCAAATCGCCATTTTCCTTCATCCCTATATGAAAACGTGAGGAAATTCCCTAACCTAGAAAAACTAGCAGAATTATAAAACTCCCTAAGAAGAACGATCGTCGAAAGTGTGAAAATTGGAGAGGCATCACCATATTGAGCACTGTCTACAGAGTTGTAGAAGTTATAGTTCTAGAAAGACGTCAACCCATCGTAGAATAGCTAGGAGATGAGCTAGAGCGTTCGGCCTCAATGTGGTTGTATTGATCAGTCAAATACACTACATATCATAGTCGAACAGTCTAATGAATGACGCTCTTCACTGTACATATTGTTCATAGATTTCAAAAAATCATTTGATATGTTGAAAAGGGCACGTATCTAGAATGCATCCAAACAGCAAGGAGTTCCTATCAAAATTATTGGCATGAGTATTACGATACGAAACTAGCCATTTAACATAAGACGATTCTTAGCACTTCTTTTATAAATAGTTCTGCTGTGAAACAAGGTTGGTCTCCGCCTTCGATATTATTTGCTGTGCTGTATGAAATAATGGTAGACTTAGATGGGCTTGACACCCATCAGTATGATTGAACAGTATGGGCAATGTCTATCTCGTCTCACATAACCTCACTGTATTGCAAAGTAAGACATACTCCCATCTGGTCAGTATGCAATGAAAAGCAGGACTGGAGGTGTGAATAGTTATTAGAAAAAACTAAACAATACACACAGGCTTCTTTTTTGTTATCGCGATTGCATAGTCACACAATTCATGTGGTGATCGCCAGTAGGTAGTGTGTTGGCTTATTAGACGGGAGGCCACGGTTCAAAGCCTAGGCCAGACATCTCGAACAAAATGAAGATTTCTTCAGCGAATTCCTCTCCTGTCACAAAATCTAAGAGTAAATCAAATTGCCATGAAAAAGTTTCTTAAAAACATATCCCTTTAAACTTTAGGTCTCGCCTCTCGTGGATAAAATCAAGTGGTGTGAGAAGTTTGATCGTAATTCTGACAGGGGAGTTGTAATGACCAATTAGGTATGTATGTACATATGTAGAGCCAGATCAAGCGATGAGACTGAGGCAAGATCCCTTTTTATGTCTTCTAATTGTTGTATGGAAAAACTATCCTGCTTAAGCTCAACAACTCTATGTAGAAGTAAAACATGGCGAACAAATGCCAACTTGGCTTAAAAGTTGCAAGTTTTTGTTAATAAATGTCTGCCCGATATTCATAACATATTTTCGCCAGCCACCATACGCAACGAAGACCTTTGGAGGATATCAAATCAGGTGCCTATTAATAAGCTAATTCACAGAAGGAAATGGTTCGGTCACACACTGAGCAAAGATCACGAAAGTTTTGAAAAGCAGCGCTCGACTGGTATCCCTAAACGTGGATTGCTGGGGTGTACAAAATTCGTAAATTCGTTTCAATAATTATCTCATATTTTATTAACAACCAAGCAACAATACAATAATAATTATAATGAATTAATAACACTTTCAATTTTGTATTCAGAAATATAAACAATTTGTCACGTCAAATCGATTGCCATATAAAGTGGTTTTCAAAACAAGCTCGCTTCTCTTAGAGTTCTGTCTTGAAATCATTTATATTGGCTTTTCAAAAGTAGAAAGTAAACAAAAAAAAAGTTATTCAAATTCAAATGCAAACATTTTCAAAACATACCTTTTAAAGATAGCAGCAAAGCAATTATATTTGATTGAAACAAGCTTTGACAAAAATAGGGACGCTGCAGATTATTTTGATGTGAGTATCCAGTTACTGAAAGAGATTTTAATTGTTAGAGAATTTCATTAAAATCTGAAATCTTAAAGTAAAAACAGTATTAGAACTTTTTATAATATAATATAGGGTCATCCAACAAGGACTTTCAGACTTTTACAAATGATAACGGCCATCTTGTTGAAACTAAAGGGTCCGCCAAATAACTTTTTTTTTTGAAAATGCTTTAAAAAAAACTACTGAATATTTTCTCAAATTTCTTTTTTTATTTGAAAGTACAAGCCTTCCGGTTAACAATGGAAAATATTTATTTATTTATTAATTACAATACAATTACAAATTATATTCTAATTATATACGAGCTGACCATATGCTCGGTGTAGTGTCAGAGACCAGAGCCTCTGGTGGTCCCACGTCCCTCTCGCTAATAGTCTAGTACACTACCCATTAGGCTACCAGGGCACCCTAAAGGAAAATAATTTCATTCAAATGGCTGCCTCGGCTGGCCATGCAGTAGCCTACACCAGAAGATGCCGATTTTGACAAAAAAAAAATCATCTTTTCAGATGAAGCTCATTTTAATCTGGGCGGGTATGTAAACAAGGAAAATTGTCACATTTGGGGCACAGGAAACCCGCACGCATACATTGAAAAGCCGACGCACCCAAAAGGAGTCACTGTTTGGTGCGGCATAATTGAGCCATTTTTCTTCGAAAATGAGCAAGGAGTGACCGTCACAGTCAATGGCGATCGTTATCGGGCCATGTTGAATGAATTTTTGTTCACAAAAATTGAAGAGGAGGATATTGGCAACATTTGGTTTCAACAGGACGGCGCTACGTGCCACACATCCGAAGCTACACTCGATGTTTTGCGCCCTGTTTTTGAAGATCACATTATCAGCCGCCGACCTGATGTCGTTTGGCCACTTCGGAGCTGCTATTTGACACCGTTGGACTATTATTTGTGTGGTCTCGTCAAAGATAAGTATTACGCCGACAAGCCAGAGACAATTGACGCTTTAAAGGACAATATTCGTGAAGCCATTGGTGAAATACAGCTGCACACAATCGATAATGTGCTTAAAAATTGGACCGATCGTGTAGGCTTCAGCATTGCCAGCCGAGGCAGCCATTTGAATGAAATTTTTTTCCATTATTAACCGGAAGGATTGTACTTTCAAATAAAAAAAAGAAATTTGAGAAAATATTCAGTAGTTTTTTTTAACATTTTCAAAAAAAAATTATTTGGCGAAACCTTTACATCTGTTAAATTGGTTGTCTTTTATACAGACTGTTTTGAGAAATCATCATGGATGGAGATGGCATTCAACAACACATACAAATTATATGGGTGTTCTGTTCAGGCAATGTACCCTGCCCTTCATCTTCTATAGCTATGATCGTCCTACTATTCGCAATGTGATGGCTAAATTCCGGTTCACTGGTTCAGTAAACAATTGACCAATACCCGTACGTCGACGAAAGGTAAGTTCATTTCCGTTGCCTGTTAGTGTATGCAGGATAATAAGAAACAGCATTCAACAAATACATTCTGTTGGGGCAATGTACCGTGACTCCGCCATAATCATCCTAACGAAAAAACTATTTGCATAAACCGCACGTTGACAAAACACATAAACAGCGGTTCTTGAGAGGTTGTAGGAGAATTAGAATTTACCGCGCAAACCTTAATTTTGTGAATTTTGGTTTGTGACTTGGGATGTATTCCTATAAAATTTAATTGATCCATGAACGGAGGGTAAATGACTGCAGACAACAACGTGTGTTTAACTCTCAAGCATTTGGCAACTGATCCTTACCCAAAAAAAAAATCATCTTCATGAGGCAGTGACTGGTTACATGAGCAAAACTTTCGAATTTCGGACGACACCAATACACATGAAAATCAGGAACGCCCAATGCATGCCAAAAAAAAGTTAAGGTTTGATATGATTTTTGTGCAGGTGACCATATTTCTTTGCAAACGATGTTGATCAGGCCATCACTGTCAACGTCTATTACTACAGGTCAATGATTACCAACTTCTGTTAGCCTGAAGTGAATGCTCTGGAGACCAATGACTTACGAACCCGGTGGTATATACCACGCAGCTTATGCCACAATAGATATTCTGCAAATGCAATTTGACGGGACGGTCATCTCACTCGAGGTTGCTGCTCAGGCATTTGACCCCGCTAGACTTTTTCTTGTGGATTCTTCTTAACCGCAGATGTATTCAAATAAGCCTCAAACCACAGCCGCCCTCAAAGCCAACCTTACCTCTGCCATTGGGCAAATTTATCTTGTTCTATACGTCAGTGTCATAGAGAATTGGACATTACGGACACGCTCTGGACACCAACGACATATGAACATGTGGTACATAGCATGCAGTTTATGCCACAATAGATATTCTGCAAAAGCGATTTGGGATCTTCTTAAGCCGCAGATGTTTGCAAATAATGCCTCAAACGACAGCCGCCCTCAAATCCAACATTACCTCTGCCATTGGACAAATTTAGCTTGTTTTATCCTCCAGAGTCGTGTGAAAATTAGGCATTTCGGATGCACTACACCCAGAGATGCTGCGGTGGATATATGAACGCTGTAATATTTCACTCATAATGGCGTCACTATATTATCACATCACGAACTCACACTTATTTATTTAAATTTACCGATAGAAAGCTTTTAAAGAAAGACCCAATATATTCCACATAATTTTAGATCCTTAAAAAAACTACGTACTCCTCTATGGACACCTCAACCAGGATGCATGCATACATACATAATTTATCATTACAATCCTTCAGTCAGGATTATGGACCTAGTTTCTCACGCCACTTATATACATACATACATAATTGGTCATTACAACCCTTCAGTCAGGATTATGGACCTAGTTTCTCACACCACTTATGTTGTGTGTGTAAATTTTATACATGAGTGGTGGGACATACAGTTTGAAGTCGACTCCCAACAACAGACTTTTTGAGTAACTTTTCATGGAAATTCTATTTACTCTCAAGAATTTTATGTGGAAGATTGCTGAGAGGCAGATGCCGAAGAAATATTTGTTCATATTTCGTTTTATTGGAAATCTCTGACCTTTTGAATTTAGGTTCAACTAAGAACTCTTAAGACAGAAGCCTTAGTACCAACTTGACTGCTTCAACAACTTTATTCTGCAGACCTTAGTTACAGCTGAACAGTAGAGGGACATATGCTATACACAAACCAAGGTTGGAATTTTGAAAAAATGTTTATGATGTCTCGTGAATTAGAAGAAAAGAATACTCTTCAATACAATGAGCTTCAATTAGCATAGTTCCTAATCACCACACCGAATACGGCAACCAAATACACTTCCAAGGACAAATAAATAATAAGAAAAACGGGAGAAGAACGACGATATGCGAAAAAAATACCTAAGACTATGTTTAGATATGCACTTTTATTGAGTCAATTTTGCTTTAATTGAGTTCAATATTTTTTTAGTGTTCAGGCATAATAATATAAGCAGTTCAGCTGCTTATTCAATATTAATTTGACAGATGGTAAACAAAACAGCTGGTTGTTTCAACAACATTGTTTTTATTTTGTGATGTTGTTTTTTTTTTTTTTGTTTGTCGTAGATGACATTTAAGTTGTCAAATATCAACAGAAAGTGTTTGCATAATTGTGATATGCGCACTGAACACACTTATGACAGTGCTGCATTTTAAATTTTACTCAATATTATAACAACTTGCGTATTTATTGCGCAATTATTAATTGAAACTTTATATGAAATATTGAGCTCAATAATGGCATTTATTGCCATTAAATTGGCATTGACATAATTGGTTAAACTTGCTAAAACATACGTATCACACCATACCATATCATACCTGACGTTGTTGCTTAGTCTCACGTAATGAGTCTATTGATGCCTTCAGATGGGGTGAAGCATTTAGCATACGTCGGAACTCAGCCAAAAGACCATCTAGTGTTTCGTTTATTTGTCTGGGTGCAGTTCGTTGTTGGACTCCTGGACTGCGTGAAGTGCTTGGCCCACTATGATCATTTACTGCATCGGATGTGGCATCTAACATTAGTCTCAGATCAGCCAATAGGCCTTCTCTTATTTCGGTAAATTGTTGGTTATCAAGCTCTTTCTTAGGCTCTTGCTTAAGCTCTTGCTTAAGCTCATGCATTGGCAAGGTTTTTGCTTGGCTAGTTTTCAGCATAACATTCAAGTCGTGCAGTGCAATGTCACGTATTTCTTGACTAAATTGAAGGGTTTGCTCTTTGCGTGGCTTTAAAATAGTTTGTAAACCCTCAAGAATTGTTTCTTTTGCCTCTCTATGATATTTCTTGTGCGTTGATTTATCCAGCCGCTTTGGCTTCAGAATAAGTATGTTTCTTATATCCTCTAAAATATCTACAGCAGATTCTGACAGTTTAAGACTGTCGTCAGCAGAGTTTTGTGGCTGTTCCGGTTCCAAAATATAACGTATACCTTGCACGGCCTCTGCTAGCCTTAATTCTTTTGATAACATATCGGACACTTCAGGATGGAATATCTTTTGAAAGTCCAATAGAATGGCATTACGCTCCTCAGTATCATATACTTCCTGCGAAACAAATTTAGGCGGTTGCAACAGACCTTTGAGCTGATTTTGAATTTGCATACGCAGTTCATTACGTTTATAACGACTGCTGGGTTCTATGGCGGAAATACTAGTTTGAACGCCTTCGGCTATGTTAGATTGTGTTTCACTGTTAATAATGCCTGGCGATATTGGCATTAATCGTTCCTGTTCTTTGTTCCTTGCTTGATGGCCATCGGGTAAAATAAATTTACCCGTTAGGCCGTCATTAATTTCATTTTTCCGTCTTACATTGGCGGGCAAATCTAATTCATGCATATCTGCTGGCGATGTATTGTGTTCTAAAGTCGTTTTAATCTCTTGCACAAGTTCAGCTCGTAAAAGTTCGGTTTTCATTTTAAGAAGTTCCAAGTCTGTTAAAGGTTTGCTGGTCTGTTCTTTTTCTTTCTCTACCTCTTTCTTTGATTCTGAGCGTGTGGAAGTTGGGTTTTGCACTGAACTTTGCTGGCATTCTGTTCCCTTCAATCTTGGATAGAAGTCATCATTGTTTGCTACTGTGCGTATAGGAGTTGAAACGTTTATTGAACTTTCATTGCCTTCGGTTCCCTTGAATCTTGGTATGCATGGATAGAAGTCCTTATCGTTTGGTACTGTGCGTATGGGAGTTGAAATGTTTATTGAAATTTCATTGTCTCCTGTTCCCGCCGCCAAACTTGATGTACTTGAATGAAAGGCATTACTGTTGCCTTGGTCTACATGATGGTCTTGCTCGATTGGTGCATGTGCAATGGAAGGCCCAACATAATGTTTTTGTTCATTTTTATTAGCTAAAGTTTCTATTAGGATTTCAGAATCTATGATATGGGCCCGTCCTCCCTCTGCATCAATTTGCACATTTAGTGGCAGAGTTATATAGATAGGAATATCGTCTTGAAAAATCTTAATTGGGTTATTGCAACATTCAACAGGTTCGCAACAGGTCTGGCATGAATTATCAATTACATTCCGTTTGCTATTGACACGGTTACCTGTTTTCAAATTTTTATAAGATGGCAATTCTCCTCTTAGAATGGCACATTTTTCACAGAAGTTAAGATCCTTAAATGTATTATCTAGGTGCTCAGTAATATTAGATTTCATTACACATGGTGGGGCTTCTTGTGGTGACAATTTAGCGGCTGAGTGTTGGCCGGTATCTTTTGAACTGCAGTTGGTACTTTTCGAAATTACCCCCTTTAAGGGTTTCTCCTCCTTATGATCACATTTGTCACATGCAGTTTCGTTATTGGTGGGTAAAACCACATTTACTACATTGAAGGGATTTATATTATCATTACATTCCGTTTCACTACCAATATTTTCACAACTTTTCTGCCCACCACACTTAAAACAATATCTCTCGTCAGAAGTCTCATTTAAAATTCTCTTTGGCTTTTGGTTTTTAACATATTCCTGACGGAATGTACGATATAAGGCATTGGAACTAAGAGCCATTTGTTTGAGAGCTTTTTTAAATTCTTTGGCATTTTCAATGTCACCAGAAATATAATCCATACGCGAGTGTTGAGCAGGAGGCGGCGGCGGCTTAGTATCATTGTAGCATGACAATTGATTACCACCCACACTTTCTTTGCACGAAGAGGGCAGACAGTCGTAATATATTTCTGATTCGTATTCACCACCTCTCAAACGTTTACTGAGTTTCTTCGTTGGAATGCTGCCCACAAATTTTGGATCCACATATAAATAATGTGCCGAGGCATCATCTATGTTTGCCATTGATCTTGCTAAACCAAATATATTTTCTTTGCTACTTTCGTAATCCTTATTCCGCATCTTGGCGTTTAATTTACACTTTTTAGTTTTATTAGCTTTTTTATTTGCCCAATAAGACATTTTTCAATAAATTTTTTATTCACAAATTTAAATAAAAAAATATACAAGAAATTTTCGTACAACAATTTCAACAAATTTATGAAATTGAATGAATTTTTTTAATAGAAAACTGAAATTTTCTAAATTGTATGTCAAACGACAGTCAAGTGTTGGTAAATAAAAATGTTGAGTAATGAATTCTATAACGTAGTGTTTCAGCAGTATTGTAAAACTATCATCAGAATTTCGAGTCATCAATAGAGAACGATTACATACATAAATAATTGCTTATTACAACTCTTTAGTTATGATTACAACCTAGTTTCTCACATCACTTATGTTGTATGCGTTAATGTTTATGCATGAGTGGCGAGATCTACAGTTTAAAGTCGACTCCGAACGATAGATTTTTGAAAAACTTTTCATAGCAATTTTATTTACTCTCAGAGTTTTTGCCAGAAATCTGCTGAGAGGAAGTCGCCGTAGAAATATTTTTTCTAATAAGCCAATACACTACCAAGGAGACCACGGCGACTTCAATAGAAAATGATTGGTTTGCGTTAATTCGCACAGATTTTATTTTTCTAATTTAGGACAACATTCAACTCAGCTTCTCCTAGTTTTTTAAAGCATTTGACAGATAGATCGACAAGTTTCCCCAGTAACTCGCATGATATCCCTTTAGACTCATTAGTCTTGTCCACTTCCATTTTTTTCAGCACCCTTCTTGGAAGCAAAGAATTTCTGCTTTATTTCCTTATTTTAATCCTCTTTTGTTATTTCAGCTAAACAGGTGATTGGTTTGCTGTAGCAAGTTCTAGAATAAGAAGGTTGCCATCTGTCGTTGCCTAGAAACAAAGTCCTCCAAGTATCGGGTCCGCCATCTAACGTTTTTTTTTTCAACTAGTTCTTATTTCGTGAATGGTAAACTTAGCTCATGAACGATTTGACAGATAATTAGTTTTATCCTTCCGCTGAACGAATATGGTTGTGTATACGCTTGAACAAAGTTGGGAAATATTGCAACATTACTTTGAAAATCATGGTAATGTTGCAGAATGTGTGCGAAAATTGCGTACGGATTTTGGAAGAAGAGAAGCACCTTCCGAGAAGAGAAGCAGCTCCGTATGTTCGTTATCTTGTGAAAAAAGTGAAAGAAACTGGCATCCTCATCGATGAACCAAAGCGTGAAAAGCCAAAAACAGTGCGTACACCCGAGAATATTGCTGCTGTGGCAGAAAATGTGCGTGAAGCGCCATCAACATCAATTCACCATCGTTCTCAACAATTGAACTTTTTGGAGACATCATTGAGACGAATTTTGCATTAAGACCTTGGTATGACACCATGAAAGTCCATTTAGTTCAGGAGTTGAAGCCAATTGTGCATCCAATGCGTTTTCGCTTTGCTAAATGGGTCTGCGATCGACTTACAGAAGATACCGATTTTGGCAAAAAAAAATCATCTTTTCAGATGAAGCTCATTTTGATCTTGGCGGGTATGTAAACAAGCAAAACTGTCGCATTTGGGACACAGAAAACCCGCTCGCATACATTGAAAAGCCGACGCACCCAAAACGAGTCACTGTTTGGTGCGGATTTTGGTCCAGAGGCATAATTGGGCCATTTTTCTTCGAAAATAAGCAAGGAGTGGCCGTTATCGTTATCGGGCCATGCTGAATGAATTTTTGTTCACAAAAATTGAAGAGGAGGATATTGGTAACATTTGGTTTCAACAGGACGGCACTACGTGCCACACAGCCGATTCTACACTCGATGTTTTGTGCCCTGTTTTTGAAGATCGCATTATCAGCCGCAGAGCTGATGTCGTTTGGCCACCTCGGATCTGCGATTTGACACCGTTGGACTATTATTTGTGGGGTGCCATCAAAGATAAGTATTACACCGACAAGCCAGAGACAATTGACGCTTTAAAGGACAATATTAGTGAAGCCATTGGTGAAATACAGCTGCACACAATCGATAATGTGCTCAAAAATTGGACCGATCGTATAGGCTTCTGCATGGCCAGCCGAGGCAGCCATTCGAATGAAATTATTTTCCATTATTAACTTTCAAATAAAAAAAGAAATTTGGGAAAATATTCAGTAGTTTTTTTTAAAACATTTTCAAAAAAAAAGTTTTTTGGCGGACCCTTTATTTGGTGTAGTGGTAGGGGATCAGCTAATGTCAGCATACTCCAAATCGAAAACTAACACCAGTAATCCCATGATATCCCTTTAGAGTCATTAGTGTTGTCTACTTCCATTTTTCCTAGTATCCCTCTTGGGATCATATGGCTTCCACAAAGAATTTCTGCCTTATTTCCTTTGCTTTAATCCTTTTTTTCTTGTTCCAGCAGGTGATTGGTTTGCTGTAGCAACTTCTAGGATAAGAAGAAACAAAGTCCTCCAAGTATTTGCTGCTGTGGTAGGGAAGTCGCCGTAGTCTAGTAGGTAGTGTGTTGGCTGACCAGGTTTTTGGAGACCGAAATATGAAATAATATTTTTATTGCCATGAAAAATTTTCTCAAAAACACATACATACACAACCTGGGCGGTGTGCGAAGCTAGGCTGCGATCTTGGCTAAACGATTGTAAGGACCAAGTAAGTAAATAGAAGTATTAGTTCGCCTCTTATTTGATGATCGGGGGACTAATGGGAAAGTGAAGCGTTTAAAAGACACGTACTTTTTCACACAGCCAAACCCTTCCAAAAGCCAAACTTACCCACTGTCCTTCAAGGGCTTGGTGTACCCTGTCACGCTGACGAGGCACTGACGATCGACCATATGCGGTATAACCTAAATACTTGCATGGCTAAATCCCGGCACTTTGCATGCCTGGAGGAGATGTTGGCAGCCCCAACACCAGGATCAGACGCTATAGCCTAATAAGCTGTACGTCTTAAATAATTCTTATTACCGAAACCAAGCGGCCCTATGCTCCCTAGAGGAGTAAAAGGAACATATAGATTGTTACGTTTTTAACTTTTAAAAACGTTAATGATATATAATAAAGGGTGTTTTTTATAGAGGTATAGAACTTTAAGTTGGCATTAATTTTCAAGATTGCGACCAATTTAACAGCTGTCAAGTCATTTATTCTCAGTTTGGTTTGGCAATTCATCATGAGTAGACTCACGCCTGAACAATGCTTGCAAATAGTGCAATTTTTTTCGAAAATAATGGTTCTGTGCCGAAAACGTATCGCGCTCTACGTCCATTTTATCGTCGATAAAATCGTCCATCAGAGCAGTCAATTCGATTAATCATGGAACGTTTTCGCACCACGTTTACTCTTATTGATAACTCGCATCCCCAGAGACGCTGTACGGTGCGTACAGAAGAAGCTATTGGTGCTGTAGAGCGTAGCATTGAGGAAGACCCGAATGAGTCCATCCGCCATCGAGCACAGGAATTGGATCTGTGTCCATCCACTTTATGGAAGATTTTGCGGAAAGATCTTGGTTTGCGTGCTTAGAAAATCCAACTCGTGAAAGATTTGAAGCCAAACGTTCATCAAGTAAGGCGTAGATTCGTCGAATCGGCCCAAAACGAGATTACCGTTGTTCCCGATTTTCATAAGCGAATTTTGTTTAGCGATGAAGCGCACTTCTGGTTGAATGGCTACGTCAACAAACAAAACTGCCGCATTTGGAGTGAAGGTAATCCTCAAGTGTATGTGGAAACACCGTTACATCCAGAAAAACTGACTGTTTGGTGCGCTTTATGGGCTGGTGGAATCATTGGTCCGTACTTTTTCAAAAACGATGGTGGCCAGAACGTTACAGTCAATGGTGATCGGTATAGAGCCATGATTACTAACTTTTTCATTCCTGAATTGAATAACCATGATGTCCAGGAGATGTGGTTTCAACAAGACGGCGCAACATGTCACACAGCTCGTGCCACAATAGATTTATTGAAAGACACGTTGGGTGACCGCCTAATTTCACGTTTTGGATCTGTGTATTGGCCTCCAAGATCTTGTGATTTAACACCGCTAGACTACTTTCTGTGGGGCTATGTAAAGTCATTGGTCTATGCGGTAAAGCCACAAGCGCTTGACCATTTGGAAGACAACATTCGCCGTATTATTGCCGATATACGGCCACAAATTTTGGGAAAAGTCATCGAAAATTGGACGTCCAGATTGGACTACATCCGCGCCAGCCGTGGCGATCATATGCCAGAAATCATATTTAAAATGTAATGCCACAAGATTATCTTTCAGATAAATAAAATTCATGTCAATCGAATAATCCATCGTTGTTTTATTGCAACTTAAAGTTCTATACCTCTATAAAAAACATCCTTTATATACCGGGTCTTTCATTAAAAGCTTCCTACATTTTAATAAAACAAAGTGTGTGTAATATATCAATGAAAGTTTGTATTCGTGTCTCTATGACTCTGGCGCATAAATTAGGTTGAAAGTAGCAGACGGCAGAAGTTATGTTGACTTTAAATCCCACAAGAAAAAGACTAACGGGAATGAAATCACATTATGTCGCTGGCAAGTTCAGAAGATAACCATATTCCCCAATCACTTCTGTAGTATTGCCATTGTGCCATGAGTTGTAAGTCACGTAACGCCATCCAGTTCAAAAAGCATATCGTTGGTATCCATATTATCTAATTCAGGCCAAAAGAACTTTTGTAATTATCGTCCTATAGTGCTTGCCTATGACAATTATGATTCGATAACGCCACCAACCCAAAATTCATATCAAACAGAGACATCTTCGAGAAGTTACTGGGGCTCTTGTGGATGATATAGTTCCAAATTCAGCAGTTTTTGTTCATTCACGTATAAATTTATCAAGCACAAGCGAACACACATACATACATCATTAGTCAATACAATCCTTAAATCTGGATTGCAATCTAGCTTCTCGCACCAGGCTAGGTCGTAATCCTGCCTGAAGTTTGTAATGACCAATTACGTATGGATGTGTAGAAGAATGATGTTATCAACTGTCAAAGTCGCTGCAAAAGTCGCTCTATACTTCCCTATTCCCAACTTTAACAAAAATTTTAAACAGGCTGCTGATATTACACGTTTAAATCATGAATAGCTGCTAGAGGTGCGTTTTTAGTCTCTTGTACAGGTTCAGCTCGTAAAAGTTCGGTTTTCATTTTAAGAAGTTCTAAGTTTGTCAAAGGTTTGCTGTTCTGTTCTTGTTCTACCTCTTTCTTTGCTTCTGTGCATGTGGTAGTTGGGTTTTGGATTGAAATTTGCTGGCATTCTGTTCCCAACAATCTTGGTACGCATGGATAGAAGTCAACAATGTTCGCTACTGTGCGTATGGGAGTTGGAACGTTTATTGAACTTCCATTGCCTTCTGCTCCCTTGAATCTTGGTATGCATGGATAGAGTCACCCCTCTTTGCTACTGTATGCTTGGGAGTTGTAACGTTCATTGAACTTTCATTGCCTTCTGTCCCATTGAATCTTGATGTACATGAATGAAAGGCATTACTGTCGCCTTGTTCTACGCTATGGTCTTGCTCGATTGGTGCATGTGCAATGGAAGGCCCAACATAATGTTTTTGTTCATTTTTATCAGCTGAAGTCTCTAAAGGGTGTTTTTATAGAGGTATAGAACTTTAAGTTGCAATAAAGCAACGATGGATTATTCGATTGACATGAATTTTATTTATCCGAAAGATAATCTTGTGGCATTACATTTTAAATATGATTTCTGGCATATGACCGCCACGGCTGGCGCGGATGTAGTCCAATCTGGACGTCCAAATTTCGATGTTGGAAAAATTTGTGGCCGTATATCGGCAATAATACGGCGAATGTTGTCTTCCAAATGGTCAAGCGTTTGTGGCTTTACCGCATAGACCAATGACTTTACATAGCCCCACAGAAAGTAGTCTAGCGGTGTTAAATCACAAGATCTTGGAGGCCAATTCACAGGTCCAAAACGTGAAATTAGGCGGTCACCAAACGTGTCTTTCAATAAATCTATTGTGGCACGAGCTGTGTGACATGTTGCGCCGTCTTGTTGAAACCACATCTCCTGGACATCATGGTTATTCAATTCAGGAATGAAAAAGTTAGTAATCACGGCTCTATACCGACCGATCACCATTGACTGTAACTTTCTGGCCACCATCGTTTTTGAAAAAGTACGGACCAATGATTCCACCAGCCCATAAAGCTCACCAAGCAGTCAGTTTTTCTGGATGTAACGATGTTTCCACATACACTTGAGGATTACCTTCACTCCAAATGCGGCAGTTTTGTTTGTTGACGTAGCCATTCAACTCTGGGCCCATTCGACGAATCTACGCCTTACTTGATGATCGTTTGGCTTCAAATATTGCACGTGTTGGATTTTGTAAGCACGCAAACCAAGATCCTTCCGCAAAATCTTCCATAAAGTGGATGGACACAGATCCAATTCCTGTGCTCGATAGCGGATGGACTCATTCGGGTCTTCCTCAATGCTACGCTCTACAGCAGCAATAGCTTCTTCTGTACGCACCGTACAGCGTCTCTGGGGATGCGAGTTATCAATAAGAGTAAACGTGGTGCGAAAACGTTCCATGGTTAATCGAATTAACTGCTCTGATTGACGATTTTGTCGACGATAAAATGGACGTAGTGCGCGATACGTTTTCCGCACAGAACCAAACTGAGAATAAATCACTTGACAGCTGTTAAATCGGTCGCCATCTTAAAAAGTAATGCAAACTTTAAGTTCTATACCTCTATAAAAACCACCCTTTATTACGGTTTCGGAATCCATGATATGGGCCCGTCCAACCTCTGAATTAATATACACGTTTAATGGCAGTGCTATTAAAATAGTCTTATTAAAATTTGGAGTCGTCGTAGTCTAGTAGGTGTGTGTTGGCTTATTAGACGTAAGGCCACGGTTCTAACTCCAGGTCGGTCATAACAAAATATGAAAAAATATTTCTTCGACGACTTCCTCTCAGCAGATTTCTGGAAAAAAAATCTGAGAGTAAATAAAATTGCCATGAAACGTTTCTCAAAAATCTATCGTTCCGAGTCGAAATTAAACTGTACGTTCCGCCACTCATGTATAAAAATGAAAACACACAAGATGAGTGGTGTTGAGAAGCTAGGCCCTAATCCTGACTGAAGGTTGTAATGACTAATTATGTATGTATGTATGTATTAGTATGTATGTTATTAACATGGGCAGTTGATTAATATCATTCTGCAAAATCGTAATTACTGTCTATTTGTTCCATAATGTGGTTTTGGCAAATAACATTTATTCAAACAATCTATTTTCAAATTTTAGAAACAAAAATTTAAAAAGAATATTTTTTTTTTCAATTAGAGATTTATTTTTAAGACATAAAGTACAAGCATTGTCAATTAATTTGATTATCAGAACAGGACAAGTGTTCACACATCGAACATTAAGTAGGTTTATTGTCTACAAAAAACAAAAGAATAATAAATAATAAAACAATTTAATTACAAATAATTAAAAAGTTTACCTTTTAAATTTACAGCAAAAGAAGAATTTATTTACATTGATTACAGGTTTACAGGTTTTACAGAAAATTTGAACAGAAATGGTTTTTGACGAAACTAGGCACACAAAATAATTTTTGTTTATATTTTAGGTACGCCTTACTGTAAAGAGTGTTTAATTATTACAACTGAAAAAGAAAGAAAACGTACGGAGAAGTTGGCTAAATTGTTGGTTTAAGGCCTGGAGCAGAATAAAGTAGTTGTCGTCAAAGCTGAAGCTTACGATGTAATGAGCGTGGCGTAGCAAGAAAAAATGCAAACAGAATAGTGAGGCTGTCTTATACGGTGTTGAGATATGCATCTTTATTGCGTAAATCACAATAAACGCAATTATTGAGCTCAATATTTCATATAAAATTTCAATTAATTATTGTGCAATAAATACGCAAATTGTTATAATATTAAGTAAAACTTAAAATACAGCACTGTCATAAGTGCGTTTAGTGAGCATATTACAATTAACCGAATACTTTCTGTTGATATTTGACAACTCAAATATCAACAACTACAAACAAAAAATCAAAAAAATAACAAAACAAAAAGAAAAACAAAATAAAAACAATTTTGTTGAAACAACCAACTGTTTTGTTTATCAGCTGTCAAATGAATATTGAATAAAAGCACCTGAACTGCGTATATTGATATGTCTGAACACTTAAAATATTGTACTCAATAAACCGAATCTTGACTCAATAAAAGTGCATATCTGAATATAGTATTACAATGTTGTCATATACTTTGCAAGAACTTACAGAATAATACAAGAATATTCTATTTCTAACAAAATCGTTAGCAAATTTTATAATTAATGCATATTCAACTATACGTACATTTGTCTCTGGCAACATTAAATATTATGTTTCACATAAAGGGTGTTTTTATAGAGTTATAGAACTTTAAGTTACAATAAAACAACGATGGATTATTCGATTGACATGAATTTTATTTATCCGAAAGATAATCTTGTGGCATTACATTTTCAATATGATTTCTGGCATATGACCGCCACGGCTGGCGCGGATGTAGTCCAATCTGGACGTCCAATTTTCGATGACTTTTTCCAACATTTGTGGCCGTATATCGGCAATAATACGGCGAATGTTTTCTTCCAAATTGTCAAGCGTTTGTGGCTTTACCGTATAGACCAATGACTTTATATAGCCCCACAGAAAGTAGTCCAGCGGTGTTAAATCACAAGATCTTGGAGGCCAATTCACAGGTCCAAAACGTGAAATTAGGTGGTCACCAAACGTGTCTTTCAATAAATCTATTGTGGCAATAGCTGTGTGACATGTTGCGCCGTCTTGTTGAAACCACATCTCCTGAACATCATGGTTATTCAATTCAGGAATGAAAAAGTTAGTAATCATGGCTCTATACCGATCACCATTGACTGTAACGTTCTGGCCACCATCGTTTTTGAAAAAGTACGGACCAATGATTCCACCAGCCCATAAAGCGCACCAAACAGTCAGTTTTTCTGGATGTAACGGTGTTTCCACATACACTTGAGGATTACCTTCAATCCAAATGCGGCAGTTTTGTTTGTTGACGTAGCCATTCAACCAGAAGTGCGCTTCATCGCTAAACAAAAGTCGCTTATGAAAATCGGGAACAACGGTAATCTCGTTTTGGGCCCATTCGACGAATCTACGCCTTACTTGATGATCGTTTGGCTTCAAATCTTGCACGAGTTAAATTTTGTAAGTACGCAAACCAAAATCCTTCCGCAAAATCTTCCAAAAAAGTGGATGGACACAGATCCAATTCCTGTGCTCGATGGCGGATGGACTCATTCGGGTCTTCCTCAATGCTACGCTCTACAGCAGCAAGAGCTTCTTCTGTACGCACCGTACAGTGTCTCTGGGGATGCGAGTTATCAATAAGAGTAAACGTGGTGCGAAAACGTTCCATGGTTAATCGAATTAATTGCTCTGATGAACGATTTTGTCGACGATAAAATGGACGTAGTGCTCGATACGTTTTCCGCACAGAACCATTATTTTCGAAATAAAATTGCACTATTTGCAAGCGTTGTTCAGGCGCGAGTCTATTCATGATGAATTGCCAAACCAAACTGAGAATAAATCACTTGACAGCTGTTAAATCGGTCGCCATCTTGAAAAGTAATGCCAACTTAAAGTTCTATACCTCTATAAAAAAACACCCTTTATTTAATGTCGAATATATTGATAATTATGAATACCCTCTTTACAATTTATATTTGTCCCGCGACAAATTTAAAAAACTCTCATTTTGCGCTTAAACAACCACTATAACTACAGTAAAACCCTGCTTAACGCTGTTTCAGTATTACGCGATCGTATTGGAATTCCCCTAAATCGCACACTGTATTGATGTATGCAAATGAAACGGCGGTGCTCTTTTGTTAGTCTGTCCAGAATAAAGATTTCAACTGTATTTTCCGCAGTCGCAATCATAGTATGAACGCAGCTTTCCTGCGTCACAGTTGATTTATTAGTTGTCATCAACGTTACTAGGTGTAAATATGTACATATTTACAAATGTACGTGTTAATTTACCTCGTTTAACGCTGTTTCGTTTAGCGCTGGAAATTATTAGAACGTATCCCCCGCATTAAGCAAGGTCTTACTGTACGTATTTTATTGACAGCAATTTGAATTGCTGTTTTTAACTTTTGACAACTTGTAGCACTACTCGTTAAGTTGTACTACAGAGAGTATTCTGTCCCCCAATATGTTTTAAAGACATCTTTAAGACCACTTCTCACGATGTTCTAGACAAGGCTTTAAATCGAAGTAGTATAGAGCTCTTATATCCAGATGGATGATATAGATCCTATACATATGATTTGCTGAAACATATGCAGATGACATCCACATAATATCCACAGATTGGGCTTCGTTCACCACTAATGTGGAGACTGGTTGTAGATAAAATCTTTATTAAACAACCTACGCAGGGCATAGACTGCCAAAGATCTGCATAAGATATTATCTTAATGCTTTCTCACTTAATTGATCATTTTAGCCCTTTAGTCAAGATGACAAACTAGCTTCTCACATCAACTATGTTGTGTACGAGTGTAATAATGCCTGAATACCACCACGGAATTCAACAAGGAGTGCGTAGTTCAAAACTGCGGTGTCCAGCAGAGGACAGTGGGAAAACCAGGGAACTACTTGAGTTCGACAAGAGAACACTGCGCTATGGGCAGTTTCTCTGACAAGCTCGGTTTACCCCACCAAGATTACTGCAGAAGCTACCATGGTATGGAAGAAACGGAATCAGTACAACACCTTTATACGAGTGTCCTGCACTTCATAACAGACATCATCGGTTTTTGGGTGACAGAAAGTTTGGAGATCTGGGTATGGTGACGAATGTGGCACTAAGTTTCCGGTTTCATCTGGAGCTGCGAGTGTTTCAACCCCACCACTAAAGGGTGGGGGGTCTTACCACACATTGGGTGGCACAATGGACCATTTGGGCCACTAAGTGAACTAGCCTATGAACGGCAAGCTATCTGCTAATCTAAATATAAAAAAATCTTCGATGACAGGGTTATATGCACGAAGAAGGTCGAAATGGCTACGGACGGACATGGGTGCAAGTGTTTTCATTCAGGAAAACAAAGTCAGAGAATCGTATGGTTTTTCTGTAGAATGTAGGGCTTATTAGGCCAAAATTACTGGAATTGTTAAGGCCACAGAACTAGTTAGAAAACATATAGTGAAGAGCTTAACTAACAATTTCTATAAATAATCAGATAGAACCCAAAGCATTGAGCGGGGCCCTACGTTAAATAATCGAATTAAATTATGCTGATCATCCGAACACTGCGAGATGAATTGGCAAGATCATGATCATCTTTGGAAGTACCAGCTCAGGAGAGAGAGAGATCAGTGATACTACCAATAAGCTTCTTCTTTAGAATATTTGAGGCAAATTTCGATTCACTTATAAATCGTGCATGGAAATGGAGATCGAACTGCAGGATTACAAGAATCCTATGGCCAAAATTGGATACTAGAGATTGAAAAGTAAACCTAAGCATGAGTAGGAAAGAGATGAGAGTTATTAGGGGTTATTAATTAAAGGGCATAACAATGTTCCCCAGATGTATTAGCTCTCTGTAGATTGTGTCAAGAAGTAGAAAAAACAGTTGCGAGGATATGCTCGATAGTTTCCAACTCTTCTTCAGTGCAATATACCCTGTAATAATTCGGCGGGGATATTTCCAGATTCTTGTCAGCGATCTAGTCACGCAGTGAGTCTGGTCTTACCTAAGCCCAGCAGCAAACCTAATCTATCACCTATCTATAACAGGCCATAGACTCCTAGACACATAACATCTCGATCCATCTCCCCAACACCTCTTACCTCCGCCCCTGATTCATCCAGTGATGAGGCCGTAGCAGTAGCGGAATGGGGAATCAGTACCAGCGTTAAATATTCAATATGTTAAGGAATTGGTGTCTGTTGGACTATAAGCTAGAACATTGCCTTGGGGGCATGGTAGACTTCTCATCTTTTTAATTTCTTCCCGCCTAATTTTTCTGGCACTATTTGATGTCTCCTGGTGAAGGTGTAACACTTTCCGTCAAACAAAAAAAAAAAAAATAAAAAAATAGATGACAAGAGTTTCTAGTGAAAGCTGGGTAACGCTCGTAGGCTAACGATTGACAAAGTTTCGCTAGGTTTTAACACTGTACATGCTACTCTATAGTGTAAAGGCTATAAGCTCACAGATTGTCATTGATTGTATTTTTATTAAGAACTTACGATTAATGTTTCCGCAATTTTTAAAAGCTCACTTAGTCCTGTGCACTTCTGCGCCTGCCCGTTGGTGGTTTATTTTTCGTTGAAGGTCCTGCTTTCGCTCCCTGACTATCATTTAAATCGAGTGTACTATCAAGCTTATGTATGAGATCATTTATTAAACTGCCGCTTATATGTTGTGGCTCCTTCGGTGTTAATTGATGTCTGCTCCTATGCATTCGCGATTGTGGCTGTGCATGCAATGACACGGTTTTTGATACTCCCTGGTCAAGCAAAGTACGTATATCTATCAATACTTGTTCACGTCTTTCTTGTTCAGCAGGTGTGTCGTCTTTGGTTAAAATGATTTGCAAGTCCTCAAGAATTTTATCTTTGATTTCCTTTCGGTATTTTTTTCCCAATGATCCCGGTCTACGTATAGCTTTAGGATTTAGAATGTGTCTTATATCGTCCAAAAAACTTTCCTGCGATGACGTTAATGACGGGTGTTCCACAGTGGGTTCAGGTGAAATAATCATACGTATATCATATAGGGCGTTGCGTCGTATTACTTCCTTAGGCATGAAATCAAAGTCTTTGGGATGAAATAATTTGTACACGTCATATAGAATTTCATCCCTTTGTCCAATGCTATATTTTCGTTCCTGGTTATCGAAATCATGTCGAAGCAGATCATTAAACTTTTCCTGGATAAAACAGCGCCTTTTATTGCGGTTAATGCGGCCCGTGGGTGAAGTGGTGGATTTGCTTACTTCAAGATCAAACGGTTCAGCTGGCTCAATTGGCTTGTGTGGTGCCGTTATTTTAGTTGTTGCTTCAACCTTTCCAGTAGTGGTAGGAGCGAAAGGAAATTGAGTTTGTTTTTCTGGTTCTAAGGCGTAATTGGTAGGAAAGGAATATCGAATAGGTCGTATGATATCAGTGCTATATGCCGATCTTACATCGGACGGTTGTGAGAAACGCCTTTCTCTTTGTAAAGTCTTAAGAGCTGCAGCTGGTGGATTTTGTTCTAAAGTCTGCAACATTTCTTCCAAAAGCTCGGCTCGTAAACGTTCGGCTTTTAATTTAAGTTGTTCCAATTTTGGTGAAGTCTCGTCTTTAGTAGGCGTATCGACTAAAGAATCAGCATATTTTACAGATTTCGGATCTGTAGTGGGTGCTCCTGATGCATAATCGTTTTGTATTGGTTTTGGATCGATAGTGTATGCTTTTTCTGCTGCAGTTGGCCTAACGATCGGTTTTAGACTTGTAGCTATCGTTGCTGGAACAGTTGCAGCGAGTTGCGTGCTGTTTGAAATTTGTTGTTGTGTCTCTACAATGTTTTGCTCCAATTGCCTTAATGGTGTACCCTGTACCGGTCCTGTTATAGAGGAATTTGGAATACAGGGACAGGCAAGTAGACTCTGTGGTTTTTCTTGCATAAAACATGGCCTGTTTGGCAAATCAGAAGGTTCAGGCGGATTTGTTTGTTGAACAGCATTTTGTGTAGTTTTACTAAACGAAGTTCCGTTTTTATTTTCAAAATCTAAGAAACGTAACTTGCCTCCACGAGAATCGATTTGTAGCTTTAGCGGTATAGTCAAGGAAATAGGACTTGTACCTGAGATTAATGTAAGCGGCTTAGTGCCACTGTCCACAGTAGTAACAGCTGTACCGTTAGGTGTAATAGGCTGGCACATTTGACAGTTATTAAAAAATTCTTCGGTCTGTACATTTTTTGATGGTGGATTTTCATCCTTTTCACGAACGTTATGAATATTTGCATTTGTGTCCAACGAACATGGTGCATCCTGTCGCACACAATTAATTACTGTTTGAGTTTCGACCTCAGGCCGCTTTGTTTGTGTAACTAACTGATTTTCTAATGATCCACTACATGCGCTACACTGGCTGGCAGCATCCAAAGTATTGCAACTGTTATACATATGGCAGGAGGATTTTTCTTGTTGAGCATTATTATTTCTTACCACTTTAGGATTGTCCTGCTGTGGTACCTCTACATTTTCTTTATCGTTGACCAACATATCACCACGATCCTTTTGTTGCTGACACGTTTTCTCACCACCACACTTAAGGCAATATTTACACTTCCTTCCCGAACTTTTTATTGGTGTTTTGCGTGACTTTTTGGTTTTACAATATGCCTGACGAAATGCCCGATACAAGTTATTTGAATTAAATACTAATTGTTTAAGGGCTCTTTTAAATTCTTTGGGATTTTCAATTTCATTTATAACATCATTCAAGCAGAAATTTGCTTGATTGGACAGATCACCCGAAAGTTTGTCCTCTGCATCTTCCTTACAGTCATAATACACTTCCTGTTGATATTGACCACCTTTGATACGTTTGGCCTCATCATTTGCTACGCTTTCGTGTACAAATTTTGGATCGACATACAAATACTTTACCGTGGCCTTACTTACGTCTGAATCTGAATTTGTAGCATCCGGTGTATTTTCTTTGTTTTCAGTACACCGCGTCGAGACGTTCACTGCATAATTTTTTAATTCATTAAATTTTCTATTCGCCCAATAAGACATTATAAAATAAATTTTTCTTCAACACGTTTTAAAACAAATAATTTTCGTAAAACAAATTCACACAATTTCTCTGATTAATGAAATTTGAAAAAAAAATGATTTTAAAATATGTACATAACTATTCAAAATTCTTTGACAATGAAATTAAGTGTTGAAAAGTGAAACGAAATCTTCTATTTTTCCTTTCATAACTCACTTTTCTTCTTAACTCCACACAAAAATTACCTGCATCACCGTGCATTGACCGTGAAGTCAAGTAAGTTCATGCACTCTAAACCCTGACTTTCCTTCTTTAAAATCGTTACTGCTGATGCTTCTTCTAAATGTCCAACATAAACACTGGTTTTGTTTAAAAACATGCGGAATTTGTATGTAAACATTATTCTACAATAGCAACAAGAGTATGGCAACATTTTAACACATACAAAATAACATCAGCCTGGCTTCTTTCGCACGAAATTTCTACAAACAGTACATGTATACAGTGTGTTTAACTAAAACAATGTTCAACATGTATACACTTCGTTTATGATAATCAATGTTGTAGTTTTTCCAGTAATAAAGTCCACCATTCTTGTATAACCACAACATTTGTTGCATGTCAAATTGTTCGTACAAAAAAAGGAATGTAGCTCAACATGTTAACATTATTTCAACAGTTTACTTGGCTTATGACAACAAAATGTGGCTAGCAACTTAACGCAACATTCTAAATATATGTTTGACCAACAGCTTCGGTTTGATCCGTAAAAATATGTTAAATTCGATTTGTTTAGTAAACAACGGTAACATACAGTGAAGTCGCTGCATTCTAGTAGGTAGTGTGTTGGCTTATTAGACGGGTTCGAGCCCCAGGCCAGGCATCAAAGACAAAATACAAAAAGTATTTTTTCGGCGACTTCCTCTCAATAGATTTCTGGCAAAAACTCTGAGAGTAAATAAAAATTGCCATGAAAAGTTTCTCAATAAATAAAAATCTGTCGTTCGGAGTCGACTTTAAACTGTAGGTCCCACTACTCATGTATAAAATTAACACATACAACATAAGTGGTGTGAGAAACTAGGACATTGTACAATGGGTCAATTCGACCTCCGGGGGTACTGTATTTGTCTTAATTGACAAGTACATGTCCTCTAACCTAACCTAACCTAACCTAACCTAACAAACAGTCAAATGTTTTCTTAAATGACAACAAGTTCGATTGAATTCGATGTGTAATACAAAAATTTTAGTCGTTTGTATTGTTACTCAAATCGAAACGACCTAATATCGTTTAAAAACAAAAACAATAAAAAATCCACACGATACAAATACACACTAACCCCAAGAATACAATGAACGTGTTGGTTAACTAAAGCTGCACACACATATATGTACAACGAACCTGGTTGCGCCTGGTACCAAAAACAACATGCATGTGACAAAAATGGATGGACAACGTAAGCAAGGTACACAAACAATAATGTATTAGCAATAGAGCTCTCGAGAAGGCGAGATCACGAACCTTCTACTTCAAAAATGTTCGTTAGACTGGTTGTGTCGAACTATAAAAGGGCTGGACAAAGCAGGCAGCAGTCAGTGATAATTCAGTCAGTCTTGTGTGAAGACGCGTTGCGGTTTGAACGTACAAGTGGTATTGCTTACAAAAAAGTTGTAAGCAGAGAAGATCTAACGAACAGTTGTTAGTGTTAAAGCGGACAGAAGTGTGAAATAGATTAGTGTACAATCAAATTGTTGTTGTATCGTTAAGTGTGAACAGTGGCACAAACGTAGTGTGAATAATAAAGAGAGTTTGAGAAAAACTAAACACATATTTGTTTTTACTTGGTTTGCAATTAACGAACTCATATTTAAAAGTTTTTAAAAAGGTAAAAACGTAACAATATATATGTATGTGTGCAACAAATCTACGATACACAGCAAGCCACAACGTATTTTGTTACTACAAGTGGTGAATATATGACGAAAGCAATAAATTTGCTTTTAGTTACAAAAGATCGGCTTTTTTCTCTTATCGTTCTCAAAGGAATATGGACCAATGAGGCCACTAGTCCAAAATCCAAACAAAACTGTAAACTCTTCGGGATGCATTTTACGCTCTTAGATCTCATATGGATTGGTATCGTACCAAATTCAACATTTATTGTAAAATGGGTCTCATCGCTGAGGGTAATTTTTGGATGAAAATTAGGATCAGTGGCTAACTGATCCAGACCACATTCAGCGAATACAAGTGCCTGTCTGTGGTCGTTTACCGTCAGTTCCTGAGTCAGTTTAATTTTGTACGGGTGCAGTCCCAAGTTACGACGCAAAATTCATCAAGTTATGGTCGGCGGAAGGCCAAGTACTTGTGAGTTAACCTGAACACTCTTACTGATAGCTAAGATGTTTTCGTCAGATCTTATGTATCGTCGACGCATGGACATATGGATGCGAATATCACGCAGAACAGTAACGATAGTCAGAGCAGTTAGTAAATAAAAAAATAAATTGATTCAACTGTTTGCTTATGAATTAAACGTAAAGAATTTAATTTTGAAAATAATTTGGTACATTAACCTCTTCTAACAACGATCCAAACCTGTGGTTTTCAAGATCCCCGCTCTTGATTCATGTTGGTTAACTGTTTTAAAATAAGACGTAAAAAAGAGAAACAAAAGTTAACAGCTCCGTTTGTCCGCTAGGCTTAGGTCGGAGTGGTAGCTCTGATATCAGAAAACTCACTTGAACACATTGTGACGCCACAGGTGAACGCAATCTCTGTACTGACCAAGTTCTATCAAAACCAGGGAAGAGAAAGAAGTTGGTCAGCGCAAGGGCTGCAGTTACCCGCTTAGCAACTGCACAGTTTTCATGTAAGTAAGTTGCGTTTGAATCTGAAGCAGTAGACAACTCTTGCGGTGATTAAGGTGCGCCTATACAAGGATCATAGAACCATATATAGTTTGACAACGGTATTCCAGAGAAGAAATGCGAAGCCAGACTTTTTAGACATGTGTTTGAATCTGAAGCAGTAGACAATTCTAGTGGCAATTAGATTGAACCTGTACTTAGATCATATAGTGATGTATGCTTCGACACCAGCATTCCATAGAAGGAAAGCGGCGCCAGATTTTTTAGTCAGCCTTTACAAATACGCACTGATGGGAAAACACTTAGAATATGTCGATCTTCTGAGGTCACCAGAAAGGCAGATGCTTTTTGCACATCACATCGATTCCTAAGCTTGTTCAGGAGTGTCGTCTATTTCTCTGTGAATTAGATTTTCATTATTTGGATCTCTGAACATAAAATGGAAATTATTTTGTGCAGGAATTGAACTAAACCTGCACCGGACTAGCCACCCCCATATATGATATGTCCATAGGAGGCTCTTTACACAATTGGTCATCACAATCTTTCAGCCAAGATTACGGCCTAGCTTCTCACACCTCTTATGTTGTATGTATTACAGTCGATTGCGAACGAAAGATTTTTCGGAAACTTTTCATGGCAATTTTATTTACTCCCAGTGTTTTTATTAGAAATCTTCTGAGAAGAAATATTTTTTTATTTCGCTTTGTTGGAGATATTCGGCTTGGGATTCGAAGCGTGGCCTCACGTCAAATAAACTAACACATTACCTACTAGACTGCGACGGCTTCAATATAGAGAGTCCATGAGGTAGGTTTAACGCTTACTGTAACTCAAGAAGGATTGATAACTTATGTGGTCTTTGTCCTTATAGAATACCGTCTACTAGCGAGGCATCTCTACCGATTATGCATCTTCTCGAACGAAAAGGATTAACGCCTTTTATAAGGAGGAAGAACAACCAATTAAGCCAACAGAGGCAAGAGGAGGAAATTTTTTTTAATATCATAAAACAGATAATCGTTTAGTCTCAAAGACTAATTTTATAATAAAGAATAAACCAATTCCCTGAAAGCATCTTAATGTCTTATATAAATCTTGGCTTTGCTCATTATCCCTCTTTAAGGACTTTGTACAATGGGTCAATTCGACCTCCGGTACAGTACTTCTCTTAATTGACAAGTACACGTCCTCTAACCTAGCCTAACCTTGCTCATTATACAGTATCAACCAAGCCCACATAACAAAAAAAACTTTTGGCAGATGTCCGGTTTATTTTCTAAATCCTTAATGACATCTTGTTTGTGGCAATTGACAAAATTGAGTTTTACGAACAAGTAATTTATTTTATTTCAATTGATTGCATTTATTTAAAGTACTGCTTTTAACCATTTGCTAATACTGAACCACGTATAACACCTTCACATCATCCGTGTGTTAATTTATTTTTCATTTCCTGTGTGTCGCTTTTGTAAATTCAAAGCAATCACTCGGTACTGCTGTTGACAGTTTTTAACTAATTTATCAAACATTAGACAGGAAACAGAAATAAGTCCTGGGGATTTATTCATTTCATATTTTTTGTTTTAACAAGAGACTACGCATAATACCCTACACAATAACACACATTCCAGGAGTCATTAGATAACATTTAAAAAAAAAACTGTTAAAAACACAGAATTAAATACAACGAACTAACGACATAGTGTAGATTGTACACTCAGTTGAATAGAACACAGAAACATTTTTTTTAATATTGTTACGTTTTTACTTTTTTAAATCGTTTAAAATATGAGATCGTTGATTGCAAACAAAATAAAAATAAATTGGTGTTTAGTTTCAATTAAACTCTTTATTGGTCGCACTACTTTTATGTGCCACTGTTCACAACTTGATGTTACAACAACAGATCTTGTAATGCAGATCTTTTCAACGGTGATCTTCAAACCACGACTGTTTTCTTCACACTTAACGCATCTTCACACAAGACGGCCTGAATTCTTCCTGCTCGTTGCCCGCTTTGTCTTGCCTTTTTATATGGCCACATAAACAGTCTGATGAAGGTTCTTGAAGTAGAATGTTCATGTGTTCGCTTTCTCGGAACTTTACCGCGACTTCATTGTTGTTTGTGTATTTTGCTTACATTGTTTTATTGTTACTTTCTTTCTTACTTCTCTGTCTCCTTTTCTTTCATACTGATGTTGTATTTGTTTGTGTAGTTTTTGTTTATTTTTTTAATGTTAAACGATGGTACACCGTTTCCATTTTCGTAACAATATTTTTGAAGCTTCCAAACCAGTTTTTTGTTAACTTTACTTTATTTCTCAAACATTTTTGGACCGACCTCCAAGCGTAAACCTTTCAAACGTTATCCAACATGTGTTTCGGTATGAATTGACCGTCAAAATACAAATATGTATCTGCATAGGGAATATTCTCTGTGCACGTGCCTTGATTTTCTTTTGTCTTGGCAATGATTTCTGACAAAAATGTGCGGTACACGTCATATCACTGAACAAACGACATCATATTCTTTCATCATGTTAAAGGTGGCGCATTTTATACCAGAAAATGATGATTTGCGGAAGACATTAATCGAGAGAAAAGTATTGCGTAAGATCTTTGGTCCGGTACGAGTTGGTGATGATTTCCGCATCCGATCCAACAGTATTAATATCCAGCGGCTGCGCTGGCTCGGCCATGTCGTTCGAATGGAGGAGGATCCTCCGGCGAGACGGGTATTTGATGCGGAAATCTGCGGAAGTCGGCGAAGAGGACGACCTTATATCCGTTGGAATCGAGGAAGCCCTGTCATCGATTGGTATGACCAACTCGCGTAGGCGCGCAAGAAGCAAATGCGCCCGGAAGGATGAATTGTGGCAGGCCGAAATCCGTTAATCGGGTTGTTATGGCCAATTAAGTAAATAAGTAAGTAAGGAAGACATTAATTTTTTTGGTTTCATTTGAAGAAAAGTGCTAAAGAGTCGCATTGAATGCTTGTCGGAACATATGATGATTATGCAGAAGAGACAACGATTTTAGAAATTGAAACAAGTGGCAGCAAATGTTAAATGTTGCACAACAAATAATTTCTAGTCGTTTGAAAAATATGGGAAAGATCAAAAGTATGGGAAAAGGATGCCCCCTGAATTGAATGACAGATAGATGGAAAACCGAAAGAGCACTTCTGAAATTTTATTTCAAAGACGTTTTCGAAGACCAGTGTTTTATCGAATTGTTATTAACTATAAAAAATCTGATTTATTTTCACAATCATAAGCGGAAAAATCATGGGTTAATTCGGGCCAATCACAGGCAGGAAAACAATGCCGTGTGTCTGGTGGGACCAAAAAGTTGAAGTGTACCGCGAGCTCCTAAAACCTGGCCAATATTAATATAGATCGCTACAGTCAACAAATAATCAATTTGAACTAGGCATTGATCGATGGACAACGCAATGGAAGACAAGACACGGCAAGGTAATTTTACCACATGAGAATGTTTCTCCACACAAAGCAAAACCGCTTTAGTATATTATCAGAACATTAGACTGGGAGCTGCTACTTTACCCACCGTATTTACCAGACTTGGCTGCTTCTAACTACTAACTGTTTTCATCGAGGCAAAGCAGCACGTCTATTTCTATGAGGATGTCGAAAATTTAGTGACTAGTTGGTTGGCTTCATAAAGACGAACAGTTTCATTAGCGAGGAATCCACAAATTGCCTGAAAGATGAAACAAATGTGTAACCAGCATTGGCCAATACTTTGAATAAAATATTTTTTATTTTCCCATTACACATCGTTTTAAAGCTCTATCCCTACATACATAAATAATTGGTCATTACAACCCTTGAGTCAGGATTACGACCTAGCATCTCACACCACTTTTGTTGTGTGCGTTAATTTTATACGTGATTGGTGGAACCTACAGTTTAAAGTCGACTCCGTACGTCGAATTTATGAGAAATTTTCATGGCAATTTTATTTGCTCTCAGAGTTTTTGCCAGTAATCTGCTGAGAGGAATTCATTCATTATTTTCATATTTTCGATTTGATGTCTGACCTGGGGTTTGAACCGTGGCCTTACGTCTAATAAACCAACACATTACCTACTGGAGTACGGTAGGTAGGTAGGAGGGCTCTATTCCTGCCATTTGAAAATCGGGTTTTTTTTCAAATAAAAAAACTTTGGAGGGCTTCAAAAGTATATAAATATGTATATGTATGTTTGTGAGTTCTAGTCAACTACACAACCTACACCATGTCATTCGACGTGTGTATGGTATTTTTGACTGTCGCATCGTATAATTTTCCAAAGATGTTTACGTTTTGTGTATTTATGTTGTACATAACAAGGAAAAATTACTGAATAAGTAAACCCCCAGGACTTAAATTTTTTTTCGACTGACGTTTAACAAATTAGTGAAAACTGTCAACAGCATAAAATTATTCTATAGTCAGGAAATAAGGAAAATTAAATTAGGGAAAGTAGAAGCAAAGGTGTTATGCAATGCTGTTGTATTGATGTGAGAATATTATTTAAAATAAATAAATTAAAATTTAAAAAATGGGGAATTTCGTGTCAAGTGACCCAATTTTTAAAATCGATGTCTTCCGATTTGGATGAAATTTGCACCAAGGTTAGTACTGTTGGATAGTAGGCCAGACACAAATTTTCAGCTCTAAAATTAATTTAATTTAAGTTAATTATTTTTAAAATTTTTTTTTTCAAAATGGGCCCAATTTTTTTTTTTTTTTTTTACTCAAAGGAAAGCTTATACAATTTCCTTTAAGGCCTTCATAATCGCTTAATAGGATGCGAGTGGGATATCTATCAAAAAAATTATTTTTTAAATCAAGAATAAGATTTTTCAATATTATTTCAATATTTTATGATAAAATTGAGTTACTAGAGCTTCAGTTTCGCACGCTAAAGTTTTTCCCTTCTTCTCGTTTGGATGTGTATGAATCCCATGCTCAGCAACCAAGTTTTTAGCAATTCTTGCTTTTCGTTGAGACGGTCCAAACTCGGTCATTATTTTTGAACAACTCCATGACGATGGGGCAAGATTAAGAAGTTGAATTCTTTCAGATCTACTCTGTGACGTTTTTTACTTCTTTTTTATTTGTTCAAAAACTTCTACTGCATCCTTGTGATGTTGATTTTGGCACTGATTATTAGGTCTTATAGGTTCTACTGAAAAGTTAGAACAACCATCATCTCCTGCAGAACTGTCATCATTTTCAGAATTGATTTTGTTCTCATCTGGAATAACCGGTAATGTGTCCAACTTTCCCACCATTTTCCTGAACGATCCACAAATTAGCAAACGTTTTGAAAGCGTTGGCAATTTTTTCAATAAGTTGTCGGAAATATTTCGCATATCTGATGATCTGTGCTTCTTTTTGTTTAAGGGATTACAACAAAAAGAAGTCAACATTCCCTTTTTGGAAGCGGAAGCCATTGTGAAGATTAATTAAGTAAATAAGTAATTAGTAAATAACGCACGTTCAAACTTTAATACTGTTTATAAGAAACTAATTTCCGAATGTCCTTTGAATGCAAATACTTTTTTAAGATCATTTAGGTAGTACGTTTTCATGCCAAATATTGAAATATCTTATTCTTGAATTAAAAAATATTTTTTTTGACAGATATCCCACTCGCATCCCATTAAGCGATTATAAAGGCCTTAAACGAAATTGTATAAGCTTTCTTTTGAGCAAAAAATGGGTCCATTTTGAAAAAAAATTTTAAAAAAAATTAATTTAAAAAAAAAATAAAAAAAAATTTTTAAAAAATTAAAACAATTATTTTTAGAAAGATGAAAGAAATAGCTATCTAATATCCTTTGGAAAATTTTTGCTAGGACCAATAGGTGAAAAGTTACACACATTTAAAAAAAGCCTGTATGACCAAAATGTCCAACTTTGGCCCCCTCTAACTCCGGCAGTTCTTGAGTGATAGAGCTGAAAATTTGTGTCTGGCCTACTATCCAATAGTACTAACCTTGGTGCAAATCGGAAGACACCGATTTTAAAAATTGGGTCACTTGACACGAAATTCCCCAAATATATGTGTGCAAAAATTATTCATTTGCAGATTCAAATCAACATTATTCTACAATTGCAATAAGAGTCTGGCAACATTTTAACCCGTACAAAATAACAGCAGCCTGGCTTCTTTCGCAAGAAATTTCTACACACAGTACATGTATACAGTATGTTTAACTAAAACAATATTCAACATGTATACACTTCGTTTAAGTTGAACAATGTTGCAGTTTTTCCAAGTAATAAAGTCCACCATCCTTGTATAAACGCAACATTTGTTGCTTGTCAAATTGTTCGTACAAAAAAACGAATGTTACTCAACATGTTTCGCTGATTTCAGCAGTTTACTTGGCTTATGACAACAAAATGTTGCTAGCAACTTAACGCATCATTATAAACAGATGTTTGATGATCAGCCTATGAGATACAGGACCAAATGTTTGATAAGGAACACCAAGCAGTTCGGTATGCCCAATTCGATTTGTTTAGTAAACAACACATAACATACAGCCAAATGTTTTCTTAAATGACAACAAGTTCAATTGAATTCGATATGTGAGACAAAAATGTTAGTAGTTTGTGTATATGTGTACAACAAATCTACGATATTCAGCAAGTCACAACGTATTTTATTACTATGGGTGGTGAATATATGACAAAAGCAATAAATTTGCTTTTAGTTACAAAAGATCGGCTCTTTTTTCTTCATTCGCAGATTCAAATCAACGTAGTCGAGTAGGTAATGTGTTGGCTTATTAGACGCCGTCCTCAGGATATAACTTCAGCTCATAACAACCTAAATATGAACAAAATATTTCGTTAAGCAACTTCGTCTGAGCAGCCTTCTTTCAAGATCTCTGCAAGTAAATAAAATTGCAACGAAAAATTTTTCAAAAATCTGTTGTTCGTAGTCGACTTTAAACTGTAGTAGGTCCCGCCACTCATTCATTAAATTAACACATACAATATAAGTAGTGTGAGAAGCTAGGTCGTAATTCTGATTGAAGGATTGTAATGACCATTTCGTATACAAAAGTTTTTGTTAATTATTTTCCCGACATATGAAAATGATTTCGTTAACATTATTGTTGACATACACCAATTAAATATTCATAAGAAACTCCATTATTTGAAACTTAAAAGAGTTTTAGATAGGCATTGACATGTATTTCTATTGCATTATTTACTGACAATTAACTTTTTCCGCTCAATAAAATTGTAAATCGTATTTCCATGTACATACAATGATGGTCATGTAATTAGCACACCCATCTTATACAAACTTTTCTCAGTAACAAGCAAAGATGAAAAGTAAAGGAGAAGTTCAATAAAAGAAAATAACCAGAAATGAAACTGTAAATCACAAAAGCATAAAATTCCTTGGTCATGTAATTAGCACACCCCCCTTAAAGGTGGACAAGTTTAATTATTTTTAATATTTTGTGGAGACATTCTTTCACTTTAATAACCATTTTTGAACTTCCAGAAAGACTCTCTAGAAGGCTGTGAGATTTTGCTTTTTGTATGTCATTTTAAACAACTCGAACTACTGTCCACAGGTCTTAAAGATATTTTATTTTTTGTACAATTTGCGACTCAAAATCGTTCCATGAGTTGAATTGGAATCAGAGCTTTATGCTGGCCATTATGTACTATCAACTCATTGGGCTTCTAAATACTTTATCCAATTGTGTAATGTGTTGTCATGGTTGTCTTGCATTAAAATCTATTTTTCATACTAATTTTTATGAGCGAATGGAATCAAATTAATCAACACATTCCGTTTGGTTAAGTCGTGATCCACAAAGAAATCATTCTTTATGATCTTCAAAGTGGAACTTGGTTATACGCCTCACATTGTTTTTTCAATTAAAGTCAAATAGATTTAATTTAGATTCACATACAAACATAATTTTGTCATTATAAATCATTAGCCATTATTACAACCTAGCTTCGGACACCACTTATGTTGTGTGTGTTAATATTATACATGAGTAGCGGAACCTACAGTTAAAACCCGACTCTGAACGACTGATTTTTGAGGAACTCTTCAAGGCAATTTTATTTTACTAGATGATTTTAGAGATGATCCTATTCCTTCTACCGCTTGACCTATACTGCAGTGGTGTGGCGGCTAGGGTTAGTAGGCGTTTTTGGGCGACTGGACAATGGCATGCATCGAGCATTGGTCATACAAGGATACTTGAAGAAACTGATATTGTCGGAAGCATTGACTATACGAAATGAAGATATCGCTTCTCAATGAATTATAGGACATCCATTGCGAAAGGGGAGGACTGAAGGAAAGGTGCGGCGCACCTCGCGGGGGATACCGCACAAATCTACACCGATGGCTCCAAATTGGAAGGAGCCATTGGAATTGGTATCTATTCGAAATCAATCGGAATATCCAAGTCTATAAAGCTACCAGATCAATGCTGCGTCTTTCAGGCGGAAGTGTCTGCAATTCAGGCTGCGGTGAAAATTATTGTGGACAAAAATGTTCACGGACGGAAAATCATCATACTTTCCGATAGCCAAGTGGCCATCAAAGCATTGGATTCTAGTGTAATAAACTCCAAGACGGTGTACGACTTTCGCAGATGTCTCAATGAGATGGCGATCCGATATGATGTTTGTATCACATGGGTACCGGGACATAGAGATATTCTAGGCAACTGCAGAGCGGATGAACTGGCCAGAAGGGGCACGACCATCGAACTCTCTGATGAATTCTCTACATTGGGGATCCCTTTGGATACCTGCAGGCTTATAAATGACAATGCAATCGCGGACCTTGTCAACAGTAGGTGGGCAGAACGGGGCAAAAAATCTGGCCAAGGCTGGATAGGAGGCGGCACGGCTTAAACTCCAAAGAAGCAGGCTCAGCGCTATTATCGGGGTTATTACGGTACATTGTATTATAGGAACGAATGCGAGGCGTATTGGTCTTGGACACCTCGTGAATGATCTGCAGAAGCTGTGGAGATGAGGAGGAGGTTGAAACTATTCTTCACCTACTGTGCACATGCCCGGCACTTGGTCAGAGGAGAAAGAGACACCTAGATAAACTGTCATGCATGAATATTGGCAGTCTGAGTCGCTTCATCGGAAGCTCAGAGTGGTTCATGGAGTAGGGAAGAATGTGAAACTGTGGTATCACAATGGGCCCTGTGTGCGGCCTAAGTGTGTCCGCTCATGACTCCATCGGGGGGACAGCCACTTCTACCTACCTACCTATTTCACAAAACTTGGATTTAGGTTCTCCAGTTGTAAAAACGTTGTCCCTAAATAATGTTGGATTGTTTCTTAATATTTTAGCGCAAGAGATACGAGCAGCAAAAAAATTTTTTGATACCATAGATGTGTGTTGCGTTTTGTCCGTGACAGATGACATATTGTTAAAATCAATATGTTGTGTTGGTCAATAATGAGTTGCCGTATTGCTGATGACATAATAAACTGATTCTCATTCATATGAGTATTTATTAAACGATCTGCGGTACAATTTTTAAATGTCTACCACTAGTACTTGCAATTTCAGAACTATCTAGAAAGATGTGCTAATTATAAGGCCACCACTGTATGTAAATTGTATGCTCCAATTTCCTTTTAAATATTGCTTACATTGAAATTTTTGTGTTGCTCATAGTAGTATATTCCGCTGTTAAATTTACATTCGATACATAAAATTGATTGTAATAAAAACGTTCAATGTCAAATTAAATGGAAAATGGAAATATTAATACATATTCGCAATCTATATATACACATAATGTAAATAGCATGAAAATGCAAAAAAAAATACCGATATTAACTTGAAAGCATTATTAGAACGCATGAAAATTTTTGAGCGAAAACTTTTAATGCCAAATGATTTCAATTTTTATGTAAACTATAATAAATATGAGTTAAGCCACAATGCATGAAGATGATCTAACAATTTTTCACTTTTTCTGTTAATATTTTTCTACCAGCCGTCCTCTTCGCATTAAATTCTTCCTTATTTTCGACTGAGCTTCTTGTGGCTTCCGATTTTTTTTCTTTTTTTGTATAATACATCGTAATCGGTATTGCACAATTTAGTGGAGTACATAATATAAGTACACATATATAAGCAGTACACATATAATGGGTGATTTTTTAAGAGCTATAGGAAAATTTAAAAAAAAACATACAATTCAGAAAAATGCATGAAATCTTTATTTGAATCGATAGTACGGTCCATATAATTTAATATTTGAAGATTATTTCATGCAAGTGTTGACCGCGACTGCGCCTCAAATGGTCCATCCGCTTAGTCCAATTTTGGCATACTTTTTCCAACATTTCGGCCGGATCTCACGAATAAATTATTCAATGTTGTCAATTGAAGCGGGCTTGTCTGTACAGACATGAGCTTTAACATGCCCCCACAAAAAATAGTCTAAAGGCGTTAAATTGCACGATCTAGGCGGCCAATTGACCGGTCCCGAACGTGAAATAAAATGTTCACCGAACTCGCCTCTCAATAAGTCCATTGTTACACGTGCTGTGTGGCATATGGCACCGTCTTGTTGAAACCACATGTCATGCCAGTCAAGCTCTTTCATTTTGGGCAAAAAAGTTGGATATCATCTCACGGTAGCGCTCACCATTCACAGCTACGTTACGATTCGCAGCATCTTTGAAGAAGTACGGTCCAATGATGCCACCAGCCCATAAACCGCAACAAACTGTGACTCTTTCTGGATGCATTGGTTGCTCTTGCAATTCTTCTGGCTGATCTTCACTTCAAAATCGACAATTCTGATTATTTACGTATCCATTGAGCCAAAAATGAGCTTCGTCGCTGAACACAATTTTTCGATAAAGAAGTGGATCTTCGGCCAACTTTCCAAGAGCCCTTTCACCAAAAATTCTGCGTTGCGGTAGGTCGTTAGGGTTCAATTCTTGAACCAACTGTATTTTGAAAGGCTTCACACCTAAATCCTTCCGCAAATTTTTCCACGTTGTTGAGTAACAGAGGCCCAATTGCTGCGAACGGCGACGAATCGATAATTGATGGTCATCTTTAACACTGGCCGATACAGCTGCGATATTTTCTTCAGTTTGCACTCTGCGTAAGCGTGTTGGTGGTTTAATGTCCAACAATGTAAATTTGGTGCGAAATTTAGTCACAATAGCCCGAATAGCCGCTTCAGTGGGTCGATTAAACTGACCATAAAATGGAAGAAGCGCGCGATGAACTTTCTTAACAGAGCACGCATTTTGATAATAAAATTCAATGATTTGCAAGCGTTGTTCGTTTGTAAGACTGTTCATGGTTAAATTATAGACCAAACTGAAGATGTTTTACAGTGAAACAAAAGACGAAACGTGCGTGAGCTGTTTAAACCAGTGTTGCCAAAAATATAATAGCTAAAAATCACGCGTTATAAGCAGTACACATGCAATGTATAACCTTTTTTCTCTATGACAAAGTTAAGACTTAGTTATAGCAACTCTCTCGGAGTATGAAGACTGTGGAGACTTTGGTACCCCAATACCATTTTCATATTTCAGTTGCAAGATTAAGTTCATTGGAATTTGTTGAAAGTAATAACCCTCACGAACACATAATTCTACCGAAGTGTAGTTGAATTTGTTCTTTAGAATGTTTAAATACTCTCTCTTCTTCATTATTTCCTCAATAGCACCAAGCGTAAGCATAGCTTCACTAGTACAATGCCGTAGAGATGTGTATCGGCACCAGGCGTGCGTATAAGGTGTGGGGTACTAAGAATTTTGCTATCTGCATACATAATTGGTCATTACAAACCTTTAGTCAGGATTACAACCTATTTTCTCACACTACTTATGTTATGTGTGTTAATTTTTTATACATGAGTGGCGGAATCTACAGTTTAACGTCGACTCCGAACGACAGATTTTTGAGAAACTTTTTCATGGCAGGTTTATTTACTATCAAATTTTTTGCCAGAAATATACTGAGAGGAAGTCGCCAAATGAATATTCTTTTATATTTCGTTCTGTTGCTCGCCATTGACAGTGTTGATCTGGCCCAGGTCGTTGTTAAAGTATTATGTACATACTTATGATGCCCGAAGCAAATTATGAGAAGGCTAACCAGACAAATTACGAGAAATCAAAAACTTAATTGGATCTTGAACTACGTCAACTTTAACTTTCATAGCAACAACAGATTTACATATGTATATGAATTCATCAAATATTTCAGTCTGAATGATGAAATTCAAATCACTGGCATCTTATATTCCCTGCTTATATCAATAATTTAATCAAGGATCATAATGTATTTCTTTTGCATATTTGTAAACAATTTCAATAAATTATTTTTTAATTTATCGGCAATTGAAATTTGGTTGCCATCCACAAGCGACCCATTAATATTTTAACGCATTTCCATACTGTTACGGAAGTGGTGTTTTGCTTTCACATCGTTTATATTGTAAACAAAAGCCACAAAAACAAAATCTATGAACTTGTTTACTTGATAAACAAGTAAACAAAAATATACCAATAAAAACCAGAATTAAATAGAATAAACAATTAAACAAAAAATGCAACAACCAACACTACAAGAATAAATGTAAACAAAATACACAAACAACAATAGTGGAAACAACCTGTTTACATTTATAGAGATTTCGAGAAGGCGGAGTTATTCACCTTCAAGAGCATTCATCAGACTGTTTACCCTGAGATATAAAAGGCAAGGCGAAGGAGGCAACGGAGTCAGAAAGAATTCAGTCAGTCTTGTGTGAAGACGCATTGCGTGTGAAGAGAATAATCGTAGTTTGAAGATTTCCGTTATAAAGATCTTTCGAACAATTGTTAGTGTTTACGCAGAAGAGTTTAAAGAAGAATAGCAAACAAAGCAAATTGTTGTTGTTTACGTCAAGTTGTAAACAGTGGCACACAGAGATACTAAACACATATATTTTTAATTTATTTGTAATCTACGAACTCATATTTTAAAGGTTTTTTGAAAGGTTGATTTCTAGCTAACAAGTATTGTTTGTTTGAAGCCTCCAGTATTTTCCGTCATGTAGTCATGATACTTTATTGATAATTCTGACTCAATGAGCACTTTAATATGGTCCGTAACACCATTTAGTTAAAAGGCTATTTGCCAGCTAAACCGAATTTTAAAAGACTAACAGGTTAATAATCTGAGTACATATTTAATTTCACTTTCCAACACTATTTTTCTCTTTTTTTTTTCGATAAATTAATTGAAAAATTTTCCTTTTTCAATGGCAGATTTCAGAAAACTAAAAATTTGCTTTGGAATTATTTTGTAAAAATTTTGGTAAAAAATTTCTTAAAAAATTTAAAAACTACAATTTCTTTTTGGTAATGGCTTATCGGGCGTATAAAAAATACAACAAATATAAAAATTCTGTAGTGAGCAACACACATAAGGTGAAGAATTTGAAAAATTACACCAGCAAAGATAATATTTTTATCTTTGAAAAGACAGAGGCACAGTACCTATATGTGAAACCGAAATATATTCAAAATTCTTTAATGAGTGCTGAGGTTCAGCGTTTAACAGCTGGAGGAGCTTGGCAGGAGGAAATCTACTACGACTGCCAGACATCTAGCGGTGAGGATATTGTGAACAATACGTCGCCTTCAGGCCAGAACCAAATTAAGCAACGGAATTTACTTATGTCTGAAGTTTTCAATAACGTTGACAATCCAAAGGAATTCAAAGATGCCCTAAAGCAAATGGCTCGTAACTCCAATATTTTGTATCATTCTTTTCGTCAGGCCTATAATAAAACGAAAAAGTCCAGCAAAAGTTCAGACAAAAACCACGCCGACAAGCGTAAATATTGTCTTAAATGTGGCGGCGAAGTAAGTATTCCGCCGGTGACAGCACAAAAGGATCGTGGCGATATGATTCCTTTAGAAGTAGAAAGTGTGGAAGAGGCCTGCAAAATCCGTTGTGAGGAATATAAACAAGAAAAATCTAAAATTAAAGACCACTCCGATTCTACAAACGACAAACCAGTTGCTGTAGAGCAACAGCGTGTGTGTTCCAAGTGTAATAGATCGTTCGACAAGGATTCAGCAAAAATAGCGAAGCAATATTCAGACGAACAAGAACAACTCACCTGTGTGTGTAATTATTTAGATTCTGCCAACAAACAGCATATAACTTCCAAATATACCACATCTTTTGACAAGAATTTAGCAAAATGGTCAAGTCAACATACAAACGAACAAGATGAACACCCGTGTGCGTGTAATTATTTAGATGCTGCCAACAAACAGCATATAACTTCCAAATATACCACATCTTTCGACAAGAATTTAGCAAAATGGTCAAGTCAACATACAAACGAACAAGATGAACACCCGTGTGCGTGTAATTATTTAGATGCTGCCAACAAACAGCATATAACTTCCAAATATACCACATCTTTCGACAAGAATTTAGCAAAATGGTCAAGTCAACATACAAACGAACAAGATAAACTCCCGTGTGCGTGTACTTATTTAGATGCTGCCAACAAACAGCATATAACTTCCAAATATACCACATCTTTCGACAAGAATTCACCAAAATGGTCAAGTCAACATGCAAACGAACAAGATAAACTCTCTTGTATGGGTACCAGCGTCAGTAATGTAGATCCTGCCGGCGAACATCATATATGTTCCAAATTTACCAGATCAGTTGAAATTCAATTACCAAATCAGTCTACAATTCAAACAACATCCAATTGGATTCCACCCGATCCTCCATGTTTAGTTGAAACCAATATCTGTTCGCGGCAACAGGATGACCTTCAAGGTCTTGGCTTCTGCGAAAGATGTGCCATACTTAGAGGAGAAATACCGCCTCCCAAAAAAATGCAAATGGAGGTTAATAGTATTAGTTCGCGAAATATTGCTGATAATACCTCTCAAACATATCAAATGAAGCAATATTCGCAAAATATTCAAACCGAACCTCTTCAAACCTCTCAACAAGTTGTAACTATTAAAGGCACCCAATCAAACCAGACAAATGTGAACAAATGTCCCTGCAACCAACAAGTGAAAATAGAGAAAGTCCCCGAGATAAATCAGCCAAATGAAAAGAAATGTAGCTGCCGAACCACTGGCAATACGAACACCGTGACAAATAAACATACTTTAAACATAAGGCCTGTTTACGTGACTATACCGCTGAAGGTGCAAATCGATTCACCAGAGGGTGATAGCTCTTTCATGGAAACCGAAATCATAATGGAAGCTTCAAGTGGTAGACAAAAACAAAATGTTATTCCAACAATAAATGTAATACCAGCCGACAAGTCACCGGCCGTCACGACGTCAGACTTTAAACAAAAAAAATCCGATGCTGATATTTTCTACTCCTGTCTGTCCGCCTCGGGCATAATAGAACCACAGCCAACACCAAGTGTAAGAAACGCCAACTACGTTCCAACAAGTTCTATGGCGAATAGAACACCGCAAATAGCTGAAATTGCTCAAACGGCACATGGTATCGAAGGCACCGCTATTATTTCAACAGCAATAACTTCAGGTCCACAAACTTCAAAAAGAGATTATGATCGCTCCGATATGCCCATGAATATCAATATAGCGCCGATAGCAATGCCACAAGCAAAACTGGACGATCTCAAAACGAAAGCCGAACGTTTGCGCGCTGAACTTGTGCTGGAAACTAAAACTGCTTTAGAACGCAACCCACCCGAGCAAGCTATAATAGCTTTACAAGAGAAAAAACATCACCCGCAAGCAATGGATACCATCTCTGGTTCAAGACTACCGTTGCCGGAACCGTCTGCTATATCAACTCAACCTATTGTGGATTCTAAAATGGAATTAGAACGCTACTCACCCGCAGAAGCTATGCTACATTCGAGAGGAAGAACTCCAACTGATGACTATCAACCTGCAGCATCTCTACCCAGCAGTTCACCAGCTATACTTCCTTCTGTCTCAAAAAAACAGGAGCCGATCGCTTTCGACCTTACCACCAGAAAAGAATCGACCCCAAGTATAATACTTAAGGAAAACCTACATCCAATAACCGATGGTGTTCAAACCAATATTACTACCATCACACCGTTTGGTCATTACAGACGTAATGAAATGCGCACACAAATCCAAGAGCAATTAAACGAACTTCTGCACCCGAATTCTTTAAATAACAGGCAAAAATACAACACTCATGAGAGGGAAGCAGTTATATCCGACTTACATAAGCTATTCCACCCCAAAAGTACCGGTACCTTTAAAAAAGACTTAACAGAGGAAAATGTCTTGTGTGATATACGTTACATTATGGAGCCGGAAACGCAGGAGGGCACCACACCTCCAACACCAAAACCAACAGAATCGCAAGAAAGTATTTTGGAAAGCCTCAAATACATACTTAATCCGAAATCCTCCCAAAAGAATAAAGTAAAAAACAGAAAGAAATACAATAAAGAAACCAAAGGAAGAATTCTCGAGGACCTGCAAATAATTTTAAAACTACGCACTGATATATATCCAAAGGATCAAGAGACGCGTGATAATATATTGAAGGATTTACGTTTTATGTTGGACATAGGCGAAGAGATGACATCGCCCGGAAGACCACAGAGACCATCAATGGCTCAACAAGGACCTACCACGTCGCAAGCACTAGAGGCCAGACAAGAACGTCTACAGAGACCAATGAATGACATCAGAGATGATCTTATAAGTGACCTCCGATATATGCTAGATGCACCGCAATCTGGTAAAGAGCATAGGGGAGATACCTCCAAAAAGTGATAAAATTCATTCCAATAACATTTCATCAATAAATTCAAAAATGTGGCGTAAGGTAAGAATCGAATATTTATCATGTTTTATTCGGGACAACAATCTCTCCTGTTACAAATTAGCCCGACTCCAATATAAAATGTTGCTATTCCAGCAATCTTCATGGTGGACTGCTCAGTCAAAAAAATGAAAAATTACAAAATCTGAGCCTTTGTGGTAAAAGCGGAGCGTTAATATGTGAAAGATAATCTCTTCTTCGAGTTCATAGCTCTTGCAAAAATCAGTCAATGGAATGCCCAACTGTAGGTCCCGCCACTCGTCAGTAAACGTCCTGGATGTGCCAGCGCCTTCAGATTATAGCAGGATTTAACTGCAGTTAATCTTACTGCCACCAGTGTTAGAATAAAAATACATTCGTAATTATGACTATCATTCTGCACTGGTCCTGCTATTGGTGTAAGCATGTGTTCTGTAAAGTAGGTTCGGTGCCTTCATGGATACGATGAAAATGTTAACTTTGTATTAAGAGATAGTAAACCTTCTCTATCGACTTACTTCTTACTTAACACTTTTCAAGCACTACGGATTGATTATGATTGTCAAGAAATTGGCAAAAGTATATGAAAATTTTATGGGACATCATTACAATGTAGAATGGCCCTAAGTCGGGCCAAATCTGTCTGGTGTCTTTGCAAGTGGGTTCATTATTTCATCTTACTTTTACTAAAGAAATTGCTTTTTTTTCACTGTCTATCTCATGTAGGAATTCATTTGAATTTTCCGTGGCGCCAGCTTTAGCAAATGCGTCGACCTTGCTGTTACCTTCAGAGTCCTCGTGTCCAGGAACCCAAAAAAGATTAACCGTCCAATAACTCACTATCTCTTCGAGAGACACCCGGCATTTTTAGGCAATCTTAGGTGTGTTGTACACACTTTCTAGAGATGAAATGGCCGCTTTATTGTCGGTAAATATGCGTATATCACCATACGATATACTCTGACACTGAATTCGCATGGCGGCAAATTTTATAGGCACTATTTTAGCTTGTAAAGTACTACAATCACCTGGAGGTGCAAGATATGATCTAATGTTTAGTTGTTCTGAAAAGACTCCACTTTCCGATTTTGAAAATCTGAATGACGTTTCCTGGGAGATATGAACCATTATCATAAAAGGCTCTGTGCTCAAGTAGTGCGTATTCGGTGTATTCAGACCAACCATAATCAAAATTTCGCCATAAACATAGCTTCCGTTCATTCGTCAATGGGCCTTATTTTACCATCATTTCTAAGCGCCATGGCCGTATGATAATCGATATTTTTTGTAATCGAACATTATGCAAAGTTGCAACGAACACGGCCGATTTTGGCTTTATTTGAGGATAAGTTTCCACAAACGGGTAATTTCCCATTCTGGTGGCTACAATCGGGTATCATAATCACGCGATTTGATGCCGTTAGAATTTGTTTTTTTTTTGTGAGGTTATGTCGCCGTATTCTAGTAGATATTGTTTCGGCTTATTAGAAGTGAGGCCACGGTTCAAGTGCCAGGTCAGTCGGCTCCAACAAAGCAAAGTATGAAAGAAATACTTACTTGACTCTGCTGAGAGGCGACTTTTGGCAAAAAATCTGAAAAAAATTTCCATAAAAACCTTTTTCGAAGATCAGTCGTTCCGAGTCGACTTTAAAGTATCCCGTCCCGTCGTTCATGAACAAAAATAACAAGCACACAACATGAGTGGTATGAGAAGCTTACTTGTAACTCTGAAAATTCTGAAAATCAACATTCTTCAAGTCATTGATTGGCTGCTACCACGAATCCAGACTTGTCATTTTAATGTCATTCTATTTTATACATTTAAAGTAGCCGTAGTCTAGTACGTAGTCGCCTTTGTCTAGTGAGACCTCGGTTCGATCCCTAGGTCAGGCATCTCCAACTAAACGAAATATGAAAAAATATTTCTTCGGCGATTTCCTCTCAGCAGATTTCTGGCAAAAACTCGTGAGAGTAAATAAAACTGCCATGAAAAGTTTCTCAAAAATCTGTCGTTCGGAGTCGATTTTAAAGTGTAAATAACACCACTCATGTATAAAAATTAACGCACACAATATAAGTGGTGTGAGAAACTAGGTCGTAATCCTGGCTAAAGGGTTGTAATGACCAATTATCTATATGTTATGTATGTAGTCTAGTACGTAGTGTGTTTGTTGGCTTATTAGACGTAAAGCCAGGGTTCAAACGCCATGTCAGACATCCAACCGAAATACAACAAAATATTTCTTCGGCGACTTCTTCTCAGCAGATTTCGGGCAAAAGCTCTGAGTTTAAATAAAATAACAAATTTCTCATTCGGGGTCGACAATTAAGTATAGGTCCCACCACTCATGAACATAATTAACACACACAACATGAGCTTTGTAAGAAGTTTGGTTGCAATACTGACTTAAGGGTTACACTGACCAATTAAGTGAGTAATATCTCCTACATAACACAAGTTCCAGATATTATAATGAAATTTTATTTTTATAAACATTTTGAAAAAATTTTTAACGTATTTTTCTGTTTTCTAATTTGAACCAGATCGTCCTTATGTACTCATTAAAAGTTTATCAATCAAAATTTCTTAACTTTGGAAATACAGTTTTGCTATCATTTATCTTCAAAGGTATATTATGAATGATTTTTATTTTTTTATTGGTTTGAAATTATTTTAAATGAATTTCTTTTCACAGCGTACAACATCAAGAACAATGATCTGTCAAAAGAGTGCTCTTTTGTAATGTAAATTCGGGTGGCGGTGATACGATTTAAAAAAATTAAACTGTTCCTGATATAAAATGAAAAAAAAATCAAACGATTTTTTGTAACTAATTTGTGTAAAGAGTAACAGTACAGATTACATCACTCATTAAAAATAAAGTCCTTAAATTTATAATTTGAAGTTCTTTTATTGGTTATTAACGACTTTTTTATGGGAACTTTCGACGCGTTTTAATCAAATGCCTATGCAAGTTTGGTTCTACATATTGGCTCTACTATGGCCAATTCACACTACTTTGTATCGTGTATGTTGTATTGAATACACTTGGTTGTTTGTGAACGCTCAATACTATGCTGTATTGTGTATGTCGTATTCTTCTTCATAATTTTTTGGCATTCAAACAATTTGATAGCACGAAACCAACACAACTTATTAAAAACATATTTCATTTATTTATTTAAGTCAATTGACAAATTCCTTACTGATTAATAACAAAAATAGGTACGAATAAAATTAAATAGAATTACAAACAGTTTCTTCAAAAATACAAGTACAGTCAACCCTCCTATAACGCGGTGAGTGCGTACCGCGTTGTATGGAAACCGCGTTGTAAGAAACTCGATTTAACCGTACAAACCAGGCTAATTCGTAGCGCGTTCTATGGAAACCGTATACCGCGTTGTATGGAAACCGGGCTATAAGATACTCGGAATTAGTACAAATCACATCATTCGTACCGAGTTATATGGAGACCAAGACAAGATAAATTATAAATTATTTTTATTGAATTAAAGAGTTCATATAAGGATTTATAAAAAAATTAAATAAAAACTAAACTAAAAGACTGTTTTCCAACAAAAGTAAGAAAGACTTTTGTAAAATTATGTCATTTTTCAACATTCATCCTCACTGTCAGATATGAATTGCAGAAAAATTTTTAGGGGAACTTGGTCATCAACAAAACGTATGTACTGTGAAAGAGCTCTGAGATGACTGAAACCGATGTCGTAGGCGGCTATGAAATAAGCTGTCATATTTATATAAACATGTTGTTTGTATATCTCGGCTGTGCTTTTGCGTTGAAAATAAAACTTATATTAAGCCCTCTTACAATATCTATATACTAGAGTTATTCATAGGCTGTGAGGAAGGAACTTATGGGATGTTGTTGAACGGAAATCGCGCTGTAAGAGTACCGCATTATAGGAGGGCTGTCGCAATTTCAGCTCCGCGTTGTGTGGAAACCTCGTTCTAAGAGTACCGCGTTATAGGAGGGTTGACTGTAATTGTTACAATAAAAATATGAAAAGTTATGAATTGAGAAAAAACAATAATGTTCCATTTTATAACGCAAGAATTTAAAGAAAAATCAACAAAGTCTGACAAATAATTAAATTGACGGCAAATTCTAGTTAACAGATCAGCAACATCATAGTTAGTTCTGCAGAATTGAATATAAACAAGATTATAACAGCGGAAGTTACGACAAGGAATATTGAATTTAATAGATCTTAACAGAAATTCACAGCAAATATTACCATTGATCAGGTTAACCATGAAGGATATATTTAGCATTGTTCGACGACTCTTAAGGGTAGGCAGTTTTATTAAAGTCAGTCTGCTAGTATATGAAGGCATATCCAAATAATTCCATCCAAGGCCACGCAAACAGAAGAGTAGAAATTGTTTCTGCAGATTCGATGTGTTCGCTGTAAACATTATGGTGAGGATCCCATACAATGGATCCATACTCCAAAATTGGTCTGACAAGCGATACATATATGTAGCTGTGTCGTAATAAATAGATCAGAAAATTGTTTTGCCCAACGTTTTGTGAAGCCAAGAGTGTTTCTTGCCTTATTTACAGTCAAAGTGATATGATCATTAAAGTTTAATGTTGTGTCTAATAGAATCTCAAGATAACAAAAGAGTCCACAATCTCCAATTGATGACCTCGAACCAAGTAATTAACCGCGATAAAATTATTTCTTCAGAACCGCATACATTTGCATTTTTTAATATTCAGCTCCATCATGTTGTACTCGCACCACAAAAAGAAATTATTGAGTTCACTTTGAAGATAAATACGCTCGATGAAAATATTAAAGGAGAGAAAAACTTTTACATCGTCAGCATACAAGATATTAGCAAAATTATTTATGTTGGGAAGATCGTTTATAAACAGCGAAAAAACAAATGGACCAAGATGGCTGCCCTGAGGAACACCAGATAGCACATAAATATACTTAGATAAGCTATTGTTCACACATACGGTCTGCTTTCTACCAGTCAAATACGACTCGAGCCATCTTAAACTCCTATGATTTACACCCATTAAATCTAATTCAGTGAACAGAAGTTTGTGATTCACTTTATCAAACGCTTTGCTAAAATCCGTAAAAATTACATCAGTTTGCTTCTGTTGTGAAAAGGCCGCATTTATCATGTCGTAGTTGAACAGCCCTTTCGGAAACCATGTTGATGAGGTGATAATAACGATGAAGTGTGATGAACCAAAAAATCGGCAATCAGTTTCTCGAACATTTTTGGAATAGCACTCAGTTTTGCAATTATAATTTGTAACATCAGACTTATTGCCAGATTTAAAAAGCGGTATAATATACGAGTCCTTCCAAAACACAGGAAAATATCCATGATTAATCGAGGTACAATATGACTAATGGTGTGATGAATGACTCTGCACATCGATTTAAAATACAACTTGGAACCCCATCAGGGCCAGGACGAAAAGACATCTTTAAGGTTTTCAGGTTCACCAAAATATCACAGTCACTAAATGTTGGAATAGATATTACTTGAGCCGATGTCAGCGGGTTAGGGTAAATATTTGTATCATTGTAAGCAGAATTAGATTAAGTACTGGCGAAGAAATCAGCAAACATATCACACATGACATCAATACTACCGGATTCTTTATCATCAAATTTCATAAAGGATGGAAAACCAGTAGATTTTCTCTTGGAATTTACAAACGTATAGAAAGATCTACGATTCTTAATAAAATTATTTTTCATTTTATCCATATATACACATTTTTTATTCACTCAATTTGATGGCACGAAACCAATACAACTTTTAAAAGCATATGAAAAAATCTGTATAAGTGTGTCGAATTTTTACATGAAAATTATCAACAACAAGCATACACTGCCGTATAGTCGTCCAACAATACAACGGCTTGTGTGAATTGACCAAAAGATTCCTAATTTGTATTGCTGACAATCTATTTAAATCGTTTGAGAAACAGACCTTATAACTCTGAACGTACGTCGAATAGCAGTATCCTCCTTCTTGTCCTTCATACAGCTCTTACAAAAGGCGTTTGGCATGTGTCCGGAATTATTATGTATCTCATGAGTCTCCAAAATGCAATGTCTTATAATAACTTGCAATAGTTATCCTTCTTACAGAAATCCATTACAGACCATTATGTCTCTTATGAGTGCACAAAATGCAATGACTTCAACTACTGAATGTGCTCCCATTAGGATCTAGCAGTATTTCAGTGCTCACTCCATTTATTCAATGCCTCTTCAACGATATTGACAGAGTCCATAACTGCATTGTCACTGAAGCTTGCAGGGCTACAAGTGGTTTCCAATCTTGAGAAGTCACCAAACTGGGTAGTCACCACTATCTCTCGGTACTCGTATAGTATGAACAAAGTAAAGCTACATTATATCATTCAGAGTCACGCGACAGCCATAAACAGTTCTTTGGGTTTATTACATTAGAACTCGAAGCTTTAACAGCCGCCCGGCTATGTATCACAAAGTTCCGAAAATGAAAAAATCTATATACTGGTGTTTTGCTTTAAAAATTATAAACAAAAGCTACAAAAACAAAACAATGCAGTAAACAAACCTGTTTACAAATTATCGTACTGCTTAATAACAACAAACAACAGCATATAAAAATGGAAAACAAATAAACAAAAATATAACAACAACACTACAATAATAAATGTAAACAAGTAATAGTTATTGTTTATGCAAAGGGTATAAACAGAGGAACAGCAAAGAAAAGCAATTGTTGTTGTTACATCAAGTTGTGAACAGTGGCACAAAGAATTGTGCGAATAATAAAGAATTTTAATTAAAACTAAACATAAATTTGTTTTTATTTTTATTTGCAATCTCCGAGCTCATATTTTACTATATTTAATATCCTTCGTAGAACTACTTTTATACTTTTATAGGAGGTGATAAAGACCAAGAAAGATTGTGAAATACAGGATTTCTATTTGTTTCAATATGCATTATATTACCACGTATATCAGCATGAAATGAACACTTTTTTGCGTGGCTAAATATTTTCAATTATCAAACAATTTGTAATTTTCTATTACTTAGCCAATACGTGTCCCATTAATGAAAACAAATAGTAACCGGAAGGAGCCAAGTCTAGTGAATACAGCTGGTGGGGTGGCAGCTCCTACCATAATGCTTTAATTGTATTCTGAACCGGTTTTGCTTTTTGTGCTGATGCATTGTCATGTAGCACAATTTAAATGCCGTATCTTGTGGCCCATTCTGATAGTTTTTCAATGAATGCATGGTTCAAATTGATCATTTGTTGTCGGTAGCGATCTGTATTAACGGATTGATTACGTTTTATGAGGTCATGGTCAGAGATCATGATCATGATCAGAAATTAAAAATATGAGTAGATTTGAATCATATTCATAATTTCTGATACTTATACGCATTCATACTTATTTTAATATCATACTCATACTACTCATATTCAAAGATTGAAGTGCTCATCGTACTCATACTTAACAATACGCATGATGTTGTTGATTTAGACTCTCAATGACTCAACATTTACAAGAATCACAAAACAAGTATGATTCGCATACGAACACTAAAATACTCACTAGTAGGTTGCGTGTTTGCTTTACTTGCTGTCTTTGTCTTTTTCTTTTTTTTTGTAAATGCAACAACAACTAAGATTTTGTAGATTTTGATGCATGATTCGAGTCACTTGAATTATTTATGAGTATTATAAGTAGTTTTCTAAATTTATGAACCTGAATGAGTAGGCATATGAATCAAACATATTTCGAATGGTATGAGTTCGATGTCAACGTTGTACTCATACTCATTGCAACCTGTACTTATAAATCAACGTTGTAGTGAGTACGTATGAATTAAAATAGTTAAATTTCAATATTGTTGACTCACTCATACTCAACGATTCATTGCTGATCTCTGCTCATGGTACAACACAACTTTCAAGTGCTACCAGACGCTATTGTCTTTTTGGCGAATCGATTTGGTTGTGCAGCCGAAGTTGATGGTTTGTCAGGAATAACTCATGACTTTTTCAGTTTAGAATTCTGAAAATAACTCCTTTTTTATAGCCACTAACAATTCGAGGCAACAGTGATATTCTGTCATGTCTTTGATACAAAATTTCACATGTGGGTTTTTGGCTTACCATTCGTCTGTCATTAAATTTGTGTGACATCCAGTTGTCAAAGTTTTGAATTCTTCCGATAGCTTTTAAACAGTCAAAATTTGTTTGTTATTCAGAATTTAACATTTTTGTCATTTGATTCGGAGTCAAAGTGTCTTCTTCATTCAATTTGGCGTCTTCATACTTTTCAGATGTTCTTTCGCGTTCTTAATTTTTCACGTCGAAATCGATATCTCTGAACTGTTTTCTGTATATTGCTTCAGATAGACAAACATATGTTGCAATTTTCCATCACTTTTCTTCAAATGAAAGGAAAAAATTAATACTTGTCGCAAATCACACTGTAATGCACTCTTTACTATATGTATGTACGTATGTCGTCTATAGTGGCAAAAGGATTTACAAATTATTTAGTCTTTTAACTCACCAGCTCGGATCCTTGGAGGTTATTTTAGTAACAGTGGGATCATATCTCCCTGACCATTCCTTTTTTATTTTTCAGAACTTCGTTGTTTTGGCATAAGATACAAAGAATTTTGTCAAAACCTTGATTGGACGTAAATTCCTTGGCTTAAGCAACAACGAAATATTTTATACTTTTTGTTTTTGCACCATCAGTCCTCAAAGTGTTGAATTGAAACCCAGCCCTTCTCATGTCACGCGAAAATTGTATAGTTTTAGCTTAAAAAGAATTTTTACTTTTTGTCACTGACATTCTCTTTCTTTTTTTGTATTCCTCTAGTTTTCTAGCTGACAGGACCATCAAAAGGTTGTTTAAAAAAATAAAAGTTGAGTAGAAATTACATTTTGTTGTTACTTTTTTTGTTTAAAGAATTAAGAAGCGCTCTTAAATGTAAAAAACAAAACAACAAAAACTTAACTGCCTGAGTACTTAAGTTGAAAACCCAGTGGTGCGTAAATTATACAAAAACTTGTCAAAAAAAGTACAAGGAATTTGAGGGCACGTTTGTATGTCAATAACAATACAGATATTTTATATGTACATGCAGACTTAAAGGTATTTTATACAACACATATACATACGTTCTTTCTATTCACTTACTCATACAAACATATACACACACATACCTGTTTTTATTCACTTACTCATACAAACATATACATATGTATGTACCTACATGTACCTGTTACAAACTAACAGAAAAAATTGACAAAGAAAACAGTGGAAATAAAAATTGTAACGGAAATGAATGTCAGTTGAGTACATAAAAAAGTTTTTTTTTTAGGTATACATACATGCATATGTATGTATGTGTACGTATGTTTAAGGCCATGTTTTAATCCATATATGTAGGTGAGTTGCCTTAAATATAAAAGCCTGGGTGAGCATTTTTTTGTATCTCGTTAAGAACGGCATGCTTTTTTAAAAACTGTATGTGTACCTTCCAAAAACAAATAATCCAAAAAAAAAACAAAAACAAAACATACACATATGTATGTATGTACATGTCCGTATGAATTTGAAAAATTGTATTTCATTTTGAAACAGGACAGTTTACAATAAGCCTGTAAAAAAAGCAATCTCAGCACGCTTAAGTAATATTAACATAAGCAATTAAGAATTAAAGTTAATTTAAAAACGAGTTTAATTTTTCCTTTTCTTGTATTGAATAAATATTATAACAGTTGTATACCGAGAATGATCCCAAAATTAAGCGAAATACATATTGTTACGAAAATGGAAATGGTGTTACATCGTTTAACATTACAATAACAACCAAAAGCTACAAAAACAAAAACTATGGACTTGTTTACATGATAAAAAAATAAACAAAAATATAGCAAAATACGTCAGTGTTAAAAAAGGGATAAACAAGTAAAGAAACAGATAATAACAACACAGCAAGAACAAACGTAAACAAAATACACAAACAACAATAACGTAAACAACATGTTTATAAGTTTATGTTTATTTATAAAGATTTCGCGAAGACGAAGTCAATTGGTATTGTTTATGCAATTGTTGTTGTTTACATCAAGTTGTGAACTGTGGCACACAGAATTGTACGAACAATAAAGGATTTTAATTAAAACTAAACACAAATTTATATTTATTTTTATTTGCAATCTACGAACTCAAATTTTAAACCTTTAAACCAAGGAACCACGTACTCATTTCGTACTCAGTTTTTTAACGACCTCTCGAAAATTTGTATTGGAAATAATTTTTCTGTCCTATTCTGATTTTTTTAGCTTTTTTTAAAAAAAGGCAGAAGTGCTGACGTTTCTAAACAGTGATGTCTTGCCAGTTATTACGTATCGTTTAACGCTAGGACAACGACTACAAATAATGGAAATTGAATCTAAAAAGACAAAAGCCCATTTTACCTACCTACATACATACATAATTGGCCATTACAACCCTTCAGCCGGGATTACGGAATAGGTTACGTTGTGTGTGTTAATTTTATACATGAGTGGTGGGACCTACAGTTTAAAGTCGACTCCGAACAACAGATTATTGAGAAACTTTTCATGGCAATTTTATTTGCTCACAGAGTTTTTGCCAGAAATCTGCTGAGAGGAAGTCGTCGAAGAAATATTTCTTCATATTTCGTATTGTTGATGATGTATGACAAGGGGTTTAAATACAAGCTATTTTGTATTTTAAGGGCCATTATTACATTGCTGTTAACTAAAGGGAGCATTTTAACGGGCAGATAAATTGTTTTTCATTATTATAAGTGGACAATAAGGTAGAACCGATCATCCTTTAACTTTTAAAGTTAAGTTTATGCTTGAACTTGCCATATTATATCTCATTTTCAGTATTGCAATTTCAAATATAAACAAAATGAGCAAATACAAAAAAAAAGAAGACCGAAAAGAAGTTAAAGTTGACTTTAAAGTTCACTTTAAAGTTCACTTTAGCTAAAATTACCTTTAAATAAACCCAACTTTAACGGCAAGTTGTAATAATGGCCATAAAGCTGCCTCCAGTGGTGTCAAATTATGATATATTTCTAAAACACTTTAAGGCTTCTAAAGCACTAAGTTTAAATGGTTTATGGTTAAAGTGATTAAACTGATGCTTAACGCATTTCATACATTTTCACTTTACATTCCCATTCCACTTTAATTAAATTTTTCGTACATAAAGTTTCGTAGAGAGTGCTGTAAAATTAAGCACACCATATAATTATCACCTTCTTTTAAAAGGGTTTCAAACTCATTATGTTTCTCACACCTTGTTTTTGTGTCATTAAATCCTTTTTAATGTTCTAGTATAATACTCCCAAGCAATTTCTGTATACATTTAGTATTATGTACCATGGAAATGTATTCCATTAAAATGTAAATATTAAAACCAAAATAGAAAAGATCTTGATGTTGGCCAATAACGTTTTTAAACAAATTCTGGTAAAAGAATCAAAAACATGCTTTAATTTGAATTGTGGAAAGAACAAAAGTTTATTTTGAGCGCTTTGCCTATTTCTCCATCGCCCAAATTCTATTCGGGTGGATAAATTCAAGTCCACTAATTCAACAAGAAGCTTTCAACGGATTTAGATAAGGTTCAGCGGATTGCCTCCTTGAGTATCACTGAAGTGAGGAAGTGTTGCCTTCAGGCTGCTCTTGACACTATGTTCTGCCTGACTCCGGTTGATTTGTATGTCAAGCGGTGTGCAGAGTGTAGTGCCATACGTCTGAGGGAATCGGGCAGCTGGAAACAGCGCTCGATAGGTCACTCCAGAGTTCTGAATGTCGTCTTTCCTGAGGTGTGGACTTTCGGAAAAAGCCACCGATTATATTGTGCCTGAGGCTATGTTCCTAACAGGTTTAAGGATACTTATACCGGAAAGAGCACAATGGAATGGTGGGGTACTACAGGTGCAAAGAGGTATACCCATCTTCACAGATGGGTCTAAGTTAGGTGGATGTACAGACGCTGTACACTGTAGAGAACTCGGTCTTGAACTCTACTTCAGGTTGAATGATGACTGCAGCGTTTTTCAGGCGGAGATTTTCGCAATCTTGAAGGCTATTGAGGCCATAGCTGGTGGCCCAGCTTCAGATTCGGAATCTTACATGATCTTCGTTGACAGTCAGGCTGCCCTTAGGGCTATCGCGTCGGTCTGGTGCAAATCACGGTTCGTTCGCGAGTGCAAGGAGTCGTTGAGGACTTTTGGACTAGACCGTATCCGTCTATGCTGGGTTCCGGGTCATAGCGCAATACTGGGCAATAAGAAGGCGAATGCCCTCGCTAGGTTAGGTTCGCTTTCTGAGGGCGATTTTTTAGTTGGTCCTGACCCCCCAGTCTGTCTCCTCTACGGCCTCGTCAATGGATTGGTCAGGGAGGAAGAGCAGAGGCGTTGAGGGAACGGATCGGGTTGTTTTGTTTCTAGATGTTTATGGCCTGCTGTGGACAATAGGATATACTTGGATAAGGCCAGCTTAAGGTTGGTTGTTGGTTTTATCACGGGGCACTGCGAGATTAGGTCGCTGACGGGGATCTATTGCAGGGCATGTTGCGATGATGAGGAGTTGGAGACTATCGAACTTCTCCTCTGTAACTGCCCAGCCCTTGGTAGATTGATGTTGAGAACACTTGGCAGGGGTTTCTTTGAGAGTTTTAATTCTGTGTCGAGAGCCGACATCAAGGCTCTCTACAGATTCATTAGTGACTTAGGCTGGTTGAGAGGCGCTAGGGCTTCATCAGTGTAGTCGCGCTCTCCCCCTTTTTGTTGTGTCTTATCTGTGTAATTCCTCCACTTCCCATTCTCCCCTTTCCTACATCCTCTCCTTTTAATCCCTTCTATTATCCTTCCCTCTTTAAGGACGTTGTACAATGGGTCAATTAGACCTCCGGGTACTGTACTTGTCTTAATTGACAAGTACACGTCCTCTAACCTAACCTAACCTAATTCAACAAACGATCAACCAACACTCGTACGTCAGGGACATGCCCGCTGTTTGCGTCCTGAGCCTGTACCCGTAAAGAATTTAACTGAGCCTAGCTGCCCCAGTAAACCAAGGGATTTTCAGAGAAAATCTCGCCAATCAATACCGCTTTCAAAATTGTCATGACCTCTGCTTGAAAAACACTTTAGTCAGGCAACCTGCAAAAAGTTTAATGTCATGACCATTAATAAAGATACCACAGCCCACTCTATTCTATTTGTTGAATTTAGAACGATGCCAATCCATATGAGATTCAAGAGCGTCTAATGCATCCCGAAAAAATCACTACATTTTAAAAACGACTCCGAACGACAGCGATCAGAACGTTACAGTCAACAGTGACCACTTTGGGTCAATGATTTGTTGGATTAGCTGGACACTAATGATATGAGTAGTCGCCTAGTAGGTTTAGTAGGTAATGTGTTGGCTTGTTGGATGTGAGGCCACGGGTCAAACCCCAGATCAGACATCTCGAAGTAAACGAAATATAAGTTGCCTTGTTAACTGTCTCCATTACATTGTCATGAAAAGTTTCTCAAATCTCTTGTAGCGAAGTCGACGTTAAACTGTATGTCCCAACAATCATGTATAAAATTAAAACGCACAATATGGATGGTCTGTGATGGTAGGTTGCAAGCTAATAAAAATATGGCAACAAGTTATCGAATAACATTTTAAATATTTGAGGGGAATGGGATCATTAAAATTTAAATTTTATGCCATAATAAAAGATATATTTTTACAATACCTTTAGGATTTTAAACTACATACATGCTTACATACGAGTATATATAAAATGTTATCTCTAAACATATTCATGTACTTACGTCTCTATGGAAAACCGCAAAGTGTTGTTTTCTCTAAAAGTTTTAAGGGGTATTCGTACACCTATTAGCGCAAGAGAGTGCTTGTATTTGTAGCATAAATTTAATAACGAGTCAATACACTTCAAACATAACGAATGCTTGGCTTTTTACACTTCACTAGTTTTCAACTTTTTTTGTTGCTTTCTTTTTAATTTTCTTTTTTATTACACTCTTGTGGAATTTTTTCTTTTTTTTTTTGGAAATATTTTTTTATAACTTTTGTTTACAACACATTCAAGTTGTTTTGTTGTAAAACTTGTTTGAGCCTATTTTCTTTGGTTTCCCCCTTTTTTGGTTTTATTTTCCTTATTTGTATTTTTATGCTGCTTTTAAACTTTATAACTTTTATTAGAAATTTAAAATTTAGCACAGATACGTTTTACTTTTTATCTTGCGAATGCTATTGGCCTTCTTGTTGGAAAGAGCAGTTGATCTGAAAAAATATTAAAAAAAGGAAACATAATGAAAAATCGTTTCATCAGCAAAATTTAAATGATAAAAAGAGTCGTGCATATAAAGAGTATCTGCTTATATTTTGAAAACTTCAAATGATGATAAAGCAAAGCAAAAATATTGTTACGTTTTTACCTTTTAAAAACATTTAAAATATGAGCTCGTAGATTGCAAATAAAATAAAAATAAATTTATGTTTAGTCTTAATTAAAATTCTTTATTATTCGCACAATACTGTGTGCCACTTTGTCTTGCCTTTTTATATGCCCACATAAACAGTCTGATGAAGGTTCTTGAAGTCGAACCTTCATGGTTTCGCCTTCTCGAAAACTCTATCGCAACTTCATTGTTGTTTGTATATTTTGTTCACGTTGCTCATTTTAATGTTAAACGATGTTACACCGTTTCCATACACATTATTAACATTAACATTATTTTCAAATAGAAATAAATATTCCACCAATACGATCTCTTCTTTAAAAGAACAGAAGCGATCGTAAACAACTAACCTTATATGTGGCCATCCAGGATAATCCTACAATTAAGGAACAACTAAATGCAGAAATAACTAAAGGGTCCGCCAAATAACTTTTTTTGGAAAATGCTTTAAAAAAAACTACTGAATACTTTCTCAAATTCTTTTTTTATTTGAAAGTACAATAATTCCGGTTAATAATGGAAAATAATTTCATTCAAATGGCTGCCTCGGCTGGCCATGCAGTAGCCTACACGATCGGTCCAATTTTTAAGCACATTATCGATTGCCATTTCACCAATGGCTTCACGAATATCGTCCTTTAAAGCGTCAATTGTGTCTGGCTTGTCGGCGTAACACTTATCTTTGACGGCACCCCACAAATAATAGTCCAAAGGTGTCAAATCGCAACTGCGAAGTGGCCAAACGGCTGATAATGCGATCTTCAAAAACAGGGCGCAAAACATCGGGTGTAGCTTCGGCTGTGTGGGACGGTTGAAACCAAAATGTTGCCAATATCCTCCTCCTTAATTTTTGTGAACAAAAATTCATTCAACATGGCCCGATAACGATCGCCATTGACTGTAACGGCCATACCTTGCTCATTTTCGAAGAAAAATGGCCCAATTATGCGTCTGGACCAAAATCCGCACCAAACAGTGACTCGTTTTGGGTGCGTCGGCTTTTCAATGTATGCGTGTTGATTTTCTGTGCCCCAAATGCGACAATTTTGCTTGTTTACATACCCGCCAAGATCAAAATGAGCTTCATCTGAAAAGATGATTTTTTGCCAAAATCGGCATCTTCTGTAAGTCGCTCGCTGGCCCAGTTAGCGAAGCGAAAACGCATTGGATGGTCAATTGGCTTCAACTCCTGAACCAATTGGACTTTGTATGGCGTCATACCAAGGTCTTTATGTAAAATTCGTCTCAATGATGTCTCCGAAATGTTCAATTGTTGAGAACGACGGTGAATTGATGTTGATGGCGCTTCACGCTCACTTTCTGCCACAGCAGCAATATTCGCGGGTGTACGCACTGTTTTTGGCTTTTCACGCTTTGGTTTATCGATGAGGATGCCAGTTTCTTTTACTTTTTTCACAAAATAACGAACATACGGAGCTGACGGTGCTTCTCTTCTTCCACAATCCGTACGCAATTTCCGCACACATTCTGCAACATTACCATGATTTTCAAAGTAATGTCGCAATATTTCCCAGCGTTGTTCAAGCGTATACACAACCATATTCGTTCAGCGGATGGATAAAACTAATTATCTGTCAAATCAGACATGAGCTAAGTGTTAATATTCACGAAATATGCACTAGTTGAAAAAAAACGTTAAATGGTGGACCCGATACAAAGCAAAAATATTGTTACGTTTTTACCTTTTAAAAACCTTTAAAATATGAGATCGTAGATTGCAAATAAAATAAAAATAAAATGTGTTTGTTTTAATTAAAATTCTTTATTATTCGGGACATTCTGTGTGCCATTGTTCACAACTTGATGTAACAACAATTGCTTGTCTTTGTTATACCATTTGCATAAACAATAACAATCACTAAACAATTATTCGATAGATCTTTGTAACGGAGATCTTCAAACCACGATTACGCTCTTCAAACACACCCCTTTTTGTCACAAGACCGACTGAATTTCCCTAGCTTCGTCGCTTCCTTTGCCTTGCCTTTTATATGGCAAAGTAAACAGTCTGATGAATGTTCTTGAAGGCTAATTGTCTTGACTTTGCATTCAAGAAATCTTTATAAATGTAAACATCGTCGTTTGAAGTCGCGGTAGTCTAGTAGGTAGTGTGTTGGCTTATTAGACGCAAAGCCAGGGTTCGAGCCCGAGGCCAGACATCAAAGACAAAATGCAAAAAGTATTTTTTTCGGCGGCTTCCTCTCAGCAGATTTCTGTCAAAAACTCTGCCATGAAAAAGTTTCTCAAAAATCTGTCGTTCGGAGTCGACTGTAAACTGTAGGTCCCGCTACTCATGTATAAAATTAACACACACAACATAAGTGCTGTGAGAAACTAGGACCTTGTGCAATGAGTCAATTCGACCTCCAGGTACTGTACTTGTCTTATTTAACAAGTACACGTCCTCTAACCTAACCTAACCTAACCTAACATCCCTAAAATCACCGCTGGCTATGAAAATCTGCAGGAGAATCGTATCATCGAGAAATCTATTCGCAATGTTGTCGATTAATTTCTGTTCACTGGTCAATCATTTACTGGATCGAACAACACCCGTAACATCGCCTCTCTACGACAATGTGCAGAAGAATTCATGATAGCAGATTTCACATCGCTCACAAGTATTTTTTTAAATGTTACTTTGACCTGTACCAATACCTAATACAACTGACCCAGCAACTGAAGGTAAACCTGACCATACTCAGCGTCGGGAGTTTGCTGAATTGGTTTGCGAGCGGTTGGCAATTGATCATCTTTAGGCATGAGACCCATTTCTAAATGAAAGGGTACGTTAACAAACAAAATTCTCATATTTGGAACGATACCAATCGGTATCGATCCAAGAACGTCCAAAGCAACTCGAAAGAGCCACTATTTGGTGTGGATTTTGGACTGATAGCGTCATCAGCTTGAATTGAACGATTTGGATACCAATGATGTGTGATTTCAACAGGCCAGCTTTACGTGTCATACTGATTATACCCCGTTGAAAATACTGAAGGAGGGCATGGTCACCATTTATATATATGTTCCTCTTACTCCTCTAGGGAGCATAGGGTCGCAACAAGTTGGTTCCAATGAAGTCGATCGTCAGCGCGGTGTTTGACTTCGTCCCACTGTAGACGTAGCTTGGATAATTCGACTGTGATTTGGCGTTTCCAGGTGTGTGATGGTCGTCCGATGCGCCTGCTTCCCTGGGGGTTCCAATCATCTTTCCTTGTGATGTCACATAATGGCTTGCGAAGACTGTGCCCAAGCCAGCCCCACTTACGTCTTCTTATTTCCATCTCTATTGGTTGCTGATTTGTATCTGACCAGAGTTGGGTATTGGATATTATGGAGGGCCAGTAAACACGCATGATTCTACGCAGGCATTTGTTAACAAATACTTGAATAGACTGGGAATCTCGGGGTGCCATATTCCACGTTTCACTACCGTAAAGTAATGTGGATTTAACGTTGGAGTTGAAAATTTTAATTTTGGTGCGTCTCGATATATTAGATGATTTCCAAACGGGGTTAAGTTGGGCAAAAGCTTTGCCCGCACCATTTATGTTGTGGGTATTAATTTTATGCATGAGTGGAGCTACAGCTTTCATGGCATTTTTTATTTTTTATCACAGTTTTTGCCAGAAGCCTTCTGAGAGGCTTTTCGTTTTTTTGGAGATATCTGAACTGGGATTTGAACTTCACGTCTTATAGGCCAACACATTACCCACAGCGACTACTGCAACATCCGATAGCTTGAACATATTAAGAGGCAAATGTGTTGAACGATTAACTTCACTTTTTGAAGCCGTTTTTTGACCTCCAATTTGACTACTTTTTTAATAGAATTCGTGTATAGGGAGATGAAACACTTATGAAATGAAACAATTTTACTTTCCAACACTGAAATTTTCATGTGACAAATAAATTCGAAAAAATTTTCTTTTCCATAAAACCGTTTTTCTTTCCAAAAATTTTTGGTCTTAATAAAAAAAATAAATAAAAATTAAAAAAATATGTCCTTTTGGCCCTTTCGGAAAATTAATGAACATAAAAATTGTGTAGTGAACACCAAAAGCAAGTTCCCGGATAATGAAAATGGCAGCAGCGAAGAAAATGTATTTGAATCCAAACAGCCAGAGGCAAATGAAAATAGTTGCACAGAAGAATATTTAGATTTTTCAATATCCTGTGGCGTTATGGAGAGACTGAAAGGTGGCCATTACCTAAAGGATATCTCTCATGGCTGCCAGCCTGAAAACGTGGAGGGAGGTATTCTAAATTTGGCAACGCCTAACAAGAATCAAACTAGAGAGCCGCTAACTTTAAATGAAATTGAAACTCCTCAAGAACTTAAAAGAATTCTTCGCTCATTCAGCAAAGCATATAAAAGTCAAGATTCGTGCAGTAATTCTATAAAACCTCTTGAACAAAAATCAAAATTTTGCTTTGAAAATGCAACAGTGCAACAGTTTCTTGGACGTATAGATCTTGGCGATATCAATCCTTTGGTTGTCTACTACGTAGAAGTACCATCCAATGAACAGGCACTTGAAGATAAACGTGAGTCTAAGGAAGATACTGAAGAAAATTCTTGCAGTTTAATGGAAGCAAATGTTTCTAAGAAACAAGAAAAACGTCTTAAGAGACCTGAAAGAGAAACTTCGTCTTCTAAATGCCCGCAAAAACGCTGTTCCAACAACAGTCATGGCGATATAAATAGAGAAAGCCGCCAAACATGCCAGCCTATAAAATTTTGTTGTAAGCCTTTGGATTGTACACAACCAATGTTATATCGCTGTACACTTAGTAAAGAAGCTCCATCATGTTCGAACAAAGCTGATAAATGTAAAGAACTTAAGGATTATCTTAAGCGTGTTAAGGAGAAGCAACAATGCGATGTAGGGGAAGAAGATCAACAAACCTGCAAGCCTACTAAATATTGCTGTGAGCGTGTGGATTTCAAACCAGATTGCTCTTGTGGTTGTAAAAAACCTATTATATATCGCTGTACGCCATATCCATCAGATCCACCTTGTACGGAAAAATCCAAAGTTTGTAAGGAACTTGATGACTATCTTAAGACAACTAAGAATGTGAAAAGAGAATCCTCTAAGTCAGGCCAGCCTATGAACGGTCGTTCCAGTTTGAGAAAATCCAATGAGTACAAGGGTATTGGGGATGAAACATCATCTGCCAAAGAATCCTTTGACAACAGCAAAGGAAATGAAAATGTAAGAACCTCCCAAACACAACAGCCTAGTAGGCCTTTGGATATTCAAAACGAACGCTCTAGCTTAAGAAATTCCAGTGAATATAAGCAACATAAAGATTCTCTTAAGGGTGTTGGGGAGGAAATACCTAGAGAATCTTCCAATAACTACCAAAGAAAATCAAGTCTAAGAGCCTCCCAAACACACCCATCTGATAAGCCTTTGGATCCTAAAAATGGACGCTCTAGCTTGAGAAAATCCGGTGAATATACGCAACAAAATGATTATCTTAATGGTGTAGAGGATGACATACCCAAAGAATATTCCAACAACAGTCAAAGAGATTCAAGTGGAAGAGCCTCCCAAGCACAAACGCTTGATAAGCCTTTGGATTTTCAAAATGGACGCTCTAGCTTGAGAAAATCCGGTGAATATACGCAACAAAATGATTATCTTACGGGTGTAGAGGACGACATACCCAAAGAATATTCCAACAACAGTCAAAGAAATTCAAGTGGAAGGGCCTCCCAAGCACAGCCGCTTGATAAGTCTTTGGATTTTCAAAATGGACGCTCTAGCTTGAAAAAATCCAATGACGTTAAGACCGAGGACGAAATTTTCCCTGCTGAAAATGTGCAAAGAGAATCTTCTAACCACATACAAGGCGATACAAGGGTTTCCCAAACAAGCCAGTCTCTTAAAACGTTTGATCGTAAAGAAGATTTGGAGGAAACAAAACGAAGTGTAAGTGAAGACGTCTTAAAACCCTGCCAGCCTATTAAGTATTCCTGTAAACGTTTGGACAGCACACAATATCCTCCATGTATGATCAAACCCAAGGGGTATAAGCAACCTGCTGTGTTTAGCTGCAGACTTTGTGGTCCCACAGAAACTACGTCTTGTTCAGACAGATCGAGTGCATGTAAGGAGCTTGAAGAGTATCTTCAGAGTATCAGGAAGAAGAGACAAAGGGAATCTGCTGCTAAAAATCAAGAAGATCAGCCTAAGGAAGCTTTTGATTCTAAAGCAGATCGCCCAAGTTTGAGAAAATCCAAGGAGTATAAGCAAGAGGACAATGATCTAAAAGGTGTTGAGAAGGAAATATTACCTGATGAAAATATGACCGAAGAATATTCTAACGGCAACCAAGGAGATGCAAGTGGAAGAGTATCTCAAAGTTACCAGCCTTTTGAGACTTTGGATTCTAAAGATGGTCGCTCTAGCTTGAGAAAATCTAATGAGTATAAGCAACGAGAAGATGCAAATGGAAGGGAATCCCAATCATACCAGCCCGTTGATACTTTGGGTCGCTCTAGCTTCAGAAAATCCAATGAGTATAAGCAACGAGAAGATGCAAATGAAAGAGCACCTCAAAATTACCAGCCCGTTGATACTTTGGATTCTAAAGAGGGTCGCTCTAGCTTGAGAAAATCGAATGAGTATAAGCAACGAGAAAGTTATGTCAAGGGTGACCCATCATCTGACAAAACAGTGCCCAACAACCAAGAAGATGCAAATGGAAGAGTATCCCAATCATACCAGCCCGTTGAGGCTTTGGATTTTAAAGAGAGTCCTTCTAGCTTGAGAAAATCCAAAGAGTATAAGCAACGAGAAGGTGCAATTGGAAGAGCATCTGTTAAAAATGTACCTGACAACCAAGGAAATGCAAATGGAAGAGTATCCCAATCATACCAGCCGGTTGAGACTTTGGATTCTAAAGAGGGTCGCTCTAGCTTTAGAAAATCTAATGAATCCAATAAGGAACAGGAAAATATTCATAGAGGATCTTCTAAAAGCAGCCATGGCGATGCAAGAGTTTCCCAAACAAGCCGAACTCCTAAAGATTTTGATCACGAGGAAGATACCTGCAGTTCTAGGGAAGAAATTGCAAATGACAGTGATGCATGTGAACAAGCTTCAGACGGCAGCCAAACCAGCAAATATTGCTGTGAGCCTGTTGATCTTACAAAATGTCAACCTGGGTTAATGAAAACCAATGCGGGAAAAACGCCCCGTATATATCGTTGTTGGCCTTATGATTCTAATCAAGATCAACCTTCCAAGAGGAAATCCAATGCATGTTCGGGGAAAAGCAACGAGTATAAACCTTCTTCGAAGAAATATAAGGAATTCGAATGTGAACCCCCTTGTGAGAATCAACCTTGTTTAGTGAAAATAAAAAAATGTAAAATACCTGCTAAATGTTGCTGTAAACCTTGTCAACCTAAACCAGATCCATGCTGTCAAAAGAAAACTAAATATCGCAGTAAACCTTATGATTCTAAAGAGGATCCACTTGATTTAATGAAAACCCAAGTGATTAAACAATTAATAGATTTTCTTAAGGATCTTAAAGTGCAACTTACATCGGCCAAAATGATGCAAAAGGAATTGTTTAACACCAATAAAGCAGATGGAAGTCAAAATGGCATCCACACATCTTCATGCAATAGACCTTCGCAAGTGAAGAGGATGTCTGATAAAAATACCCCCAACTTGGTGCAAAATAATGAACGTAAACAAAATGAAAATGATTTAAAGAATCTTAATAAAGAAATGCCATCAGAATCATGTAAAAAAATCAACGAAGTAACTTCACCTACAACAAATACACTTAGAAAGTCATGTGACATGGTAGAAGAAGTTCTTTCTAATGGAACACAGAAAGAAACTCCACATCAACCGGCAACACTAATACAAAATATATCGTCTGACACCGTACAACCAAATGGCCTTATCTGCTGTAGAAGAAAGGGAGGTGGCTGCACACTTTCAAAAAATAAACTGAAAGCATCAGCGGATAGCTCTAAATGCCAGGAATATAGACCTTTTGATCCTAAATTGAATGTTCCCGGTACGACAAATACCAATGTACGTAAGCCACAAGATAAGGATATTAAGAATAATAAGGATAATAAGGATAATGAGGATGGTAAGGACATTAAGCATATAAAAGAAGTAATGACTGGTGCAAGTCTCTCACAAAACAGGGCAATCAATGCCAATAACCAAGATTCAAGGGCTAGAAAGGAAGACAGTCCAATTTCGAAAAACATCTTAAGCGAGCGAATAGATTCAAGTGAAAAAGGCTGTCAAACAGAGCAATCCATTAATATGCAGAACGCTAAAGCACCACATAAGCACACACTAAATATAGCACCGATTACCTTGACTATACCGCTAAAGTTAGTAATCAGTTCACAAGAAGGTCAATCGAATATCATAGAGACTGACATTATATTTGAAGGATCTAGCAGGGCTGTACCTAAAACTGCTATGCCTATAAACAAGACCATGTATATGCCAGATATTAACGGCAGTGATGGATTTTTCTCATGCCTTTCAGAACCAGGCGAAGTGGAAATTGAAAGACTTACGTATGTTAAGCCACAAAATAAATCTGATACAACTGCAACCACAACTCCTTTGAACAAGACCACACATATGCAAGATGATAGCGATAGTGATGTATTCTCCCCATGTCTATCCGATTCAGATATAAAGGTTGCTGAACCAGCTGCAACCGTTAAGCCACAAAATATAGTGGCGCTTGAACAGCAGGTTAAGCAAGGTACAAACAGCTGTACAATAATACAAACTACAGTACCGCCAGCCTCAAAATCTGTAAATCAGCAAAACAAAACAGAAACTGAAAAACCACTTGAAACTCCATTAACGTCGGAACCTGTACCAAAGGTTGAACAGGTTAAAGAACAAATGCTCCAAACTCCCCTAAACGTAGTGCACATAACACTGCCCGCATGCGTAGAACCAAAAAGTGAAAGCAATGCTAAATCGTCCGGATATTCCACACCTATCGATTATCAAGGAATTCCCACGAAAAGACGTCGCTCTCAATCCGAGTCAGCTGAGCCAGCTGTAGCAGACAAAGCCACCTCCACCAGTTACATCAGTGGTCATCAGTTACGTAATGAAATGCGCGTGGAAATTCAAGAGCAATTAAAAGAACTCCTAGAATTGGAAGACACAAACGCCAAACATAAGTATGATGCTCAGGAAAGGGATGCAATCTTGTTGGAATTGCACAAAATATTCAATCCGGAAATGGTTGATCTCTTGCCCCAAGAGATAAGTAAGGAAATCACCCTAACTAGCATACGTTATCTTGTGGAACCAGAGCTTCTTTCAAGCACCGAAAATGAAATAGCAAAACTATCTGAACATCAGGCACGAATTCTAGAAGACATGAGACACATAATAAATCCGAAATCACGACCAAGTGATGGAGCAAGAAAATTTCACAAAGAATCCAAATTTAAAATTCTAGAGAACTTGCGTATCATTTTAAATTCACGCAAACAGGAAAGGTCATCCGCTGCAGACATACGTGAGAATATATTGACTGACTTACGTTCCCTATTGGAAACGGGCGAGGTAAATAAATCATTAGAGCTGGAGCAAGCATCAAGCACATGTCAAGCAAAAGATAAAAAATGCCAACAGCGATCTGCCAACGATATAAAAGAGAGTCCCATGAGCGATTTAAATCATTTGCTAGATGCTACTCCCAAATTACAAGCCGAAAATAAGGAGAATCAAGGGAATGCTGTTAAAAGGGAATCATTGAGCAACAATTCTGATTCTGATGAGCCAATGATTGATGACAACAAACCCATTACAACTCGTAAGGTAAGAATATTATGAAATAAAACTGATTACAGTACCATAAACCCCTCTTTGTGAGACCTAACCTTTTGAGTTGCTGGTATAATTAACTCATATAACGGAAAGCATTTGCCAGTGTTTGCGATTTATCACGATTGCTACTTGTGCTCTTGAAATTAATGTTAAGTATGTAGCTTGAAGGGGACCAACGCTAGGTCTGCAATGTCTCATCACTATCGGTGTACAGCCAATTCATAATGTTGGCTTGATAGGCGCTCACCATTGACAGTTGCCAACTATACTTTCAAAAAGGAGTCTGTATCTTGTATGACTTCCTTTACTTCGTCCAATATAGGTTATCTCTGATATAGCATCTCCGCAAAAATGTTATGATCTTAACTACTCGATGGGGATTCAATACTCGAAAATATAATCGGATTTATTTCTAAACCCCAACCCGATATCCACTTTGCGTGTCACGTCTTCATTAATTTTTAAATTTTTTCATATGTACATGTACACATATATATGATGGAGGATACATACAGGAGACGTACATGAGTGTACTCAAGTCGCCCTTACATACACTCAGCCACAAAAGTATACATAGCGATAACATATCCGTTTTCGTTGAAAATATTTTTAATTGTCTGACTTTCTTCGATTTTAAGACAGTCTTTATGCAAGGAAACTATAAAGATTTTCAACGAAAACGGATTAGTTAAAAATTTTCTGAACTTTTTTAACCGTATGTATACTTTAGTAACTGTGTGCAGTCTTACTAAAGGGTCTTTTTTATAGAGGTATAGAACTTTAAGTTGGCATTACTTGAATAGACTCACGCCTGAACAACGCTTGCAAATAGTGCAATTTTATTTCGAAAATAATGGTTCTGTGCGGAAAACGTATCGCGCACTGCGTCCATTTTATCGTCGACAAAATCGTCCATCAGAGCAGTTAATTCGATTAACCATGGAACGTTTTCGCACCACGTTTACTCTTATTGATAACTCGCATCCCCAGAGACGCTGTACGGTGCGTACAGAAGAAGCTATTGATGCTGTAGAGCGTAGCATTAAGGAAGACCCGAATGAGTCCATCCGCCATCGAGCACAGGAATTGGATCTGTGTCCATCCACTTTATGGAAGATTTTGCGGAAGGATCTTGGTTTGCGTGCTTACAAAATCCAACGCGTGCAAGATTTGAAGCCAAACGATCATCAAGTAAGGCGTAGATTCGTCGAATGGGCCCAAAACGAGATTAGCGATGTTCCCGATTTTCATAAGCGAATGTTGTTTAGCGATGAAGCGCACTTCTGGTTGAATGGCTACGTCAACAAACAAAACTGCCGCATTTGGAGTGAAGGTAATCCTCAAGTGTATGTGGAAACACCGTTACATCCAGAAAAACTGACTGTTTGGTGTGCTTTATGGGCTGGTGGAATCATTGGTCCGTACTTTTTCAAAAACGATGGTGGCCAGAATGTTACAGTCAATGGTGATCGGTATAGAGCCATGATTACTAACTTTTTCATTGTGGTTTCAACAAGACGGCGCAACATGTCACACAGCTCGTGCCACAATAGATTTATTGAAAGACACGTTTGGTGACCGCCTAATTTCACATTTTGGACCTGTGAATTTGCCTCCAAGATCTTGAGATTTAACACCGCTAGACTACTTTCTGTGGGGTTATGTAAAGTCATTGGTCTATGCGGTAAAGCCACAAACGCTTGACCATTTGGAAGACAACATTCGCCGTATTATTGGCGATATACGGCCACAAATGTTGGAAAAAGTCATCGAAAATTGGACGTCCAGATTGGACTACATTCGCGCCATCCGTGGCGGTCATATGCCAGAAATCATATTTAAAATGTAATGCCACAAGATTATCTTTCGGATAAATAAAATTCATGTCAATCGAGTTATCCATCGTTGTTTTATTGCAACATAAAGTTCTATACCTCTATAAAAAACACCCTTTATTACCATATCCATTTGCACACTTTCGTAGCCTGATTACCACTTCACTAAAATGTATTATTTTAACCGTGATCGAAGAACTTTAGCTAGATTAGCATTATTATTCACTTTCTTGATGACTAGGTACACATCAGAGGTCAGCAATGAGTATTCAAAACGATGAGTAGATTCGAATCATACTTATAATTTCTGATACTTATACGCATTCATACTTATTTGAATGTCATACTCATACTACTCATATTCAAAGTTTGAAATAATCCTGGTACTCATACTTAACAATACTCATGATGTTATTGATTTCGACTCTCCATGACTCATCGTAAGTATGATTCGCGCACGAACATTACAATACTCACAAGAAGGTTGTGTGTTTGCTTTGCTGGCAAATCAATCGAATCATACTTATAATTTCTGATACTTATACGCATTCATACTTATTTGAATGTCATACTCATACTACTCATATTCAAAGTTTGAAATACTCCTGGTACTCATACTTAACAATACTCATGATGTTATTGATTTCGACTCTCCATGACTCATCGTAAGTATGATTCGCGCACGAACATTACAATACTCACAAGAAGGTTGTGTGTTTGCTTTGCTGGCTGTCTTTGTCTTTTTCTTTCTTCTTTCTTTGTAAATGCAACAACAACTAAGGCTGTAAATTTTGACAAATTATTCGAATCATTCGAATCATTTATAAGTATTATAATTATTTTTCTAAAGTTATGAATCTGAATGAGTAGGCGTATGAATCAAACATATTTCTAAAGGTATGAGTTTGATGTCAACATTGTACTCATAATTATTGCAACCTGTACTTATAAGTCAATGTTGTACTGAGTACGAATGATTCAGAGTAGTTGGGTTTCAATACTGTTGACTCACTTATACTCAAAATTTCATGAGTACTTATGAGTAGCGAAAAACCGATTCATTGCTGATCTCTGATACGCATATAATAAGTACTGCGTAATGCAAGAAAAGAAATTGAGAATCTCCTCTTAACTGTTTGGTGCGGTTTAGTAGTGAGTATTGCTATTGTCGTCATTTGATTCTCAGAGTGGAAATTTAAAATCCTTTCTGCCACATTTGCTAAATTTGCACTAGCCTAGATCATACAGTCTGTGATTGCATGCATGTACATCCGCTTGAAGAATCATATTATGATCTGGTATTCGAGAGAATTTTTTAGATTATACCACCAGCCTCTGTCTCTATGTAGGGAACCATTCGTTGTACAACAAGTCCTTTCGAACATTTGTGCTATGGTGCTTTTTATACAAAGAAAGTCGATCCCTTTGGAGAGCATAACAGTTCTGTGACTCTGCTTAATCCATTTCCCCATAGCTTGAGAATAATATAAGGCGTAGATATTGCACATATATCTCAATCGTTTAAATAATATTGCTTCTCATACTAATAAAGGTTAACACAGCGGAATAGATGTCTTCTACTGAATAAATTTAAATTCGGATCTAAAACGCCCTGAAGATAAATAAATTCATCAAATAATGTATACATGTGAGTGTGGCATGCTTGACGTTTAAAAGAAGATGTACAAATAAATTCGTCAATCATTATTTGGATTTTAATTTTGTGGGGTTTGGTTGGTAAAATATCTCCACGAATGACGATTTATTGCTATTGACATCGGCGACAAAGTTATGATTTTCTAATACGCATATGATTTTCTAATACGCATATGTGTTCCTTACTAGAATATCGAAGCTACTGAGACAATGCTTGTCAATCATAATTGCAGATGATCAAAAAAAAATGCATCAAATGAAAAAATCTGAATTTTTTGATTTTCATTAACCAAAGCCGACAACATATGGCTGCTAAAATATCTTCTTCGGATAACGATTTATTGATGTTATTAGGACTTCTAGATCCCGCATGCGTTTTTTACTACAATACCAATACTACTTAGAGAAAGCTTATCAATCATGATTGAAGATGACAATCAAAATAGTTATCAAATGAAAAAATTTGAATATTTTGATTTTCATCAATCAATGTCGACAACAATGCCGAAAATATACGACAATATGCACACATATAAGGCAAAAACTCTAAGAAGCTAGGTTGTAATCCTGCCTAAAGGGTTATAATTACCAATTAACACGGTGACTGCCGACTAAGAGATAACTCATAGATTACGCTCCCTTCTAGGAGCCAACTACGAGTTATTTCGTACTCACTAAACTTGCCATTTTTGTGTAGCTACGAATAAAATCGTATTATATCAGTGCTAGTATCGGTAAATGGCTTCTGGGAAAAGAACAAAAAGTCAATGTTGGCTTGCGTGGCCAGTTTTTTGAAAATTACCGCGGCAGTCAACGTGTTAAGAAAGGAAGTGAGTGAGTAAGATGTCAAATCGCATGAACTCAAAGAATTATACTTAAAAATGCCTCTTTGATTTACCTTCTTATATAAAATGCTTGACATTCACTAAATTATTGATTGACGTTCCTCTAAGTCTTTAACTTTCCATATATCATTTCTTACGATTGTTTTCCTTGGTCATTATAATAATTCAGACTTCTCTTAATAGGTAAAAACTGCGCCACCTAGAAGAACTTCTGCATCAATAAAAAAAAATATGCCAAATCCTGAGAGAAGAAAAAGGTATAGGGATCTTCAATCATCCTCATCGGAAGATTTTTTTCTGGATTTGCACGATGATTAAGAAATAATTTTACTATACAATGCAATGGCTTTGCTGTAACCTTATAAACCTTATTTTAACCCACAAACTTTAAGTTGAAGACTGGATCCCCTGAAACCCACTAATTCTTGAAAAAATGTCAAATTCTCAATAATTTTTTTAAATTAAAATAAAAATGTTAAATGTAATGAATTTTTAAAATTTTATAAACAATTCAGTATATATAATAATAACTGTAAATTGTTTATAAAAATTTCAAAATAAATTACTTGAAAACATAATTTATACGACTTTTATTGATGTTTGTGGGTAACAGTAGGTATTGGAGATAAAACTTGGCTAAGGAACTCGTATGAAAAAAATTAAATATTCATAAATAAATTAAATTCGCCATAGTCTAGTAGGTAGTGTGTTAAATGAGAGCCTATGGTTCAACCTTCGGCTCCGATATTTAGAACAAAAAATATTTCTTTCGGGCACTTCTTCTTATCAGTATTACGGCAAAAACTCTGAGCATAAATCAAATTGTCATGAAAAGTTTCTCAAAAATTTGCCGAACTGTAGATAAAGTTAACATTCACAACAAGAGTGGTATTAGAAACTAGGTTGTAATCTTGACTAAAGTGTTGTAATGACCAATCCAATAAGTTAATAAGTAAGTAAATTGCAATGGTACCTGTTGTTATTACAGAAAGTATTTCTACGGTCATTCGTCTGAGCTTCGATTAAAAATGAAAATTCAGCAGATGACTTAACATAAATGTGTTGAATGCCGATCCACTAGAAGCCCGAGCAATCCCAGTTTAGAGCCCCGAAGAATATGTACACATTTACACCATAGTTATTGAATTTTAAAAGAGGCAATTCTCTTCAAATAATTCTCTCATCATACGGAGGTCAGGCAGAATAAAATTCTTAAGAAAGAGTAGGACGAAATTTCCTCTCAAATGGTATTTCTCTCATATCCACAAAGGGCACTGTTTCTGTTGTTACTAGGCAACGACAGATAAAAATCAATAATTTTAGAATAAGTTGACCTTTTCTTCCTAATTGGAAACACTCGATTAATGAAACAGAAACAAAGCAAAAGAATAAAAAAATAACAACATGAGCTTAAATTCATATTGTTATCGTGAAGAGGTGCGATACTACTGCCCTCAATCTATTATAGAACGTCTCCTAAAGGGTGTTTTTTATAGAGGTATAGAACTTTAAGTTGCAATAAAACAACAATGGATTATTCGATTGACATGAATTTCATTTTTCGAAAGATAATCTTGTGGTATTACATTTTAAATATGATTTCTGGCATATGACCGCCACGGCTGGCGCGGATGTAGTCCAATCTGGACGTCCAATTTTCGATGACTTTTTCCAACATTTGTGGCCGTATATCGGCAATAATACGGCGAATGTTGTCTTCCAAATGGTCAAGCATTTGTGGCTTTACCGCATAGACCAATGACTTTACATAGCCCCACAGAAAGTAGTCTAGCGGTGTTAAATCACAAGATCTTAGAGACCAATTCACAGGTCCAAAACGTGAAATTAGGCGGTCACCAAACGTGTCTTTCAATAAATCTATTGTGGCACGAGCTGTGTGACATGTTGCGCCGTCTTGTTGAAACCACATCTCCTGGACATCATGGTTATCCAATTCAGGAATGAAAAAGTTAGTAATCATGGCTCTATACCGATCACCATTGACTGTAACGTTCTGGCCACCATCGTTTTTGAAAAAGTACGGACCAATGATTCCACCAGCCCATAAAACGCACCAAACAGTCAGTTTTTCTGGATGTAACGGTGTTTCCACATACACTTGAGGATTACCTTCACTCCAAATGCGGCAGTTTTGTTTGTTGACGTAGCCATTCAACCAGAAGTGCGCTTCATCGCTAAACAAATTCGCTTATGAAAATCGGGAACAACGGTAATCTCGTTTTGGGCCCAAACTTGATGATCGTTTGGCTTCAAATCTTGCACGGACACAGATCCAATTATTGTGCTCGATGGCGGATGGACTCATTCGGGTCATCCTCAATGCTACGCTCTACAGCAGCAATAGCTTCTTCTGTACGCACCGTACAGCGTCTCTGGGAATGCGAGTTATCAATAAGAGTAAACGTGGTGCGAAAACGTTCCATGGTTAATCGAATTGACTGCTCTGATGGACGATTTTGTCGACGATAAAATGGACGTAGTGCGCAATACGTTTTCCGCACAGAACCATTATTTTCGAAATAAAATTGCACTATTTGCAAGCGTTGTTCAGGCGTGAGTCTATTCATGATGAATTGCCAAACCAAACTGAGAATAAATCACTTGACAGCTGTTAAATCGGTCGCCATCTTGAAAAGTAATGCCATAAAGTAATGCTATACCTCTATAAAAAACGCCCTTTACAACCTTATTGAAGACAAACTTCAGGTTGCTGCCTAGTATATAATACGGGTCCATTAATGTCTCTCAGCTTCTAAATATGTGTTCTAATGATGCATTGTCATCATAACAGAATCTACAAGAAGGGTACGAGATGGTTCCCCTTAGGCTTTGCGTCCACGCTACTAACCTCTTAAATCCATATGGTCTTTTCGTTAAATATACTTTTCCCAACAACTATTCCCATCAGCTTAATGGGAGCTCCCTTCGTCGCAAGCTCATCTATCAGGTAACGCGCACATCACATGGAATCACTTGGGTTACCTCATTAGAGCTCGAATTGCTGCCCTTCTATCAGACAGTATTGCTTTGTATTTTCTATCCCAACTAGATTGCGGACGTGTTTTAATGAAAATGCCGTTTTGCTTGGAACATACCCGGAAGTTTCCCATGGGTTCTGAATATTTCATTCTGGGACCAAAGATCCGTGAACCTCACTTAGGCTCGAAGTTATTCCATTCACTTGTGTTACTAAGCCTCATTCTGAAGAAATTTACAAAATCATAGAGTCTACTGATTTTGTCCAGGAGACAAAAGATATATGTCGTCCCTTTGTGAATCTCGTGTTAGACTTGCCTTTCTTCATTCTAACCATAGAGGGTGTAAACGGTAGACTTTGAAATTAATTAAATTCGTAAGAGTCTACAACGCCGCTGCAGAACAGGTTGCCCTAGTTACACCAAGACATGATAGTCTCTGAATATTTGATAACTCCAGCTGTTCATAGATTTGTTCTGTCTACTCAGTCAATTACCAACTATATCGGCAGTTTTGTTGTTTCTAATTTTTAAATTTGTACATACAGACATACATACATAATTGGTTATTACAACCCTTCAGTCAGGATTACCACCCAGTTTCACAAGCCACTTCTGTTGTGTGTGTTAATTTTATACATGAGCGGCGGGACCTACAGCCTACAGCTCAAACTAAACAGATTCTTCATATATGCACTTTTATTGAGTCAATATTCGGTTTATTGAGTACAATATCAGCAGAAAGTGTTCGGATAATTGTAATATGCGCACTGACCATACTTATGACAGTGCTGCATTTTAAGTTTTAGTCAATATTATAACAATTTGCGTATTTATTGCGCAATAATTAATTAAAACTTTATTTGAAATATTGAGCTCAATAATGGCGTTTATGCGATTAACGCAATAAAGCTGCATAGCTGAATGCCATATCACTCTCTTTGCAAGAAATCCAGTGAGAGGAAGTCGCCGAAGAAATTTTTTTTTATATTACACAGCCCTGCAAATTTGGACTTTTTTGTTCAAATAAGATGGCCCCAGGTCTTTCCGAAGGCACTTTGCGCGCTGAACACGAATCTGGGTTCAAAAACTTTCCATCACGTCAGGTTTTAGAGAAAAGGGGGGTTGAAACCCCTAAAAATAGCGTTTTTGGACATTTTTGTAGAGCTAAACACTGACGTGCTAGAATCATCGCTAGAAATTGACAACTGATCTTTGCTCTTTAAAAAATGAGCCAAAAGCCAAATTTTTTGCATGCACACTTAAAGTAAAGGGTGGGTTTATGTCACGGGGTGCAAGAGAAAAAGAATCACATTACGGTGGTCCTTAAAAATTAATCAGATTTACTTGAAAACTGTTACTCAGGGGTTTTTGGGGTCGCTCATTACAGATCTTCTTTCAGATTCAAAATGACGGATCCAATATGGCGGTCGAGGTTTATAAAAATTAATCAGATTTACTTGACTGCCATATTGGATCCGCCATTTTGAACCCAGATTCATGTTCAGCGCGCAAAATGCCTTCGGAAACAACTGGAGCCATCTTATTTGCAAAACCCATGCAGGGCTGTGTTATTTTTGAGCCGTAGCCTCACGCCTAATATGCCAACACAGTACCTAGTAGACTATGGCGACTTTCTTAAATGGCAATCCTTTAAATTTTCGGGTTAATATCCATGCAAGGCTTTTTTTTCTTAATCCACTAATCGTATAAGTTCACTCAAAGACATACGCTAACTTTTCGCAGTCAGAGCTTAGGATAAAAAATATTTTTCTTTTATTTAAAGGCTTCTTGACCTTTAAATATTCTGCTGCTTTTAAATACACTGGCTGACTGTATAAAAACACATATGACATACAGTGGTTTTTTTTTTCAAATGGTATACAGTGGTGGCCTTATAATTAGAAACGATGTTTCTGGAGTGACGAATCTAAGTTTAATTTGTCCCAATCTGATGGAAAACCGTATATAAGACGTCCTCCAAACAAAGCCTATGATCTTAGGTACACTGTAAAACAAATTAACAAACATACATGTTGCCAAATCGTTTCTAATTATAAGACCACCACTGTATACTATTTGGAAAAAAATTGATTTTTTTCTTAAGCTTTAATTTTTTCACAAAATTTTTCACTGCATGAGTTCAAGTTCATTTTTTTTTTTGGTTCAACTTTTCTGTCTGACGTGTATTTCAAGTGCTAAAACAGCACTTTAGTCTTAATATAATTCAATTATATACTCTTGAAAGAATGAAATAAATTTTATTAAATGTTACTTGAAGAGAAAAGTCTCACAATACAAAAATGAATTTCCCCAAAAAAGAAAAACGGAGAACATTTCCAGGATACCCAAAAACTATATTTCACTTGCAAGTATTTCGAGTAATTTTTTTTCACCCTCAATGTTCAACTTGTCACAAATAGTTTAAGTTTCTTGCTTTAAGTGAAAATAAATTAAATTTTTTTTTATTTACCAGAGGAAAACGAAAATATTTGGATAGAATAGGTAGTAAAACCGGCACGATAAGCGAGTGAAAAGAAAATAAAACGTTTTTTTTTTAACGTAAATTGCTTTTGAAAATATTTCTCTTGCTATTTTCAAATTTTCTTTTAACACTTGAAAGAAAAACAGCAAAAAAATAAATTAAAAAAAAAGGAGAAAAAAACACGTAGAAAAAATGTTTGCAAAATATCAGGAGGTATGAAAAACATAAAAAGATATATTGTGTGTGCACTTAGAACAACACCCTACGGTTAAATGCTGTTGTCGTAAGGCACAAACAAAAAAATTGTGAGAAATTTTTTTCAATTTAAACTTCAATTCGAAGAGGTTTTCATATTCCTAAGTGTAGGAAAAAGTGAGAGACATATCAGCCAAAGCAATGAAACGTTGAGGAAAAGACTTGCAAGCCATATTCTTTTGAAAGATATCATATTAGCTCTGAAGTGGATCGCTGCTATCCACGCTCGGCACAATATTAAGGGAGCTGAACAGAATTAAAAAAAGTTTCATAAATACCAGAGGTACCTATATTGCAAGCTCATTTATCAGATGTATTGCTAGTTTTGAAGTCGCCGTAGTCTAGTAAGTAGTGTGTTGGCTTATTAGATGTAAAGCCAGGGTTCGAGCCCCCAGCCAGACATGAAAATAAAAATACGAAAAGTATTTCTTCATCGACTTCCTCTCAGCAGAGTTCAGACGAAAATTCTGGGAGCAAAAAAAATTGCCATGAAAAGTTTCTCAAAAATCTGTCGTTCGGAGTCGACTCTAAACTGTAGGTCCCGCCACTTATATATAAAAAAATAACATACACAACATAAGTGGCTTGAGAAACTAGGTCGTAATCCTGACTGAAGGGTTGTAATGCCCAATTATGTATGTATGTATGTATGCTAGTCTTAGTCTTCATGTATCACTCAAATATGTATACAAGTACTGAAACTGCTTGTTCGTTTTCCAGTTTGGAATTGGTCTTCTAATATAGACCTCTGAACATGTTAGTTGGTAATGGCCATGTAGTTGAAACTACATCCACCACACTACATACATAAAATAAGACCCCGCTTAACGCGGGCGATACGTTCCAATAAGTTCCAGCGTTAAACGAAACAGCATTAAACGAGGCAACTAATAAATCAACTGTGACGCAGGAAAAATGCATTCGTACTGTGATTGCGACTTTGGAAAATACAGTTGGAATCTTTATTCTGGACAGACTAACAAAAGGGCATTGAAAAAGATAAATAGTGTGCATGGCCGTTTCATTTGCAAACATATACAACAAGTATCAATACAGTGTGCGATTTAGGGGAATCCCAATACTACCACGTAATACTGAAACAGCGTTAAGCGGAGCAGCATTAAGCGGGGTCTTACTGTACATAGTTGATTATTACAACTCTACAGTGTGAATTACGACCTATCTTCTCATGTCACTTACGTTGAGTGTGTTAATTTTTATACATGAGTGGTGGGATCTACAGTTTAAAGTCGATTCCGAACAATAAATTTTCGAAAAACTCTTCATGACAATTTTATTTACTCTCTGAGTTTTTGTCAGATATCTGCTGAGAGTAAGTTGCCGAGGAAATATTTCTTCATATTTAGTTTTGCTCGAGATATCTGACCTGGGGTTTGAACCGTGTGCTTACGTCTAAGCCAACAGGCTACTTACTAGACTACAGCGATTTCAGCTGGCAATGTTATCGATCCATATTTCTCTGAGAACGACGTTAGTCATGCCATCACTGGCGATATATGATGATGATTCCGAACTTCCTGAATTGTATGTTCCGAACCCAAACGATACAACTCTTTTCACGGTCGATTCAACGTCATGATTATCTCAAAATTAGACTCTTTGTTGTGCGGTTTTCTTAACTCGCAGTAGTGCAAGAAGAAGCCACAAACCACTGAGATACTAAAACTTAACAAATTCCCTGTCATCGATCAAATTTGGCTTGATTACTGCGCTAGAATTATGAAAAATTTAACATTTCGGATATGATTATGCCATATTGAATATTCCGTTAAGGCGATTTAAAGGCATTGTTATCTCAAGTGCAGGTGATGTGAACTGACTACCGATATTGGGCGATCATGTAAAAAAAGAGAGATGAATAGTTAGTCTCACAGCTGCTAGGTAGATAGATAGGACGGTAGGTTAAATAAAAAGGAACCAACCAAGGGTCTCATGCTAATTAACATACACTTAAGCCATCATGATAAGCTTGTTTTGCGCTCACCATCTTTATTAAGGTCTTGCTGTTGTGGCTTAAGGAATGTGCAAAACGAGCATTGACGCGACTATTCGAATTTTTATGGTACTAAAAAAGGCAAGAAGAGTACTAGAAGTAGATAGGTTCTGGATAATAGAGAGGCACAAAATGGCATCTGTATTCCTCAGAGGAAACAATTTCAAATAAGGCGGATACCTCCTCCCAAAATGAATGGTATGTGTGTGGTATCACATAATCTTACCTAAATAACTATAAATTGGCTTATTTTTTCTTGAAGATGGACCTGTGGCCACTGTGACGGGACACTGTAGCCACTATAGGCACAGTGTTGTATTCTTTGGTACACTTTATAATAGCACTGGAATAACCACAAGCGGAATTTTTAATTGTTCCGTAAAAAATTTTGTTACTTGCCATATAAAAAAAACAATTTAACAATAATTTTAATCAATTGATGACTGTACTTGATGAAAGTAAAGCGGCCTTAGTGTAATTTAGCTGAGATTGGACTTGTATTCGGCACGATATAAAATTCATAATTTCCTTCTAAATAAGTGATTTAAGCTGGAAGATTAGGGGCAAGCATTGAGGTCTGATACCAGATTCGAAATTTAAACGAGATTCAGTTGGCCTTCAGTCCAAATAAGTAACAAAGTTTAGGTATACTACTATGCTTTTCAGTCAGACAAATTTAAAGTTCTTGAAAGAAGTCTGTTGTATATACAATATCAATCCTTTAATATATGAACATACAAGTATTGAAGGTGATCTGATCAATAATGGCCTATAAACTCCAGTAACAGTTTTTTTTTCGGAACTGTTCACCTCTTTCGACTACATAATCGGTATCCCGCTTTCCACTGTAGGTTAACACGGCGGATTTGGGCCTTTTATGATCACACAGGCGTTCTTTGTATGATTGACTGTTTGATTATTAACTTTAAGCAGAAGTTTTCTTTTGGCCTTTCTTTCGCTTATTGAAATTAGAAGGATTTACGGTCTTTTTTCCTTTGAGGTTTATACGTTGAATGAACCATTTTTATTTATTTATTTACTTATTGAAACACAATTAAAAATTATATCTAATTATGTACGAACTGAGTATCTTCGGCCATATGCTCGATATAGAATATAGAATATAGAATACCAGAGTCTCTGGTGGGAATCGAAATCATAACACTCACGGTAATAGTCTGGCACACTACCCCCTAGACTACTAGCGCACCCAAAGCATACCTAATTCTATAAATAACCGTTTAATTATTTAATTTTGTTTCAAGAAATTTTTTCTGCCTGCTTAACTATTTTGCAGTGAAGACGAGTATACTCGACATAAACAGAGTAAAATGTTTCGGCCTGTAAAAGTGGCCAATTATGATCAAAAATCAAACGTTAGGTGTTGTTTTTTTAAAAAATATATGCCTTTTTTTTCTAAATATAAATTTGTATCATAATTGTTTATGAAATGTGTATATAAATTGGGTAACGGTACTTCCCCAGAATTTGTTATTTCAGCTTAATACGTGCTATTGTTGCCAAACTAAAGAATGTTTTAAAATGTACAGTAAGATCCCGCTTAACGCTGTTTCGCTTAACGCTGTAGTATTAGGATTCCCCCAAATGGCACACTGTATTGGTACTTGTTGTATACGAGGGTTGCCTTTTACATTTCGGGATTTGGCAATCCTAGTGTTGCATTCTGCCAACTGACAGCTCTATCGTAAAGCTTGACATTTTTAAGGTTATACGTACTTAGAACGTTTTGACATACGAGCGCTATTTGTGTTGTTTACTGTAACTTAAAAGATTCATCTCGCCCAAAAATTGGAATTAAATGAACATTTTCGTGCGATTATTTTTTACAACTTTCGACGTGGATTAACTCAACAACAGTGCATCGATGAACTTAATTCAATTTTTGGCGATGAAGCTCCATCAAGGACCAGTGTTTATCGATGGTATGGTGAATTCAACCGAAGTCGTAGTTCACTCCAAGACGTATGTGTGCAAATGAAACTGCCATGCACGAACCAAAAGCGTTGCACTATATAGCGACGGTGTATGCTATGTATCTTTTTCAAAGCTCTTTTGTTAGTCTGTCCAGAATAAAGATTCCAACTGTATTTTCCGAAGTCGCAATCACAGTACGAACACTGTTTCGTTTAACGCTCTTTCGTTTAGCACTGGAACTTATTGGAACGTATCCCCCGCGTTAAGCGGGGTCTTACTGTACATTTTTTAAAAGGCCTTTGTTTGACCTGCGATTTTTTCTTTAAAACGAGTATACTCGGCATTATACGAAATTGCATTTCGCTCTGGCGAATATATTCGACATATAGAGTTAAATTGTTAAAAATATATTTACAATTCTTCCAATTTCTGCATTTTAGTTTTTAGTTCATTGACGAATATATTCGGCATATAGAGTTAAAAGTTCAAAAATATATTTACAATTCTACCAACTTCTATATTTTAGTTTTAAGATTTCATTAAATATTTAAAATTTAATTTTTTTTTATTAATTTCTTCCCATTTTTTCTTTCAGAGCAAAAATTAAAAATAAGAAAAACTAAAAGTTTATTATTGGTGTAATCAATGATGAGTGTCAGGGTTTAAGTATGAGATCAGTGAGTAACTACATTAAGCCACGTTGGCAGGTCTTATGTATCACAATTTCTTATTGAGATTTTGAATGAATCAGAAAATTCTCTGTACCAGCTGCCTGCGAAATTATAGAACTTTACTTAGCTGTCGTTTTCTAATTTTTTTGATTGAGCTTCGTAGAGCTACTGCTGAGATACAGAGTTAATTGTATCTAAAAGTTATCAAAAGTTCAAAATAAAGTTGAAGTGACCTGTCAAGAAATCCGCAAGGGCCATAATGGACATATTTTTCCGTACTTAATCTGTATACGTCAACATTACAAAGCAATAAAAATATTACTTTACTATTTAAAAAGCATGTTTTATTTTTATTTTAATTTTTTTCAACAGAAAGAGATGCCAAATCTTTCTATTTCTACCATTGGCATCAATGGAATACCTCTCTTAGTAAACTATACTATGACATGAATACGTTCCCCAAAACAGCTAATGGGGTAACTGCTGTTTAATGTTGTAGATGCCATAACTATATTGAACATAAGATTTTCTAACTAAACCAACTGTATTCTATGAGGCGATGGTTTGAAAAAAAAGGTATCATCAAACCCGGTTGATGGCTATCATGTTATAACAGGTGCTGTTAGAAATACATACATCACCCCAAGCATAAATTAAGGATATTAACTGGCTGCCACCAAACATGCCGTCGCAACATACATATGACTTCATACGCAACAATGAAACTGCTCACCACATGGTCATGGCAATATAGAAGCAATTTCTATGACAAAATCTTGCATATTGTTACGAAAATGGAAATTGTGTTATCGTTTAACATTAAAATAGTAAACAAAAGCTACGAAAACAAAAACAATGGACTTGTTTACATGATCAAACGAATAAACAAAAAATAGCAACAACATCAGCATAAAAAAAGAGTTAAACAAGTAAACAAGAAGTAACAACAACACTGCAAGGACAGACGTAAACAAAATACCCAAACAACAATAACCTAAACAACATGTTTACATTTATAGAGATTCAAAAGCATTCATCAGACTGTTTACCCAGCAATATAAAAGGCAAGACAAAGCAGGCAACGGGATCTGAAAGAATTCAGTCAGTCTTGTGTGAAGACACGTTGCGTGTGAAGAGAATAATTATGGTTTGAAGATCTCCGTTATAAAGATCTATTGAACAATTGTTATTGTGTACGCGGAAGAGTGTAAAGTAGAATAACAATTAAAGCAAATTGTTGTTGTTTAAATCAAGTCGTGGAAGGTGGCACACGGAAGTGTGCGAACAATAATTAATTTAATTAAAGCTAAACACAAATTTAGTTTTATTTTATTTGCAATCTACGAACTCATATTTTTAACGTTTTTTAAAGGGGAAAAACGTAACAATATTGTTGATCTGAATAAAACTCTTAATTATATTTTAATATTTCGCTTGCGATCTTGGTTCTCTTAAAGAAACAACGAGATAGATAAGAACATCATCTGTGTACTCATGGACATATCCAGTTCACGGTACATAGTGTAATATGAAATCTTTTCAGCACAACTGAATCTTAGATTACCCATGGCACTACTCGTTTACTGTAGTGCTAGTCTCAAATAAATTCTATAAAGATTTCCGTTGTTCAATTCATGGGCATCAGATTGTATCGAACAGAAATATACACTCTATTTACTGATATTAATGCGTGTACTCGATCCCTAGAGTGCCTATACACCGCATCTAAGAATATTCAAGAAAGTCTGCTGTCTCTGTAGGAGATAAAAAGACATCCGGGTGTTACCCTTATAAGAGTTCCTGGACAAGGCATCATAGAAGATAGTAACAAAGTCTACTCGCTTATAAAAACTGATAGAATTGAAAATTCTGTTGGATTCATAAAGGCGACTGTGAAACTAACTTCACTTATTTGCAGAAGCAATCTGAAATATTGAACCCAAACAGATCTGCAGAATAAAATTTGTATTAAACCTGACCAAAGTCTATTTTAGGACACTCATAGTAGTTGTAAAGGAATACTATGCTCTGAGCACACATGACCTTAATCTGGGAATATCCCATAACAACATTTGCAACAACTGTAATGACTATAAGATAGAAGAATACGTATGTACGTGTCTAGCCAAAGCTGATTTGAACAGAATCGGCATCTGCATAAAACTTTTAAGAGAACTGAGAGCAACCAATCAAGAGCTGTAATTGTTTGACAAGACCATATAGTAGCCATGAAAGCTAAGCTCTATGAATCGTTTAACAATTTTATTTACGTGAACATACATTACTTTATGGTAGAGTATCTGTCAAGAAAACAGGAATCCATTGCAAAACATCATAAACCAATAGAGGTACCTGGTAAGTGCAAGTCATATCCTCTAAGACTCTCAACAAATTGTAGTCCACTTTCTCCTCCGACTAAATGCCGGACATGTGCACAATAGGTGAAGAATAGTCTCATGATTCTGCTTCTGCAGAAATCATTTGCAAGGTGTCCAAGACCAATACGCCTCGCATGCGCTCCCGTAATAACCCCGATAACAGTGCTGAGCCTACTTCTTTGGAGTTTAAGCCTTGGCCAGATCTCTTGCGCCGCTCTGCCTTTTTCCGAAACTGCCCACATTCTGTTGACAAGATCTGCGATTGCCGTGTCAATTATAAGTTTGCAGGTCCACAAAGGGATTCCCAACGTAGAGAATTCATCAAAGAGTTCGATGGTCGTGCCCCTTCTGGCCAGTTCACCCTGCAGTTGCCAGGAATATCGTTATGTCCCGGTACCCATGTGATACAAACATCATATCGGTTCGCCACCTCATTGAAATATCTGCGACAGTTGTACACCGTCTTGGAGTTTATTACACTGGAATCCAATGCCTTGATAGCCGCTTGGCTATCGGAAAGTATGATGATTTTCCGTCAGTGAACACTTTTGTCCACAATAATTTTCACCGCAGCCTGACAGATGCTGCAATGATCTGGTAGCCTTATAGACTTGGATATTCCGATTGATTCCGAATAGATACCAATTCCAACAGCTCCTTCCAGTGTGCAGCCATCGGTGTAAATTTGTGCGGAGTCCCTTGGGAAGTTCACTGAACCACTCCTCCAGTCCTCCCTTTCCGAAATGGATGCCCCAAAGTTCATTGAGAAGTCATATCGCGATGTCGTATAATCATTGCTTCCGACAATATCGATTTCTCCTAGTATCTTTGTATGACCAATGCCCGATCCATGCCATTGTCAAGTAGCCCAGAGACGCTTGCTAAATTTTGCCGCCACGCTCCTGCAGTAGAGGTCAATAGGCAGAAGGTATAAGATTAACTCCAGGGCGATCGTAGGAGTAGTGCGCAGAGCACCGCTGATAATTATAAATACAAGCAGATCGTTGTAACTTGCGTACAAGGCTCAAGTTCGTTGTCCTATTCAAGAGATTCCCACCACACCAGGCATCCATAGGTAAGGATAGGTCTGACCACCGCTGTGTAGATCCAGCGAGTCATCCTAGGTTTCAGGCCCCACTTCTTCCCCAACACTTTGTTACATGCGTATAGGGCGATAGAGGCTTTCCTTAGTCTTTCCGTGATATTTGGTCTCCATGATAGCTTCCTATCAAGGATGAGGCCCAAGAAGCGCGCTTCCTCCTTGAGTTCAAGTTCCGCTCGAGATGAATAGTGTTATAATATATAGCGAAGCCATTTGGTACGATTTTTTCTATAAACTTTCCGTTTTCCGTTCTTTTTAAATTTGTAAACAATTTTTATGAGCATGGTTGTGCAGGAAAAGAAAAAATTCCTTCCAATCTGGAAGAAGTTTTATTTCTGTGCCTGAAAGGTACAATGAGACTCTACATATACTCATCATATCCTCAACAAAGTAATAAGAATCCATCCTGTTATAACCTTCATATGCCTAATGTTCAAACGTAGCGCATTGTTTGTACAGCTTTACCTCTAAAGTTGTTCTATTTTTTTTCGTTTATTTTTTTCTTTTGTTTTTTGTTTTATTCTTCAAGTTTTCTCATTTTATGCGCTGTTGGGACACAAAAAAGTTTTGTAAGCATTATTTCAAAAGCAAGCAAAAAAAAAATCAGTGGATACAACGCTTTCTGTTGTTGTGCTCGGTGTTGCTGTTTTGTTATTCACAAGGGCAACAAAAAAATAAATGAAAAAAATTAACATCCGGTTGTAAAATACAAAAAAATAAAAACAAAAAGTATAACATGACATACCATCAAACTCGAGAAGGCAGTAGTGCGTAAATTGCACAAAAATCTCGCAACACAGTATGGAAGCATAGGAATGTGCATGTATGTAAACAATAATTCGGCTAAAGAGCCTTTACCCAGCACATACGTATGCATGTATGTGTACATATTTGTATATACTTATATATACACACTCTGCACTCACCTATTTGTTAAAACCGTTACAAACATTTGTAAACTGTTATTACAAACAACTGACGTATAAAACAACAACTGGAGTACAAAATAGCAACAACGTTTCATAAAAGAAACACTGAAAACAAAAATTGTAACGGAAATTAATGTCAGTTATACTGAATGTATATGTCGTCTACATTCATACAAACATTTGTTTGCATGGCACACACATACATATTTTGGCGTAGGAGTAGCCATAAACTTGAGTATGTGCAAAGGATGTGTACACAATTTTATGGCATTTTTAAAGCACGTTTTTTGAATAAGGTGAAGTAACATTTTTATTTTGTTGCCATTTCTTCAATTTCTTCAAATTGTCCCCGAAAGATTAAAAGGTAAAAAAAATAAATCAAATTTTTTTGATTTAATCTTTGATTCTACATTGGACCCTAAGTTAATTTTATACATGAGCGGTGGGACCTACAGTTTAAAGTCGAACCCAAACGACAAATTGTTGAGAAACTTTTCATTACAATTTTGTTTGCTCTCACAGATTTTGCCAGAAATCTGCTGAGAGGAAGCCGCCGAATAAATATTTTTTCATATTTCATTTTGATCGAGATGTCCCATCTGGGGTTTGAAGCGATGCCTCATGTCTAATAAGCCAACACACCCCAACTAACGGGTGATTTTTTAGCTATTATCTTTTTGGCAACACTGGTTTAAACACCTCACGCACGTTTCGTCTTATGTTTCACTGTAAAACATCTTCAGTTTGGTCTATAATTTAACCATGAATCGTCTTAAAAACGCACAACGCTTGCAAATCATTGAATTTTATTATCAAAATGCGTGCTCTGTTAAGATAGTTCATCGCGCACTTCTTCCATGTGAATGGTGAGCGCTACCGTGAGATGATATCCAACTTTTTTTTGCCCAAAATGCAAGAGCTTGACTTGCATGACATGTGGTTTCAACAAGACGGTGCCACATGCCACACAGCACGCGTAACAATGGACTCATTGAGAGGCGAGTTCGGTGAACATTTTATTTCACGTTCGGGACCGGTCAATTGGCCGCCTATATCGTGCGATTTAACGCCTTTAGGCTATTTTTTGTGGGGCTATATTAAAGCTTATGCCTATACAGACAAGCCCGCATCAATTGACGCATTGGAAGACAACATTGAAGCATTTATTCGTGAGATACCGGCCGAAATGTTGGAAAGAGTATGCCAAAATTGGACTAAACGGATGGACCATATGAGACGCATTCGCGGTCAACATTTCCATGAAATAATCTTCAAACATTAAATTATATGGACCGTACTATCGATTCAAATAAAGATTTCATGCATTTTCTGAATTTTATATGTTTTTTTTTAAATTTTCCTATAGCTCTTAAAAAATCACCCATTAGTATACGACGACAATAACTTCAATCCATACCCTCTAAAACTGTACACAATTTGTAGTCCAACTGGTTCAAATCAGCACTGCGGGAATGTCATTTTCCGGAAGAGATAATTCTAATATAATATTACGAAGTCATTTGAATTGGTTTTTCGGTAAACTTTGGTCGATATTTTGGGCCCTACGTGCTTTGCCAATAGACGGTTGTATTCGTTCGCCCTTCTTTTAAGCATCAAGTCTTAAGTCTTTTTCCTAATTTAACTCATGACGTTTACAACACTTTCATCTTCTCTTGACTTACTCTCATTATATTATATATTATTACTTCTCATATAGTTTTATGCACTGGTAGACAAACATGCAGATTTTTCTAAGCAGACGAAGCCTTTTCAAAATATTAAAAATTAAATACCATTTAACAGTGATACGGTTCTCATTATCTCAGCAGTCCATTGTGAAAACTAATATAATTTCTAATCCCCGATACTGAATAATGCTTTACAGCTTATGTTTTATAACCCATGTGGTAATAGCGTGGTTTTTCCAATTATTCTGTTAGAATGAGTGTGTTTAATACTGTAACAATATTGATCTCCTCACTAAGTATAAATTGTCTCACTATCATGGAAATGCCATGCACTTGTAATTTTAAAATATAAATGGCCTTCCAAACTTTAAATTAAAATAAACCAAAGTATGTGTGAGATATCGCTAAATTTTTTATTCATTTGAAAGATCTTTTAATGGCATTGTATGTGGTATATAACATCCTTTCAATGTGCGTCTCCTTTGGATTTGGTACATATCCGAAATTTACAAATGTTCTCAAAGAAATATGCATCAACAGCTTAAAATCCCCACAAAACGATAATATTTTAGGATCCCATGTGGATTGATTATCGTCCTAAGTGAACTAGACGTATTAGTGTAATAGGTAGTGTGTTGGCTTATTATATAGGGTCCGCCAAATAACTTTTTTTTTGAAAATGCTTTAAAAAAACTACTGAATATTTTCTCAAAAATTTTTTTTTTTTGAAAGTATAATCCTTCCGGTTAATAATGGAAAATAATTTCATTCAAATGGCTGCCTCGGCTGGGCATGCAGTAGCCTACACGATCGGTTCAATTTTTAAGCACATTATCGATTGTGTGCAGCTGTATTTCACCAATGGCTTCACGAATATTGTCCTTTAAAGCGTCAATTGTCTCTGGTTTGTCGGCGTAACACTTATCTTTGACGGCACCCCACAAATAATAGTCCAACGGCGTCAAATCGCAGCTCCGACATCAGCTCTGCGGCTGATAATGCGATCTTCAAAAACAGGGTGCAAAACATCGAGTGTAGCTTCGGCTGTGTGACACGTAGCGCCGTCCTGTAGAAACCAATTGTTGCCAATATCCTCCTCTTCAATTTTTGTGAACAAAAATTCGTTCAACATATCCCGATAACGATCGCCATTGACTGTAAATGGCCCAATTATGCCTCTGGACCAAAATCCGCGCCAAACAGGGACTCGTTGTGGGTGCGTCGGCTTTTCAATGTATGCGTGCGGGTTTTCTGTGCCCAAATGCGACAACTTTGCTTGTTTACATACCCGCCAAGATCAAATGAGCTTCACCTGAAAAGATGATTTTTTTTGCCAAAATCGGCAAACCAATTGGGCTTTGTGTGGCGGCATACCAATGTCTTTATGCAAAATTCGTCTCAATGATGTCTCCGAAATGTTCAATTGTTGAGAACGACGGTGAATTGATGTTGATGGCGCTTCATGCACACTTTCTGCCACAGCAGTAATATTCTCGGGTGTACGCACTGTTTTCGGCTTTTCGCGCTTTGGTTTAGCGATGAGGATGCCAGTTTCTTTCACTTTTTTCACAAGATAACAAACATACGGAGCTGACGGTGCTTCTCTTCTTCTAAAATCCGTACGCAGTTTTCGTACACAATCTGCAAAATTACTATGATTTTCAAAGTAATGTCGCAATATTCGCCAGCGTTGTTCAAGCGCATACACAACCATATTCGCTCAGCGGAAGGATAAAGCTAATTATCTGTTAAATCAGACATGAGCTAAGTGTTACCATTCACGAAATAAGCACTAGTTGAAAAAAAACGTTGGATGGCAGACCCGATACGTGAGGCCACGGTTTAAGCTAATGGTCATATACATATCTCCAACGAAATGAAATATAAAAAATGTTTTTTACAGCGACTACCCCCCAGCAGTCTTTTTGGTAAAAACTTTAAGAGTAAATAAAATTGCCATGAAAAATTTCTCAAAAATCTGTTGTTCGGAGGTCACTTTAAACTGTAGGTCTGCCACTCATATATAAAACTAACATACACAACATAAGTGGGAAGCTAGGTTGTAACTAAAGGCAGGTTGTTATGACCTATTATGTATGTATGTATATAATTCGACAGATGGCTGAAGTCGCCGTAGTCTAGTAAGCAGTGTGTTTGCTTATTAGACGAGAGCCCGTGTTTCAAACGCCAGTTCAGACAAGAAGAACAAAACAAAATTTCTTTCGTCAGTTGTCCTCTTAATAGTCTTCTGGCAAAAACTATGACACCAAATAAAATTGCCACGAACAGTTTCTTAAATCTATCGAGTCGAAGATTAACTCTAGGTTCTGCCTCTGTTCATAAATAGAATTAACACAGACAACATGAATGGTATGAGAAGATAGGTTATAATCCTGACTAATGGTTGTAATGACCAACTAGGTGAGTTAAATAGATAAGTAATTTGGAAATTGTACAGTCAACAAGATTAACTTTATTAGCTGTCAATGTTGGAAAGTTGCTTTTGGAAGATCTTATAAAGGGTGCACCTTCTATCGATTTAAATTTGAAACATAGGTTATTTCCAATCTGGCAATACTTATGTCATTCTATTCTGTCAAAAAATTCAGTATATTATCTCCACTATATGTAATGAATCGATATATGATTCGTTTTCGCTTCTCTGGATGGGCCAACGAGAAACCATGCACCTGTTTACATCGAATTTTGAGAAAAAATCTCGGCTTGACGCCTTATAAAGTTTAATTGATTCAAGAGTTAAAGCCGCATGACCATCCGCTTCGTTATCGCATCGCTAGATGGAACAACGAGAAACTGATGTCGATGGCGGTCAAAAAAAAAATCATCTTTTCGGATAAAACTTATTTTTATCTGGGTGTGTTCGTTAGTAAGCAAAATTGCCATATTTGGGGCTCAGAAAACCCACATATGGTCTTACAGAAGCCAATGCACCCATTACGAGTGACTGTTTGGTGCGGCTTGTGGAGCGGAAGCATCATTGTCCCATATTTCTTTGAAAATGAGGATGGCTCATCCAATACGGTTAATGGAGACACCTATTGCACCATGATAAGCGATTTTTTTGTACCCCCTCTTCATGGTATTGTTGTGAACGATGTTTGGTTTCAACAGGATAGTGCAACTTGCCACACATTTATGCCACAATCGATTTATAGCGTCAAATGTTTGATGGCCGCTTAATTAGCCGAAAAGGTGATGTCAACTGGCCGCCAAGAAGCTACAATTTGTAAACGTTGGATTATTTTCTGAGGGGCGCTGTTAAAGAAAAGTGTTATACCGACAAACTAGAGACCGACAAACCGAGATACGACCCCATACACTCGAAAAAGTGTACGAAAATTTGACCGACGGAATGAGGTACTGTGAGTCCAGCTGCGGCAGCCATATGAATGAGATAATATTCAATTTCTAATCGGATTAATTTTACTTCACAACAGAAAAATACATTTTTTATTATATTTTTAAATATAAACTTTTAAAGGGACCACCCACCACCGACCACTCATATTTAATATGTAAAATTCATAATACCGAGAACATATGTGACGTATGAGTGATATTTAATTTCATTAGTTTCATACATGAGAAAATCAAAGATTTTTATTGCATACTTTTCAGAGTAACTACTAATTACAGTATGTACATGTAATATGATGCGTATGAGTAATATATTTATATATTAAATAGAAAGTATACTCCATTAATTTGGAATTAAATATTTACAAACTACAATATAATCTCGATAAGCCGGACAATTAAAAACCATGCGGTGTCCGAAATATCGGCATGTCCGAATTTCCGAAATAAAAGAAAAAATTAGATAATAAAGGGTATAGAGGTTAGAACTTTAAGTTGGCATTACTTTTCAAGATGGCGACCGATTTAACAGCTGTCAAGTGATTTATTCTCAGTTTGGTTTGGCAATTCATCATGAATAGACTCACGCCTGAACAACGCTTGCAAATAGTGCAATTTTATTTCGAAAATAATGGTTCTGTGCGGAAAACGTATAGCGCACTACGTCCATTTTATCGTCGACAAAATCGTCCACCAGAGCAGTTAATTCGATTAACCATGGAACGTTTTCGCATCACGTTTACTCTTATTGATAACTCGCATCCCCAGAGACGCTGTACGGTGCGTACAGAATAAGCTATTGCTGCTGTAGAGCGTAGCATTGAATGAATGAGTCCATCCGCCATCGAGCACAGGAATTGGATCTGTGTCCATCCACTTTATTGAAGATTTTACGGAAAGATCTTGGTTTGCGTGCTTACAAAATCCAACTCGTGCAAGATTTGAAGCCAAACGATCATCAAGTAAGGCGTAGACTCGTCGAATGGGCCCAAAACGAGATTACCGTTGTTCCCGATTTTCATTTTGTTTAGCGATGAAGCGCACTTCTGGTTGAATGGCTACGTCAACAAACAAAACTGCCGCATTTGGAGTGAAGGTAATCCTCAAGTGTATGTGGAAACACCGTTACATCCAGAAAAACTGACTGTTTGGTGCGCTTTATGGGCTGGTGGAATCATTGGTCCGTACTTTTTCAAAAACGATGGTGGCCAGAACGTTACAGTCAATGGTGATCGGTATAGAGCCATGATTACTAACTTTTTCATTCCTGAATTGAATAACCATGATGTCCAGGAGATGTGGTTTCAACAAGACGGCGCAACATGTCACACAACTCGTGCCACAATAGATTTATTGAAAGACACGTTTGGTGACCGCCTAATTTCACGTTTTGGACCTGTGAATTGGCCTCCAAGATCTTGTGATTTAACACCGCTAGACTACTTTCTTTGGGGCTATGTAAAGTCATTGGTCTATGCGGTAAATCCACAAACGCTTGACCATTTGGAAGACAACATTCGCCGTATTATTGCCGATATACGGCCACAAATGTTGGAAAAAGACATCGAAAATTGGACGTCCAGATTGGACTACATCCGCGCCAGCCGTGGCGGTCATTTGCCAAAAATCATATTTAAAATGTAATGCCACAAGATTATCTTTCGGATAAATAAAATGCATGTCAATCGAATAATCCATCGTTGTTTTATTGCAACTTAAAGTTCTATAACTCTATAAAAAACACACTTTACATGCTAACTTATATTTGTTTACAAGAAATTCACTTTAAATTGAAATATTTACATTCAATATAATATATATATAATATATATATCATTTATATAAAATATTTTCATTATTTGATGCACAAATAGTCAGACATTTTCATGTAACGAAGTTTAGTTTAATTTTGCTTTTTGCTGAGGCTTAAAAGTTTTAAAATACACCCAGCAGGAAGTTCCTGTTCTTCGCAATATTTTATACAAATATTAAGGGCAGATATGGCTTGAGAATGCTGTATTTTTAGAACATTATTGCAACATTCTGCATTAAATGATTCAACTTCATCATTCAACCTCATGGTGCTAAGTTGATAAGTAAATCAAATACTTTGGTGGAATCGCTGCGTCTTAGCCTTGGCAGAGGTATTTCATTATCTGTGTTCCACTCTTCGTCATACAAAATTTTATTAAAACATTTTTTAAGGATATTTGCATCAATTCTATTCCAAGCGTTTTTCAATGAAAAAGTTTTCAAATGTATATTAGATTTTATGAACGTGATAAAATAACGACCAAAAACTTTTACGATAGTTTAGTTTTAAAATTGGCTGCATGAGTGGTGTACAGTTAGGTGGAAAAAACAGAACGCATATTTTGTTATTTAAATCTACTAATGACTTTGGATGACACGTTGTGTTTCTACTAGTAAAAGCGCTTTATTTGATAAATTATTTTCTTTGAGATATTTTTTTGTGCAAAACCAATGGGAATAAGTACTGTCCGAATTATTGTGGTAGAAAAAATTGATGATGTCCGGATTACAGAGTCTACTGTTGTAATAAACTAAGTGTCCGCATTACCGCGTTGTCCGGATTTGCAGGTGTCCGGAATATCGGAATTATACTGTATAATAGGACTGAGTGCCATTGGCGAGATACGACTCCATAGAATGAGGTACTGTGAGGCCAGCTACGACAGCCATATGAATGAAATAATATTCCACTTCTAACCAGAGCAATTATACTTTACATCAAAAAAATAAATTTAGCAAAATTTCAAAACGTTTTTATTTAACTCTATTATTAAATTTAAACTTTTAAATGGCCCACCCTACAGATTAATATCATTAATTGAACTCTGTATTTATTTTTCAATGATATATTTTAAGATCGATCTAGAAAACCACTTAGGTTAGGTTAGAGGTCGTGTACTTGTTAATTAACACAAGTACAGTACCCGGAGGTCGAATTGACCCATTTTACAACGTCCTAGTTTCTCACACCACTTATGTTGTGTGTGTTAATTTTATGCATGAATGGTGGGACCTACAGTTTAAATTCGACTCCGAACGACAGATTTTTTGAGAAACTTTTTCATGGCAATTTTATTTACTCTGAGAGTTTTTGCCAGAAATCTGCTGTGAGGAAGTCGCCGAAGGAGTACTTTTTGTATTCTGTCTTTGATGTCTGGCCTGAGGCTCGAACCCTTGCTTTGCATCTAATAAGCCAACACACTACCCACTAGACTACGGCGACTTCAAAAAAAAAACCACTTAATCTTGAAATAAATAATAATTAAGAAAGCAAAAATCCGGGCTTAAGTTCTTTGGAAGCAAATTAATTGACAAATGTGTTAAGCCTTGTATATAAAAAAAGTTTTCTCTGCTTCAAGCCATTTTTTGTTTTCCCATTTTAATTAAAAATATCATTAATGTGTGTCAATCTATTGTTGTGGTTTATTATGTTTGCAGGTATTTTCTCACCATAATCGTTTGCCACCTGTTTCTTTTGTTTCCAAATAAAAGACAATATTTGCTGGTGTTATTTCTGTTTACGAATTTCACAAAAGATATGAATGTAAGTAAGTAAGTGAGTGAAAAATATAAAATCAATATTTAAAATAAGAATTTCTGTATACAACTCTACGAAAGCATGAAAGAACAATGAATATCAACATACCACCATAAAAAAACGAAATCAGAAAAACATAAATAATAACAACAACAACTGACAATATGGGGAAAACCATAACCAATACCACTGAATGTCTATTGAGTATCGATTCTTTAAACACAACACTGGCTCATCATACTGGTTTGACTAGTCTGTTGTTGTTGTATCTGTTTCTGTTTCTGCATCTTTATATGTATGTGTTTAATTTGCTTTTCAGCAACTTTTATAAGAGTATCTGTCCTCTTTTAAATGAGTTTTTTTTTTTTTTTTTTTTTTTTTTTTGTTGAAAGCCATAAATAAAAATGTCATCAGGGCCGTTTTTGCTTGTGTATTTGATTTCAATGGAGAATCTCATACAACATACGAAGTGTGTTCACAAAGTTAAAAGCCTTCGATTTTTTTGAATATCTGCATTCGATTTTTTATGTTGAAATAATTTATTCGTTAGTATATTTGCAGTTTATTAGGTAGTCCCAATTAGGCCAACATTTAGACCCATTGTGATACTAGAATCCATTCTATCCCGGAATCAAACATTCTCTAAAGGAAACCATTCCGAGTCCAAAATAAATCTTGTTATTGCCGCAATTTTTATATTAGAGAGCCATGACCGCATGGATGTCAGAAAATAAGATAGCAGAAATCTCCGCCTCTTCATGGTAACAGCAGAGCACTGATACATCAGCCCAAGGCAGTCTCTTACTCCTCCTCAGGCGCACAGCTCCTGCAGAAATCATTTGTTGGAACGCCCAGTCTTTCGAATCGCCATTGCGCGTTGGATGCCCATGCGATTTAAGGGCAGAAGTGAGTCGATCCTCTTCCTGTTCATACGTGTCCAGTCCAGTCTATCACTATTGCATGTACCCTCCTGCTGCCAATGAGATTGGGCCTCCCCGAAAACTAGTGGACAATATCTAAACCAACCAGCTCTTCAGCAATGTATTTTCCAACGATATCTCTGTGTTCCAGAATCCATATAAAAGTTATCTTTAAATGATACGAAATTACTCTGACAAATCTTCGCTGCCTGGTTGTCCAAGTAAATTAAAAGATTTTCGGGTAAAATGCTGCCACTCAACAAGCATTACGCTGCTTTCAAAATAGCCATGACCTCTGCTTGGAAAACACTACAATGGTTCGACAGCCTAAAAGAAAGTTTTATATTACAACCTTCAGTCAGAGTCAAAGGCAGAGATTTTAAATATTGCACAACAAATAATTTCTGATCGTTTAAAAGCTGTGGGAAAGATTAAAAAATATGAAAAATGTATGCCACATGAATTGAAAGACAGACAGATGAAAAACCGAAAACCTGCTTGTGAAATCCTGCTTCCGAAATTCGATAGAAAATCAGTTTTGCATTAATTCTCGAAATGCTAAATGTAAAAAATCATGGATTCATCCGGGATAACCATTAAATTTGGCTGCAAAACCAGATTGATTCGGCAGGAAGACAATGCTATGAGTCTGGTGGGATCTCGAGCTTTTAAAACTTAGAGCTCGCTATCGACAGCAAGTGATCAATTTGAACCAGGCATTGAGGATGATGCCAAATATTGGAAGACCAAATCCATTAAAGAGGAGGATAATATCGAGATTTATTTTATCGACAATGTTACATGCTTGCCCAAAACGGTCGGAAGCAGTCGCTGTGGGTACGACGAGAAGCGTACCGTCTTCGGTATATCTCCAAAGCGCGATTAGACAGATAAGTGATTTCATGAGATTGTCTAATGAAACGGCACTGGTAGTGACACAAACAATATCGAAAGGCGTATTGGCGGAAGAGATGAAAAGGATATACTCACCATCTTGAGGACCCAGGACAAACGGCAGTTATAAAAGAAGAAGAACAATGGGCTTCCATGGTCAAATGGCGGTCACTATGGGGGAACAGTTTAAATGAAAGATGGACATTTCACCTTATCCGTAATATAACCCTTTGATTGGAGAACAAACATTGCTAGCTAAACTTTTACGTGGCCCAATTCATAACTAAATGAATACTTCAGAAAATACCTGAACAGATTTGGTCATAATACCTACCCTATTTGCCCAAATTGTGTAGATGAGGGTGAAGATGCGGTGCACATTCTAATATGCTGCCCCAGATTTAGATAGCCCGGAGAGATGAGTTTTTGGCCTAACCAGCTTATAGGAGAAACGTTGAATTCTGCAATTCTATGGAGCCTGTGCAGTCAGCGGAATGCAGGCTGAAGTATGCTGGAACACCTAAGGTTGAAGGCGAAATTAAATTTAACGTGAGAAAGCTTTAAAGCGAACCAACCCTTTACGAAGTAATACCTGACGGCATTCCCGCGATGAGAGATTTATTGAAGGGTTTAGTACGTAGACACAAGCAATGGTGAATGGTGCACGCTTATATTAAGACGAAAGTGTCTTTCGAAGATTAACACCTCCTGCTCAAGACAAAAAAAGACATGCATTGACCAAAAAAACGACCAAAATGAACCACAAGACATGACAAAGTAATTTTTAATAATGACAACACACCTGCACTCAAAGAAAACCCGGTTCAGGATCCCATCCGCAGCATTCACCAGACTTGGGTCCTTCCGACTACTATTTTTTCATCGATGGGACATGCATTGACTAAGCAGCACTTTAACTCCTACGAGGAAATCGCTAATTGGTTTGCTTCAAAAGATAAACAGATTTACTGGCTTGGAATCCACAAATTGACTGGAAGATGAAAAAAATGTGTGGCCAGCAAAGGCCAATATTTTATATAAAATGTTTTTTACTTTGCCATTAAAAATTAGTGTCTTCATACCGGTACACCTGCTAAATTTTTCTTTAAATTAAGCCGTTTAGCAAACGTAATAAAAATAATATTTCTAGTGCCACACTGTACGTTTACAAAGACATCATAAGTAATGATAATTTATTGAATCCTTATGGGATTTGCTATGTTGTTCTACATCCTTGAATAGTACCTATTGTATTTGTGGGATTTTTATATCTCTTACCTTCACAGGCACATACAAGTAGACTATTACAGAAGCAGGATATTTATAGTGTTTTTGCTTGAGAATGTGAAAATAAAAAAAAATTGATCGAAATAGTAAAATGCAACAGGTGTTGGGTTATGCTCAAATACCTATTATGCTAAGTACAGATAAGTTTTCATTTATTGTTGTTGTTGTTCTTGGTTCTTATTACCAGGATTTAGCATATAATCCAGAAATGAAAAACTGAGTACTTAAGAGTCGTTTCTGTTTGCTTAACAACATGTGTGCTAGCTTAAGCACTTTATCGACTTTAGTTGACACTATTATACAAGATTAACACCGTTTCCAACTAGAAGCTTTTTAAATGGTTTTTTAATGTCAGTGGTTGTTGTTCTACGAACTTGACCGTGATAGTAGACGAGGCACAATGATCACTAACTATCATGACCGTCATACAAAAAAATACCGCAAAATTTCGAATAACTCTCGGAAATACAAATTCGGTTATCCTATCGATGCTATTAGAATGATGCCAAAATAACAAGGGGAATATAGCAGTGTTTGCACAAAGATAAAGTTCTGTGCGATAATCACAATGGATGTTCGAAATGCATTTAATTTTAAAGTTACCACTGTGCTGACGTTTGTCGAAGCTTTTGAAGTCCCTGTTACGTTTTTACCTTTTAAAAACGTTTGAAATATGAGCTCGAAGATTGCAAATAAAATAAAAATAAATTTGTGTTTAGTTTTTATTAAAATTCTTTATTATTCGCACAATTCAGTGTGCCACTGTTCACAACTTGATGTAAACAACAACAATTGCTTTGTTTGTTATTACTCTATGCTCAACAATAACAAATCACTAGATAATTGCTCGACAGATCTTTGTAACGGAGATCTTCAAACCACGATTATTCTCTTCAAACACTCAGTGTCTTCGCACAAGACTGATTGAACTTTTACTAACTCCGTTGCCTGCTTTGCCTTGCCTTTTATATGGCAGGGTAAACAGTCTGATGAATGCTCTTGAAGGCGAATGTTTTCGCCTTCTCGAAATCTCTATAAATGTAAACATGTTGTTTACATTATTGTTGTTTGTGTATTTTGTTTACATTTGTTCTTGCAGTGTTTGTCGTTGCATTTTTGTTTACTAGTTTACCACTTCTTTTATGCTGATGTTTGTTGTTGTATTTTTGTTTACTTATTAACATTTTGTATACTGGTGTTGGTATATTTCTGTTTACTTGTTTATCATGTAAACAAGTTCATTTTTTGTGGCTTTTGTTTACAACTTTAATGTTAAACGATGTAAAAGCAAAACACCATTTCCATTTTCGTAACAATATGATATTGTGGCTTACACTACCCGAATGTGTGGCGAATGTCGCTTAAGCCTACTTTACTTCACACATTGAGAGAAAATACAGATGAAAAGTTTGACAGTCGTATGGCTCTCTTCATTTTTTGAAATGATTCAAAAAACAAGCAAGTCGCATTAGATCAGGGATGTATTTTTATGTAAACACATAGAAAAAAGTGTAACAGCTGTTTTCATTTTACTTTGTTATTGTCTTATACCGATCATGTAAACACAAAAAATATAAATCATACGACTTTTATTCTCTTTTTTGTCATACGGATGGAATTTCACTTTAGTTTTTCATTAGACTTTACGTACGTAAAGTATTACCGTGTGAAGTGGGCTTTATGGGGATGACATCACGTTTATGGTTGTAGGCAAACGATGTTACATTCTGGAAGTAAACTACAAAGATGCTCCGATTTCGATACGAAAACCGAAATTCGTACCGATAAGCATATACAGATGAAGGCATAGAACTTGACAATTGCTGACGTTAAGGCAAAGAGTAATAGCGCGCTAGTGCGTATAATATCGGATATTGGTAGTCCTCAAGATGACAAATGTTTCAATGATTGTGGACACCGAAAAAGGACTATGTAAGGCAAATAATATAGATTCATATACGCTTTCCTGCGACTACTGAATAGTGTCCAGAGAGATAATTGTTGTGATACTCCATAAGATGGCAATATAGATCAAAGTGGAAGTGTTTAGCCAGCTTAATTACGTGTAGGATGCTGCACGTCGGAGTAACGCACATTAGAGAAGTACACACAATATATTAGAGAATGCCAGCAAAGATGGCAGAATTATCACAACGGTTGATGAACATATGCTCTTATGCCATGCCTTAAAATGAGAACCACAAGTCAACATGGGAAACTAGATCGTTATTTCACACCGATCATGTGTACTTCCGCCAGTACCTGCAAAGAGTGCAACAAATTTACCAAAAAAAACCAAATCAATTAGAAATATAATATTTAGTGAAATGTCGGCCAACTAATCGTCGAATAATTTTTTATCGAGTAAAGCATAATCAGGACGTTAATAATCACACAGAAAATACTGAACCAACATGACGTTTGAATTTCGTTTTCTAGGCAATCTCTACTTAATAGTCTGGTTCTGAATGCACCTCACTGACGGATATCGGTGTGTAATCATTGAGTAAAATGTATAAGCACTCACAAACTGTAAGTCGAAGATTTCCCTGAGAAATTGCGAATCATTCATAGGCAACTCTTATACGGGTTCCGCGACATAAGAATATTGTTGAAAATTGCTTTGCTGGCCAGAGCCGGTACTGAGCTACAGAACGTTGCTTCGATTAATCGAATATCGTGCACTCGTTTTACGTGGAGACTTAATGTCGTTAGCAACTAGTAGGTACGTGCAATATTCCCAGACTCTGCTGGACACGTTTGAATAAGAAGAGGAGGACCGACTTACTTCTGTCCTTAAGTCGTATATGTATCTATTTCACAATAACGATTGGAACTACATTCGTTAGGGATTTAATCGCAGCCTGGCTATCCGCGTAAATCAGGGGATTTTCTTGGAATACATACATAATTGATCCTTCAGTAAGGATTACGACCTAGCTTCTCACACCTCTCATATTGTGTGCTTTAATTTTATACATGAGTGGCGAAACCTAAGTTTGAAGTCAATTCCGAACGACAGATTATTGAGAAAATTTTCATGGCAATTTTATTAACTGTCAGAGTATTTGTCAGAAAGAGAAGGGAAGTCGCCGAAGAAATATTTTTTCGTATTTCGTTTTGTTAGAGAGGTTTGAACTGAGGCCTCACGTCTTATAAGCCAACACACTACCTACTAGACAACGGCAACTTCATAGATACCCTATATTGCCTGGTAAAAAGCAGATTGATGCGGCAGGAAGTCAATGCTATGTGTCTGGTAAAACCAGCTCGAGGAAAACCTATTGAAACCATTAACACAGCTCGCTACCGACAACAAATGAGCAATTTGAACAATATATTGAACAAAAAATAACCAAAATGGATCACGAGCACATAAAGCAAAATCGGTTCAGTATACTTCACCCCACTATTTATATTTACCAGACTTGACTCCTTCCACCTATTATATTGTTACGTAGATTGCAAATGAAATAAAAATTAATTTGTGTTTACTGTTCACTACCTTATGTAAACAACAACAATTGCCTTTTTTGTTATTCCTCTTTGTAGCCTTTTGCATAAACAATAACTATTACTAGACAATTATTCGGCAGATCTTTGTAACGGAGATCTTTAAACCAAGATTACTCTCTTTAAATACACCGCATCTTCACACAAGAATGACTGAATTTCACTAACAAACTCGCATGCTTTGCCTTGCCATTCATATGGCAGAGTAAACAGTCTGATAAATGTTTTTGAAGCCGAATTCTATAAAATACACAAACAACACTACAAGAATAAATGTAAACAAAATACACAAACCACACTACAATAATAAATGTAAACTATGTAAACAACGATGTAGTGTTGTTTGTGTATTTTGTGTACATTTATTCTTGTAGTGTTGTTTGTGCATATTTGTTTACTTGTTTATGATTTTTTTATGCTGGTGTTTGTTGTTATATTAAGCAGGACGATAATTTGTAAACGGGTTTGTTTACTGCATTGTTTTGTTTTTGTAGTTTTTGTTTATGTGTTTTAGAAGAAAAGCCAGGATTCGAGTCCCAGGCCAGACATCAAAACAAAATACAAAAAGTATTTCTTCGGCGACTTCCTCTCAGCAGATTTCTGGCAAAAACTCTGAGAGTAAATCAAATTGCCATGAAAAAGTTTCTCAAAAATCTGTCGTTCGGAGTCGACTTTAAACTGTAGGTCCCACATACACAACAGAAGTGATGTCAGAAACTAGGACGTTGTACAATGGGTCAATTCGACCTTCGGGTACTGTACTTGGCTTAATTGACAAGTACACGTCCTCTAACCTAACCTAACCTGATGTTAAGCATTGTTAAAGCAAAACACCAGTATCCAGACTATTCATTTGATACGTTTTACGAGGATTGACACTTAAACTTCACAATAAACATATTATAAGTTTTACAGTATGGTTATTTCGCAGAGAGAGAGAGAGTGTGTGATTTGAAACTTGATGTCATAATGGTCAGTTCGTTAAAACATAACGTTGCAATTACTTTAATAGTTACACCAGTACGATATTTCACAGCAATGTGCCGCTATTCACTACCCTTGCCACATTAACCTCACTTTTCATGAGTGTAGTTTGTTTTGATCAATACTGTGGTTTAGTGTATTTTCTTTATATTGTAGTTATTATAACTTTTATTATTGTTTGTATTTCAGTTACTTTTTATATTCATAGAATACTAACACTAATAGAAACAATTTTTAGATTTTATATGTACTTAATAGCTGTTGCGTTATATTTATAATCAAATTGTATACGATTTTTGTTGTTGTGGATTTTTAATAAAAGACATAATTTTGTTTTTTTTTTTTTGCTAATGTCAACGGAAAAATTCTACATGAAAAGTTTAAATATTCTAACATCATAAACAATGTGAAAAAAATTTGTGTTTTTTTTTTCTTTTATATTTGAATATTTATATACTCGTCTATTTATTATATATGTATGTATGTATACATAGTATTTTATGCTCATCTCCTTTTTTTAACATAAAAATAATATTTATATTAAGAAATTTTTATCTACACTCTCACGCATACACGCGTACTCATGTATTATAATCTACCATTTACTTGTATGTACGTATGCAAGTGAAAACACGGTCTTCTTCACCGCGCTGAACATTTGTTTGCCGTGGAAAAGTGTAGTGGGTATTCGGGCGCCAATGGGTGGAAAAGCGTTTTGTATTTGAGGTGCAAATTTAAATACGGCTCAATACACTTTAAACATAATAAACGCTTGGCTTGTTACACTTCACTAGACTTAAACTTTTTTTACATTCCCTTTGTTATGTATCTTGGTTTTAGAATTTTTTTTGTTTTTTATTTTTGTTGTAAAAATTTTATTTTTTTAGAATTTTCTCTCTCAATCAACATAAGCTGTTGTTATTTAAAATTTTTTTATTCCAAAAAATTATTTTTTTTTTTTGCTTTTTTAGTGTTCTTTGTTTTTTTCTTTCATGCTCTTTAAATTTAAAAACTTTGAATAAAGAAACGTTTTTAATTTGTACAGTATTAACCTTGTGGTTAACTTACACTTCTTTTAATGTAAGGTTTGTGGGTGCAATACTCACCCAAGAGACTCTGAAATAAATAAAGAAGTAAGGAGTCAGAAAGAAAAAATTTGGGCATACTTTTAACCTTTTATACATGTATGACTTACTGTGGTTGTTCATACAGTGATTAGTTTTGAAAAGGGGATTTACTGGTATGTTGTAGTGCCGTTCGAAGTCGATCTTAAACTGTATAAAACTTACACACACAACTTAAGGGGTGTGAGAAGCTAGGTCGAAATCCTGGCTGAAGGGTTGTAATAACCAATTACGTATGTACAGTGGACAGCAAAAGTCTTAGTACGGCAATATATTTAAGCAATTTCATGAATTTTAACCAAAAGTTTGTATAAAAATTTATAAAAGAAACAATTTTTTAATGTTTTTCATAAAACAAGAGAAAAATAAGGAATAGTTTCAGATGACTCCATAGGTATCCCCAAGGAGAACCCTGAGTAAATTTAAAATTCAAAAGGCCTAATATTGAAAATGTTATCCCTTGTATTTAGTAGAATATCCCTTAAGGTCAAGCACTCCATTTAACCCATTTGGAATTGAATGTACAAGTTTTGTTTAGTGTTTTCTGGTGGCACCATGAGCAATTTTTTCGGTTGACTTTTATTTGAGGTTTAGCGATTACGTAACCATTCTTTCAAATAATCTTCTAAATACTCTCTTGAAGTCATTTCGGGACTTTGGGCAAGAGTTTTAAGCCTGTGGGGACTTTTTTGTCAAAATATATTGCCGTACTAAGACTTTTGCTGTCCACTGTATGTACAGTGGTATGGTACAATGATCAATTATATGTATACACGTATGTAGTGCCACATTCGGGCAGTCCTCAATTCAAAAAGACCAAATTTTATAACCTAAAAATGTAAACTACTGGCACCCAACTGCCTCTTTCGAAACAGATTATTCTGATCAAATATACTTCGGCTTAACCGCCAATTATCCAGCAAAATGAAAAGGATCGAATGAAATTCGTATGGATGAAACTAAATTAAGAGTTCCCATCCGCAGCATTTATACACAAGATTTCCTAGAGATCTGTCAAGCTGTTTCTGATGAATTTGCCAACAAATACTCGGGCACAAGTATTCTATATATTCCATATTAGAAGTCGCCGTAGTCTAGTAGGTAGTGTGTTGACTTTTTAGGCGTAAGGCCAGGGTTCAAACCCCAGGTCAGACATCTCTAACAAAACGAAATATGATGAAAATATTTCTGCGGCAACTTCCTCTCAGCAGATATCGGACAAAACCTCCCAGAAGAAATAAAATTGCCATGGAAAGTTTCTTAAAAAGTCGACTTTAAACTGTAGGTTCCGCCACACACAACATAAGTGTATGTATGGTAGTCTTCCAACATGTACTTTCGAACTTTGACGGTTGATAACGGCCATCTTGACAATTGTCATATTAGTTGATATTTATTCAGTCTGTTTTACTAAGCCACCAAGGACGCTACACAACGTTGGCTGTATGGACTCGGGGGCAGTTGGCAACTAATTTAACGAATTTGGAACGAAAGCAATCCATATGAGATTCAAGAGGGTCAAATGCATTTAATAGTCACTGTTTGGTGTGGATTTAGTGCTGTCGGTTCATATTTCTTTGAGAACAACGTTTTCCATGTCATCACGGTATGCGACAAGCACTATAGGTTGATGACTACCAACATCGTTTCGTTTGAATTGGAAAATCTGGACACCAACGACATGCGGTATCAACATGAGGGCATTACTTGTCACATAGCGGTTGCCAGTTCTCGTGGAAGTAATGTGAACTAACCAATGATATCATGCGATTTGAACCGTTGAAACGTTTCTTGTGTGGAATCCCTCAACTGCAAGTATATGTGAAGAAGCCACAAACTATAGAGGTCAACATAAGCCATGCCATTGCTAAAATTCATTCTGATTTATATATAGAAAATTGGACACATATCGGATGCATTCACCCAGATAAGCCGTAGCAGTCATAAGCCCGATTTTACACTGCACACATAATGGCATCAATAGGTCTGCCAAACGAACAAGAATATAGTGTAGTAGGTAGTATGTTGGCTTATTAGATGTGAGGTCCCACGGTTTAAATCTCAGTTAGAAATCTCGAACGAAATGAAATATGAAAAAATATTATAGCGACGACTTCCTCTCAGCATATTTCTGACAAAAACTCTGAGAGTGAAGCAATTTTCCATGTAAAGTTTCTCAAAGTCGTTCGTTCGGAGCCGACTGTAAACTATATGTCCAGTCACTCATGTATAAAATTAACACAAACAACATAAGTGGTAAGAGAAGCTTGGCCGTAATCCTGACTGAAGGGTTGTAAAGACAAATTATGTATGTATGTACATATATTAGTTCGGCATCATTCTCCAAACTGTTGTGTTCATTTACAAGTGGCAGCATTTCTGTGTATGTATTTACACACATATTTTAGCAATCAAATCTCCATTCATTATTTGAAACTAATAGAATACGAAACATTTAACGAACAATTGTTTTGAGTACTACACAGCTACATGAATTCATATTCATTTCAAGTAGTTATGGTTGTTGTCAAAGTTTATAAGCACAAATGCATATCATGAAAGCATGCATGCTATAGGCGATTATATTACAATATAGGTGTTTCCATAAACGGAATATTAAATAAAAAAAATAAAAACTAAGTTATTCCGTTAAACTAAATATTTTATACGAACCTATAATCTGAAAACTCTTTAGATCAACTTATCTTGCTTTCCTGTTTATGATCAATGACTATAGCTATGACCATGGGTTGACAGCCGAGAATGTCAAACTATGTTCATTTCTGTTTAGTAAATCATAAATCGCTAAAGCCAAGGAATAAATTTAATTGGAAAAAAACTGTTCCTGAAGTTCCTTAACCCTTAAATACATGATTTATTCTGACCTCTTGGGAAAAAATATATCTTGTAGACTTGTACTTTCTAATGCAGGGAGACATAGAAAGAAATAAAAAATATATTATTTTTATACTATTTTATTAAAAAACCTTATGTTGCAGATATACAAAATCATGCATTTACTTATATTAATTACATATGGAACCCTTTGAAACAATGCTTGGATTTAGTAAGGCAAAGGGCTACTCCACACTTCTCACACTTTGTTTGTGTGTATCCCTTACACATAGGCATTTTGCACCTTAGGTGGAACATGTTAAACAAGCCCTCCTCATTTTATTCACCTTCTACAAATTTCCGACAGTCAATGCGCTTTGTGAATGTTAAGATGACATTTGACAGACGCGAAAAAAAAGGTGCTACCACTCGATAAAAAATATTGTCCTGATAGTAGTAATTCTACAACAGTATGCATTGCGCTCATAATAATGATTTGGTAGCCGTATTAGTGGTATGTTGCAGTTGTACGTCAATATGCGTTTAAGGGTTAAGCAGTTAGCCCATTTAAAGAGCAAGTAAATCGTTTAGTTTTATTGTTTATTTTTACTCTTCTCGATTCAAAACAAAGAAATGTGCGTACCGAAGAAAATGTTGCGCTACTGTAGTTTGAAGTCATGGAAAACACGTCGAAATGTCGATTCGTCGTCGTTCTCAACTTGAAAATTTTTCCGTAGGAATCTTGGCCTGTGTGCCTGTAAAATGTAGCTCGTAAAACAATAGAGACCAGGCTACCATTCTAAGCATCGCATTTTTGATGACTGGGTTCAAAAACAACTGGAACAACTGGAAGACTGCTGAGAAAGTGATCGAAAGAAATATTTTTTCATATTTTTTCATATTAAATGTAGCTCGTAAAACAATAGAGACAAGGGTACCATTCTAAGCATCGCATTTTTGATGACTGGGTTCAGACACAACTGGAACAACTAGAAGACTGCTGAGAAAGTGATCGAAAGAAATATTTTTTCATATTTCGTTTCCTACCTTCAGTCAGGATTACAACCTAACTCCACACACCACTTATGTATGTTGTGTGTGTTAATTTAATACATGAGTAGCGGAGACTACAGTTTAATGTTGACTCCGAACGACAGCTTTTTTAGAAGCGTTTCATGGCAATTTTATTTACTGTCTCAGTTAAGAGAAAGATGCCGAAAAAATATATTTTTTTTCATTTTGTTTTGTTTAAGATATGTAGACTGGGATTTAAACCACGGGCTCACCTTTAATATGCCAACACACTGCCTATTGGACTATGGCGACTTCCATGGTATATAACATCGTTCAAATGTCTGCCACGTCTTGTCTGTGTACAGCATATTCGAAATGTTCACTTTTCCATAACACAATTTGAGCGATGGCATGGATTGCACGCTTAGTCGCATACTACTTATACGGTCAAATTATACGATCTGAGTGCCATTTCACACGATCTCCACGTGAGATGGCCATAATATCCAATATGTTGTGTGTCGCATATCATCTTCCTGTTGAAAACACATGTCGTTGGTATCCTGATCATTAAATTTAAACCACAAATGACTTAGTAATCATCGACATATATTGGTTGCCGTTGACAATAATGACCTGACATTCTCAAGGAAATATGATCCGATGACTGCGAATTTTTATTGTTCCAAATTCGACAATTCATTCATATAAAAATGGTCCGCATCATGATTTTTAGATGAAATTTAGGGTCAGGTAGAACAGCCATTTTGGTAAAACATATTTATTATTTTCACGATTTGTTAAATGCCATATCCGTTCATGCTGATTTGGCCGAATAGACAACTACCTAGTCGTCGTAGTCTAGTCGGTAATGCGTTAGCTCATTAGACAAGAGGTCACGGTTCTATCCCCAGGTCAGACAAAAATATTTCTTCGGCAACTTTCTCTCAGCAAATTTCTGGCAAAAACTCTGTGGGAAAATAAAATTGCAATGAAAAAGTTTCGCAAAAAAAGGAGTCGACTTTAAAACTATAGGTCCCGCCGCTCATGTATGAAATTAACAAACACAACAAAATGGTGTGAGAAGCTAAAGGGTCCGCCAAATACTTTAAAAAAAACTACTGAATATTTTCTCAAATTTCTTTTTTTATTTGAAAGTACAATCCTTCCGGTTAATAATGGAAAATAATTTCATTCAAATGGCTGCCTCGGCTGGCCATGCAGTAGCCTACACCAGAAGATGCCGATTTTGACAAAAAAAAATCATCTTTTCAGATGAAGCTCATTTTGATATTGGCGGGTATGTAAACAAGCAAAATTGTCGCATTTAGGGCACAGGAAACCCGCACGCATACATTGAAAAGCCGACGCACCCAAAACGAGTCACTGTTTGGTGCGGCATAATTGAGCCATTTTTCTTCGAAAATGAGCAAGGAGTGGCCGTCACAGTCAATCGCGATCGTTATCGGGCCATGTTGAATGAATTTTTGTTCACAAAAATTGAAGAGGAGGATATTGGCAACATTTGGTTTCAACAGGACGGCGCTACGTGCCACACAGCCGAAGCTACACTCGATGTTTTGCGCCCTGTTTTTGAAGATCACATTATCAGCCGCCGACCTGATGTCGTTTGGCCACCTCGGAGCTGCGATTTGACACCGTTGGACTATTATTTGTGGGGTGCCGTCAAAGATAAATGTTACGCCGACAACCCAGAGACAATTGACGCTTTAAAGGACAATATTCGTGAAGCCATTGATGAAATACAGCTGCACACAATCGATAATGTGCATAAAAATTGGACCGATCGTGTAGGCTACTGCATGGCCGGCCGAGGCAGCCATTTGAATGAAATTATTTTCCATTATTAACCGGAAGGATTAAATAAAAAAGAAATTTGAGAAAATATTCAGTAGTTTTTTTAAAGCATTAAAAAAAAGTTATTTGGCGGACCCATTATATTTTTTTAAATTCCCTGTGTTTGTAATATCTTGAAATCTGTTTTTATTTAAATAATATGGAAAAGGGGGTGTTAATAGCCCTCTAGGGTCAAATACAATACAAGTCTGCTACGTGCTTAGGGCAAGACAAAACAAAAAAAACTCCTACTCTTTCCTATAAAACTTGCTTCTAAGAATCTCTCTACAGAACTTTAAATCATAAGCAACAATTATTTCCAATCAAATACTCCAATGTGTTCATTTCGAAAAGTATGAAGAAAAACTTCAAACAAAACAAAAAAATAAAATTCATTCGAGATTGAAAGAAAATAAAAATGTTGAAAAGAAAATCAATTAAATTTTTTTTTTTTTGTTATCTTTGATCATAAATTGAAATATTTTCAGTTTTTCTTTCTTCTCGTTTTTATGCTTCACTTAAACGTGTTAATTTTCTTTTTAATTTCTCCTTCAATAATTTGCTTAACATTCGTCCTCCTCTTTTCGAATGCCATGATTTTATATGTTTTTCTGTTGGCCTAATGGCTGTTAAACACAATGAACTAATTAATCGACCATAAAACAAAGAAAAGAAATGAAAACTGTTCGTTCGCGTATGTGATTTAACGGAGCTCTTAAGGCAATAACTGTTGCCTGTTAATTTGCCACATTCATTTCCGTTGTATATTTTCACGCACACTAACAACGTTTAAGCATCTACGTTGTATGGAATATGGCAGGTGGAAACATTAACGAATTAAACTGTCGAAGAACTTAGGAAAAGTAACGTGTTAATGTGAAAAAAATTGTGTTTAATTGCTAACAGTATTATGTCCTATGTGAGCAAAAAGAATAAAAATGTATTAGAAATGCCATGAAAAACATTCCTCGTGTTTCTTTATGAATTAGCCAACCTCAGTTTACCACATTTGGAATCCAAGTAATCCGTGTTTACATTCGTGTGAAGGCTAGAAAATTATACCCAAACTCCTACAAATAATCTGTTCAAATAACCTGCCCTAGCCATACCTCTCCGAGTAAAATAGTGTTAACAACAAACGTCAGAGAAAAACCGATCTTAAGAGTATGACTAGGTTGGTAAGGATGAAGGAGAGGGGATTAACCAAAAGTCTCATGCCTATTGACAAGTATCTAAGCCGTCATTTAGGACTTCTGTATCTTGTAGGAGAGGAGATTAATCAAAACTCCAATTCCTCCTAACCAGCACCTAAGCCGGCATTTCGGATTGTTTAGAGTTCAAGATTAGAAATACCACCTAACTTTCTAAAGGAAGTCTGTATCTTGAGACGACTTAAGTGTGGTACAGGGTCATCCAAAATACTGGAATTTAGAGCTTACGAAAACTGAGCAATGACACACAAAAAGTGTTCCCTCGTTTCGCTATCTCTACCACATGTCCCGCATTTATCATTTTCCACCACGCCAATACCATTCAGGTGTACATGTAAAGCGGAGTGTTCTATGAGTCCGTTCATTAACGTACTCAGGACTCCCCTTTTCAGTTTTAAAATACTCACGGTTCCCCAATTATTAAAATCGCCTCCAAAGCGTGTTTGAAATTCTTCCCACTGTGTTATTAAGCCACAATAGTCGATGTAACGTCTCTGCCTACTTTCTCAGCTTGGTCTTTAATGCACTGACAGGCATTTTATTATCCAAGCTTAGGGTACGTAATACTCTGACGCTATTACTCAGAACATTCTCTTCCTCATAGAATACCCCTTCCTAGGTACCTATGAGTATATAAGGCATAACGTTCCATTCCCACAGTAATTGTTAACCGTCTTTTTATTCCTCAGAATTGTCTTTGATCCTGTATTACTGGATTTATTGCCTTTATTGTCATTTGACTATCTGTAAAGAGATTTTAATTTCTATACGTCAAGTTTACCGAATGATTACTAGCCCAGATTATACATTCGCTGATCGTGCGTAGCTCCAATTCAAAAACCCATATCATCGTTCGGTAGCCGGAGGCAAAGTTTTGTTTCGGGTTCTTTTATACAGAGGCCTAGTCCAGTCGTATCTCTATGTTTAGAGGAGTAGTCCCCACGAGTATCTGTGGCATAGATCTGGTATTAGAGTGACGCTATTGCCTGTTATTGATATGTTTGGCATCCTGTCAGATAACAGTGCATCAAGCAAGAGACTGTCCGGTATCTCAATTATATACCAATATATTTTTAGGCCAGCATTGACCGATCAGAAAAGCTATACAGGAGTTAAGTCTATATCTGCCGGTCAACTCTTCATACCTCAAGTGTTTTTTCTTTTAACGTGTTTTTACTATGTAACTGTAGCGTGTTTCAGGCGGAGATTTTCGCAATATGGAAGGCTATTGATGCCACAGCTAGTGGGACCGTTTCGGATTCGGAATCTTACATGATCTTCGTTGACAGTTAGGCTACCCTAAGAGCCACGGCGATGGTCTGGTGCAAATCACTGCTCGTTCGCGAGTGCAAGGAGTCGTTGAGGACTTTTGGTCTAATCCGTCTACGCTGGGTTCCGGGTCATAGCGGAATACTCGGTAATGAGACAGCGGATGCTCTCGCTAAATTGGGTTCGCTTTCTATGGGCGATTTAATAGTTGGTCCTGATCCCCCAATCTGCCACCTCTACGGCCTCATCCTTGGATGGGTCAGGGGCCTTGGGGGAATAGATCGGGTTGTTATTTTTCAAGGTGTCTATGGCCTGCTATAGACAGTGTAATCCCAGCCGGATTATTGCAGGGTATGTTGCGATGAGAAGGAGTTGGGGACTATCGAGCACCTCCTCTGTAACTGTCCAGACCTTAGTAGGTTGAGGTTGAATTCTGTGTCGAGAGCTGACATCAAGGCTCACCATAGATTCATTATTAGCTTGAGGTGGTTAAGAAGTGCAAGTGTAGTGTAGTCACGCTCTCGCTTGTATGTTCGTTGGTCTATGTAATTCCTTCGCTTCCTACTCTCCCTTTCCTACATCCTCTTCTTTTTCCTATCCCCTCTATTATACTCTCATCTTAAAGACGTGTTGTACAATGGCTCAACTTGACCTCCGGGTACTGTACTTGTCTCATTTGTCTCATTTGACAAGTACAGTACGATGTTAAATAACAGCGTTGACATACTACAATTGCAATGTTTAACAAGATTTTATTATTTATTAGGCTTCTGATGCAATTTATCCCGTGGTACATAAAAGTACATGACCTTTAAATTTATTGAAATACTTTCATTCATTTCTCATTGCATTCCTTACTTTATTTTAAAATAATAATTTTAATGAAACTTTTTACAGCCAATTCTGTAGGATAATAAAAACTGTAACATACACGTACGTTTAAAAATTTACTGACGCCCCATTGCAATTCAAGGACTATTTGTTATAAAATTTCTGCTTTAATTTCAATAAAATTTTATTTACAATTAAATTGTTTTTTATAACATTACGCAATTACGCTTAAATGTCATTATTTTGCTTCCAAGACTTCATTCAGTACCCCCAGAGTAATTTCATAGACGTACAGAGAATGCTTTTGAAGTACGTATGATGCTGATTATCGAAGACATTATTAAACAGCTCTCATCCCACCAATAAAGTTCAAAACTTTTATTAGAAACCACATGCTTACAAATGCATGCACAACATTTTAGTGCAACTAAGGCATGAATGCTAAAACAATGCTAAGAGCATATAGGGAACACTCTTTCCAATGAACATCATTATTACGTCTTAATTGCTCAAGAGCAGTTGCCAGCAATTCAAGATTTTGTGAAACTTTCAACTGAAACTTAAATACTTTCATACTTTCATACTTACTTAATTGGCCATTACAACCGTTTTAATCAGTATTTCGACCAAGCCTTCACACCACCCATGTATAACAACTGCGAACTTTAGATTTTTTAATAATTTTTCATGGCGATTTTATTTACTCTCCGAGTTTTTGCCAAAAGACTGATGAGAAAAATTTCCCAAAAGAAATAATTTTTTTTTATATTTTGTTGTGTTCGAGATGTCCCAGTCAGGCGATGAACCACGGATTGTCTAATAAGCCACACTAACCGCCTTCGTGGCAATGATTATACAAATCAACTTACCGGGTGGAAAGCTTGCATGCCGCTGATGATATTAGAACTTTTTTATGGATTAGAAGTCGCCGTAGTCTAGTAAGTAGTGTGTTGGCTTATTAGACGTAAGGCCGAGGTTCAAACCCCATGTCATGCGGTCAACAAAACGAACATATAAAAAATATTTCTTCGGCGACTTCCTTTCAGCAGATTTCTGGCAAAAACTCTGAGACTAAATAAAATTGCAATGAAAAGTTTCTCAAAAAAATCTGTCAATCGGAGTCGACTTTAAACTGTAGGTCCCGCCACTCATGTATAAAATTAATACACACACAACATGAGTGGTGTGAGAAGCTAGGCCGTAATCTGACTGAAAGGTTGTAATGACCAATTATGTATGTATTATGTATGTAAGACGGGTCTGGTGGATACTCTCCTCATGTCAAGCAGGTTTATATCAGACTATCGACAAGTAGACTGATAGTAACAGGCATTTTATGGAGCATTGTAGATTCAAAGAGCACTAGGTTTAGGATAGGGATCGCTTCAAGAACCAAATATACTCTCTATAGACTCCCTGATAATGAAAATTAATTATCAGATGACATACTTAAAGCCTGTGCAGCGTTGATGTATCTCAGATGGAAACACTTGGGTTTTTATCAAGCAATAAACAGTTAAACAGCATTCTGAAATTTGTAATGACAACAGAATTGTGGAACATATTATCGGGATATGTTAAGCGCATTATAACAAATCGTCAGATAGTGGTACCCCAACTCCTCAACCAAAAACAAGCACGATTTCTTTTTTTTCTTCCATTTTGTTACAAAAAAAATAGATGCAAAGAAAACATCGATGTATTTTGAGATAAATCAATATAATAATGTAGTTTACGGTGTAAGAAAACCAACACTTGAGATGACCATGCCCTCAAATCGTGCCATCGTGTTAGAACCACTTGATAATCACAACCAGATATCAGCAATAAATCGTTTTTCCGCTACTCATAAGTATTCATGAAATTTTAAATATAACTGAGTCAAAAATATTGAAATTCAAATAGTCTGTACAACGTTGATTTATAAGTATGAGTACAATGAGTATGAGTACAACGTTGACATCAAACTCATACCATTCGAAATATGTTTGATTCATATGCCTACTCATTCAGATTCATAAATTAAGAAAAATACTTATAATACTTATAAATGATTCGAATGGCTCGAATCATTTATCAAAATTTACTGTTTTAGTCGTTGTTGCATTTAAAAAAAGGAAAGAGACAAAGACAGCAAGCAGAGTAAACACACAACCTTCTAGTGAGTATTGTAGTGTTCGCATGCGAATCATACTTATTTTGTGATTTTTGTAAATGTTGAGTCATGGAGAGTCGAAATCAACAACATCATACGTGTTGTTAAGTATGAGTACGATAAGTACCTCAAACTTTGAATATGAGTAGTATGAGTATGAAATTAAAATAAGTATAAATGTATATAAGTATCAGAAATTATGAGTATGATTCGAATCTACTCATCTTTTTGAATACTCCTATAGTGCTGGCCTGGAAATGAAATATGGAGTGATGACGATAACTACTCAAAACCCACATATTTCGGCATGTATTAAATGCTTTGGGACCTCATATGGATTAGGATTGTCCCAAATTCGACAATTTTCATTCTCATGTATCCATTCATCCAGAAATAAACCTCATCGATGAAGAAGATTTTTCATTGAAAATTATGGTCTTTTACCAACTGCTCCAGAGCGCATTCAGCGAAGTCATGTCATTCTCTATGGTCCTTTAACTTCAAATGACTTTTATACGGATGCAGTGCCGTCACGACGTAAAATTTTTAAGTTGTAGTCTGAAAAAGGCCGAGTTGTTGTTTTTGTTGATGTTTTTGTGTCAAATCTTGCATTCCATGGACGCAATAGCGTTTACTGGAATAGTGCATTCGAATTTGTCCGCCATATTGCTAATAGTCCTCTTCACAGTTGCTCGAATAGAACACCCATTTTGATAAAACAATTTTATTATTTCTACGAATTTTTGTATGCCATGCCATGCCATATGATTTGGCAAAACAGATTTAGCCCTTAGCTCAAACAAAACAAAATATGAATAAAATATTCCTTCAGTAACTTCCTCCCATGTGCCATGAAAAGCTTCTCAAAAAAATCTGTCCTTCGGAGTTGACTTTAAACTAGCGGTCCCACCAGCCATGAATAAAATTAGCACACACAACATGGTTGGTGTTAGAAGCTACGTAGTAATTCTGACTAAAAGGGTGTAATGACCAGTTACGTTGGAATGTAAGTAATTGTTTTTTGGTAGAGATTATAGTCAACGGTTTGCTTGATCTTCTTCGCATATTCTTGTCTTAGATAGGGTAGGTAGGTTGAAGGAGAGGAGACCAACCAAAGGTCTCATGCCTATCGACATACACCTACCTAATCTCTCATGTATGCTTGTTGTGCCACCACCCTACTTTCTATAGAAAGTCTGTATCTTGTCAAAGAAAGAATGAAATTGTCTAAGAAATATTTTTCATATTTCGTTTCATTCTAAATAGTTTAAACCATGGCCTCACAACTAATAAGCCAATATACTATCGACTATAGAATTATAGGAACATTTTTTTTCTAATAACGAACTCAATCCCTTGCCGTGCCATTTCGCAGAATTTAAAATCAGAAATTTTAATGCCAAAATTTGATTGTCTAAGAAATATTTTTCATATTTCGTTTCATTCTAAATAGTTTAAACCATGGCCTCACAACTAATAAGCCAATATACTATCGACTATAGAATTATAGGAAAATTTTTTTTCTAATAACGAATTCAATCCCTTGCCGTGCCATTTCGCAGAATTTAAAATCAGAAATTTTAATGCCAAAATTTGACTGAAATCTTTTTTGATGACGAGACATTCAAATGAATTCAATTGCTTGAGTGTCTAACAACTGAGATAATAAGATAACAAATATAAACTTCCTAAGTACTAATTTCATTAAACATTCGTTGTTGAAATGCTAGAAAGAAACCCATGTAATAATTCTTAAGGTTTGTTTGACTTTTTAATGAATTCATTGCATAAACATGCTTACATGAAGGAAATAAAATCATTATCAGAGAAAAACACTAGAGGGTTAATTAATTTAAATAAAAATAAAAAATAAAATACTTTTACAGGCAATTCATATACTTTCTCTACATAAGACCCTCCTGGGTATGAGTAATTTCAATGAAATTCAAATTTATTAATCATACGCCACCATCACATACCATCATGCCATACCATATGAATGTTAGTTTTAATGTGCGTTCGCAATTATTACAAATACAATGATTTCGGTTGCTGTCTGTTATGATTTAATTTATTTTTATTTATTTTTATTTGTTTCTGTTTTTTGGTTTTTTTTGTAATTTAATTTAAAAACAACATGAGTTTGCTGATGCCTTCTATATAAAATGAAAGTAATGCTGATTTATTAAGTAAAAATTTGTTAATTAAACAGCAGTAAAGCATCAGTTAAGCATCTAATATGCAAGAGATATTTGAACCACCTAAGCAAGGTTATTTTTATAATTTCCTGCAGGAAATTATAGGAATTTTCAATAAAGATTTTAGCAGACAACCCAGGATGTATTTAAATTGATAGTTGCGGTTCTGACACTATGACGTAACTATGCTTTACAATATTACAGTGTAAATAGAATTTTCTATTCCGTTTAAGCCAAAGAAACTTTTATTATTGACTTAACAAGAGATTTTAGTTTTCAAGGCCAACTAAAAAGTCAAGTAATGTGTTTAAAACGTTATGAATGTAAGGTTTAGTTTAGTATACTGAAGTCGGCGTACGCTTGCCATGAAAAGTTTCGCAAAAATCTGTCATTCGAAGGTGACTTTAAACTGTAGGTCCCGCCACTCATGTATACAAAATTAATGCACACAACATAAGTGGTGTGAGCAGAGCTGCCAGATTTGACGATTTTGAGCTCCAAAAATATCATATTGACGATTTAACGATTTATGTCCTTATTTTGACGATTTTTTGATATTAAAAATTTACATCTTATTTATTACTTTAGTACCACTTTATTTAGCGACTTTAAGCTTTGAATTGACTTTTGCAATTGTTACTATTGAAAATTTATTTTAGTAAAAACAAGGAGTAAAGTATTATATTTTTAAGTTACTTTCGAATACCTGTGATGATTTTCCTGTATTTTATTCCTTTTTATCCCCTTAAAAGCCAAAAAATTACAACTCCTAAATAACCTCGTAGTTGAGAATAATTTATCACTTGTCGTTGCAGACAATTTAAAAATTCGAGTATAGCTTCTAATATTACCATCGGAAGAACAAAGGCTAGCGCCGTTATTTTTTTCGTACGACCAACACTCAGGGGAAGGATGGCATTGTGTTTGGAACTATGAAAATATGTTATTTAAAGAAAGAAGGAGAGAACAGTGTTTATGGACGCTAGGCTTGTATATATTTATACCATAAGTAACAGGAAAGGCCTCTGCAGGAATTGAGTTCCACATACGAATAGTCAGACTAAAAAACATATTTTTTTCTGTAATGCAGTGTGCGATCCGGTGGTGGCCGAGAAAGACGAGCGTTGCGTAGGAATATATGATTTTCGGGAAAAGTCCCCTTATTTCGTTCGAGCAAAATCCTTTTGTCGAAGCCATAGAACAGTGAAACACAAACCTCATTGCAACGATGCTCCAATGATTCAATAGAGTTGGATACACTACCATCATTAACGAGCTACGACTGCCTCTCCTGTACACAATCGAGAAACCTCAAATTGACGTTGGAGCACCGACCCGTACATGAGAGTTGTATTCCAGTCTGAATAATGTGTCGGTTGGAGCCAACATTATACTGAATTTTCATGCTCAGAATGTCAAGAGCTTCTGAATCCTTAATATTTACATCACCCATAGATTAAGATGATGCAATATTATTGCTGCGCTCATGTGTCAACAAACAACACTAGGAAAGATTGTTTAATCCTTAAACAATTTTTTTCTAAAAATTATATAAAATTTTACCCTTTTTAAAAAAAAAAATAATAAATGAAGATGAGGGACGCTAGCTTTTAATTTTTATTTTTGAACTCAGATAGGTACATACATTGACTTCATATGTTTTACTACAATAGAAATAATTTTGGTTTTTAAAAACAATTCAGCAATCAATTTATTTATTTATTTTTTCTGACGGTTTTAATAAACGTCTTTGACGATTTGATGCCTCATCTATTTGGCAGCTATGGGTGTGAGATACTAGGTCGTACTCCTGACTGAAGGATTATAATGGCCAATTATGTATGTAGTTGCTACTGCCACAGTAACTATGCAGTAAGTTTTTTTCTATGCTTCTAGTAAGTAGAGTGTTGGCTTATTAAATACGAGTCTATGGTTCAAACCTTGGCTCAAACATATCTATCAAAACGAAATATTAACCAAATATTGCTTCGACATCTTACTCTCAGCACTCCTCGAGCAAAAAATCTGAGAGTAAATAAAAATTCCCATGAAAAGTTTCTCAAAAAAAAACTTACGTTCGAAGTCAACTTCAAACTGTACTCATGAGTAAAATTAAGACAAACAACATATGTAGGTAATGTGAAAACCTAGATTGTAATCCTAGCTAAAGGGTTATAATGAGCAATTGAATAAGCAAGTATTTTTTGGCAAGACGTATAAGCTGAGAATTGAACCTGAACTCTGTAACCCTGGAAATTTTAAATTTAAATTTATAAATTTGTTCAGAGAGGCCATAATATTAGGCAAAGACCGTAACCTTGAGTGCTATTAACATGCTATTACGCAATGAAATCTGGGCAACACAACCCGATAAAGGAGTTACTTTGAAAGGACAAACATAAACAAAATACACAAACAAAATAACGTAAACAATATGTCTACATTTATAGAGATTTCGCGAAGGCGAAGTTATGCTCCTTAAAGAGCATTCAGCAGACTGTTTACCCTGCGATATAAAAGGCAAGAAAAGGCAGGCAACGGAGTCAGAGAGAATTCAGTCAGTCTTATGTGAAGACGCGTTGCCTGTGAAGAGAATAATGGTGGTTTGACGATTTATTGAACAATTGTTATTGTTTATGCAAAAAGAGTGAAAAGAAGAATAACCAATAAAGCAATTGTTGTTGTTTACATCAAGTTGTGAACAGTGGCACACAGAATTGTGCGAACAATAAAGAATTTATTTAAAACTAAACACTAAACACGTAACAATATATTTCAATGTCCGAAGAACTCTCTTGAGTTAAGTTAAATGTAAGTTCACTTGATGTAGGCCATTGTGTTACTTAGTGTAAGGTAAGCCTCCTTGTCATCATCCGTTAGTTGTGCTTTTAAACTACCCCGAGCTCTGCACGAATTCAGCCAGTTATCTTAGTGCCACATTCGCCAACATGCATAGATCTTCAAACGTTCTGTCACCTAAAAACTGATGACGTCTGTTCTGAAATGCAGAACACTTGCAAGAACACTCTTAATAGTGTAAATTTTAATTCTATAGGGGCTAACAAAATCCAATTGTATGAGATTACAGCAAAGAAAACCGAGAAGTTCTACACTGATGACAAAGGCTTTACACAAAAAAATTGCAAAATGTTAGCCACTTACATATATGTATACATACATAATTGGTCATTACAACCTTTCAGTCAGAATTACGACCTAGCTTCTCACACTACTTATAATGTGTGTGTTAATTTTATCCGTAAGTGGCGGGACCTACAGTTTAAAGTCGACTCTGAACGACAGATTTTTGAGGAACTTTTCATGGCAATTTTATTTACTCTCAGAGTTCTCTCCAGAAATCTGCTGAGGTAAAGTCGCCGAAGAAATATTTTTTGTTTCGTTTTGATGTCTGACCTGGGGTTTGAACCGTACTTCTAATAAGCCGACAAACTACGTACTAGACTAAGGCGACTTCAAAAAAATCGTCTTAGGAAAGTTCAAATCAAAATCTTTAATCACGAATAGCGTGATATTGTATGATGACAGGCAATATGTTATGATCTAAAAATTGTTCATGATTTTATCGAAATATTAATCGATATTTTTTGCTAACAATGAAAGTCTTTTTAACAATATTCATACATATTTTTTATATTTTTACTAAAAACCTGTGTGTTTTTAATAAAATATATTTTCTTGTACATATTTAATATGTAATAAATATTTTATTTTAATTAATAGCGCTGTTTGTGTTTTTAAAAATAATTCTTGTTTTTATTTTATTAACACAGTCATTTGAATATCAACGTTCAACTGCAAAGGCAATGAATGACTAAATAAATAATGGTTTTTATGAACATTAATGCAAAAGGAATATTAATTAAAAATATTTCATCATTAATTCTTTAATAATATGTTAATTATTGCATTTATTATTAAGTTTTAAAACATATTTTATTTTTATTCGTTCTATTTTTATTAAACAGCCGTGTATTTAATAGTTGACAATACAATCTGAATCACTAAAAACCATGTATTAAAATTTTTTAATATTTAATACACCGTATTAATGAGATGGCTCACGTTAATAATAGTAAAAAATAAATAAAAACAATAAAAATTAATCGAGGAGGTCGGTCAAAATATACATCTTTTAGGTAAGAGTTTATTTCAAAAAGACATACATACATATATAATTGGTCATTACAACCCTCGAGTCAGGATTAAGACCTAGTTTCTCACACCACTCATGTTGTGTGTGTTAATTTTAGACATGAGTGGCGGCACATACAGTTTAAAGTCGATTCCGAATGACGGATTTGTGAGAAACTTTTCATGGCAATTTTATTTACACTCAGGGTTTTTGCCAGAAATCTGCTGATAGGAAGTCGCCGAAGAAATATTTGTTTTCATATTTCGTTTTGATGTCTGACCTGGGGTTTGAACGTTGGCCTTTCGTCTAATAAGCCAACACACTACCTACTGGACTACGGCGACTTCAGAGGCATGGACACTATTAAGCACTGATGCAGCATCCTTGACAGTATTCGAGAGAAAACTCCTACGTAAGATCTTCTATACAGTGCGAACTGGCATTGATTTCCGCATCCGCTCCAACAGTGCGCTCCTGAATGACATGGACGTTGTGCAGCGTATTAACATCCAGCGGCTGCGCTGGCTCGGCCATGTCGTTCGAATGAAGGAAAATGCTCTGGCGAGACGGGTATTTGATATAAAGACATGCGGAAGTCGTGTGACCAACCGGCATAGGCGCTCAATAAGCAGAGGCGCCTGGAACGATGTGTTAAGACAAGCCGAAATCCGTTTATTGGGTTCTTAATGGCTAGTTCATCAGGTATTCTCGAAAGAAGAGGGCCTTAGGCCAGCATTTATTCCCATTGTGACAACACATTTAATTTTACCCGGAGTCAACCATTTCCTAGAGAAAACTAATCCGAGTCCAAAATAAATCTTGCTATTGTAGCAATCGTTACTCGCCGTAGTCTAGCTAGTAGTGTGTTGGCTCATTAAACGTAAAGCCACGGTTCAGACCAGAGCTCATACATTTTGAACAGAACAAAATATGCAAAAATATTTCTTCGGCGTTTGCCTCTCAATAGATTTCTGACAAAAACTGAGAGTAAATGAAAATTGCCATGAAAAGTTTCTCCCGCCACATACAAAAAGAGTGATATGAGAAGCTAGGTTGTAATCCTGAATGAAGGGTTGTAATAGCCAATTATTTATGTATGTATGTAATCCTGTGCCCCAGAGCCGCTATAAGAGATACTTTTCTCTAAAGAATTCTCGGCATTCATGGCCAAGGACAGACGTTGAAACTACGTTTGTTAGGATATTAATCCCAGCCTGGCTACCCAAGAATATCAATAGATTTTCATGTATATTTGCATGTATCCGTGTTGTCCTTTAATGCAGACCTCTACTGACAACAAATGAAACAAAAATTTGAACCATTCACTGATCAAAAAACAGCCAGAAGGGGCCACACGACACGGTAAAGTAATTTCGCATTTTTGTTTTCACCAGAGTTGCAACCTTCCGAATACTATTTGCTTTCATGGATTAGCCACGAATTGCCTAAGCAGCTCTTCGATTCTTACGGGAAAGTTGAAAATTGAGTGTGTAAGTGGTTTGCTTCAAAAGACGAACAGTTTTATTGGAGTGGAATCCATACATTGCCTGAAAAATGGAAATATTTTCCAGCAGTGGAGAATACTTCGATGTTTTTCACTTTCCCATTAAAAAAGGTAATTTATACCGGTACATCTGGTATATATTTTATACAGGCTGATAATAAAAAATGAAATACACTCAGCTAATGACATAGTGTAAGTTGTGAGTTCTGTTGAGTAGAATTTAAAAATATTTTTTTTATATTTCTTGAACACTCCCAACTTTTTTTTTTGACAAAAACTGTTATTTTGGACTTTACTCACAAATTTATTGATTACATAAACATTTCTGAACCTTTTTCCGCTTCAGGAGTAGGTAGACTCGTTAAAATTGATTCCAAAATGACTGGAGAGTACTATGTAAATATTTTGGAAGAAAATCTTTACAGCAGTGAGGAGGAAATGGGCTTGGGGGAGTTTATCTTTCAACAAGACAACGACCCCAAGCACACGAGTAAGGTCGCTAAAACATATTTTGAAGAAAATAATGTTGAAAAATTTTAATGGCCTGCTCAAAGCCCAGATTTAAACCCCATAGAGCATCTTTGGGCTACCTCAGATGACAAAAACCCGATGGAGTTCAGAACAAATTTTCAAACATTTTGGAAAAAAACTGCAAAGTGAATAGAGGGTAATTCCTACAAATACTTTGAAAAACCTTGCGTTAAGTATGCCGAAAAGATTAAGAGAGGTCATAAATAACAAAGGAGGAGGAACTTAGTACTAAATTTTTAAGTTATTTAATTATTTATAATATTTTCTAGTGAAGTGTTACTTTATTTTGTCACTTAAAATTCCTTATGTGCCATATAGTTTCTACTATAAATAGAAAATATAAAGAAAGAATTCAATGTTAAGATACTTTTTAGATAAAATATTAACCGAATTAAAAATGAAACTATAATTTATAAATATTTGAAAGCAATAAACATATGCTTTAATCAAAAAACAAAAAATATTTCAAACCGCACTTTATTTTGTCCGACAGTTTATTTCTCTTATACATATATTTTTCAAATTAACTTTTAGTAACAAAATTTTCAATATTTTTGATGGATCTTGATTGTTTGTTGGAAAATGTGTCAATTTCACATTTGAGCGACCAAAAGAAGTTGGCCAATGTTTGCGCAAAGCGAAATAATAATATTTGCAAAAACTACAAATATTAGTCGGCTTCTGGTAGTCGCCCAAACGTGAAATTGACACATTTTGCGGTAAACATTTAAGATCCATCAAAAATTTTGATAATTTTTTAACTCAAAATTCATTCGATAAGGTGACACATATAGAAAATATAACACTACTGTTATACTATTTATTTAAGAACTACGGTAATTTTTGTCCGATTTTATCAAACGATGTGTCAAACTCTTCACAAGATAATGCATTTTCAGCATCACTTATTTAATATTTTTTAATTAAATTTTGCAATTACGAATAGCTAAACTTGAAAAATTAAGAAAAAAATCATTTTTTCCAAGTTCACCCCATCAAAACTCATAACAAGTAAGTTTGAAACACATGTTTATGTATATAATTTTAAAGGCTGATCTGTCGCCTTTTCAAAAAATTCTGGATTTTCAAAATAGGTTAAAAAATATTTGGGTAATCAATAATTTTGTATTAAAATATTAAAAATACCGTTTTTGTCAAATAAAAGAAGTTTGGAGGGTTCGAGAAATAAAAAAATAGTTTTGAGTTCTACTCAACAAAACTCGCAACCTGGGTATATTTGGACTGTAGCACCGTATAGTTAATTATACTTTCCATCAAAGAAGGGGAAAAAATTAATTGCTATTGACTTGGGTTAGCTTTCCCAATGGAGTTAAAGTTCTACCTTAAACTCTTAATGAATGTATAAAGAAGCCTCTCATATAAGGCTTTAAGAATTCGATTCAGAGAATTATTTTCAATTGGAAAACAATATTAAATTTATTCTCTTTTTGGCATTTAAATTTTTTAAATTTACTTTCTGTAGTCCATTATCAAACTCTTTGCGGTTATCAATATGCCACCGGGCCAATCATTGTTTCTTTATAATCCCATGCTGACTTTGACATACATTTCATTAACCTTTTTTTGTTTTTTTTTTTGTTCCCATATCTGGCAGCGAAATTTATTATCGTATTTATCTTTTGTATTTATTTTTTCGTAATATACTACAGAAAATTTTTTTAAAACTGTTTTAACCGAAAACATTTCATTTTTCTATTAGAATGCAACCACCACCAATGCCACCACCGCTCTAGTTTTGTTAATGTTTCTGACAGGATAACACGAACTCAAAACAAATTAAATTGTGGTTACAGGAGAATAACAACACATTTTTTTGTTGTTGTTGTTGTTGCTGTTAGTATTGTCAAATTTACAACATGTTTGTGCAATATTTCGTTTTGCTTTCAGCATATTGAATTTGCTCGCTCCCATGTGGGTCAGAAAGTAAACAAGAAATTACAAAAATTACCACAATAAAAACTATTGTTGTAGCTGTTGCTGCAACTGTCCGTTGCCTGTTGCTGTTGCTGTTGCTGCTCCTGTGCCAATGCTGCAGACATATTGCTAGTTTAAGCATAACAGTGGAGAAGGAAAAAAGAAGAAGAAAATACTCAACAACCGCAAAATAATAATTTTTCTATACTCTAGACCCCAGAAATGGGAAAATAACGCCATAAAGACTGGATGTATAGAAAAGTTAGGGTGTCCCTTACTAAATGAAAAATAAAAAATAAATTATTTTAATTATTAAAAACCGTTTTGATAACACAAAAAAACTTTTAATTAATTGCCATTCAAATACTATAAACAAAAATATTTTCAAAAATATTTTTAACCGGGTCATCCTTTTGGTAATATTACCACAATTTGGGGACCTTAAGAATTCACAATGTTTACAAAATAGGCAATTAACATGTTGACATTGTATATTAACTTCTATAGTGAAATATTTTTTTAAGTTTTTGAACACAACAGGAAGTCAAATTCATTTAAGCAAAAGAGGAGGGCGGCTGTTACCACTTTAATTTATATTGACGTTATCAACACTTTGGAAAGCATTCTCAGACACACTTTTAATTGTATTCGACAACTTAAAATTGATAGAAATATTCTTCTGCAAAGCTTTATATGGCAAAATACTAACACAATTGAACTTTGTTTGATTTTCTTTACCAACGTTATGCGTAGGCAATCGAAAAAAATTTTAAAGAAGCCCTTAAGGTTGCTTACTTACTTAATTGGCCATTACAACCCTTTAATCAGTTTTACAACCTTGTTTCTCACACTACTTATGTTGTGTGTGTTAATTTTATCCATGAGTGCAGTGATCTACAGTTTAACTTTCACTTCGAACAACAGATTTAAGAAACTTTCCATGGAAAATGGAAATCAGAGTTTTTGCCGGAAGAGTGCTGAAAAGAAGTGACTGAAGGAAATTTCAAATGTCTGAGCTGTGGTTTAAACCACGCGAGCTTTGATCTAATAAGCCAATATAATACCTACTAAACTGCGCTTACAACAGTTAAGGTTAGCTTACGTTAGTTTAAAATGGCAGCCACTTCTTGGAGCAGACTTTACTTGGTTCTATAAGGCTCCCTTTGTAGCACTGCTTATACTTGATCCTTGAAACAATTACGACTCTGGACTAGCATCTCTTAGCCATTTCGATAGTTTTACGAAGGTAGAATAATTTGGCTAGAAACGTTCTGTCAACAATTTTGAAAGATCAAGTGTTATTCATTTCCATTTCCCAAGTGACATGCAATGACATTGAAGATTACCTCCTCTTCTTCCTAGCCATTACAGCTTCTGCAGAACACATTGAGAGGTATTGCCAGCCGTTAACCGTATGCATCAAGAGGCTGGAATTCCGTTTAATAACTGCTTTGAAGTTGCTTACATACACTCTAATCAGGTTTAATAAAAATTCATTGGGTCTTCTTACAAAAGAGTTCATTATTGTAACTTTCTGTAGCAAATAAATAAAGTTTGTTTCCAACTCTGCAGGGACATCTCCATCTCGCTTATGAACTCAATCGTGTTTTCTTTTGTAGCAGACATTGCAAGTGCGTCAGCATTTTGTTACTAACAATGTCCTCGTGGCCAGTAACCGATATGACGGTAACCGTCGAATGACTCGCTATCTCGTTCAACAATAGCCGGCATTCTTGGAAAATCTTAGATGTGGTATACATACACTGGTGGGATCTAATCTGTCAGTAAATATGCGGGTATTTCGATTCGATTTAGTCTGATAATGTATTCGCACAGCGCCCTTATTTATAACCATTAAGTCAGCCTAAATAGTACTACAGTAATCGAACAGGAGCAAGAAACCATCTACAATTCAACTGTTCCGAAAAGGTTTCACATCTGATTAAGGTATCATGTAGTCAAATGGTATGTCCAGATCCACTGCTCCCATGATTTTTTTGTGAACATACTTTCATGCCCTAACTGATGCATTCGCAGTGACTTTTCTCAGTGACAGACATTTAAGTAGCAAAGTTAACAATGCCTTCGATGATGTAGTTTTAAGGGTTCCTATCTTCCTAACAAGATCAAATCGAGTTTAATGATTCCTTTTCTTCAAAGCCAATCACCAAACCGCGGCTATGTAAAATAAAGTTGGTTTGATTACCCCTATTGCTCTCTAGCAATAATAAAGATTATTGGCCGCCTTAATTTTTCTGGATTGTGTATTCAAGTTTCAATTAAGTTTGCTGTTCAACATGATCTCAAGTTATTTGGCCTTATTGGATAGAGTGAGAGCTGAAATTTAAGGAGTTTGGTGAGTAGTACTAACTCTTAACAGGGTTAACAGTTAGTCTACATTGGTTGCACCATTTCAATAGATCAGATTAGGCAAAAGAAGTTGGTAAAAAAGGCCTACAGTACTTGCCATTAGAAATGAAATTTGGACCGATGATGTCCCCAACTCAAAATCCATACCAAAGAGTGAATATTTCGGGATGCATTGGAAGCCTTACGGACTCATGTAGATTGGCATCATTCCATGTTCAACAATTTTGTGATTCACGTATCCATTTATTCGGAAATGAGGCTCATTACAGAAATTAAATTTTGATAAAAATTAAGGTCAGTTGCTAACTCTTTCAGGGCCTATTCAGTGAACATACGTAGGTTGTCAATGATTGCCGATTTTGATTCTTGCAAAAGAGAGTGAATAAATGACAACTAATTTGACAGATATGGCCTCAACAAGATAGTCGTTATCAACTGCTAAAATTCGGATGTCTCTGTTAGCAGACCCTGTAAATCTGGTCCTATATGGATATATGCAGAATAAGATACCCGTTAAACCTTATGAACATTATAACAGTTACAGTGGGACAGTGACTTTTGGGTGCACACGCACCGGAAGAATGAAAATATCTCACGATGAAGAGAGAACCTTAGATCTTCTTCTCGTTCATTGCAAGGCAGTTGGGAACATGAGACGAACGTATGAATAGAATCCACAGCTTCTTAAAACATTGGAATGGCTAAGAGATGCCAGTCAGGAGTTATAGTTGTATGATGGAATAGTTACTATCGGTTTTACAGCCTTATAAATCGTGGGAAAATTATGTTCTTTCAACCTAACCTTAGTATTGAAACGACTTAATGAGAATTTGCGAAAAAAGGTGGAATTTCACCATGAAAAATAAACTTCCGTAGCATAAATCTGTCAACTACACTGTGAATTGCTGCGTCATTTAACCTCTTATCACGATTTAATAGGTTAGAGGACGTGTACTTGTCAATTAAGACAAGTACAGTACCCGGAGGTCGAATTGACCCATTGTACAATCACGTTTTAATACTGAGTAGGTATTTCCTGAAGAAATAGCTCGGAGAACAGAAATTTGACGTTAAAGACAATGTCATTACAAAAAAAATTCTAAAAAATTTAAGAAACGTTAATACAGCTCAACGGAAACTACGTTGGAAGGTAATATCAGCGCAGAACCCAGAATTTCTCAAAGTAGTTTAAAATGTTTGACGGTAGTTGCTACTGCCACGGTAACTATCCAGTAAGTTTTTTCTATGCGTCTAGTAAGTAGAGTGTTGGCTTATTAAACACGACCCGAAGCTTGGCTCAAACATCTCTATTCAAACGAAATATGAACAAAATATTTCTTCGGCGACTTCCTCTCAGCAGATTTCTGGCAAAAACTCTGAGAGGACCAATTATGTATATATGTAAGTATGTAGTCCTCAGGCAAAAACTCTGAGAGTAAATAAAAATTCCCATGAAAAGTTTCTCAAAAAAAAAAAAAACTGACGTTCGAAGTCAACTTCAAACTGTATTCATGATTAAACATAAGACACACAACATTGGTAATGTGAAAAGCTAGGTTGTAATCCTGGCTAAAGGGTTATATTGGGCAATTGAATAAGTAAGTTTTCTCTTGGCAAAACGTATAAGCTGAGAATTGAACCTGAACTCTGTAACCTTGTAAATTTTAAATTTAAATTTATAAATTTGTTCCGAGAGGGCATAATATTAAGCAAAGACCATAACCTAGAGGGCTATTAACATACTATTTACGCAATGAAATCTGGGCAACACTACCCGATAAAGGAGTTACTGATGAATTCTACACGAAAACCACACGTTCGAATTCATCGAAATTAACGTTGGAATGTAAGTCGCCGTGGTCTAGTAGGTAGTGTGTTGGCTTATTAGACGTGAGGCCTCGGTTCAAACATTCTTCGGCGACTTCCTCTCAGCAAATTTTTGGCAAAAACTCTGACAAAAAATAAAATTGCCATGAAAAGTTTCTCAAAAATCTGTCGTTCGGAGTCGACTTTAAACTGTAGGTCCCGCCATAAAAATTAACGCACACAACATGAGTGGTATGAGAAACTAGGTCGTAATTCTGACTGAAGGGTTGTAATGGCCAATTGTGTATATATTATGCATGTATGAATGTTGGAGTTCCACAAATTTCTGTATTTCTCTGTAAAATTTCAATATTTTCTTAAATCTTAGTCTGGCATTTTCTGAATAAGTATGTTTGTATTTCACATGTATTAACAGCATCTTACATTTTGCTTATCTAGACAAAAGCAAATCAAACAATAATCGCAACTAATTTTCCTGCACATCACTTTCATTCATATTCGATTTCACCATAAAAACATTTTTATCGCCAACGACACAAATAGTTGACACTTCCTTGAAAAATTATTGACTTCAATTTCTCAATCAATAAGTCAACATGATTAATGATATTGAATGAAAACGCTTAACGGGCAATAATAAAAACTGAGGGATTTTTTTCCTAATAAAAGCAACAGCAGCAGCAACAGCAAAAGGAAACAAAAGAAAATGGCCAAGAATGGAAATGAAAGCGAAAATATTGGAAATTACAAGCCTCGCTGAACACAATAAATTTGATTGTGATGATTTTAAAGAAATTTATTTCAAATGATTCCGACTTATTTAAATCGACATTAACATAGAATATGTTGCTGCTGTTTTATTTATGGCTCCATTAATGCAACAATAAAACGTAGACAATATATTTTAGGAAATTTACAGTGGAATGAATTGAATTTTTTTGTCGTTTAATATTGACAAATTAAATTTTCCTATAAATAAGAATATTTACTTCAAAAATGTCAAATGAAGCACGACATTCCAGAAGAAATGATTTCAATTAATATGTTATCATATTATGATTGGATTGTTGGTTTCTCTTAATTTTATGAGAACTATAGTTATCGATAACTATAATTTGCTAGCTTAGGGCCATTATTACAACTTGCCGTTAACCAAAGGGAGGATTTTAACAGGCAGTTAACTGTTTTTCATTATTACAAGTGGACAATAAGGTAGAAGTGAGCGTTAAGCTAAATGGATGATCATCCTACCTTTAACTTTTAAAGTTCACTTTATGTTTCAACTTGGCTTATTATATGCTATTTTCAATAAGGCAACTATAAATATAACAAAATGAGCAAATACAACAAAAAAGCAGCCAGTTGTTGACACTGCGTTTAAAAAACAAACTTGTTTAATTAAGCAGTTTTATCGACATTGCCCCGACACTGCCATAAAGTTAACTTCATTTTATCTGTAAGTTGTTAGAAGTTAAAGGTGACTTTAAAGTTCACTTTAGCTAAAGTTACCTTTAACTAAACCCAAGTTTAACGGCAAGTTGTAATAATGGGACTTAGTATGTCATACAATATTAACATTTCTATTCAATAAGACTTAGCAAATTAGCACGAAGTCGTCGTAGTCTAGTAGGTAATATGTTGGCTTATTAGACTTAAAGCGCGGGTTCGTATCAGATATCAAAACGAAATATGAAAAAAAATATTTCTTCGGCGACTTCCTCTCAGTAGATTTCTGGCAAAAACTCTGAGAGTAAATAAAATTGCTATGAAAAAGTTTCTCAAAAATCTGTCGTTCGGAGTCGACGTTATCGTGATCTTGACTGAAGAGTTGTAATGACCAATTATGTAAGTATGTATGGAAATTATCACGAATCGTTTACGGCCAGAACAATGCTTTCAAATTATGGAAATTTCTTTTTAGAAAAAATAAAACACTTCTTGAAATTAACACAGCACTTCGTTTATTTTACCGTGAATGTAATCAATCTAAGGAGCAAGCAATTTTTATAAAGTTATTGATCCTTTTCAAACCTCAACAAGACAAAGAAATGTGCATACCAAAGAGATAGCGTTGACGTAACGCGAAGGCCACGGTTCAAACCCCAGATCAAATATTTCCAACAAATTGAAATACAAAAAAATATTTCTTCAACGACTTCCTCTCAGCAGATTTCTGGCAAAAACTCTGAGAGTAAATAAAAATGTCATGAAAAGTTTCACAGAAATCTGTCGCACGGAGTTGACTCTGAACTGTAAATCCCTTCACTCATGTATAAAATTAATTGCAAAAGCACTAAGACTCACCATAGGCTCATACTCTCCTTTCTTCAGAAATCATTCGGGGAAATGTCGTCCAATAGAGCAGTGGTCAGAGAAAGCTGCAATAGTGCGATGGCTGGGTAGATATAAATAAAGAAGCCAATCTTAGTTCTCTTCTCATTTACAACAGTACAGCAAAACTGTACGTCTATGCCCAGTAACATGTTGGAAGTTGTAGACTCTGTGCGAGCCGTGTCCTGTCTTTAAATGACCGGAAATTTCCTAGAAAAACCTTGGTATTCATTAACGTAGACAAACGTGGAATTGACGTTCGTGAAGGTTTCAATCGCAAACAGACTGTCACGGAAAATCTCCACACCCAATCAGCATTGCACTGCTTTCATTATGACCAAGATCTCCACCTTGAAAAAACGGCAAAGGTCAAGCGTCCTATTAACACATACAACATAAATATGGTGTGAGAAATTAGGTCGTAATCCTGACTGAAGGATTGTAATGACCAATTATGTTATGTATGACTGAAAAATAAAAAGCCAATATTCAAGACAACTTGACGTACATCGCCGTTTATGTAACGCGTAGTCGCAGCGGTCATATGCCAATAGTAGTATTAAAAACTGAATGAAATTGACTATCGGATTACAATAAACAAAAATACATTCCAACAGTATTTCTGTCATTCATTAAAGCTTCATATCTTTAAATTAAAATTAAACGAAGTGTGAAACACGTTATTAACGGTCAAATGCCCACCCCGACTTCTCTGGATGTAGCACATCCGAAATGTCTAATTTTCCATGCTCTGCTGCATAAATCAGACTAAACTTGATCGATAGCTAGGTTATATTGCCTTTGAGGACCTCTTTGGCTTGTGGCTTATTCACATACATCTGCAGCTTAAGAAAACTGTAACTGAATCGAATTGCTTGATCTCAGGGGCCACATGAGATGATGGTGTCCTCAAATCGTTCAATCAGGATATTCGATGTGTGGCATGTTGAAACCACATATCGTTGGTGTCCAGATCAGACAAAAGAAGTTGGCAAACAACGGCCAATAGTACTTGCCATTAGAAGTGATAGTCTGATCAACGACATGCTCAAAAGAAATTTGGACCGATGACGTCCCCAACTCAAAATCCATACCAAAAAGTGAATATTTCGGGATGCATTGGAAGCTTTTCGAACTCATGTAAACTGGTATCATTCCATGTTCAACAATTTTGTGATTCACGTAGCCATTTATTCGGAAATGGGGCTCATTACAGAAATTTATTTTTGATAAAAATTAAGGTCAAGAAAATAAGGTCCTCCAGGGCCCTTTCAGCGAACACACGTCGTTGCCAATGATTGCCCATTGTGTTTTTTGCAAAATAGAGCGAATAAATGACAACTAATTTGACAGATATGGCTTCAGCAAGATAGTCGTTATCAACTGTTAAAGTTCCGATGTCTTTGTTGGAAGGCACTTTAAATCTGGTCCTATATGGGTGTATAGGACTACTAGACTAAGTCACCGTAGTCTAGTATGTAGTGTATTGGCTTATTAGACGTAAGGCCAAGGTTTAAACCCCAGGTCAGACATCAAAACGAAATATGAAAAATATTTCTTCGGCGACTTCCTCTCAGCAGAGTTCTGGCAAAAACTTTGAGAGTAAATAAAATCGTCTTGAAAAGTTTCTCAAAAATCGTTTGGAATCGACTTTAAAATGTAGGTCCCGCCACTCATATATAAAATTAAAACACACAACATGAGTAGTGTGAGAAGCTAGGCCATAATAATGACTGAAGGGTTGTAATGGCCAAATATGTATATATGTATGTATGTGTATTGATATATGCAGAATAAGATACCCGTTAAACCTTATGAACCTTATAACAGTTACAATGGAACAGTGACCTTTGGTTGCACACACACCGGAAGGATGGAAATATCTCACGACGAAGGGAGTTCCCAACTGCAAGGCAGTTGGGAACTTGAGACGAACGTATGATTTTTATAGAATCCATAGCTTTTTAAACCAACGGAATTGCTGAGGGATACCAGTCACGAGTTATAGTTGTATGACTGAATAGTTACCATCGGTATTACAACCTTATAAATCGTGGGAAAATTACGTTCTTTCAACCTAGCCTTACTATTGAATAGACTTAATGAGGATTTATGAAAAAATATGGAATTTCACCATGAAAAATATTAATTTGCAAGTGCACACATTTGTGAAACTTACATACATACATAATTGGTCTTTACAACCCTTCAGTCAGGATTACGACCTAGTTTCTCACACCACTTATGTTGGGTGTGTTAATTTTATGCATGAGTTGTGGGACCTACAGTTTAAAGTCGACACCGAACGACAGATTTTTGAGAAACTTTTCCTGGCAATTTTATTTACTCTCAGAGTTTTTGCTAGAAATCTGCTGAGAGGAAGTCGCCGAAAAAATACTTTTTGTATTTTGTTTTGATGTCTGGGCTGGGGCTTGAATCCTGACTTTACGTCTAATAAGCCAACACCCTACCTACTAGACTACGGCGACTTCATTTGTGAAACTTCCTTAGCAAAAATCTGTAAACTACACTGTGAATTACTGTGTTATTTAACCTCTTATCACGATTTAATGCTGAGTGGCTTTTTCCTGAAGAAATAGCTCGACGAACAGAGATTTGACGTTAAAAAATTTCTATTTTGATGACCTCGACGAAACTTAATTTTTTTTCTTTTAAGGGATTAAGAAATTTAAGAAACGTTAATACAGCTCAACGGAGACTATGTTGGAAGGTAATATAAGTCATTAAAAAGTCGTTTAGCAGCCACGAACTTATTGATCAGTCATGATAGTAACCTTTCTCAAATACAGTACACTGCACTACATATTTAGACGTGTCTTATTCTTGCATACTTAATTGCCTCTTGATGAAAAATTCTGATATAAATACTTCAATTGTTTGTTGGTTGTTGTTAACAATTGTAATTTATTTCGTAATTATATACTTTTTGACCCATGACTTACTCAATCAAACCATTAAGTATTCCAAATAAATGTTTTTTTTTTGTCCGTTTGTAGGCTTGATAACTCGCAATAATGCTTACTGCTATGCAAACAGCAATAAAAAATGTGGTAATAAATATAATCCTTCAATCAAAGTTTTATTCTTTTTTTAATAAAACAATAAAATTTGAGCTTAACAGTACATACACTTTGAAAGATAAACAAAAATGATTGCAATAAAATTTTGTGATTTCTTTCTGTTTACTTAAGATTGGAACTTTTTAAATTTGTTTTCCGTTTTATTTTTTTTCAAGTTATTTCACTGTTTGCTAACTTTTGTCACGCACTTTCTTATAAATTTAATTTAAAAATAATTTTTTTTCTATTTTCTTGATTTAAATTAAAATTTTTTCTTTCTTTCCTTTGTTTTTAATTTTTTTTTCTTTTTTTTTAATTAATTTCAAACTCTATTTATGGACACTTTTTAATTCTTTTCTTTTATTTTTTTTTTGTCAAAAAGAACCCGTAATTGCTGTAAACGACCGTTTAGTATGACAACATAAACACGAATGAAGTTTTTCGAATCCTGAAAACCGTTAGTGTTATATGTATATTGAAAATCTGTTACTGTTACACCTGCTTCAACAGCCTTCTTGGTTAACAGTTAAGGACACTGTTAAATTTCAAAGTCATGTTAACAAGAATTTTTTGTATAAAAACGAAAGTGAATGGCAAAGAAACAACAACATAATGTATATGACTGTTGAAATAGCATGTTGCTTTAAGGCAACAACAAGTGGCTTAAATTCTTAATACACATAAATGTAGTTTTGTAGCCAAGTACTAATAATCAAAATGAATTCGTCGAAATTGTTTATGTGCTCTCTCCCTCTCTTTAATACTCTCTCTCATATATTTTCTCTTTTATATTTTCTCCTCTTTATACATATTTCCCCGGTTATATAAGAACAGTTGTATTGATGTTTTGTATATACATACTGAAAATGCTATCTCTCCCTCTCGCCCGCTCTCTGCCTCCCGCTCGCTCTAAAACAAAATTGATGCTTTGTGTGTCGTCATTTTGTTTTTTTTTTTTGTTACCATTTTGTTTTAACAGTGTTACCATTTCTATACTCTGTTACTGGGATTATTAAAACGAAATAATAGGAAGAAATTTTTTTTTATCCATAAATTAGGTTAGCTATCACCACCTCCTTGCAAAACAAAGTCATTCTTAAGCCAGATGTTTAGCCCATTGTGATACCACAAAGTAATATCCAACTCTGGGGTCGAACATTGCCTATGGGAAACCATCTTGACTACAAAACTTATCACGCTTTTACTGTGATTTTTCTTTAATTTTACAGTTAAGGACGAAGGAAAATAAGAGACCGGGAACCAAAATCATTAATACTAACCGTAGTCTCATACTCCTCTTTAGATCACAGCTTCTTCAGAAATCATTCGGAGAAATGTCGTCCAATAGTGGTCAAAGAAAGCTGCAATAGTATGATGGTTGGATAGATTTAAAGAAAGAAGCCAATCTTAGTTCTCTTCACATTCGCAACAGTACAGCAAAACTGTACGTCTATGCCCAGTAACATGTTAAAAGTTGTGAGCTCTGTACGAACGCTGTCCTGTCTTTGAATGACCCGAAATATCCTTGGCATTCATCAACGTGGACAAACGTCGAGTTGACGTTTGTGAAGGGTTCGATCACAAACACAATGTAGCGAAACATCCCCACACCCAATCAGCATTGTACTGCTTTCAAGATGACTGTAAATGTCAGGCATCCTAATAACAGAACTCTTATTATATGTTGCACAGCCTATTTTCCTTTTCTTTCTATCAAAAATATAATAAGAAGCTATATAGAGACCCAAAAATATCTAAAGCTTCCCAGTATTGCAGCATGTCCAGAGTCCAGGCTGGTCCATAAGTTCTTTGCATTAAGCCATACTGGCACTCAGCCCTCTAGATAGTCATAGTTGAAGAAAAACAAGACAGCACTACATGGTCAATAACATTGTTATTTTTACAGCGCCTGGCTTTTAATTTACTACCCACTCGACAGTAGCGTGTGGTATTGTTTCTGCTTTTATGAAGACGACGTCGCAGTCTTTCTCTCTTTTTGTCTTCTTGTGTTAGTTCAACAGAACTGGGCCATATTACATCCATGATAACTAACTATAGTTTGATAGGTGAAAACGTCATACGATATTTATATTTTTGCTCAGTAAGGTCTAGCAAGTCATTGGGATTCGTTTAATGCCTGTGTAGAGTATTTCATCTATTTTACGGTCAACATAATCAGTCTAGTTGGCAACTCAATTCGTGGACTTATTGTTCGTTTCTTTTAGATTATTGTCCTGGATTAAAAAATCAAACCATCAAATATGTATATCGAAAAATGTGCTTACCCTAAAGAATGTTGCTGCTGTACTGCGAATTCTAGAAATCAACGTCGGAATCTCGATTCGCCCATGTTCCAACTTGTTGTTCTTTGTCCTTTGACAATGTGGAAAATTATACTTAAAGATCTTGGCTTAAGCGCCTGTAAAGTACATGAATTGAAGGCAAACGATCGTCGTTGACATTAAATTTTTGCTGAATGCTCTCACTTGAAACTCATCGAAGATAAGTGTTTTTTATCAAAAAATTGTGTTCATAAAATTGCTGCGATGCCAATCTCTAAGTAATCGCTTTGCACGCTCATGGCGCCCTCTATCTACATTTCTTTTAAAATGAGAAAGAAGTTGCCGTCATAGAAAAATGATCTTCAGTGATGATACCAAACGGTGATTTCTCCAGAAATGGGTACGTGAAAAAATAAGATTGTCAAGTTTGGAACGATACCAATCCACAAAAGATTTAAATGCGTCCAAGAGAATCCCAAAAAAGTCACAGTCAACAGCGTGCCCTGCAGGTCAATGATTACCTACTTCTTTTAGACTGAATTGAATGAACTGGATCAATAGGTCTTTTAAATGAATAGCAATTTCGTTGATATCTTACACATATACACATACATAACAAATCATTAAAAACCTTCAGTCATGATTACGACCGAGCTTCTCATACCACCTATGTTGTGTGTGTGTGAACGACAGACTTTTAAGAAATTTTTCATGGCAATTTTATTTACTCCCAGAATTTTTGTCAGAATTCTGTTGACAGGAAGTCGCTAAAGAAATATTCTTTCATATTTCGTTTTGTTGAAGATGTCTGATCTGGGGTTTGAATCATGGCCTAACGTCTAATAAGCAAACACACTACCTACTTTACTACAACGACTGCACACACTGTATTTTATTTAAATTTAAAAAGAGAAAAGGGGTCCTATGTGAGGCCGACTAGTGGAACGTTATTAATTCGTAAGTCGCTTGAAACCTTTACTTACTTACTTACTTACTTACTTACTTAATTGGCCATTAACAACCCGATTAATGGATTTCAGCCTGCCGCAATACATCCTTGCAGGTGCACCGATCGATAACAGGGCTTCGTCGATTTGGTCCTTCCAACGCATACAAGGTGGTCCCTCTTTTCCGAATTCCGCATCAAATACCCGTCTCGCTGGAGCATCCTCCTCCATTCGAATGACATGGCCGAACCAGCGCAGCCGCTGGATATTAATACGCTGCACAACGTCTATGTCGTTGAGGAACTCATACACCTCACTGTTGGATCGGATGTGGAAATCATTGCCAACTCGCACTGGACCGAAGATCTTGCGTAGGACTTTTTTCTCGAATACTCTCAAGGCTGCTGCATCAGTGCTTAATAGGTTTCATGCCTCTGCGCCATAAGGAAGCACGGGTAGGATGAGCTTCTTGTAGAGTATTAGTATTAGTAGCAGAATTTCTTCCGCCAACTTCGCTCTTAATTGTATACTTAAATTCTGGCATCGTGACAAAATCACTGTCCACTGTTTACGGGGACGGGTAAATTTTTGTTACCCATTTTACATTTTTTTTAAACTTGGCATCTCTAATCAGACGTAAATAATTGTAGTAAATGAGTGGTATGAGAAGAAGCAATTGTATGTCTATACACAGCAATAGTATTTTTAAGAGAGGCGTTTAGAGGGTTTTACCCTACCATACCACTCTTTGCTATTAAATAAAGTTGTTATGTTTTGTTGTTGTTGTTGTTGTTGTTTGAACGTTTCCCTTAGCTATTTTTAGCTATAAAATAATAACAATCTACTGATATTTTTTATTTCTCTTTTGTGAGCACCCAAGTACGTGTACACAAGAAGCATATTATTGTGACTGAGTGTGTTGTTTTTAAACAAATTTAATAAATCAATAGTATAATACTACTCTGTGTATACACTTACATACATATGTATGCTATGATAGCATATTATGATGGCGGTAATCAGAATCAATTTTAATATCCTTGTCGTTAAAGAAGTTTTTCGTAGAAGTTTCGTTTTTTTTTTTGTTATCCTAAGGATAAACCTTTGTGTGTATGGCTAAAATTAGTCGACAATTTTGCTTACCGCTAACTGGCTTTTAAATTAAAACTGAATCTGAAGTCTGAATCAATAATATTCCTTAATCGATGCATTAAATTTTGATCGAGGCTTGATGTCTTCTAATTGGCATGTATGCCAGAGATCAGCAATGAATCGCTTTTTCGCTACTCTTAAGTACTCATGAAGTTTTGAGTATGAATGAGTCAACAGTATTAAAATTCAACTACTCTGATTCATTCGTACTCACTACAACATTGATTTATAAGTACAGGTTGCAATGAGTATGAGCACAACGTTGACATCAAACTCACAATATTCGAAATATGTTTGATTCATACCTACTCATTCAGATTCATAACTTTAGAAAAATACTTGTAATACTCATAAATGATTCAAGTGATTCGAATCATTCATCAAAATTTCCTGTCTCGGTTGTTTTGTTTCGTTAAAAAAAAAGCAAAGCAAACACACAACCTTCTAGTGAGTACTGTAATGTTCGTACGCGATTCATACTTATTTTGTGATTCTTGTAAATGTTGAGTAAAGGAGAGTCGAAATCAACAACATCATACGTGTTGTTAAGTATGAGTACAATAAGTACTTCAAACTTTGAGTAGCATGAGTATGATATTAAAATAAGTATGAATGCGTATAAGTATCAGAATTTATGAGTATGATTCGAATCTACTCATCTTTTTGAATACTCATTGCTTATCACTGATGTATGCCATGCTAACAGTTTAATTTCAATGCAAGTTATTTCAAGTTTTATAACCATGATTCGAATCTTATTTTAATTAAGTTGTAAATTTCAGTCATGTGTTCCCTGTAATATTTTGTACTCCAGGAATTTTCTCAATTCCAGATCTTACGACCGTATAGTACCGTAGATATTATGATAACGTATTAACTATGAACTTGGAAGGAACATATTGGGTGGACCATCCATCGCATTAAATTTAAACCATCCGATATTTCGAGTTTGGCAATAGCTAGTATATTATCTCCACTGAACGTAAGGAATCGATTTACTGGGACTAAGAAGGGTGGCACGACACCGGAATCTGTGCAGGAAGGGGCGCAAACGCAACCGGTACATAGTGGAACCAAGGAACCGCTTTTGGGGCACAGTTCCCCTAGACAGGAGTTTATATGTAAGATGAGAAACTCCGAGGAGGAGACCCTCACTAAGTGCCAAAATGTTATCCGCAAGATTAGAGGGGCAATGACGAGGGCAAGAAACATCAGCATGGAAGTTCAGAGCGGAGTAGCTGAATTAGAGGAGCTCATCGACATAATGCGGAGCTACAGAGAGAACTGGAAGACTGCGGAAAAGGAAAAAGAAGTGAGTATAGCACCCGAGATCACCAAGAATAACAGGAATGACTGTGATGCCTCCACACCTGTTAGTTCCCTCAACAAGAGAGGCGCCTCAAGCCCGCCGGAGAGCCGCCCGGAAAAAAGGCCGAGAGGAAAACCGACGGACACCATACAGCTCAAGGAAACAGTGGACGAGGAATGGAAAACAGTGAGGAGTAAGAAAACGGCAAGGAAAGAGAAAAAGGAGCGACGAAAAACTGTGAAAGAACGCCCAGAAGCTGTAATCATCCACCCAACCGAGGGGCGCAGTTACGCTGACGTTCTGAGGAACATAAGGAGCAAGATAAGACCAGAAGAGTCGGAGATAGCGATACGAGCCGTCCGGAAGACGAAAACAGGTGCTATTCTCATTGAAATGGGTAAAGGAGGCAAAAGGGACGAGTTCAGGGAGAACCTAAAGAGCGTCCTAAATCAAGAGGCGACAGTAAAGGACCTTGTACCTACGGTCACTTTGGAAATTCGAGACCTGGATGCCCTCACAACCACCGAGGAAGTTATGGCAGCCGTACAAAGAGAAGCGGGCGAAATAAATCCGGATACGTCCGTTCGGATAACCGGGGCGAACAGCCGGGAGCAGAAAAGAGCCTTCGTGACAACCTCTGCAAGTTGTGCGAAAGCGCTGCTGAAACTACAGAGGATCAAAATAGACTGGACACGCTGTAGAATAACAATCAGGGAAGAACCGATACGCTGTTTCCGATGAATAGGTCACAAACGGTGGGAGTGTGGTGGACCGGACAGGTCAGACCTATGTATGAAATGTGGAGAAAAGGGGCATAAGAGAAAAGAATGCCGGAACACACCGAAATGTTGTATTTGCTCTGCGGAGTCAGGAAAATCTCTGGATCACCTTCCGGGATCGCGGGGCTGCGGGACGAGCTTACGAAAGGCAGCATGAGGATATTGCAGCTGAATATGCATAGAGGGAAGGTGGCTTTTTCTTTGCTATCGCAAATAGTCAGGGAGCAGGAAGTTGACGTAGCTGTTATAAGCGAACAGTATGCATCTAAAAATAGCGGATTCTGGCTGGGTGATGAAACATCTACAGCAGCTATATGGATAACGGATAACCAGGGCCCCCGACCGAGAAGATCTGGTAGGGGGGATTGTTTCACCTGGATACAGTTTGACGAGATTACTCTAATGAGTTGTTATTTGACTCCCAATGATGACGTGGGGAGAAATTGGCCAGAATCGCGGATGCAATGGCGCAGTTTGGCGGCAACTTCATAGTTGCAGGCGATTTTAACTCCAGAGCGGTAGAGTGGGGAATGCGGAATACCAACCCAAGAGGCAGGCGAATTGTAGAGATGGCAGCTCGAACCGGCCTGGTCTTCGCGAATGAGGGAAGCGTAGCTACCTTTAGACGACCAGGCTGCGAGGGCACCATCCCTGATATAACTATGGTCTCGGAGAGCATGTATCACAGAGTCAAGGAGTGGAGGGTCTTGGAAAGATACACGGGCAGTGATCACCAGTACATATCGTACACCTTTGCTCCAAGGAATAGACTTGAGGAGGACAATTACACCACGAATAATCGAATTTGGGATGCACGGAAATTAAATTCGAATCGGCTACTCTTGGAAGTGGATAGACTGTGTAGCAGAGTTGAACTCTCGGACGATGCGAGGACAAGAGTGGAACAAACCATGGAGATAATAAGACGCGGATGTAAAAAGGCAATGCCCTTGCGGAGACTTCCGAATATCAGAAGGAAGGCAGTGTACTGGTGGGACGACAATATCGCAGCACTCAGGCGAGAGTGCCTACGACTACGACGGAGGTACACTAGAGCCAGACCCGATGGACCAGCTGCTGACGAAATGCGGGCATATAAGGAGGCAAAGAAGTCTCTGAAGAAGGCTATAGCGCGAAAGAAAAATCAGGCATTCCAGGAACTACGCGACGACGTAAACGTAAACCCTTACGGACTTGGATACAAAATTGTAATGGACAAACTGAACAGAAGGAAACCAATGGAAATTATGGACGAGCGAGTAATGAGAAATATAATGGATACGCTATTCCCTACTCATGAACCGGCGAACGAACGACGACGGAATACGCCCAATACAGAACCTTTGCCATTTTCCGCAGAGGAGCTGAAATCAGCTGCAGTCGGATTGAAACCCGGTAAGGCACCGGGGCCCGATGGCATCCCGCCTGAGGTAATGCGGGAGATTGCCAATCAGAGACCGAAATTCCTACTGGGAATGTACAACGCGTGCCTGAGAGAGTGTATTTTCCCCGAAATATGGAAGAGACAACGGCTAGTCTTGATAAATAAGGGAAAGGGCGATCCAGAGGACCCATCCGCGTACAGGCCACTGTGCATGCTGGATACGGCGGGAAAGCTGCTCGAGAGGCTTTTGAAGCCTCGGCTTGCTGCCGCGATTGAGAATAGTGGCGGACTGTCTGCTAGACAATACGGTTTTCGACCCGGTCGGTCTACAATTGGTGCCTTGAGAGAGGTGACTGAAGCGGCCAGGGTAACACAACGAGGGAGCAAATCTTCGAGGCCTGTGGTACTGCTTGCGACTCTGGACGTTAAAAATGCATTCAACAGCCTTAGATGGGGCGACGTATTAAATGCTTTAGAGTACAATTTCTCGGTGCCACACTACATCTTGGCCATGATAAGTAGTTATCTGAGTAGCAGACAGCTGGTGTATAACACAAGCTCGGGCCCAATGGTGAAATATATAACATCAAGAGCGGCACAGGGATCTATACTCGGCCCCGACCTATGGAACGTCAACTACGATGGAATACTGACAGAGGATATGCCAAAAGGAACTTTTTTGGTTGGATACGCAGATGATATTGCAGCTGTTATCACGACCAGGAACACGGAAGAGGCATAACGAAAACTGAGACGTGTCATGCTGAGAACGAAAACATGGCTGGATGCCCACGGCCTGGATCTGGCCATGCATAAAACGGAATTACTGCTGATCACTGGTCGTCATATCCCCTTGCAGGTGGACATGAGTATAGGAGACGGAGTAATTAGGACCAAGAGCTCGGTGAAATACCTGGGAATAAGGCTGGATCCCAGACTAACATTTTCACATCAGATCCAGTACTCGGCTAACAAGGCCCAGAGGATCGTTGGACAGCTCAGTAGATTAATGGCGAACATTGGAGGCCCGCTACCGGCGAGACGGAGACTCCTGATGGAGGTTGGAAACAGCATTATGCTTTATGGGAGCGAAATTTGGGCCGAAACACTGAATGTTAAGAAGCGGACAAACGCACTGGTGGCGGTACAGAGAACGGCTGCATTGCGTATCGCGTCGGCATATCGCACGGTATCCGCTCCAGCCGTAGTGGTGATAGCGTGTATTATCCCTGTGGATCTGCTGGCAGCGGAGCGGATGGAGATCTATAAGGCGAAATCGGCTGGAAGTCACATAATCGCTCATTTCAGGGAAAACACCATTTCAAAATGGCAACAACGATGGAACGAGGAAGATAGAGGAAGATGGACGGCGAGACTTATTCCAGACATAAGGCCATGGATTGGTCGGAAATTTGGAGAGATAAATTACTACGTTACACAGATGCTATCGGGTCACTGATATTTTAGAAAATATCTGCACAGAATGGGAAAGACCGCCTCACCTTACTGTCTTTACGAGGAAGGGGAGATAATTGATGACGCAGAGCGCACCGTTTTCGAGTGTGCACGCTGGCAGAGCTATCGCTGCACTGACGTTGATAGTTGGGACGATCACGCCCGTTAACATTGTCGGGGTTATGACAGCGAGTAGAGAAAATTGGACCTCAGTGGCGAATTTTGTGGAGAGGATTCTAAAACTGAAGAAGAGGGATCTTGAGGCTGCAGAACATGTGGGCACGCCGGAATAGATGAAACTGGCACACGTGTCAAGCGAAATTCGAAGCAAGGATCTGGAGGAAAGGAATAGTGGAGACACTTAGATGTCTCTTCAACTTTCAACACGCAATCCGGACGCGGATATGAAAAAGCAGGGGCCAAAGAGCCAAAGGGACTCCACTCCGAAGTAATACCACCGTAGTTCCGGAGTGGGCACAACAAGTCCATGAGACGAGGGGGGGATTTAGTGGGTGAGGGCCCCACACACGGAGGATGTGACGACTCCGCTTACGTTTGAGCAACGTTGGGATTTAGTGGGCCAACGAGAAACTACACGATAATATCGATTTTCCCAAAAAAATTATTTTATCGGATGAGACTCATTTTTATTGTTATTATTATTGATTATTATTTATTTTTACTCAAAAATTGTCGTATTTGGGTCTCAGAAAACCCACATGTTGTCTTACAGAGGCCAATGCATCCATTCCGAGTGACTGTTGTGTACGGCTTCTGCAGCGGAGGCATAATTGGCCTATATTTCTTTGAAAAGGAGGACGGCGTAACCATTACGATCAATGGAGACACCATGATGACCGATTATTTTGTATCCGCTCTTCATGGTATTGATATAAACGATGTTTGGTTATAACAGGCTGGTGCAACTTGCCACACGTCTCATGCCACAATCGATTTATTGCGTCAAAAGTTTGAAGGCCGTTTAATTAGCCGAAATGGTGATGTCAATTGGCCGCCAACAAGCTACGCCGTTAAAGAAAAGTGTTATGCCGACAAACCAGAGACAACTGAGCATTTGATAGCCCACAGTTGTGATGCCATTGCCGAAATAGGACCCCATACACTCGAAAAGGTGCAAAAAAATTGATCCCATTGAATGAGGTACTGTGAGGCCAGCCGTGGTAGCCATATGAATGAAATAATATTCCATTTCTAGCCGGAATTATAGTACTTCACAACAAAAACTTCACAATTTTTAGTTTTCCTTTTTAAAAATGGAATGCAAAAATCGATCTATTTTTATCGATAAATATTCCTAAAACTATTTGTGTTTGTTAGTAGAAACCCAACAGTTTTATTTTAGGAATTATTTAACAGTCGTTTCCACGGTGCACAATATAACCCTTTGCACTCCAGCCTAATAAGCAATAGTAGAAAACAGTAACTCCAGAGGTACATATATTAGTAAAAAGTACATGCATTAATGTTTAAGAAAATGCTGTCAAAAACTAAACAAACTAATTTATGGAAACGGTGTTATATCATCTTACATTAAAACAATAAGCAAAAGCTACAAAAACAAAAACCATGAGTAAGAAAGAGAAGGGGATAGATAACGAAACGCAAAATAAGTGAACGCAACAACAAACAATGTGCACGAAATACACAAACAACAATGCAGTCGCGATAGAATTCTGGAGGAGCCGAAAACAAAAACCTTCTACTTCAAGAACGTTCATCAGACTGATTTTATGCACATATAAAAAGGCAAGACAAAGCAGACAACGAGTCAGTACAAATTCAGTCAGTCTTGTGTGAAGACGCGTTGCATGCGAAGTAAACAGTTGTGTTTTGAAGATCGCCGTTGCAAAGATCTGCGTTGTAAGCAAAGAGGATAGCGAATAAACAAATTGTTGTTGTATCGTCAAGTCGTATACGGTGGTACATAAAAGTAGTGCGAACAATAAAGATTTTAATTGAAACAAAACACATATTTATGTTTATATTTTTGTTTGCATTCAACGAACTTATATTTTAAACTTTTTAAAAAGGTAAAAACGTAACAATATATTGTAATAAAGCATATTTAAGGCTATATGCATTCGAGGTTTATCAGGACAAGTATCCAAAAGTCCACGATTTCTCGTCTCTGCCCTTTTTTACCCTTACGCATGATGTGAAGTCTTTTGTCAAGCCTAGCTTCTTGATTTGAAGTGGATAGTCTTTTTCGATCTTCTCAGAATTCGACCACTAGTTGACCGACTAAGCGCTTGACAAGCTTCAAATGGGACATAGATTTGTTTTTCTAAGAATTAAGAGTGTTGAGTGAGATAAAGAAACGTGTCGCAAATGCGGCGACAACGGATTTATTCCTAACATACGAAATATCGCTAATGGGGCGAGAAGGGAGTGCAAAGGGTTGATCGTTCGTTGCTATACCGTATGACCTTTTGTAGCTGCTGCCTTTTCAAACTCACTTTTAATGAATTATTATCATTGGCTTAAGGGACTATCAACTCTCGAAAATATTTTATTCCCTAAAAGCTCATCCACAAATTTTGCAATGTTTTTGGAACTTTAAAAAAAATTTTAAATAATTTCCTTTCATCTTTCAATTTAAAATTAGATTTAAAATTTACTTTCAGAAATCTCAGTGTATTTTAGTCCCTATGCTCATTTAAGAATTTCCTAAGGAATTTCTTTTATTTACAATGTAAATTTTACATTCATCCTCTCTCTCTCTCACTATCTCACTATTTAAGATTTGTTTTTGTCTGTCTCTTCTTTATTTGTTAGACAACAACAAGTTGTTTATTTTAATTTTATAAACACTCATAATTTATACCAAATTGACCATTTCATAGGCTTTGAATAAATACAACAAACACAAGTAAATAAAGAAGATAATAAAATGTAAACAAAAGCTCTACTAACAACACCACTACTCTCTTTGTAAATACAAAAGCTTTCTGTTTGCGTTACATTTACAACCTTTGCCATTGCTTGTATGTTGTTTTACATACACACCAACACACCAACACAATTTATTGCGCAAAGGTGCTCGCTGTTATTTAACCACAAGAGGTTAAATAAGGTTTGTTGTAATTTAAAACTCACAACTACTCACTACAGCATCTCTGTGTACGTATGTATGTGTACCATTTAAATTCGCAAAAAATGAAAGAAAAAAAGTACATAATAATAACTGTAATTGAGAACAGTTACACTCACACACACTTGTCTATTGTTTATTATAAACAAGCAGTTAAGCTGTGACTTTTTTTATATTCTCCCCTGCTCACTCTATTGTTTGTCTACTTAGAGATAATAATAACGGACATCTTGTCTTCTTTGTTCTTGTCAACAATGAAGTGTGAGAGAAATACTTTGTATTCTGTAGGTGTGTGTTGAGTATGTGGCATTTTATATTTGTTATGAAAAAGAATCTTTACAAAATAAACACACTCACACACGCACACATCTTCAAATTTTTTGACTTGCTTTTGCAATACGAATATATTGTCTGTGCTACTCATTTAATATTTCTGTCGACGGCACTTTGTCTGACCTCGCTTTTTAACCGTTTATCTTCTTGATGCTGGAATGTCGTAAAAATGTAAAACGGGTCTATTACCAAGCTTAACAAAGTATTGAGTATATGAGAGAAGAATATTACAAAGTAAGCTTTTGTAAGATTTAAAAAATATAAAATATTTGCGGAATGTGTCCCTTAAATCTTTTAAGTACGAAATATTTTTTTTTACTTCTTTAAGATTTTTTGTGATTCGTGAAAATAAAAGTGTTTTACCTTCTCTAGAACACGTAGGTTAGGTTAGGTTAGGTTAGAGGACATGTACTTGTCAATAAGGACAAGTACAGTACCCGGAGGTCGAATTGACCCATTGTACAACGTCCTTACAGAGGGGAGGATAATGGAGGGATAAAAAAGAGAGGATGCAGGAAAGGGGAGCATGGGAAGTGGAGGAATTACACAGATGAGACACATCAAAAAGGGGAGAGCGCGACTACACTGATGAAGCCCAAGCGCCTCTCAACCAGCCTAAGCCACTAATGAATCTGTGGAGAGCCTTGATGTCGGCTCTCGATACAGAATTCGAACTCTCAAAGAAGACCCTGCCAAGGGTCCTCAACCTCAATCTACCAAGGGCTGGGCAGTTACAGAGGAGGTGTTCGATAGTCTCCAACTCCACCTCATCGCAACATGCCCTGCAATGGTCCGGCTGGGATTTGTTCCAGATCGCCGTCAGCGACCTAATCTCGCAGTGCCCCGTGATAAAACCGACAACCAACCTTAAGCTGGCCTTATCCAAGCCCAGTAGCCAACCTGCTATCCTATTGTCCACAGCAGGCCATAGACATCTAGAGACAAAACAACCCGATCCGTTCCCCCAACGCCTCTGCCCTTCGTCCCTGACCCATCCATTAATGAGGCCGTAGAGGTGACAGACCAGGGGGCCAGGACCAACTATCAAACCGACGCAATGGCTCTAAGGGCAGCCTGAATGTCAACGATGATCATGTAAGATTCCATTTCCAGCTATGGCCTCAATAGCCTTCAAGATTGCGAAAATCTCCGCCTGAAAAATGCTGCAGTCATCATTTAACCTGAAGTGGAGTTCAAGACCGAGTTCCCTACAGAAAACCCCAGCACCTGTACATACACCTAACTTAGACCCATCTGTGAATATGGGTATACCCCTTTGCCCCGGGAGTACCCCACCATTCCATTGTGCCCGTTCCGGTATAAGTATCCTTAAACCAAGCAGGAACATATCCTCAGGCACAATATAATCGGTGGCTTTTTCTGAAAGTCCGTACCTCCCGTCAGGAAAGACGACATTCAGAACTCTGGAGTGACTTATCGAGAGCTGTTTCCAGCAGCCCGATTCCCTCAGACGTAGGGCACTACGCGCTGCACACCGCTTGAAATACAAATCAAGCGGAGTCAGGCAGAGCATAGTGTCAAGAGCAGCCTGAGGGCAACTCTTCCTCACTCCAGTGATACTCAAGGAGGCAATCCGCTGAACCTTATTTAAGATTTTCCGTTGAAAACTCTCATCTAAAGCACACCATCAAACAACGCAGCCATAATTAATAACCGGTCTAACGATCGCCAGATATATCCAGCGAATGGCCCTAGGAGGAAGACCCCAGCTCTTACCTATAGAGTTCCTACACTGGTAGAAAGCATTCAGTCCCTTCTTCATTCTTTCCTCGGTGTTTCGTTTTCAGTTCCGCTTGCTGTCCAGAACACGAAAACGCAAAAAAATTTCCACGTGAAATATCATCAAAATCTTTTTTACTCCTTTGAAGCACCTATTGCTGTCCATGGAGATTTATCAAGTCAGGCTGAATGACAACTAATTTGGCAGATGGATCTTCAACAAGATGGTCAATAAATCTAAACCGCCTTGTATAATATTCAGATGGTACCCCATCAAACATTCCCTTTAAAATACCATCTCGACTTTAAAACTAATCTCGCTATTGTTGTAATTTTTATTTTGCAGAGTTCAGTAAAAGGTTGTTGGATATGGGAGACCATCTCCACAGCAAGAGCCGATCACTAAGACATGTCATGAGTATTCTCCTCTTTAGATTCAAATATGGCAGGGACCAGTAATAGCCGCAATAGTACTATGTATGGACATAAGATTTAAGGAAAGAAGGCAATCAGTCTACTTAACAGTACAGCAGAGACCAGAAATATTGTACATGACCCCATGCTGCCACTAAATCTAGTCCTCCTTGTACAATATCCAGAATGTACCCAGTTTAGTCGGGCCACCTATGCCCGGTAACATATTGGAAGTTTTAAACTCTACACGAGCCCTGGCCAGTTCATCAGCTACTCTTTATCTTGGATATCATCTAGAATTTGCTTTTAAATTATCTTCCTTGGGAAATCCCCGTTATTCAAAGACTAGGCCCAACTTCAAGATGACGTTCGAGAGGAACTTGATCTTAACCTGGCTAAAACAGAAAATCTAATCACCCAATAGGCTCTTAATATGGCCAAGAGACTATCCAGAATGCACTCAATTTAACTGAGGAAGTCGGTAGAGTTTTAAACTCAGCACGAGCCCTGGTCAGTTCATCAACTACACTGTATCTTGGTACTCGTCTAGGATTTGCTTTTAAATTATCTTCCTTGGGAAATCACCGTTATTCAAAGACGAGGCCCAATTTCGAGATGACGTTCGAAAGGAACTTGATCTTAACCTGGCTACAACAGAAAATCTCATCACCCAATAGGCTTTGAATATGGCGAAGACCTCAACTTTGGAAACACTGTAGCGGTCAAGCAATCTACCCGTCAGTCAGCTTCTCACACCACCCTTGTTGTGTGTGTTAATTATATATGTAATGCAGTTTAAAGTTGACTCTGAACGACAGATTTTTGAGAAACTTTTCGTGGCAATTTTGTTTACTCTCAGAGTTTTTGCCAGAAATCTACTGAGAGGAAGTTTCTGTTTGTTGGAGATGTCTGACCTGGGGTTTGAACCGTGGCCTCACGTCTAATAACACAACACACTACCCCTTACGGCGACTACAGGCAGCCTACGCGAAACTTTAATGTCAGCACCCTAAATGTTTATTACAGAGCCTATTTTTCTCCTCCTCCTATCTAGAATATTATAAGAAACTATGTAGAGACCCCGAATATGCCTAAGGCTTCTCAGTATTACAACATGCACATAGTCCAGGTTAGTAGGAGGAGTTCTCTGCATCAGTCCTATGATTTAAAAGGAAGTGACAGTTGAGTATTGCAGATAATGCCTAAGTTGGAGTAAAAATTAGTCGAGTAGAGATCAGGAGAGCACTGTATGTTTCCCTTGTCAGATGAAGCTCTCTAGTAATGGCAGTAAAGACCTTTCTTGACAAAATTTTCTACACAAATTTTACCACTTAATCCGTAATCTTGCGTGTAGTTAGAGCGCTGACAAATGCCCCTGAGTGAACATTGTTTAAAGCATCCCCACATCATTGATAACTTCTAGTGATGAATTCTCATTAACTCTGTTATTTACGTCAGATTGTACGCCACCGTTGTCAGTGTACTGCCTAGATAGTAGAAACTATCTTCATAATCGATTTTGGTTTTCTTGATATTTATCTGTAGTCCAACAATGCTTGATAATCTTTAAAATTTTTCTAGATTTACTAGCATGTCGAAGATCTTATACTAAGTAGATAAATATCGTCCTCATAATTCAAATCCTCAAGGCGCGAGAGACTCACATGTAACTTCATTTCTCTTTGAACAAATTACGTTATTGATATCATCCAGCACGATGGTGTTTGAGGTATAGCGCCGTCTTGTTTCACTCCAGCGTTCATTTGAAATGGTTGACTGATATTTCCATGGTGAAAAATTAGAAACTTTGCGCATTCTCGTATATACATAACGTACATACATACATAATTGGTCATTACAACCTTTCAGTCAGGATTACGACCCACTTATGTTGTGTGTGTTAATGTTATACATGAGTGGCGGGACCTACAATTTAAAGTCGACTCTTAACGACAGATTTTTGAAAAACTCTTCATGGCGATCTTATTTATTCTCAAAGTTCTTGCCAGAAATCTGCTGATAAAGGCGCCGAAGAAATATTTTTTCATATTTCGTTTTAATGTCTGACCTGGGGTTTGAACCCTGGCTTTACTTCTAATAAGCCAACTAGACTACTCTCGTACGTAGCTCTGATGACTCGAATAATTTGTAAGGATACTCTTTTTCGTCTTAATGCTTTTCATTTCCAGTCCCTCTAGTCTGTTTTCGAATATTAAGCACAGGAGAATATTAATATAAGCACAGGATCACAAGAAAAGTCAAGTCTCACGAACTCGGCGTGAGATAAAATGTAGCACGCAGTACTGTCCTGTTGAAACCACATTTCACTAGTGTCCATCCAATTCAGGCTAAAAGAAGTTGGTAGTCATCAGCCCATGGTGCTCACCGTTGACTATGACGAACGGGCTAAAAAAATGGATCGATGATGTCGTTAGCCTAAAATCTATACTAAACAGTGACTTTTTTGGGAACTTTCGATGGATTTTCTTGGATCTCATGTGGTTTAGGTTTAGTTTAGAGGACGTAGTTGACAAGTACAGTACCCGGAGGTCAAGCTGACGCATTGTACAAAAATGTCTTTTAAGTGAGAGGATAATAGAGGAGAGAAGTCGCCGTGGTCTAATAGGTAGTGTGTTGGCTTATTAGGCGAAAAGCCAGGGTTCGAGCCCCAGGCCAGACATCAAAGTAAATTACAAAAAGTATTTCTTCGGCGACTTCCTCTCAGCAGATTCATGGCAAAAACTCTGATAGTAAATAAAATTGCCATGAGAAGTTAGTCGGCTTTAAACTGTAGGTCCCGCCACTCATGTATAAAATTAAAACACACAACATAAGTGGTGTGAGAAACTAGGTCGTAATCCTGACTGAAGGGTTGTAAATGACCAATTATGTATGTATGTATGTATGTGATAATAGAGGAGATGAGAAAAAAAAGGAGAGGAAGTAAGGAAAGGGGAGAATAAGAAAGCGGAGGAATTACACAGACCAACACTAACAAACAACAACACTAACAAACAACAAAACACTAGCAAACACAAACACGCAACAGAGAGTGCGACTACACTAATGAAGCCCTTGCACTTCTCATCCAGCTCAAGCTACTAATGAATCTATGGAGAGCCTTGATGTCGGCTCTCGACACCGAATTCAAACCCACAAAGAAACCATTGCCCTTGGGCTTCAACCTCAACCTACTAAGGCTGGACAGTTACAGAGGAGAGGTTCGATAGTCTCCACCTCCTCCTCATCGCAGCATACCCTGCAATAGTCCGGCTGGGATCTGGAACAGTCAGTGACCTAATCTCGCAGTGCCCTGTAATAAATCCAATTACTAACCTTAAACGGGTCTTATCCAAGCCCAGTAGCACACCTGTTCTAACACTGTCTAAAGCGGGCCACAGACACCTAGAAACATAACAGTCCGATCCATTCTCCCAACGCCTCTGCTCTTTCCCGCTGACCCATCCATTGATAAGGCCATAGAGGTGGCAGATTGGGGGATCAGGACCAACTATTAAATCGCTCCTAGAAAGCGAGCCTAACCTAGCGAGAACATCTGTCGTCTCATTACCGAATATTCCGCTATGACCCGGAACCAGCATAGACAGATCCGGTCCGTTCCAAAACTCCTCAACTTGCACTCGCGAACGAGCCTGGCTGTCATGTCATGTCATGTAAGATTGCGAATCTGAAGCGGGCCCACCAGCTATGGCCCCAATAGCCTTCAAGATTACGAAAATCTCTGCCTGAAACACGCTTTAGTCATCTTTTAACCTGAAGTGAAGTTCAAGACCGAGTTTCTGTAGGAAACTAGCACCTATAACTTCATGTGATTTGGTGTTGCCCCAAATTCGATAAATTTTGTTTCTCCATATAACTATTCATTCAGAAATGGTCCTCAAAAGAGAGTGAAGAAATAACAACTAATTTGCCAGATGGCGAATTCACACAATACAGGCGTATAGAAGCCACTCGTCAAAACACTGATTGGACCTTATCAGTGCGGCTTCAGGCTTGCCAAGTCCACCATCGACCAGATCACACTACGCCAATTCCTGGAAAAGACCCACGAAAAACAAGTCGACACACACCATCTTTTTGTCGACTATAAGGCAGCCTTCGATAGCCCCATACGGGATCGTATTTTTACCGCAATGTCTTGAGCTCGGTATACCTGCAAAGCTGATAAGGCTATGCAGAATGACGTTGAGCAATTCCTGCAGCTCCGTCAACAAACAAAGTATATGTTATCGACAAGTAGAGACGCGCGGCGTATTGATTCTCAGATTACGGCCGACAACTATACTTTTGATACGGTCAAGGAATTCATCTATCTTGGCTCCACCGTTACCACCAGAAATGATGTCAGTCTGGAGATCAAGCGCAGGATCACTCTTGCCAACAGGTGCTACTATGGTCTCAATAGGCAATTGAGTAGCAGAGACCTCTCTCGTGCGACAAAACTAACAGTTTACAAGACACTCGTCCTACCCGCACTTCTTTATGGCCCAGAGGCATGGACCCTATTAAGTACAGATGGAGCGGCCTTGAGAGTGTTCGAGAGAAAAGTACTACGCAAGATTTTCGGTCCAGTGCGAGTGGGCGATGATTTCCGTATCCGATCCAACAGTGAGCTGTATGAGCTCCTCCACGACATGGATGTTGTACAGCGTATTAATATCCAGCTGCTGCGCTGGCTCGGCCATGTTGTTCGAATGGAGGAGGATGCTCCGGCAAGACAGGTATTTGATGCGGGAATCTGCGGAAGTCGGCGAAGAGGACGACCTTGCACCCGTTGGAAGGACCAAATCGAGGAAGCCCTGTCATCGATTGGTGTGACCAACTGGCGTATGCGCGCACGAAGCAGAGGCGCCTGGAAGGATGTGTTGCGGCAGGCCGAAATCCGATAAACGGGTTGTTATGGCCAATTAAGTAAGTAAGTAAGAATAACGACTAATTTGCCAGATGTAGCTTCAAAAAGATGGCCGTTATTAACTGTCAAAGCTCGGAAGTCACAAATTGATGGGATGTGTGGTCACAAAAGTTTAGCTGTGATAGAATTTCTGCCGATATTCAATATTCGCTTAATGTTTTTTAAGCTTCCGATTACTTATACTGGCATGGTTGCATGATATTTTTTGTGGGGCTGTTGTTTTCAATTACGTTTTGTCCAAACGTTATGTCTGGAGGGACGTTACATTAATGTATTTACGTAAATCTACAACGTAAATCTATCTGATGCTTAAATTATGGATATGTTCTTGTAGCTTTTAATTTGTCTTATTACAATCGATTGTTTTCACTCAAACGTAAATTTCTTTTAACAAACAAATTAACAGCCATTTATAGTCAGCGCCATAGAGTCTAGAATATATGTGTTTTGATTTAAGGTTTTACATGTATGGTATCTTGTTTTGAAGATATAAAAATTAATTGGTTTCAATATAAATAGCATTTAACATATTGAGTAAGATTAATTCACTTATTTTTTTCTTTATTGTGTTTAAAATTTAAAATTTTTGTACAACTCTTGCTAACATTTTATGGAGACAAAAAGCGGAAGAACCAAGCTACCTTTTTCTTTGGCGACAAAACATTATATAGGGAAAGGCAACCTAATAGAACTAAACAACACATTAGATACTGTGAATTTCCCTATGCAAGTTTACTTTTTACTAGTGTTTTTCATTTCCCGGACTTATTCATTTCCCGGGAAACCGGGATTGATTTTGAAATTTCCCGGGATTCCGGGAATTCCCGCCTAGAACATAAAATCATATATTTACTTTGTTAAGTATGTATTTTTTAATTTAAATTCATATTAATGAGATCAAAAACATAAAACAAAATAACTATAGAAATATATAAAAGGTACAGAGAGAAAACTCTCTCGCTTTCAACAAATGTTGGCTTAATAGTTAACAAGGCCTCTAAAAGATGTTTTATGTTTTCCCTTTGACTTAAAAATTCCTTTTGTGATAAATGAAATAAATAGTTTTAGCGCTAGATACTTAAACAGACTTAGTAATCATTGTAATGTACTGGCAATCTCCTTGTTAGATGAAGGGTACGAAATTAGAAGACTGAATAGGATACATTTGTTAGATCTTCAATTCAGAAAATAAATTATTTGTCTTGTAAATAATTAAATTTTATTTAAAAACTAATCTAGCCTTATAGTTTATTAAACTTAATAACATATGTTATTTTTCTTTAAACTTATCGAATTTACTTAATATTGTATAATAGATTGTAAATAAATGGAAATTATTAAAAAATAAATACCAGATTCTCCAAAAAATTTTAAGTTTTTTTTATCGAACCGGTAGGTACATTAGTTTTTGATATAGATATTTCAGTAATGTTATTTATTGCATTGCTTAAAATGTCCTCAAAATTTTTATCTTCTAAAATATCATTATCGTTGCTTTTTATTTCTTCTAATTCTATAATTTTTTCAGTAAAAAGACGGTTATATATAAAATAATTGAGTGTTTTGAAGCATTCGGAAAAAATTTTTTATTTGTATTAAAAATTTCAGGATCTTTCAAGTATTTGGTCAAGCTATACAATTTTATATCTCTTCTTTTTCCAATTCGGTATATAAGAGCCAAACATTGTCTTTCCTAGTGAAGTATTAATTGAAGAAATTTGTGGGCATAAAGTATTCACTATCACATCAGCTGTTATAATATTAACTTCTCGCCGACATAAAGCTTCTACAGCTAATTTTATTGGTTTTAAAACTTCCAAAAGTTCCGCAAATTATTTATATTGGATTCTGTATAGATATAGATCACCTATTTCCAAATCAATGAGGCTTTTCCTTATTGCATTTTTTAAAAGTAAAATTTTTTCGATCATTGGAACTATAGAATTCCATCTGGGTACAATATCCAATACAAGGCAGATTTCCCTATTATATTCGGCCAATACATATTTTTGTAACACACAATTTTTTGTTGGACTCTTTCAAACAATTTAATAACACGACGAGTTTGTTCTAATGCCAATTTGTAATTAGTATTGATTACAAAAACATAATCTTCAGAGTCGTCTTCCAATTCATCTTCAAATTCATTACTGTCGGTCAATTCCAGATCGGCAGATAATGGTTCCAAATTTTTTCATCCACAATTTCCGGGAATTCCCAAACAAATTTCCCGGGATTTCGGGATTGAAAAATTTGCGGAATCCCCGTGAAAAACACTACTTTTTACAGAACTCTTTAAAGTCAAGCTTCTGGAGTGATATCAATTCACCTTTATTTGCAGAAAATTTTAATTTTATGCGTCTGATGTCGTAATCTTAAGTTCTATCATGCTAGGTGGATAAGTAGATGTGGCTGCCGCTCAAGGAATATGAATAGACACACTTAGGCCAGATAGGGCACATAATTTTTAATTTTCCCCTAGTTCCAGAACCACCCTTAGCTTGCGATAAAGCGACTCAGACCGCCAAAAGCAATACATGACGGATCCTCCAAATCTTCGATACAGATATCAAATCGACACAGATATCTGTGACAGTCGTACATCGTCTTGTAGTTTATTACATTAGAATCCAGATTGCCGTTCTGATTGCCGTTCCCGACACTCCCAAATTCCATCTCCTGTTTTCATGGTATAGGAAGTCATACCAATTTAGCAAAGCATTTCCAATAGGTTTCGACGACAGCATTACTTCCATGTGTCACTGTGTCTACCAAAAGCCCATCATTGAACCTATAATCTCTTTCGATATTCCATTTTCTTCTTCAATGTTCTGTACTAAGAAGAGAGATTCAACAATATTTATCAAAAGTATTGGTGCTTACTTTGAAGTCGCCGTGGTCTAGTAGGTAGTGTGTTGGCTTATTAGACGAAAAGCCAGGGTTCGAGCCCCAGGCCAGACATCAAAATACGAAAAGTATTTCTTCGGCGACTTCCTCTCAGCAGATTTCTGGCACAAACTCTGAGAGTAAATAAAAATTGCCATGAAAAGTTTCTCAAAAATCTGTCGTTCGGAGTCGACTTTGAACTGTAGGTTCCGCCACTCATGTATAAAATTAACACACACAACATAAGTGGTGTGAGAAACTAGGTCGTAATCCTGACTGAAGGGTTGTAATGACCAATTATGTATGTATGTATTGGTGCTTACCCCTAACACTAGAATCCAGTGATCTGATTGCCGACTGGTAATTTCCAGCTTGGGGTCCCTAGCGAGGTGCAGTGCGTCATTCTGGCAGGCCATCTTATCCGGAATGGATGTCCTAAATCGCAGTGTCATGTAGTCATCGCTCCCGAGACTCCCAAATTCGCCCTGCGGTTTTCCAATAGGTTTCGACTACAGCATTACTTCCATGTGTCACTGTATCTAGCATATGCCCATCTTTGGACCCAAAAAGCGAAAGATTTATTCGACAACTGAAGAGTAACCAATGAAGTCAATGAATGGTCTAGTAGGTAGTGTGTTGGCTTATTAGACGTGAGGGCTCAGTTCAAACCTCAGGTCAGGCACCTCTAACTATAAGAAATATGACAAAATTTTCCTTCGGCGACTTCCTCTCAGGAGATTTTTGGCAAAAACTCTGAGAGTAAATAAAATCGCCATGAAAAGCTTCTCAAAAATCTGTCGTACGAAGTCGACTTGGAACTGTAGGTCCCACCACTCATGTATGAAATTAAATCGCCGTAGTCTAGTAGGTAGTGTGTTGGCTTATTAGACGTAAAGCCAGGGTTCGAACCCAGGCCAGACATCAAAACAAAATACAAAAAGTATTTTTCGGCGACTCCTCTCAGCAGATCTCTGGGAAAACTCTGAGAGTAAATAAAATTGCCATGAAAAGTTTCTCAAAAATCTGTCGTTCAGAGTCGACTTTAAACTGTAGATCCCGCCGCTAATGTATAAAATTAACACACATTAGTGGAGTGAGAAACTAGGTCCATAACTCTGACTAAATGGTTGTAATGACCAATTATGTGTGTATGCACACAACACAAGTGGTGTGAAATTTTCTAAATATTTACGTGGTTGCTATTTCTTATTGGTACAACAGATCCAACAGACCAACGAGATGAGACAATCCATTTCTATCTTCTCTTTTCTAGTCACAATTATTTTAAAATTGGTTTCACAGTGCTTACTACAATACTCCCGAGCATTATTTTTAAATTACATGTTTATTTCCTAATAGAGTATCTTACAAATCCTAAATAAAAAGCAATACAATAGATTTCTTTGTATCAAACTATCGACTAAACTTCTTCTTTTAGAACGGCCTTTTTCTTTTCGGCAACAAAAGGCACTGCACCCGGTTTCGAATGTTGGCGTACATTGGCCTCTTTGCGCAACTCCTTATCCTTAATGGCACGCATTTTCCTCTGTTTATTCATAATGCTACGTGGCACTTGACGATGTCTAGCAATACGTTTAATTTGTGGATGTGCAGCATACTTCTCTTTAAGAGTTTCCTGATAATTGAAAGCGACACGTTCTCGTGGTCGTATAACACCAAGTTTTTCGGCAGCCTTAGCCTTCCACATTCTTATGTTCATTTCATCGGAACCGGTGAAAACATAACGATTATCCAGAGACCAAGCTACACATACAACATGTTGCATACGTTTCGTATGATAAATCTCACGAGAATGACTTTGATGGACATTATAAATTCGTACGGTTTTATCATAACTGCCCGATACAAATTCTTTACCCGTGGGTGAATAATCAACATCGGTAACGGCGGATACATGATCGAAATGAATTTTAAGTGGATTTCTCAATTGGCGTGTATCGAATGTATAGAGGCTGAAAATAAAAAAAATATTTACAATTTATAAATTTAGCATGAAAGTACAACATCCACTTACTTGCAATCTTCATTGGCCACAGTGAAGTTAAAAGCCTCCATAGGATTCCAACATAATTTGTTACTCTTCATGGTTAGAACCATTTTTCTTAAAGGATGTGATTCTCTTTGATCATATAAAATAATGCTACGATCACTGCCACAACAGGACAATAATGAAGTCTCTACTGGATTAAATGCCACATCATGTAATGTGTCTACGCCCCATTTAAGATTCTTTAAAGGATCATTACGATTTTCATCCCATATGGAACAATATTCACCACATGTAGCAAATTTGGCTTCTTTACGATGATGTGATATACCTGTGATCATTGTTTTACTTAAAATAGTGTTAACGGGCTCCTCCTCGTCACCCACATCTGGTGCATGAGAGTTCCATACTTTTATGGTTTTGTCATCACCCACCGTAAAAAAACGTTCAGCACTATAGTTAAAACATATGCCACGTACAAAACCTTCATGTGCCACAAAACTACGTTGACTTTCACGATTTGCCAGATCCCATATATGCACCTCACCATCATATGCACCACTTACCAATGTCGACAAATTTTTCGGATGCTTACCAAAACAAGAGACGCCATCACGATGACCACTTAAGTTGCCAACAAACGGTTTTGCAAATACCCTCTCTAATTTGGTGGCATTTAAAGCTCGAACATATTCTCGGGCTGGCTCCATAGGATGTAAATCCGGATCATAATTACGAGGCACTGTAAATTTAAATGCGTAAATAAACTTTTCTGCGCCGTATAATCATATCGCACTTACTTTTGTGGTGTTCATGTTTTGTTTCTCGGACGAAGTCGTCCGGATTACGGCTAATCATCTTTACCTTCATTTTGTTTTTTAGTCCGATTTAGTTTGTAAGCAGAATCTTTTTAATAAAAAAATAATTGTTTTTATATTCCTTCCTTTTCAATATTTCGCTTCACACGTGCATTTGTAAATAACATTCAAACCGTCAGCTGGCATTGTTTGTTATTTTTGTGCACAATATTGCCATATCAAGTACTTATATTATATGTAGTGTTGCCAAGCATTCTAATATTATGTGATATACATCGAATAACAAATAAAGGGAATATTTAACAAACAGGAGGGGCAAACCTCTATGTTAATACGTCTGAACGATAAAAAAAATATGCAGGAGAACGGAACACACTTTGAAAAGTTTATACAATTGGGGGTCTAAGAGGTCTAAATGTGAACCCCGATAAAATCGAAATACATATGATTATTTACAAGAAAAACGAAGATGGGTCAATATTAGAGGCCAGCCAAGGGCCACAGGCCTTAGAATCATAAGTTCTAAATGGAGCCCAACCAAGAAAATAACTTTATTAACTTATGCTTTAGTAGAGTAGGAGACATCGATGAAAAGGAAATATTACATTAGAATAATTCAGAGGGTTGTTTAGAGATAAATGGTGAGATGAGGACATCACCTGCAAGGGCATTGAAAGCTATACTCGTCATCTAACTGACTAAGATGGCACTTGTGCATTATCATCTCTCTGCTATGCGGGAATGAATAGACTGAAGCCACAAACAGCACTAGAAAGAAACTTTCTCATCACAGTATTATCCGACTAGATTCCTAACATATCATTCGGAATTATGTTTCACTTTATATATAGTAGTGTACCTCGTTTTAAAAGAACTACGTTCCATTTTTAATTTTTTGAAAAAGTGTTAATGCAAGAAATATATTGAATATTAACTGTAAAGTTAGAAAATATCAAAAATGCAAATGGAAAAATGAAATCGTAAAAAAGAACTGTGGGAATTAATTACTTCATGAAGAAAAAAAATAATTACTTAATGCGAACTCTGCTTTTAACTTTAACTAACCCCCATTTCATTAATTCCCATTCATAAAAAACTTCCCTCCAAAAAAAATACACACAGACAATTTCAAGGCCACTGGTTTTGCGAAAAGTCTCCTCATCTGGCAACACTTGCACAATGTAAACAATTTTTTGTTTGATTTGCCAAATTCTTACCTCTCTTTTCCTCTTTCTTGTTTCAAGCTATATAATCACATACAAACCATTCACAATGACTTGAATCAAAAGGCAACAAAAAAGTAAGAAGAAAAAAAAATCCTGTATTAAGGAATCTACAAGAAATTTTTCAAGTCACGACATCAGAAAAAGTAAAAATTTTCTTATAAGAAAAAAATCCAAGTGAAAAAATAATTATAAAGTGGAAAATTGTGATAAAATTGAAAACAACGCGTGGAGAAAACCGTTAAAAGTAGAAAATTTATGAATAACGTAAAGATTTTATAAAAAACGTAACAATTGCCAGATCCAATAGCCCCTGGTCGTTAGCAAAAGGTAGGGGTGAGACACCAATACCGGGCGCTAACATCGCCAACGCCACCGCCATAAGCAACAGCTCTGCCTCAAGACAATTTCTAATGAAAATGAATAATTTGGTAAATATGTATATTCCTACAAATCAGTTGATAATATTATAGCTTCTCAATTTTTATTGTTCTTATAAACAGGACCACGTTAAAAATTTTTATCCAGACAATTATAAATTGGATTTATCGGAAACGATGAAGGCTGCTTTATCTAAAGGTGGTCCTGGTTCTAGTGGCTCAGGTGCTGGACCTTCTGGTGTAGGCATGTCTGCACCTACTGGAGCTGTTCCACATGGCACTGGCGATATGCCGGGGAGTAGTGCGGCCATTTCTGGGGCAGGTTATGTTACCGAAAAGCTGTACATGTTACTGCAATTGTATTTACAAAATAAAGGCTGGAATCCTAGTGCAGAGCTATTGCAATGTTTTACGGACTTGAAAGATAATGCCATGTTGCCCAGTGCTGCGTATTTACAGTAAGTCACATATATTTCCAAATTAGAAATAAGTTGCTATTGGTGGTCATACGAAATTGGGGCAGAAGGATTATATAATTATTAATTGGTATCCATTCAGTATTAAAAATGCTTTCTTTTGAATGGAATAAACCAGTTTTATTTTAAGTCTCGTTCTGTTTTCATTTAAAATTTTCTGAATTGTGACTGTAATTTTGTGTCGCATCTGACTTATACATTCCTAAGGTATTTATTGGGTATGCTTTAAAGTTTGTAAAATATGGGTAACTTACTCGTTCTTCAAATATACATAATTGGTCATTACAACCCTTCAGTCAGGATTACGACCTAGCTTCTCACCCCACTTATGTTGTGTGTGTTAATTTTATACATGAGTGGCGGGACCTACTGTTTTAAAGTCGACTCCGAACGACAGATTTTTCAGAAACTTTTCATCGCAATTTTATTTACTCTCAGAGTTTTTTGCCAGAAATCTGCTGAGAGGAAATCGCCGAAGAAATATTTCGATTTGAGTCCTACTGGACTACGGCGACTTCAAATATCCCGACTTATTTTCGTACACAACTCGAATCAGCAATCGATATTTTATTATTATTTTAGCCGGAGTATAAAATTCTTCCTATCCATATAATCATATCTTCATCTAAGATATATGAAAAAGTTTTTAAATCGATTCTCGTTCCAGTCGTCTTGATCGTTTCTTGTTCTGTCGATTTGTTAGCATTTCAGTAGCATTCTACTGTTGGTAACTAGGTCTACTTTATTTTATTTAATTTGTAATGCGCCTTAACAAACAATTAAAACTGTCCCCTGATGTTAAGCTTTATTGCTTCTACTGTCTTCTGACAACTACTTATGATGCAGGAAATAATCCTCTCCAGATAGCAGTAAAGGGTGCTTAACCAGCCAGATCTGTGATACATCAGAATGGATCCCGTTCGTCTGGGTAGTTGCCTCTTGCTATCCAAAATCAGAAGGGTGTTGATTTAATATTTCATTGCAACTAAAGCTACATTTGAGGTAATGTAAGGTGAGCATTTAATAAATACAGTGGATCATCTTCATGCGCAGCGATGAGCGTAATAATAAATATTTATTAATTTAATAATTACAATACAAATACAAGTTATCTGGTGGGAATCGAATTCATGTAACTCAAACTAAACATAAAACATTGTAAACATAAACATTGTTTCGATAAAATTCTTGTTTATTTCTGAATTAAATTCAATCTTTCTTTTGAAACACCCTGTACTAATGTAGAGATATTAAATTTTATTTTATGGGTGTATTGTTTGATTTAGTGCCTTGGACAAGAGCTTCAGGAACAGAAAAGTATATCCATCATCACATATGAGTCGAAGTTGTATGGGGTTTTCTGTAAGGATCTCTGACTTGAGCTTCACTTCGGGTTCGAAGACGATTGTAGCCCCTTTCGGACAGAGATTTTTGGTGTCTTTAATCCTGTTGTCGCCATAGCCACAGATTTAGTTTCTTATGTGATCTTCGTTGACACTCAGGCTGCCCTAAAGGCCACTGCGTAGATCTGGTATAAATCACGATTGGTTCGTGATTCCAGGGATTCTATAAATACCTTTGAACCAGGTCGGATCTGTCTCCTGCAGGTTTCGGGTATCAGCGGTATAGCCGAGAACGAGGTGACGGCAGTTCTCGCTATGTTAGTTCTGTAGTGTGCACACCCACTTGTATACGACATGGCAACGCCAACATTTGACATCTCACTAATCCACTGACACATGTTTGAATAAAACGTATATTTTGACGGCGTTATAAGTTTTCAGCGTACCATGTACTTCTACTTAAAATTCAATTAGTGTAAATCCCTCGACAAAGAAACTTTAAGTTAAGTTGTAAAATAAAATAATAAAAGGATTTTTATTTAAAACACTAAAGTGGTGACCACCGACTGCTACGATGCAGAACACTAACGCAAACGCCACAGTAAATGCTGAGGATAACGCAGCGTCCTCACAAGTATCCCGAGTAGCCGTAAAACCACCACCTTTTTGGAAACCCGACCCCAAACTATGGTTTCTACAGGTGGAAGCACAGTTCATGCGAGCTGGTATTACTACAGACGACACGAAATATTATACGCTGGTGTCAGAGATTGATTCATCGATATTAAAATGCGCATCGGATATAATAACGCCTCCGGCCATTGGGAAATACGAAACACTCAAAAGGAGACTTATCGACGAGTTTTGTGAGTCCGACGACAGCCGATTTAAACGTCTATTCGACAATTTGGCTATGGAAGGAAAAAAACCTTCAATATTACTACGTGAGATAAGAGAACTGGCTGGCAATAAGTTGGACTCAGAAATTTTGAAATCGTTGTGGCTACGTCAATTGCCAATACAAATTCAACAAATTTTAGCAACAGTTGAGGGTGACGTCAGTGTACTGGCGAAAAAGGCCGATTGTATGATGGAAGTGCAAGAGCAACCGAAAGTCAACAACATCGATGAAAGCGGAAATTTGCACAAGGCCATAGCCGAATTGACGGAGAAATTTGATCGCCTAGAGAAGAACAGCCGCAACTACCATACGACCCCTCAACGGCAACGATCACCACGACGCAGTAACCTTTCACGCTCACGCACGTCCCGTTCACCATCAAATGAAAGGTGTTGGTATCACCGAATATTTGGGGAAAGGGCAACAAAGTGCCGATCACCTTGCAGCTTTCGACCACGACATTCGGAAAACTTGTAAGCCCTCCGTTTTCGACGGCAAACGAAGAGGGCCACAACAACAATAATACACGCCGTCTTTATATTAAGGATAAAAACTCGAAATTACAATTTTTAATCGATACAGGGGCGGAATTATCTGTAATTCCCAAACCAAAGAACGTTCATCTACAACCATCTTTAATGAAATTACTTGCAGCGAACAATACGGAAATCAACACCTATGGTAAAAGACTCCTATCATTGGACATAGGATTGCGACGTCAGTTTAAATGGCTTTTTACGGTGGCCGACGTGTCGCACCCCATAATCGGCGCGGATTTTTTACAGAATTTTAACATTTTGGTGGACATGAAAGGTAAGTCCTTAGTAGACGCAACGACACAACTACGTCAAGTGTGCCGGATAACCAACAGCGATTCATCAGTCATAACGATACATAAGACAAATGGCATTTTCCATGAACTACTGACACAATACATCGACCTCACAGATGATTCCCATGCTTTGTCCAAGAAACCTTCGGAGGTCAAGCATTATATTGAGACAAAGGGGCCCCCGGTGGCGCAGAAGGTCAGACGATTATCACCCGAGAAACTGGAGATTGCGAGAAAAGAGTTCGACTACATGTTGGACCGCGGCATCTGTGTACGATCGAAGAGCCAATGGGCTAGTCCCTTACATTTGGCCAAAAAACCTAATGGGTCATGGCGGCCCTGTGGCGACTTCAGACTTTTGAATGCCAGAACAATACACGACAATTACCCGGTACGCCATATACAAGATTTTACGAGTGAACTCGATGGTAAGACAATATTTTCGGTAATAGATTGCAAAAAAGCATACCATCACATACCTGTTAACCCTGGTGACGTAGCGAAGACGGCAGTTATAACGCCCTTCGGCTTATTCGAATTTAAATATATGGTATTTGGGTTACGGAACGCCGCGCAAACATTTCAACGCTTCATGGACGATACGGTTAAGGGCCTCGACTTCGTTTTCCCATATTTAGATGACGTGCTCGTGGCATCATCATCGGTGGGAGAACATTTATCCCACTTACGACAACTTTTTGAAATTTATAGGGAAAAAGGCCTGGTTATTAATATAGAGAAATGTCAGTTGGGCCAATCCGAAGTCGAATTTTTAGGACACACGATAACCGCAAATGGCATTAAACCAATATCTCGCAAAGTCGAAGCCATCATTAATCGAAAAAGGCCAGTGGAAGTGCAGGATTTACGAAGCCTACTGGGTGCCATAAATTTCTTCAGAAGATTCTTACCACATGCGGCCGAAATAGAACTACCCCTACAAAGGATGATGGGTCCATGCAAAAAGCGCGACCGGACAAAACTCAAGTGGTCCGCCGAAACCGAAGAGGCTTTCGAGAAAATTAAGGCCGAACTGGCAAACACAACCTTATTAACATTTCCCCGTAGGGGGGTTGACATTGCATTAATGACAGACGCTTCCGACAAGGCCATGGGTGCAGCTCTGCAGCAACGAGTAAACGGTCATTGGCAGCCCTTAGGATTCTTCTCCAAAAAATTTACTACGACGGAACAACGTTATAGTACGTACGACCGCGAGCTTATGGCTATATACTCAGCCATTAAATACTTTCGATTTTATTTAGAGGGCGCACAATTTACGGTGTTCACAGACCATAAACCATTGCTGCATTGTTTCGAACAGAGATGGGAACGCTTATCCCCACGCCAAACGAGACAGTTGAGTTTCATAAGCCAATTTTGCGTGAATATACGACACATAAGCGGCTCACAGAACATTGTGGCAGATGCTCTCTCGCGTTTAGAGACATTACGAATACCAGCGACTATCGATTACAAATTACTATTTGAGGAACAGGCGAAATGCCCCGAGCTACGAAACCTCATGCAATCGAATTCTACTTCACTTACCCTGCAGAAAATAAAGGTACCAGGTTGCGACGGCGAGATAATATGCGACACATCCACAGGCCAAACACGTCCATATATTCCGAGTTCATTACGACCGCTCGTCTTTGAATCATTACACGGACTATCACATCCAGGGATAAGGGCATCAACAAAATTAATCGCTAGAAATTTCGTTTGGAACAAGATGAAAGCCGAGGTAAGAACATTAGTAAAAAATTGTCAACAATGTCAGCGATGCAAGGTAACACGACACACGAAAAGCGATTTGGAAACATTCGCTGTACCAGACAAAAGGTTTGAACATATTAACATCGATTTGGTCGGCCCGCTTCCTATGTCGAACAACTGTAGCTACTGTTTAACATGTGTTGACAGGTATTCCCGATGGATCGAGGCCATTCCAGTTACGGACATCACGGCGGAAACTGTGGCAAAGGCACTACTCAATGGGTGGATTAGTCGTTTCGGAGTACCAAAATTCATAACGACAGACCAGGGTCGCCAATTCGAAAACAACCTTTTTAACCACCTTTCGAAAATGTTGGGCATAAAACATATTAGAACAACTCCATACCATCCCCAAGCTAATGGCCTGATAGAGCGTTGGCATCGAGTTCTTAAAGCAGCGTTGAAATGTCACAATGCCAATACCAATTGGACTGAGGTGCTTCCTATTGTTTTGCTGGGTCTAAGAACAGCTGTAAAAGAGGACTTAGGGGTATCGGTAGCCGAAATGGTGTATGGACAGGCGATCAGATTACCCGGCGACTTCCTATCAGAAGAATCTAGCGCGCATATCAACGAGAGCGAATTTCTTACAAAGCTCCAGCAGCATTTTGAAAATCTACGACCCACATCGACGACACAACACGGAAAAAAATCAGTATATGTTCCAAGGGACTTGAGATTTTGCACCCATGTTTTTCTGAGGGACGATACCGTACGTGCTCCGTTAAAGGCACCATATGACGGCCCCTACGCTGTACTGGAGAGACATCCAAAAACCTATACAATACTCGTTGGAACCAGGTCCAAGACCGTTTCTGTGGACAGATTGAAACCAGCTTACATCCCTATGGAATTATCCGAGTTGGAGTACAAACCACGTAAGGTTAGATTTTTGGACCAGCTTCCATATATGTCGCACCACGAAACTGGAAGGGGGGTGGTGTAGTGTGCACACCCACTTGTATACGACATGGCAACGCCAACATTTGACATCTCACTAATCCACTGACACATGTTTGAATAAAACGTATATTTTGACGGCGTTATAAGTTTTCAGCGTACCATGTACTTCTACTTAAAATTCAATTAGTGTAAATCCCTCGACAAAGAAACTTTAAGTTAAGTTGTAAAATAAAATAATAAAAGGATTTTTATTTAAAACACTAAAGTTCTATTTTCTGAAGTTGATTCTTAGCCTTCTGCTTTTCTGCTGAATTTTCGAACTTGTCGGAAGATGGTCTAGAAAGAAAGTGCAGAATAATTGGGTTGTTATATGTATAATTGTTATATGTATAAAAATATTGGCTTTCTTTCTATAGACGGTTTAAAACAGGCTGGATTTAGACAAATTTAGGCGTAAAACCGATTACTGAGTTTCCATACCAAACCAGTTCCCTAAATTACAGGCAACTTCAAATTTTTGTTTGCCACTTGGGAACGTAACTGCTGACTCGTTAACTTCACTTAATTAATGTTTCTTTTCCATAGGGTTTTAGCGAATCGCATGACATTGGATTCCCAGGGACGTTTAATACTACGAGAAAACGGTAAAATTGTCTTGCCATTTGAACATTTTGCCAATGCAGTGATGCTCAAGCATATGTCGGGTCCGCATGGTCTTCACTTAAGTGTTGATGCAACAGTTAGAGCTGTTATTGAATCCTATACCATTGGCAGAGAAAACTTTGGCATGGAAAAGGAATTTATTATTGAGGTTGTGCAATCATGTCCAAGTCCAGCATGTCGTTACTATAAAAATCATATTGGCATTTCACCGTTACCGTTTATGGATCAACAATTTCCTGGTGTTAATCCAACGGACTTTCTGCAGCATTTGCCACATTTACCACCACCGCCACCACCACATGTTAGTGGGGGACATGTGGCAAGTAGTTCTTCGGGTGGAGGTGGTGGTGGTACAGTTAGTGGTCCTAGTTCGGCTGGTAGCAGCAGTTCGGCTACTAGCAGCTCGGCTGGTGGTGGTGGTGGTGTTGGCGGTGAAGTTGATTTATCTTCAAAATCTTCCCATACTTCGCACCCTAAAGTGCCACCACAATTGCAGCATTTGACTAAACAGCAACAGAGTAGCATACAATCGCAATTGTCACAAATAAGTGCTGCTGCTGCCGCAGCGGCTGCAGCTGCTGCTGCTAAACAGCAACATCAGCAACAGCAGCAGCAACAACAACAGCAACATCATCAACAACAACAGCAACATCATCAACAACAGCAACAACAAGCAGCTGTAGCAGCAGCAGCTGCAGCTGCTGCCGCCCAACAACAACAACAACAGTTATCGGCATTGATCCAACAACAACAGAATCGTGCTTTGGCCCAGCAAAGCCTGGAAAAATTTAGCACACTTTCGCCACTAGAGAAACAACGTGTACTTTCGCAATTGGATCCTAAACACTTTGATCCCACCAGTATGGCTGTAGCAGCAGCAGCTGCTAATTTACAAATGCAAGGATTAATGCAATCGCAAGCTGCTGCTGTTGCAGCCGCTGCAGCAGCTGCTGGACAAAATTCTGCTGCTCAATCGGTGGCTGCTGTGTCAGCAGCAACATTGGGCTTACCAACGCCACCACCTAATCAAGCTGGTCCTATTGTACCGCCACCACATCATAGTATTCATCATTCTTTGCCACCACCACCACAATCACCAACGGCTCATAGCAGCAGCAGTGGTGTTGGCGGTAGTATGGGACGACATGACATCTGTTCATCAGTTTCGGCTCATTCCGTTGAACAAATGGTACAGAAAAATGTTGAAACGTTACGGTAAGATCGTAAATTAGTTGAATTGAATGTAAATATTTTAAAATATTTTAATTACCATTTTTCAGTTCGAATCTGGAATCTTTGGAATCGAATAAAGATTTATTGGCTTTACATAATGGTGCTTGGGCCTCAAACAATCAAGATCTAAGTGGTCGTGACAATTTACCAATTGGCCAGGATAAAATTGTGCGTGTATTCACAGAGCTTATGCGTAATATGGCACGCATGAAGACCTATATAAGGCCTTCAATGTGTAAACCATATGGCAAGCAGAGTGAATCTTTGCAGAAGAGTATGTCCCTTTTTAGTGTATAAAAGTAATTGAATATTAATTGTATTATGTGCTTTGCAGCTCTTATAGACACTATACAAATTGTTCAAACATTGCGCAATTGCTTACCACCGCCGCATATACAAGTGAGTTCGTGGAAAAGCGAAAGTGAAGGCTCATCGAGTTTACAAGGCGGCAATGCAGGTGTTGTAGGCGGTGTTGTGGGTATGGGTAATTCATCAAACGGTCCTCCTATGATGGGTGTTGGTAATGGTGCTACTTTATTGGGTAATATGTCTGCAAGTCGTATTGAAAATTTAAGTAACTGAAATAGGGCCGAAACTAACTTGGCTGATACACAGGTAAGTTTGTTTCGCACATATGAAATTGATTAAAATGCAGCAATGATGATGATGATTGAAGATGCCATAAATTATGAATATTGAAAATATTTTATTGCATGGAAGTGAACACATTCCAAACGTATAGTAGTGTAGTACTTTTTCCTTTTTCTTTTTCGTAATAGCGGTAAGTGAATAATTCCATGAAATCTGAAAATTATAAAAATTTAAATGAAAATATTATTAAAAAAATATACTCTTTAATAGCTTAATAGCTTAAAAGAGTATCTCAATTTTAATGTAGATTATATTTTAGAAATATTAATACATAATTTACATACATAATTAATTATATATATATAAATATGGAAAATCCGTTTTTAATCAAATTTGACTTCGAACAAAGGTTTTTAAAACCACTTAAGTATTAAACGTATGAACTAAATATTTAGTATGAAAACAATTTTGTGCAATTTCAACTTTAAAGTTGGAGATATTTTTATCATAAATAATTATTATATAATATTTAAAGCTAGGGTACTATGTATAAACTATGATTTCAATATTTTTTTTTTTATTTTTTGTTTCGTATTTTAAAATGATTTTCTTATTTAAGTGTGCCATTAGTTTATACACACACTTTGATGTTTTTAAAGACTTTTTATAATTTTAAAACTTGTGGCATGCAACAAAAGTTATACTAGGATATGCATTTTTTTGAAATAATAATCGATGATACATTATTTGGGTGAATATTTGAAACCTTGATTGATAAAGTAACACTTCTAATTTCATTTTAAACATTAGTTTCCAGAAGATGGTTGATGGTTGAAATCGTTTTAGTTATTGATTTCTATTACATCAGGCTCAAAATTGTAGGCACTTGCTAAAGGTATCCCACTGTAGCCTAAGGGGCCTCTAAAAAACTCAATTGATGGTATATTCCAAATAATATTCGAACTTGAGAAACCGGGCTTGAATCACACTCGCTCACCTTCTGGCATGTGTGATGATGAATAATGACAGCGTGTGATGAGCAAGCGTATAATGTCTGTGTGTCTATCGAGACACACTTACTGCGCTAGCTTGCCATTCAAATTCAAATTAGAATTCAAAATTTTCTCTAAATGGTTTTACTTTGAATGGTTTTTCTACATTATGGATCATTTCATGGAGTGAAGAAGTGTTGAATTTTGTGGACGGCCTATAGTACCAGGTGGGGGTTCATCGGGGGAGAATGATAGATATTTCAGCTGCAGGTATCCCACTATATACAGATTGTAGCCTAAGGGTCCCTAATAACACCCAACCAGTGGTATATCGTCTTAACCTAGTAGATAGCGTTAAGGACTCGCTTCAGTCCCCAGATCAGACATCTCCAACAAAAAACGAAATATGGAAAAATATTTCATCGGCGACTGTCTCTCAGCAGATTTCTAGCAAAAACTCTGAGAGTTAATAAAATTGCCATGAAAAAGTTTCTTAAAAATCTGTCGTTCGGAGTCGACTTTAAACTATAGGTCCCGCCACTCATGTATAAAATTAACACATGCAACAGAAGTGGTATGAGAAGCTAGGTAGTAATCCGGACCTGCTTGCATCCATCTTGCGATACCAGGTCAGACATCTCCAACAAAAAACGAAATATGGAAATAGTATTTCTTCGGCGACTTCCTCTCAGAAGATTTCTGGCAAAAACTCTGCGAGTAAATAAAAATTGCCATGAAAAGTTTCTCAAAACCTGTAGTTCGGAGTCGACTTTAAACTGTAGGTCCTGCCACTCATGTATAAAATTAACACACACAACATAAGTGGTGTGAGAAACTAGGTCGTAATCCAGACTGAATTATGTTATGTGTGTGCGACAGGTATCCCGCTGTAGCCTTAGGGGTCTCTAAAAAAACTCAATTGATGGTATATTCCATTCAAGGAGTGAAAAAGTGTGGCATTTTGTGGGCGACGTGTCGTATCAGGTGGGGGTTCATCGGGGTAGAATGATGGATATTTCAGCTGCAGGTATCCCACTATATACAGATTGTAGCCTAAGGGCCCCTAATAACACCCAATTAGTGGTACATCGTCATAACCTAGTAGATAATATTAAGGTCAGACATCTCCAACAAAAAACGAAATATGGAAAAATATTTCATTGGCGACTGCCTCTCAACAGATTTCTGGCAAAAACTCTGAGAGTTAATAAAATTGCCATGCAAAAGTTTCTCAAAAATCTGTCGTTCAGAATTGACTTTAAGCCGTATTTCCCGCCACTCATGTATAAAATTCACACACACAACATAAATGGTGTGAGAAACTAGGTCGTAATCCTGACTGAAGGGGTGTAATGACCAATTTTGTATGTATGTATTGCAACAGGCTTGCATCCATCTTGCGTTATCAGTTTTATTTCGAATTTCTCGAAATCTCACCTTCGATTTATCATTTTAAGCTAAGATGGAGCAAGCCTTGTCGTCTTCAGTTTTCTGTTACCATTATAGCTCCATGTATTGCAATTTTTCCACTTCAATTCTATTTTTCTTAGCAATTTTTGATTTGTAGTTTTATCGATATGTGTCAGGTGACTTTGTACATTCTCGTGATTTTCTTCTTTTGCATTCTGGGCTTCTGTATTTGTTACTCTAAGAGTTTGTGTGGTATTTAATACAATATCTACATAGGATTTCGGTGTTTTGTCAAGTAGGCAACAAATTAGATGTCCACTGACTGACCAAAGGATCCAGATATTATTGATTTTGGTGTGACAAAAAATAGTCCAGAGGTTCAGTTCAAATTAAGTCTTCACCTATTGAACCAATTGCCTACTGTTGTTACGATCTCCAACCAAGAGGTTGTGTGCCATTTAGTACAATATCTACAACGGGTTTCAGTATTTTATAGAGTAGGCAAGTAATTTGTATTCTACTGGCCGACAAAAGGTTCCAGATGTTATTGATTGACAAAAAAAAAACAGTATTTCCAGAGGTTGGCTTCAAGTTAAGTCTTCGCTGGATTTTTCTATGAAGCTATTGCTTACTATTGCTACGATCACCACCAGCCCAAGTATGAAAGTGTGTTAACGTGTTAATTGGTTGATATTCAAAAGATTGCTAAGCTCCCCTTGCAGAAAAAATCTACGACTGAAAAAAAAATTTTTAATTTTAATAAGAATCTTAAGCGAACTGCTCATCATGTAATAGAATATTTTCAATAGACGTGGAGTATTATTGGTTCTCTGAACATAAAATTAGGCTTAGGACCTGTACCCAATGCTTCAGAGTAATTCTAGAATTTCAAAATGTAGATTCAATATGGAATTGAAGATGTAATAAAAAAATATAGAAAAAAATTCATAACGCAGTCTACAAAACAGTACATACATCTTCACTGGACGTGTTTACACATTATTAAGTCCATTATTAGGTTTCTGTGTTACTGCCTATGATTTCTGAATAAATCCCGGAGTTTCGAGTCTTTCTTTCACTGCAAAAAGTATGAAAAGTTTTTTCGTGTTCTTTTTTATAGGTTTTATCAAGCCATCCATAATGCCATTCTATAATGGTTGGTGATTTTTTAGGCACCTAAACCTAACTCTACGGGCTTCTTAGTAATAAATTCATAGTGAACCTTAGGATTGTTTAATTGTAAACAAATTCCGACAAGTTTGTAATGGATTAAAGACGAAAAGAATATTTTTCTTTAATCTGTTACAATATTGTTGAATTTCATTTTCAGTTGGACTATTGCAATAAGGCCGCATATTATAACTTTTATAATTAAAGGTTTATAGGCTAACAAGTAAAGTATGGCGATTATAAAATACATATTCACCTAAAAAATGCCCCCAAAATTAAATAGAATTGAACGCAAAAGGTTAGTGAAGTTTAGTAGAAAAATAAAAAACGGACAACTGTTGTATGCCACTGATCTTAATAGACTGATTTTATTTATTATAATATTTTTCTATATTCTATTTTAAAACAACAACAAAATATATGTTCCTCAAAGAAATAATGTTCAAATTATTAACAAAATAGCAAAGAAGTCTTCGAAATTTTTGGCTTTAAATAAAAATATTTTTTTTGTTTGTTTTATTTTTAAAATTCATTTTAATATTGGCAGCAAAATCCAAAATCTGTGATAAAATATGAAATTTAGTTTTAAAATATTTAATTTTTTTTACAAATAATAGTTTAGGCAAAAGAAAAAAAATTTTAATCAAAAAGAATTTGGTGTTAACGAGCGAAATTAAAGGAGCAATGCTTTAAAAAAACATGTTTTTTTTTCGTTTTACTTTTTTTTATCTTGTATTTACTTTATGTATTTCTTTATATAAATCCAATCCAATAAAAATAAATAAATAAAAATAAATTATTATTTAATAAATTTCTTAAAAAAAATTAAAAATAAATTAAAGAAATAAACGTATTACAAAATAAATTATCATATCAATAACAAATTAACTCAAATATATATATATATATTAATGATAAATGTAATTAGTTTTTATAGGCTTATAAATCAAAATTCTCTCTATAAAATATGCTTGAAATAAATAATAAATATTAATTTTAAATTAATTAATTTAAATATATAATATTAAAACGAAAATATTAAAAAATAAATAAATAAACCATAAATCCTTGATAATTTACCCACCAATATCAAAAAGCATAAAAATATCTCTAATAATACTTGTAATTAAATACAGTCATCAAATACATAATTAATCTAAATATTCGATGGAGCAGGTTATTTTTTTAATGCATTATTTACAAATAATTTGGAGTGTTAAATCAGATTAAATTAAGAAAAATTATTTAATTTTAACTGTTATGATAATTATTTTTCTATCTTCTTTGTGTGCTTTTATAAACAGTTTAATAAATAATTGAAATATAACATAAGCAAAATTAGAAGTGAAAAAATATCTCCAGAAGTGTGTTGTCCAAAAAAAAGATTTTCCACAAAAATTATTTTTTACATTTGTGAAGTACTGTTGTGTTCTGGAATACAATTACAAATTATATCTAAAAATTACGAGCTGAGTAACGTAGACTTTATGATCGGTGTAGTGTAAAAAACCCGAGTCTCTTGTGGGAATCGAACTTACAACCCTCACGCTAATAGTCTAGCAAACTATCCTACTTATAAATTATTCACTTTGATTCAGACATCTTGTTGAAACAACATCATTCAAATTAGTTGTCATTTGTTCACTCTGTTTTGCCAAATCACTGTGGACCCTAACTGTGACCCTAATTGTGTTTGAAAAATCATCTTTAGCGATGAGGCCCATTTCTGGATGAATGGATAAGTAAACAAACAAAAATTGTCGAATTTGGGACGATGCTAATTTACATGAGGTTTAAAAGCTTTCAATACAACCCGAAATAATCACTGTTTGGAGTCGATTCATACATACACAGTGGTGGCCTTATAATTAGAAACGACTTAGCAACATGTGTGTTTGTTAACTTGTTTTACAGTTTTCACTGTGTACCTGGGATCAAAGGCTTTATTTGGAGAATGTCTTACACACGGTTTTCCATCAGATTAGGACAAATCAAACTAAGATTCGTCACTCCAGAGTACTCTGTTCCAGAAACATCGTTTCTAATTATAAGGCCACCAATGTATCTTTTAAAATGACATTGGCCGGGCTATCACTGTCAACGACGAGTACTAGATCTAGACACTACCGACATATGGTTTCAACAGGACGGTATTACGTAACACACAGCCCATGCCACATTGGATTTGGTGCATGGAGATCAGGTGAAATGGTAACTGAGAACATGTTTTCTTAAACCGCAGGTTTACGCGAACAAAAATCCACAGCGATCCACATGAAATTCAGCTTGATTTATGTGCCAGAGTCATGGAAAATTGGACATTTAGAAGCAGCTGCACACGGTGAAGCAATGGCAGACAATATTTCTTTCAAATGAATAAAAAATTTCAATGATATCGTAGACACTCATTGGTTTATTTACATTTTAAGATACGAAGCGGTTGAGAAAAGGTCCTATAGATCCTGATCTCCATCAGTATTTATTTGGGATCTAAAACCAAATCATTAGAGATTCATTAGCGTAATGAATTATCGTAATAAAGGGAATATTCTTGTATTTCTGATCAAAACTTAATATTGATTGGGTGTCATACGTACGATTCTAAATCGGATCATTATTTATTTGAGACCTACACCCAAATTATTAAAGATTCATTAGCGTAATGAATTATCGCAATAAAGGGAATATTCTACGTACGATTCTCCATCGATTCAAATTCTTCCAAATTTAATGTTCACGGCGACATGTGGCTTTTACTCTAACCTTTTTGTTATGTTCCGCTTATACCGTTGTACCATTTTCCAGGAAGAGAGACCATAATTAAAAATTGTGAAAGGTTTGGACGAATTTCAGCAAAATATTCTTATATTCTTCATGAGAATTTGTTCCTGTTTTATCGTTTCCCTTGAATGAATGAATATAATGAATAATGAAAAAAATGTAAAAGATAATGAATATAAGAGACAAATATGGAAAAGACAGTTGATTATAAAAATTTCTTCCTGTTTTTTTTTTGCTTAGAAGAATAATTTTTAAAGATAAACACAGAAAGTAAAACCGATTATGAGATTTCGTTGTGTTTTAACCCATTCGCTGCCAAGGACGCGTATACTCGTCTTGGCAGTGCGGGATACCATGTCAAAGACGAGTATACTCGTCCTACTTTAAATATATTACAACATGCAGGCTTTTGAATTAGCAAATTTTTTTGCCACAAATATAATATAAATATGCAAAAAACTTGAAAAATACTACAAATAAATTTTTTTTAAAAAAGAATACTTTAGTTCTTATTTAGATCTTTCACGCAAAAATCAACTTCATCGTGTATTTATAACAAAATTTTATAGCAACTACATTACTTATGATACCTTATCTTCATAATACGATTTGTAACAAAGTGCAATACATAATGGAGGTTTATCAGGACAGCTCGGACAGTAATATCGAGTCTCCTTTCGAATGCTTTTCGTTGCACAAACTCTACATTTGCGAGTTGGGTTTTTCTTTTGTTGTGTGGGAGGAATAGCATCAAGATAATGAAAGGAACTTTTATTGACGTACGACTGACGCTCTTACCAAGAACTAACAGGGTTTTGGTAAACAATAACACTCAAAATATAAATGGCAATGGGAATGACTTCATATAACTTAGGCTTGGCAGCGAATGGGTTAAAGAAGGACTGTACATCGATTACTTTATATCAATATGAGACTCCAATATATTTGTAAATATGCATTATGCGAAAATAAATCTAAAAGTTGTGAACATTTTCTTTCTTTATATTTGTTTTTAAATTAATTGTTTTAATTTTTATTTGGAATAAAATTATTTTTTAAAAAAGGTTGTACCACATGACTGGCACTTGAAACGCATAATAGTTTTAATTTAAAAATACAAAATTTTTCTTTTATTTTTATTAAATAAAAACGAAAATAATAATAATATTATTATTAATATAATAATTAAAAAGCAACAGTATTATAAATAAACGCATTTACATAAATAAACTAAAAAAACCAAGATTTTAAATTTTCTAATTCTCAATTTACTACCACTTAATTTACTTTTTTTTATTGACAATTATATTCCAATGCAAAATAATATTATAATTTTATAAATAAAATTAAATTTTATTATAAAAAATAAATAAACAAATTATACAGTAGAATACTCGTAAAAAAATAAAAGAATAACTTAACAATACATACGCAGAAAAAAACCCCATTGTAAACGCTTGAAATTATTGAAAATAATTTTTAAATTGAAACATTTTTCTTTAACCAGCTAAATTGTAAAACAATATAAAATTTTATTGAGATTATTAATAATAAAATGTATTCAGTAAATTATTAAAATTAATTAAAAATATATATAAAAAGAAATCGTTTTGATGCTAAAGGCAACAGTTTTGTATGTAGAAAGGTGACATGTGTACGGTAACAAGTAAGTTCAATGTGCTCCTCCAGTATCCAGTATATTGGACAATTTGAATTATTGTGAGTGGATTAATGCAAAGAATGAAGAAAGTTTTCAATAGGTAAGGTTACAAGTATAATTTCAGACGGAGTTCATTACATGCACTACTCTCGTTTCATAAAAGAAGAGAAAAGTAAAGATTGGTGCAAACGAAGTAAACGGAACAGGGACAGGTAAAAACAACTACAAAAGAAAAGAACAAAGAGGACCTCTGTCAGGCCAATCCCGAACACCTTCGAATAATCTTGTGCCCTAGATTTTTATTTTCATTCTACTTATAACCGGAAAGGTACAGAGGCTGTGTTGTATGGCCTTCAATTCCTCCTCATTATAACATACTCTGCATTAGTGAAATCCATCTATTCTTTTCAGCGAACTAATATTTCAATGGTTTATCTCCAGCAAGAAACCGATTCTACAAAATCGAAGGAAAATACTCAACATCCCGATCTATCCTTCCAAGGTTTCTGCTTCTTCTCTCTGGCCTATCTACCGATAAGTCGAAGTAGATAGCAGATTGAAGAATTAGAATCACCCACAAAATATAAACCCAATCAAAGAAGAGCTTTCGCCATCTCATTCACAGTTATACCACTATGCCCTGGGACCCAGCAAAGACAGATTCTAGCTGGTATAAAGGCTCTGACCAATCGTCTTCAGAGTAGTCTGACCATAAACGTAAGAAGCTGCATTTAAAGTGGCTGGGCCAGCTTCGGCCTGAAGAGATTTCTCCGCTGGAAAGACGGTAAAGTTATCATCAAATTTAAAGTAAAGTTCCAGTTCAAGGTCCTTGCAAAAGTCTAACAAGAGTTGCTTTAGGAGTTCTTTAAGGTGTTATGACGATTTGAACGTCCAACCCAAGTAGATAGAAGCGCCGGTCACCGAGTTATTAGTTGCTGTATCAAGAGGTCCTTTCCCCCTAATGCGAAGGAGCAGTTTAGAATGACAGAGTAAGCTAGTAATTGCTTGACTTACAGATCAAGTGCGGTTAGGTAAAGCAAAAGAAGCTTAACGATAACTTCCCATCATCCCGGTGGTACTCAAAGAGGAAATCTACTGAACTTTATTCAAAATCTTCCTCTGGATACTCTTGCCATTCTACTATACAATATAAATAATAACCGCTTTGAAAATCGCCGTAAAATTTCAACGAATGCTGCCCTTTAGCGGGAGTCTCTGATTTTCACCTACGGAGTTGTGGCATTGATACAAAACGTTTAAGCGCCTCTTTATCTTCTCTTTTGACATAACTCTCCAGTTCCGCTTGTTTTCCAGAACAACACCGGTATATTTGGCCTCAGAAGGTAGTGTAAGCTCCATAGCAGCCAACAGCGGTATCCTAAAGGTATTAATTGTGTATCTACGCGAAAACAACACAAATTTAGTCCGACCGAATTAGATTTGGGAAAACTGATTACAAACATTTGGAAAGTTACGGTGAGACCGAGCGTAAACTCGAATGAATTTTCAGCTATAAAATTACACCGAATCTATCAATTATTCAAAGAGTGGTCAAAACATTTTAAGAAACTGAATATGGTTATGTGGGTATTGCTTGATAACATTGTTGCTTTACATAAGGCATCGCCAAGAATCTAAAAACATCGTTCTCAGCAATATCATATTTTAGGAAATACGACGCAGCCTGCCTTCAGGGCAGGCGTTTAGATGACAAAACGTTTACGGATCTGGGCATGGTGGTGAACGTGTCACTAAGGGAATTGACCGGGTTAATCCGGAGCTCGGAGTGATGTAAACTCACCACTAACGGATCATGACAAGGGGAGTTATCCGCACTGGTAAACACAATGGGCCCTATGGGCCACTGAGTGAGATTGCCGGTGAACGGCAAGTTACTCGCTAATCTAACCTAACCTACTCCGGATCTTAATCCAGGAGACTATAGAAGGTGGCAATTCTTTCAATGGGTTCATGCAAATTTTTTAAAGTACATTTCTATTTAAATGGGTTCGTGAATACATAAAATTGTTCAACTTTTGGCTCAAAAAGTCCTCATATAGCCGACGAGAAACAAATACAGCCAAAACGAGCAATTCTTTGGTTGCGGATTTTGCTCATGCGAAGTGATTGGGCTTTTAAAGATGAGGCCGAATGGAGTTCTTGTAGCTGTAACTGGACGTTATGGTCCTGGGCGATACGTAGTTCCGCCAAGACTTCCTCGTTTACCACAACAAGGGTGATACAATACTGATATCAAGCGATTTAACACCGTGAGAAGGGTATACGGAGTGATTGGGCTTTTCTTTTAAGAATGAGGCCGAAATTGCAGTAGATGTGAACAACTGCACATGAACATGATAATTTATTCTTGTGGTCTTAGTTACTGGTGTGAGGAACACGTGGTGTAAGAGACACATGGTTTGAGGGACGTGGTGTGAGGGACACGTGGTGTGAGGGACACATGGTTTGAGGGACATGGTGTGAGGGATACGTGGTGTGAGGGACACATGGTTTGAGGGACGTGGTGTGAGCGACACGTGATGTGAGGGACACGTGGTGTGAGGGACGTGGTGTTAGGGACGTAATGTTAGTGACGTGGTGTGAGGGACACATGATGTGAGGGACGTGGTGTGAGGGACACATGGTGTGAGGGACGCATGGTGTACGGGATACGTGGTGTGAGGGACGTGGTGTGAGGGACGTTGTGTGAGTGACGTGGTGTGAGGCACGTGGTGTGAGGGACACATGGTGTGAGGGATACATGGTGTGAGGGACACATGGTGTGACGGACGTGGTGTGAGGGTCACGTGGTGTGAGGAACGTGGTATGAGGGACACGTGCTGAGAGGCCGAAAATGTAGTAGATGTTAACAACTGCATTCGTTACATGAACATGATAATGTAGTTTCATTTGCCATATCGAGGGTGTTACAAAACTACTATCAAACGATTTAACACCATGATAATGTTTTCTTTGAGGCTTTGTGAAATCTTGGGATTATGCAAGTAAAGCAGAAACAATTCCTGAACTGAAATTGCAGAATCAAAACGACATCGATGAAATTTCATGAAAAGACTAATGTATAAAACATCAGCACCATATCAAAAAAAATCTGTTTTTTTTTTAAATCTTAAAAGTTTATTCTTACTGAGACAACCTTTAAAAAGCATTTAAAAGAATTGACACTGTAAAGAAAAAAATTGCAAAAATAAAAATCAGTTTAATTTTCATAAAAGTGTGCCTAAATTTTTTCGTATGCACTCCTTAATTTAAAGATAATTTATTATAATTACAAATAAAAATAATTTAATGCATCAAATTTAATGAACACAAGTGTAATACGACTCACGTTGAATGAGTCAAAGTGTCAAACGAGAAAATAAACACAAACAAAGAAAAATGGCATGTAAAGAGGAAAACAAAAAAATGAGAAAAATAAAAATCAAAACAAACTTTAAAATAATTTACTCAAACAAAAACAAAAAGAATATTAACAACACAAAAAGTATATACATACAGATGTACAAATGTATGTATATAGTATGTAGATAGATACATATGTATATATATGTATAATAATAACAGAATGGATGGTTCGAACGGATAAATAAATGAATGGTGAATGGATAAATTGAGAATGAAAAATGAACGAATGAACAAGAACAAAAACAACGACGACAACGGCAATGTATAATAAACTATACTACTGCCAGAGAAGAAACGGTGAGCAAGTAAAACATACACCGCATGACAGACAGTCAGTAATTATTCGATATTGGAGCGAATTACAGCGTTTTGTGTGAAAGAAAAAAAAAGAAGTGGAAAGAAGAAAATTATTTTTTTTTGTTTGTTAAAATATTGCAAATAAATACACAAAAAAAAATTAAATCTTAAGCTAACGAAAAAAAAGTGTATTACATCTGCTAAGTTGTAAAGCGTTCAAAGAAAATATATTTAAAAAAAATATATTCCAAGTGTTTGTGTGAATTAAAAAAAAAGAAAAATATTTAAAATTATCACCAATCATAATAATCATCAAAACATCACCCCCACAAATGATTATTTAAGAATCAGCCAGAACAAGTTGGATTTCGTTAAATTTGTAAGTATTTTGCAACTTTCAAAGACGTAATTAAAGACGTAATTAAAATTAAAAAAAAAATACCCACAAGAAAAGAAACTTGTATTTCAACTTAAATTATAGTACAATAATATAAATCAATTGAATTGTTATTTATTTTGTTGTTTTAAGCAACTCGTATGATTTAGAAATTTATTTTCATTTATTTATATTTTTTTTTTGTTCGAATATTTAATGATTTTCTTTCACTTTTGTATGTACACATATGCATGTTTGTATGAAACACTATATACCCTTCTCCTGCCAAGAGCTTTGTTTCTTTGTTTTTCCTTTTTATTTAGAATCAAAACGTAGAATATGTGTGTGCTTATACATACATACATATATACATACAACGTACCTTTATATAGACAAAATAAATTTGGTTTAAATAATTGAAATTTTCTATCGAAAATTGGTTAAAAAAATTACATGCACAGTGGGCCAGGGTAATATAACTAATTACTCTAAACTACCCGGTTAGATTTGTTAATAATAAGTCAACACCATCTTCAATATGTACATATGCTTGTATATTTTATAACACAATGAACGAAATTTTTTTATTTTGCCGGCTTTCCCCGTTTCGTAAAAGGTAGGGGCAAAAGGGCTAACCAATCTCTCAATTTCGAATTTATTATACAAAAAATTTTGTTCCTCTCATGAAGCCTTCTTTTAAGAGCTTAAGAAATTGGACAGAAATTTGAAATGAATTCTTTTTTATTCTAGTTTGATGGATAATCTCATGGCATTTATTTTTTATAGATAATGTCCGGCATATTTGAACTACATTTGGCTAATACATACATAGATATGTACATACATACATATGTACATACATACATACACATATACATACATACATACATACATTCATAGTCATACCCTTTAGTCAGGATTTCAAAAACTCTGAGAGTAAATAAAATTGCCATGAAAAGCTTCTTAAAAATCTGGCGTTAGGAACCGACTTTAAACTGTAGGTCCCACCACTCATGAATAAAAATTAACGCACACAACATACAGTGGTGGACTTATAATTAGAAACGATGTTTCTGGAACAGAGTTCTTTGGAGTGACGAATCTAAGTTTAATTTCTGATGGAAAACCGTGTGTAAGACATTCTCCAAATAAAGCCTTTGATCCCAGGTACACAGTGAAAACTGTAAAACAAATTAACAAACATACATACAAGTTGCTAAGTAGTTTCTAATTATAAGGCCACCACTGTATGTTGTGTGTGTTAATTTTATACATGAGTGGTGGGACCTACAGTTTAAAGTCGACTCCGAACAACAGATTTTTAAGAAGCTTTTCATGGCAATTGTATTTTAAATTATTTATTTAGGAAGTCGCCTAAGAAATATTTGTTTATATTTCGTTTTGTTGGAGATAAGTGACCTGGGGTTTAAAACGAGGCCTTAGACTAAACTTCGGCGACTTGACTACTATTCTCAATAAATCTAGTCATCAGGCTTTAAATGTAACTTGATAAGGGCTTCTAATACTTCAAGAACTTCTAGTTTGCCAGCATAAACTCAGAGGCATTAAACCTCACGAATGAGAGGGCCAGTGAACGCAACCGCTTTTGTCATCAAATTCAGTGTCAATAAATCCATTGTTAAGGGCACTGTATGGACAAGTTCTATTGTCTTGTTGAAGCCAATGTCGTCGATGTTTAGCTGATAAATTTTTGGAAACAAAAATTCACTTAGTATGGCTTGGTAAAGCACCCCTCGCCCCATTAACGATAACCCCAGCTCCTTGTTGATTTCGAAAGAAATTAGAAATGGTGAAGCCGGCAGCGTCATTTCGCTACGCATATTTCTTTGTCTTGAGGTTGATATTTTTGAATCGTGAAAAGTAAATTTAGTGCGAAAACTAACAATAACTGTAAAACTTGCCTGCTCACTAGATTTACATATATGCGAAGGTCATTGGGAATTGTATCAATACTATGCGATTATTTTAGGCGGGCACAGCGCCTTTATTTTTTGTTGCAGAATTTAACCTCAAAAAACGTAACAAAAACGGTAACACTGTTCATGGAAATGGCAAAATCAACAAAAGTTCTACAAAGAAAATTTTCAGTATAAAAAATCATCGTCATTAGCAGGTTACTCTAGCCCTAGTATGCGATTATTTTAGGCGGGTACAGTCTTTATTTTTTGTTGAAGAATTTAACCTCAAAAAAACGTAACAAAAACGGTAACACTGTTAATGGAAGTGGCAAAATCAACAAAAGTTCTACAAAGGATATTTTCAGTGTAAAAGATCATCGTCATTAGCAGGTTACTAGCCCTAGTATTTGTTTACGTATTATCGCATTTAGGTAAGAAGAAAATCATTTTAATATTATCTTTGTCTTGCAAATATTTCAAAAGAAAATAAAGCAGGTCATAAAAATTCTGAAATTTTTGGAAAATCCCAAATTTTCGAAACGGACCATATTGTCAAAGCAAACCTTTGTTAGCTGGCTTGGTTCTTGAAGGACAAACAAAAATTTAATTTAATTTTTAATCTCCTAATGTTGTTCGTCATACGGCTGCAGCAGGTAGTGAAATGAATGTTCCTCCCATTTTTTTTCTTTGTTTGTTGTATTAGCCTTACAATGTGGCACATGTCGTTCTGGAGATAAACACAGCAGGGTAGTTTCGAATGTACAACACTGGTTTACATTCTTTAATTTTTTTTTTCAACTTAAATAAAATGATAATGCAGTTAGGAATGAAAGTGTTAAACAACCTTCAAAAAATTAATTTTCAAAATAAGGGTCTTGAATATCCGTCTTACAATATTTCAGAAATTTTATTTCAATTCAATTAAAAGTTGTTTGATGTTAGGCTCTATAACCGTAAACCAACGGCTTTTTGAACCTCTAAAAATATAGCGTATCAAAGTTACGTAAATATTTGACAAGCACTTTTCTGATAACGACATTGACAGGCCATTACAGATAGGATAAGAAAACAAACGATAAACAAGTTTCTTTGTTACAAACTAAAACCGAACAATATCAACTATAATGATATGAGACTGTATGCCTTTATTTCGAAACTTCTTTTTTCAATTTTCCTTTAAAAGAGGAAGGAAAGAAAACGAAATTATTTATTTCTTTATTTACTTCTAAAGAATCAACAAAAAATTAATAAGGAAGGTAGTACTTCATTTATCAAGAAGATCGAACAGAAATCTATACCAATGGATATACACTGAGCGCCATAAGTGAGTCAACACTTTTGTATAAAACAGTTTTGTTCTTAAGTATAAAAAAAGTTCCTTTATCATGAATTGTTGTTTTTGTTTTAACACTATAAGTAATAAATAAACGTGTTTATTTTTGGAAATTTATTCGACTATTCTCATTTACTTTTCTCGCTATCCTAAGAAAATGAATTATTTCAGTGGTGTTTACTCACTTTTGGCGCTCAGTGTATGTATGTAAATCAAAACTTTGAGTTGAAATGGACGAGAAAAATTTTTAGGTAGCGTACTTCGGGCTGGATATTCGTATGCTTCCATCTAAACATAAGACTTATATGCGACGTCCATCATGATAAAGAAAGTTGAGCGGATAGATTAACATTCACGTATTAGAATAATAATATATATGAAGTCGCCGTAGTCTAGTAGGTAGTATGTTGGCCTTACATCAAATGGCCACGGTTTAAATCCCATGCCAGGCATAAAAATAGTTCTTCACCGACTTCCTGGCTGCCTTCCAAAATGTATCAATACAAAGTTTGTATGCAGTTCTACTATTGTATATAAACTATGTAGATATGCAAAGTAACCCAACAATGCATCGACTATAAATCCGATGCCTGATTGCTTTTTGACTGCGTTAAAAATACACAATGACGACGTTTTGAAATATAATACATTGTATATATTTTGTACAGCGGCATTATGAAACACGATACTTTGTTCAAACACAAAGCAACTAACATTTTGGAAGGCAGCGCCTCTCAGCAGAACTCTAAGAGTAAATAAAATTGCCATGAAAACTTTCTCAAAAATCTGTCGTTCGGAGTCGACTTTAAACTGTAGGTCCCGCCACTCCTGTATAAAATTAACTCACACAGAATAAGTGGTGTGAGAAACTAGGTCCATAATCCTGATTGAAGGGTTGTAATGACCAATTATATATATGTATGTATGTATATGGTATCTGTCCTCTTAACATGTTAATTGCCATGTCAGACATACATATATGTCTGACATTTTATTTATAAAGAAATAGTCACAGAAACAAGATGTTATTCGGTAAATGCTACACGTACCACTGATTCCTACAGAATGCGTTCAACGCTGTGTTCAAAACAACAAGATGCGCCAGACATATAAGACTGACACGGCTTGTCGAGAAAAAAGTTTTAATATAGGGCCATGTCAGTCATATGTTTAAAAAAATTTCCTTGATACATTTTTAACTAAATTATTTAATAAAGTTACCATGGTCCATGTGAAAATTTTTCTGATATTATCGTGGCGATTAACGTGTTAAAAAGTTTCAATATTATGAAAAAATAGGGACACATGTTAGATTTTCTAAAAAACTTACTTTTCTTAAAAAATGTGAAAGGCGGGCTTACTCGTTCGTTTGACCGCAGTTGTGTTTTTTTTTTTTGTTTAAATTTGTTTTTATTTAAATTTAAAATTATTAATCAAATAATAATCTCTATTGTTAGCTTAAAAAATTAAATAAAACTTCAATTTATTTATGAAAATGGAAAAATTGTTTGGCTGCAGTTTCATTTAAATTAGAAAAAACGAGCAATTATTAAAATATTTTAAAAATATTGATAGCTTCTTTAAACCACCGAAAATATTATATTTTTCATGAAGCTTTGAACAGTTTAAAATAGAGCTTCAAAACGAATTCTTTGATTTTTTTCAAGGAAAACCCTTCATAAAAATAGGCCAACATATTATTATTTACAGCAGTTTTTGTTTTTTTTTGTTTTAAATGGAGTGCTATTCAGAATTCTGCATGAGTTCTATGAAAAGTTCGTCTTTTAGAATTTTCTATTATGTTGCTGAAATTATTCTGGTGGTAATGATGCAAACAGGAAACTTGATTTTACAAGGTAATGATCTCCATTGCAGTCTGGACCAACTAAATTAAACTTTTTTTGTCGAAAAAAAACTCTATTTCCATTCATTGGGATACAAGTGGATCGAGGTACATATATCTATCACTCCCTGTGAATCTTAAACTTAAACTTCATTTCATTTATTTCCATTTATTTGACAAAGTAGAATTTAGAGCAACGAAGATCAATTTATTTCCTATATTTCTCGAAATGATAAACAATTTTATTTTAACTTTGCACTAAATTGCAATTTTTTATATAAAATTTTCAATTCAAATGAAAAAGTTGAGAAAACACACTTGTAATGAACCTTTTTACTACTGCGTTCAAACGAATGCTTTATAATTTTTTATATAAAATTTTCAATTCAAATGAAAAAGTTAACAAAACACACTTTTTTGAACCTTTTTACTACTGCGGTCAAACGAATGTTTTATAATTTTTTTATATAAAATTCTCAATTCAAATGAAAAAATTTAAAAAAAAAACACATGTATTGAACCTTTTTACTCGTGCGGTCAAACGAATGTCTTACTGAAAACAATAAAAATGTAAATGTTTATGGAAGTTGTAACAATGTTTCTAACCTTTGTGGGCTTGAGTAGAATAAGTAAATAAACACACTCGACGCTGCATTGCAATTTTACAATTGATGTCTTAGTCCAACAACATGCGCAGTTTCATACTATAAGTAAAATAATTAAAAACCTATATTTTAAAAATCTCTATTTCATGCAACTTTTTTTTATTAAAAGTAGCCCAAGTGCGTAGCAACGGCAGCATCGACACTTGTTTACGTGCTGCCTTTAAAACAATTATTTCCATATACATACACGCATGTATTCTACTTTTGATAGGTTGCTGCGCAGCACTTGACTCATCGAAAGTGTTTATAACATGTAGTTGTATAGTATACCATAGTAAAATATATAGTGTAGTATAGTATATGTATAGTATAGTACATGTATATATAGTATAGTATAGTATATATATATATATAGTATAGTATAGTATAGTATAGTATAGTATAGTATAGTATAGTATAGTATAGTATAGTATAGTATAGTATAGTATAGTATAGTATATGTATAGTATAGTATAGTATAGTATAGTATAGTATAGTATATGTATAGTATAGTATAGTATAGTATAGTATATGTATAGTATAGTATAGTATATGTATAGTATAGTATAGTATAGTATAGTATATGTATATGTATATATAGTATAGTACAGTAAATGTATAGTATAGTATAGTATATGTATATATAGTATAGTATAGTATATATATAGTATAGTATAGTATATACGTATATAGTATAGTATAGTATAGTTTATAACATAGGGTTGTCTATAATAAGACGGCTCTTTTATTTATAATTAAATAATTTTCCTACAAACTTCGCAGATACATTTCCGAGATTGAAAGGAGTTCAAACAATTCTCCATTCTCATACTACTTATAAAAAATTGTCTGCTCATATTGGATTTGTCAAACTTCACAACACTTGGGTATAAAAATGTTGTATATTTTTTGTCTAATTTGTTTACGTTTTGTGGGAAACAGCTTACAAGACATTGATAGCTATAGCAACAGTGATTAATACTATATATACTATTTGTTATTATTGGAGTCTGGTTAAACCTGACATAGAATTTATTAAAAATTAATTTCTACGTATTATGCTAAGCATAACTAGTACTAGTACAAGTGTTATTAAAAAAAGCTACGCAAATAAAATGATTTCTTTTGTTTTTAAATATCCACAATAAAAACAAATGCGAAAACAACCATATTATGCACAAAAAAAAAGAAAAACAAAAACACACTGTGCGACAAAAAGAAAACCATTAAAGAATTAACTTTTTAATTTCAAATTAAAACTACGCCACAATAAATATTATAAAGAAAACGTTTATGGGGAATCGTCGTCATCATATCGTCGACACCACCCCTACTAGAGTAAATGCAAAGAAAATTGTAGAGAATGAAATAATTTTGATTTTCCATATACAATGAATTTTACAAAATAAATTAAAGTTTTTATTTCATTAAATAGCATTCATTTTTATTAATAGCCATTGAAGGCACTGGCCTTAACCGAAATGTTTTAAGTAGCCTTAAAGTTAATTATAAAACATATTAACGTTCAATGTACATACATAGTACATATGTATGTATTTAAGGGAAATACTAAAAACATTAACTTAAAACGTTAAGACTAATTAAGCGAGTCCCATTTCCCCACAATTATCGATTATCCTCCCTAAACCTAGTAAGAAAATAAATTTGTTTGCCTTAGTTTCTCAATTTCTAAAACTTGTGGGGTATAATATTTCAGGGATGGGAATATTTCCATGCTTCGATTTAATGTATTTGGGTGATTACTTTCATGACCCAATTTTTGTAAATACTTAACACCGCTTTGTTAGCATTAATCATATCAATCAGTAAATCTATTTCAAGTCTATTCAATATTCAACTTTATTTCTTAGTATTCTTCACAAACTTCTCTTTTTAGCTTCCAAACTATTCATTCTCCAGTACTATTTGTGATTTATATTCCTTTGAATGATATATACTACATTGATTACTCACTCCGGCCTTTTGGTTATCTCCAAAACGGGTCGTTCGGATAGATCCGGTTTTAATGCTCAAACTACCTAATGTTCTTGGTGACTTTTGTGCCACATTAGTAATATTTCATCTGCAACTGTCGGAAGTATAGGTAGAAGCCGTCATTAATGACACGTACTCATTATTGACAAACAGCAAACAGAAAGCATTTTTTTTATCGGTGGTACAGCGTTAACAATACATACATAATTGGCCTTTACAACCTATGGGGTGAGCAGGAGGGGAATAAAATAAAATATTTTACGAGATTAGTTTCAAATATTATTAATATTTATTCTCCTCCTGCTCACCCCCACATTTTAGTCATTCGAGCCGGATATGAACCAGCGACCAATGGATCTACAGTCCATTGGTTCAAATCCGGTTCGAAGGACCAAAATGTGGTGGTGAGAGGGGAAATTAATAAAATAAAATATTTGGCGAAACGAGAAAAATAAACAAAAATTACTTTTCTATTCAAAATTATATTTATTGTGCGTACCTTTCGGGTTGGGGGTTGATCGGGTATTGATCTCTTTTCGTTTAATTCAGATTATTCACAATAAGTTCATATTAATCCAGGGGTGGCTTATACGCTTAAACTAAACTTATATCTAAACTGGGTGGCCAGCGTGAACACAACCCTTTAGTCAAGATTACAACCTACCTTGTGTGTGTCCATTTTATGCGTGAGTGGCGGGAAATACAGCTTAAAGTCTACTCCGAGCGACAAATATTTTGAGAAACTTTTGAAGGCAATTTTATATACTCTCATGGTTTTTTCTGAGAGGAAGTCGCTGAAGAAATATTTTTATATTTCGTTTTGATGTCTGACATGGGGTTTGAACCGTAGCCTCACCATTTTTGCAAAAAAAGAAATGCTGAATAATTTCTTCCTTCGTTCTTTTGAAGCCAAAATATACTGAATATGTTCCTAACTAGGAACATATGGCACTACGAGATTAGGTCGCTGACGCTGTTCCAGATCCCAGCCGGACTATTGCAGGGCATGTTGCGATGAAGAGGAGGTGGAGACTATCGAACACCCCCTCTGTAACTGCCCAGCCCTTGGTAGGTTGAGGTTGAGGACCCTTGGCAGGGCCTTCTTTGAGAGTTTGAATTCTGTGTCGAGAGCCTACATCAAGGCTCTCCACACATTCATTAGTGGCTTGGGCTGGTTGAGAGGTGCTAGGGCTTCATCAGTGTAGTCGCACTCTTCCTTTTTGTTGTGTCTGGTCTGTGTAATTCCTCCGCTTCCCATTTTCCCCTTTCCTACATCCTCTCCTTATTATCCCTCCATTATCCTTCCCTCTTTAATTACGTTATACAATGGGTCAATTCGACCTCCGGGTACTGTATTTGTCTTAATTGACAAGTACACGTCCTCTAACGTAATCTAACCTAACATATGGCTTTCGTGCTATTATTTTTGCATGTGCTTCTGTCCTAGTTCTGGAAGAACCGTTTCCAAACGTTTTTTTATCCTTGGCTTATGGAAAATTGAGGATACCATTCAATATCCAACCTTGTGATACATTTAAGGCTTACTACTATTAATATGGCCGGCCAGTAGTTTTAATTCGCTTCAGCATAGGAATGCATTGTTGGTTAAGTTCTTAAAAACTATATTGCTGATGGTGCTGGACCCGTTAAGTGATAGTATTCGAACTTCTGTGCAACAGCTAAGGTTTTACAAATTGCGTTGAATATTTTAAGTTTTGTTCGTTTTATTGTTTTTAAGCTCCGCTAATTTTTCTGCCATACGTTGGTACTGATGTCACCTTGGTCTAGTAGGTAGTGTGTTGGCTTATTAGACGTGAGGCCTCGCTTCAAATCCCAGGTCAGGCATCTCCAACTGAACGAAATATGAAAAAATATTTCTTCGGCGACTTTCTCTCAGCAGATTTCTGGCAAATACTCTGAGAGTAAATAAAATTGCCATGAAAAGTTTCTTAAAAATCTGTAGTTCGGAGTCGACTTTAAACTGTAGGACCCGCCACTCATGTATAATAATTAACGCACACAACATAAGTGGTGTGAGAAACTAGGTCGTAATCCTGACGAAAGGGTTGTAATGACCAATTATATATATATACTGAGCGCCATAAGTGAGTCAACACTTTTGTTCTTAAGTATAAAACAGTTTTGTTCTTAGGTATAAAAATAGTTCCTTTATCATGAATTGTTGTTTTTGTTTTAACATTTTATAAGTAATAAATAAACGTTTTTATTTTTGGAAATTTATTCGACTATTCTCATTTGCTTTTCTCGCTATCCTAGGAAAATGAATTATTTCAGTGGTGTTTACTTACTTTTGGCGCTCAGTGTATATACGTTGGTACTATAGTGCCTGCATACCTCGGCTATTTGGCCTTCCAGCATGGCTTTAAACTTTAAATAATTTCTTTATTATAATTTCCTTGAAATAACCATATTGCTTTGTCCTTATTATTGCGACGAATACTGTGTTTTTGATGTTTCATTTTCAAGATATTCCTAATGCTTCATAAACGTCATCAACATACCCTTTTATACGCTTTTTACATTCTCTCTTTTCATCTGCATTCCGTTTCAAACATTTTATCATCTAGCATTCATTTTATCCGTTTGTTTTTCTCTCTTTCATTTTGTTTATCCATTCCATAACCATATCCTTTCTCTATATATTTCTCAGTTTCCTAGGTGCCTAAATGTCTCCGCGTATTTATTTAAGCTGAGAGTTCAGTTCAGTTCATTTTATTCGCATTTTCTTTTATTGTTTTAGTTTTTCTCTTTTTTATTTATTATTTTGGTTTCGTTTAAACAATCAACAACAAATACTTTAGTTCCTCTTGCTTTGCTTCTCAAAAAGGACATTACATACGCAGGTATTTATAGTTTGTACATAATATTTGGTGTATATGATACACATACACAGAAACGAGTATAAAAATCGTTTGCAAGGATATACGCACTGTATTATTATCTTGCATGTGTAACAGTATTTATATATATATATATGTATGTATGTATATATGTATGTATAGTATAGGTGTGTGTATGTGAGTGCGGGTGTGTGTATGTGTTTTCACAAGTTGATATTCAATGAATATTAATGATTACAAGGATAAATGCTTATTTATATTCTAAATTTAAAAATAAATTTCTTTAACCTTTCGAATGTAAATGCTAAGTTAAAATTTTTTATTTTTGAAAAGTTCATGTTCAAGGATTTTAATTAATATTTATAAGTATAATTTCTAATACATTTAAACACATTTTTTTAACGTTTTTTGTGAAAATAAAGCAGACATTTTTAATAGGAAAGTAAACAACATTTTATTCAAAGTATTGGCAATTTTGTGGATTCTACGCCAATAAACGTCTTTTAAAGCAAACCAATTTTCGACTTCGAGGAATCTAAGAGCAGCTTAGTAAATGCGTGTTCGATCGATGAAAACAAAGAGTAGGGTATCACCTCTCAGCCCAATGCTTTCATTGTACCCTGCATCGGTCTTGCTTTGTGTTGGTACATTATCTTGCTGCGTCTTGTGCTCTATTCTGATCGTTTTTTCGATCAAGGTATGGTTGTCGGTAGCGAACTGTATAAACAATTTCACCAAGTTTTAGGAGCTTTTGGTACACCACACCTTTCTGGTCCCACCACTCCCACTCCATTGTCTTCCTTCGTAATCGATCTGGTTTTGCAACCGCAGCTGATGGTTAACCCGGATTAACCAATGATTTTTCAGTTTAGAATTCTGAAAATAATTCCAATTCTCATCGCCAATAACAATTCCATGCAACAATGATTTTCTATCGCGTCTTTGAAGCAAAGTTTCACATGTGGTGTTTTCGCTTTTCCAGAAGTCGCCGTAATTTAGTAGGTAGTGTGTTGGCTTATTAGACGTAAAGCCAGGGTTCGATTATGTATGTATGTTTTCGCTTGTCCATCTGTCTGTCATTAAGTTTATATTTTGCAGACTTTTGGATCTTTGCCAGACTTTTTAAAGGGTCAGATATCGTTTGTTAAGCAACATCTCTGCCATTTGTTTCTGACTAAAGTTATCAAATGTTGTTTGCAATTCGGCGTCTTCAAACTTTTTAGTGGTCTTCCACTTTCTTCATTTCTCACATCAAAGTCATTATATCTGTGCTGTCGAAACCCTGTTCTACATATTGTTTCTGAGAGAGCATTATCTCCAGATGCCTCGTTAAGCATTTGATGTCTACTAAAAACAAAAAGTTTCCGCAAATCATCATTTTCTGGCAAGAAATTCGCCATCTTTATTTAATTTTTCATTACATCCCTTTAGTCAAGATTACAACCTTACGTTACATGTGTTGGTTTTAATGTGTGTGAAGATAGATTTTAAAATCCTTCACACAACTCAGTTAACAGGAATTTTTGCCAGCTTTTGCTTTTTATCTAATTTTACCCAGGAGTTTAAATCATTTTTCCTGCCTTACATTAATTGTTTAACAGAGTTCTGTTAGTAACATAACAGAGCTCTGTTACTTGACTTGGTTTGCGTCTAGGGAGATAGATTTAAAACCTGTCTTCAAACACATTTAATTTAATTTTTTTTGGGGCCTACGGTTTAAAGTCGATTTCGAACGACAGATTTTTGAGAAAGTTTTCATTGCAATTTTAAATAATCTCAGAATTTTTGCCAGAAATCTGCTGAGAGGAAGTCAACGAAGAAATGTTTTTTCATATTTCGCTTTGTTGGAGATGTTTGACCTCGAGTTTGAACTGTGACCTTACGTCTAGTAAGACAACACACTATGGGGACTTCTATCTTCTGGGGTATACCACTAATTGGGTTTTATTAGCGACCCCTTAGGTTACAATTTGTATACAGACCGAATTTTACAAGCCCAATTTCTCAACTTACAAAATTGTTTGGAATTTGCCTTCAATTACATTTTATTAGGGACCCCTTAGGTGTACAGTCGGATCAACTATACCACAATATCGATATTCTCAGACATTGTTAAAAAAGTAGTTTTGCCTTAGTTGTTCAATTTCCAAAGCTATTTGCGAAGTAGCAGAGAAACTATTTCACTCAGGAACGTGGAATACATATTCCCTGCTCTGATTTCGTATATTTGGCTGATTATTTCCATGACAATAAAATTCATGGAGTTTTAACGATCGCTGAAAAAATTAATGAGTTTTTTAAGACTTTTATAATGTGCTAAGCGTCGTCTGCATAATACTATGTTCAGATATGCACTTTATTGAGTCAATATTCGGTTTATTGAGTACAATATTTTAAATGTTCATGCATAATAATATACGCAGTTCCGCTGCTTATTCAATATTCATTTGGAAGCAAGTAAACAAAACAGCTGGTTGTTTCAACAACATTGTTTTTATTTTATTTTTTGTTTTGTTTTTTTTTTGTAGTTGTTGACATTTGAGCTGTCAAATATCAACAGAAAGTGTTCGGATAATTGTAATATGCGCACTGAACATACTTATGACAGTGCTGCATTTTAAGTTTTACTCAATATTATAACAATTTGCGTATTTATTGCGCAATAATTAATTGAAACTTTATATGAAATATTGAGCATAATAATGGCGTCGCCGTAGTATAGTAGGTATTTCTTCAGCGACTTCCTCTCAGCTGATTCCTGGGGTAAATAAAAATTGCCATGAAAAGTCTCTCAAAAATCTGTCGTTCGGACGGAGTCGACTTTAAACTGTAGGTTCCGCCACTCATGTATAAAATTAACACACACGAGTGGTGTGAGAAGCTAGGCCGTAATCCTGACTGAAGGGTTGTAATGGCCAATTATGTATGTAAAGGTGCATATCTGAACACCGTATAAAGCACGTTCATTCTATGATTTTTAGTGGATCTCGTATCTATATGCCTGTACATGAATAGATAATTCATTTAATAAAATCGAATATATTTTATGCAATGCAATGGAATTTAAATGAACTGAAGCTTAAAATATTGTGTACTTTTTTAAAACAAGTTCAAAAACTGTTTTTCTACTTTCAATCTTTATTGATGATTTTATCATCGATGAAAATCAATTAAAAATATATCAAGTGTTTGTTTTTCCGTTCGAGGAGGTAATGTGCCCTCTAATGTGTTTTACACATAAAAAGAAAACATATTTTTTATTTCAATACTTCCTATAATAATTTTTATATTTCGTTTTAAATTTTTAAATAATTTTTTTGCGTTTTTGGTAAAGTGCCATTGTAAGCAACCCATATAATATGTGATGATCATCCAAGTTTAACCTAAAAACACACATTTAAAAATATTTTTTTTTTATAAAAAAAATTTAAAAACATCGTATATGTATGTATGTATGTATGATTTATAAAAATATTGAAACATACAGTCTGAAGAAAACCGACAACACGAGACTTAAAATATTAAGAAAAAATTATGTGTACAAATTTAAAGATTTTGATTTATAATATATTTCAATGGGAAAATCTGCTTAAAATATTGTTTTCAAAAATGTACACAACAAAGAACATACGACGACATATATGAGACATTTAAAATTTGTGTAGAAAGTATTCAATTGATTTATATTTTGGATAGAAAAAAAACGAAAACAAAAACAAAATTTTTTTTTAATAAAAACAAAAACATCAATTTAATTTCATTCATTTCTTTTTTCTTTCCTATAGAAATGCAACGTTTTTTGTGTGCGGACATTTTGATCTCTTTCCTTCCTACTTTCTGACGTGGTTTAATTAATAACAATATCTTGAATCACAAAAAAAAATTAAAAAAATCACTTTAAATTTTAAAACGCATTTTTTAACATAAGAATACCGAAAAAAATAAATATAAATTATTTAAAATGCATCAAATAAAAGCAAAAATATGTGAAAAATTTCAAATAGAAAGTAGAGTGCAAAGGATTAAAAAACTTCCAAAAAATCCCAAGTTTCAATTGGGTATTGCAGCTCTAATATTGGTGATACTATTATCATGGTAAGTTTGTATTTAATTTTTCGTTTAAAATATTGAAATTAATTTATTTTAATATAATTTTTTACTTTAAAATAATTTTTATTTTAAAATGCCGTTATAGATATTCGTTAGACCGCAGAAGACTTTTTCTAAAATTTAGATTTGTATATAATATTTTTATTAACGAAACTTATTTTGTTGGGTTAGCTTCTCGCACCACCTACGTTGTGTGTTCTAATTGTAACAATGAGTGTCATGGCCTACAGTTTACCGTTGGCTTTGAACATCAGATTCGAAAAATTTTTCAAGCCAATTAGTTTTTCTTTTTCACGTGGGGTCCGGATTACCGTAATAGGCTACGCTATTCGCTATGCTTCGTTGACTGCTTCAATAACCTACTATTAGGGCCTCAATTCTTCTTGACCAATATCAAAATCTTTACTTAGACTCCTGTAAAACACCCATTACACGATCGAACTTGGACTGCAAGCGCTGCCTGATGGCGACCATCAATCTCATGTTTGCAAATTGGCTTGATGAATATCTAAAAACTTTTGATATTAAGCTCGGTAATGTAAAAGCACAACACTTTCTCTCTCTCATCAGGTAGTGCTCACAGATTTCTTATCCGCTCGACGTTTTCAAGGCCTCACGTCTAAAAAGCCAACACTTTACCTAATAGACTACAGCGACTACAATTTGTATTCGTATCTGATTCGGAAACAGTTTACATGCTCGCAACAGTCATCATACATACATAATTGGTCATTACAGCCCTTCAGTCAGGATTACGACCTAGTTTCTCACACCACTTATGTTGTGTGTGTTAATTTTATATATGAGTGGCGGGACCTACAGTTTAAAGTCGACTCCGATCGACAGATTTTTTGAGAAACTTTTCATGGGAAGAAATACTTTTTGTATTTTTGTTTTGATGTCTGGCCCTGGCTCGAACCCTGGATTTACATCTAATAAGCCAACACACAACCTACTAGACTACGGCGACTTCAACAGTCATCAATTGTGTTAATTATTTCCATCTAAAATGCTGTTACAGGGTCATTGTTCTGAATACTTTAGTAATTGGTGATTGCGATTGACGCCAATCCTCCTTCCCATATATATATATTTTATATTCCATTTGGATTTTATTTTTCTTAATTTTGTATTAAACTGAAAACGTATATTTTTATACTCATGACATACATACATACATACGTCGTACAATTTTAATTAGCAAGCTATGAGTGTACGTCTACTTGGTTGTAGGATCGCAACACTCTCCTATTCCTTCATATCTGCACATGTTAAAGTATGTGACAATTTTATCTTGCCTTGTAATTTATTTTTCATTTCATATTTACTTCTACTTTTTTTTATTTATTTCGAAAAAGTGTGAAAAGTTTAAGAAATTTCTTAAAATAAAATGTTCGTTCATATACTCTCAAGCAAAAGCAACCATAATTTGGGTCAAAGAACTGAAAGGGAAATACATTCATGTACCCAGAAATATTTAAATGGCTTTCAGTTCTTTCTTCGTTCTTTGTTAAATGTCTGGTAATAAAATGCTGCAATAAAATTGTCACATGTACACACATGTTAATATTGCCATACAAGTCATTACAGTAAGTGCAGAAAGTGAACTTCTTTTTTTTTGGGATCTATATCCAAAAAATATGTTTGTGATGTACAGTAATTATGGATTCACTTTTTTGACTAAAATAGTGATCCCAGTGTAGTCGCCGTCGTCTAGTAGTCGGCTTTTTAGACGTAAGGCCACGGTTCAAACCCTAGGTCAGACATCAAAACGAAATAAAGAAAAAATATTTCTTAGGCGACTTCCTCTCAGCAGATTTCTGGCAAAAACTCTGAGAGTAAATAAAATTGCCATGAAAAGTTTCTCAAAAATCTGCCGTTTGGAGTGAAACTTTAAACTGTAGGTCCCGCCACAGTGTGAGAAGTTAGGTCGTAATCCTGACTGAAGGGTTGTAATGACCAATTATGTATGTATGTATATATATATAGTGATCCTATTAGGCTCTTTGTTTTGTTCGCTGGCATACATATCTCCATTCGAAATGTAATTCCAATATGTCTAGCTAGGAACAATTATGCTTCAGCTTGTTGAGCTCCAGGAGCTTTAGACAAATCTCCATCGATGTGTATAGGCAATCTGCCTTTGAATTGAAAGACAAAAATTCGTCTATTACAGCCCAAAGCTGTTAAACGTTTCAATTATTGACAACGTAGAAGACCAAACATACTGTGTGATGTCATGCTTGCCAATTCTGGTCTGGCTTGATAAGATTAAGATTATATTGCGACATTTCCGTTAATGACCCAATTTTTTTTATCATTGGTCACCATAAGAAATGATAAGAACTGATGGTCATTATTTAGATTGAATCTGTGCTTTAAACCTTAGATTTAAACCTGTTTACTTTGTTAATGATAGGAAAGATGTCTGAAGGAAGAATGTTTGTCATACGAATATTACCATGAAAGAACGAGTTTTCTCTGCAATTCCTTGTTCAATTGACCTTAAGCGTAAGTGCTCTAGGATAAAGAGAGCGGTAGCTAAAAATACATGTAATATTGCAACTTTACTTCAATAAATCCATAGAAAAGCTGGGCTGGCCCATCTATTCAATGCATTCGAGAAGCATTAAAGTAGCTTTTTAAGTGCCAACCATTTTCGATCAGATTAAATGGTGTAAACATAGGTTGTCTCAGTAAGAATGCATTTTTTCATCTTAAAATAAATGCACAAGAAGAAATGGCCGACACGGCTGTAATGACAGGCCATTAAATTTTTTATAAAATTTTCCATGAGTTTTTCATGAGATATGGCTGTATCTCTCTGCTGACGAAAATATAGCACGGAATTATATGTCATGATCTTAGCGGCCAGTTAACCTCAGAGTTTTTTAGCGATTATTTATTCTGAAAATTGTTGCTTAAATAAATCGTTTCCTGTTGAAATCACACGTCATCCAGATTCATACAGTTTAGTTGAGATCACAAGAACTCCGTTATCATTGTCCTCCAACGAATGCCACTCACAGCTATTGCAACTTCGATGTCAGTAGCAAAAAAGTAAGATGACCGAAATCCGCCTCCAGACAGTTGATTGTTATGGATATATTTGTTTTTCATGGATTGCATCAGGATTTTTTGTAACTTAAATTCGACAATTTTATGTATTCACTAAGGTATTAAGATGGAAATGTGGTGCATTGGATCCAATCACTTCGCATTACCGAAATATGCTCCAGACAGTAGCTTGTTTGTTTTTCATGGATTACATACACAATCGGTCATTACAACTCTTTAGTCAGGATTACGACCTAGTTTCTCACAGCACTTATGTTGTGTGTGTTAATTTTTATACATGAGTGGTGGGACCTACAGTTTAAAGTCGACTCCGAACGACAAATTTTTGAGAAACTTTTTGCCAGAAATCTGCTGAGAGGAAGTCGCCGAAGAAATATTTTGTCATATTTCGTTTAGTTGGAGATGCCTGACCTGGGGTTTGCACCGAGGCCTCACGTCTAATAAGCCGGCACACTACCTACTAGACCACGGCGGTCTTGACATCTACTGGAGATAACTAATTAAGAATGATCAAAGAAAAGACGCTCTGAGGGGCTCTTTGTAGAACGTAGAACTTTGCGTGGATTACATGAGTATTTTTTTAGATTCACTTTCGACAATGTTATGTATTCACAATAGTATTCAAATGAAGACGTGGTTCATCGGAGAAGGTGATTTCTTCACAATCATTGGTATTGGACGAATTGTCGCCGCTTTCCATCGTCTTCTGGATTGAGCTACAGAGTATGCTATATTTTGTACACATAAAGGTGTAGATCTGTAGTAAACATTTAAAGTTGTTGAGAACGTTGCTGATTTGAGGTTTTCCCTTATCACAGCAATATTTTCAAGAGACCGAACAGTACATTAACCCACAGGTTTATTACCGTCCGCCGTAGTCTAGTAGGTAGTGTGTTGGCTTATTAGACGTAAGGAAATGAAAATTCAAACCCCAGTCATCAAAACGAAAGATGAAAAAAAAATCGGCGACTTCCTCTCAACAGATTTCTGGCAAAAACTCTGAATGTAAAAATAAAATTGCCATGATAAAGTTTTTCAAAAATCTGTCGTTCGCAGTCGACTTTAAACTGTAGGTCCTGCCGCTCATGTATAAAATTAACACACACGACATGAGTGATGTGAGAAGCTAGGCCGTAATCCTGACTGAAGGGTTGTAATCGCCAATTATGTTATGTATGTGTTACCGTCCGCATTCAATCAAGTTTCTTGAAATTATTTGATCACTCTTCTTATGGTAGATACATTAGAAGATCTTTTCTCACTGAACATTTTTCAAAGTTTGCGAGCTATTTCAGCTCAACTTTCCAAATTATTGTACTTAGTTTTCACGAAAATAACGCATTGTCCTTCCGTATAGAGTTTCATTTTCAATAATCGGAGTAAATATATTTGACAGAGTTGCCACTCTTTTAATTAAAAAGGTGCACTCTTACTGAGCCAACCATTAAATCAACATATCAGCGTTCTGAAGTTGTATCACTTGAGTGGAGAAGACAATGAAAATTATGAACAAGAAATTTGTGATTCATTTTTGTCATCCATTATATGAGGTCGTACGGAAATATAATGAATGCAGTAGTGCGGTTATACGATATAAAAAGTCAATTTAAATTCTAGAATATGATATAAAAATTGTTTCTATGGCAACGTGATAGAGCACTTAATGGCCGGCCATTATTTATTATTATTAATTTATGAATTTATAAAATTTTAATTAAAAAATATTAACTGAACTCAAATAATCACTTTTAATGGTTTCCAAGTAACAATAATGAGTACATATAAATTTTTTAAGTTACTTTTTTTTAATTTCTATATGAACGAATTGTGTTTTTAATTTGGGATATTAAAAATTCGTATATTTTTGCCAAATATATCGAATAATAAACAAATAAAAAAAAAAACTTAAATGAATTATTTTTATTGTTACAATTGTTAAATTTAATTTGCTTTACATGTACGTATTTTATGAACCTAAATCGTATATTTTTTTTATTGGGCATGACTTTTATGTTCATTTTTGGTTGGGTTAAATCTACTCGCCTTTCAAAATGCAATTGCTTAGTACATATGGTACATTCTGTTTTTATATTGATTTAATCAGTGAAGCGTGCCTCCATTTAGTACCATATTTTACAATTTAGGTAATAAAAATTACTTAAAAATAAAATATAAAATTTTAGTTCGTTCCGATGTCAGAGATGGATATTAGGATGGCAAAAACTAAGTATCTATCCATATCAGAGATCAGCAATGCATCGTTTTTTCGCTACTCATAAGCACTCATGAAACTTTGAATATAAGTGAGTCAACAATATTGAAATTTAACTACTCTGATTCATTCGTACTCACTACAACGTTAATTTATAGGTATGAGTACAATGAGTATGACATCAAACTAATAACATTCGAAATATGTTTGATTCATAAGCCTACTTATTAAGATTCATAACTTTAGAAAAATACTTATAATACTCATAAATGAGTATTCATTCATCAAAATTTACAGTCTTAGTTGTTGTTGCATTTACAAAAACACACAAAGACAGCAGGCAAAGCAAACACACAACCTTCTAGTGAGTCTTGTAGTCATCGTATGCAAATCATACTTATTTTGTGATTCTTGTAAATGTTGGGTAAAGCACTGTCGAAATCAACAACATATTGCGTGTTGTTAAGTATGAGTACGATGAGTACTTTAAACTTTGAATATGAGTATGATATTAAAATAAGTATGAATGCGTATAAGTAACAGAAATTATGAGTATGATTCGATTCTACTCATCTTTTTAAATATTCATTGCTTATCTCTGATCCACATATATAAACGTAAATTTCCTCTTTAAAAACCTCAAAAACACAAGTATTTTTAAAATTAGGTTTTTTTCTAAACTTGTATTTCTTTCGTAGCCGCCGTTGCCTAGAAAGTAGTGTGTTAGCTCTTTACAGTGAGGCCACGATTCAATTCACACACATCTTCAACAAATCGAAATATGAAAAAAAATTTCTTCGGCGACTTCCTCCCAGCAGATTTCTGGTAAAAACTCTGAGAGTAAATAAAATTGCCATGAAAAAGTTTCTCAGAAATATGTCGTACGGAGTCGACTTTAAACTGTAGGTCCCACCACTCATGTATAAAAATTAACACACACAACATAAGTGGCGTGAGAAACTAGGCTGTAATTCTGAGTGAAGGGTTGTAATGGCCAATTACTTATGTGTGTATGTATGTAAAACATTAAAGTTACAAATAAAAACTTATTTATTATAATTAAATTTGAAAACGATTTTCTAATACAAGAGGATTGACTATGAACTTGTGTTCACAAGCCTCACTACATTGCACTGTTTCAACGCCTAACACATTACCCACTAGACTACTATGTATATGCACATATAATTACGATCAGCATCATTATTCACATCTCTGGATGAGCCCCTTTTTATTTGTGTATATAGTACATGCACATGTACTCGTATGTGGGAGAATACCATAATGCCGGTTTCAAATTATTATTCGCTGTTTTATTTTTTATTTTGTGTGAAATCGACAAATTGATTTGAAAATGTTTTCAAAGTTTTTATGTTGATCAAGTCTATTAAGTTTGTATATAAAAAAAAATACATTTTAATTTATTCATTTATGACGATCTTTATAACTAACAACAGCAGATGTTTATTTTTCACAACTATAAACAACAACAAAAAAAATAAAATAAAAAAACAATAAACAAGCATGGATCAGTAGAGGGTATCGTATGGTAAAAATATGCGACTGCTTTTAATCATTTGAACATTGAGTTTTCGTCCATTTGTTAGAAACAAATAATTGAATTACTGAAGTATGAAATTAAAAGTAAAAGTTTTTAAAATTGAAACAATTCTTTGTTTTGATTTAAATTAAATTTTTTTCCCTGCAAGAGGGCAGGTCAACTAGCACGTAAATTCTTAATTGAAATACAGAGTTTTTGTCCAATTTCCCCCCCCCCCCCCCTTTCCAAAAAATAAGATTTGTAGAGGTTTCCTCGACCTACAGATTTGTTTAAAGAATGAGTTGAATTTTGAAATCTTAGTAAACATGTGCGATTCACCCAGCTAGCTACTCACATTACTCATGAGTGGCAGGATCTAGAGTTTAACATCAACGCCGAATGCCAGATTTTATAAACTTCTCTAGCAATATTAATTATTCTCAGCCAGAAGACAGCAGAGAGGAAGATACCGAAAGAATTATTTTTTTTTTAAATTTCGAAATATCTGGACTGTGGTTTGAATCACAGGCTCTTGTCTAATAAGCCAACACACTACATATTAGACTACGGCGACTTATGGACTCTTTGTTGTATATTATGTAGGTTCAGCTAGGCCAAAGGAGACTGTACATAATTTACTGTTTTTCAATTCCTTTCAAAATTAATTGTAGTGCGTGCCGTATTGCATTATGCATTGGTCCTGTTTTAAGCACATGTCCGCAAAATTAATGCCAGCTAATTGAGGTACATAACGTTCGCTTTTGGAGACATATGGACCGATGACTCAAACATACATAACGTACATAATGACATGGTCATTACAACCCTTTAGTCAGGATTACGACCTGGTTTCTCGCACCACTTATGTTGTATGCGTTCATTTTTATACATGAATGGAGGGACCTACAGTTTAAAGTCGACTCCGAACGACAGATTTTTGAGAAACTTTTTATGGCAATTTTATTTAATCTCAGAGTTCTTGCCAGAAATCTGCTGAGATGTCTGGCCTGAGGCTCGAACCCTGGCTTTACATCTAATAAACCAACACACTGCCTGCTAGATTACGGCGACTTCAAAATTAAATCTTCTAAAAAAACCCAACATTTATTAGTCTTAGATTATGAATTTCAACCTTACTTAAGAGAAATTTCGACGACCACACAAGTCCTACGATAAATCAAGTTTTTGCGTAGAAGGGAGTGAATTGTATTATGTAAACTTAATATGCAATGAGAGCGTACGATTTTAAGAGAAAATTGGCAGTCGAAAATCCCCACACGTCATTTGATCAGGGAGTCAGATTACTTTGGTTTGGTGTTTTACTAATCGTGTCCAAGCAAAAAAAATTCGTTGTAAGACTTTCACTCTTAATTTTTAAAATACGGACGGAACCTTGAAGTGTTTTCTCTCTGACTTTAGGTTAGGTTAGGACGTGTACTTGTCAACCCGGAGGTCGAATTGACCCATTGTACAACGTCCTAGTTTCTCACACCACTTATTTTGTATGTGTTAATTTTATACATGAGTGTTGGGACCTACAGTTTAAAGTCGACTCCGAACGACAGATTTTTGAGAAACTTTATTCATTGCAATTTTATTTACTCTCAGGGTTTTTGCCAGAAATCTGCTGAGAGGAAGTCGCCGAAGAAATACTTTTTGTATTTTGCCTTGATCTCTGGCCTGGGGCTCGTACCCTGGCTTGACGTCTAATAAGCCAACACACTACCTACTAGACTACGGCGACTTCTCTCTGACTTTACGTACGTAAACTCTTATTGTGTAAATTCGCTTTTAGTAATAGAAGTGTAGTAGGCCTTATCGCGTAAACTAGCCTATTGTAACAAAAGGATAATTCAGTTAAAACTCCCATTCTTATTTGCTTTAATTAAATTTAAATTTAAAGTGATTTCTGTTTGTGAGAAAAATCGCTTATTTTTGTATATGGATCTGTGGTTTATTGAATCAATAAGTATTGATTATTTATTGTAAAGCGTGTAATACTGATGCGTTATTGTTTCTATTTCTGTTTTCTTTTTGTTTCTGATTATTTTTTATACTTATTTTTAAGTGTCACCTGACCTTCGATATTTAGCGCATTTTAAACACGTTTTTTAATGTGTTTCTGCGTTTTATTATTCTTTTTTTTTAATTTTATTTATGATTTCATGGCGTATTTGTGTGTTTTTATTTCTAACCATATAATTGAGGTCAGGTTGAAAATAAAAAATCCAGCAGTTTTAAGAATTTTTATTCTAACTCAACGTAAAGTTAATAGTTTTAAGAAAACTTATCCATATTTTTATTAAAAAAAAATATTAACAAGAATGCACACAACAGATAATATTCATTGAAATATAAATCACTTGACGTTTATTTTGTTGTAAAAAAAATAAATAAAAAAGAAATAAATAAATACAGACAGTAAAACGCAGTAGAACTGATACAAAAAAAAAAATAATAATAATCTGATACCATTAGCGTGGTGGTGTCTTATCTGTATATGTGTAAAGTAAACAAGCCCCCTTTTGTTGCAATAATTTACACTGTCCAACAGGCACACTTAAATAGATGAACATGTTATGCAGTGATAATGAGTGAAAAATATTTTTTTGTTTTGCAAGAGTTTTATTTAAATTATCGGGTGGTTTTTAGCTACATGAGAATTATATGTATGAAAGATAACTAGCAAAGCCAAAATCCAAAATTTTTAACAGAGCCAATGCCTGTCCCAGAGATTGTAAAAAAAGTAAATTTTTATATCTAAATTTCTCAATTTTCAAAACTATTTAAGGAGTACCACTGAAACTGTTCTACTCAGGAGGGTGTGGAGTATTATTTTTAGAAGATGGAATTTATACACCATGCTCCAAATACGTGTAATTGGGTAATTACTTCCATTACTCTTAACATTGCTCTGTAAACTTTAACATTGGCTCTGTTAACTTTTTTGGTTTTTGTCTTTGCTCGTTAAATTTGAATTTATCTTAACATATGTACATATGTACATTCATAATGGTCCTTACAACCTTTTAATCAGGATAACGACCTAAATTCTACGTTGTGTGTGCGTTAATTTTATACATACATAAGTGGTGAGACTTTTGAAAAACTTTTTCATGGCAATTTTATTTACTCTGAGAGTTTGTAGCAGAAATCTACTGAGAGGAGATCTAATCTTGGGTTTTAACCATACCCTCACGTTTAATAAGATAGCACACTACCTACTAGACTACGGCAGTTTCTTTATCTTTACCAGAAATCAACAAAGAGTATTCAAAAAGATGAGTAGATTCGAATCATACTCATATTTTCTGATACTTATACGCATTCATACTTATTTTAATATCATACTCATACTACTCATATTCAAAGTCTGTAGATGAGTAGATTCGAATCATACTCATATTTTCTGATACTTATACGCATTCATACTTATTTTAATATCATACTCATACTACTCATATTCAAAGTCTGTAGTACTCATCGTACTCATACTTAACAATATGCATGATGTTGTTGATTTCGACTCTCCTTTACTCAACATTTACAAGTATCACAAAATAAGTATGATTCGCGTACGAATACTACAATACTCACTAGAAGGTTGTGCGTTCTTTCTTCTTTTTTTGTAAATGCAACAACAACTAAGACTGTAAATTTTGATGAATGATTCGAATCATTTATGAGTATTATAAGTATTTTTCTAAATTTACGAATCTGACTGAGTAGGCGTGCGAGTCAAACATATTTCGAATGTTATGAGTTTGATGTCAACGTTGTACTCATTGCAACTTGTACTTATAAATTAATGTTGTAGTGAGTACGAATGAATCAGAGTAGTTGAATTTCAATCCTGTTGACTCATTCATACTCAAAATTTCATAAGTACTTATGAGTTGCGAAAAAACGATTCATTGCTGATTTCTGATCTTTATACACGTGAAATTTATCGACATCAATAGCTACGGCCGCACGAAATGTTAAACTGCATTGACAATTCTGGCAAGTCACTGTGAATTCTTTAACATGAGAACCTAGGAAATTGTTTTAAAAATAAAAGAAATATATCCGTCAATTTCATAGAACACTGCCCATTTTACATTTAATATTATTGCCCTAGTTAGCAAGCAATTTGCATAGTTTTTGATTGTTTTCGCAATCATTTTACTCTTTGCAATTCAAAGCCATCAACTAGAGGAAGAAACGTCGTCGTTGTCAATCCGTTGGCCTTTGTCTTTCGACAACATGGAAAATTTTACGTAAAAATTTTTACTTCCATGATTGTAAAATATAGCTTGTATAAGAATTCAGGTCAGACATCTCCAACAAATTGAAATACAACAAACAAATATTTAATCGGCGACTTCCTCTCAGCAGATCTTTGGCAAAAACTCTGGGAGTAAATAAAATTGCCATGAAAAAGTTTCTTACAAATCTGTAGTTCGGAATCGACTTTAAACTGTAGATCCCGCCACTTATGGATAAAATTAACACACACAACATTAGTGATGTGAAAAGCAAGGTCGTAATCCTGACTGAAGAGTTGTAATGACCAATTGTGTATGTATGTATGTACACTGAGCGCCAAAAGTGAGTAAGCACCACTGAAATAATTCATTTTCTTAGGATAGCGAGAAAGTAAATGAGAATAGTCGAATAAATTTCCAAAAATAAAAACGTTTATTTATTACTTATAAAATGTTAAAACAAAAACAACAATCATGATAAAGGAACTTTTTTTATACTTAAAAACAAAAGTGTTGACTCACTTATGGCGCTCACTGTATAATAATTTAATAATAATAATAATAATTCCTTCTGAAGTTGATTTTTCAATTAAACGCAACGCAGAAATAGACTGCCTTCCAAAACGTTAGTTGCCTTGTGTTTGAACAAAGTATTGTGTTTCATAATGCCGCTGTACAAAATATATACAATGTATTCTATTTCAAAACGTCGTCAATGTGTATTTTTAACGCAGTCAAAAAGCAATCGGGCATCGAATTTATAGTTGATGCATTGTTTGGTTACTTTACATATCTACATAGTTTATATATGTACAGTAGTAAAACTGCATACAAACTTTGTATTGATACATTTTAGAAGTCAGCCATAGAATACATGGATGCATTAGAAAATGATTATTTTAAAGCCAAGGCGGCAACAAGCAAATTTTTGTCTCAAAACTGCTGTATTTGTTTCGTTGCGTTCATTGTGTTTATAGTATAAGGGTCAGTTACCACCTGCTATAAAGTCCATTTGGCAAAAACACTTCGCTTTCTATGGTTGCCCATGGTTTGAAGACAGATTGAATAAATGATAAGAACCAGTGGCTGTTATTAACTTTCAAGGTTTGGAAATCATTATCGGAAGACTTCACTGTACCCTTTCATTTTAATCTTTTGGCCTTCCGTCCGTCATAAATAAAATTTAACAAATATTGTGTAATTTTCATTGACGTTCTACTACACATCTTTGTTAATTTAAATCTATTTTGATTAACAATAATAACAACATATAACGAATTACTTACTACTGACTGCAGTTAATTGACAACAATTTCAAATTGATTTCTTACGTTCGCTGGCACTTAGTATCTCAGAATTTAAATATACAATGAAAATTTAAATTTAAACTTTCTTTTGTTTGAAAGCAAAGAGCAAAAAAAAAATAAGAAAATCATCAAAATATAAAGAAAATAAATTCATTCATTGCTACAAATCCGTATAGGAATAAAGAACAGGGGCAACTAGGGAGGAACGTTTTTTGCCTAAAGTGCCAAAAAGAAAAAAATTTTTTTTTTCTTTTTAAAAATAAATGCGCAGAACTGATCGTTTGTTTTAATTATTTAATTTTCATTTTTTAATTTGCACAAATTTCATTTCATATATTACAATTACAAACATATTTATTATTGACTTTTTCTATACGCCGCCTAATGTGAGTCACATTTTATTTAATAAATATGTTCCATTAATTACATTTACCTCCAGTCATTACTAAATAATTTAACCAACACAAGTATTTCAAAATGCTGACACAGTATGGGGTGATATTTCAGAATATTAAAACAACTTATTTTTTTTCTTTCTTTATTTTGTTTAAGGGAACATTAGTTTATAAAATAGTTTTCAAGTCATAAGACTAATTTTAGAAGTTTCATGTATAAATACAAGGAATTAGTATTTAAAAAAAAAGTGAAACGTACATGATGTAGTGAGTGGAGCGTTACAGGTGTGAAAAGAATATTGTTTTTAAACTTGGATTTCATAATGTTTTGTGTAATTAAGGCTAAGGGCCATTATTACAACTTGCCGTTAACTAAAGGAAGGATTTTAACGGCTAGATAAATTGTTTTTCGTTATTATAAGTGGACAATAAGGTAGAAGTGAGCATTAAGCTAAACGGAGGATCATCCTACTTTTAACTTTTAAAGTTTACTTTATGTTTGAACTTAAAGTCGCCGTAGTCTAGTAGGTAGTGTGTTGGCTTATTAGGCGTAAAGCCAGGGTTCGAGCCCCAGGCCAGACATCAAGACAAAATACAAAAAGTATTTCTTCGTCGACTTCCTCTCAGCAGGTATGTGGAAAAACTCTGAGAGTAAATAAAATTGCCATGAAAAAGTTTCTCAAAAATCTGTCGTTCGGAGTCGACTTTAAACTGTAGGCCCCACCACTCATGTATAAAATTAACACTCACAACATAAGTGGTGTGAGAAACTAGGACGTTGTACAATGGGTCAAATCGACCTCCGGGTACTGTACTTTTGACAACTACACATCCTCTAACCTAACCTAACCTTATGTTTGAACTTGCCATATTATATATTATTTTCAATATTGGTAACTTCAAATATAAACAAAATGAGCAAATACAACAACAAGAATCAGCCAGTCCTTACCACTGTGCTTAAAAAAACTTGTTTAATTAAGCAGTTTTATCGACATTGCTCCAACACTGCCATATTTTTGAAAAAGTTAACTTTATTTTATCTGTAAGTTGTAATAACGAAAATAAGTTAAATCTGACTTTAAAGTTCTCTTTAGCTAAAGGTACCTTTAACTAAAACCAAGTTTAATGGAAAGTTGTAATAATGGCCCTAAAAGTATTAAATTTTGCAAAATAAAATTCGTTTTCTTAAATTCTTTAATGATGTCAGGGAAAATCGTACAGCCGAGATTAGAAATATATAAAAAAAAGTTATCATAGTTTATTTTTTTTAGTTTATCGTTTAGTTGTCGTAATGCCACAAATTTTTTTTATTTATTTATTTATTAATTACAATACAATTACAAATTATATTTTAATTACATACGAGCGTAGTAACATGACCATATGCTCGGTGTAGTGTCACAGACCAGAGTCGCTGGTGGGAATCGAACCTACGACCCTCACGCTAATAGTCTAGCACACTACCCACTACCAGGGCACCCACAAATATTTTCTGATCTGAAAACAGTTGACAACGTCACTTAAAATTGTATAGGAACTTGTTTATTGATTTAGTTTAACTGTTATATTACATCTCTTGGTCCATTAACTCGACTTAGATCCGAATTCTAGATAAATAGTATTTATCGTAAGCACTTTCTTTCAATTTTTCACTTTGATTTTGAAAGCTTATCTTCATCTTCCCATCTCACGAGTTTCGGCTTTCCTTTAATGCGATTTATCTGACGTACACTATGAAAGCACTTTTGAATGGAGCATTGTTTCCCTACCCTACGTTGCATCTTAAATCTTAAACTATTATTTTAGAAATCTCTTACATACATAACATATTTTTTGTCATTACAATCCTTCAGTCAGGATTGCAATCTAGCTTCTCACACTACTTATGTTTTGTGTATTAACTTTATACACGAGTGTTGGGACCTACAGCTTAACGCCGATACAGGATGATAGTTTTTTGTCAAACTTTTCATGGCAATTTAATTTACTCTCAGAGTTTTTGCCAGAAATCTGCAGCGAGGCAGTCGTCATTTTCGTTTTGTTGAAGATGTCTGACCTGAGGTTTCAACCGTGGCCTCAAGTCTAATAAGCCAAAACTTCACCTACTAGACTACGGAGGAGTTTTTGAACAGATGCTTTTTATCGCAGAATGAAAAATTTCGAATCCATGGATGGATTTCCTAGATATTTTCCAAGCGTATGTCTATGCAATTGATGAATGTGCTCATCTCAACTTGGATAGAAAATAAAAAAGATGGGATGTAGGAATACTTTCTGACATTCAGGCCACCATTCTAGCACTCGATTTTTGTGAGGTTAAATCAATGATAGTAGGGGACAAATATGGTTACCCTTTACTGAGTCCCGTGTCATATACGATTTCGCGGCAATAAGCATGCAAATGAGCTCACCTTTCTGTAGAGTGTGAACCGATGTTTGGAGTGGCATACTCAACAAAAGGACGGATAAGCAGAAGGAAAGCACTCTTCTCAATCCAAATGGATTTGAGGCAATCAAAATTTTTGTTGGGATCTGAAGTATGAATCAGCCTATCAAGGAATAACCTGAAGTTTTCTGTCGCTCTGTTGGCAGGGCACTGTAGATTTAAAGTCGACTTGTTCAGTATAGGCATCAATTCTACCAACATGTGGATTCTGTAATGATGAGAATGAGCGATTTAGAATACGTTTTCGGAACCTGTGAGACTTTAATGCACACCAGAGGTCAGCAATGAGTATTCAAAACGAAGAGTTGATTCGAATCATACTTATAATTTCTGATACTTATACGCATTCATACTTATTTGAATGTCATACTCATACTACTCATATTCAAAGTTTGAAATACTCGTCATACTCATACTTAACAACACGCATGATGTTGTTGGTTTCGACTTTCCATGACTCATCGTATACACGAATCACAAAATAAGTATGATTCGCGTACGAACACTACATACTCACAAGAAGGTTGTGTGTTTGCTTTGCTTGCTGTCTTTGTATTTTTCTTTCTTCTTTTTTTGTAAATGCAACAACAACTAAGACTGTAAATTTTGACGAATGATTCGAATCATTTATGAGTATTATAAGTATTTTTCTAAATTTATGAATCTGAATGAATAGGCGTATGAATCAAACATAGTTCGAATGTTATGAGTTTGATGTCAACGTTGTACTCATACTCATTGCAACTTGTACTTATAAATCAATGTTGTACTGAGTACGAATGAATCAGAGTAGTTGGATTTCAATACTGTTGACTCACTCATACTCAAAATTTCATGAGTACTTATGAGTAGCGAAAAAGCGATTCATTGCTGATCTCTGCACATCAGAAGAAATACCTGGTACCGGATAAGAAATTGCTCGTGTTGTTATCGAACAGGAGCCTATAGTTTGTCAGTGCAATAACCGTTCATGAGAAATTATAGGGACAGCCTAAAAAGTTTGAAGAGAGAAGAATACATCATATGGTGGATGAGTTTTGTTGAATATTTAGCAACCACTGTTTTGTGTGTTTGATATCACGTTGAGATCCTTATATGTATTAAGAGTTTTTGACGCACCTAGATACGTTATTATATTAATTAACAAAATAAAACTTTTTCAAAATAAAACTTTGACCCCAACAATAATTAAAATTATAATTTTATTCAGTGAATAATGATTATATGCTGTCTGTAACTGTCTTGTTATAGTTGTCTACAACTGAGTTGAGGCAAAAAGTTAATGAACTCTTCAATACAAAGTCGAATAGAACACGTCAGTGACATTCAAAATCGTCTCACAACGTACACACTTTTATAATTTTGATGCTTGGAATGCGATCAGCAGGTCTAAGCAGAAACAGAATAAGTTTTGAAATTCAGTATTTCGTGTACGTTATCACTTGTTTTTCTGTTGTTGTTTTTTTGTTTGTTTTTTGTTTTGTATAGTCATTTCCAATTTGCACTTGTGTTATTTAATGAATTCTAATACAACAAATCACATGTTACCAGTATTCTCTATTGTTTGATATTTTTGATTTTGTTTTTGTGTTTTTAATTAGGCGTAGTGGCAGTAAGTCACGTTTAAAAATTGAATTACATGATGGCATACGGATATGAAATTATTTGCTAGTTCTACAGATAATAATTGGCAATAATTTGCAATTTTATAAAAGCATTATTGAAAAATAACTGCAGTCATAAATATTCGTTTGACCGCAGTTGTTTATTTTTTCTTCGAGTTTAAATTTGTTTTATTTCAGGTTTAAATTTTTTAATTGTCCAAACGATTTGCTTATTTGTTAGTTTAAAAAATTAAATAAAGCTTAAAGAATTAAATGGAAATACTGCTAGACATTCGTTTAAACGCAGTTTATGATTTTATCGTTTATTGTCGTTTAAGATACCAAATTGTATCAATACAAAGTTTGTATGCAGTTCTACTACTGTATATAAACAATGTAGATATGCAAAGTAACCAAACAATGCATCAACTATAAATCCGTTGCCTGATTGTTTTTTGACTGCGTTAAAAATACACATTGACGACGTTTTGAAATAGAATACATTGTATATATTTTGTACAGCGGCATTATGAAACACGATACTTTGTTCAAACACAAAGCAACTAACATTTTGGAAGGCAGCTTATATCTGCCCACCTTTTGCGTAAACTTTAGCGGCAAGAATTTCCCATAGGTTTCCGATAGAATTGTAATCGGCATTATATACTGGCCATGAATTTTCTGCATAATATGAACAATCCCAATATCTTATTCAAAAAAATATTGTAATCTTCAGAATTATCTCGTTTTATGATGAGAATAGGGTGCCCTGGTAATCTAATGGGTAGTGTGCTAGACTATTAGCGTGAGGGTCGTGGGTTCGATTGCCACCAGAGACTCTGGTCTGTGACACTACACCGAGCATATGGTCAAGTTACTCCCCTCGTATATAATTATAATATAATTTGTAATTGTATTATAATTAATAAATAAATAAATAAAATATGATGAGAATATCTTCTTAAAGTTCCAAACATATTGCTGAATTCATACTGAGAAGAATATCTTCTAAAAATTCCAAATCTGTTGCTGAACTCATTATGGCTATAATAAAGCAAACAAGAACACACCATAATGCTACCTCCACCAAAATTTCATTTGTATCGTATAACACTTGCTTGGTCCAAATCATGCCAATTAAAACTGTAACAGTCTGAATCAACTTAAATAAATTTTTTACGTCGCAAAACTTTTCTTTTTTTCATGCATCGGTCCATGACATGTGAGGTCTAAGCAAATCTACAACCCTCTCACTCTGTATGTTAGTTAATCATGGCCTTAGACTTTATTTCTTTCGATTTAATCGTAGGGATAGCATTGGGCTGTAGAAACTGAAGCCTTCAATTTTATGTTTATATTATGGCATGATAAACTTAGTATACTCGTTACAAATCTACCCTGACATACATAATTGGTCATTCCAACCCTTTCGTTAGGATTACGGCCTAGTTTCTTACACCACTTAATTTTACACATGAGTGGCGGGACCTACAGTTTAAAGTCTACTCCGAACGACAGATTTTTGATAAACTTTTCATGGCAATTTTATTTACTCTCAGAGCTTTTGCCAGAAATCTGCTAAAAGGAAGTCGACGAAGAAATATTTTTTCATATTTCGCTTTCGTTGGAAATGCCTGATCTGGGGTTTGAACCGAGGCTTCTCGTCTAATAAGCCAACACCAATACCTACTAGGCCACGGCGTCAAATCTGCACTTACTGGCAATTTTTGTTTGGAATTATCTTTCGTTGGATTTGGAATTCTATAGTAGTTGAAGTCGTTGTAGTCTAGTAGGTAGTGTGTTGGCCTATTAGACGAGAGCACTAGGTCCAAGCCCTGGCCCAGACATTTACAATAAAATGAAATATGAAAAAAATAGTTCTTTCGGCGACTTCCTGTCAGCAGTCTTCTGGCAAAAACTTTAAAAGGAAATAAAATTGCCAAATTGTCAAAAATCGGTGGATCTGTGAAGATAATGGAAGCTAATGAGATTAAAGTAAATAGAGTAGGCAGACCACATTCACATTTTTGATGACCCGGCAGAAAATAATAAAGTTTAGGTGAGAAGTTTTGGTGCATCTACCACACAATCCGGATCTGCGGAACTTTTTCAATGTAGGACTTACAAGTTTCGTAGAGCTGCAGAAAATGCTGATGGAATAATGGCTCTTTTCAAATGTAAGAAAAAGGCAGTAAGTTTTGAATAAAACTTGCAACCAAACTTTTTCGAGAACCCAATAGTTCTCTATTCAAAACAATTTCTTCTTTTCAAATTAATACAAGAATAGCAAACCTATTTGAATTGGAATTATTTTCAAAAGTTGCCATTTCATGTTCTAAAATATTTCGTTCATTGAGAGTATTTGTCGTTTAAATATAAATCATGTAAGAAATGTAAAGAAATATGAAGTCACCGAATGCTATACAAACATACATATATTTTACATTTTAATGAGCATTTGTTTCATGGTTCGATATTTGTATGAAGTTGTAAATTCTTATCAGCGGGGAAAAAACAATTTATCTCACCAAAAAGGCAATGAAACACAACAGAACAAACTGTTTCCATTATAATAATTATAATTAAAATAAATGCAAAAAAAAATTAAATAAATAATAAATAAAGTGTAGGATGAACAATAATATAAAAATACTTTCTTTATAGCAATTATAGATTTTTTTTATTAATTGTATCAGCTGATTATACGAATCGTTATTATGATGACTATGACTTATTTTCTTCAATATACAGTCATAGATAAATGTTCGAAAGCACATAATTTGTTGTTGTTTATCACGATCAAATTTTTCTTTGTTAACACCAAAATTAAATTTGAAATTATCTTCACACACATCGAAATACTACTCCCTGCTTCCCCACTTCCACAACCTATTTTCCTAGTTCCAAAACATTGAACTGGAAGTAGCCTTAGTCTAGTAGGTAGTGTGTTGGTTTATTAGACGTAAGGCCACGGTTGAAACCCTAGCTCAGACATTAAAACGAAATATGAAAAAATATTTCTTCGGCGATTTCTTCGAGTGTAAAAATAAAATTGCCATGAAAAGTTTCTCAAAAATCTGTCGTTCGGAGTTGACTCCCGCCACTCACGTGTAAAATAAACACACACAACATGAGTGATGTGAGAAGCAAGGCCGAAATCTTTACTGAAGGATTGTAATGGCCAATTATGTATGTAAAACTGAACTGCATGAATATTAGCCAACCCCTGAATGTTGACCATAAACAAAGAAAATTATTAGTGGTCGAAAATTACTGAGTAGACCTAATACTTTTAGTTTCTAGAAATATGCAAAAATTATTTCATTTAAAAAAAATGTTTAACCCTATAATGACCCTAGGGACACATATGTTTCAAAATACAACCAAATTTCAAAAAGATTTCTTTAATTTTCATAAAATTGTTATTTTTTTCTTCTAGAAAAATTTCAAATTAAATGGAAAAGTTAACATAATGCTTGTTAGAATGTTGAAAGACACAAATTAATGAAAGTTTTGACTACTGCGGTCAAACGAATGTTTGACTAAAGATAGCAACAAATTTACAAATCAATGGATATTCACATAATTGTTATTGTTTTGCTTTCAAAACTGAATAATTTAGTTTCAAAATGCGAGTAACTATTAAAGGAAACAAATTTAAAGCAAATAAGTTAAGTGCGTTCAAACGATTGTGTATGACTGAGCTTACCGCATTTCTAATATAAAACAGAACAAATATTGTGTAACACCACGTTTTTAATTTAGGCTTAGATTTACAAAATTTAGATTTTTATAACGTTAATATTATTATGTATTAATATTAATAATATTGGTTTTGTTATTTTGGTTTTAGAATATGTCTGTCGGCCATCTAATGAATTATCCCAAATAAATAAAATAATAGCTTTGCCTCCCCTAAACTTATGGTCGTTAACAAAAATAGAAAAAAACCAGAATTATTCTAAATTATATGATCAAGTCATTAACATGTTTTGAGAATAATTGGATTTATTTATTTAAATTTATATCCAGACATCTGTTAGGCAAATTGTTTAATATTTAAAGGTGTTTTCTTAACTGATTAACGACTGTGTTTTAATTTAAAATAATGCATGTTTCAAATATTTGTTTGTTTAATATGCTTAAAGTAACAATGAATACATTAATTTCCAGAGAAGTCATTAAACTTATCTTATGTGTAAATATAAAATTATGGCTTAACAATAAAAATGTTAAGGCAGATCATAAATTGAACGCAGCCATTAAATGTTAAAATGATTGAAACTGCAGTAAAATTTTGAACAAATTTATTAACAAACTGAAAAAGAAAAAAATTGTATTTAAAGTATTACTAAGACCTTACTCGTGTTTATTGAACTTTAGTTCACAATAATAATTTTTTGTTTCAATCAAACCAGTTTATTTTCTTTATTGTATTCCAAAAAAATATATTCAAAAATTAGTTTCTTCCTTAAACAATTTTTCAGTTCTAATTTTTTTTTTGTAGACAATAATTAATAATAAAAACCACTGAAACTATTTTCAAAATAGATGTTTAACCAGTAGAAATAATCGAGTTTTTTTTGAGAATTAAAAAAAACTGGATAAACTGAATATTAGAAATTATTGAAGAAACTATACGATACTTTGAAAATAGTTTAGTATCTTAAAATCCATCAGCATATTCGAAACGTTAACGGCAAGCAATTTAATATCAAAAAAAATTAAAAAAAAAGATTATATAAACCGGAATAATTAATGTGCTAATTTTTTTTTACAAGTTTATGTATAAATATATAGAACCATTAAAGAAAATACAACAACAATTTTAATATTGATAACAATATTAATATTACTACATAATAATATTAGCATTAAACATTTAAATTTTTGTAAATGTATGCCTAAATTAAAAACGTGGTGTTACACAATATTTGTTCTGTTTTATATTAGAAATGCGGTAAGCTCAGTCATACACAATCGTTTGAACGCACTTAACTTCTTTGCTTTTAATTTGTTTCCTTTAATAGTTACTCGTATTTTGAAACTAAATTATTCAGTTTTGAAAACAAAACAATAACAATTATGTGAATATGCATTGATTTTTAAGTTTGTTGCTGTCTTTAGTCAAACATTCGTTTGACCGCAGTAGTTAAAACTTTCATTAATTTGTGACTTTCAACATTCTAACAAGCGTTGTGTCAACTTTTCCATTTAATTTGAAATTTTTCTATAAAGAAATTAACAATTTTGTAAAAAATTAAAGAAATCTTTTTGAAATTGGGTTTAGAAAATCGATTGAATGACAATGAAAAGAACATAAAAATTAAAAAAAAAATTTACTATGAAAAATTGCTCTGTTAAGGATTCTGGCGATTGATTTAGTTAAAGGGACGTAAAATGTTTTTAAAACAATTTACTTTGTCCGCAAATGTTGTCCTGTTTTCCCACAAAAGGACACTTAGTGGATTTTAAAATCTGACATCTCGGAAAATTTGAAAAACTACTATGAAAACTAGCTCTGTTAAGGATTCTGGCGATTGATTTAGTTAACATACATACATACATACATACATAATTGGTCACTACAACCCTTCAGTCAGGATTACGACCTAGTTTCTCGCACCACTTATGTTGGCTGCCTTCCAAAATGTATCAATACAAAGTTTGTATGCAGTTCTACTACTGTATATAAACTATGTAGATATGCAAAGTAACCCAACAATGCATCAACTATAAATCCGATGCGTGATTGGATTTTGACTTCGTTAAAAATAAACATTGACGACATTTTGAAATAGAATACATTGTATATATTTTGTACAGCAGCATTATGAAACACGATACTTTGTTCAAACACAAAGTAACTAACGTTTTGGAAGGCAGCCGTTGTGTGTGTTAATTTTATACATGAGTGGCGGGACCTACAGTTTAAAGTCGACTCCAAACGACAGATTTTTGTGGAACTTTTCATGGCAATTTTATTTACTCTCAGAGTTTTTGCCAGAAATCTGCTGAGAGGAAGTCGCCGAAGAAATACGTTTTGTATTTTGTTTTGATATCTGGCCTGGGGCTCGAACCCTGGCTTTACGTGTAATAAGCCAACACGCTACCTACTAGTTAAATGGACGTAAAATGCTTTAAAACAATTTACTTTGTCCGCCCATGTTGTTTTTTTCCCACAATATTGATTTGTTTTTATCGGATTACAATAGCTTTCAGAAATGTGTGATTATCGGAGCCGTCAATGAAAAGTGTTACGCCGACAAGCCAGAGACAATTGACGCTTTAAAGGACAATATTCGTGAAGCCATTGATCGATAATGTGCTTAAAAATTGGACCGATCTTGTAGGCTACTGCATGGCCAGCCGAGGCAGCCATTTGAATGAAATTATTTCCCATTATTAACCGGAAGGATTGTACTTTCAAATAAAAAAGAAATTTGAGAAAATATTCAGTAGTTTTTTTTTAAAGCATTTTCAAAAAAAATTATTTGGCGGACCCTTTAGCATATTTAATAACACAAGATCTTGACATTTTTATAGTGAACTATCCCGTGAACGATTGTCGCAGTAGTCTAGTAGGTAGTGTGTTGGCTTATTAGACGTAAAGCCTGGATTTAAACCCCAGGTCAGACATCAAAACAAAAATACAAAAAAGTATTTCTTCGGCGAATTCCCCTCTGGGAGGAAATAAAATTACCATGAAAAGGTTCTCAAAAATCTGTCGTACGGAATCGACTTTAAACTGTTGGTCATGTATAAAATTAACACACACAACATAAGTGGTGTGAGAAACTAGGTCGTAATCCTGACTAAGTGTTGTATTGACCAATTATGTATGTATGTATCCCGTGAACGGGCACTATCCCCTTTTTCTTTTGTCCTATAAACTACCTTTCCTGTATATCAACACAATGTACAGCCTGTATAGGGAATATCTACTGCCGGTCACAAAACCAAACGCAAATTACCTTAATTAAGGGCTACGAGTGGAAAATATCAAAATGTAAATCACAAATTAATTAATATTTAAATATTTAAATTAATAATTAAAATTTCTATTATAAACAAAAATTAAAATTTATTGTTTAACTTCTATATAAGCAGCGAAAAAACAAATAAATATTAATAAATCTTAGCAAATAATTTCAAATGCTCAATTAAATGTTCTTAACAATACATGCATAAATTAAATGCGTAATTATCTATTCAAATCACACAAAAGATAGTAATTAGAGAAGCACATGTTATTAAAACAAGTGGAGAAGTTGGAACAGGTAAAATCGATGTATTAGATTCGACAACACATGTAGAAGTATTAACACAAAAATAAAAATTACTTGTGATTTAAAAAGGATCTCAGACCTAGTCGAATTTCGGCTTGCTGGATGTAGATATTTGAACAGATGGTAACAACTTGGTGCCAGATTCAAGACATAAGCTTGATACAAAAAACCTTCCAATCAAGCTTCCACAGTCACCACTGGCGAAATACGATTTACTTCCATACTTTACATAAATACTTCAGCCACAGTAGTATGTTTGCTAGCTACTCTTTGCTGCTTACGTTTCCATTGTACACACAGGTCTCATATTAAGATTTTGTTTGTAGTATCCTATGCTACCAGCCACACTACAACATCTTCCTATCTGCCAATTCTGATTCGATCACCATTTTCAGCCGCAACTGTTTTCGCTTCAAGATGTCTGAAGTGACTTACTTTTCAACACAAGTTATGCAGATGAAAATTTAATGCGTAAGATTTATTCTGCATGTTCGGACTCAGTAGTCGTCGCTACGTACTCTGTGTGGTACGTCCTATTGAAATCACTTTTCGTTGGTGTCCAGATCATTTCAATTCACGCCAAAAGAAGTTGTCCTATAGTGATTGCCGTTGACAGTGAGGGCTTGGCCAACATCGTTGTCATTGAAATATGGACTTATGAATCTGTCAGCCTAAAATCCGCACCAAACAGAAACTATTTCGCAATGCATTGGACGCTCGTGGATCTCATGTGGATTGGTGTCGTTTCAAAACCAAAAAATTTGTCTGCTCACGTAACCATCCACTCAGTAAGAGGCCCCATCACTCAGATAATTGTGATTTACCAAAATATGCTGAATAAATGACAACTTAATTCACAGATGCAGCTTCAACATCCCTTGCTTCAACTCTCCAAGTTCGGAAATCCCTGTTGGAAGACTAGGTACTGGGCACGGTACATCATTTTCTGTTTACGAGGACCGTTTCGTTGCATTTTTGGTTTGACAGCATTGGTGTCTTGTGGCGTTCAAACTGTACATTTTATGCAGCCGCAATTGAACATACGAAAAATCTCTTTTCTTACATACATACATATTTGGTCATTACAACACTTCAGTCAGGATTACGACCTAGCTTCTCACATCACTTTTGTTGTGTGTGTTAATTTTATACATGACTGGCGGGAGCTACAGTTTAAAGTCGACTCCGAACGACAGATTTTTGAGAAACTCTTCATGGCAATCTTATTTACTCTGAGAGTTTTTGCCAGAAATCTGTTGAGATGCAGTCGCCGACTAAATATTTTTTCATAATTAAGTTTTGATATCTGACCTGGTATTTGAACCGTGACCTTACGTCTAATAAGCCGACACACTATCTACTAGACTACGGCGACTACAATCTATTTTCTCATATATACTTAAATGGCGCTGCAACATCGATATAGTTTTCTGATAATTACGTGGTAAAAACTAAAATAATTTTAAATTCCCGGTACAGAATAAAGCTCTACAGATCACATTTCATAATCCATGTGGTAATAATATGTTTCTAATAAGTTGGTAGTACACTGTCTAGTAGCTAGCGTGTTCCCTTATTAGACACTCTCGGTGATTTTCTCTCCATAGTTTCCTAGCTCTGAGAGTAAAATAAAATAGCCATGAAAAGTTGCTCAATAATCTGTCGTTCGAAGACGACCCGCTACTTATGGATAACATTAACACACACCATGTTAGATAGTGAGAAAAGCTAATAATCACAACTAAATTTAAATCTTCTTTAGTGTTCCCAATACTTCTCTTAACCAAAAATTTCACGGCATTGTTGTAGAGTGTTTTCTGTAAAAGTCAAATGGTGGCAACAACAATTTGTCATTATCTCATCATGTATTTATTTCAAGAAGGCATAGTAAATCAAATAAATTATAAATAAAAAAAAGTGAAAAACAAAATAGAAAAGAAAATAAAAAAAACAACAACAAAAATATTAAATATTATTGTGCAAAACAAAATGTAAATAAAGGAAATAATAACACACAGACGAAGCAAAAAATGGCATAAAACAAATACAGTGTGACTATTTTTATAAAATAAGAAAACAAAAATAACAATAAATAATATGATAAAGAAAAGAAAAAGAGTTGTTGTGATAGTTTTTTTTGCTGTTGTTATTTATTATTTCGTTTATAAACAAAATAATGCGTAGTAATAAAAGTTACTATAGTTGTTGTTGTGATAAAAAAATACGACTCTTTTTGGTTTTATTTAATTCAACAATCTACGCAAAAATCAACACAATTTTTAAAATAATCAATCCCACTTTGTTTATAGTATAAACAATAACAAAAATATTTTGTATTTAATAACGATTTTAGATAAATTTTTTATTTTCTTTTTTTAATGATAAACAATTTCATTAAACAAATAATAAAAGAAAAAATCAACCATAAATTAGTAGGTGTTGATGACGGGCGTAAATTTTCATTAAACGATTCTAGCGAGCATATGTTTCTGAATGAGAAAACCTTTAAATAAAGCATTTAAATGCCGTATAATATCGGTCAAATGATTGTTTTTTTTTTATAGAATTTTCGACATTGAAATAAAATATTTAAATTTAAAACAAAACATATATTCATTGAATACATTTCTTACACATCAATAGGCTATCACTAAAGAAAGAAATAAAAATATTTCCTGGAAGGTCATATACCTAAAATAAAGAAAACTCTGCTCTGAAGAACTATTTTATTTTAAAATTAGGTAAAGTACAGCACATCTGGTTTGATTGCCAAAAAAAATTCTTTTTTATTTGAAATTTTTAATATCACAAGAGAATCATTGTAACATTTTAACAGGGGCTTCCAAACTCTGTCAAATTTATCCAGTTTGTTTTATCAAATCACCAATGGACAGTTATAGCATTCAAGAGGTTTAGATTTAGGTCGGAGTGTTAGCTCTGATATCACAAAGCTCACTTGAGCACGCATAGCGGCCCGTTGTGATGCCACGGGTGAACGCAGTCGCTGTACTGACCAAGTTCCACCAAAATAAGGGAAGAGGAAGAAGTTGGTCAGCGCAAGGGCTGTACTAGCATTCAAGAACGCGTGTGAATAATGAAATGATTTTTCCTTAAAAATGGGTGTTCCGTTCGGGCATCGAAATACGTATTCTTCCCAATTTAGGGTCGCCGAAGTCATCCTTCCGAGCCGATTATTCGCTATGTGGTGGATAATTTCGAGACCACTGATTCAGTAAGCGATCAACCAACATCCGTTCATCCATGGAACACAAAATTCGGCAGCTGTGCAGAAGAATCCGAGACCGAGAACTCGGCCTCTTTCAAACCACATACAAATATACATAATTGGTTATTACAACCCTTAAGTCAGGATTACGATCTAGCTTTTCACATCATTTATGTTGTATTTATTAATATTATCTATAAGTGGCGGGACCTACAGTTTAAAGTCAACTCCGAACGACAGATTTTTTTTTGAGAAACTTTTCCTTGGCAATTTTATTAACTCTCAGAGTTTTTGCCAGAAATCTGCTGCGAGGAAGTCGCCGAAGAAATACTTTTTTGTATTTTATCTTGATGTCTGACCTGAGGCTCGAACCCTGGCTGTACGTCTAATAAGCCAACACACTACCTACAAGACTACGGCGACTTCGTGCATGCGTATAAGTATCAGAAATTATGAGTATGATTCGAATCTACTCATCTTTTTGAGTACTCATTGCTGATCTCTGTTTTCTATGTTCGTCATTTCTCACATTAAAATCGTTACCTTTGAACCATTGTTGCTACTCATAGAGCATGTGCCTTAACTAGCATTTGATGCGACTCTCCGACAATGTTCTTCAAATAAAAATAAAAAATTAATGTGTTCCACAAATCATCAATATCATCATCTCGCACAAAATTCGTCATCTTGAATTCGATGATAAAATATGATCTTGCTTGTTCACTGATTTGATGTATATTTATATATGTTAGACAGATGTCATCTCCAACGCAAAAAAAAAGATTAAGGGCCATTATTGCAATTTGCCGTTAAAGTTGGGTTTAGTTAAAGGTAACTTTAGCTAAAGTGAACTTTAAAGTCACCTTTAACTTCTTTTCGTTATTACAACTTACAGATAAAATAAAGTTAAATTTTTCAAAATAATGGCAATGCCGGAACAAAGTCGATAAAACTGTTCAATTAAACAAGTTTTTTTAACGCAGGGGCAACGACGGGCTTTGTTTTTGTCCTATATGCTCATTTTGTTTATATTTGAAGTTGCCATATTGAAAATAATATATATTATATGGCAAGTTCAAAGATAAACTTAGCTTTAAAAGTTAAAGGTAGGCTGATACTCCCTTTAGCTTAATGCTTACTTCTACCTTATTGTCCACTTATAATAATGAAAAACAATTTATCTGTCCGTTAAAATCCTGCTTTTAATTAACGGCAAATTGTAATAATAGCCCTAAGGCTAATTCACCTTAAATGTTTCCTGTGAAAATGTTTATATCTTGACTCTCACTTTATAACGATACACCTGGTTAGCTTAGCCAATATTGGTTTTACGAAGAATCAATTCATTTCATTTGTGAATAAATTGTTTCAAATTAATATTCAATTTTCAAGTTTTCACTAAAACAAACAATTTTTTGCTTTCAATTATTGTAGTATGTATAATATTCTAAGGTTCAAGGTGATTCATTGGTAAAGTTCAATAAAATCTATTCTTTGTTAAATGAAACAAAGAAAAAAAAATTATAAAAAAGAAAAACAAAATAAAATAAAAATTTTTAGTAATTGTTTTTGCAAATAAATTTCAAACAAATTTTAATTGATTAGTTTTTAACAAAATCAAATTAAACAGGAACACCTTGATCAGAATTTTCTATTTTATATATGAATTGGTTGGTTTTTTTTTTTCTTTTATCAGCCGATCATTTAGTTGCCAAATATTTTGTTCTTTTATTAGAACTAAAATAGTTACTAACGTCAAACTAAAGATATTTTTATAAATTCTTGCATGCGAGTTTCACTTTGCATTTTATTTCTTTTCATTTTTCATTTTATTTCTGAAATGTTTTCAATTTCACTTGACCACTTGATCAAACGCTAGCATCTTAGCCATTATTTTCAGTGTCCATTACTGTACTGGATATTAGAAAGGTTTGAATCCATACTACATGTGCAGAACTTCAATAAGTAAAAACTAGAATCTTAGGGCGAGGATTACTTACTTTAGTCCTAGCTTTTCACACCACCCATGTTGTATGTGCTAATTTTATCAGTGGATTGGCGGGTCCTGCAATTGGGCAATGTTATTTCCTCTCAGAGTTATTGTCAGAAGACTACTGAGAGGAAGACAAACCAAAAAAAAAAAAACAATGTTGTTGAAACAACCAGCTGTTTTGTTTACCAGCTGTCAAATGAATATTGAATAAGCAGCTGAACTCCGTATGTTGTTATGTCTAAACACTTAAAATATTGTAATCAATAAACCGAATATTGACTCAATAAAAGTGCATGTCTGAACATAGTACTACGTTCGAAATGTTTGACCTTTAAAAAGTCAACACACAATTGGTTACAACCCTTCAGTCAGGATTACGACATAGTTTCTCACACCACTTATGTTGTGTGCGACTCCTAACGACAGATTTTTGAGAAACTTTTCATGGCAATTTTGTATATACCCTCAGAGTTTTTTCCAGAATTCTGCTTAGAAGAAGTCGCCGAAGAAATACGTTTTTGTATTTCGTTTTGATATCTGACCTGGGGTTTGAACCGTAGTCTTACGTTTAATAAGCCAACACACTACCTACTAAACTACGGCGACTTCGATTTACACATTGATCATTATTGCGGTATGCTGGAATGATTTCAAATAAAAGAGCAACAGGATTAATCTTCTGTTGGCAGCAATAGGAGCACACCTCAGAAGACTCTGAATGTTATTCTTAAATTACAGCCCTGAAAGAGTTAAGTTTAGTAAATTTCTATACGATACGCCACTCAGTACTGCTGAAGAAATTAAACTAGAGTAATCGAATTATTTCAACTGCCAGAGTGATGGGTTATATGATCACACAGGCTGCCTTCCAAAATGTATCAATACAAAGTTTGTATGCAGTTCTACTACTGTATATAAACTATGTAGATATGCAAAGTAACCAAACAATACATCAACTATAAATCCGATCCCTGATTGCGTTTTGACTGCGTTAAAAATACTCATTGATGACGTTTTGAAATATAATACATTGTATATATTTTGTACAGCGGCATTATGAAACACGATACTTTGTTCAAACACAAAGCAACTAACATTTTGGAAGGCAGCCACAAGTTTAATTTTGTAATACACCATGTGAAATACTACCCGATAAGTTTGAATTCACGGACTTGTTCAAAAGACGGTGATGAACACAGTAGCAGGTATCTTTTCCTATGGAATTTATGTGAGGAGATTGTGTAGTCTTCCAGCGAATGTAATGCCTTTGGTTGTGACACCAACTTGGACTTCTGAAAAAGACACTTTGACTTCTAAAGATCATTAGCGAGATATAATTTAGATCGTCTGCATTGTACATATCAATGTGCTTTCTCATTCTCCGACATTGTGCTGGACATGTACCCTAAAGATGAAGAACAGTTCCTTCCCTTTCTAGTATCTACTTCAGCTATCGGCCCAATATGTGTCGCTTGGACAATTACTATGTAATATCCAGCTGAGCTTGCTCCTTTAAAGTTTAAGCAAGCGAAGCCGCTTACAAAATACATAACTGCCTTGTCAATTATAAGCTCGCAGGTCTCCAAATTGGCGTTTCCCAATGACCAATGATTGTGAAACGCCTGTCAATTCATCCGTTCTAAACTTACCCAGAATAGATTAGTTTTCCTGCTGGCGAATTCTCACCGTTCTAACAGTTGGCATATTAAAATAGGTCTGATCACTGCTGTAAAGTTTCAATAAGTCATCCTAAGATCAAGACCCCATTGTTCACCAACACTTTGTTACAAGCGTAGATGGCAAAAGCGGAGTTTTTCAGCTCCTTATATAGAAAAAGGTCCAAGAAATCTGCACCATCCTTGAGTTCAAGGTCTGCCCTATATAATATCAATGGACAAAAAGGCGACGACTTTTAGCTTTTATTGAAAAGTAACACCTAAGCCACGAGTAGCGGCCTACTGGCCATAATACGTTCCACAAATCTGTCCGCAATTATAAAAACCTCATCATCCGCATACAAAACTGCCCACATCTGAGCTATTCCAACATCGCTGGTTTCTCGTGCATCGCAAGATTCCATAGGAGAGAGGGAGAATATCCCCCCCAGTTGAGTTTCCCTTTCCGAACATTCTGGTAATCAATAAGCTCCCTAGTTTTTGAAGTCGCTGTAGTCTAGCAGGTAGTGTGTTGGCTTATTAGATGTAAAGCCAGGGTTCGAGCCCCAGGCCAAACATCAAGACAAAACACAAAAAGAATTTCTTCGGCGACTTCCTCTCAGCAGATTACTGGCAAAAAATCTGTCCTTCGGAGTCGACTATAAACTGTAGGTCCCGCAACTCACGTATAAAATTAACGCACACAACATAAGTGCTGCGAGAAACTAGGACGTTGTACAATGGGTCAATTCGACTTCCGTCCTCTAACCTAACCTAACCTAACCTAGGCTCCCTAGTATCAAGAAGTTTGTCCTTCTACGAATTAGTTTCGACATCTAGTTTATCGTAGTAAGCTCCCTAGTATCAAGAAGTTTGTCCTTCTACGAATTAGTTTCGACATCTAGTTTATCGTAGTGACCTGTCTACCCAACCTTGTAGTGCGCCCTTTATGGTGCTTAGTTCCGCATTATTGCAGGCTTCATGTACACCTAAGAAAGCCTAGGCATATTGCTTTTGTGCCAATTAGCTTTCTATCATACGCGATAGAATATGAACTGAACAGACCCCTACTATACAGTGGGATTGACCCTTGAATAGAAGGTCTGAAGTAGACTAATATGAAGGAGTGTTAAAACAAGAAAATTAAACAAATTACTTAAGAATTTGGACTTGTGCGTTTCAATTTTAAATTGATGGAAGAATTTTAATCAAACGATCACTAACAACGTTGACAACTCATTAATTTAATTTTTAAAATGTTTTTGTGTTCCAGATCTTTATCTCAAAATTAAAATTAAACTTTAAATTAAATTATAATCATATTTTATTGTATTTTATTTTGCAGGTTGCATGTAAGACCATTGGGTTTAATATTTTTACTCATATTCAGTTATTGGTTCTACAAAAATCGCTGCAGTTTACGTCTGCAAACACCACCGGAATTGGAAAAACAATTCGAATTACTGCAAGAGCGTGTAATTGAATTTCGACAAACAAACCCGGTCATGTTTTGTGCTGTAGCATCGGGTTGTCTGGGCGCCTTAGCTGTGGTAGGCCACTTGGTATCAGGTTCTATGGTTGTATTGACAGGCCTTATATTTGCTGCCATCATATCAACAAAATATAATTTTAAGATAATAAAAATCGAACCAAAAGGTATGGAAATGATTTAAAATTTAATGACCTTTTTTAATAACTTTTTGTTTTTCTTGTTGTTGTTTAAGATTTAGATTTTAATTGGTCGGAGAAATTACAACATGAATATGAATTAGATGATGAATTTATGCCTGAGGTAAACGAAACAAATTTATTTGTTTTGGAAAGAGCAGGAGATTTAGCATCGCTTACATTGCCAACCGAGGATGGCGAAAACGATGATGATAAGAGCGATGAAGTGCCGTCAGAACTATTAATACCCGATTCGATACCGGAAATAGATGAAAATTCTACAGATGATGAACAAGACGACTTACTACCCATTGTTCCAGTAGCACATGTAAAAAACTCCAATCCTAATCCTGCCATGGATACAGTTAAATACTCACAATCAGATGACACAATAGAATTTAAAAAGAGTCATTTTAAACGTGACTCTTCATTATCAACCACTTCTTCCTCGTCGGAAGAAAGCCTATCCAAGGGCCTCCATTTTCCCGATTACACAGCCGTGGATGGCCCTGCCAAAAAATCTAAAAGCCATCATGCGTCAACAGCGTTAGAGGCCAATGCCATTGCCGGTAGCAGTCAACAGGATGCTAATGATTTTGTTGCCATGGCGGTTAAATCTCAAACTCAGGCCTTGCTCGCCAATAGTAGCAAACTAATACCCACACTTATGACTGGCCTAGTACAGGGTGTTTTGGGTGTTGGTTCTGGTGCTCTCGCCACACACAGTGGTCCCATACATGATCCCACTCACAAGAGTCTAGTGAATGCTTTGGATTCATCTGATGAAAGCGATTTTGAAATTTTAGAGGAAGAAGATTTTCAGTAAAAAAAAACGAAACGAATTGATAAACCATGTGCTACAACCCCAATATACATACATTTAAAACTACAATTCAATTATAAATTATTCTAAATAACGTAAAAGTTATCTGTGAAATATTATTACAATTATTATTTAAGTTAGTTTATTTGTTTTTTTATTTTTTGTTTATTATATACCATACATACAAACATACATACATGTTTTTTAATATTGTAAAATATTATTTAATGAGCTTTTTTTTGTGTGCTGTTGAAAGGTGAAAGGTTGTACCAAAAATTTAAATCCAAAAAAAAACAAGAAATTGAAATTGAAACTTAAAGAGAAACTATTATATAAAATCGATACTAAATAGGTATTAGACAATACAGTTTTGAAACATATTAAAAACTAAAACGTACTTAAATTCGAAAAATATTTGCAAGATTAAACGAAATTGGGTTCTTTCCTAGTTTTATGATGGAAATCAGGACAGAAATCAGTTGTTTTCGTATATGATTTCAAAACCTAGTACAGTTAATATCTATTCTAAGCGATAAAATTATTGAAAATGTCTTGAAATGAAGTGAAACTCCTTATAAAAACAAATGATTTCATTTCAAATGTTATGATATCTGCTATACACTGTTGCACATTACTGTAAATGATTATCTTTTTTTTATAAATTCATTATGAAAACTTAATATTTAATTTTGAAATTTTTTTCAATATTGTCCAATAGAATTACTTTAGGAAATATTGAAGATTAATATTCCATTTTTGTAAAACTTTCTAACTTTCCACATATTTACTTCCACTGGTTTGTTTTGCAATTTTGAGGTTATAGTTTTAAATCCGCAATGCATTCACTCCCACTGGCTTATTTTGTAATTTTCAGGTTATAAATTTAAATCCGCCAAACATATTATGATTTAACTTGAAGCTTTTATAAGTTTACGTGCCATTTTCATTTAAAACTTCACTTCACTTCAAATTGACCTTCTAATACAAAAATATTGTAACGCTTAAACCATAATTTTTATTTTTATTTTATTTTATGCGTTATTCTTCTTATTTAAAGACTATATTTCAACCTTGTAGTGTTTAACCCGAATTCAAATTCATATCGTTTTCAATTTGATTGATTTGATACATCCACTTGGGTACAAACTCGAAGACATTTTCGAAAAGGCATTTCTCACGCATTAAATGTCCAAGCCAATGTATGCCTTCTACTTTGATATGTCTAACAACGTGGATTTCAGTATAAAGTCTATTTACAGTGGCCAGCATAAGTCTAGCCTACATTCTCTTGGGTGCAATCTCAAACATCGTTTTGCACAGGTATGCATGAAATTTCTGGGCCAATAAATACCTTCCGCTTTAATACGTCTAAGTAAAAAGCTTATATACAGTGGAGAACATAAGTTGAAGTACTCCAAAATATATAGTCATCAGAAAAGTTTCCTTATTTTCTTCTGTTTTATTGAACACATTCATAATGTTTGTGTTTTATTATAAAATTGAATTAAATTAAAGAAATAAATATGCGATTAACATTTTTAGGGTACCCCTGTAAAATGCAAATTACGAAGAATTTTATTCTCGAAGTCTTAAAGCCTTTAAGCTTATCTAGCTAAGCGAGTAGCTATGATCTTGCGATATAAAGCGACAAGGGTAGTATTGAAATATTGCACAGTGGAATTTTGGTTCGCTGAGTTGCCATATATTTTTGGAAATTTCTTCATGCAAAATAAGAACTGCTCTACTATTTGTTAGTAGCATAACACATATCTGTCATGTTCTGACAGCAGGAAATATTATCCATTCGTCCTAAATATGTAAATGATAAAAGTAATGTATTTTTCTTTTTATCTAAAACTTAATTTAAAAAGAAGCTTTATTTTTAATTTAATTAAAAAAAGAATTTTAATTCAAAAACTAAAAAAAACTGTCATAATGTCCTTCTTCTCAATTACTAAGTTTCTGTATTGCTTGATAATCAACAATTTTAATTCGTGTATAGGAATGTGCTTTAGTATACATAACATGTATCATTACATAAAAATTTTTGATAATAATAAGGTGCTATAATAGTTTTTCTTATTCAAATTTCAATGATGTTATTAAAATAAAACCTTTAACGAATTTTTAAAAACCATATAACACCATATTCGAAAATTCGAATATATTTTCAAATGTCATTAGTTTCTACAGCTAATAAGATTTTGATAATTTTATTTTTATTAATAAGCTTAATTTGCCTTATTTTTGACATTTAAGTTCTAATGATCTTTAGAAAACTTTACACGTTTCGAAATTCATTACTTTCCTTTTTAATATTTTACAGATGCTATTTTATTTAGTTTATTTTATATACAATACTATTATCTTGTAATGCAAAATGCCGTAGTTTGAAAAAGATTGGCAAAATGGCGTTGAAGTTTAAGATTTTTAATACAACTTTAAGGCATATACTGAAGTATATTTTAAATCAATTTCTGAATTGTAGTATTTCTTTTAAATTCCCAATTCGAGTTCAAAAAGTATTTTGTTTCAGAAAACTAAATTTCTGTTTCTGAACGAAGAATATTTTTATTAAAGTTCTGAACTGTATTTTTTGTTACAAATTCTCAATTCAAGTTTAAAGATTACATATTTTGTTTCAGAAGCCTAAATTTCTGTCTATGCCCGAAGAACATTTTTGTTAAATTTCTGAATTGTTTTTTTGTTTTTACTTCTCAATTCGAGTTCAAGAGGTAATCTGTTTCAGAAGGGTTCAAAAAAATGTACCATTAAAGATGTGAACATGATTCTAACCCTTGTAGTGTTCTAAAATAAAACAAAAGACGATTCCAGATATAAAGGCGTATACAAAAACATTTTCTTCATAAAAAATTTGTTTCTTTTTCATGTAAAGAACTTCGAAAATGTTGTGTAAAGCGTAAAAGTTTTTCTTTTAAACGCCTACCTGTTTCGATTTTCCAAATCAAAGTTTTCTAAAGTAATTTACACTTAAAATGTTGCTGTGAGTTCTTTCAAAACTGCAGTATCTACTAATTCAGTTCATTTAAGCTTTATTGCCTGAGTAACCTTAGTAGGTAGCTATGATAATATCAATGATATCAAGATTTTATTAAAAAAGTTTGACTGAGGCCATATAAAATACTTTTATTCTCTTATTCTTAAAGGTCTAGACTTAAAAAAAATAGGAAAAAATTCAAGTGTATGTTCTGATATACCTCTTATAGACAAAAATGTCACTCTTATGAACAATAAAGTCCTCAATTGTATTTTTTCTAACATTTATAAAATCTTAAACTTTTTGGCTTAAGCGTTTTGCACTCTTTTTTTTTCATTACGTAGTACTAAAATTTTTTTTTTTTTTTTTGTATATACATGTATAAGTTTTTTTGTATTTCTTATTATTTAGTTTAGTCCCCTTTTTTATTATTTTTTTTAATAAGTAATAATCTTTTCACTCATTTACTTAAATTTATTTTTTTTTATTAAAAATCTTTTTTTTTTCACAAATATATTTCGGTAAAAACAAAATTTGATCAATCTATACAAATAAAAAAAATTGTGATTATTTTTTTACTGCTAAATATTATATAAAAAAAATCTACGAAAAGCTTACGCTTTTTATTATATAAGTTGAATATTTTTCATACCATATGCATATGTATAGAAAAATAAAAAATATAAAATATAAAAGAATAATTTTTTTTCTTTTCTAAAATTTCAAAATAATTTTTTTTCTCAGTTGAATCCATTATTTTGCAAAGCTAAACTCTTTGTCACTACAATTCTAGTTGTGTAAACTGTATTTATATTGTATATTATATTTTTACTTAATAAACAAAACAAATGAAAATGTAATACACTACATAAAAAGCAATCAGGAGTACATTTATTTAAATATAAACAAAAAAAAAAACATTATTAAACTATAAAAAAGAAAATACTTTTTAAATATGATGGAAACAAAAACAAAATCTAATCATATCTAAAAATAAATAAAAAAAATATGAAATAAAACTTATAAATGAACTTAAAAATAATTTTGAATATTTTGTTATTGCTTACGTAAGCTAAATGGAAGTATTAAAGGTACAATAATAAAAATTTGAACGACCGTAATGATAAACCAGAGCCATAACATGAACATTTTTGCCATATGGTGGGATAGTATAGGAGAAAGTGAGAGCTTAATATCAAAGTTAACAAAGCAGCTGATTGTGATATCATATGAAGTGTCGTACCCCAGAGATAACTGAAAAGTTCTGATTAGGTTAGGTTGGGTAAGTTGGTGGACCCGCCTTTGAAGGAGGAAATATCAGCTAGACCAGTATTCTCATTATAGCCGATTCTGGTAGCACAATTAACCCTTTGCACTCGGCACCGTTTCGGACGTTACCGACCAGCAACTCGACGCCACTTTTTAACGAAAACGTACATCCTGGAAACGTGAGATTATACAGTATAATTTTAGAACCAAGTAAGGAATTGTAATGAAATTTCTTTTATATGAATTTGGGGACATTAAAGAACACATATTTACCATAAAAATATTAAAAAAAATTTCTATTCGACGCTTCAGTGCGAATTGAGATCTTGTGTATTTCTTCTATCGGTTATCGGATTTCATTATTATCGTATCAAGTTTCCCACTTCATTGAGCCACACCCTTGTAGCTTTGGATGCCTAATCCACTATATCTACAATTTGCTCAACGGGTCAGAGAAGTGTACCGTCCATCGTGAACGCACTTCGCATGTTCCATTTCGACGTGTAGAACGGTTGATTTATTTATCATGCATCTTGTTAATTCTATCACATTTCGATCAATTTTTTGTGCCATTTTAACAGAAAACTACAGGAGAACACGTGTTTCTTAAAAAATTGCGGTGGTATAATTTCATTGTCCGTAATCGCTAACGAAATATCATGTCCCCTCAGAGGGGACAACCGAGTGATATGCTAGACTTACATTGTCCCCTCAGAGGGGACAGCCCCGGCGAAACCATCCCGAGTTCAAAATAAATCTAGCTGCAACAGCATTGGTGGGCTGGGTGGCCATGGTATCAAGGACTCCAAAACAGTTTTCTTTACGGTCGGGCATTACTTGGGATCGAAGATATAAGCGACGAAACTAACAATTTTTTCACATTTGGAAAAAAGTGCTCCGTATAAATAAAGCAAGATTCTATAAAATTTAAAAAGGTGCGGTTTTTGGACCTAGTCAGCTGGATAGCTATTTGTCCAAGGATTTCAGAAAAGGAGTTTATGCGCTGGATAGCTATTGCATCAAGGATTCCAAAACAGCTTTCGTTAGGTTAGGTTAGCGATTAGCTTGCCATTTACAGGCAAGTTCACTCGATGGGCCATATAGCCCTTGTATCACCCAGTATGAAGCAAGGGGGCTTACCATTATTATAATCAGTTAGTGGTAGGTTTGAACTACGCCGAGCTCCAGATAAAACCGGTCAGTTCCCCTATTGGCACGTTCCCCACCATGCGTATATCATCAAACATTTTGTCACCCAAAAACCGATGACGTTCTGAAGTGCAGGGCATTCGTATAAAAAGCATTGTACCGATTCCGTTTCCTCCACATCATGGCAGCATCTACCGTAATCCTAGTAGTATAGACCGAGGTTGTCAGTGTAACCCCACCAATAGCGCAGTGTCCTGTTAGATTGCGAATCGTTCTCTTGTCGCACTCAAGTAATGCCCTGGTTCTACCACTGTCCACTGCTGAATATAGCAGTTTTGAAATTCGGCAACTAGGTATGATGAACCACGCACAGTTTGTTGAATTCTATGCTGCTTTTTCCAATTTTAAAAAGTATTCTTGTAGGTGCACATATATCCGCTCCACTGTCTCCTCCTCAGATAACATAGATCCCTTCCGTGCCTTTTCGTCCGCTTTTTCGTTCCCTCTATGCAACAGTGGCCCGGAACCCAGTAGAGGCGGATATTGTGTTGAGTTATACGTTGTTGAGAGTACATGCAACTCCTAAAGCCCTTAGTGTGCAGTCACTGCGCTAACCAACTTCTACGATGAGTTCGGCGGAATTCGGTCAGTATAGGGACTGTGCTTACCAGCAGCATCACAACGGGCCGCTAAGCGCACTCAAGTGAGTTTTGGTGCAAAGGTACCACTCCTACCTAAACTGGCCCTTTGGTTTGAAGAGATGGGATTCCAACGCTGTGATTGCTGCTTGATTGTTCATACATATGATCAACTTCGAAGGAGGTTTCAACCATGCGTGTAACTTGCAAAAATCTTCGCCTGCAATCCGCTGGCCAGGTTAGCAATCTGAATGACCCGTTTAGTGCCAGTATATCGGTATAGACCCCAGTTTCAGTTGCACATTCCATTTTTGAGCCATCGGTAAAGATCGCTATATCATTTTCACCGATGACAGCTTCAGCAACTCATTTTCCCGTTTGGGAAATTTGGGTAATTCGGGTAAAACCTTGGTAATTAGGTTCTACTGTTTCCTTTGAGAGTCTTAGAGTCGTTCCGTTCATTTCCGGAATGCTGAACCTCGGAACATTGCACAAGACAAGTTGCGTTTTATCTCTGTTCACACCCAAGCCGTTTTTCTCCGCTCACCCGTGTATCTTTGCCAGTGCCGTCGTCACAACATCTCTGATCGTTAAGAGGTTTTCCCGTCCCCACGTCGTCAGCATATGCTATCACTTTGAAGCCTTAGATTTTCTTTTCCATCAGGATTTGATTAATAAACAAGTTCTACAGCAGTGGTGATATTACAAACAGCCCCCTCCCCCTGCGCTGTGCCCTAATTAATCGTTTCGCGACGCAGGGAACTTCAATGAAGATTGGATGCTCCTAGTTGATATCATGTCACTTGCATCATTAGATATATGATGTAATGTGTATTTGAGTGACATTTATTGTCTTCTTTAGGAATTATTATAGCAGACTTCGTTTCTTTCTATTCGAATTACTAAATTTGTATTTTTATTTAACGGTTCGTTCGTATCATTTTAAATTGCACACCTTCGTATACAACTCTGTATAATATAGAGTGCTGCCAAGTTCAGTTTCCGTAACATTGTTTACAATTTGCGTCTTTTGACATTTCTCTTGTATTCTAAACATTTATAAACACAGCACGTGCGACTTGAAGTGATTTTTATAAACTTAATAATTTTTTTTACAAATTTATTAAAAATTTATATTAAAAATGCCTCCCATTGCACAAGATGGCAATTGTTTAGTATATCGTGGTAGTAATTTTCTCAAACAACGTTTAATACTTTCGTTATTGAGTGGCAAATCGGTGAAAATAACACAAATCCGTTCGGAAGATGAAAAACAACCTGGTCTACGAGAATTCGAAATTGGTTTAATACGTCTTCTGGACAAGATAACAAATGGAACGAAAATTGAATTAAATCCTGCTGGTACTTCAGTTATGTTTACACCAGGTCTACTGCATGGTGGTCAGTTGCATCATGACTGCAGTTTGCAAAAGGGCATTGGCTACTATTTAGATGTTTTAATGGCTTTGGGACCGTTTTGTAAATTACCACTCAACGTAACACTTAGAGGTATAACGAATAGCAAAGACTCGCCTTCAGTGGATCATATGAAAGGCGCTGCTTTATCGGTGCTAAAACGTTTTCTAATAGTGGATGAAGGTTTAGAGCTGAAAGTTGTAAAGCGTGGTGTAGCACCTTTGGGTGGCGGTGAAGTACTGTTCAAGTGTCCCGTGCGTAAAACCGTAAGATCCATACAATTCTTAAAGCAAGGCATGGTCAAAAGAATACGTGGCACTGTTTATGCCTGCAAAGTTTCACCGGCCATGGCTAATCGTACAGTGGAAGCGGCCAAGGGTGTAATGTTGAAATTTTTACCTGACGTTTATATATATACCGATCAGAATCGTGGCAAAATGTCAGGTAATTCTCCTGGTTTTGGTATTTGCCTACACGCAGAAACTACCGATGGTGTAGTCTTTGCCTCGGAAGTAACCTCACATACTAAAGATGAAGGCAGAGATCCTTCTATACCCGAGGATATGGGTAAAGAAGCTGCTTTACGTTTATTAGACGAAATTTACCGTGGAGGTTGTGTGGATTCCTCTTATCAATGGCTAGTGGCTTTATTTATGACATTGGGCCAGAAAAATGTGTCCAAGTTTATGACAGGTAATTGCTACTTTTCCTTTGGAATACCTTTTTATTTTTTTTAATGTAATCCATGTATTTTACAGGTGCTTTGTCTCAGTATACTGTACATTTTCTACAACATTTGCGTGATTTCTTTTCAATTACATTTAAATTGGAAAATCCCGAGGAAGACGAAGATGAAGATACTGTGGCCGGAGCACAAAAGGTTTTATTAACATGTGTTGGCATTGGTTATACAAATATAAGTAAAAGAGTTATTTAATTATATTCTGTTTACTGCTATTGCTTTCTATTTTTAGGATTATTAGGTTTAATAGAGAATAACAACATTGTGAATAAAAATATAATTTTTATGCTGATATTAATTACCATTGCGTTTTGAACCCATCAATCAAGTCTGCCTGTTAAAGTAATAGCCAAAAAGTGGCTAAGACTTTGACTTTTTGATTAAGCTTTATGGGGATGTGTTCTTGTTTGATATATGGTACGTTTTTATATTGGAGAACCGTAGTTCATGTAGAAATAGTAGTAAACGTTAGTTTATGTAGACTATTGCCTGCGGCTTATTTACTTCTTTATCAGAGAAGGGTTCGAATGCCTTATTGCGATCTTTAAATACAATTAAAAAATTAAAATCTTAAAAGGTTTCGTTCCGGAAAGAAGTTCTTCTCTTGCTCCGTAAGCTTATTAGCTGGTTTACAATCCAATCGATTTACAATTTTGAAAGCGAAAAAGTTTATAATAAAGGCCCATTTTGAAAGAGACTGATAGAGTTGCTTCGTCGATCTTTGAATCGAGTTGATACCTGGCAAACTGGTTTGGCAGCTGCCTTAGTCATTACTACCTTACCAGCACCCGAAACATGAGATTAGAATTTGTAATAAGTAAGAGAGCAAACGAACCTCATACCTTTTATTAAAAAGTGATGTTTGTGTTGAACATGTATATAAGAACGTTGAAAACAATTTATCTTTATTAATGCGATAGAAATACGTGTTCGATATGAGACGATACGGTGTCTTGTCCCGAGGCTATTGGGGTTGTATCAACCTGGCTCATAAATCGTATCACAAGCGATTAATTGGAACACTGGAGGTATACTCCCTTAACATGGAATTATACCACAGGAAAGCTAATGTATCAATTGCGACCAATTACATTCCTCTGATAATAGCCGGATTCATTGCTCAAATGCCCGTATGGGCTTGTTGCTACACGGATGACTGTCGACATAAAGATAAGTCGAAACTGGATCTCTATATATAGAAACAAAACTATACCTCCAGCTACTAGTTCATAGTACGGTTTTTCAAGTATAGGTACGTACGATCAGGGAAAGTATGATCTTGTCTGTTGATAATTTGGTAAACATAAAGGGATTTTAATATATCCATAAGTAGCTAAATGACAATTAGGACAATGGCATCTAGAGACAAGGACAGTCCTGGAATATAAAAAGGTGACTAACAATTACACCAAGCAAGGTACGTATTATATGGGTACTCAGTCATCAAGAAGTTATTGTGGACAAATGATACACGAAGCAGAATTACCAAGATAATTTGGGACGATCCTGTTGGCGGAAAAGGTATGAGTATTTTAAGACTCAATAAACGTACTCACTGAACAATCTACTTTATATGCATCACAGTTGTATTGTCCTGGTGAGTAACGATGAATGCAGGTCACGTAGTGGAGACGTCGAGGTTTCAAGTTCTTAAAAGTTGAACATAAACCAATTAGTTTTGAACATTTTTTATATAACTCTCATCGGTCATTTCTTTGTACGCTTTCCAATTCTAAGTAAACTTTCTGTCGATCATATACATAAGTAAATGCCATATACAGTGTGCTAGACCAAACATATCAATTTTTTCATTTCCTTTTTTTTACGTAAATGGAGAAACAAGGCATGAATAAGTGACTAATAATGTAACAGCTATTATATTCATCTACTTTCCTTTTTTTAAATGATTGTTGACTTTAGCTTTTCTGGTGCTTGTCACAAAACTTCGAGTGAGAAAGTTTCCGGTTATCCAATCATTGAAATAATCCACCTGTTTTAACCTCTTGTGTAATCGTTGTGGGTATAAAAATTAAGCTGTTCTTAATTGTACTACAAAGTTTTTCTACAATATCGTCTCTGCCTGCGCTTCTGTAAACAATGACATTGGTATCAATAACGATCCACTGTTTCTTTATGTAGCCTACAGAACTTATACCACAAATCTCGCGCAACCCCATAGCCTGTTCTATGTCCCCGCGCCAGTTCCCTTAGTGGCATGTTCACCACCATGCCCATATCTCCAAACGTTCTGAAGAACAGGGCACTCGCATAAACACGATCCCGTTTTCTCCACATTATCGCATTTTCTCCAGTAATCCTGGTGGGACATATTGGGCCTGTCAGCGAAACTACCAATAGCACAGTGCCCCATTAAAATTCCTGTTAGGATGCGAACCGTTCTTTTAGCGAACTCAAGAAGTTTTATGGTTCTCCCGTTGTCTATTGCTAGACATAGCACTTGAAATTCGGTAACCAGGTATGCTGTTTTTTCCAATTTGGAAAAGTGTTCCTGTAGGAGCGCATATATTGTCTCCTCCTCAGGCATCTCCGATCCTATACGTACCAGTTCGTCCGCTTTTCGTTTCTTTCTGTGCCACAGAGGCTCGAAATCCAGTAGAGGCGGGTGTTGTAGCGACGTATATGGTTTAGAGAATTCATGCAACTCCTGACAGCTTTTGATTTGACGAAATGGGAAACAGTCCCTGGTACCATGTACATACATAATTGGTCATTATAACCCTTTAGTCAGGATTACGACCTTGCTTCTCACACCACTGATGTTGTGTGTGTTAATTTTATACACGAGTGGCGAAACCTACAGTTTAAAGTTGATTCCGGACGACAGATTTTTGAGAAACTTTTCATGGCAATTTTTTTTTATTTTTATTATTTACTCTCAGATCCATTATTACAACTTGCCGTTAAACTTGGGTTTAGTTAAAGGCATCTTTAGCTAAAGTGAACTGTAAAGTTACCTTTAACATATTTTCGCTATTACAACTTACAGATAAAATAAAGTTAACTTTTTCAAAAATATGATAGTTTCGGAGCAATGTCGATAAAACTGCTTACTTAAATAAGTTTTTTTTAAACGCAGTGGCAATGACGGGCTTCGTTTTTTTGTTGCACATATATGCTCATTTTGTTTAAATTTGAAGTTGGCATATTGAAAATAATACATATTATATATTATATTATATATAGTTTAAACATAAACTTATCTTTAAAAGTTACCGGGAGGATGATCCTCCCTTTAGCTTAACGCTCACTTCTATCTTATTGCGTACTCATAATAATGAAAAACAATTTATATGCCCGTTAAAATCCTCCCTTTAGTTAACGGCAAGTTGTAATAATGACTCTCAGAGTTTTTGCCAGAAATCTGCTGAGAGGAAGTCGCTGAAGAAATATTTTTTCATATTTTCATATTGATGTCTGACTACCTACTACACTACGGCGACTTCATGGTACCATGTAGTCACACTTAAAACCTGGGTGAATTCGGTTCTACTTCAGACCCAGAGGTATAAGTACCTGGTAAAAGTATGCATAACATAAAGTGTACGAAATGTATCCAGGATCTCCAGAGGTTAGGTGGTAGGTAGGTAGAAATGGCTGTCCCCTCGATGGAGTCATGAGCGGACACACCTAGGCCGCACACGGCCCAGTTTCACATTCTCCCCTAGTCCAGGAACCCCTTGGAGCTTCCAATGAAGCGACTCAGACGCCAATATCATATGCATGACAGTCCATCCACATCCTCCATGTAGTAGGCACCCAGGTGCCTCTTTCTCCTCCGACCAAATGCCGGGCATGTGCACTGTAGGTGAAGAATACTCATTTCCACATCTTCGGCAGAAATCATTTGCAAGGTGTCCAAAACCAATACGCCTCGCATGCGTTCGTATTACATAATTCCCCCTAATAACCCCGATAACAGTGCCGAGCCTGCTTCTTTGGAGTTTAAGCAGAGCCGCGCGCCTCTTATCCAGACTTGGCCAGATTTCTTGCGCCGTTCTGCCAGTGCCCGAATCCGCCCATCTACTGTTGACAAGGTCCACGATTGCATTGTCAATTATAAGCTTGCAGGTATCCAAGGGGATCCCCAATGTAGAGAATTCATCAGAGAGTTCGATGGTCGTGCTCCTTCTGGCCAGTTCATATGCTCTGCAGTTACTGGAAACATCCATATAGTCTCAAGAGGTAAATAAGCTAAAATCTCTGAAATATGTTTTGCAATATACGGTATGTGAATCCCCTATATTTTAAGATTGAATGCAGAAGATGAACGTTGTTATGAAAAGAGATTTTGAAGCAATAAAAACATAAGATTTTATTAATTAATAGAATTTATTAATAATAAATAATCTAGGGTGCCCTGGTAGTCTAATGAGTAGTGTGCTAGACTATTAGCGTGAGGATCGTGGGTTCGATTCCCACTAGAGGCTCTGGTCTGTTAGTCAACTCGTATATAATTCTGTATATAATTTGTAATTGTATTGTAATTAATAAATAAATGAATAAATAATCTAGATATTAATGATAATTTGTTTACAAAATGCTAACTACATACATATTAATAAATATGCTAGAATAAACAAACAAAAATGCAATTGTATGTAATTTTTAGAAAGTTCATTGTATTATGCATTTTAGTAAACAATATTTAGAGAAAAAAAATATTCAATAATTATTTAATTATATTTCCATTGTTTTATTACTGCTCAACCAAAAGTAAACAAAAAATAATTTATTATGGTTGAATATAAATTTATTTATTGTTTTTTGTTTTGTTTAATATTGTAAATTCGATCAAAGTGTGCTGTAATCAAAATATGTATGTATGTTTGTACTTTTTTTTAATTTTAGTCAGCGATATTTAGTTTTTAATAAAAACAATTTTTGTTTAAACAAAATAAAAGGTTTTCTTCGAAAATAAGTACAGTGGTTTTCCGATTTGACGAACAATCGATTCAGTGAGCATTGCATTTAACGAACATTCATATTTTTTCTACTGACTAGTTTCTATAGCGAACAAAAATTTAATTTTGTACTCGGTATAACGAACATTTGTAAAATTTAAGATGAACAAAATGAAGAAGAGTTGGATGGAACTGAAATTAAGAAATCCCTAAATAAAATACGAAAATGTCGTTAAGCATTACGAAATTTATATTATTTTATTTATTTAGTATTAATCATAGCACGATAAGATATTAATCTTATAAATGAAGGTAATCATGTCTTATAATAATAAGTATGCACAACAACACTGTGGGTGTGAGCGGGGAAGCAATAAAATAAAATATTTAGCGAGATTTCGGGTAAATAAAAACAAAGATAATTAGTTTCAAATAATAAATCTTTATTTATCTGTACACAAAACATACCTTCGGGTTGGGGGTGGATCGAGTAGATTAATTCTATATTTACTTGGGCAGCGAGCAAGTGAGTGACAAATCCACCGGATGGGGTTAGGACTCTATTATACAGAATGGCAGCATATGCTTTGTCAGAAGCATCACAAATTGCATGAAGTACTTCACGCTGAGGGTTAAAATTAACCAAACGGGGGATGTTAATTCTGTCGATGTACGAGTAATCATCGACAAACTCAAGCCATGTGTTAAACGTCATGCGACAAATTTGTCTCATATTAATCTTAGCAACTACGATTTTAAGTGTCACTCACCCAACGGGGTCAAATAATCCGGCTCGAAGGACCAAAATGTAGTGGTGAGCGGTGAAGCAATAAAATAAAATATCCGGTTCGAAGGATCAAAATGTGAGCGGGGAAATAATAAAATAAAATATTTTGCGAGAATAAGGCTAAATAAAATAAAGGTAATTAGCTTAAATAATCAATTATTATTTATTTGTACATTAAATGTACCTTTAGCTTCGGGGGGGATTGAGTAGTAATCTCTTTTCGTTTCTATTGTTTAAAATTCACAATTACATACATATACATAATTGGTCATTACAATCCTTCAGTCAGGATTACGACCTAGTTTCTTACACCACTTATATTGTGTGTGTTAATTTTATACATGAGTAGTGGGACCTACAGTTTAAAGTCGACTCCGAACGACAGATTTTGAGAAACTTTTCATGGCATTTTTATTTACCCTCAGAGTTTTTGCCAGAAATCTGCTGAGAGGAAGTCACCGAAAAAATACTTTTTGTATTTTTGTTTTGATGTCTGGCCTGGGGCTCGAACCCTGGCTATACGTCTAATAAGCCAACACACTACCTACTAGACCACGGCGACACAATTAATTCACACTAATGCATGGTTGGTTTATGCACTTAAACTAAACTTATATCTAAACCTAAAGGTAGGGTGACCAGCGTGAATAAACACAAAATTTCTAGCTCTAATTAAATGCTTTGAGAGAGTTTTCACATTGCTTAATTTTTTTTTAATTTTTAATTTTTATACACTTTAGTGAAGTATCTACGTTCCCAAAGAAGATAACATCAATATCGAACAACCTGGAAAGGAATACTTAGGTACGTTGAAGGGGAGAAGACCAAATATAGAAGTTTTCAAGGTCTCATGACTATCGACATACATCTAAGCCATCATGCTGGCTGTATCTGTATCTTGTACAAACTCATTTAGCTTCTTTCAGTTCATTCCTCTGAGATGTGTGGTACTGTATATTTCCCAAAATATTGCGATTTTGAGCTTATGAATGTTGAGCCATGACATAAGAAGGGTTTTATCGTTTATTATCATTATTATATTACCACGCCAATGTTATTCAGTCGCCGTTAATAGTCTTAATATATTCATATTTTTCTTTAATCAGAATTGTACCAGAGAATCTTATGTGACGTTACCACTCACTATTAGCCTGTTTTAAATGCATTAAAAGGTAGTAACCAAGTTTATGTTCCGTTTTCTAGCTCTTTTAGCTAGATCATTTGTTTCCTCATTTCCGATTACTTCTTGTGAAATGAGTACCCCTATAGTGCATTTTGGGCAATGCTTCTGATCGATCCATTCCCACAAACCTGGAGAAGATACTCTACAAGTGCTGCATTTTATTGCACCCATCTATCGGTTCTCATCGCGCAACGTAGCCCTAACTTTGATGAACCCTTTAAATTTGACCTGGGGATATAGGTGCCGCGGAATTCTAAAATGTAGTGTGCCGCACTATTACCGTGAGGTTCGTGAGAAATCGGATAAACTTCCTTCTTACTTTTTAAGAAATAATGACATATTTATTTTAGATATTACTATATTCGTAGTAGTACTACAGGGCCTGCACTTTTAGTGTTCTTAAGTCCCACCATCCTGACCTCTTCATGGCTGGGCGGACGGATCTATACGGCATAATGATCGATAAAGTTCGGTACATCCTACTTCATAAGTGGTATCGTAATCACCTCGTAGTAGAGTAGAGAAGTGTTGCCTCCACAAATTTGTGTGTCTGTAACCAAGTCTCCGTTTTCATACACTAATGTAGCAGATTTGAATGAGAAGTTCGCTTCGTCTTGGGGGAAGACCTTGTCTGCATTGGAAGGACCAGATTGAGGAAACCCTATCATTGACTGTACATCGATTGTCATCTTCTAGTAAAGACGTACTTCTTTAATACTGGAAGACTTATTAACAGGATTACATATCAACGGATTCTTAAAAAGAAAACGTAACCAGCAGATATAAATTTTGATTTTTAAAAGAATTTAAGAAGGAATTTAGATTGTTAAGTCATGGACATGGGCACCCTCTCTCTAATAGCTAGCACACACACCCTAGACTACAAGGGCATCCGCTTTGTTTAAGTTGTTTGATTTATACATTATACATGGGTGCTCTGGCAGTCTAGTGCGTTATCAGTCAATTATCTTATGGCTGAAATTCAGTTAAGTTGGCTGTTTCCGCAAATATTTCTAATTGGTTTTATAGTTTGTAGCTAATATTGGAAAACTTTTATTGTTAAAGAAAAGTTTTTCCGAAACTACAAATTTATGATTTCTAGCTGGCTACCACAACCGTAGATCGATTGTCATTAATGATCGGCCTGTTAATATTCCCAGTATATCTATTTTTTTGGATCTCAAACTTTAACTAAATAGAAAATGAAACTATAATGAAGCTGTGGATCCTACGGGGTGTATTCGGTTTTAAAGCACCGAAATATATTATTTACTTGCTAAGCGATGAGAAATATTTTAATGAATGAACCATAAATACTACAGAGCATAAGGTTATTGAAGCGAGTTATTGCGAAATGTTTAATGAGTCTGCTAAAGTTGAATCATTCTCATGCATCTTTGAAGCATTAAGGTATGGAATTTATGATCTACAATTATAACTTGCTGTTAAAGTTGGGTTTCGTTAAAGGGAACTTTAACTGAAGTGAACTTTAAAGTCATCTTTAACTTATTTTCGTTATTACAACCTACAGATAAAATAAAGTTAACTTTTTCAAAAATATGACAGTTCCGGAGCAATGTCGATAACACTGCTCAATTAAACAAGTTTTTTTAAACGCAGTGGCAACGACGGCCTTTTGTTGTATTTGCTCATTTTGTTTATATTTGAAGTTTCCATATTGAAAATAATACATAATATGGCAAGTTCAAAGATAAACTTAACTTAAAAAGTTAACAGCAGGATGATCCTACATTTAGCTTAATGCTCACTTCTCGAGAGGGTTGCTGAAACTGTCATCGGTGACGGTGAGATAACGATCTTTACCGATGGCTCAAAAATGAAATGTGTAACTGGATCTAAGGCCTATTTCGATAAACTGGCACTGAACGGGTCATACAGATTACCTAACCAGGCCAGCATATTTAAGGAGGATATTCTTGCTATTAAACAAACTGCACGTATGCTTGATACCGGAAACCTATCTCCTTCGAACTAGATTTTATGTGAGGACGGATAGTCAAGCAGCAATCAAAAGCCTGGGATCTCATCTCGTCAAATCAAAGGTGTCAGGGGTTGCATGGATTCTCTACAACGTATACGTCGACACAACACCCGTCTTTACTGTGGCATAGAGGGAAACGATAAGGCGGTCGAACTGGCACGGAAGGGATCATGGATGTCTGAAGAAGAGAAAATATTGGTCAAAATTAGCATATACAACAAAAAAACGAAGACCATCGTTGCCACTGCGTTTTTTAATTGAGCAATGTTATCGAAATTTTTCGGCATTGCTATATTTTGAATAAAGTTAACTTTATTTTATCATTAGGTTGAAATAACGAAGAGAAGTTAAAGGTGATTTTAAAGTTCACTTTAGCCAAAGTTATCTTTAACAAAACTCAACTTTAACGGCAAGATGTAATAATGGCTCTTGGCAAAGGCGATATGACACAACAAACCTCGTATATTTATTTATGAAAACATAGTATGATTAATTAAAATTAAAACTTCATTCATCGATACGAATTGTAATTCTATTCTGAAAAACAATCATTGAAATTGAAATTACAATCATGATTGGTATTAATTATGCCCTGTTTTTTCGGTAATCATATTAAATTTCAAATATTCAGTGTGATTACAATTAAAATGCTGAATAAATTAAACATTAAATAAATCAAAAACCAACAACAACAAAAATTAAAAAGGTTTCCCTATCAATTGAAATTAATTCCCAGCACTTGTTATGTGCAAAAATAGCTTTTTTTTTTTGCTTGTTTGTTGTTTTGTAAAAGCCCTGTAAGCAGATTTGCACAAAATTACTTAAAAAAAAATAATGATGACCGATAGCAACAAAGTATTGCTATCGCCCATATTTTATGTTATTGTTGTGGTTGTTGTTGGGTAAACTGATAATTTTATTATTTATTTTAAATCGTATTAATCAGCAGAAAAATTATTTTGAAAATCAATAGATGCACCTGAAATGAAAGCACTTGAACTGTGACTGTAAAACCACCAGACTGGCTGAGAACGCTATAAAAAGCGACTACAGTTCTTGATTTAGTCACAGTTCAAGTTTTGAGCAATCACCGGTTGAGTCGTTCAAACAGCAATTGTTACGGAATCATATTTGACATTGACTTGTATAATTCAGCAATGAATCCATTGAGAATTTTGTGCATAGTGGCCAGTTTGCTGGCTGTGTGTGGTGCCAACCAGCATTCAAATGCTGCCAGTGGCAGTTTGAAGCCTTCGAATTGGTTGACACCCAGTGAATTGGAAAACACTCCCTCTTTGGATGAGGTCTCTATGGAGAAATTGGAGCAAATGCCACTTGAGCAAGGAGCTCAATTGGTGAGAAAATATTGTAAGTAACATGCCTTAAAAACGACAATTTTTGTAAATTGTATTTAAAACATTACATCTTTCACATTAAATAGATCACCTTGCTCAAATCAACAACGAATTGTCGCCCAGCTATGTGCCCAGCCCCAGCAATATTCCCGTGTTCTTGCTCCAAAAGAATGGTAAAAAACAAGCCGGCAATTTGAACGATCTTGTCCAGTTGGCTCAACAACAACCCAACTTTGGTGATGAGGAAGTTACCGTTTTCATTACTGGCTTGCCCTCAAAAACTGAAACTGTCAAGAAGGCCAACCGTAAATTGATTGAAGCTTATTTGCAACGCAACAATCATAAACAACAACAACAACCTCAAGACTATAAATACTCCCAAGAGCAAACTGGCAGCCGTACCTCAAGCGAGGAGAACTCTTCTGAATCGAAGAACATTAAAACCAATCCTACCAGCTTGGTTGTTATTGATTTGGGTGCAGCTCTTGAAGATGTTAAACGTTTCGCAATGTTGAATGTTGATGAGACCGGTGCCATGATTGGCAAAACTTTGGTTCAATTGTCCAACGCATGCGATGTACCACAAGAAATTATTCATATAGTAGCTCAAGGTGTTGCTGCTCATGTTGCCGGTGCTGCTGGTAATGAATTCACTCGTTTGACTGGTCAAAAATTGCGTCGTATCACCGCTTTGGATCCTTCTAAGATTTTGGCCAAGGACCCCAAGGTTTTGACTGGCTTGTCTCGTGGCGATGCTGATTTTGTCGATGCTATCCACACTTCCGTTTACGGCATGGGTACTTCAAGCCGCGTCGGTGATATCGATTTCTTCCCCAACGGTCCCTCTGCTGGCGTGCCCGGTGCTCAAAATGTTATTGAGGCTACCATGCGTGCCACTCGTTACTTTGCTGAATCTGTCCGTCCCGGTAATGAAGGCAACTTCCCTGCCGTTGAAGCCAACTCATTGAAACAATACGAGAACAGAAATGGTTTTGGTAAACGTGCCTTAATGGGTATCGCCACCGACTATGATCTCAGAGGTGATTATATTTTGCAAGTCAATCCCAAGAGTCCTTTTGGCATGAGAACTCCTGCCATGAAACAAAACCAACACAACAACGGTCAATGGCCCCAATAGATTCAGCTTTATAAGTTGAACTATAAAATCGAAGATACCAAACGACTCAATAGATCCAAATTGTTGTAGTGATGTAGTAAAAATTAAAAAAACAAAAAAGTGAAACTGATGTTATTTTTATTCGAATAAAGCATATTTTTCTAAAATAAAACGAATTTCTTTAAACTTTTTTTTATTACTTTCCAGCAGGGTTAGGTAAGATGAAAAATAGGATTGTGTTATGGGACATCAAGTCGCACCTTGAATAGGTACTAGCCATCCTTTTATTCTCAACTTTTCGTTTGCTTCTCTGAGAGGAGTTATGTATATCTGGTATAGCGTTTTCCCTAAAATATTTGGATCTAGATCCTATAAAAGCTTGACAATGATATAAAAAGTGTTTCATTGATTCGAGGCCTTCATAACATATTCTCCATTCACTATCATTCCTTGCCCATAAGATTCAGTAGTATGTGTAAGGACGCAATAATACGCATTGAAAGAGTCGTAAACTGATGTGTGAGTTTGATGATGATGTTTCGGTATGACGAGTATGATTATGATGTATGAGTATTAGTGTTGGAAAGTTTTAATTTTGAAATGGTACTGAAGTATAACTGAGAGAGTACTTTTTCGTATCAAATGGTATTTTTGTAAAAAAAAAATATTTATTTTTATTTAATAGACTTACGAAACGGAACAAAACAACCAACGGCACATACAAAACAAAAAACAGCTGATTCGGAAAGTAATAGAACGGAAAGTCCCCGTTTAGTTAAACGTCGACGGAACGTGCAGTTCGTTTTTAGCATATGAAGAGTTTTCTCATTGCTTTTCATCTTCTGAATACGAACGTAAGTTTCTAGGTCAGCATTACGTCGACCGAAAGCGTCACAGGTAAAAGAAAAAGCACTAAAGTACTGCATTTACTACTATCATACCCCCACCCCCCATTCTAAACGTTGAAATAAGTACAACGTTTACATCAAACTCATACCATTCGAAATATGTTTGATACATAAACCTACTCATTTAGGTGCCTAAGTTCGAGTGACTCGAACCACTCAATAAAATTTACAAAAAAATAAAAAATACGCATAAGCAAAAAAGAAGAGAACAGCAAGCAGAGCAAACACAACGTTCTAGCCACTAGAATATAGTGAGTATTTAGTGTTCGTAAGCGAATCATACTTATTTTGTGCCATCTGCGTCACCCATATTGATTTTAGGAGAGTCGAAATCAACAACAACATCATACATGTTGTTAAGTATGAATGTGATGTGCTACTTCAAACTTTGAATAAGAGATTCCAGGTTCCATGATATTTTAAGAAAAAGAAAAAGAAAAATGAGTGCGTTTAAGTAGGAGTGAAATTATGAGTATGATTCGATTCTACTCTTCTTTTTGAATGAACTCATTGCTGACTTCTGAGTGTATGTGTCTCTTGTTTTGCCTCCCCCTATTCATAAATTTAACTTCGTTGATCTTATTTGCATTGTGCTACATTGTAACAGAGTACTGTATGTGGTAGAATTAATAAACATGATTAAAAGTATTATATTTCTACTCATGCAGAGGTCCACAAACACTGAATAAATACAAATTTATATTTTTGTTGGTGGTCTACATATATTAAATTTGTTCGGGCATAAAAGAAAAAAGGTAAAAATAAAAAAATTTATATAAATTAAATTAAATGCAAATAAAGAAAAACGCAAAACAAATATTTAAAAAAAATTTGAAATATAAAAACAACAAGCTTAAAAAATGCTTAAAAAATTTTTAATCAATCAAATAAAATTCTTTTACTCAGGCCTTTTGATTGAACTCATGCACAATTTTTTTTTTCTTAAAATCTTTAACTGGCATGTATGCAATCAAATAACCTTGAAATTACAATCAAATTACTTCAGTATTACTCTTTAAACAGTAGTGTTAGTGAATTTCTTAACAGAAAAAACACAACACTCTCTATCTTTCTCTTTCTCGCAAACCATGATGGTACACACCATTAGATTTGCAAGCATAGTAACAAATTAATATTATTGTGTTTGGTTTACAAATACTTTTAAAACTCACCTGTTAGAAACTGCTCACCCATTCAACCCTCCCAATTCTCTTCATTGTTACGATGCAATTTATTTCCAATACATCCACATTTGAAAATAAAGCGTGTGCATGAATCAACACACACAAAAAACACTTTCACATTCAAGGCCATGCACTAACAACACAACATTTATTTCTTTTTTTTCGGTATAAACCGGTTACTCTGCTTTTGTACTCCAGCAAGGGAGTTTTAAAATTTTATTACATATTAAAACATTTTTTTGTTGTTGCTTTGATTTTTCATTCATGGCCTTGCACTAACAACAACACTTCACTTCACTTTTTTTTGCTAATTTCTTTTTTTAACGTACACCCTTACTGATGTACTCCATATTGAAAATTTTACAATGATTTTTATAAAACTACGAACGAAAAAAAAATTAATTGAAATCTTCGTATTCCGTTAATAAACCATTACACACGTTTGTTTCTTCCACAATATATTATTTTATTAACACAACTTTGAATTTTTTTTCTTTTAAACAAACTTTAATTTACATATTTAACCTTCAATTTCAAACCGGACAAATTTTTCCTGACACCTCTAAATAACACAAAAACTACTACTACCGGCTGTCGGCTTTGTAGTTCTTTTCAAAGCAATTAAATCAAATAACATATCAATCAATAACATGACCATTACAAGACAATAACAACAACAATCAGAACAAACATCATCAAACTTAACATTAATAACCACCAATAAACAGCAACAACAAGAACAAATGCAACAGGTTGGTTGCCTGTTACCTTTGCTCTCCTTATTTTAAAAAAAGAATATAGGAGGAGAGCAGAACATTTTATAAAAACTTCACGAAATGTTAACCAAATTAAAGCATGCCGTATAATTTCTAAAGGCATTGTTATTGTAAATGTTAAGAGTAAACAAATCAATGTTATTTTTGTTTGTCACCAAACAATGTTAAGAAAATTTCTTGCATTATGCATTGCATGAGAGCAAACAAAACTCTTTCCTCTCTGTTGTTTAGTTTCAAATGCATGCATAACAACCGAAAGAAAACAAAAACAAATACACTCACGTTATTTTTCTGATTTTTCTTATTATATCTTTATCAATATGAAACAAAAACAAATAGAAGAACAGCACTCCCAAATTATGTACTTTTACAAGGTAAACATACGAATATTACTCATTCATTCATTAAGCATTTTAATACAAATGTGAGTGAGAAAATCTGTCATGCATTCGCTTTCAAGCTCCTGCAATTGTTATTAATTCAAAGTGCTAATGTTCTTCCACACACAGTAAACATTCAAGTTTAATGCAATGTGTGTGAAAAAAACAGCAGAAAACCAAACTTCCACTTCATGCACACACAAATTCCTTCTGTTTGTTATTCATGCACTCATTCAAAATAGAAAATACAGTCTTTTAGCACACTGACCATATTTAATACAACGTAAGTCAACAGCCCATAAAAAATCTTTCATGCATTCGTCTTCATGCGAAAATGCTGCTTCGATTGTTGTGTGACAAAAGAGTGTTAGTTGTTTGCTCTTTTGAGTAACCACACACGCTTTGTTTTTGTACGTACATATGTTAAAAAAGAAATAACATGAATGTATTGATGGATTCTGTGATATTTTACAAGAACAATTGTATTGTTTTGGCTTTGCTACAATTTTTGTTAACATTTTTCGACTCTTCTCCTACCTCGCTCGCCCATAATTTAATACACCATGAACAAAACGAAATTTGCATGGCACTCGGTTTCCTACAAAATTATTCTTTCGGGTGTTATGAATGCTTTTGAAAATATGAACAGAGGGGAAAGGGTGCTGTTAACTGTAGAATGTAGAATGGAAGAAATCTACTTAACATTGTTTGACCACAAAAAAATAACATTGATTTGAATGCGTCTACAAATTATAAGGCATGTTGACATGTGCTGCAATTTGGTTTACATTTCGTTAAGTTTCTATGAATTCTCCCCTCTCGTCTTATACACGTGATTAAATTATGAATGCAAAGGAAACAGGCAAACAACCTGTTGTGTTTCTTCTTGTTGTTTTTTTTTATTTATGATAGAGTTTATTGGTGGTTATTAATGTTAAGTTTTTTTGTTTTTATTGTGGGAGACATTGTTTGTTTGTACTTATTAAAAGTAAAGGGAGTATATGCACTCAATTCCATTTAAAGATGATGTTTGTTCTGTATGTTGTTGTTATTGTCTTGTAATCGTTATGTTATTGATTGATATGTTATTTGATTTAATTGCATTGAAAAGAACTGCAAAGCCGACGGAGGCCAGTAGTAGTTTTTGTGCTAAAGATGATGTGCGTGAAAATTCGTCCGGTACGTGTTAAAATGTTAAATAAATTAAAGTTTGTTAACAAAAAAAAAAATAATAAAAGTTGTTTTAAGAAAATAATATATTACGTAATAAAAAGTGTGTGTGTGTTTGTTTGTTAATAATAGGTATAAAAGTTTTAATTATTTTTTTTTTTTGTTTTAATAAGAATAAATGAGAATTTTCAAAATGGAGTAAATCAGCAAGTGATGTACGTAAAAAAAACCGAAGTGTAAAGTGAAATAGTGAAGTGTTGGTGTTAGTGTTAGTGCAAGGCCATGCATATAAATATATAAAACAACAACAACAAATGGTTTATATGTAATAAAATATGAAAACTCCCTTGCTGGAGTACAAAAGCAGAGCAACCGGTTTATACCGAAAAAAAGAAAAAAAAAATTGTGTTGTGTTGTTAGTGCATGGCCTTGAATGTGAAGAAGTGTTTTGTTTTTGGCCGTACATTCATGCACACGCATGATGTGTAGGCTCTATTTCCAAATGTCTTTGCATTGGAAATAAATTGCATCGTAACAATGAAGAGAATGGTGAGGGTTGAATGGGTGAGCAGTTAACAGGTGAGTTTTAAAAGTATTTGTAAATCAAACATAATAAAATTAATTTGTTACTATGCTTGCAATACTAATGTTGTGTACCATCATGGTTTGCAAGAAAGAGAATGACAGCGAGTGTTGTGTTCTTTCTGATAAGAAAAATACTAACACTACTGTTTAAAGAGTAATACTGAAGTAATTTTATTGTAATTTCAAGGTTATTTGATTGCATACATGCCAGTTAAAGATTTTAAGAAGAAAATTTTTGCATGAGTTCAATCAAAAAGCCTGAGTAAAAGAATTTTATTTGAGAGATTAAAATTTTTTTAAACATTTTTTAAATTTTTTTAAGGTTGTTGTTTTTATATTTTAAATATTTTTTAATATTAAATTTTGTTTTGTGTTTTTCTTTTTGTACCTTTAATTTAATTTATTTAATAATTTTTTTATTTTTATCTTTTTCTTTTAAGCTCGAGCAAATTTAATATTTGTTGACCACCAACAAAAATATAAATTTGTATTTATTCAATGTTTGTGTGCCTATGACTCTTTTTCTTTTCTTTCTTAATCCTCACACAAAGAGTACTCTGCTACAATGTAGCAACAAAAAAAAAAATTTATTTTTGATATGGTGGGTATTATGGTAGCAAAACAATGCACACATACACTCAGTGATCAGCAATGAGTAGAATTGAATCATACTTGTAATTTCATTCTTACTCGTACTCATTCATACTTTTCTTTAAATACCATGGAACCTGGAATCTCTTATTTAAAGTTTGAAGTAACACATCACATTCATACTTAACAACACGTATGATGTTGTTGTTGATTTCAACTCTCCTCAATATGGGTGACGCAATGTCACAAAATAAGTATGATTCGTTTACGAACACTAAAATACTCACTAGATTCTAGTGGCTAGAAGGTTGCGTGTTTTCTCTGCTTGATGCGTCCTCTTATTTTTTGCTTATGAGTCTTTTTATATTTTTTGTAAATTTTGTTGGATGATTCGAGTCATTCGAATCAGTTATGAGAACATATTGAAAGTATATTTCTAAAGTTATGAATCTGAATGAGTAGGTTTATGAATCAAACATATTTCGAAAGCTATGAGTTTGATGTCAATGTTTCTTTACGAATGCTTATTGCAACTTTTGTTATAAATCAACGTTGTATTGAGTTTGAGTGAGTGATAAGCATAGTTAAATTTCACACTTAAATTTAAAATTTCAGGGGAGCTTATGAATAACGATAAGAAATTCATAGCTGACGTCGGATAGAATCCATCAATACATTCATGTTGTTTCTGTTTGTCTCAAGCAAATCAATATCCATACAAAAACAAATCGTGCGTGGTTATACAAAAGAGTTGTGTTGTTTTTAAAACCCTTTAATAGAGCAAACGACTAACACTTTTTTGTCTTAGCAACGACGCTGGACTAACCGGGGCTAAAGACTAATTCTACTTTAGCATTATGTTGAACATGTAAAAAGGTACTGCAAGCGTAGCGGTACTTTTGAAATGGAAAAGTATTAAAAAAGTACTAAAGTACTGAATTTTTCAACACTGATGAATATGATTGTAATGTATTAGTATGATGACGATGTATGACTGTTGATTATGCTGTATGAGTATGTTTGTGATGTATGAATACGGTGATGATGAAAAATCAGTTTGAGTATGATGTATCAGTATGAGTATTATGATGATAATGTATGAGTATGGTGATGATATATGAGCATGATGATGATATATGAGTGTGCTGATGACGTCCTCTCTTAAGACAGTAAAGTATTGGGCCAAGCACATTCGGATTTTATTCATATTAATAAAAAAAAGTTTAAAAAAATTATTTAAACATGATTTTAAAGGTTTTTGGGGAATAATTTTCTCATGCAATAACTTCATTTAGACAGTTTAACATGTTTTCTGTGGGATATGTTGGACCGAAGCATCTGTAAACACGCAATAAAGAATTCTTAAAAAGACTTTAAAAAATTCGCTACTGTTGTTGAAATTGATGGAATGGTCCGAGGTATTATCGACGGAAAGCAGTGCTCTATGTGACTAATTATCTGTTTAAAAAAAAAGTTAAAAATAATCGCTAAATAAGTAATGCAAGCAATATTGAGTGCCAAATATTTTTTCTTTCAAAATGTTGGTGTTTCCAACTTCTTCTATATAATAAAATGACTCAAACCTTAAGTGGCCTACAACATTTCTAATATTAGAAGTGGAAGCCTAATTTTTGAAATTATTGGAAGAGTTGCTAGCCTCTTCTCTTCCTCGCAGTCTCCGTAGTCAAGCATGTAGTCTGTTGGCTTATTAGACGTGTGGCCATGATACAAATCGCAGGATAGACATCTCCAATAAAACGAAATATGAAAAAACTTTTTTCTTTGGCGACTTCCTTTTAGCAAATTTCTAGGAAAAACTCTGAAAGTAAATAAAATAGCCATGAAAAGTTTCTTGAAAATCTTCTGTTCGGAATTGACTTTAAGCCGTATATCCCACCACTCATGTATAAAATTAACACAAAAAACATAAGCGGTGTGAGAAACTAGGTCGTAAACCTGACTGAAGGGTTGTAATGGCCAATTATGTACATATGTATGTATGAGAAGTCTATCCATACTCATCAAATATTTTATGATGCTCAGACAAAAATCAGATGAACATCTAAGACGAGGTAAATCGAATGACGACGTTAATCGTGACAATTTAAATCGAGACAACATAAATCAAGGGATTCCTGTACTTAAAATGTACACAGATTTCCATAAAAGTGGTTTTATGACAACCTTTAGATTTTCGTACAACTAGAAGTCTTCTGGGCCAGATAACTACATTTTCTTTCTGTTAGCCGTTGTTAATATCAAAAAATGTGGGCCTTTCCTATCAAATACAATATTTGGCTATAACTCTAGGCTATAATAATGGAAGAAAAATATGGGGCGGAAGTTTCAAAAATGTATCATATTATGTGGTACTCGTAAGGGATTCAATTTTAAAATAATTATTAAAACTTATTACATACAAAAAGGATTTAAACACAATTATTAATTGTGTACTCTACATTTATTATAAATTATTTGTCAAGCAAACAAAGATGGATTGTTATAAATCTAATCAAAAATAAAAATATGTTTCTTATCGCATTGCTTTGGTTTTTATAAAGTCAATGACACCAAGAAATGAACACACACGTTTTCCCATGTAACCTTATTCGCTGTTATTAATCGATGTATAAAGTGAGTGCATTAATCGATTCAATAAAAAAAAAATTATGCACGCAAAAACAAAAAAACTCATTACTTAAGCATAAAACTATTGTAAACAAAGAATTGCACCGGCTATTTATACCCTGACATTGTCATTGATTGTCACAGTTTAGTTGTGTTTACCGTAACGACAAGGGCAACATTTGTAAACGTTTGGAAATATGAATCCTTTAAGAATTGTTTTTGTGGTTGCTCTGCTAATGGCAGCAGCAAGTGCTAGTGGCAACAAGTTGAAACCTTCGCAATGGATCTCTTCATCAGAATTGGAACAAACTCCTGCTATTGATGAAATTTCCTTACAAAAATTGGAAAATATGTCCATGGAAAAAGGATCTCAGCTGTTGGAAAAAATTTGTAAGTAAAGTTTATAACACAGCAAAATATGTAGAATAAATTAAAATAAAAATGTATTACAGACCACTTAGCCCAAATTAATAAGGATTTGAGTCCTGAATTTGTACCCAGTTCCAGTAATGTGCCTTGCTATATTGTTAAACCCAATGGCCAGAAGGTAACCACATCCTTGGACAAATTGGCTTCAACCTGCCAACAACAATCCAACTTCGGCAATGAGGAGGTTACCATTTTCATTACCGGTTTGCCCTCTAGCACTGAAACTGTCAAGAAAGCCAATCGTAAATTGATTGAAGCCTATTTACAACGTTACAATAATAAGAGACAACAACCCCAAGCTTATGACCATTCTGATGAAAAGATGTCACGTACTTCCAGCGAAGAAGACTCTAACGAATGGCAGAATCAGAAACCCGCTTCAGGCAATCTTGTGGTAAGTCGTTTCGCTCTAATTTTCCTCTACACATTCAATTAATTTTTAATTTATTTTGAAGATTATTGATTTGGGTAACAAATTGAACAATTTCAAACGTATTGCTTTATTGGATGTTGAACAAACTGGTGCCATGATTGGTTCCGCTATCGTTCAAATGACCGAGAAATGCAATGTTGTTGATGACACCATTCATGTTATTGGCCAAAGTATTGCTGCCCATGTTGCTGGTGCCGCTGGCAATGAATATACCCGTCAAACTGGTCGTCAATTGAGACGCATCACTGCCTTGGATCCTTCTAAGATTTTGGCCAAGAATGCTGATACTTTAACTGGTTTATCTCGTGGTGATGCTGAATTTGTTGATGCCATCCACACCAATGTCTACGGTATGGGTACCATTCAACGTGTTGGCGATATTGATTTCTATCCCAATGGTCCTTCTGACAATTTACCTGGTGCCCAAAATGTTGTTGAAGCAGCTATGCGTGCTACTCGCTACTTCGCGGAGTCTGTTCGCCCTGGCAATGAACGTAACTTCCCCGCTGTTGCTGCCAACTCTTTGAAGCAGTACAAGAATAACGATGGTTTCGGCAAACGTGTTTACATGGGCATCAACACCGATTACGATTTGGAAGGCGATTTCGTTTTAGAAGTCAATGCTAAGAGCCCATTCGGCAAGAGCAGTCCTGCCCAAAAGCAAAATAATTATCACGGTGTTCATAGTGCTTGGATGAAATCTTCTCAGTAAGAGGCTAACAAATAAGGATTAACGTTTTTGGATATTTTCGACAAAATTTTTTTTAGTATTTAAATTATTATTTAGGAACACAATAAATGTTCAGCATTTCATAAAAAATATTTGATTTCGTTTATTTTTTTTTAAATGATTGAATCGCTAAAATTTCGAGAAATATGGGAGTCACTGTAGTCTGTACAGTACAATATTAGAAACGAATAGCGAGGAGCTCACTCTTCTACTATGATTCATATGTTATTAATATAGTCGTCAAAAAATCTACATATGTGGTCTAAAGTCGTTTACAGGATCGAAAGCACTCGCAAGGCGGTTGATCAATAGGTGTACATAACTTTATATACCACGCTTAGAGGAGTTATTCCTCTTAAGTTTGCCCAAATGCAACAAATTCCCCTTCTTTAGAAATTGAACGATGATACTTCATACATCCTACGGACGTAATTAAATCTATCAGAGATAGAGTAAGGACAGCGTGAATATATCAGGTCTTTCATTAAGCGCTTGCTGTCCTTCAAATATCTGCCTTCAAATATCCGCCACGGCTTCACTGAGTGGAACGCATCCGATATGTTCAATTTGGCCAATGGCATAGGTTATATTGGCTTTGAGGACTGCCTTGGTTTGCGGCTTAGTCGCATACACCTGCCATTTAAGAAAGCTTCACAAGAAAAAGTCTAAAGGGGCCAAATCGCACGAGATCGGTTGCCAGTTCATATCACTTTCATGCGAGATAACCATTCTAAGTGGAATATAAAATCGTTTAAATGTTTTACGCGGCTTCTCTGGGTGGAACGCATCTGATATGTTCAATTTGCCATGATTCTGGGGCATAAATCAGGCTCCTTTGGCCGATGGCGTGAGTTATGTTAAATTTGAGGACCGCTGTGGTTTGTGACTTATTCGCATAGACCTGGGACTGAAGGTCAGATCACCTGCGCTTGATTTACCTGTTCCTCAACAAGTTGGCTGCCTACACAATTCCTATTCTACTTCTATGCAGGCAAGGACAGTGACATAGAATGAGATCAACAGTTTTGCTCTGCCTTTCTAACATACGTACAGACATACATAATTGGTCATTACAACCTATAAGTCAGGATAACAGCCTAATGTCTCACACCACTTATGTTGTGCGTGTTAATTTTATACATGAGTGGCAGGACCTACTGTTTGAAGTCGACTCCAAACGACAGATTTTAGGGAAACTTTTTTGTTGGAGCTGCCTGACCAGGAGTTTGAACCGTGGCCTCATGTCTAATAAGCCAACACACTACTTACTAGACTACGGCGACTTTTTAACACGATTTGCAGAAAACCGATATATACCTGTTCATTTTTTAATCATGTGTCTAAAGACGCCATGTCCCATATCCCACGCTTAAGAGTAATTTCGTACTTGTGGGTTTGAGTCTTGGTTATATAGCTATCTATCTGTATTTGCATCACGATTGATGAGGAAATAAAAGTTTGATAATTTCCAAGAAGAAATCAAATTGTGATTTCTCCAACCGCTCTACTATCGATATGGCAGTAGCTAACACTGCTCTTGCGAGTTCACCAGCAACATCGCTGTGAACTCAATCTGACGCTTAGCTACTTCTTGCATTCCCAGATAAGATATGACCCAAAAGTTTTTTCCTTCAAAGCAATCAGCATTGCCAACATAAATTGTAAGTCTTGAGTTTTTGACTGCGCTTGGAGTCCCTAACAACCTTCAGAATTTCTGATTTCCTGATATCGGTTCCATAGATAAAAACACCTATTCCTGTGCCGATTTCTACTTTGGGGCCGTGCATGATGATTAAATAGCCATTGAAAAGTTTGACCCACTTACGATTATGAAGTATAAAAATGAAAAGTGAAAGAATTTTTTTAAATAGAAATGCTCAACATTTATTATACGACATGACTTAAAAAACTAAATTCGTTTCAAACAATTTTCAAATACAATATCCGTAGCAGTTTCAAAACTATGACAGTCCTTTTTATTCCATTTGTTTCCAGGCGTTGTGGGCACCATGATAGCTGTTTTGTTTCTGAACTGGAGCTCTCTTGCCGAATGGGCTCTTGGCGTTGACTTCTAAAATGTAGTCACCTTCCAAATCGTAATCGGTGTCGATACCCATGTAAACACGTTTGCCGAAACCATCGTTATTCTTGTATTGCTTCAAAGAGTTGGCAGCAACAGCGGGGAAGTTACGTTCATTGCCAGGACGAACAGATTCAGCGAAGTAACGAGTAGCACGCATAGAGGCTTCAACAACATTTTGGGCACCAGGTAAATTGTGAGAAGGACCATTGGGATAGAAATCAATATCGCCAACACGTTGAACTGTACCCATACCGTAGACATTGGTGTGGATGGCATCAACAAATTCAGCATCACCACGAGACAAACCAGTTAAAGTGTGGGCATTCTTGGCCAAAATCTTAGAAGGATCCAAGGCAGTAATGCGTCTCAATTGACGACCGGTTTGACGGGTATATTCATTGCCAGCAGCACCAGCAACATGTGCAGCAATACTTTGGCCAATAACATGAACAGTTTCATCAGCGACATTGCATTTCTGGGTCATTTGTACAATAGCGGAACCAATCATGGCACCAGCTTGTTCAACATCCAACAAAGCAAAACGTTTGAAATTGTTCAATTTTTCGCCCAAATCAATAATCTAGAAAGTACATGGAATGGTTTAATGGAATATGTAAAGGAAAATTAAATGTAAATTAGTTACCACAAGATTGCCTGAAGCGGGTTGCTGATTCTGCCATTCGTTAGAGTCTTCTTCACTGGAAGTACGTGACATCTTTTCATCAGAGTGGTCATAAGCTTGGGGTTGTTGTCTCTTATTGTTGTAACGTTGCAAGTAGGCTTCAATCAATTTGCGATTGGCTTTCTTAGCAGATTGAGCTTGGCTGGCAGGCAAACCGGTAATGAAAATGGTAACCTCCTCATTGCCGAAGTTGGATTGTTGTTGGCAAGCTGAAGCCAATTTGTCCAAAGAAGTGGCTACTTTCTGGCCATTAGGCTTAACGAGGTAGCAGGGAACATTACTGGCACTGGGCACAAAATTGGGTTTTAAGTCTTGATTAATTTGGGACAAGTGGTCTGCAAAACATAGAAAAAATTATTGATTATAATAACGTTAACTGTATAAATATTACGACTTTATGGTGAAGTTTACTTACAAATTTGCTCCAATAATTGAGAACCCTTTTCCATTGGCATGTTTTCCAATTGTTGTAGAGTAATTTCATCAACGGCAGGAGTTTGTAGCAATTGTGAAGGAGACAACCATTGCGATGGGCTCAACTTGTTCTGACTAGAACTGTTGGGTTTGGCATTTACTGCTACCAATAATAAGGCAGCTAAGCAAACAATTCTTAAAGGATTCATGATTGTCAATCACCGATTCAGATGGCAGTACTATCGTTAGTCAGTAAACAAAACTAAACTATACTGTTTGCTTGATCAGACATTGGCTTATATAGGCTGGTATTGCTCTTTGTTGCAATTGGTTTTTTGCTGTGGTAAATAGTTTTCTTTTGTTGAAAATATTATTTCCAATTCATCTCATTCTGCACTTTTTGTAGATTATTTTTTAGGTCAGATTTAAGGGTCATATTATAAGTTTTTAGTCGATGTCATTGACTTGTGGAGATAAGAAAATAAATTTTTTTGTATTGTCCAGCAAATCTACTTTTGTTTAAATGATAAAATGCTTAATAGGACAAACGTTTTATTTAATATTATAAAGTGTAATATAATAACGGAACTTATGGAATTTCTAGTAAAGATGCTACAAACAAGCTTCAATTAAATAATTCTACTGTTGAAGTAGTTTTTGTATTGAAAACATAGCTTCAGGATTATGGGAAGTGGTTTGAGCGCCGAAGACGTCCGTTAAAGGCATACGAACACATCTTAAAAATTCTACGAAATAAATTAACATGACCCAAAGTGAAGTTAATCATTAATAGCTGAGGTTTTAAAGATATCAAATGAATGGGTTGAACATATTGTGCATGATTACTTGGAGACGCGAAGGTTTTATAATGGGTGCTGAAGGATCTTTTAAAAAATAAGAAACTGATGATGCTATGGATAAAACATGAACATCAGAACAATTGTCATCAGAGTGAACTGCATGTGGTGGACACAAGAATCGGTTGGCATGGTTATGGCAACAGTGTTTTGAGATATGCATATTGTAAGATTCATCGACTATCTCGAAAACGTTCAAAACCATCAATAGTGACTATTACTTAAAAACTTTTTAGCCCAACACTATCACATAGCGAAGTTATACCTTTTTCTATTATTAGCTTACAGACTCTTTAACCCAACTGTAGCGGTAGTCTAGTTGGTTTTTTTCCCCCGCTGAGGAGGAGTAAATGTATCTAACCGCACCATAGGGTAAGTTTTCACTATCCGTCGTGTGTGGGCCCTCACCCACTAAATCTCTTTCTCCTCTTTTGGACTCTTTGTGCCCACTCCGGAACTACTGTAATATTACATCGAAGTGGAGTCCCTCTGGCCCCTTTTTAAAAATATCCGCGTCCGGATTGCCCAACGAGATCTGAAAAGGTGTTTACAAATTCATTCTAATCCTCTCATCAAAGTCAAGTTTCTTAGATTTCAGCAAGGCTTCAGTGTAACTGGCTATGCTATTCCAATTTTCTTCGCTGTTCAGAAGTAAATCACAGAAATTGTGGGCAGTTCAGACACCGACTTTGGCCTCAAGATCCGTTCTTTCTAAACTCCATCTCTCACAAATAAAGAAAGTGTGTTCCGCGTTATCATAAATGCAATTTGGTCGTGTAATCTTCCTCATTTTAAATAGATATTTACAAAACTAACCGTGTCCGGATAACAGTTGTGTTAAATAGTAATTAACCTCACCAAACTTCCTCTCAATCCAGCGGGTAATATCTGGGATAGGTTTTGCCGTTCATCTACCTCTTGTTTCAGTGTTCCATTTCTCTTGCCTGTGTTATATGGTTCGCTTTCAGGCATCATCGACGTTTACTGTCTCTTCGTGCACGTTTTTAGTCTCCCACACCCTCTTCCGCTCGTAGTCCAATAGGTAGTGTATTGGCTTATTAGACAAGAGCCCGTGGTTCAACTCCTTACTCAGATATCTGACACAAAACGAAATATCAACAAATATTTCTTTCGACGATTTCCATGACAAGTTTCTCAAATCCGTCGTTCGGAGTCGACATTAAACCGCCACTCATGTTTAAAATTAACGCACACAAGATGAGTGATGTGAGAAGCTAGGTTGCAATCCTTACAAAAGCGATGTAATGACCAACTAAGTAAGTTCTATGGATTACCAACAATTTAATGCATTATTTCCCTATTTAACGAACTGGACAAACTACAATGGATTTACAGTCTACACTTGATGAGATTATCAATTTGATAACCAAAAATAAGCTCGTTTGTAAAAGTACTGAAATTGTTTGCCTCGAGGTACAGAAAACCTTGAATTGTTTGTATATGGCACAACGGACTCGTTTCCAAATTTTCAATGTTCGGCTACCCAATTTATTTGCATAAGGTCATGATAAACATTTCATTATACGATAGCGATAATCACCCTACCGGGAGTACCATTCACAATGTGGTGGGTAAATTTGAGGTTTAGTTAACGATCGACCAACACCCTTACATAGGTGAAATGCAAGTTCTATCAAAAACATTGCCTCTGTCCATGAGAATTTTAAGGAGAATATGAGGCAATTGATTTTGCGTTGCTTAGGTAGGTAGGTAGGAAGAAGTGGCTGTCCCCTCGATGGAGTCATGAGCGGACACACTTAGGCCGCACACAGGGCCCATTGTGATACCACAGTTCCTCATTTCCCCCTATTTCAGGAACCATCCGGAGCTTCCGATGAAGCGACTCAGACTGGCAATATCCATACACGACAGTTCATCCATATCCTCCATGTAGTAGGCACCCAGGCACCTCTTTCTCCTCCGACTAAGTGCCGAACATGTGCACAATAGGTGAAGAATAGTCTCATCTTCCTCTTCATCTCCACAGCTTCTACAGAAATCATTTGCAAGGTGTACAAGACCAATACGCCTCGCATGCGTTCATATAATGCAATGCCCCGTAATAACCCCGATAACAGTGCTGAGCCTACTTCTTTGGAGTTTAAGCAGAGTCGCCGTGCACCTCCTATCCAGCCTCGGCCAGATCTTTTGCGCCGCTCTGCTCTTATTCGAAGGTGCCCACATTCTGTTGACGAGATCTACGGTTGCATTGTCAATTATAAGTTTGCAGGTCCCCAAGGGGATCCCCAACGTAGAGAATTCATCAGAGAATTCGATGGTCGTGCCCCTTCTGGCCAGTTCATCCGCTCTGCAGTTGCTAGGAATATCATTATGTCCCGGCACCCATGTGATACAAACATCATATCGGTTCACCACCTCATTGAGATATCTGGGACAGTCGTACACCGCCTTGATACGACGGTTGCTTACAATAACGGCGAATTTTGCATTGTAACTTATGCTTGCACAAATACAGAATTCAACTGACCCAGGAACTGCATGCAAACGAGTGGGGTCTGCCAACTTATTGTAATTTTTATCGAAAAATCATTTTCAGCGATGAGGCCCATTTGTGGGTGAATAAGTATGTGAAGAAGCAAAATTTTCGAAATTCGGACGATATCAACACACATGGGATCCAAGAGTGTTAAATGGATACCGAAAAAGCGATATTTCTTTGAGAACGATGTTGGGCAATTCAGTACTATTAACTACCAGCATTAAATTACGATAACTATAAACTGGTTTTGACCTGAATTGAATTATCTGGCCACCAACAACATGTTCAATAGAACGACGCTACGTGGCATGGCTCATTTATCATTAAATATCCTGCACGATCGATTTGAGGGCATGGCTATCATACGTGGAGGTGATGTGAACCTTCCACCCAATTATTTTCTAAAATCGCAGCCACAATCCACAGCAGTGCTCAAAACCTACATAACCCATGCCGGTCAAACTGAGCTTGGTTTTTGCTTCAGAATAATGGAAAATTTTACATTTCGAATGCGCTCCACTCAGAGAAGACGCGGCGGACATTTTAAAGATGTTTCATGCCACACATAATGGAATCAAAAAGTATCCCATAAATACTTATACACTTTATTTTATTTAAATTTAAAAATAGGAAACGTTTAATGAAAGACCCGATATTACATACATGGCAGATATGAATACTCTAGAAGATCAATAGACTGCTCTTTATGCGGTCGACAGTGCATTATACAAGAGAAAAAGTATCAAAAGGAATATGCTCAACACAATGAAAAGTCTAGGCGTTATCATTGACAATAAATTGTCTTTTAACCCTAGAAATGCATCGTTAGCCGATGTTACTTTCAGTTATTGCTTTCTTTGTTCTCTTGTTAATTTTCAATGTGCCCACGTGCAGCATCAGCCGCAGATAAGCTGTTGCTATGCCCAAAAGTTTATTGCTCTCTGTGAAGCGGAAGTAAGTGTTTTAAGCAAGGCTTTTAGTCAAAATAAAATGGTCTTTTAGATAAAGGTTTGGCATAGAATATGAAGGGCATTGATTTGCATTTAATAAATCGTTCAATTCCTAAGCCACAGGTTCCATTGCCTACAGAGGACGAGCAAATTAATTTCTTTTACAGAGTAATATACAAAATATCTATTTGAAATATACATACAGCTGTGTTCAAAATAATAGAAGTGCTCCCATGTAATATTTTCAAACTTCCAATTTTTTATTGTACCAATTTGCAAAACAGGATATATTCTAACGGTAGTTATGACTTATAATGACTCATAATAACTTTAATATTTACGATGAAATTGATTCATTTCTGTATTTGTCCTTGACTTCAGTTGGTCAAAAAATAGGAGTGTGAGTATTAATAAGTGTTAATATAATTAAAAAAAGTGAAAAGTAAGTATGGAAAAACGAAGTTGAAACTTTTTCTACAGTGATTCACATAAATCTTTGTAATAGTGGGACGAGGAAAGCACTGTTCTGAAGAAAAGAGAAAACTAATTAAAAAACTTGGAAAAAAGGCAAAACTTATAAATAAATTAAGGAAATCTTAAGTTGCTCCGATAAAATGTGGGCTCAAACGCAAAACATCAACTGTCGATGACTGCCGAATTGTGCGATACAGCAAAATAAATCCTTCGGCGTCTTGAAAAAAAATTCAAAAGGATCTGAATCTTGCCGTAAGTGTCCCTACTATTCGTAGACGACTGATGGACAACAATTTATTCGCAAGAAGTCCACGAAAGGTGCCATTGCTGACAAAAAAACAGGCAGCAGCAAGTTTAAAGTTTGTCAATTGGCCGAAAGAAAAATGGAGAAACATATTGTGGACCGACGAAAGCAAAATTGTTTTATTTGATGGCACTGGCTCTAGACAGTATGTTAGACGCCCGTCCAACACCGAATATAAAGCTCAGTATACACAAAAGACAGTTAAACATGGTGGTGCAAAATGGTATGGGGAAGCTTTTCACATAATGGTGTAGGCCAAATACATGCAATTAGAGGCATAATGGATAGGCACGTCTATGTCGGCATTTTGAAAGAAGCGATGCTACCATATGCAGAGTGGAATATGCCTCTTTTCCAAGAAGATAATGACCCGAAACACCCCAGTAAATTTGCAAATGAGTGGTTTCGGGTTAATGGGATTATGGTTATGGCGTGGTCAGCTCAGTGTCCTGGCCTTAATCCCATGGAACATCTATGAGGAGATGTTAAAAAATATGTTGCAGAGAAACAACCTTCAAATTCAAAAGAAATATGGATCACAGTGCGCGATGCGTGGCATGAAATTCCGTTTAAGTGAAGGGCACTTCTATTATTTTAAACACAACTGTATGTACCAATAAATACTAAAAACATATGAAATTAATAGTCATGGTTTACTAATAAAATGAAAAAATATAAAAATCAATTAATGAAGGCAATAATGCATATTATAGTCGAAAAAGATTTAAGACGACTGAATTCGACAACATATTTAAAGCATACATAAATGAGCATTACAAGCCTTCAGTTAGGATTACAGCCTAGTTTTCCACACCAATTATGCTGTGTTTGTTAATTTTTTACATGAACTGGCTGTACAATGCGCGTGTTGCTGCGCCACCTACTAAAATAAATTTGAGAGAAAGACATTACAAAAATGTCCAATAAATTTTGAATCATTTTATTGATTTTGTTTCCCGAGTAGCACGCATTCGATCAGTTTCTAACCTCACTTCTCGTTGTTCAAGTGGTTCGAGCGAACGGGTCTCAGCGGCATATACTCGAAGATTTTCCAGTCTCAATGCTCGTCTGATTCTCAGGCTCGTAATGATCTTTTCTTCGGTGCTTGAGGTGTAGGTCGACCAATTGCTTGTCATTCATTTTGAATAATTTTCAGTGACGTCATCCATCGGAAATTAATCGCACCAACCTCCGTCGACTTATGCGCAACAACAGTTTACGATTTAATTGATTTTAAGTAATGTTCAATGGTGCCACCTGCCGGAAATTAGTCATACCAACTTATAAACCCCCGACTCATGCGCAACAACTTTGCTAAAGATCATAACAAGATCAAATGCATAGTTTACGATTCTATAAGGTACATACAAACAAACATTAATTTTTATATATGTAGACTATGGGAGGTGACACGCCCACTATAGCCAATCTGCCCATTTTGTTCATATATACGTCAAAGTCGTCCATACAATATTTGAGGACTCTAACTGTTGCAGTTTGTGAGCTATGCGACATTAAATACTTATTAGGTATGTGGGCGTGGCACCTCGCCTACTTGAAATTTTAAAATAAAAAGTAGCCTATAGTTCCTTCCAGACATACAGGAAGGTACTGTTTCAAGAAAATCGGTCCAGCCGTTTAGCCGTCTATAGACTTCAAACAAACAAACAAACCCACAAACAAATAAACACACAGTAATTTTTATATCGAAGCCTCTATTCTATAACGTTCTAAGTGTACTTAGAACATTTTTAAATTCTACGTTCTCTAACTTAAATACTGTCAAAATTTGGTTAAGATGCGCCGATCCGTTCCGAAGTTATAGGGAAAAATCTACTTCGAATACCCATATAGTCGTATTACTTACTTACTTAATTGGCCATAACAACCCGATTAACGGATTTCGGCCTGCCGCAACACATCCTTCAAGGCGCCTCTGCTTCTTGCGCGCCTACGCCAGTTGGTCACACCAATCGATGACAGGGCTCCCTCGATTTGGTCCTTCCAACGGATACAAGGTCGTCCTCTTCGCCGACTTCCGCAGATCCCCGCATCAAATACCCGTCTCGCTGGAGCATCCTCCTCCATTCGAACGACATGGCCGAGCCAGCGCAGCCGCTGGATATTAATACGCTGTACAACGTCCATGTCGTTGAGGAGCTCATACAGCTCACTATTGTATCGAATGCGGAAATCATCGCCAACACGTACTGGACCGAAGATCTTACGCAGTACTTTTCTCTCGAACACTCTCAAGGCTGCTGCATCAGTACTTAATAGGGTCCATGCCTCTGCGCCATAAAGAAGCACGGGTAGGATGAGCGTCTTGTAGAGTGTTAGCTTCGTCGTACGAGAGAGGTCTCTACTACTCAATTGCCTATTGAGACCATAGTAGCACCTATTGGCAAGAGTGATCCTGCGCTTGATCTCCAGACTGACATCATTTGTAGTGGTAACGGCGTAGCCAAGATAAATAAATTCCTTGACTGTTTCAAAAGTATAGTTATCGGCCGTAATCTGAGAATCAGTACGCCGCACGTCTCTACTTGTCGATAACATATACTTTGTTTTGCCCTCATTTACTGCCAAACCCATCGCGTTCAATAGCACTAAAAGCAGCAGTAACATCTCGCTTCGTACGCCCTATTATGTCAATATCGTCAGCGTACGCAAGCAACTGGACACTTTTTTGAAATATAGTGCCACTGCGATGCACTCCTGCCTTTCGCAGAACACTCTCCATGACGAAGTTGAAGAGGTCGCATGATAAAGGGTCGCCTTGTCTGAAATTTTATCGTATTCCGTTGTGTTGGAGATGTCTTGGCTAACATACTACCTACTAGACTACGGAGAAGATGTCTATGAATGGAAAGAAACGAATCTAAAATTAAGAGCCGCAAAATCTAGTTTCTACGCTGGTAAATTTTTAATCGCTATCTGTACCAAGAAAAAATGGAAGGTAATTCGATCATTAAATAATAAATCAACTTAGTTTAGATTTTTTGATGCCTTTTCTAAAGGCATATTCTTACTGAGACACAACTGACGGGCACACTTTCATCTCAAAGAATTGCCGCCTTTGGGCAAATAAGAAAATACGAGTGTATGTTGGAAAGCCGATCCATCCACAAAAAGTGATTATATGGTGCGGTTTAAGGGCTGGTGGCGTTATCGGGCCGTACTTCTTCGTAAATTGGGTCAGCCAAACAGTCACCGTGAATGGTTTTCAGGGAATGATAACAGACTTCTTGTGGCCAAAAACTGCGTTTATGTAACTGGACGATATTGGTTCCAAGAGCATGGTGCCATTTGCCACACAGCCAACGAAGCAATGTCTTTTTTGCAAAAGAAATCCAATGGCCGTGTTATCTCACGTCGTGGCAATGTTAATTGCCCGCCACGATTATGCGATTTGGGGATATTTAAAAGAAAACATCAATAAGCCGAGAATAATTCAAGAACTAAAACGATCATTCATTGAACCTCAATTATGTCTCAGGATCGTTGAAAATATGGGCCATCGGTTGAAGATATGCCACCGAAGACGTGGGAAGCATAAAGCCTATATTTTGATACTTTTCGAAAAATTAATTTGTTTGCAGGTAATCCAATATTTGTATGACAATGGCATATTCTCTGAGAGACAATCTAGTTTTAGGCCGAATCACAGCTATATTTCTGCGCTTGTTGATGTTTTAGAGGAGTTGTAGTCAAGGGGGCTTTACTTGATCATTCTAAGGCATTTGAAATGAGTCTTGAGATATCCTCTTCTTCATCGAACCACCAAACTGAAGATCATAAGATTATTTCTTTCGATTCTTAAATATCTAATCCCCGTTTTTATTTCAGCCAACTTATAAAGCAATTCTGAATATTCATCAATTTTACGTTCAATTTGATCCTTCAGTTCTTGTATTCTTTCCAAAGCTACTGCTTTGGATTGAAGGTCCTGAATATGCAGCACTTTTGACCAAACTTTCCTCTGCCAACAGCTCAAACACATGTACCATTTTTCGAACTTCTGCTGTTAAGTTAATTTGCAATAAAAAATTGATTCTTAATATCTAGAGTGGTGACACAGGGCTCAATACTTGGTTGACTATTGAACACAATTTACTCTAATGATCTCTGAGTTTCATCTTGTTCCTTGAGAGTAAAAAATTTAAACAAAAATATTTTTTAAATAGAAATGCTCAACATTTATTATACGACATGACTTAAAAAACTAAATTCGTTTTAAACAATTTTCAAATACAATATCCGTAGCAGTTTCAAAACTATGCCGTCATAGTCCTTTTTATTCCATTTGTTTGCTGTTTTGTTTCTGAACTGGAGCTCTCTTGCCGAATGGACTCTTGGCGTTGACTTCTAAAATGTAGTCACCTTCCAAATCGTAATCGGTGTCGATACCCATGTAAACACGTTTGCCGAAACCATCGTTATTCTTGTATTGCTTCAAAGAGTTGGCAGCAACAGCGGGGAAGTTACGTTCATTGCCAGGACGGACAGATTCAGCGAAGTAACGAGTAGCACGCATAGAGGCTTCAACAACATTTTGGGCACCAGGTAAATTGTGAGAAGGACCATTGGGATAGAAATCAATATCGCCAACACGTTGAATTGTACCCATACCGTAGACATTGGTGTGGATGGCATCAACAAATTCAGCATCACCACGAGACAAACCAGTTAAAGTGTGAGCATTCTTGGCCAAAATCTTAGAAGGATCCAAGGCAGTGATGCGTCTCAATTGACGACCGGTTTGACGGGTATATTCATCGCCAGCGGCACCAGCGACATGGGCAGCAATACTTTGGCCAATAACATGGACAGTTTCGTCAGCGACATTGCATTTCTGGGTCATTTGTACAATAGCGGAACCAATCATGGCACCAGCTTGTTCAACATCCAACAAAGCAAAACGTTTGAAATTGTTCAATTTTTCGCCCAAATCAATAATCTAGAAAGTACATGGAATGGTTTAATGGAATATGTAAAGGAAAATTAAATGTAAATTAGTTACCACAAGATTGCCTGAAGCGGGTTGCTGATTCTGCCATTCGTTAGAGTCTTCTTCGCTGGAAGTACGTGACATCTTTTCATCAGAGTGGTCATAAGCTTGGGGTTGTTGTCTCTTATTGTTGTAACGTTGCAAGTAGGCTTCAATCAATTTGCGATTGGCTTTCTTAGCAGATTGAGCTTGGCTGGCAGGCAAACCGGTAATGAAAATGGTAACCTCCTCATTGCCGAAGTTGGATTGTTGTTGGCAAGCTGAAGCCAATTTGTCCAAAGAAGTGGCTACTTTCTGGCCATTAGGCTTAACGAGGTAGCAGGGAACATTACTGGCACTGGGCACAAAATTGGGTTTTAAGTCTTGATTAATTTGGGACAAGTGGTCTGCAAAACAAAGAAAGAAAATGTAATTGATTATAATAACATTGTATATAAATAAATATTAAGACTTTATGGTAAAGTTCACTTACAAATTTGTTCCAATAATTGAGAACCCTTTTCCATTGACATGTTTTCCAATTGTTGTAGAGTAATTTCATCAACGGCAGGAGTTTGTAGCAATTGTGAAGGAGACAACCATTGCGATGGGCTCAACTTGTTCTGACTAGAACTGTTTGGTTTGGCATTTACTGCTACCAATAATAAGGCAGCTAAGCAAACAATTCTTAAAGGATTCATGATTGTCAATCACCGATTCAGATGGCAGTACTATCGTTAGTCAGTAAACGAAACTAAACTATACTGTTTGCTTGATCATACATTGGCTTATATAGGCTGGCATTGCTCTCTGTTGCAATTGGTTTTTTGCTGTGGTAAATAGTTTTCTTTTGTTGAAAATATTATTTCCAATTCATCTCATTCTGCACTTTTTGTAGATTATTTTTTAGGTCAGACTTAAGGGTCATATTATAAGTTTTTAGTTGATGTCATTGACTTGTGGAGATAAGAAAATAATTTTTCCTTCAAGTTTCTAAACATTTAATTTTTTTATTATGGTGACAACCTAAAGTAAAGTTGTGTAATTATAATTGGTCTTAATTTGTTAAAAGATCATATTATACTCGAAAAACAATTGTTTATGAACAAAACATAGTTATTTTTATTGTTATTGAGGGCTTCACAATAAATCTGGAGATGTTTAAAACATAAAAATAAAATAAATTTTATACCGAAGACGATATTAGTTTATCAGGATCTTGTCTAAGTGAGAGGGTGGCCTATGAGTTCAATTTCTGGACATGTTTAATCCAATCAAATAAAATAAATTTTATACTGAAGGCGATATTGGTTTATCAGGATCTTGTCTAAGTAATATGGTGGCCTACGATTTCCAAACGTTTATACATTTTATTAAAGTAATTGATTTAAAAATGTGTTTGGACTAGGAAAATATGTTATAAGTTGTCCAAAAGAGGTTATTAGATTTGAATTCATATGCAGTGGACAGCAAAAGTCTTAGTACGGCAATATATTTTAGCAATTTCATGAATTTTAGTCAAAAATTTTTATAAAAAATTATAGTTTCATATATTTCATTAATTTATTTCTGTTTTATTATAAAACAAACAACTTTTTAATGTTTTTCATAAAACAAGTGAAAAAAAAGGAAAAGTTTCAAATGACTCCATAGCTACCCCCAAGGAGAGCCCTGAGTAAATTTAAAACTCAAAGGCCTAATATATGAAAATGTTATCCCTTGTATTTGGTAGAATATCGGTTAAGGTCAAGCACGCCATTTAACCCATTTGGAATTGAATGTACAAGTTTTGTTTAGTGTTTTCTGGTGGCACCATGAGCAAGTTTTTCGTTTGACATTTGTTTGAGGTTTAGCGATTAAGTAACCGTTCTTTCAAATGGTCTCCTAAACACTCTCTTGAAGTCATATCGGGGCTTTGTGCAAGAGTATTAAGGACTTTTTTTTGTCAAAATATATTGCCGTACTAAGGCTTTTGTTGTCCACTGTATATAAGTGACAGGAAAGACTTCTGTAGAGATAGACATACAGATCCATATACGAATAGTGGGATTAAAAAACTAATTCCATCTCCAACGTAATGTGCGATTCACCGTCCATTCGACCACGAAAGGATATTCTTTTCGTCACAGATGTATATTACGTAAAAATATACGATTTTGGAAACAAGGTTTGGCCTCATAAAACGTTGGGCAAAGGAATTTACTGATCCATTTATTACTAAACAGTTATACGTATCGCTTGTCAGACCAATTTTCGAGTATGGATCCATCGTATGGGATCCTCACTACAATGTTTACAGCGAACACATCGAATCTGTTAAGAAACAATTTCTACTCTTCTGCTTGCGTGGCCTTGGATGGAATTACTTGGATATGCCTTCATATACTAGCAGACTGGCTTTAATATAACTGCCTACCGAACAATGTTAAATATATCCTTCATGGTTAACCTGATCAATGGTAATATTTGCTGTGAATTTCTGTTAAGACCTGTTCCTCGTCGTAACTTCCGCTGTTATAATCTTATTTATATTCAATTCTACATAACTAATTATGCTGTTGCTGATCCGTTAACTAGAATTTGCCGTCAAGTTAATTATTTGTCAGACTTTGTTGATTTTTCTTTAAATTCTTGCCTTATAAAACGGAACATTATTGTTTTTCTCAATTCATAACTTTATTGTTTCTCTCAATTCGTAACTTTTCATATTTTTATTGTAACTATTAATTGTATTTTTGAAGAAATTGGCTTAAATAAATAAATAAATAAATAAATAAATAAAATAATTTCTCAAGCGCACATTCTGTAAAAGCAGCGATAAAACAGCGAAACATAAATAAGCCAAACTGTCACACTGCTCTAATGAATCGAATGAATTGAATAGCCAACTGCGGATATTAAGTAAAGGGTGTTTTTTATAGAGGTATAGAACTTTAAGTTGCAATAAAACAACGATGGATTATTCGATTGACATGAATTTTATTTATCCGAAAGATAATCTTGTGGCATTACATTTTAAATATGATTTCTGGCATATGACCGCCACGGCTGGCGCGGATGTGGTCCAATCTGGACGTCCAATTTTCGATGACTTTTTCCAACATTTGTGGCCGTATATCGTCGAATGCTGTCTTCCAAATGGTCAAGCGTTTGTGGATTTACCGCATAGACCAATGACTTTACATAGCCCCACAGAAAGTAGTCTAGCGGTGTTAAATCACAAGATCTTGGAGGCCAATTCACAGGTCCAAAACGTGAAATTAGGCGGTCACCAAACGTGTCTTTCAATAAATCTATTGTGGCACGAGCTGTGTGACATGTTGCGCCGTCTTGTTGAAACCACATCTCCTGGACATCATGGTTATTCAATTCAGGAATGAAAAAGTTAGTAATCATGGCTCTATACCGATCACCAATGATTCCACCAGCCCATAAAGCGCACCAAACAGTCAGTTTTTCTGGATGTAACGGTGTTTCCACATACACTTGAGGATTACCTTCACTCCAAATGCGGCAGTTTTGTTTGTTGAAGTAGCCATTCAACCAGAAGTGCGCTTCATCGCTAAACAAAATTCGCTTATGAAAATCGGGAACAACGGTAATCTCGTTTTGGGCCCATTCGACGAATCTACGCCTTACTTGATGATCGTTTGGCTTCAAATCTTGCACAGCAATAGCTTCTTCTGTACGCACCGTACAGCGTCTCTGGGGATGCGAGTTAGCAATAAGAGTAAACGTGGTGCGAAAACGTTCCATGGTTAATCGAATTAACTGCTCTGATGGACGATTTTGTCGACGATAAAATGGACGTAGTGCGCGATACGTTTTCCGCACAGAACCATTATTTTCGAAATAAAATTGCACTATTTGCAAGCGTTGTTCAGGCGTGAGTCTATTCATGATGAATTGCCAAACCAAACTGAGAATAAATCACTTGACAGCTGTTAAATCGGTCGCCATCTTGAAAAGTAATGCCAACTTAAAGTTCTATACCTCTATAAAAAACACCCTTTATATGCGCCATTTACTATGAGCTGTCAAATAGTTTTCGAGGCGACTATAAATGCGGCTTTTAGAATTTTTTGCGCCAACTCTGGAATACATTTTTCAGAACTTGAAAAATATGCTGGTTTCAGAGAATATCGCACTTAAATATCAAACCTAGAACATGATTATTTCCACTAGCGATAGTTACATACATAATTGGTCATTACAACCCTTCAGTCAGGATTACGATATAGTTTCTCACACCACTTATGTTGTGTGAGTTAATTTTATACATGAGTGGCGGGACCTACAATTTAAAGTCGACTCTGAACGACAGATTTTTGAGAAACTTCTCATGGCAACTTTATTTACTCTCAGAGTTTTTGCCAGAAATCTGCTGAGAGGAAGTCGCTGAAGAAATATTTCTTTTATATTTTCGTTTTTATGTCTGGCCTGGGGTTTGAACCCTGGCTTTACGTCTAATAAGCCAACACACTAACTACTAAGTTACGGCGACTTCACCACAAGCACAAATGTCAAATATTGTTGTGGCACTTATGAGTTAATAAACAACATTAGGAATTTCACTCCTTAAAATTTGGCACACACAACATAATTAGAGTGAGAAACTAGATCGTAATCCTGACTGAAGAGTTGTAATAACCAACTATGTGTGTATGTATCTCCTGATCTATGTACACTTCACCTAATGTTATACAAAAAAGTTAAATTGTGATATAATTTCATCGTTGTAGTCAAATATATTTACCCTGACACATTTATTCAGATTTGGAAGCTTGTAAAAGTTACATACATACATAATTGGTCATTACAACCCTTCAGTTAGGACTACGACCTAGCTTCTTTTACCACTTATGTTGTGTGTGTTAATTTTATACATGGATGGCGGAACCTACAGTTTAAAGTCCGAACGACAGATTTTTGAGAAACTTTTCATGGCAATTTTTATTTACTCTCAGAGTTTCTGCCAGAAATCTGCCGAGAGGAAGTCGCCAAAGAAATACTTTTTGTATTTTGTTTTGATGTCTGGCCTGGGGCTGGAACCCTGGCTTTCCGTCTAATAAGCCAACACACTACCTACTAGACTACGGCGACTCATTTACGGCGATTTCAGCCGTGCTAATAATCATTATACTTTCTCTTGTGTATCTGAGGCTGAGGTTCTCTTTTATGTCAATATAATTAAGACGTATGCAGTAGATTGTGTTGACATTGACCCCAAATTTGTAAAGATGTTGCTCTCAGTACGATACGCAAAAAACTCCCAGAGTTTTTCACAGAAGACTGCTAAGAAAAAGTTGACGAAAGAAAAACCATCACTAAGGGGATGACCCCTATTCATGCAGCGCATTGTGTTGGAATACAGGAAAGATAATTTAAAGGAGAAAGGAAATAATGTTCGTGTGTCACTTTTTTGACTAGAATTGCTTTTTATTAATAATTCTCACTCTCTTTATTCCCTTATGGGTAATTACATATAATGCCAGACAATCAATTACAAACACCCAGAATCTCTGGTGGGATTCAAACACATGGCCTTGGCACTTGAAGTTTACTTCACTACCAACTAGGCCATCTTACATTGTAGAGTACATACGTACGCAGACGCTGTGCAGATTTACTTAATAAGTAGTACTACAATCCAATGTAAGCCTCAATAATAAATTGGACAAAATACATTTCAAAGTCCAAGATTTCAGTACTCATTGTAATTCAATAAATAAATTAAAGTAGAAGAAAAATATGTTTTCAAACGGCAAAAAAGTGACTCTGTAGTGCTCACCTTGTTGCCAATTGTAGCAAGTGAAATCGAACATTTAATTTTTGCATTAAAAGCGCTTTTCATATCAAAATGGATTAATGCATACAATATTTATTTATTTTTATTAAATATTTTGACTTGGCAGTTTTTAAAAGCAAATTCATAAGCGTCAATCCGATAAGGTGTATCAGTTAACCTTTATGGCCTTATGTACAGGTCCATTTGTTATAAACGAAAATTTTGTTTACAAACTATTGTAAATGCATTTGATTCTTATCTTATTTACCTAATAAGAAATTATGGTTCCCACAACTACTATATAAACCACAGAAAAATTAACATTCGATACAGTACAGTTCTAACAACTGTTCAAGGTTTAAGACTGGTGCCGACACAAATTTGAAATCATGGCTTACTTGCGCATTATCTGTGTAGTTGCTCTATTGGTGGCGAGTGCTACCGCTAACAAATTGAAACCATCCCAATGGGTCTCACCATCGGATTTGGAACAAACTCCTGCAGTTGATGAAATCTCTTTGCAGAAGTTGGAAAATATGTCAGTGGAAAAAGGCTCTCAATTAATGCAAAAGATCTGTAAGTATTTCTAGAAAACATATGAATTAGGAACGGCATTATTAACTTGGTTTTCTTCAGATCACTTGTCTAGAATTAATCATGATTTGAAACCCGAATTTGTGCCCAGTGCTAGCAATGTGCCCTGCTACATTGTTAAGCCTAATGGCCAGAAAGTAGCCACTTCCTTGGACAAATTGGCCGCTACCTGTCAGGAACAACCCAACTTTGGCAATGAGGAAGTCACCATTTTCGTTACCGGCTTGCCTGCCACCACTCAAACTGTCAAGAAGGCCAATCGTAAATTGATTGAAGCCTATTTGCAACGTTACAACAACAAGAGACAACAACCCCAAGCTTATGACCACTCTGGCGAAAAAATGTCACGTACTTCCAGCGAAGAAGACTCTAACGAATGGCAGAATCAGCAACCCGCTTCAGGCAATCTTGTGGTATGTAGAATTTTAAATTTTATATACAGGAGAATGTCTAAGAATTTTTGTTTCTTTTTTCTAAAAGATTATTGATTTGGGTGCCAAATTGAATAACTTCCAACGTCTTGCTTTATTGGATGTTGAACAAACTGGTGCCATGATTGGTTCCTCAATCGTTCAAATGACCGAGAAATGCAACGTTATTGATGACACCGTTCATGTTGTTGCTCAAGGTATTGCTGCTCATGTTGCTGGTGCCGCTGGCAATGAATATACCCGTCAAACTGGTCGTCAATTGAGACGCATTACTGCCTTGGATCCCTCGAAAGAATTGGCTAAACATGCTCACACTTTGTCTGGCTTATCTCGCGGTGATGCCGAATTTGTTGATGCCATCCACACTAACAGCTATGGTTTGGGTACAATTCAACGTGTTGGTGATATTGATTTCTATCCTAATGGTCCTTCTGCTACTGTGCCTGGTGCCCAAAACATCATTGAAGCCTCTATGCGCGCTACCCGTTATTTCGCTGAATCTGTACGTCCCGGTAACGAACGTAACTTCCCTGCTGTTGCTGCCAACTCTTTGAAGCAATACAAGAATAATGATGGCCTTGGCAAACGTGTGTACATGGGTATCAATACCGATTATGATTTGGAAGGTGATTTCGTTTTGGAAGTCAATGCTAAGAGCCCATTCGGTAAGAGAGCACCTGCCCAAAAGCAAAACAACTATCATGGCGTACATCAGGCTTCGAAAAATCTCAACGATAACGAATAAATCTGTAAACGAATGATTTATGGATGCCGATAATTGACTTGTTATAGTTTTAAGTAAAATTTTGAATGTTTTTTCTTTAAATAAATGTTATGCAATTCCTCTAAAAGGACTTATTATGTGGTTTTCAATTGTAGATTTAGGCAAGAGATAAAATGTAAGAGATTGGAGTTTTTAGAAATAATAAAAAAATTAAGAGTAAATTACAACAGCAAACATACATAGAAAGATTATGAAAGTGTGGTTCTAGAACTTGCCAGACCTAAAATAGATTGAATATATGTAAATAGAGCGAAAGAGGTTTTCAAAAGTTTCCTGGAACATACGCATATGCATAGTGGTATCATATACTGTAAAGCCTTTGAATTGCAAATTTTGGTTCTTATAGTGTGTGTCCGCTAAGTCCTGCTGAATTTTAAAGATGTTTAAATAAAGAAATGTCAAGAGAAAAACGTAACATATAAAACCTGAAAATTTTTTAATTAAACTTTACATATTGATTTGCTAGTTGGAAACCTTAAGATTTATAAAAGCAGATGAATATTTTTATAGATTTTAAAAGACGCATGATGTTATTGAGAGTGAAATTAATATGCTGTGGTTGTGTGGTATTTAAAGTGATCGGTTGCAAACCTAAGTAATTTCAGATTTAGATTTAAAATTTTTTTCCAATCTTATGGAAATATTCCATTTAGAACACTCTCCTCTTGAAAGAGTAAGACCCAACCAGCAGAAAGTTCCTCACCAAAGCCATCATCTCGCGCCTTGCACCCGTAGACCAATCATCTGCTTACATACATAATAGGTCATTACAATCCTTCAGTAAGGATTAGGACCTGGCTTCTCACACCACTCATACATGAGAAGCGGGACCTACTGTTAAAAGTCGACTGCGAACGACACATTTCTACGAAACTTTGAATTTTAATTTTATTTACTCTCACAGTTATTGCCAGAAGACTGCTGAGAAGAACTCGTCGCTTTATTGGAGATGTCTCACTTGGAGTTTGAACTGTGGCTTCACATGTAATAAGCTAACACACTACCTACTAGACTGCTTAGCGTAATTAAATAAACTTCAACAAAGCAAAGGAAAGAAGTAATAAGACGATATGAACGTAGTATTTTTATTACTTAATTATTCTTGTTAGTGAGATACTCTGGACCCACGTTCACTATGACCTTCACAGAAAAACTTACTGGTAAATTTCAGTTCAATCATGCCGTTGAACTTTCCTTTTTTTTTCTAAAAGATGACATGACTTTTGTTTCTAATTGCGCCATGCTATTAAAACTTGGGGATTGCCAGTTTTAATACAGTTTTATTTACTTTGTTCAATTTTCTTTTTAAGAAGTAGTATTTTCTTAACCCTCTAACTTATCTTCGATCTTTACATGGTTTCCTATACATACATACATAATTGGTCATTACAACCCTTCAGTCAGGAATACGACCTAGTTTCTCGCACCACTTATGTTGTGTGTGTTTATTTTTATACATGAGTGGTGGGACCTACAGTTTAAAGTCGACTCCGAACGATAAATTTTTGTGAAATATTTCATGGCAATTTTATTTACTCTCAGAGTTTTTGCCAGAAATCTGAGAGGAAGTCGCCGAAGAAATACTTTTTGTATTTTGTTTCGATGTTTGGCATGGGACTCGAATCTTGGCTTTACGTTTAATAAGCCAACACACTACCTACTAGGCTACGGCGACATGGTTTCCTATAGAATATCATAATGCACTTTGCGTCGTTTCAATTTGTGTGGAATGGGTGTAAAAAATTTCACACTAAATCTTAAATAAGACAAAAAGGCAATGTATCTGTAGTTACAGCTTTAACCTTCATTCTGAATGCATATCATTTCAAATCGAAAATCTCAAAATTCAACTTTCCTGAGTTACTACCTAAGTTCTAAGACAATGATTATTGTTTATATTGATACAGATTTCTAATGTTCTAAACAATTTTTAAAGATAAGCACTGAATATTCCAAACAATTTAATTATATACTGGACTATACTCAGCAATTTCTTGAACTTGCAATATTTTCTTATCATTTTCAAATCCAAATCAAGGAAGTCTTAAAGTTAATGAACCGGTAAAAAATAACTTATTTGCGCAAACTCATTATAATGTATGAATACCCCGTTTTTTGCAATTGAGGCATTTTGTATGCTTTACATGTGTCTTATATTAACTGATTACAAATCTAAGCACAGATTAAACGTCTTTCTTCTTTGCCCTAAGCTTACACTAGAACTAACTAGAACTAACAGAAAAAAATACACCGTTTTGACAGTAATGTTATGTGAACACGGACTTAATGTTTATATTGGATCCCTCAACACGGTCTTCCAAACTTTGACTTTTGATAACGGGCATCTTGTTGGAGTTACGTCTGTTGAATAGCTTGTCATTTAATTATGTGTGTGAAGATAGATTTTAAAATCTATCTCCCCAGACTCAAACCAAGTCAGTTAACAGAGCTCTGTTATGTTACTAACATAACTCTGTAAAACACTTAATTTAAGGCTGGTAAAGGAAAACAGGAAAAGTTAATTAAATTCCTGGGTAAAATAAGAAAAACAAAGGAAAAGTTGATAAAATAAGTCCTATAGTTAATCACTGTTACATAATATTGCGAAATAAGAACTACAATAATCAGATAATCACACATTTCCGAAAGAAACATTTCCGAGATTTCAGATTTTAAAATCCACTGTATGTCCTTTTGTGGGAAAACAGGACAACATGGGCCGACAAAGTGAATTGTTTTTAACGAATTTTACGTCCCTTTAACTAAATCAATCGCCAGAATCCTCAACAGAGCGGGTTTTCATAGTAGATTTTGGAATTTTCCGAGATTTCAGATTTTAAAATCCACTAAGTGTCATTTTGTGGGAAAACAGGACAACATGGGCAGACATAGTGAATTGTTTTTAAAGCATTTTACGTCCCTTTAACTAAATCAATCGCCAGAACCCTGAACAGTGCGAGTTTTCATAGCAGATTTTTAAATTTTCCGATATTTCAGATTTTAAAATCCACTAAGTGTCCTTTTGTGGGAAAACATGACAACATTGCGGACAAACTGAATTGTTTTTAAAGCATTTTACGTCCCTTTAACTAAATTAATCGCCAGAATCCTTAACAGATCGAGTTTTCATAATAGATTTTTAAATTTTCCGAGATTTCAGATTTTAAAATCCCTTGTATGTCATTTTATGGGAAAACAGGACAACATGGGCGGATAAAGTGAATTGTTTTTAAAGCATTTTACGTCCCTTTAACTAAATCAATCGCCAGAACCCTTAACAGATTCAGGTTTCATAGTAGATTTTGAAATTTTTTGATATTTCAGATTTTAAAATCCCTTGTATGTCATTTTATGGGAAAACAGGACAACATGGGCGGATAAAGTGAATTGTTTTTAAAGCATTTTACGTCCCTTTAACTAAATCAATCGCCAGAGCCCTTAACAGATCCAGGTTTCATAGTAGATTTTGAATTAGATTTTTTTTTTTTTAGATTTTAAAATCCACTAAGTGTCCTTTTGTGGGAAAACAGGACAACAAGGATAGACGTTACCACTTATATGTAACGGTTAGACCAGGATTACAATCTAGATTCTCACACCACTCAAGTTGATTATTTTAATTTTATATATGAATGACGGGACCTACAGGTTTAATGACGATTCTGAACTATAGTTTTTAGAAACTTTCCATGGCGATTTTATTTATTCCCCGTTCCTAGACATAATGCTCTGAATATAACAAGAATTTGCTGACATCCTCTATTGATTATTAATCAAGATGGTTTTGGTTCCCCTACCGGTCTCATGAGCTCTTCCAAGCATCGTCTCCAAAACTATATTCAGGACTTGACAGGTACCTATGTATATCAACTTTTACCGATGCACTCAGCCAATTGCCATGTTTTATTCTACAAAATTCGTTACGGTTTAGGCTGTTAGTGAGACGTATGAGTTTCAAAAGGATTCTTATGCCTTCGAATGTATTCCAAATCGCAGATGCTTCAAACACTATAGAGCATATATGTATGTATACTGATGAGCGCTGCTCCACAATATCATCTAAGTTTCAGCACAAGTTCTAAGTGTCTGGTAGGACCAGAAAGGTGTGGTGTACCATGAGCTACTAAACCTGGCGGAATCCTTTATACAGATCACAATTAGCAACAAATGATTGATTTGAATCATGCATTGATTGAAAAACGACCAGAATGGGTCATAAGGCATGGCAAGGCAATTTTGCAACATCCATCTGCACAGAAAGCTAGGCCGGTTCAGGATGCAATAAAAGCATTAGGTTGGGAGTTGTTACCTCATACTTAATATTCACCAGACTTGACTTCTTCCGAATTCTATTTATTTTCATCGATAGGGCAAGCATTGGCTGAGCACCGCTTGGATTCCTAAGAAAATGTTGAAGTTTGAATGACCAATTGGTTTGTTTTAAAAGACTAACAGTTTTGTTGGCGTGGAATTCACAAATTACCTGAAAGATGGAGAAAAATTCGTACACTGGCATAAGCCACATTACGACGGTGTTCTAAGGGCACCTTCGTCCTCTCCTGTACACGATCCGTATTCATCTAAGAGCTGTATTACAATTTTTCACGCATATACCAGAAATAGAATAAATATTAGAGTGACCATGAGATCATTAAAAAAACCAATAAATTTAATTTTTTTTGCACAATTTTATTAAAAAAAATAATGTGTCAACAAATGAATGAAAAATGCTAAGTATTTGGAAAAAATGACGATTAAATATTAGAATTTAAGCCTTAACGAGATTGTTTTTAATGGAAATTCTTTAGAAATTGGCAGATGAAGGCTTATGGTTGTTGTGATGGTTTTGTTGCTTTTGGGCAGGAGAGCTACGGCCAAAAGGACTCTTGGCATTGACTTCAAGCATAAAATCGCCTTCAACATCATAGTCAGTGTTAATGCCCATATAGACACGCTTGCCATTGCCATTTTGATTTTTGTATTCCTCGAAAGAAGTAGCGCGTACAGCGGGGAAGTTGCGTTCATTGCCGGGCACAACAGATTCAGCGAAATAGCGAATAGCACGCATGGAGGCTTTTAAAACATTGTCAGCACCGGGTACAGCAACATTAGGACCATTGGGATAGAAATCAACATCACCATTACGAGCAGGAGAACCAATGCCATAGGCGGAGGTATGTATGGCATCAACGAATTCGGCATCACCACGAGCCAAACCAGTTAAAGATCGATCTTTCTTGTTAAAGATTTTATAGGGATCTAAGCCGGTAACACGACGTAATTGATGACCAGTTTGACGGCTAAATTGACGGGCAGCAGCACCAGCTACATGGGCAGCAATATTAGAACCAATGAGATGAACAATTTCCTGGGGAACATTGGCCTCATCGCTAAGTTGTACCAAAACATTGCCGATTTTAGCGCCAGTTTCTTCAATATCCAAAGTAGCATAAGCCTTAAAGGTGGGTAAGGCAGCGCCCATGTCAATTACCACTAAATTGCCGGTAGGCTTGTTAGAGCGATTATTCGAAGAGTTGTTGTAATCTTCCTCGCTGGAACCGGCATTGTTATTTTCACTGGAATCGTCTTGGTACTTGACATATTGAGGTTGAGCCGCCTGTCCATTGTAACGTTGCATGTAGGCTTGCACCAATTTACGTGTGGCTTTCTTAATCGATTCAGTTCTTTCGGGTAGACCAGTGATAAAAATGGTTACCTCTTGTTCACCAAAGTGATTTTGTTCCTTAGCAATTTTGGGCAATTCATTTAATTTAAAACTAATCTTCTGGTTATTGGGAGTAATCAAGTAGGCTGGAATTTCACTAGGTTTGGGCACAAAGCTGGGTTCGAAAATTTGTTCAGCTTGAGCCAAATGATCTGGAAGAAGGGTTTAATGAAATATGAATACAAATTTAAATTTCACTTTACTTGGCTACTTACAGAATTTGTTAAATAGATCAGCACCTTCCTGTAGAGACATTTGCTCTAACATTGGCAAAGTCACTTGATTCATAGCAGGCAACGATTCTAGTTGCGAAGGAGAAAGCCAATCTGTGGGCTTCATGCTATTTTTAATGGAGTTACTACTGAAGGCATTATTACTATTGGCACAGGCCAATGCAAATAAGCCCATCAATAGGCAAATCGTTTTTAGAGGATTCATTGTCAAGTTTAGACCAGAATTATTAATTTTAAATCAAATGTTTTGATCACCTATTAAAAGTGAACTACAATCCTTTACTTTCTTATTTCATTTTAAATACTCGTCGTACTCTTTGTACGAACGAATAGTTTAATAACAATTTAATTAACGAATTAATTAAAAATTATGCAGATGATTAGAAATTATTTATTTTTATTTATATGTACATACGTGCACTGTTACACAAAGTAAAAAATAATTTTTTTTTTGCAATAAAGTTTTCAATGTCAATGAAAAACTCGGTCATTGACTTTGATGGTTGAACGACGTGTTACAGTTTATGCCTTATCATCGAAAAAGCGTTTCTAAATGTTTTACAAAATCAATTTCTGATTAATAATGCTTTCTTGAATATTATTCTGTTTAATGTTTAATTGCAAATTTGTTTTTTTTTTTTAATTAAATATTCAAAAAGAAAAGTGCTGGCATTTACTTTTTGAAATAAACAAATGTAAACAAATATTGTTTTTTTCTTTTTCGAGTTTTATTTTTGAGTTTTACTCCAGATTTAATTCCCTCATGCTTTACTGGGTATCCCCATAAAGTGTCCCCGAAGCCTATTATATAAATAACTAGCTATACACTGCGCGTGTTGCTGCGCCACAAACTAAAATAAATTTGAGGGAAAGACATTACACAAATGTCCAATTAATTTTGAATCATTTTATTGGTTTTGTTTCCCGTTGTCCTGATGATTCAGATGAACGGGCCTGAGTAGTACGCATTCGATCAGTTTCTAATCTCACTTCTCGTTGTCCAAGTGGTTCAAGCGAACGGGTCTCAGCGGCATATACTCGAAGATTTTCCAGTCTCAATGCTCGTCTGATTCTGAGGCTTGTAATTCTCTTTTCTTCCGTGCTTGAGGTGTAGGTCGACCAATTGCTTGTCATTCATTTTGAATAATTTTCAGTGACCTCCGTCGACTCATGCGTAACTACTTTGTTAAAGAATGCACAGTTTACGATTTAATTCATTTTGAGTAATTTTCAGTGGCGCCACCTATCGGATATTGGTCATACCAACTTAGAAACCTTCGTCGGCTCATGCGCAACAACTTTGCTAAAGATTATAACATGATCAAATACATAGTTTACGATTCTTTAAGATACATACAAACAATATATATGTAGACTATGGGAGGTGACACGCCCACTATAGCCAATCCGCCCATTTTGTTCATATATACGTCAAGGTCCTCCATACAAAATTTGAGGACTCTAGCTGTTGCAGTTTGTGAGCTATGCGACATTAAGTACTTATAGGGTATGTGGGCGTGGCACCTCGCATACTTGAAATTTTAAAATAAAAAGTAGCCTATAGTTCCTTCCAGACATACAGGAAAGTACTGTTAAAATTTCAAGAAAATCGGTCCAGTCGTTTAGCCGTCTATAGGCTTCAAACACTCACATCGTAAGTGGTATAAGAAGCTAGGTCGTAATCCTGACTGAAGGGTTGTAATGACCAATTATGTATGCATTAGGCTTGAGACAATACCCATTAAAAATCAGTGTACCCTGAGTCTATAAAGCCCTGTCAAAAAACCGGTTACCAATCTTAATTTATTCCTAGAAAGTCAAATGCACAAATCAGATCTTCTTTTATTGTAATTTCCCAGCAAAAGTTTTTGATTATCTTAAATCCATTTGATTTGAGATAAGCCTTTGCCTCTCTTTATTATGCACTTCATAGAAGGTTTTTGGCTACAACAACGTTGAGTAAACTCTTCTTCTCCTAGCAAGCTTTTTAGCTTGCTGACAAGCAAGAATTCCCACATGGCTTGGAACCCTGCAAGGGGTAATCTCGTTTGCCTTACCTAGCTATTTCTGCTTCCTCAAAGAGTCCCATGCTATCTTTGATTTATTCTGTTAAGGGTCGAGTGTTCTAATAGTGGCCTGACTGTTAGTTGGCATTGGAATGTATTGTCGTCTGTCCTATCCAAATTGAAATGAATACATCTTTCAACGGCAAAGACTTCCTCTGGGAAAGTACCCTGCCTACCTACCTACCCTGATTGGTCATTACAACCCTTCAGTCAGGATAACGACCTAGTTTCTAACACCATTTATGTGGCCACTACATGAGTGGCGAGACCTACAGTTTAAAGTCGACTCCGAACGACAGATTTTTGAGAAACTTTTCATGGCAACTTTAGTTACTCTCAGAGTTTTTGCCAGAAATCTGCTGAGAGGAAGTCGCCGAAGAAATACCTTTTGTATTTTATTTTGATGTCTGGCCTGGGGCTCGAACCCTGGCTTTTCTTCTAATAAGCCAACACACTACCTACTAGACCACGGCGACCACCCTTGGAAAGTACCCACAATTTTCAAAGGTGGTTTAGAATATTTCGTTCTGCGGCCAAGAATTTCTGCTCCTTTCCCAAGAACCGTTCTTTAGCCATCTGTGTACCACACAATAGTTCCACTCTCAAGAGATTTATATCCAAAATCATAGAGCCTGCTGTTTCTGTCCCAGGGCACAAATTTGTCAGCAAATCAAGTCACGAAAATTTCACGAAATTTTCTAATGAATTTCATATTAGGCTTGTCTACCATCAATCTAACCATAGCCTTCAAAACTTTGGTCTGCACTAACATAAGCAGTGGAATTAAGTACAACAGTGCTTCTAAGGCCGCTATAGGACAGGTTCTTAGTGGCCCTGTTACACCAACACACGTTAGTCTCTCTTTCTTGTCCAATTCCAATTGAACTGTTTTCGAATTCAGGTTCCAATAGATATGAATGCTTTTAGAAAAAGATGTGTTTCCAATGCAGGAGAAGATAACATTCCCTTTATAGAGGTTAAAATGGATGGATCCCAATATTTGGAAATTTTAAAATAAAAAGTAAAGCTACGTTCCGATTAGTAAGCATACCAGGAGAATGATATGAACGATGTTTGGTTAGGTTAGGTTAGAGGACGTGTACTTGTCAATTAAGACAAGCACAGTACCCAGGGGTCGAATTGACCCCTAGACAGATTTTTGAGAAACGTTTTCATGACAATTTTATTTACTCTCAGAGTTTTTGCCCGAAATCTGCTGAGAGGAAGTCGCCGAAAAATACTTTTTGTATTTTGTCTTTGATGTCTGGCCTGGGGCTTGAACCCTGGCTTTGCGTCTAATAAGCCAACACACTAAGGACTACGTTACTAAAATGGTTCTCGAAAAATATAAACCACGACAATGCTGTCACTATTTGATTGCACTACTGCTAGGTCAATGAATTTTTGTTTTTATAAGAACAGCAATATTTCTTTCTTTAATTCTATAAAACTGTAAAAGTCATCAAATTGTATATGAAATGTAAATGCATATAGAAATTGCAGTGATAATGAAATTGGTATATAAAGCACCTCTAGAGCTGATAAAAATTATAGTTCATCGTTGGTAGTGAATTAACCAAGTGGCTGCGACAAAATGAATCCTTTGAGAACTGTTTGCCTATTGATGGGCGTTCTTGCCCTGGCTTCCGCCAATAATCCAAAAGTACCAATGCGCTTGTCTGCCAATTCTATTAAGAATAGTTTGAAACCAACTGACTGGTTATCGGTATCTCAATTGGAATCCTTGCCATCCATGAATTCCATCAATCTTAAAAGTCTGGAGGAAATGTCACTGCAAGAGGGTGCTGAGTTGACTAATAAGATGTGTAAGTATTTTCCAAAAAGATATTTTAATTTTTAATTTCCTGCTGCAATCACACTTATGTTATATTCGCTTTACAGATCACTTATCTCGAGCTGGACAAGCTTTCCAACCTAAGTTTGTTCCCAAGCCAAAAGACATTAACTGTTATCTTATAACTCCTGAAAATCAAAAAATCAATTTTAAATTGAATGAATTGCCCAGAATCGCTGAACAACAAAACAATTTCGGCAATCAGGAAGTAACCATTTTCATTGCTGGTCTACCCCAACAAACCGAAACTGTTAAGAAAGCCACACGTAAATTGGTTCAAGCCTATATGCAACGTTATAATGGCCAAGCTCCTGAACCTCAGAATGTCAAATATGAAGATGCTTCCAATGAACAAAACAACGCCGGCTCCAGCGAAGAAGACTATGTTGCCGCCTGGAAGAATGGCTCCAAGAAACCTTCTGGCAATTTGGTTGTAATTGAATTCGGAAATGTATTCGATACCGCTAATAAATATACTGCTTTGGATGTAGAAAAAGCTGGTGCCGAAATTGGTAATGTGTTGGTTCAACTTACCGATAAGGCTAATGTACCTCAAGAAATTATCCACGTTATTGGTTCTCATATCGGTGCCCATGTTGCTGGTGCAGCTGGTCGTCAATTCAGTCGTCAAACTGGCCATCAATTGCGTCGTATAACCGGTTTGGACCCCTCCAAGATCTATGCCGATCATTCTGGTGTTGCTACTGGTTTGGCTCGTGGTGATGCTGATTTTGTGGATGCCATTCACACCTCAGCTTATGGTATGGGTACTACCGAACGTTGTGGTGATGCTGATTTCTATCCTAATGGTCTCAGCGAGGGTGTTCCTGGTGCTGACAATGTTGTTGAAGCTAACGTGCGTGCTATTCGTTACTTTGCTGAATCTGTTGTTCCCGGTAATGAACGCAACTTCCCCGCTGTTCGCGCTACTTCTTGGGAGGAATTTAAAGAACAAAACGGCTATGCCAAGCGTGTCTATATGGGCATCAACACTGACTATGATGTTGAAGGTGATTTCATACTCCAAGTCAATTCCAAGAGTCCTTTCGGCCGCAGTGCACCCGTTCAAAAACAACAAAACCAACGCAACATCCATAAGCCATGGAAAATGTCCTCTTAAATGGCTCAGGCAAGGATCGATAAAATGATAAGACGTAAAAGTTCTTCTCGGTTTATGTTAAAGTATTGAGTGAAATTAAATACTTTGCTTTGTATTCGTATGTGTAGTTTAGTTAGCAAATACAATAAAAAAATGAATTTTTAAATATAAGATGTTCATGTGTATTAAAGTTGATTAAGGAACATATCAATCAAAGTGTCCAATCAATACATAGTCCTAATTGATCATTAGCTGTCGGTTGAGATCTGCATTAATAGTTTCACAGGGCTTAGCAGCTCGTGATACACCACACCTTTCTGATCCCACCAAACACACAGTATTGTCTTCCTGCCTAAACGATCTGGTCTTGCAGCTGACGTTGATGGTTGTCCCGGATTAACCCATGATTTTTTCCGTCTAGAATTCTGAAAAGAAATCCATTTAAGATTTAGGTTAGGTTAGGTTAGAGGACGTGTACTTATCAATTAAGACAAATACAGTACCCATTGTACAACGTCCTAGTTTCTCACACCACTTATGTTGTGTGTGTTAATTTTATGAGTGGTGGGACCTACAGTTTAAAGTCGACTCTGAACGACAGATTTTTTTTTGAGAAACTTTTTCATGGCAATTTTTTTACTCTCAAAGTTTTTGCCAGAAATCTGCTGAGAGGAAGTCGCCGAAAAATACTTTTTGTATTTGCCTGGGGCTCAAACCCTGTCTAATAAGCCACCTACTAGACTACGGCGACTTCATTTAAGATTTAACATTTCAATCATTTATTCCTTTGGGCTCATCTTCATTCAATATTGTAGGTAATACGGCGTCTTCAAAATATTTTGGTGGTCTTTCACGTTCTTTATTTCTCACATCAAAATCGTGATATCTGAACTGTCGAAACCATCTTATGTATGCTGCTTTTGGTAGGACATGATCAGATTTTGCCTCTACAAGCATTTGATGAGACTATCAACTAAAAATTAATGCAAATGATCATTTCGTCAGCACAGAAAAAAAGTAAGGATTGTTCACAATAAGTGTTTCCTGTGGAGACATTTGTATCCTGAAGCTCACTTCAAACTGCTAGATCTGGTATATAAATTGAAACAAAATATTCCTGAGGGCTATTGGAAAGCTATATTATCCGTCGCAAATTTGTAATTAAGGAGAGCCAGTTTGTGAGTGATTCCTAGCCTATATTAGACGGCGATGCCCAGAGTAGTATATTGAGACCAGTTTTATATATAATTTATACTTCGGACATACTATTGAGCATTAACACCCATACTTCTACTCTTCCTGATGATAAAGATTTTTATGATGTCATGATGTGTAAGATTGTCACAGAATGGCGGAGACTTAGGAGGAGATTATCCCTTCCTGGACACAGGGATATCGAAGATAACAACAAGGCCGGCGCACTTGTTAAAGCTGGCACCGCAGAAAATTCGATTGAATTCCCACATGAGACTGGCGGTCATCTGCAGAGAGTCAAACAAATAGTCTCACGAAAACTTCATTCATTGGCAAAGCTAAGATATAATAATGATGATACTGTTTTGCTTAACACTCATGAGAGGCCCAACGCAGCATCACGGTATTTATAAGGAAACCTTTTTCAAGCTAGAGATGTGGTTACATCGGAAAACTTCAATATTCATAAGGACCTCAACAAGCCAATTGTCAAATCAGAGATCGCAATGTATTCTGAGAGATTCAATTTGAATTCCCTTGCTCGTAAGATATTAAACTGTCTTGACCATGTTCGCCTAAAGAATAGATACACTGCGGTCCTCAACTCCACATGACATACAAAATTGCTTACAAACGTAAAGAACTATGAAAGCTGAATTCTTTCCCGATGTTGATCGGGCATAAATAGTTTTGAAGATACTTTCACTGAAATAACTCAAAGTTTTCTCGTCACCGTGGTATAGTAAGTAGTGGCTGTCGTTCGGAGTCGACTTTAGACTGTAGGTCCCGCCTGTCATGGATAAAATTAACACACAAAGCTAGGTTGTAATCCGGACTAAAGGTTATAATGTTTTCAAGGCAATTTTATTTACTACCATAGTTTTTGCCAGAAGATTGCTGAGAGGAAGCCATCGCTTTGTTCGAGATGTCTAAGCTGGGTTTTGAACCACAGGCTAGTGTCTAATGAGCCGATGCACGTCCTAAACTACCTACTATGGCTACGGTGTCTTTATATATATATGTAAAGAATGAGTTCAAAAACATGTTACAGCATAAAATTTGTGCAAAGTAGTTGTCTCCCTTCCCTGATTTGGAGGAACTTGGTCAGTACAGAGACTGCGTTCATCTGTGGCGTCACAAAGAGCCGCTATGCGTGCTCAAGTGAGCTCTTGGTATCAAAACTACCACTCCAACCTAACTTAACCTAGTTGTCTCCCTACCAAGTATTATGCAACAATATTCAGTACACGTAGAGAACAATTTTCCTAAACAATCTTTAAAAATTTTCAAATTTGTTTAAGTCGCCGACTAAATGCAATTTTTTATTATGACCCCTGTGAATTTCTGAACTGATAAAGCGATTTATTAATTTTTCATTTTGCAACAAAGTTTTTTAAATAATTTATTTGCAATTAATTAAAACTGAATTTATTGTTTCAAACATTTTTACACAAACACTTTTGAACGTATGCGCTGATAAGAATGATTATTACATTACAGTTTAGTGGCATTCATTTTACCACTGATGATATGAAACGATTAATCGATTATTCTACGAGAATTTGATGCTCTAAATAAAACAATTTGAGTATAATTTAAAGCTCTAAAGTATGTCATAAAGTTTTACAAAATTTATTTTAATTTTTGAAGTCTTCATATTTAAGGATACATGTCTTTCCTGTTGATGCATGAGTATGATGATGATGATGTATAAGTATGATGATGATGTAGGAGTAAGATGATCAATTATGAGTTTGATGATGATGTATGAGTATGTTGATCATGTATGACAGAGCTGATGAGATGTATGATGTATGAATGTGCTTTGTATGAGCGTGCTATGTATGAGTGTGATCATGATGTATGAGTCTGATAATAATGTATGAGTATGGTGACGATGCATGAGTATTATGATGATGTATAACTACGGTGATGATTTGATGTATGATCATAGATAACGCTGTGGAATTACATACATACATAATTGGTCATTACAACCCTTCAGCATTACGACCAATTTCTCACACCACTTATGATGTGTGTGTTAAATTTTATACATGAGTGGCGGGACCTACAGTTTAAAGTCGACTCCGAACGACATATTTTTGAGAAACTTTTCTTGGCAATTTTTGTTTACTCTCATAAGATGAAGCCGAAGAAATACTTTTAGTATTTTGTTTTGATGTCTGGCCTGGGGCTGGAACCCTGGTTTTACGTCTAATAAGCCAACACACTACCTAGTAGACTACGGTAACCTCAACGCTGTGAAATTGGAGACCCTAATTTTTAAGAAGTCACCGTAGTCTAGAAGGTAGTGTGTTCGCGACGTCATGGCCGCGGTTCAAACACCAGGTCGGATATCACCAACAAAACGAAATATGAAAAATATTTCTTCGGCGACTTCTTCTCAGCAGATTTCTGGCAAAAACTCCGAGAGTAAATAATACTGCCATAAAAAAGTTTCTCATAAATCTAAAAGTCGGAGTTCGGAGTCGACTATAAACTGTAGGCTCCACCACATTAACACACACACAGCCAGTGCTGCCAGGTTTATTGAGCATAACATTGTCAAATTTTCTAAAGAAAATCGTCAAAATGGGAAACATGTTTTGGAAAATCGTCAAAAAATTAAGAAAAATCGTAAAATCAGTCAATGTTATGTTAACAGAGACTGTTAAGTTAACATAATACAGAACTGTGGAAAAGTGAAGAAAGAAAATTTTAATTAATCACGAAAGTAAAGATAAATAAGAGAAAAAGTGAAAAGTAGTCAAAGCTAAGCCTTTGAATTTTACAATAAAAATATGAAAATAACAATTTGCTTTTTGGTGATAATAAAGTTTAAAAATCAAGTATTTCCATCAAATATGGCCTCCATAAATCGCGTAAAATTCGATAAAATATAAAAGGAGTTTTTTCGGACCTAGTAGGCTGGTTAGCTATTGGATCAAGGATTCCAAAACAGTTTCCGTTGCGGTCGGGGAACCTTTGGGATCGGAGATATAGCCCCAAGTACTCAACAAAAAGGTGCTTTATATAATTCGATCAAAATCGGATAAAAAGTGGACCTAGTGGGGTAAAATGACCTAGTGGGTTGGATAGCCATGGTCTCAAAGATTCCAAAACAGGTTTCCTTACGGTCGGGCGTTACTTAGAACCAGAGATATAGGCGTTGATGCTTATTATTTTTTTCATTTAGTTAATTGGTCTTAAATTTTTTAATAATTCTCATTGAGTTCATATGCATTTATATGTATATATAGAGTTGCATTTCTTTGGTAGATGACACGCATTTATTTGGACGATGACTGGCGTTTACTGGTCGATGACTTGCGTTTTTTGGTTGGATGACTTACATTTTTTTGGACGATGACTGGCATTTTTGGTTGATGACTTGCATTTTTTGGACGATGACTGGCATTTTTTGGTTGATGACTTGCATTTTTTGGACGATGACTGGCATATTTTGGTTGATGAGTTGCATATTTTTGGACGATGACTTGTATTTTTATACAGACCACTTTTTTTTCATTTGAGGAAAACAATTGGCTTTATCTCGATTTCTGACCGTCAAGAAACCTGTTTTAGAAGCCTTGATACCATGGTTATTAGTGCGAATTGGGTATCAGGGTATATCGTATAGTGATGTACGCATATTTACCGGCCTACATAATGTGTACATCATATCTAAGATTGTCATAGAATATCGGGAGTCTCTGGAAGAGATGGAGACATTCGACAATTACGCTCATTTGGGTTCCAGGACACGGGGATATCGTATAAAGGAATAAGGCTGACGCTTGGTAAAGCTGCCACCATGGAAAATTTGAATAAATGCCTACATGAGACGGGCGTTCATCGGCAGAGAGTCAAACAAATAGTGTTACGAAATCTTTATTACTGACAAAGCTAAAATATAATAATGAACACACTTAAAGAGACACCAGACAGTCGTGGTCCAACATGGATACAAGTAGAACAGAATTTGCATTAAACCTATCAAGATTCCATATAAGGAATCTAGTGGCAGTTGACACGGGACATTATGCTCCGGGTGTTTACGCCTAGATACTGCGTATGTCTCCTATCGACTTCTGCATAAGATGCAACGACAAGAAAGATGAGAAGACCGCAGAACATCTTCTCTGTAATTGCCTAGCGCTTGGGAATCCGAGAATAAGAATTATTGGACACCCTGAATTTAGTGACAAAACATGTCTAGCCAAAAGCGATTTGAAAGAAAAATGACATCATTATAAGACAGTTGGGGTAGTTGGAAGACTCCAGTCATAATTATACGTAAGCGATACATAACATCAGCATCACAATGGGGCATGATTGAATCCAAGTAAGCTGTGCCAATTGCGTCGTCAGACGGTTAAACCTAACCTAACCTAAGTGCGCTGTAAAGCAAGTTGCGTTGTATTAATGTTTTGGAAACAATAATTCAATCAGCATAGTCCGATAGGGGTCGCCATTCGCCGTAATGCAAGCTCCTTGCTCATTTCGAAGGAAATGAAATGTCATATTTATTGACATTTATTTGTATAAGTGAATAGGATCTCGGCAATTTTACTTTCTGCAAAATACTTTTATGGCGTTTTATGTCGTTTAGGCATTCATCGATTTTAATTACATTTAAAAACGGGGGCGTACAAATCGGCGTGGTCAAATTTGATTACCTAAAATCGGTGATTAAATTAATACGAATATTAAAAGAATAAATAAGACAAATCAGTCCAGCCGTTCGTCGATATTTGACAAATTATGGTAAAAACGGGCGGAAAAGTACATACGGATTTTCAAATGGTACACGAGAATTTAATAAATTAGAAAAGAATTAAAAACGTTTAAACCTTCTAAGCCACACTTAATGTAATCATATAAAAACCTAAATTATTTAAATAACACAACGCATGGACAACAGCTTGTTATCGATGTCTTCATGTTAAATAATCGCAATACTTTAATGCACACTATTATGGTCAATGACCGCATTTACATTTAAAAAAACAAAAACTTTGATTTCATTTAAAAAAAATTGAATATTTTTTTTCAATAAAACTGCAAAAGTCATCAAATTGTATATGAAATGTAAATGCATATAGAAATTGCAGTGATAATGAAATTGGTATATAAAGCACTTCTAGAGCTGATGAAAATTATAGTTCATCGTTGGTAGTGAATTAACCAAGTGGCTGCGACAAAATGAATCCTTTGAGAACTGTTTGCCTATTGATGGGCGTTCTTGCCCTGGCTTCCGCCAATAATCCAAAAGGACCAATGCGCTTGTCTGCCAATTCTATTAAGAATAGTTTGAAACCAACTGACTGGTTATCGGTATCTCAATTGGAATCCTTGCCATCCATGAATTCCATCAATCTTAAAAGTCTGGAGGAAATGTCACTGCAAGAGGGTGCTGAGTTGACTAATAAGATGTGTAAGTATTTTCCAAAAAGATATTTTAATTTTTAATTTCCTGCTGCAATCACACTTATGTTATATTCGCTTTACAGATCACTTATCTCGAGCTGGACAAGCTTTCCAACCGAAGTTTGTTCCCAAGCCAAAAGACATTAACTGTTATCTTATAACTCCTGAAAATCAAAAAATCAATTTTAAATTGAATGAATTGCCCAGAATCGCTGAACAACAAAACAATTTCGGCAATCAGGAAGTAACCATTTTCATTGCTGGTCTACCCCAACAAACCGAAACTGTTAAGAAAGCCACACGTAAATTGGTTCAAGCCTATATGCAACGTTATAATGGCCAAGCTCCTGAACCTCAGAATGTCAAATATGAAGATGCTTCCAATGAACAAAACAACGCCGGCTCCAGCGAAGAAGACTATGTTGCCGCCTGGAAGAATGGCTCCAAGAAACCTTCTGGCAATTTGGTTGTAATTGAATTCGGAAATGTATTCGATACCGCTAATAAATATACTGCTTTGGATGTAGAAAAAGCTGGTGCCGAAATTGGTAATGTGTTGGTTCAACTTACCGATAAGGCTAATGTACCTCAAGAAATTATCCACGTTATTGGTTCTCATATCGGTGCCCATGTTGCTGGTGCAGCTGGTCGTCAATTCAGTCGTCAAACTGGCCATCAATTGCGTCGTATAACCGGTTTGGACCCCTCCAAGATCTATGCCGATCATTCTGGTGTTGCTACTGGTTTGGCTCGTGGTGATGCTGATTTTGTGGATGCCATTCACACCTCAGCTTATGGTATGGGTACTACCGAACGTTGTGGTGATGCTGATTTCTATCCTAATGGTCTCAGCGAGGGTGTTCCTGGTGCTGACAATGTTGTTGAAGCTAACGTGCGTGCTATTCGTTACTTTGCTGAATCTGTTGTTCCCGGTAATGAACGCAACTTCCCCGCTGTTCGCGCTACTTCTTGGGAGGAATTTAAAGAACAAAACGGCTATGCCAAGCGTGTCTATATGGGCATCAACACTGACTATGATGTTGAAGGTGATTTCATACTCCAAGTCAATTCCAAGAGTCCTTTCGGTCGTAGCTCTCCCGCTCAAAAACAACAGAACCAACGCAACATCCATAAGCCATGGAAAATGTCCGCTTAAATAACCGATATAATGATCGATAAAATATGTATTTATGAATGAAATATTTCTTTCGTATTTTGTTCATATTGTTTGATTTGAAAATTAATAAAAAAATAATTTTTGCATATTTATAACAAATTACAAGATCATGTTTAATTTCCAGCGCCAGTTAAATAGATGGATGCGCTGATTTGTTCACTTCTGTTGCTTTAGTGGCTTATGAGACAACGATTTTCATAGGAGACTCCTATGTCCATTTTCATGCAAGAATTAAATAAAAATGTGACTTAAGGCTCGCATGAGTAGCATGAGTGCTATTCTACTAGTGTACTACGTCTGCCAGTGTAAGGGTTGCCAGTTCGATTTCAACCAGAGAATCGGCTGTCTTCAGATGCATTTGGTTTCATTTTTATTTCACGTTTAATAGGAACATATGCTCTGCCATCAGAACCATTTGGCGTCCATTTTTATTCTCTGATTAATAGGAATATATACTCTTTGCAATCCAATAAAAAAATCACAACTATTTTCATTTTAAAATAAAAAAGTCCATCTTTACTAATAAACCCTTTATATATTGTAACTCTATGACATTTATTTTTTGTGATTAGTAAGATTTCCGGCTTATATCAGCCGAGGTTTACATTATTCTTTCGATTGTTTGAGTTTTTGACTACTTTTTCCAATAAATCTGACCGTTTTATATCAATGGTGGCTTGAATATTGGCTTCCAATGCTTCTATAGTTGCTGCTTTGTCGGCATAAATCTTTGAATTCTAGAAATGATCAAAAAAAGTAATTCTGGCATTAAGGAAGAGCATGTGAATAGGACCTCTTGTGGATAGAAAGTTGTCACCATATTGACATTGCAATCAATCGATTGTTAAGCGCGTGTTACAATATAATGCTGTTAACGTTAAGCTGATTAATTTTTGGAAACAATGTTTCAGTCAGCATGGCTCGATAGTGCTCGTCATTCACAGTAACTCATTTCAAAAGAATTAAGAACCGAGCTAGTAAATCCCTTCAAACTGTTAATTTTAAGGAGGTTTAATAGAGATTAAGTTAAATAGTTTAAGTCGCCGTAGTCTAATAGGTAGTGTATTGACTGATTAAACGTGAGCTCAAGTTTGAAACACCAGGTCATGTATATCCAATAAGAAGAAATATGAAAAATATTTCTTCGTGACTTCCTCTCAGCACATTTCTGGCAAAAACTCTGATTGTAAATAAAATTGCCATGAAAAGTTTCTCAAAAATCTATCGCTCGGAGTCGACTTTAAACTGTAGGTCTCACCACTCATGTATAAAATTAACGCACACAACATAAATGGGATGAGAAACTAGGTCCATAATCCTGACTGAAGGGTTGTAATGACCAATTTTGTATGTATGTACGTTTAATGGATTGCTTTAAATGCGTCAATCCTGCTTATTGGCGTGGTCGTTTAAACAGAAATGAGTTTCATCACTAACCACTATACTTTGATCAAAATACTCATCGTCAACTAGTTTCAAATGAGCCCAATCAGCAAAACTATGAGGCTGTAATTTGGATTCAATTCCTGTACAAGCAAAGCTGTAACAACAACGACATTAAGGCGTCGTCTTCAAAAATTCGAGCTACAGCAGTAATATGCTCTACAAGATGTACATTTTTGTGCCGTGGTGAAGGTTTTCAATCTTAGGGTGGAAGAGTAAATTAATGTCAATACGATCAATAACTGGTGGTTATGGGCATCAACACTGACTATGATGTTGAAGTTGATTTCATACTCCAAGTCATTTCCAAGAGTACGTTCGGCCGCAGTTCACCCGTTCAAAAACAACAAAACAAACGCAACATCCATAAGCCATGGAAAATGTCCTCTTAAATGGCTCAGGCAAGGATCGATAAAATGATAAGACGTAAAAGTTCTTCTCGGTTTATGTTAAAGTATTGAGTGAAATTAAATACTTTGCTTTGTATTCGTATGTGTAATTTAGTTAGCAAATACAATAAAAAAATGAATTTTTAAATATAAGATGTTCATGTGTATTAAAGTTGATTAAGGAACATATCAATCAAAGTGTCCAATCAATACATAGTCCTAATTGATCATTAGCTGTCGGTTGAGATCTGCATTAATAGTTTCACAGGGCTTAGCAGCTCGTGATACACCACACCTTTCTGATCCCACCAAACACACAGTATTGTCTTCCTGCCTAAACGATCTGGTCTTGCAGCTGACGTTGATGGTTGTCCCGGATTAACCCATGATTTTTTCCGTCTAGAATTCTGAAAAGAAATCCATTTGAGATTTAGGTTAGGTTATGTTAGAGGACGTGTACTTGTCAATTAAGACAAATACAGTACCCGGAGGTTGAATTGACCCATTGTACAACGTCCTAGTTTCTCACACCACTTATGTTGTGTGTGTTAATTTTATGAGTGGTGGGACCTACAGTTTAAAGTCGAGTCTGAACGACAGATTTTTTTTTGAGAAACTTTTTCATGGCAATTTTTTTACTCTCAAAGTTTTTGCCAGAAATCTGCTGAGAGGAAGTCGCCGAAAAATACTTTTTGTATTTGCCTGGGGCTCAAACCCTGTCTAATAAGCCACCTACTAGACTACGGCGACTTCATTTAAGATTTAACATTTCAATCATTTATTCCTTTGGGCTCATCTTCATTCAATATTGTAGGTAATACGGCGTCTTCAAAATATTTTGGTGGTCTTTCACGTTCTTTATTTCTCACATCAAAATCGTGATATCTGAACTGTCGAAACCATCTTATGTATGCTGCTTTTGGTAGGACATGATCAGATTTTGCCTCTACAAGCATTTGATGAGACTATCAACTAAAAATTAATGCAAATGATCATTTCGTCAGCACAGAAAAAAAGTAAGGATTGTTCACAATAAGTGTTTCCTGTGGAGACATTTGTATCCTGAAGCTCACTTCAAACTGCTAGATCTGGTATATAAATTGAAACAAAATATTCCTGAGGGCTATTGGAAAGCTATATTATCCGTCGCAAATTTGTAATTAAGGAGAGCCAGTTTGTGAGTGATTCCTAGCCTATATTAGACGGCGATGCCCAGAGTAGTATATTGAGACCAGTTTTATATATAATTTATACTTCGGACATACTATTGAGCATTAACACCCATACTTCTACTCTTCCTGATGATAAAGATTTTTATGATGTCATGATGTGTAAGATTGTCACAGAATGGCGGAGACTTAGGAGGAGATTATCCCTTCCTGGACACAGGGATATCGAAGATAACAACAAGGCCGGCGCACTTGTTAAAGCTGGCACCGCAGAAAATTCGATTGAATTCCCACATGAGACTGGCGGTCATCTGCAGAGAGTCAAACAAATAGTCTCACGAAAACTTCATTCATTGGCAAAGCTAAGATATAATAATGATGATACTGTTTTGCTTAACACTCATGAGAGGCCCAACGCAGCATCACGGTATTTATAAGGAAACCTTTTTCAAGCTAGAGATGTGGTTACATCGGAAAACTTCAATATTCATAAGGACCTCAACAAGCCAATTGTCAAATCAGAGATCGCAATGTATTCTGAGAGATGCTTTTAGAAGCTTGCATTCAATTTGAATTCTCTTGCTCGTAAGATATTAAACTGTCTTGACCATGTTCGCCTAAAGAATAGATACACTGCGGTCCTCAACTCCACATGACATGCAAAATTGCTTACAAACGTAAAAAACTATGAAAGCTGAATTTTTTCCCGATGTTGATCGGGCATAAATAGTTTTGAAGATACTTTCACTGAAATAACTCAAAGTTTTCTCGTCACCGTGGTATAGTAAGTAGTGGCTGTCGTTCGGAGTCGACTTTAGACTGTAGGTCCCGCCTGTCATGGATAAAATTAACACACAAAGCTAGGTTGTAATCCGGACTAAAGGTTATAATGTTTTCAAGGCAATTTTATTTACTACCATAGTTTTTGCCAGAAGATTGCTGAGAGGAAGCCATCGCTTTGTTCGAGATGTCTAAGCTGGGTTTTGAACCACAGGCTAATGTCTAATGAGCCAATGCACGTCCTAAACTACCTACTATGGCTACGGTGTCTTTATATATATATGTAAAGGAATGAGTTCAAAAACATGTTACAGCATAAAATTTGTGCAAAGTAGTTGTCTCCCTTCCCTGATTTGGAGGAACTTGGTCAGTACAGAGACTGCGTTCATCTGTGGCGTCACAAAGAGCCGCTATGCGTGCTCAAGTGAGCTCTTGGTATCAAAACTACCACTCCAACCTAACTTAACCTAGTTGTCTCCCTACCAAGTATTATGCAACAATATTCAGTACACGTAGAGAACAATTTTCCTAAACAATCTTTAAAAATTTTCAAATTTGTTTAAGTCGCCGACTAAATGCAATTTTTTATTATGACCCCTGTGAATTTCTGAACTGATAAAGCGATTTATTAATTTTTCATTTTGCAACAAAGTTTTTTAAATAATTTATTTGCAATTAATTAAAACTGAATTTATTGTTTCAAACATTTTTACACAAACACTTTTGAACGTATGCGCTGATAAGAATGATTATTACATTACAGTTTAGTGGCATTCATTTTACCACTGATGATATGAAACGATTAATCGATTATTCTACGAGAATTTGATGCTCTAAATAAAACAATTTGAGTATAATTTAAAGCTCTAAAGTATGTCATAAAGTTTTACAAAATTTATTTTAATTTTTGAAGTCTTCATATTTAAGGATACATGTCTTTCCTGTTGATGCATGAGTATGATGATGATGATGTATAAGTATGATGATGATGTAGGAGTAAGATGATCAATTATGAGTTTGATGATGATGTATGAGTATGTTGATCATGTATGACAGAGCTGATGAGATGTATGATGTATGAATGTGCTTTGTATGAGCGTGCTATGTATGAGTGTCATCATGATGTATGGGTCTGATAATAATGTATGAGTATGGTGACGATGCATGAGTATTATGATGATGTATAACTACGGTGATGATTTGATGTATGATCATAGATAACGCTGTGAAATTACATACATACATAATTGGTCATTACAACCCTTCAGCCAGGATTACGACCAATTTCTCACACCACTTATGTTGTGTGTGTTAAATTTTATACATGAGTGGCGGGACCTACAGTTTAAAGTCGACTCCGAACGACATATTTTTGAGAAACTTTTCTTGGCAATTTTTGTTTACTCTCATAAGATGAAGCCGAAGAAATACTTTTAGTATTTTGTTTTGATGTCTGGCCTGAGGCTGGAACCCTGGTTTTACGTCTAATAAGCCAACACACTACCTACTAGACTACGGTAACCTCAACGCTGTGATATTGGAGACCCTAATTTTTAAGAAGTCACCGTAGTCTAAAAGGTAGTGTGTTCGCGACGTCACGGCCGCGGTTCAAACACCAGGTCGGATATCACCAACAAAACGATATATGAAAAATATTTCTTCGGCGACTTCTTCTCAGCAGATTTCTGGCAAAAACTCCGAGAGTAAATAATACTGCCATAAAAAAGTTTCTCAAAAATCTAAAAGTCGGAGTTCGGAGTCGACTATAAACTGTAGGCTCCACCACATTAACACACACAGCCAGTGCTGCCAGGTTTATTGAGCATAACATTGTCAAATTTTCTAAAGAAAATCGTCAAAATGGGAAACATGTTTTGGAAAATCGTCAAAAAATTAAGGAAAATCGTAAAATCAGTCAATGTTATGTTAACAGAGACTGTTAAGTTAAAAGTGGAGAAAGAAAATTTTAAGTAATCACGAAAGTAAAGATAAGTAAGAGAAAAAGTGAAAAGTAGTCAAAGCTAAGCCTTTGAATTTTACAATAAAAATATGAAAATAACAATTTGCTTATTGGAGATAATAAAGTTTAAAAATCAAGTATTTTCATCAAATATGGCCTCCATAAATCGCGTAAAATTCGATGAAATATAAAAGGAGTTTTTTCGGACCTAGTAGGCTGGTTAGCTATTGGATCAAGGATTCCAAAACAGTTTCCGTTGCGGTCGGGGAACCTTTGGGATCGGAGATATAGCCCCAAGTACTCAACAAAAAGGTGCTTTATATAATTCGATCAAAATCGGATAAAAAGTGGACCTAGTGGGGTAAAATGACCTAGTGGGTTGGATAGCCATGGTCTCAAAGATTCCAAAACAGGTTTCCTTACGGTCGGGCGTTACTTAGAACCAGAGATATAGGCGTTGATGCTTATTATTTTTTTCATTTAGTTAATTGGTCTTAAAATTTTTAATAATTCTCATTGAGTTCATATGCATTTATATGTATATATAGAGTTGCATTTCTTTGGTAGATGACACGCATTTATTTGGACGATGACTGGCGTTTAATGGTCGATGACTTGCGTTTTATGGATAAATGACTTGCGTTTTTTGGTTGGATGACTTGCATTTTTTGGACGATGACTGGCATTTTTTGGTTGGATGACTTGCATTTTTTTGGACGATGACTGTCATTTTTTGGTTGATGCCTTGCATTTTTTGGACGATGACTGGCATATTTTGGTTGATGAGTTGCATATTTTTGGACGATGACTTGCGTTTTTTGGTTGGATGACTTGCATTTTTTGGACGATGACTGGCATTTTTTGGTTGGATGACTTGCATTTTTTTGGACGATGACTGGCATTTTTTGGTTGATGACTTGCATTTTTTGGACGATGACTGGCATATTTTGGTTGATGAGTTGCATATTTTTGGACGATGACTTGTATTTTTATACAGACCACTTTTTTTTCATTTGAGGAAAACAATTGGCTTTATCTCGATTTCTGACCGTCAAGAAACCTGTTTTAAAAGCCTTGATACATGATACCATTAGTGGGAATTGGGTATCAGGGTATATCGTATAGTGATGTACGCATATTTACCGGCCTACGTAATGTGTACATCATATCTAAGATTGTCATAGAATATCGGGAGTCTCTGGAAGAGATGGAGACATTCGACAATTACGCTCATTTGGGTTCCAGGACACGGGGATATCGAATAAAGGAATAGGGCTGACGCTTGGTAAAGCTGCCACCATGGAAAATTTGAATAAATGCCTACATGAGACGGGCGTTCATCGGCAGAGAGTCAAACAAATAGTGTTACGAAATCTTTATTACTGGCAAAGCTAAAATATAATAATGAACCCACTTAAAGAGACACCAGACAGTCGTGGTCCAACATGGATACAAGTAGAACAGAATTTGCATTAAACCTATCAAGATTCCATATAAGGAATCTAGTGGCAGTTGACACGGGACATTATGCTCCGGGTGTTTACGCCTGGATACTGCGTATGTCTCCTATCGACTTCTGCATAAGATGCAACGACAAGGAAGATGAGAAGACCGCAGAACATCTTCTCTGTAATTGCCTAACGCTTGGGAATCCGAGAATAAGAATTATTGGACACCCTGAATTTAGTGACAAAACATGTCTAGCCAAAAGCGATTTGAAAAAAAATGACATCATTATAAGACAGTTGGGGTAGTTGGAAGACTCCAGTCATAATTATACGTAAGCGATACATAACATCAGCATCACAATGGGGCATGATTGAATCCAAGTAAGCTGTGCCAATTGCGTCGTCAGACGGTTAAACCTAACCTAACCTAAGTGCGCTGTAAAGCAAGTTGCGTTGTATTAATGTTTTGGAAACAATAAAACAATCAGCATAGTCCGATAGGGGTCGCCATTCGCCGTAATGCAAGCTCCTTGCTCATTTCGAAGGAAATGTCATATTTATTGACATTTATTTGTATAAGTGAATAAGACCTCGGCAATTTTACTTCCTGCAAAATACTTTTATGGCGTTTTATGTCGTTTAGGCATTCATCGATTTTAATTACATTTAAAAAAGGGGGCGTACAAATCGGCGTGGTCAAATTTGATTACCTAAAATCGGTGATTAAATTACTACGAATATTAAAAGAAAAAAATAAGACAAATCAGTCCAGCCGTTCGTCGATATTTGACAAATTATGGTAAAAACGGGCGGAAAAGTACATACGGATTTTCAAATGGTACGCGAGAATTTAATAAATTAGAAAAGAATTAAAAACGTTTAAACCTTCTAAGCCACACTTAATGTAATCATATAAAAACCTAAATTATTTAAATAACACAACGCATGGACAACTGCTTGTTATCGATGTTTTCATGTTAAATAATCGCAATGCTTTAATGCACACTATTATGGTCAATGACCGCATTTACATTAAAAAAAACAAAAACTTTGATTTCATTTAAAAAAAAAATTGAATATTTTTTTCAAATAAAACTGCAAAAGTCATCAAATTGTATATGAAATGTAAATGCATATAGAAATTGCAGTGATAATGAAATTGGTATATAAAGCACCTCTAGGGCTGATGAAAATTATAGTTCATCGTTGGTAGTGAATTAACCAAGTGGCTGCGACAAAATGAATCCTTTGAGAACTGTTTGCCTATTGATGGGCGTTCTTGCCCTGGCTTCCGCCAATAATCCAAAAGGACCAATGCGCTTGTCTGCCAATTCTATTAAGAATAGTTTGAAACCAACTGACTGGTTATCGGTATCTCAATTGGAATCCTTGCCATCCATGAATTCCATCAATCTTAAAAGTCTGGAGGAAATGTCACTTCAAGAGGGTGCTGAGTTAACTAATAAGATGTGTAAGTATTTTATTTTTTAAATTTTTTAATTTTCAATTTCCTGCTGCAATCACACTTGTTTTATATTCGCTTTACAGATCACTTATCTCAAGCTGGACAAGCTTTCCAACCGAAGTTTGTCCCCAAGCCAAAAGACATTAACTGTTATCTTATAACTCCTGAAAATCAAAAAATCAATTTTAAATTGAATGAATTGCCCAGAATCGCTGAACAACAAAACAATTTCGGCAATCAGGAAGTAACCATTTTCATTGCTGGTCTACCCCAACAAACCGAAACTGTTAAGAAAGCCACACGTAAATTGGTTCAAGCCTATATGCAACGTTATAATGGCCAAGCTCCTGAACCTCAGAATGTCAAATATGAAGATGCTTCCAATGAACAAAACAACGCCGGCTCCAGCGAAGAAGACTATGTTGCCGCCTGGAAGAATGGCTCCAAGAAACCTTCTGGCAATTTGGTTGTAATTGAATTCGGAAATGTATTCGATACCGCTAATAAATATACTGCTTTGGATGTAGAAAAAGCTGGTGCCGAAATTGGTAATGTGTTGGTTCAACTTACCGATAAGGCTAATGTACCTCAAGAAATTATCCACGTTATTGGTTCTCATATCGGTGCCCATGTTGCTGGTGCAGCTGGTCGTCAATTCAGTCGCCAAACTGGCCATCAATTGCGTCGTATAACCGGTTTGGACCCCTCCAAGATCTATGCCGATCATTCTGGTGTTGCTACTGGTTTGGCTCGTGGTGATGCTGATTTTGTGGATGCCATTCACACCTCAGCTTATGGTATGGGTACTACCGAACGTTGTGGTGATGCTGATTTCTATCCTAATGGTCCCAGCGAGGGTGTTCCTGGTGCTGACAATGTTGTTGAAGCTAACGTGCGTGCTATTCGTTACTTTGCTGAATCTGTTGTTCCCGGTAATGAACGCAACTTCCCCGCTGTTCGCGCTACTTCTTGGGAGGAATTTAAAGAACAAAACGGCTATGCCAAGCGTGTCTATATGGGCATCAACACTGACTATGATGTTGAAGGTGATTTCATACTCCAAGTCAATTCCAAGAGTCCTTTCGGTCGTAGCTCTCCCGCTCAAAAACAACAGAACCAACGCAACATCCATAAGCCATGGAAAATGTCCGCTTAAATAACCGATATAATGATCGATAAAATATGTATTTATGAATGAAATATTTCTTTCGTATTTTGTTCATATTGTTTAATTTGAAAATTAATAAAAAAATTATTTTTGCATATTTATAACAAATTACAAGATCATGTTTAATTTCCAGCGCCAGTTGAATAGATGGATGCGCTGATTTGTTCACTTCTGTTGCTTTAGTGGCTTATGAGACAACGATTTTCATAGGAGACTCCTGTGTCCATTTTCAAGCAAGAATTAAATAAAAATGTAACTTAAGGCTCGCATGAGTAGCATGAGTGCTATTCTACTAGTGTACTACGTCAGCCAGTGTAAGGGTTGCCAGTTCGATTTCAACCAGAGAATCGGCTGTCTTCAGATGCATTTGGTTTCATTTTTATTTCACGTTTAATAGGAACATATGCTCTGCCATCAGAACCATTTGGCGTCCATTTTTATTCTCTGATTAATAGGAATATATACTCTTTGCAATCCAATAAAAAAATCACAACTATTTTCATTTTAAAATAAAAAAGTCCATCTTTACTAATAAACCCTTTATATATTGTAACTCTATGACATTTATTTTTTTGTGATTAGTAAGATTTCCGGCTTATGTCATCCGAGTTTTACATTATTCTTTCGATTGTTTGAGTTTTTGACTACTTTTTCCAATAAATCTGACCATTTTATATCAATGGTGGCTTGAATATTGGCTTCTAATGCTTCTATAGTCGCTGCTTTGTCGGCATAAATCTGTAAATTCTAGAAATGATAACAAAAAAGTAAATCGGGCATTAAGGAAGGAAGGACCTTTTCTGGATAGAAAGTTGCCACCATATTGATATTGCAATCAAGCGCGTGGTGTGGCAAGTTTCGTGGTGTTGTTCCAATCTAATGCTGTTAACGTTAAGCTGATTAATTTTTGGAAACAATGCTTCAGTTAGCATGGCTCGATAGTTCTCGCCATTCACTGTAACTCATTTCGAAAGAAAAAAGAACCGAGCCTGTTAAATTGTTAATTTTAAGGATATTTATTGGAGTTTAAGTTTACTGGTTTCAGCCGCCGTAGTCTAGTAGGTAGTGTAATGACACCTCCAACAAGACGAAATATGAAAAATATTTCTCCGGTGACTTCCTCTTAGCAGATTTCTGAATAAAATTGCCATGAAAAGTTTCTCAAAAATCTATCGTTCGGAGTCGACTTTAAACTGTAGGTCGCACAACTCATGTATAAAATTAACGCACACAATATAACTGGGATGAGAAACTAGTTCGTAATCCTGACTGAAGGGTTGTAATGACCAATTTTGTATGTATGTACGTTTAATGGATTGCTTTAAATGCGTCAATCCTGCTTATTGGAGTGGTCGTTTAAACAGAGTTTCATTTCAACATGAGTTTCATCACTAACCACAATACTTTGATCAAAATACTCATCGTCAACTAGTTTGAAATGAGCCCAATCAGCAAAACTATGAGGCTGTAATTTGGATTAAATTCCTGTACACTAACTAACAGCTGTACACTTAAGGCAAGAAGTCAAGTAGGTAGTGTGTTGGCTTATCGGACGAGTGCCGGTGGTGCAACCCTCATCCCAGACACCTGGAATAAAACAGCGTCTTCCTCCCATCAGTCTTCTGGCAAAAAACTGTCTTTCGGAGACGACATTAAACTGTAGGTCCCATCACTCGCTGCTACAATGAACAAAAACAAAACAAGACTGATGTGAGAAGCTAGATTGTAATCCTAACTAGAGGGTTGGTATGACCAGTTAAGTGAGTAAGCACAGATCTGTACGTAAAACTTTTGGCAAAGGCCAGCAAATTGAAGTTGTCTTCGAAGCGACATTAAGGCGTCGTCTTCAAAAATTCGAGCTACAGCAGTAATATGCTCTACAAGATGTACATTTTTGTGCCGTGGTGAAGGTTTTGAATCTAAGGGTGGAAGAGTAAATTAGTGTCAATACGATCAATAACTGTACAAATTCATACATAGTTTGTCATTACAACCCTTCAGTCAGGCTTACCACCTAATTTCTCATACCACTTACAGGAATGTCGGGACCTACAATTTAAAGTCGACTTCGAACGACAGATTTTTGAAAAACATTTCATGCCAATTTTAGTTACTCTCGTTTTATTTTATCCTCTTCAATTGAATTGGGTATGCCACTTGCCTCGGGCAAGTTGGACATTGATGGATAGAAGACGTACCAACCATTTCTTGGTCTTGGTCGTGACGTCATCTCAACCACAGTAGCCGTACTTACAGGCCATTGCGTTATGGGTAGACACGCGGAGAGAATGAGGCTCCCATTTAACGACTTCTGCCGTGGATGCAGATCCGCTGGGGAAGAGGAGACTGTTATCCACTTTCTTTGTCAGTGCCCGTCTCTTGCTAGGTGTAGATATAGGTTATTTGGCTCTCCATTTCTTGTCAGCTTGACGGAGCTATCATCTATTGATAGCTGGCTGGTTTTCCAGTATAGGGTAGTCGTGATTTTGATGTGCAGCCGTTGCGCTGACCAACTTCTTCCTCGTCCCTGATTTTGGTGGAACTTGGTCAGTACAGGGACTGCGTTCACCCGTGGCATCACAACGGGCCTACCACTCCGACCTAACCTAACCTAACCTAACCTTATTTTATTTTACTCTCGTTTTTTCCAGAAATCTACTACAATTTCTTACTCACTTGGCCGATTATATTAACCGTAAAATGGGCGGAGTTCTCTATGAAGTTTCGCGCAGATTTTTGCTCTTAGTTTTATGTTAAATGGCGTCATTGTCCAACTCGTTAATTCTTTATTTATTTTGTAAAATTAAAAACCAAAAAAGTATTTCTAATTATACATTTTGAGTATTTATTGAGTTTGATTTACGTTTATTTTTTATTTTTTTTTATTTTCTAATTAAATATTAAATTGATGTTGAAATAAGTTTTGAAATAAATGATAAATGAATGGCATAAAGAAAACGAAATAGAATAAAATAAAATACGTTTATGTTTTTTGAATTTTGTTGCAACTAAAAAGGAAATGCATAATTTAAGCTTAAAAATATAAAAAGGGGGAGGGGCTTATAAATAAACTTAATTGTATACACAAATTATAAACAATAAAAATATAAAAATAATTAAAAAATAATATTAAATATTGCTAATCACACATTTCAAAGCAAAAATTATACAAAGAAAATAATTGAAATACTAAAAACAAACAAATAATAAAAATGTAAAGAATTTTTAAAATTCAATTTAATTTCACAATAAATTCAATCACAAATTACAAACTAGAAAATAATTGTTTTTGCTTCAATTTTCTTAAGTTTTTCAAATCAATTTCAATTTAATTTCGGCAATATAAAAATTTTATAGAGTATTTAGGAGTAGTATTTTGGAAATAGAAATTTGTTGTTTGAGTACTTGAGTACTTCTGGCAGTATTTTAGGCATTTGTTGCGTTTAATTTTTTTCTTCTGTCTTCATAGTGCTGTCTGGTTTTTTACTTCGCATGTATTTGTTTTACTCTTTGCAACCTAAACCAGCTGCCCAATTGCACATGCCACCCACAGGATCATAACTCAAACCCTTGGGACATGTATACTCCCAGCCAACAACTCCGCCAGTTTCAAATTTGGCACAGGAAATGAATTTGCGACAGGATAATGGATGTGGGAAGTTGCCCTGATCTAAGCACTCAATTATGCCACCACCATGTAGGATAACTTTAAGCTGAAAATAAATAGAAAATTTTTAGTTATTCAAACGTTTTACGTTTTTTTTTTAAAGCAAAATAATTTGAATTTTATTAAATCCGTCTTAGTGCAGTGTATTATTAAGGCATTTATTTTTGCTACCTATTTTGCTTTTTCCCCATCCTAAATCAAAACGGGTGATTTTTAAGTCGTTTGGGTTTTAAAAATTGAAGAGAACACAGAAAATTTGCAAAAGTGAATGGAATACTTATATGCGGTAATAAATAAACGACTGGCATTTCGTTTTCGAAAATTAGTTCATATAAATGTTTTTTGCGACTACGGTGAAAGACCAACTAAAAACACCACCCGTTATATAAACATTTAGAAGTCGCCGTAGCTTAGTAGGTAGTGTGTTGGCTTATTAGACGTAAAGCCAGGGTTCGAGCCCCAGGCCAGACAAAAAGTATTTCTTCGACGAAAACTCTGAGAGTAAATAAAATTGCCATGAAAAGTTTCTCAAAAATCTGTCATTCGGAGTCGACTTTAAACTGTAGATCCCTTCACTCATGTATAAAATTAACACACACAACATAAGTGGTGTGAGAAACTAGGACGTTGTACAATGGGTCAATTCGAACTCCGGGTACTGTATTTGTCTTATTTGACAAGTACACGTCCTCTAACCTAACCTATATAAAAATTTACTAGATTATGCTACCAAATGAACTTTTTACAGTCTTTTCTATCATGCAATATGGGTTCTATCATAAGCTATTCTCATACTCAAAGGGCTTTAGTTAACAGCAATTTGGGTTATGTATTGCATCCGCCTCTTATACTCTTTTGTATAATCTATCGGTCTTAAGTACGGATAAAGGAGCAGGAAGAGAAGTGAAACAAGAGTGGCCTGTGTAGGTCTTAATAATACCTCCGAAGCACTCGCTTTACACTAGTTATCACAGACACTACTACCATAAAGGGCAAGTTTCGATATTGACTCATAAGCCACACAAGTAGAAAGTCATTATTACAGAAAAATTCACAAATTAAATTAAAATTACTTCATACGTCGGCCACCTTTGGCTTTTAAAAACCTATTATGATTAATACAAGGATCGATAGAATTCTCTCGGAACAATTTTTGATTACGTGCAATGAGATGTCTTGCCATGATCTGGCTATTTTAGGTTAAAGTGAGGTTTAGAGCGAGTTTATCCATCTGCCAATATCTTACAAGTTCCTCTTCTCTGCAACTACAGCACACAGAGTAAATGTCCAACAGAGTACAGACCAATTCCTGACCGCATCATCATCGCAAGTTTTAAGTCCGACAACAACGTGGTGAATAACACTATTTATATCCAGCTCGATACAGCCATGTCTCCACTCGCGATTGCAGATATAAAAATTGTCATTCGAAATTATAACCAGTGCATACAGATATACTTACATACAAACATACATACAAAATTGATCATTACAAACCTTCATACAGGATTATGATCAAGCCTTTCACAGATTTTTGAGAAGCTTTTTATTTTAAATACTCTCAGAGTTTTTGCCTGAAATCTGCTGAGAGGAAGTCGCCGAAGAAATATTTTTTCATATTTCGTTTCGTTTGAGATGTCTGATCTGGGGTTTGGACTCACGTCTCAACAGTGCCAACACGCTATCCACAAACCAGTACTCCATATAATAATTGAGGCAGGCTGGTAGATTTCTCTGCATAATATTGTCTTTTTATAAGTAGAACCAGATTCACTCTCGATGGTATTCACAAATCCTCATAGCATATCTGAGAATATAGACGATTAATGCCTTGTACGATAAGACAGCATTGCTGAAGTGGCATAACAAGGATTAAATGTCGACAACATGCGCCATGTTTATGAATTAATTCAACAACTCTGTGGCAATGATTTTAGAAGCACTTTGACAATTAGTAACCCCAATTAGTAAAACTCAACATTGCTGAAGTGTCGGAACAAGCAGTAAATGTTGACAACATGCGCCTTGTTTATGAATCAATTAAACAACATTAAACAACTCTGTGGCAATGATTTTAGAAGCACTGTGGATTTAAACTATAACTAAACCTGAACAGTGACTAAACTATTCACGTGAGTCCTGTACTGAATGCAATCCGGCATCGGTCTAATTGAGTGGTGCTTTAATTATTTGCCTTCAAAGCGACAACAAGAGAATAAAATAGCCCTCGCATCATTAGGGTGTGAGAAAACTAGCAAACCAGACAATAAACCGGCGTAACTCCTGAAGTATAATGCTTCTACACTGGCGTAATTGCTAACTATGGTTATTAGTAGCGCGTGATTAACAACAGAAATGCCATGACATTTGGATAAAGAGTAACATCTTTACAATTCCGAATAATAGAGATCATAGGGAGTGAAAGATTTGGCAAGGAATCAATTTCTGAATTCTATATCCAAGCTGATGGCTGCTCTATTACTGCAAATAATACGACTAGCTAAGGATTCGATTATGCTTTCAGTACTATTCGTTTTCCACTCTGAGAAGTCCTGCGCTGAACATAGGAGCATGCTGCATATTATTGTAATGCAATTACAATACACGTCTTTAGCTGTTTTTCGTTGACTTTGATACCGTTATGGCATATAAAGGAATCGAAGAACATGAAATTTGTAATCGTTCATCGAACTCTTGTCATGCATGCCTTTACAAAGAATTTATTACTATACACACTGCTTATATGGCAAGGGAAGGACACAGACATGCTAGTAAAAAATGTAGAGATTGAGAATGAAGTTTGACATGCAATAAAAAAAATTGCTTCCCTTTTTAACATTCCTGAATTTGAAAGCAAAAGGAACCCTAAACACTAGTCGACTAGTTGCTAATACTAGAAATAACAAAAAAACAATTGAAGAAAAAAAAAATAAAACAAAACTCACCTGTTGATCACTTTTGTTACCCACTAAACGAACATCTTCATCGTCATAGTAATCATAGTCCAAATTGGGACGATAGGTTCTTGCCGATTGTTGAGAAGGCTTGACAACAGCCTTCTCTTGATTACTATTCAACCTACTGAATGGTTCTTGATACTTATTCGGTCTTCTTCGTTTCGATGATGACACAGACGCCACCTCGGAACTGGGTGTTGCCTTCTGTGGTCTTCTCTTGATAATCATTTTACCTGCAAAGCAAAACAAGCAAATACTATTAAAACAATTTCCTTAAATAATCGTTAAAATCGCAATAAATGTTAAAAAAAAGAGAAGCAAATAAGAAAAACAAAAACAAAAACAAAAATTTTGTAATTTCCGTCTTACGTTTTTTAATTACGGTTGTTGGCGTTGTAGTGGTAGTTGTTGATGTACGAGTAGTTGTATTGGCAGGTGATTTGGCTACTGTTCCTGTATCCATACGTCTGGTGATAACATCCTCAAAGTTATATTTAGAATATGTTTGTTGTTGCTGTTGTTGTTGTTGTACTGGTGATGGTAATTCTGGCTGTTTAGTTGCTGGGGACAACGTTGTTATGGTTTTGACAGTATTGACCACATGACTCAAATCACCACCACCACCAAGTGTCTCGAGTTCCTCGTCATCATCGTCGTCTATGTGTAGTCTGCCATTAATTTGATTGAAACGACTTGTATGGATGCTAGACTTTGCTACTTGATCTGTGGCCTCATCATTTTCTAAACCATCCACATACACTGTTGTTGTCAAACTATCAATGCCTGTTCGCAATGTTGCTGTTGCTGTTGCTGATGGTGATGTCGATGTCGTTGCTTTTGATAACGATGACGATGAAGGCAATAGAGTTTTAGCCGGCAATGGTGAGAATGTGGTCAAACTAAAGCGTCTCTTAAATAAAGGATTTTGTGTACGTGGTGGTTCTGTTGCTGTTAGAATGAAAAAATAAAAAAAATTAAAAAAAATAAAATCAACAAAAACAACATTAGCCAATAGCAAATGAAACGTAACGGCTGGCTGTATACGTGTCCATAAGTCTACAGTACATGAGTCGTAAAACAACTGCATGTACTTGGTAAGTAATTTTATTATAAAAATCTATAGAAAAGTATTTTCAATTTACTTTATAAATACATATGTACGTACAGGCATACATGCAGACATACATACTTATATATGGAGACAGTGTTAGAATAGAAGCTATAACAACGAGAATCATTTTAAATGTCAGAGGGTACTTTACACGTAAAAAAATATAATAAAACTGCTGATAGTAATTGAATGATTAATGTTTGTTCAATGTTTTGTTCAAAGATTATAACGCGGTTCACATATTATTATACTTACAAATAAAAATAAAATTGTTGAATAGACAAATTGAAAACTTTTAAATATATTCCACTAAGTTTCTGGCGGCAAGACATTTCTCTTGCAGGATGCCAATGAAAACCCGTGAAAAATTGTAAGCGAAATTACATTGTAAAAATATGGTATTCAGACAATGTATTGCAATTAATTCATTATCAGTATAATATTGTTAAGTTTTTACCTTTTTAAAAACGTTTAAAATATGAGTTTGTTGATTGCAAACAAAATAAAAATAAATTGGTGTTTAGTTTCAATTAAACTCTTTATTGTTCGCACTACTTTTGTGTGCCACCAATTACAGCTTGACGAATACAACAATAATTGCTTGTTCGCTATTCTTCTTTGCTTATAACACAGATCTTTTCAACGGCGATCTTCAAACAACGATTGTTCACTTCACACGCAACGCGTTTTTACACAAGGCTGACTGAATTCTTACTACTCGTTGCCTGCTTTGTCTTGCCTTTTTATATACTCATGTAAACAGTCTGATGATGGTTCTTGAAGTCGAATGTTCGTGCCTTCGCCTTCTCGGGAACTCTATTGCGACTTCATTGTTGTTTGTGTATTTTGTTCACATTACTTGTTGTTACGTTCTCGCTTACTTGTCTATTACCTTTTCTTTCATACTGATGTTGTTGGTTTACTTGTAACAAATTCATTGTATTTGATTGTGTAGCTTTTGCTGATTTTAATGTTAAACGATATTACACTGTTACCGTTTTCGTAACAATATTATCGTGTCTTTCAACATGAACTTTCGAACTATGATTTTGATATATTGAAGCAACATCTGTCAAACTAGCTTCCATTTATTTAGCTAGCCAACTCGCTGTGGACAAATGTGGACAGCATTCTACAACACATGCTTATAATAAAACTGTTCTATCAAAATGGATATTCTGTGCGCTCAACGTATCACGGGCTTCATCCTCTTTACGATCACCATAATCGTTCTGCTATTCGCAATGTGATGAATAAAATTGAGTGCACTGGTAAACAAGACCAACACCCGTACGTCAATGAAAAGCAAAAACTGCCGAATACATCACCACTGTCTATGACAGTTTAGAAAAGAATCGGAGGCAGTCCATTTCCACTCACTGGAACTCCACTCGTAAGGGAAAATTCAACTGACACAGGAACTAAAGGTGCATATTGATGATGTATGTATGAGTATGCTGATGATGTATGAGTGCGCTGATGATGTATGAGTGCGCTGATGATGTATGAGTGTGCTGATGATGCAGAAGTCTGATGACGTATGACTGCGATGATGATGTATGAGTATGATGATGATGTAGGAATATTATGGTGATGTTTGAGTGTGATGATGTAGGAGTATGATGAGGATGTATGAGTGGGATGATTATGTATAAGTATGACGCTCAAGTATGAGTATGATGATGATATATGAATATGTTGATGATGCATGAGCGTGATCATAATGTATGAGTATGATGATGATGTATAAGTATGATGATTATGTATGAGTATGATGACCAAGTGTGAGTATGCTGATGAAGTATGAGTGTGGTGAAGATGTATGAGTATGCTGATGATGTATGAGTGTTATCATGATGTATGAGTGTGGTCATGACGAATGAGCGTGACTATAACGTATGAGCATGATAATACTGTGTGAGTATCGTGACAATGTATGAGTATTACGATGATCATGTATGATCATAAATAACGTTATGGAATAGGTGGCAACTAGGGATGCCAAACGGGATTGATTTTTAAAAATCCCGGGATTCGGGATTTCGTAATCCCGATCCCGAAATCCCGGGATATTTCGGGATAATTCGGGATCCAAAAATCCCGAAAAATCCCAAGATTTCTCGATTTTCTCTTAGTAATAATACTTAAAAAACATATTTTATTAACAATTTCATTTATATTCCAATTATATCAGAATTATATGTCTATAAAAATAAAATATAAAAAACAAAACAAAAAGTAACAAAAAAGCGTAATTTAACAAAAATAAAAATAATTCATACATATAAAAATACATTAGTTTTAAGGAAGTTATTTGGTATTCAAAATAAGTATATTATTGTTTCTAATTTGTTTAATTTTTTAAAAAGATTAAAGCATCTAACATGTCATCTAATAACCTTGAACGAATTTTATTGACAACATACGCTGCCGTTGAAAAACACCTCTCGCAATCGACACTTGTTGGTAAAATAGTTCCAAGGTAGCTATATGCTGCTTGTAAATATTCACCTCTACCTCATCCTGATGTAAATAAATCTGTCTAAATTCTTCATCAGACAAATTCTTAAATTTTAAATCAATGCAAGCTTTTTTACAGATATTTCTAACTCTAAAAACCGCCGGCACATTTCAAACAGAGTGTTCCATCTCGTTCTGCAATTTAAAATTAACTTTAGCTCTTTTCCTTTTTCCTGCTTTACATATAATTGCAAAATCTCATTTTTTGATGGAGATTTTCGGAACATTCTTACCGTTTTTCATATTCGTTTAATCTGTCTTCTAAATACTGGACGCAGTTTTCAGCCGTACCGGACTTCCTCATTCTTACCAGTCCAATATTAAAAAGCTTTTCACTTGTATGTACAATTCCATTTAAGTAACGTTTATTTGAAAAAGAGCTCCATTCATCAAGCACGATGCTAAATTTTTTGTCTTCTGATTTAATTCTTTTTATTTCTTCCTTCATGTCCTCTTTACATTTTTTATAATATTCCAGAAATTTATCTTTGATAGTTTCTTTTGATTTCAGAACATTAAAACCCCTAGCTATCAAAGACTTTCTTAGCTCTATGGAAGTTATAAACAGAGAAAATGGAAGATTGTCAACAGCTGTTAAACGGGCAATAGTAGCTGCTAATGATTCTTGTTGTCTTGGAGAACCAAAATCCTTAATTTTTAAATTTTTTTGCTGCGGTTCATTGCAATCGCATTTATCCAACTTTATCATATGTATCTAAAAAAAAAGTTATTCAATAACTATAACCGTCGTAGTTCAAAATTATCCTACCTTAAGGTGTGTGATTAAACCTTTTGTAGACCCGCCTTTGGTTTTAGAACCTTTTTGCACAATTTGCATTTTGCTTGAGGTTCACCTGTTGAATCCACCAAAAAATAATACCAAACTGAACTTTTATTATTGTTTTTAGTTTTGTGTTCCTCAAAGCTCATTTTTCACATAAGTTTAGGTGTTCTCTTTAACAAATACAAATTTTAATTATTTGTTTGTAATTTATAATAGCCGGCTTTAACAATTAAAATTGGTATAATAATGTTGCTGTTCCATTAGCTTTTATTTTGAACTTATTAACAGGGAGTTTACAATACTCACTTACTTATTGCAAGATACACTTGAAAAATTGCATGGGTATTATTTAACATAATACTAAATAAAAAATGCAGTAAACTATTTTTTTAATTTATAAAGTACATATGAATTCACAATCCCGAAAATCCCGAAAAATCCCGGGACAAGTTTTAAAAAAATCCCGGAATTCGGGATTTGTGAATCCCGAAAATCCCGGGATTTTTAGTTTCGGGATTTCCCGATTGGCATCCCTAGTGGCAACTGACCCTAATTCTCATGAAATAATATTATTCAGCGATGAGAGCCATTTCTGAATTCTAGAAATAGAAGAGCGTTTAGTGCATCCCGTAAAAGTCACTGTTTGACGTGGATTTTGAGCTTGCGTAGTCATTGGTCCATATTTCTTTAAGAACGATGTTGACCAAACTATGACTGTCAACGGCGAGCACTATAAGTGAATGATTACAGCTTTTTTTTGGCCTGAATTGGTTTAACTCGACACTAACAACATATGAGTTCTACAGGGCGGCACTACATGCCACACAGCCCATGCCTCATGGTATATTTTACACGAGCAAAGGCATGGTCATCTTATGTGAAGATTATGTGAACTGGAGGACGAAATCATGTGATCTGTACTTAATCGTGCCTTTCTCTTGTGGGGTTATCTGAATCTCAGGTTATATGCTAATAAGTCACAAACTACGCGATTCGCAAAGGTATCTTAACTCATGTCATCCGTTAAATTCAGGCTGATTCATAAGCCACAGTCATGAATATTGGACATTACGTAATGGCATCATTTGTTTGGCCTGTGATAAACACGATTTGCAAGGATTATTATATTGTTTTATATTAGATTTTCAACTCGATCAAAGTTCAGTAATGTTTTTAAAATATTTTTTCTTTTTAAAACGAATAATACTAACGCTTTTAGATTGTAACTGTTTTCAAAATTCAAATCTCAATGAATAAAAGCAAGCAATTCTCAACAATTTCTTGAACTGTATTTAAATGACTTTAAAGAACATATTGGATGACAACAAATGCTTTTAAAAGGGGCAGACGAAAAGATGGATGAATGAGATGAGCATGCAGGTAATCGTTGCTTGTGATGAGCACATTGTTTTAATTGCCTTAAACTTTGGTATTTCCATAATTTATTGGCATTTAAACTGGAATGTTCTGACTGCCATTTGAATACTTGCATGCACATGTGCCCACTTGCATGTATGGAATTTTAGGTTGTCATCATTCTTTTTGCCGCAAATTAATGTTCGCTTCGAAAGAATTTTTGACAATACGTCTGTCAAGCTTTAAAATTATTGTTGAGTTCGAAAGATTTTTATAACAAGAAGTGTTTTTGGAGGATTATTAAGTTAATTTATAACTGTTTTGGTGTGAGTTTTAGTTAGAATGGCAAATAAGCAAAGTAGAGGGGCGAATGTAAGCAAAGCCGGTTGAGTATGTTATAAAGAAATCTGTAGGTAGCAACAGTTTTTGACCGAAGGGCTTAGATCTAGTGAGTTCCTGTAGGAAAGAATGCTCAGTACCATTGGCGGAACTAAACTAGGAGTTTTAGTTAGAATGGTAAATAAGCAAGTAGAGGAGCGAATGTAAGCAAAGCCGGCTGTAGGAAGCAGCAGTTTTAGACCGAAGGAGTTAGATCCAGTGAGTTCCTGTAGGAAAGAACGCTCAGTACTACTGGCGAAACTAAACTGGAGGGATCAAGGAATCGTCTGCCAGAATAACGGATTACATGACAACAAAAATTTTACTTCTGTGCGAAACCGAATGTAATACAATACGTTACTGTACTTCCTTTCTGATAAACTTTTTGACAGTTTTGGTATCTTCACGAACGGGTCCAAGATGGAGATGGACACAAGTGTAAGTATCTGTTAGCTATGGAACCAATGTCAGAGGATCGATTTGTCTACAGGCGGAAATTCTAGTGGTTGTTAAGGCCAGGAAACATATGCCGAAGAACTGAAGAGCAAACATTTATGTGAATAATCAGGCAGGAACAAATGCTAGATTCTGAATTTGTTTTCAGGCGGAAATTCTAAAGGAAAAATATGCCAGGAAACATATGCCGAAGAGCTAAAGAGCAAAAAGTTATGTGGATAATCAGGCAGTACTGAAAGACTTGTAGGTACATACTTTAAGGTCACATCTGGTCCGGAGGTGTAAAAGATTCCTAAGCATCCGTAAGTCATATTATCGAATTAGATTAAGGTTTCCTGATTAAGAGTATCTAATCATTGTGACATTAACGACAATGAATTTGCAGATGAATTGGCTACATCACGATCTATTTTGGAAGTAACGACAGAAGAGAAATTGGTGAAACGATCAATAGGCTTCTTCTTGACTATTGAGGAAAGATAGGATAAGTAATCATACAGGAACGAAAGTTATTATAGGAGTCTTAACGGGGTGCTAGGTGTTAGGACACATCTGATTTGTGTACATTAAATAATTTTTTGTTCTAGCAATGACAATGCACCGCGAAAATGCAATGTTGGAAAATTGCAAGAGGAATCATCTTTCATCAATCTTTCATTGTTTACTCTTTTGTGTTCTATCGACTTTCATTTCGTAAACAGTAAAAAGCTTTTTGAGGAGGATCACAGGCATTTTCCGTAAAGCTATTACAGGTGTGTTATCAGATTTGCCCATGTTTTTACTATTTTCACCAGTTGTTGAAGCGTTAAGACATCCAAAATAAGTTTAAAATCTCCCTTGTCTTCTTTACAGAGCCTGTATCACTTATAAACCCTTTTCTTCCATTGTAGACACATATCGAGCTACTATAAATTGTTTAAAACAATTTTTTTTACGCCGGAAAGTCTACAATAATTTGTAGTTAAGACTGAAGAGACCTCAAATGTAGATGAAGTACACTTGTGGCGACGTATCTTGAATAGAAAGCTGTACTGAAAACCGAATATACTCAACAGGATAAACAAGGCTTCCATTGGCCTCTACACAAGTTACATAGTGTTGTGGAAAAAATGGGGATAGTGGTCGGACGCATGATATGGTGGGAGTACCTCAGCACAACAATCTGACAAGCGCGAATACAATGATTTGGCTGGAGCCATTATCAGCGGTGGCTTTATTTTTAATGTTATTTTTAACGTTTTAAAAATAATGGCAGCTAAAATTAGTCATCGCCCCAATTAGTCTCTCGATGATGCTAAGGGAATGTGGATGACTTTTCAAGGAAGTTCAGAACATGTATTTCGAAGAGAGGTTTGAGAAAACAATCCTCGTAGTCTAGTAGGTAGTGTGTTGGCTTATTAGACATGAGGCCGCGGTACAAACCCCAGGTCAGACATCTCCAACATCCCCCGAAACTTAGGTTTAGGTTATGTCGGAGTGGTAGCTCTGATAGCTCACTTGAGCAAGCATAGCGGCCCGTTGTGATGCCACGGGTGAACGCAGAGGAAGAAGTTGGTCAGCGCCAGAGCTGCACATCAAAAGCACGACTACCCTATACTGGAAAACCAGCCAGAAAGTTTGATGAAAGAAGCTATATCCTTGATATCAATAGATGATAGCTCCGTCAAGCTGACAAGAAATGGGGAGCCTAATAGCCTATATCTACACCTAGCAAGAGACGGGCACTGACAAAGAAAGTAGATAACAGTCTTCTCTTCCTCAGCGGATCTGCATCCATGACAGAAGGCGTTAAATGGGAGCACCATTCTTTCCGCGTGTCTACCCTTAACGCAATGACCTGTAAGCATGGCCACTGTGGTCGCGACAAAGACCAAGTAATTGGTTGGTACGCTTTCTGTCCATCAAGGGCCAGGTGAGTCTAGCGGTGGACCCAGGACCGCATGGACCTCATTGACCATGGATAGGTTGGCGTCCCGAAAGAATTTCCGCGTAATATCCAACTTGACCGAGGCAAGTGCCATACCCAATTCAATTGAAGAGGATTCCGTAAGGAGCGCACCAGCTCTGGCGAGCTCGTTTCGAGCCCCCGAAACTTACTCTCAACAGATTTCTGTCAAAAAACCTGAGAGTAAATAAAAAATTGCCATGAAAAATGTCTCAAAAAATCTTTCGTCCGGAATCGATTTTAAGCTATAGGTCTCGCCACTCATGCATTAAATTAACACGGGCAACATAAGCGGTGTGAGAAGTTACGTCGCATTTCTGACTGAAGGGTTGTAATGACCAATCGTGTTATGTATGTGTAAAGTAACTCGTAAACGACTCTATTCAGATTTTTACGGATAGTGGAACTATATGTGGTGGAAGTACGGAGTTTGTTGGCATAGCTTCATGAGACTATCGGATCACTGCAACATCAAGGATGTTAGTATACTTTATGTTAGTCAAGCAACATTCAGTGCACTGGGCTCGAACATCACTTAATAAGAAGATTTTGAGGCTGTCGCGAATCTCTTACGGAGACAGCGAAGTGACACGACATTCATATCATATAAGTACCAGGACATAGTGGTATTCTAAGTATATAAGGATATAGTATGCTAGCAGTGGCACAATCATCGAACTGTATGGAGAGATTTCTACATGGAGAATCTCTATGAGAGCTCTTAAGTGACAAACTAGACATGATAGGTGGGTGGTTTTGGCTACGAGCAATATAATGCAGCAAGGCTGGATAGAGAAGGAAGTAAAATCTGCTCCAACTGCAATGAATTGCGCCAAATGTGATTTTTACATTTATTATTGGACATTACATTACGCATGTGGGCATATAGGTCTGGGACAATAACTTTTGCAATTGTTGTGGAAAAGAGGAAAAGAAGGAAACTGTTCTCCGGCCATTGGGTACTTCCCTAGCGCTATGTCGGCGAATGAGACAGCACCTTGTTTCTACTGTGTGGACAATAACATCTTCAACGGAAACTCTGAAAAGTTCCACCACAAAGAGATGTCGATAACTGAGATATCTCAGTGGCTAAGTCTATTTAACCAAACTTCTTGGATTAATAGCCACATACGCCTATCAATCTAAATCTAAATTATGGTAAACAAAAGAATATATTATAGAATGGTTATGGCACTTAATTAATCTTAACAATTAATTTAAAATTTTTATGTTCTTTTTGAATTTATCATGGTTTGTACAGTAAAATCTAAAAATTTTTGGACATTTAACATGAACTCATAAATTAAATCTTATAATGACTGACCCTGAGTAAAACGATAAGATTGATAATTGTAATGAAGGACATTTAAAAGTAGGTCACATACAACTTATGACACACAATCATTCATAATAAATGAAATGCAACAGCAACAGTTATTTCGTGTTTTTTTTTTTTTTCTTTTTCTGCAATACGATTCGACTTAGTAGAGTGGGTTTTTGATAGCTTTGACGGAAAATAAAACATAAATAAACCATATGCAGAAAAAAAGTAAAACTTGAAATAAAAAATTTAATTCATATTTAAATATTACATGGTAAACAGTAACAGCTAAACAGTAAAAACAAATAAAGTCAACATTTTGGAATGCGGTTCTGCTACATACAGCAGTTAAATAAACTTCAACCAAACCAAATTTACACGACATTTTTTTTATTTTTATTTCTTGTCACAAAAACAAATTGACTCCTCAGACTAAGCAATGTAAACAGAAACTATAATATTATAAGAGTATTTTAAATAAAAATGTCAACAACAATAATACAGAAACAGGGAAAATACCAATTATGCCCACAACACATTTAACAAATCAAACTTGTTTACATTGAGGCATAGGAAAATACAAATGTTTAGCAACATTTGTTTTCTGTTAGCAACATCTGAGCCTCTTTTAATATTTAACAATGATGATAATGAATAGTGCACAATATAAAAATGAATATTTCTACACAGTTTGCTTAATTAATTTCTTTAAAATATACGACTAGGTTAGGTTAGAGGACGTGTACTTGCCAATTAAGACAAGTACAGTACCCGGAGGTCGAATTAACCAATTGTACAACGTCCTAGTTAAAATATACGACTAACACCCACGTAATGTGAATTGTTGGAACTAGGAGAAGGAATTAGTCTTCAAGGACATATAGTACAACTTGAATCTGCCTGAATTGTAAGAGAGACGAAATTCTTTGATTTAGGAACTAATTCCCTCGTAATGCTTTATGTAAATCAACATCGCATGGTGTATCTATGCGGGCTAAAGGCTGGGAATCTTCAAAAGCCATTGGTAGCCCGGTCTACACAATGTGCACGATTCGCCGCAAGATTTACTCTCGGCTTGCTAAACGCATACGTACTAAACCCAACCTAGTTCGTCACACTTCCATTAAGTCGCCCCCCCGGGGACCGCAATCAAGTATTACATCGGGGGAGGTAAAGATTCAGCGAATGCTGCTATCCATTTCTGCTGTTCTTGCTCTCTCTATTATCCTCTTTTGTACTAGAACTTCCTTCGCGAATAAACATACCGCGTTCCAGTTTTCGCGTGATGTTAACATCAGGTTAACCACGTTATCGGGAGTCACCTGGGATCCGATCGTCCTCTCCAGGAAATTTCGTCGGTATTCGTAGCGCGGGCAAGTGAAGAATATATGCTCCGCTGTTTCGCTTGTATTTAGACATGATGGACACGCTTCATCCACGTCATGCCCATACTTGTAGAGGTATGTCCTATAGCAATCGTGGCCCGTTAAGAACTGTGTAAGGTAAAAATTCACCTGGCCGTGCTTCCTTCTAGTACATTCTTCTATATTTGGTATTAATCTGTAGGTCCATCTTCCCTTTGTGGAAGAAGTCCACTCGTGCTACCACCTATTCATTGCATCATCATTCACTTGGTCAGGGTGCATGGTGTTTTGTATAAGAATAGTGATAAAATGTTCAATTGGCTGCTTTCCATTTTTAATTAGAAGATATATTCATATTGGACTATCAATAGAACGGTAAGGTTCCAGCAACATGGCGTTGGCGTTCTAATTAGTTAATGGAGCTTCATGCCATAAAATTAACAATTCTTAGAAGTAACTGCTTATTCTTCTTATTAAAAATGAAATGAATACGTATTACAGATATACACCAATAAAACGCCCCTTGATCTGAATGGCGAAGTGACTACAGAAACTTGAATTTTGGTACGAAATTCCACAGGCAACTTATGAGAAGTAGATTCACCCACATCGAAGTACTGGTTAGGCGACATTTTGCAGTGCTTGCGAATGGCGAGGAACATGATACAGGAGTTCTCGTCGCTTTAACTAGGTGGCACGGATCTGGACGGCATGCGGTTTCAGCAAGTGACCGCAACACACCATTAGAATGAAAATAGATGAGAGATTTTGTGATATCTCAGAGTTATGCTAATAAATCTGAATTTCCTTCCGGAATCGTCTTCGATTAAGTTAGGCATGCCACTTGCCTCGTTCAAGTTGGCTATTGTGCGGAAATTCTTTCGAGATGCCAACATATCCTGGGTCAATGAGGGGTCCCGCTCCATCGCTAGACTCACCTGGTCCTTGATGGATAATAGGTGTACGAACCAGTTGCTTGGACTTGGTCGTAACATCATCTCGACCACAGTGGCCATGCTTACGTTCCATTGCGTTATGGGCAGACACGCGGAAAGGATGCGGCTCCCATTCAACGACTTCTGCGCCGCGTGTGCAGATCCGCTGAGGAAGAAGAGACTGTGATCCACTTCTTCTGTCAGTGTCCGTCACTTGCTAAGTGCAGGCAATCTTTACAGAAACATAACAACGGTTTGTTTCGATAGTTCAGATATAACTATTTTGATGTAAGAAGAACGTGGAAGACCACCAACCAAAAACTTTGAATTCGCCGAATTCGCACTTTAAGTCGGAAACAAATGGCAGGAGTGTTGAATAATTTTTTACCGCTTAAAATATATGGGAAATGTCTGGAAAATGGGTGACACATGAATTGAATGAATTAACGGATAGAAAATCGAAAACCCACTTACGAAATTTTGCTTCAAAGGCGCGATAGAAAATCAATTACTGGAGATGAAAAATGGATTTATTTTCTGAATCCTAAGCGGAAAAAAAATAATGGATTAATCCGGGACAACACTTTAACTTTGGCTCGAATATCAGATCAATTCGGCAGTAAGACAACGCTGAAAGTCTGGTGGGACCAGAAAGGTGTGATGTGCCACGAGCTCCTTAAACCTGGTGAAACGGTAAATACAGATCACTAACGACAACAAATGATTATTTAGAATCATACATTAACCGAAAAACGACCAGAATGGGCAACAGGACACGACAATGTAATTTTCGTTTCAGGTTACAATCAAAGCATTACGCTTAGAGCTTCTATCCCATCCGCCATATTCACCAGACTTTGCTCCTTTTTTTCACAAAAAAAAAAAAAAACTTTAATTTTCGTACTGGCATGTGCTCCGCTCACAATGAATTGTAACATAAAAACTAGAGCTGTTCGATGTTAATCGATGCATCGTAAACATCGATGTTTTGATTTCGATACATCGTTAAAATGTCGATGTATCGTATCACACGATGTGATTCGATACATCGATATTTTTTATTCGATGTATCGAAAGCTGAATTTTAAATTTACGCATCCGACAGCTTTTGTTTAAGTAGCAGATTACAACTCATTTAAATTAGTGACAATATTTTTAAACAACAAAATAAGAATGACTTAATTTGATTTAAAATCGCTTGATTTTTTTTTTTTACAAAATGAGCCCTTTTTTTCTCAATAGAAAGCTTATACAATTTCCTTTAAGGCCTTTATAATCGCTTAATGGGATGCGAGTGGGATATCTATCAAAAAAATATTTTTTAATTCAAGAATAAGATTTTTCAATATTTGGCTTGAAAACGTACTACCTAAATGATCTTAAAAAAGTTTTTGTATTCTGAGGATATTCGGAAATTAGTTTTTTATAAACAGTGTTAAAGTTTGGACGTGCGTTATTTACAAAGGCTTCCGCTTCCAAAAAGGAAATGTTGACTTCTTTTTGTTGTAATCCCTTAGACAAAAAGAAGCACAGATCATCAGATATGCGAAATATTTCCGACAACTTATTGAAAAAATTCCCAACACTTTCAAAACGTTTGCTAATTTGTGGATCGTGCAGGAAAATGGTGGGAAAGTTGGACACATTACCGGTTATTCCAGATGAGAACAAAATCAATTCTGAAAATGATGACAGTTCTGCAGGAGATGATGGTTGTTCTAACTTTTCAGTAGAACCTATAAGACCTAATAATGAGTGCCAAAATCAACATCACAAGGATACAGTAGAAGTTTGTTCAAAAATAATGACCGAGTTTGGAACGTCTCAACGAAAAGCAAGAATTGCTAAAAATTTGGTTGCTGAGCATGGGATTCATACACTTCCAAGCAAGAAGAAGGGAAAAACTTTAGCGTGCGAAACTGAAGCTCTAGTAACTCAATTTTATCATAAAATATTGAAATAATATTGAAAAATCTTATTTTTGATTAGAGAATAATTTTTTTGATAGATATCCCACTCGCATCCCATTTGAGCAAAAAAAAAAAGAAAAAAAGAAGGGCCAATTTTGAAAAAAAATTTAAAAAGAAATAGCTATCTAATATGCTTTAGAAAATTTTTGCTAGGATCAATAGGTGAAAAGTTACACACATTTTAAAAAAACCCTGTATCACCATAATGTCCAACTTTGGTCCCCTCTAACTCCAGCAGTTCTTGACTGATAGAGCTGAAAATTTGTGTCTGGCATACTATCCAATAGTACTAACCTTGCAAATTTCATCTAAATCGGAAGACATCGATTTTAAAAATTGGGTCACTTGACACGAAATTCCCCATATATTAACAATTTTGTTTTTTCTATCCATATAAATATAACTTGATGTCATGTCTTACACAATTAGGACTGTAATAATCTAATAACACTGAATTTAATGAAAAAATTCCTCATAAAATAAACAATTCTTGTATTCAATATGCTAAAATAATTCGACTTTTATTCAATTAATTTTGTTAAGTTCCAGTTAGAATAAATACGATGCATCGCAAACATCGATGTTTTTTTTAATTGATGCATCGAATAACATCGATGTTAATTTATGATGAATCGAATTGCAAAAAACATCGATGTTTTTTTTACGTGAACAGCTCTAATAAAAACATACAACTCTGTTACCATACCACACTTCAAAGCGTCATTGAACAAAATAACTGATTCGAATAATTTTTTAAATGTACAACAAAATAAATTTGATTTTAAAGTTGTGTGGAAACTTTTATAATAAATTTGTTGTTGGGGTAATATAAACCCAACGTAAAGATTATTTTTATTACTTGAAAGACAAAAAAGTTTCAGGTTTATTGTTTCCAATGATTTTATGAAATTATAAACATGTTTCGCAACATTGTGTATAAACACTTGCTAAATATTTTATTAACTCACCTGATCCATCACTATTTGTGTTGCTTGACGTTGGTGTTGTTAAACGTCTTGCTTGGTATTTGCGCCTTAAAGCAGCCGACGACTGCGATTGCCTGGCTGTGATGTCATTATCTGCAGATGATGACGTCAATGATGATGATGCCAGTCTCAAATCGTTTGACGATGTTTCCGATGATTTCTTTTTCTGCTGACTGTTAAGCTTAAACGAAGCTGTTGCAGCGGTTGTAATTGTTGTTGTTATATCAACAGCTGCCGAGTTTATTGTTGGCGGACGATTGGTGCGTAAGCGTTTAAATTTCGAGGTCGTTGTGAAGTCATCGCTCAGCGTTGAAGATGATACTGGCGATGTGATTAAATTCGGTGTTGTGGTTACAGCTGCCGATGATGAAGCTGAAATGGTAGTAGCTGCTGTCGATAAATTAATAAGACGACGGCGCACACTCAATACGGGTCTTCGCGTTACTGTAAAACCATTGCTATTAGCAGTTGTTGTTGGACGCAACTACAGTAAGGATGGTTTTCAGTTCAGTGGTATAACAGAAATTATATTGAATTGTTTGAAAAGAAAAAAAACATTAAGTAAAGAAAGAAAAAAAATTAAATATTAATTAATATCGTATTTTAATCAAAATATTTTATAAAAATTGAAATTTTAATAATTTAAGGGTTTTTTTTTGGTTTTTTTGAACATTTTTTAAGAAAGTATTTATTTACGTGTTACTGTAATTGTGTAATTTAAAGTGTAAAATTCTTAAGTGTACAAGGATATACGGGGTATTTTGTTTTTGTTGTAGTGTTTGTTTTAAAGGCGTATTACTCTACTAAATGCCGCTACATTTTTGTGCCAAAGGAAAAGTGCTGAAAACAATATGAAATTTTAAACATTTAAAGGTGCTAAAATATTAAAACTATACTATAGTTTTGTGGGAAATTACATAGAGACAGAGTTACTTAATTTTATTTAATACATATGTTATGAAATTGTTAATTATTTGAAATATAAAATAAAATAATTTTTATTAATCATTAAGTTTTTCTTTTATGAATAAAGTTTAACGATTGCTTTTTTGTTTTGGTGTTTTGTGTTTTATTTTATTTTCAAGATGATGAGAAATGGTAATAAAATTATGTCATTATGTTAAAAAAAATAAGTTAAACAATTAAGTTGAAGCGGATTTATTTAATAAAATTAACAAAAAATCGTAACAACAGGAAGACATACTATTTTTAAATTATTTAAAATTTTAAAAAACTTTTATAATAGTTTAATATTATTTTTTAATTGCATTGTAATATTTATTTTATGCTTACTCTTTTTTATAAAAGTTATTACTATTTATATTCAATATTTCACCATAAATTTGGTTCTTAAAAGTGAAAAAATTTTTGTTGCCATAAAATACAGGATATAACAGGGTATTAAAAACTTTTCAAATAAATTGTTAAACAATAAATAATTTTTAGATGGAATTTTAAGCATTATTAATTTATATTCAATATTTTCCACAAAGTTTGTTTGGTACTAAATAGTGTGCAACAAAGTAGTAAAATTTTAAAACTAAAAAATAAAATAATACATAATTTTTATATGGGATTTTAAGCGTTATCTTCTATAAAAATTATTATTATTTAAATTCCATATTTAGCCACAAAATTGGTTTTTAAAAACGAAAAAAAAATTTTTTTTCAAACAATACAGGTTGAAAAATATTAATACTAAAAAATTAAATAATAAATAATTTTTATACGGAATTTTCAGCATTATCCTCTATGAAAATTAATATTATTTAAATTCCATATTTAGCCATAAAATTTATTTTAAAAAAAAGGAAACATTTTTTTTTTCAATACAATACAGTGTATAACAGGATAGAAAATATTTTAAAAATAAATAATTAAATAATAAATAATTTTTATATGGGATTTTCAGCATTATCCTCTAGGAATATTATTATTATTTAAATTTCATATTTATCCACAAAATTGGTTTTTAAAAATGAAAGAAGGAAATTTTTTTTTTGTCATACAATACTGTGTATAACAAAGGAGGAAAATTTTAAAAATAAATAATTGAATAATAAATAATTTTTATATGGAATTTTAAGCATTATCCTCTATGAAAATTATTGTTATTTAAATTCCATATTTAGCCATAAAATTGGTTGTTAAAAATAAAAAAAGTTTTTTTGCCGTGCTATACAGTGTATAACAGGATAGAAAAATTTTAAAATTGAATAATTAAATAATAAATCATTTTTACATGGCATGTTAAGCATTGTTCTCTATGAAAATTAATATTATTTAAATTCCATATTTTGCCATAAAATTTATTTTAAAAAAAGGAAAAAAAATATTTTTTTCAATATTATTATTATTTAAATTCCATATTTATCCACAAATTGGTTTTTAAAAACGAAAGAAAAAAATTTAAAAATAAATAAAAAATAAATAATTTTTATATAGGATTTTAACCACAAAATAAATATAAATAATTAAAATTTTTTAGAAATATATATGACAGATTTATATAACGTATGCATATGAATCGCACTCTCTTCCTGTTCGTTGCTTAAGTCTTTTGTTTAATAAAAATTGTACGCTGTATATAAATAGCACATACATACATACATAAATATATACAGTGAGCGTCAAAAGAAACTGTATACTAAGGATAAAATTTTAACAATCACCAAACTCAACTTTTACCATTTAAGCAGAATTCTCCAAAAAAAAATTTGAAAAAATTTCGAAATTTTATGTAATTTTTTTTGTTTCAATTTTAAAATCTAGCAAGGAAACAAAATTTGAGATAAAAATAACTGTAATTTATTTTTATTTTTTTTTATTTATTTATATATTTGATTTATAATGTATATTTCTTTTAATGTACAGTTTCTTTTGACGTTCACTGTATGTATATTTATATGTTCATATATACAATAAAGATTTCTTTTTTTTTTAATATTTATTAAGCATTCTTAAACAATTTTATTACGCCTTATTTACTATACATTTTTATTTTTTATTTTACTTTTAGTAGAACAATAGTAATTGAGCACTGCTTCCAAGATATTTATCTCGAATATTATTAATTTTTTTTTCTTTCATAATAATGACTCATTTGTATTGTTTATTAAGTTTTTTTTCTCTATTTCATAGCATCAACAATGATTGATACATCAACGTCTAAAGGTTTTATTAACAGCTTTTTTTTTTAATTGAACAATTGAAACACGTTTGAATATGACAGTTATAATTATAATTTTATTCATTATAAAAATATAGGTGTTCTTGAAATTATACTCGTATGTGAAACTATTATAGATAAACACTTCGTAGTAAAAAATTCAAGTTAGCAGGTTAAGTTCAATGGTTATTTGAATATAATCTTTACTATTGTTTTATAAAATTCTGTAAGAATGTACACATAGAAAAACAAGGCTTACATAACATTGAATATCTGAAAAAACAACAGAAAAAAATTAAATTGTCGATAATTTTTTGTTTCATATTGATTGCTGTAAATTGTCCTAAGAAAACAGGTTTTACATATGTACATACGTAACTGGTCATTACAACTCTTTAGTCATGATTGCACCCTAGCTTCTCACACCACCTATGTTGTGTGTGTTACTTTATTTATGAGCGATGGGACCGACTACTATTTAATGTCCATTCCGAACGACAGATCTTTGAGAAACTTTTCATGGCAATTTTTTGCCAGAAATCTGCTGAGGTGCAGTTGCTGAAGAAATATTTTTCCATATTTTGTTTTGTTCGAGAATCTAACATGGGGTTTGAACTATGGCTTCACGTCAAATAAGTCAATAGACTATCTACTAGACTATGGCGACTCCAATAGGCTTTAATTATCCTTCAAATCTAAAGACAGTATTTTAGTTAATACGTTGTCTGCCGACTACGAGATAACTCGTAGATTGTGTTCCCTTCTAGGGTGCCAACTACGAATTATCACGTACTCACTAAACCTGCCATTTTTGTGTAGCTACGAATAAAATCGTATTATATCAGTGCTAGTATCGATAAATGGCTTCTGGGAAAAGAACAAAAAGTCAATGATGGCTTGCTCGGCCAATTTTCTGAAAATTGCCGCTGCAGTCAACGTGTTAATAATACTAAGAAAGTGTTTACGTCCAGCAACATTTTTTTCTTCGTTTATACAAAATTATTCTCAAAGACATGAAGGTTTACATCTTGAACTATACCATGACATAGATAAAACTTCCCGTTAAAATGCCGATAAGAATCGTTGAACTTAGCGCCACATATTATTTCGTACGTAAAGAATTTATTTCGTTGTTAGAGGAGTACGTCACCAAGTATTGAAAATGCAACGGAAGCAGAAAATTTAATATTTTTGACTCTTTACCTTCGACTTTCACTGGAAATTTTTTCCTTAACCATCCATTAATGTTAGTTTTTGCCTTATTTCCCTCTCTTATTATGATTCTTTTGAACAAATTCGCGTATCAAAACTAAGTTTTTGCGACAATTTTTCTCAAACATCTCAGAAATTATATGAAAAAAGGAATTATATGAAGAAAGATGCCAGTCATTAAATCAAAACCAGAAAGTTCATTAAAAATTTAGTGCATGTAACATGATTAACTGAGGAAGCTTGGAGAGCGCTAAAAAACAGTCATATTCTAGAAGTTGCCAAACCGAAATTGAATGTAGACAAATAGAGCAAATATTTAGTAAATAGAGCAAGTACTTAGTACTAATATTCGCACTAATATTGGCATTTGATTTTTGTAGTAAAGCATGGTTAAAAAAAAAGTAAAAAAACGTGTTATATTGGCTTATTGGACGAGAGTCCTTGCTTCAACCCAAGACACAGATATCTCGAACAAAACGAAAAAATATTTCTTTTGGCCACTTCCTTCCTCTCACCAGTCTTCAATGTAGTTATTTCTTAAAAAAATATTAAATACCATCTGAAATATAAGGCCTTATATATAAAAACTCAATATATTTCTTAGTAGGCGTGGCATTTGTGGGCGGAAATAAATTTTGCTAAATAGCTGACGTTTTTTTTCTATCGTATAGCGAAAACCCAATGTCGTTATCTCTTATAGTTTCCGAGTTATAAGCAAAATTGTAAAATTGTTTAACAAAAAAGAGTTCCTGCTGAATTCTGTTGGTCTGGTAACGGCAAAAAATTTTTTAACGAAAAATTTGAAAACATTTTTCGACATACACACACGCACATGTATAATCGTATAACAATTTTACATTTTTGCAAATATCTCGGAAACTATAAGAGCTAATGGCAATCAGTTTTCACCATGCGACTGGAAAAAACATCAGCTATCTTAGACAGAAAAAAAATATTAAATACCGTCTGAAATATAAGGCCTTATATATAAAAACTCAATATATTTCTTAGTGGGCGTGGCATTTGTGGGCGGAAATAAATTTTGCTAAATAGCTGATGTTTTTTTCTATCGTATAGCGAAAACCCAATGTCGTTATCTCTTATAGTTTCCGAGTTATAAGCAAAATTGTAAAATTGTTTAACAAAAAACACTTCCTGCTGAATTCTGTTGGCCTGGTAACGGCAGAAAATTTTTGAATGAAAAATTTGAAAACATTTTTCGACATATACACACGCACATGTGTATAATCGTATAACAATTTTACATTTTTGCGAATATCTCGGAAACTATAAGAACTAATGGCAATCAGTTTTCACCATGCGACTGGAAAAAACATCATTTTAAAGATATTCAATACCGCCTGAAATATCTGAAACTCTATTGTTCGGAGTTGAAATTTAACTGCAGGTCCTGCCACCCATGGATAAAATTAACACACACAATATAAGTGGTGTAAGAAGCTATGTTGTAATCCCGACTAAAGGGTTTTATGATCAATTAAGTGTATAGAGAACAACATAACAAAGTTTTTCTAAATATTTCAAGGCAACTGCCTACTGGCCGAAAAGTTTACAATTATTTTTTTTCTTAAATACAGTTAAAGAAAGAAGTCACCATACACCACTGTATGGAGATTTTTTCCCGGTGATTTTTTAACAAATTAATGAAGGTGTCATAGAGTTGCTGAAGGCAGATATAATTAAGAATGTTTGAAGACAAAAATATCACATAAAAATTATTAGAAAAAAGTCTATATACAGCGGTGTATGTAAACTTTTTTCTGTGTATTGGCAATAAAAATAATTTTTTTTTTGTTGTTTTGTAATTAATTATTTAATTTATTTATTATACTAATAACAACAAATAAATAAAAAATTGGAATTTTTTTGAAACAAAATTATTGTTTTAACCTCAGGTCAATTAAAACTCTTATCCAGCGTAGCTTTTCTTCAATTATACGGCTGCCAACCACCAGTTACACATGAATTTAAATGTTTCATGAAATTCTTTCCAATTGTTGTATGACGCCAATTGTGGCTAATGTATGCTGTATTAAAGCTGTTTTCAAATGATGTGCCATGCTTTAAAGACTTCTAATTTTTAATTATATTTAAAAATTGTTTGTAAGACTTTCTTTTGAGAATTCATTTGTTTAATTTATATCATAGGAAACCATTTAAAAAAAATTATTTAAATTTAAAATAATTTTACTCTGACTTCTACACAATATTACGATTTATATGCACCATCTAATAAAAGTTTAAGTACGTTTAGAAACATACAGACATTTCTGGACCAATTCGTAAAACTGTAGTTAATTTGGAGAATGATGACTTATCACAAAATTAATTGGTAGAATATTAAATTTAAAAAGGCCAATGTTGCAGGTTAAATAAAGACCTTCTCCATATCGTAATAGCATGTCTAGTCTCTACTGAGATGCCATGTATATGAGACCTTCATATCAAATTGGTTACAATTGATATTCTCAGATATTTTACATCCTCTCTCCACTCTTTATATTACCACGTCAGAAGTGTTATGAGATCATATAAGATATGATCATATAACATATGATTGTTAACTAAACAAGCATACTCCCACCGCAAACCAATCTACATGTACAAGACTCTGTTAAGTTGCCCGGCCACGCATCAAATAATAGAACAAACTCGCATTTTGTTAATGTATTGGTAAAACTATACTAATGCATATAGACTGAGAAGAGTTTGAAGAGTATCAAAATACTTTCGATTTTCGCTACCTGCGTTGTATAAATCATATTTTCTTCTTCACAACAACAATACAATGCAGTTTGAGGGTTCAATTTTAATGTGTTGCTGTGCTAAGCAAAACAAATATTACCAACACATATGCAAATTTTGATAAGTTTAATTTGATGCGTCGCCATGCGTCATTATGTTGTCTAATAAACAAAGGCTGAAGATAAATCCTAAACTTAGAAGAAATTACACATTCCCACTTGGCTTAAATTGGATAAAAAGCTTAGCAATTGACTATTCTGACAGATAATAGAGTACTGAATAGGCACAAGTGACAGCGCTGAAGTTATAGGTTGGCTAGGTACTGTCCTTTTCATTAGCCAAATTTCCTCTCTGGCTCTACACAGACTCCTTTCATTTGCTTATCCCTTTTCGATAGTCCACTATAAATACGGTAAAGTTATCATCAAAGTAAAGTTCCAATTCAAGGTCCTTACAAAAGATCCCAGACCCAGTGCCGTCCGTAAAAATGAGTATACAACAGTTGTTTTGGGAAATCTTCAAGGTTCTATGTCCAAACCAGATAGAAACACCGCACACCTAGTTGTTGGTTATTCTACAAAGACGTCCCTTCCCCTTAATGCAAGCATGGAGTTCAAAATACCAGAGTAAACTCGTAACATAGTAATCGCTTGACTTACAGATTATAGACGCCGTAGTCTAGCAGGTAGGGTGTTGGTGTTGTTATTAGATGTGAGGCCATGGTGCAAAACTTATATTAAATAATATTAAATACCGTCTGAAATATAAGGCCTTATATATAAAAACTCAATATATTTCTTAGTGGGCGTGGCATTTGTGGGCGGAAATAAATTTTGCTAAATAGCTGATGTTTTTTTCTATCGTATAGCGAAAACCCAATGTCGTTATCTCTTATAGTTTCCGAGTTATAAGCAAAATTGTAAAATTGTTTAACAAAAAACACTTCCTGCTGAATTCTGTTGGCCTGGTAACGGCAGAAAATTTTTGAATGAAAAATTTGAAAACATTTTTCGACATATACACACGCACATGTGTATAATCGTATAACAATTTTACATTTTTGCGAATATCTCGGAAACTATAAGAACTAATGGCAATCAGTTTTCACCATGCGACTGGAAAAAACATCATTTTAAAGATATTCAATACCGCCTGAAATATCTGAAACTCTATTGTTCGGAGTTGAAATTTAACTGCAGGTCCTGCCACCCATGGATAAAATTAACACACACAATATAAGTGGTGTAAGAAGCTATGTTGTAATCCCGACTAAAGGGTTTTATGATCAATTAAGTGTATAGAGAACAACATAACAAAGTTTTTCTAAATATTTCAAGGCAACTGCCTACTGGCCGAAAAGTTTACAATTATTTTTTTTCTTAAATACAGTTAAAGAAAGAAGTCACCATACACCACTGTATGGAGATTTTTTCCCGGTGATTTTTTAACAAATTAATGAAGGTGTCATAGAGTTGCTGAAGGCAGATATAATTAAGAATGTTTGAAGACAAAAATATCACATAAAAATTATTAGAAAAAAGTCTATATACAGCGGTGTATGTAAACTTTTTTCTGTGTATTGGCAATAAAAATAATTTTTTTTTTGTTGTTTTGTAATTAATTATTTAATTTATTTATTATACTAATAACAACAAATAAATAAAAAATTGGAATTTTTTTGAAACAAAATTATTGTTTTAACCTCAGGTCAATTAAAACTCTTATCCAGCGTAGCTTTTCTTCAATTATACGGCTGCCAACCACCAGTTACACATGAATTTAAATGTTTCATGAAATTCTTTCCAATTGTTGTATGACGCCAATTGTGGCTAATGTATGCTGTATTAAAGCTGTTTTCAAATGATGTGCCATGCTTTAAAGACTTCTAATTTTTAATTATATTTAAAAATTGTTTGTAAGACTTTCTTTTGAGAATTCATTTGTTTAATTTATATCATAGGAAACCATTTAAAAAAAATTATTTAAATTTAAAATAATTTTACTCTGACTTCTACACAATATTACGATTTATATGCACCATCTAATAAAAGTTTAAGTACGTTTAGAAACATACAGACATTTCTGGACCAATTCGTAAAACTGTAGTTAATTTGGAGAATGATGACTTATCACAAAATTAATTGGTAGAATATTAAATTTAAAAAGGCCAATGTTGCAGGTTAAATAAAGACCTTCTCCATATCGTAATAGCATGTCTAGTCTCTACTGAGATGCCATGTATATGAGACCTTCATATCAAATTGGTTACAATTGATATTCTCAGATATTTTACATCCTCTCTCCACTCTTTATATTACCACGTCAGAAGTGTTATGAGATCATATAAGATATGATCATATAACATATGATTGTTAACTAAACAAGCATACTCCCACCGCAAACCAATCTACATGTACAAGACTCTGTTAAGTTGCCCGGCCACGCATCAAATAATAGAACAAACTCGCATTTTGTTAATGTATTGGTAAAACTATACTAATGCATATAGACTGAGAAGAGTTTGAAGAGTATCAAAATACTTTCGATTTTCGCTACCTGCGTTGTATAAATCATATTTTCTTCTTCACAACAACAATACAATGCAGTTTGAGGGTTCAATTTTAATGTGTTGCTGTGCTAAGCAAAACAAATATTACCAACACATATGCAAATTTTGATAAGTTTAATTTGATGCGTCGCCATGCGTCATTATGTTGTCTAATAAACAAAGGCTGAAGATAAATCCTAAACTTAGAAGAAATTACACATTCCCACTTGGCTTAAATTGGATAAAAAGCTTAGCAATTGACTATTCTGACAGATAATAGAGTACTGAATAGGCACAAGTGACAGCGCTGAAGTTATAGGTTGGCTAGGTACTGTCCTTTTCATTAGCCAAATTTCCTCTCTGGCTCTACACAGACTCCTTTCATTTGCTTATCCCTTTTCGATAGTCCACTATAAATACGGTAAAGTTATCATCAAAGTAAAGTTCCAATTCAAGGTCCTTACAAAAGATCCCAGACCCAGTGCCGTCCGTAAAAATGAGTATACAACAGTTGTTTTGGGAAATCTTCAAGGTTCTATGTCCAAACCAGATAGAAACACCGCACACCTAGTTGTTGGTTATTCTACAAAGACGTCCCTTCCCCTTAATGCAAGCATGGAGTTCAAAATACCAGAGTAAACTCGTAACATAGTAATCGCTTGACTTACAGATTATAGACGCCGTAGTCTAGCAGGTAGGGTGTTGGTGTTGTTATTAGATGTGAGGCCATGGTGCAAAACTTAGGTCAGACATCTCAAGCGAAATGAAACACGAAAAAAATATTTCTTCGGCTACTTCCTCTCAGCAGATAAAATTGTCATGAAAAAGTTTCTCAAAAAAATTTGTGATTCGGAGTTGACTTTAAAGTGTAGAGCCCGCCATTTATGGATAAAAATAACACACACAATGTACATAAGTGCCGTAAGAAGCGAGGTCGTAATCCCGTCTAAAGGTTTATAATGTTCAATTATGTATATGAACTGTTACTTGATTACTCTTTAGATTCATTAAACTTTCCCTAAGACAGACATTCTCTAAGGAAGTCATGCTTTAAAGCAAATTGTTGAGATGTTGATGCTGATTGTTGAGATCGTTTAACCAGGAGTCGTCAGTTAGCTTAGTAGAGTATATGTATCAAAACTAAATGCTTATATGAGCTTTGATTTCAACGAAGCTGGCATTTTCTTTTATCTTGTTCCATCTCTTGGCAGGATAACACTAATAAAATGCCTTTCTGAGCATTCAAGGGTTTTCTACTAAAAAGGAAACCTCCGCCGATAGATTAATACTTATAGAAGTCGCTGTATTCTAGTTGGAAGTGTGAGGCTAAGGTCAGACACCTCCACCAAAAAAAAAATTACGATAAAAATATTTCTTCATCGACTTCCTCTCAGCAGATTTCTGGCAATAACTCTGAGAGTAAATAATATGGCCACGAAAATTTTTTTTCAAAAATTTTTATAAAATTAACACACACAACATAAGAGAAGCTATGTTGTAATCCTGACTAAAAGGATGTAATGACCAATTATGCATGTATAGTCGCCGTGGTCTAGTAGGTAGTGTGTTGGCTTATTAGACGTGAGGCCAGGGTTCGAACTCTAGGTCAGACATCTTCAGCAAAACGAAATATTAAAAAAAATTTCTTGAGTAACTTCCTTCCAGAGAAGATTTCTGGCAAAAACTCTAAGAATAAATAAAATTGCTATGCAAAGTTTCTCAAAAATCTGTCGTTCAGAGTCGACTTTAAATTGTAGGTCCCGTCATTCATGTATAAAACTTAACGCACACAACATAAGTGGTGTGAGAAGCTAAGAAGGTTGTAATCCTGACTAAAAGGCTGTAATGACCAATTCCGTACGTACAGTGGTGGCCTTATAATTAGAAACGCCTTAGCAACATGTATGTTTGTTAATTTGTTTGACAGTTTTCACTGTGTACCTGGGATAAAATGCTTTGTTTGGAGGACGTCTTACATACGTTTTTCCATCACATTGGAACAAATTAAGCTTAGATTCGTCACTCCAGAGAACTCTGTTCCAGAAACATATTTTCTAATTATAAGGCCACCAGTGTATGTATGTATAGGATTTTGCTAATAATTGCAACATAATAATTACCTTAAGCTTACCTAACAAGGTTAATTGTTTTAACCATAAGATATTTTCAACAAATCTTTTAAGCTGCTTTAAAAATCAAAGTGACAGGTCTAGGTTAAGATGACTTCAATTATAAATCGTTGTTGTAAGCTATTGCCACAAATAGTATTAAAACAAGTTCAATGCAGTGGAGATTTAAAAGAAAATTTCGTGTTGAAAAAATATGTACAAAATACTAGACTGACTACTAATAGAAGCCTAAGTTTTTGGCATTAAATAATGCAACGGCAAAAAAGATGACATTTAAATATTAAATTGGAGTTTAAAAGATTTGGAATTCAAATACTAAAGAAGATAATAAAAATAATGAACGAAGGTTAAATTACAAAATAAATAAATAAATTATTAAACAAACTGTTCTGAAGTTATTAATAAATGCAAACATTTTGTAATAAAATATTCTCTTAACAAGCATGCCACACTTCAGTTAAATGATATACTGGGTTGGCGAATTATGCATTTCAACACCTAAACAGTTTAATATTACAACAGCATCCAGTCATTAGTGAAATAATTTAAAATTTAATTAATTTTTAATGGCAAGTTAATGTAAATAATTTCATTTTTTTTTTTTGTTGAAACGTTGACATTGAAGCACAGTTTCTCTCTGTGTATACAATTGCTTACAAAAAATGGTTTAGCAAGCCCACACTTCGCATAAATACTAATGCAAACACTGTAACTAAAAATACTGCATTGCAGCTGTATATTATCGTTTAACATTCATTATTTAAAGTGAATTTGTTTACTTAACAATAAAATAAAATGAAATATTTTTTTTTCTAACAAATATTTGTTATTTGCATTCCGCATATTTTGAATATATTTTCGTCATAAATTATATTCGTAATAAAAATATTACAAAATAATGATGTTTGTGATAATTTGTGGTCGTACGCTATTAACCTTACAAAAAGTGTAGCAGGCCCAATAACTGAATGCAAACAAAAGACTTAAGACATAAACTTGAGTTTTTATATTTTTTTTTAAATTTATGACTCATAAAAATAATTTATTTTGAAAACTATTTCTTTGTTAATGGGTATTATTTATCAAGTTTTATGTTTTTATTTTGACAAAAGAATAGTTTTTGTGTTTCAAACTTAATAAGAAATATTTCTACACTGTCACACAAAAGTTGACATACCAAAAAATAATATTTTAATTTTAAAATAAAAGTTTAACATTTTCTTTTATTGTTTAAAATATTGAGTTGAAGGCAACAGGGAGTCTTCTGGCAAATACACTGACAGTAAAAAAAAATTGTCATGAAAAATCTCTAAAAAATATTTCAATTTCGTCTGTGAGTATTCCTCATAACCGATTTTCGTTTGCTTTAATCTAAGCAGAGTAGTCCATTATTTGGTCCTTGTGTTGTAGACTTTCTAGCATACAGTAAGACCTCGCTTAACGCTGTTTCAATATTACGCGGTAGTATTGGGATTCCCCTAAATCGCACACTGTATTGATACTTGTTGTATACTTATGTGTGCAAATGAAACGGCCATGCACCAACCAAAAGCGGTGCACTATTAGCGACGGTATATTTTTCAACGCTCTTTTGTTAGTCTGTCCAGAATATAGATTCCAACGGTATTTTCCGAACTCGCAATCACAGTATATATGTACGTGTTAAGTTGCCTCGTTTAATGCTGTTTCGTTTAGCGCTGGACTTATTGGAATGTACCAACGCCTTAAGCGGAGTCTTACTGTAGATAATCGGTCATTACAACACTTCCGTTATGATTATGGCCTAGCTTCTCAGTGTTAATTCCATACAGTTTAAAGTCGACTCCGAACGACAGATTTTTTTGAGAAACTTTTCATGGCAGAGTGGGTAATTACTTACGCAGTATATGCGCAAGGTTATTGCCTTGGCATCGTTCATAAATTCGAGATAAATTTCACCTCTTTGGCTATCATTTTCTGATAGAAAGGCAGCTTGTTCGACCGCTAGGTTGATCTGCAAGGATCTCGGGGCTAAACCTTTACTATGTAATCTCTGTCCTTACGGATATTGCCCCATTCATATTGAATGGATTATTGTGGAATTTCTTTAATTTCCCTAAGTTTGTTCAAAAATTTATCAAGCTTGACAGAACTGTAATACGAAACATCTCTTCGGGTAGGGTGAGAATGTTGTACTGGTACGATTAAAAACCAACCAAACTCAGTTTCTTGAGGTAATAATGTGCCAAGAATATCTTTAGTGCGATTCCTATAGAAGTTGTCTGTATTTGCACAGCTTTGGCAATGGTATTGTTCTCTTCATAAGACATCCATCTAGTGGTGTACATCATTGAATTTTTATTTGAATGGAATGTGACAGCACATAGGTCTTAATACATGGGTCTAAGTGGAAAACACACGTGATTATTTGTAGTGACACCAAGCCCAACCTAACCATATCCACTTGTGTACATAAAAAGTTTACTGACTAATAGCTATTTACTACTACGACATATCCACTTTGCTGTGATCATTAAGCGTACTTGACCATCTGATTTCATGGCCTGGTACGTCTCGAGATCCAACAGAAACTTTTTCAAGTAATAGTCAAGAAATTTTTCTTTAATTGGTCATTACAGCCCTTTAGTCAGGAGAACAACCTAGCTTCTCGCACTAATCATATTGTGTTTGTTAATTTTATCCATGTGTGGCACGACCTACAGCTTAAAGTCACGATGACCATGGACAACGACATTTATTCGCTGAATATTCTTTGGAACAATTAGCAACTGACCTTAATTTCCATCGAAAAATCATCATCAGCGATGAATCTCATTTCTGGATAAACGGCTACGCCAACAAACAAATTTATCGAATTTTGGATGATACAAATCCACATGAAATCCAAGAGTGCCTAATACATTTACATAACGAAAGTTATTTATTGGTATAGATTTTGAGCAAACGGTGTCTGCGGTTCATATTTCTTTGAACATGCTAGGGGATCTCTATGAACTGATTACCCATTTCATTGGCCTGAATTGAATGATCTGTACACGAACGAAATGTGGTTTCAAAAGGACGGCGCTACTGCCATTCAGTTTATGTCAAGTGGAAATTTATCTCACGTAGGGGTGATGTAAACCGGCCACCCAGAGTGTGTGATTTAACCTCTTTAGACTTTTTCAAGTGGGGTTTTCTTAAGTTGCAGATGCATGTGAAGAAGCCACAAATCTATTGCCAGAATTTATACGCCAGAGTCAAGGAAAATTGGACGTGTGAAGGATGTTATAATCCACACATAATGGTATCAATAGGCCTTCTTTTGGTCTGAATTATAAGATCTGGATATCAACTACATGTAGTTTCAATTGGACAACAATACGTGCCACACAACTCATCACATATTGGATATTTTGCAAGAGCGATTTCAGGCTATGGTCACCTCACATGTAAGTGAAGTGAACTGGCCACCAGGATCACGCGAATTGATAGCATTCGACTTTTTTCTTGTGCGGATTTTAAAGAGCGTAGTCGTTTACGAATGAGCCATAAAACAAAGTGGTATCAAAGAGAAGAAAACCCAGGCCATCGGTCATAGAGCCGTGGAAAATTTAAAATTGCGGATAAGCTTTATACGGAGGGGCCATTGCGGGCATTTGAACGATGTTATATGCCACACATAAAGCATCAGTAGGTCGAACGAATAAAAAAGTTCAATGATATCTCAACGCAATTTATTTTAAATTTAAAGGTAGGAAGTGTATAAAAAGACCCAAAAGTTTCTCTCTCTCCCTGTATTTTAAAATGGTAGTGTTAATGACTTCTTATTTAAACAAAAATATTTTTTGATTGGATAGTTATTTTTAGATAAATATTGTCTTTCCAATTATAACTTCCAATGAAAAGAGACAAAAAAAAATAATTGTTACTCATCACCACAATTTCCTTTTATTCAAATACCATAAACATGGCAAGCCCATTATTACTGGTATGCATAACAAAAAATTCAACATGAGATCACCCTGATGTTTGATGCCAAAAAATATTAAAATCACATAAATTAAGCAGCAGCGTCTTGTAAAGGCCAGACAGACTTTGTAGCCACCACATGCCATATACTTGAATTTAATAAATTCAGAAAAACGCAACACATGATCATTGATTGTATGATGGAACTGTAAATTTTTGTTTACAAAATTCAAATTGCCAACATCCGCAAAACTGGATTATGTTTGAGCAAAACAAACAAGAAAAAAACAAAATATTTTTAAAAACAAGATAACAAATTACGCAATATTTTCTTGTAAATAAAAATATTTAAAAAAATATTTAAAATTGTGGAAATTAATAACAAAATTTTTAGTAAATAAAATCAATGTCAACAACAATTCGTATATAATTTAACACACTTTACTGAGACACTTTTTTCTTTACGAGTTTATCAAGCAAATCCTATTAAAATTTGTTGACAAAATAAGCGAAATTTTATCTGTAAAGGCTACGCATTGAATTTGATCTTAAAATTCAACAGAATTTTATATGAGTATTAATTTTAAGCCAATAAGCAATTTAAAATTGCGAAAATTGCTTTTTAGAAACTGGGTTTCTTAAGCTTTATTGATAATTTTTGTTTTGTTTGGTAAGATTAGGTTAGGTTCGGCTAGAGTGGTAGCCTTGACCACGCGTAGCGGCCCGTTGTAACGCCACAGGTGAACGCAGTCTCTGTACTGACCAAGCTCTCCACATCAGAGGAGAAGAAATTGGTCACCGTAACAGAATTCTCTAAGCTAAAGAGAATAGAATGTATTATTTAAGGAGATGTGACGTCATACGCCCTACCAAAGGTTCACGAGACTATCACTGTCAACCGTGAGCATTGAAAACTGGGTTTCTTAATCTTCATTAATATTTTTTGTTTTGTTTTGTTTGGTAAGATTAGATTAGGCTAGAGTGGTAGCCTTGATGCCAAAAGCTCACTTGAGCACGCGTAGCGGCCCTTTGTGACGCCACAGGTGAACGCAGTCTCAGTACTGACCAAGGTCTCCACATCAGGGGAGAAGAAATTGGTCAGCGTAACAGACTTCTCTAAGCTAAAGAGAATAGAATGTATTATTCAAGGAGATGTGACGTCATACACCCTACCAAAGGTTCACTAGACTATCACTGTCAACCGTCAGCATTATACGGCGATGATTACCAAATTCTTTTGATGTGAATTGAATGATCTGTATACCAATGCCATTTCAACAGCATATTCTGCATGAGGCACCGGTCAAATTCAGGTTGATTTATGCTACAACACCATGGAAAATTTGACAGCACATTCTAAAGCATGACTATACCCTACGATGGAAAACTAGCCTGAAGATTTGATAAACGAAGCTATATCCTTGACATCAATGGACAATAGCTCCGTCAAGCTGACTAGAAATGAAGAGCCAAATAACCTATATCTGGGATATTTCACTGACAAAGAAACTGGGGAGGATTGGGGAGCCCAATAATCTATATCTGCAACACGCAAGAGATTGGCATTGACAAAGAAAGTAGATGACAGTCTGCTCTTCTAAGCGGATCTGCACCCACGCCCGAAGTCGTTAGATGGGAGCTGCATTCTCTACGCGTGTCTTCCATAACACAATGACCCGTAAGCACGGTCACCTTGATTGAGATGATGTCACGACTAAGTCCGAGTAACTTGTTTGGTAAGAACTAACGGGTAATTTTTTTATGATTTTGGTTTTTTCTACATAAATTTTTTGAATATGCTAAAGTGTTTCGCCCTCCTCTAGTAGATAGTGAGTTAGCTTATGGGGCATAAGGCCTCGGTTCAAACCTCAGGTCAGACATCTCAAACGAAAACATGAAAGCATGAAAAAATATTTCTAGGGCGACTTCCTCTCAGCAGATTTCAGGCAAAAACTCTAAAAACTCTCTCGTTCGGATTTCAACTTCAAACTGTAGGTCCCATCACTCATGTATAAAATTAACACACACAACATAAGTGGTGTGAGAAGCTAGTTCGTAATCCTGACTAAAGGATTGTAATGACCAATTATGTATGACTGTATGTAAGATTCTGGTATGTCAACGTACAGGGCGGTCTCTTAAAAATATTGCTGCTGTAGATCAAAAAAAAGCTCGTTCAAAACCCAAGAACTATGCAACGGATGTTGACAAACGACCTGCACTTTTATTCGTACAAATGTCTTCTTAACCAGGAACTTAAAGCAGCAGACCATTCTGGAAAATGCTGGCAATTCGTTTAAAAGCGAAATCAATGCCTATTTTTCGAATAAAGACATCTTCTTCGGCGTAGCACATTTCCATTCAAATCTATAGAAAATCCTCATGCAAGCCATGAGCAACGACTGTATTCTCAGCAAGTCACTGTCTCTTGCGAATAATGGTCAGACGGCATGATTGGGACGCTGTTTCTTTCGAGGTCATAAATTCAAGAGATTGTAGATGACATTCGTTAAAGGAATATGATGACCAAACAACATATGTAAGTGGTGTGAAGAGCTAGGTCGTAGTAACGATTGAAGGGTTGTAATGACCAATTATGTATGTATGTAGTAGACAAAAAAGTGGCATGGTACGTACATACATAATTGATCATTACAACCCTTCAGTCAGGATTACGACCTAGTTTTTCACATCACTGATGTTTTGTGTGTTAATTTTATACATGAGTGGCGGGACCTACAGTTTAAAGTCGACTCCGAACGACAGATTTTTGAGAAACTTTTCATGGCAATTTTATTTACTCTCAGAGTTTTTCCAAGAAATCTGGTGAGAGGAAGACGCCGAAGAAATACTTTTTCTATTTCATTTTGATGTCTGGCCTGGGGCTCGAACCCTGGCTTTTCGTCTAATAAGCCAACACACTACCTACTACACTACGGCGACTTCATGGCACGTATTACTAGTAAATGGTTCTGAACAATAGAAAGCCCTTTCAAGTGATTCGTTAGTAATTTTTTATAATTTTTCAGTACATAAATACAATGAATAAAAAAATAACAAGAAAGTGCCTTAGATCAGGCATTCATGACGGGCTATTGTACGATCCACTGATTAAAATTCACGACTGACTGGAATTCAAATCATTCAATTAAACGAGTTTTAAAAGTAATACTTAAAAAAATACAATACGAGACTTTAATACTTAAAAGCAAGCGTAGTTTGTCAAAGGAACGTTAACAAAATATTGTAAACGTGAGATGTTTTGATGATATATTTTGAAAATAAAAACCAAAACGTGTTTTTTTTTTAAATTTTGATCAACATTTTCAGGTAAGAAAACATCTCAATATTTGCAAAATAATTATAATGCTTTTTTTTACAAGGAAATGATTGAATGATACGAAGAATATGAAGATTACGAAATACGGTGCGTTTACGCGTGCATGTTAAGCATGTTTTTGGTTTCCCTCTTATTTTCATTGGAAATATTTTTATTACAAAACAATATATGCGTGCATGTATACACCAAACATACATACATACACTCAGCCACAAAAGTATACATACAGTTATACAAATTTCAGAAATTTTTTAACCAGTTCGTTTTCGTTGAAAATCTTTATAATTGTCTGACAACTTTCTTCGATTTTAGATGGTCTTGGTTAAAAAATTTCTGAAATTTGTTAACTTTTGTGGGCCTACACAGACCTGCGCATACGGTTAACAAATTTCAGAAATTTTTTAACCAATCCGTTTTCGTTCAAAATCTTTATAATTGTCTGGCATCTTTCTTCGATTTTAAGACGGTCTTTTGCATTGGTTCAGGAATTTGTGAAATTTGTTAATCGGATGTATACTTTTGTGGGTCTGAGCAGGGCCACAATTCAGTTTAATTTCAGAAATTTTTTAATCCATGCAAAAGACCGTCTTAAAATCAAGGAAACTATAAAGATTTTCAACGAAAACGGATTGGTTAAAAAATTTCTGAAATTTGTTAACCGTATGAATACTTTAGTAACTGTGTGTATATGTATGTACAGTAATGTATGGCCATTACTGGTATTTTTGCGTCTTCTTCATTTAAATGGGTCAGTAGTTGCTGTCTGTTTTTTTTTTTTGCAGCCTAATCTAGCTGTTGTGTCTTTCACTCAGAGTGTCTCCCCTATGGAATTTTAACTGCACAACTGACCATTTCCAGATTTAAAGATGACCAACCTGTTTTTTGTTTGGAATTTTTCAATACAAATACAAACTTTTCAAGGCAATAAATACGTTGTGTTATGTGTTTTACGGCACATCGAGCTGTCTGGCTGGCTTCATATTGTTGTTCATTACTTAGCAACATGTATACAATGGCGGCTGTAAACTTACACTGAAAATATGTTGCACAACAATAACAATTTAATGATTTTAATATGCGTTTATTTTTTTCTTACTTCTTCTTTCTTTTTTTATAATAAAAGATTATAAAAAAAACCGAAAAAATAATCACAATACAGCTGAAAGTTTAACCGCATATTTGATTGAAATTACACCATTTCCATTTAAAATAATGAAACATACAATAAAAAAATATTTTCCATGCAAAACTCTTGAATTCCTTTATTGCAGTCAACGTTTAAAAAAATTTTTTCATTCTTTATATACATTACAGCATCATCCATAATTTATAGATTTACAATGAAATTTATCAATAAGCTTTGTTATATTGCTGTAGCCGTCAGTCAACGGTGGCGGTAAAATATGGTGGTTAAAACCCAAAAAAAGAAAAATTATTTTGGGTTTGTCTACAATGAATGGATGTTGCAATTTGTTTAAATTAATGGCCACAGCTGCGTCATTGTCAAAGAAAAAAATGCTGACAATACATACAATGATGAGTAACTAAGCTTTTGCTTATCAACATAAATAAAATAAAATTAATGTGCTTGGATCACTTAGATAAGCAAATACAAATATTAACAGCTCAAATATGGCTTTTCAATTTGGAGAATGTGTGAAATCTTTTCTTTATTAATGAAACAAAAAAAAAATACAAACTGTTTCCAAAAACAATTATTCTACATCCGTATCTAAAACACAATCTAAAGGTTCATATGAGTCCAAGTCACAGTTAATGCAACTGCTAAATGCTTGAAGGAAAGTGTATTTGAGAGGCAAAGAAAACAGTGATAAACTAGAGAAAAAAAATTAAAGGAAGACAAAGCTACATCTTTGAATTTTACAAAAAACCAAAAAAAAAAAAATAATGAATTAATATGATATCGGGGACAATAAAGTTGAAAAATTAAGTATTTTTATCAAATATGTGTCCCATAAATCAAGCAAAATTTGATAAAAATCAATAAGGCGTAGTTTTCGGACCTAGTAAGTTGGATAGCTATTGGATATAAGGGGGTTACTCTCTATTGCGATGCGAAAGCAAGTTCGATGCGTAAGTTCAATGCGTTAAGAGTACAATTTGGTACTCTGTATCGCTAACGCAAAAACTTTCGCTAAATTAGTTGAAAATGATGCCAGATTTGCGCAAGGGAATGCGTAAGGAAAATACGAAAGCGCAATAAAGAGTACCAATTACGTACCATTTTCTTTTCGCATCGCAATAGAGAGTTACCCCCAAGGATTCCAAAACAGGTTTCCTTGCGGTCGGGCTTTACTTCAGACCGAATATATAGGCGACAAAGCAAAGCAAATGGGAGATCGTCTTAGTCTAGTAAGTAGTGTGTTAGACGTGAGGTTTCGGGTCAGACCCACAAAATATGAAAAAAATATTTCTTTGGCGACTTCCTCTTAACAGATTTCTGGCAAAAACTCTAAGAGTAAAAAAAATTACCATGAAAAGTTTCTCAAAAATCTGTCGTTCGGAATCGACTTATATAAATTTAACATACAAAACACCAGTAGCGTGAGAAGGTAGGTCGTAATCCTGACTAAAGGGTTGTAATTACAAATTATGTAAAGCTAAGCAAATTAGCAAAAAAAAAATTTAAATGGGGAAAAAATGGACCTAGTGGGAGAAATGAACCTAGTGGACTGGATAGCTATAGTCTCAAGGATTCCACAATAGGTTTTCTAATGGCCGGGTCTTTCTTTTTCTGGGCGATGACTTGCGTTTACTTTGGTAGATGACTTGGATTTTTTTGGTGAGATGATTCGCATATTTTTCTCGATGATTTGCAGTTTTTGGGATCAGACTTGCATTTTTATGTGATTTGCATTATGGGGTCTATGAAAAGGATATTAGTTTCAGAGCCTATATTAGCTTCGTCTGGTCCTAAGTAATGCCCAACCGTAACAAAAATTGTTTTGGAAAAATTCATTTTTATTTCACAATTTCATTTTTATCTGATTTTGACTATTTTATATGGCGTAATTTTTTGCTAAATTGAAAAATAAAATGCTAGCTCCAGCCGCATCTTCGGCCTGAAAAGACCGTAACGAAAACGGTTTTAGAATCTTTGATGCCATAGCTATCCAGTCCACTGGGTCCGATCCCACAATTATTCTATTTTTGTTATCGTATTTTTCTCGATTTTGTGAAAAAAAATCCTGATTTATTTAACAGTTTTCTTCATATTTTTTTGTTTTGTTAAGTAATTCAAAGGTTTTCCTTCGTCCCTCTTTTAATTTTTCTCTAACATTGGAATATTTTTGTGTTTTTTAATTGATTTTCTTTTTATATCTTTCCAAACATTTTAATTATGTTCACTTAACAGTCTCTTTTAAGTTAACATTCACTGTAATAAACGAATATAACTTTCGCAGCAGAATACATATTAAAAATACTACACATACAGTGGTGGCCTTATAATTAGAAACGATGTTTCTGGAACAGAGTTCTCTGGAGTGACGAATCAAAGTTTAATTTGTCCCAATCTGATGGAAAAACGTATGTAAGACATTCTCCAAACAAAGCCTTTGAACCCAGGTACACAGTGAAAACTGTAAAACATATTAACAAACATACATGTTGTTAAGTCATTTCTAATTATAAGGCCACCACTGTATATTGAATAAAGTGGAGGACGTTTTTCTTTTTAACCTAGTACATACTGGATATAACGAACAATTCAATTTAACAAACAGGTCTGAGAACAATCAACGCGAAACGCATTGGTTGATTCATACAAGGAAGTCGAAAATTAGGTGACTACAGTGGTTTGTTTGAAATCTTAAAATGAAGCTCCTTTATAATTAAGTGTCATATTAGGAACAAAAATTTCGAGATATGGATGCAATTTAAATTAATTATTTTTACACGAATTATTTACAATTTCCATTAAGGAGTTGCCAGATATAATTTTCATTGTAATCGAAGACAAAATGTTTACATTATTATATGAAACAAATTAAAAGTTACTAAAATTAATGTAAGAAAAAAGAAAATAATAATAAAAAAGAAAGATATTTACAAGGTTAACAATTGCCAAAAAGAACTCGTATTAATAATAATTTTGTTAAGAATAATTTTTTTTTTGTGTAGGAAAGAACTGTTAAAAAAAATAAAAAAGGGTGTGTGAATATTTTTTTGTCGTTTATATTTATATTACAAAATTGGGGTTTTTTTTTATAAAAATTTGTTTTACTAAGTATCTATATTAATTATAAAATAATTGGTGTATAAATTATAGATAAATTTTTTACAACTAAAAATTTATAGACAGTGTTTTGGGTTAAAAGAAAGTTAAATGTAAATAAAAATAAGAAACAAAAAAAAGAAGAAAATTATAGTAATAATAATAAAATATTATTTAAGATTATTGTATAATTAATTATTAAATAAAAATATTTATAAAATTAAGAAAACAAAACAAAAAATAATCAAAACAAAAAATTTTTTTCAACACAAAACTGAACCAGAATTTAAAATAAAAAAAAATGTTTTCATAAATAATTAAAATTGTTTAAATATTATGGCAGATTTTTTGCGTTTTAGTTAATGTTCTAAAAAAAGATATGAACAACGAGAATTTTCAATGATTAAGGTTTTCTTAAAATATTTTGTAGACGAAATAAAAAAAAGCTCTGTTAGATGAATTTCTCAAATTTACGAAAAAGCGCAACAAGCAAACGCAGCCAATTATTTGTTGATTTAAAATGTAACCTAATACAAGTAAATACAATTTATGTATGTATGCGTGTATGTATGTACAAAACTTTACATAATAATAATAAAAAAAATTATACAGAAATATTATAAAAAAATTATTTCTTTTCTTTTTTTTTTAAACATATAAGACTAGAAACAAGTTAAAAAGAAATGGAAATATTTAGCAAAGAAAAAGCTTTAAAGCTTTATGGTAAATTCACAAAGCTTTTGTATTATAAATACATACAAAACTTTAAAGCTTTTTCTTTTTTGTTGCAATTAAGAAATTTTTTTTATCAATATTTTCAAAACAAGCAAAGCTTAACAACTAATTTCCAAAATATAAAAAAAGCTTTTAATTTCGTAAAATAAAAAAAAATAAACTTAAAAGCTCTTCTATAGATTTCAAGTATACAGAGCTTTTTACTGTGATTCTAATAAGACTTTCAAGCCTAACTTTATCCTTCACACTGACTCACTAACTCTCTGTGGCTGGTTGAATCGTTGTGTAACTCGTTGCATGATTAAGCTTTTTCGATTTTGCTTTTCTCGGCTGTTTACGACGTACCACTGTGGTCTCAGAGCTAAAGCTAACTATTTCACTAATTTTACTGCCAATAGTGCTACTGGTTGAGCTACCCACACTACCCTCATTTATAGTATAAAGTTCAGTTTGTGTAACAGTTTCAACCTTGTCTAATGGATTCTTTCTTACACTCTCTTGGCTATTTTTCTGTATTTCTTTTTGTGTTAAAGCATTTAAGAGCGGAGCTTTTATTACGGAAGCTAAACGACTAGAGAAAGCTCCATTTGAATCGTTTATTACAGAGTCATGCTGGTGTATAGTTTCTGTTTCTGTTTGAGTTTCATGATCTGTGGAATGACTATTGCTAAGGATGGTATTGGTGTTGGTGTTGGTATTGGTATTGGTTGTTGTTAGGATTTCGGGGGTTACGGTTTGGGGATCAGGGATAATGTTGTTTTCTATTTGTTGTTGTTGTGGTTGTTGCTGTTGTTGTTGTTGTTCATCTTCTTCCACTTCAACGCCATTAACCATTTTTCTCACTTTACTGAGTATAACTTTATCTAGATTAGCTATGGATATAACAAGGGGTGAGGATTCATTGGATTCAGGACGTAATAAGGGTACTATGGGTCTTACATATTGCGGGAATAAAGCTGCTGCTACTGTCGTAGCTTTGCTCTCTTCCTTAGCTATCGTCGACGTTTCTACATTAAGTAACTCTGCAACTGGTACAGTAGTAGTAGAAGTAGTAGTAGTAGTAGTAGTCAATTCTGGTAACGTTGTACTCTCCACAGGTTGTTGCTGTTCACCGCTTGCCAATGTCGTTGTTACAGTGCTAGAAGAGGACTCAACTGATTTTTTACTGCCAACATTTTCTGTTTCTTCGCTATCTATTTCAAAATTTATTTTTGCCTTATCAAAGGCCACTGAATTCAAGATACTAAAACTGTTGATATTTGAATCTTCAGCAAAGTTGGCAGCCGGTGTTGTTGATTTTTCAGTGGTGGTATCGATTTGTGCTGGGTCTACAGTCACCTCTTCAATGGTGTTTAAGACTTTACCTTTGCGTGCACTTTCGAAAAGGCCCTCCAAGGATATGGTGGAGGTTTCAATTGCTTCTCTTAGAACTTCGGGCAGTAATGCCTTACCGCTACGCTCTTCTACACCGCTGCCATCGGGTAGATTATGTCGTATCGGTTGTGGTGTATCTGGTACTGTGGGTTCAGTAGGCGTATAGTCGGTAACTGTGCTGCGTCCTTCAATTGTTATATCGCTACCATCCACTTGATGTACATATTTCACCACACTAATTTCACCCAATTGTTCGATATGGGGCAAGGATTCTACTTTAAAGGTTTCGGAGCCCTCGATCGGTATAGCGATATCCCCTTTAGATTTGCGTCTGAGTTTCTCTTCTTTGGAATTGACCTCAACAATGCGATTGATTTCAACCACTTTATGCTTCGGTTTATTTCTCTCAATGATAAGACGTGGCACAACTTGATAGCCATCCTCCAGGGGATTGCGTGTGACATGTTCTCCAGCGTCAGCGATGGTAAAGATGTGCAACAGAGTTGTGCTTGGAGTTGGTGTAGTTGTATAGTCAGCCTGCGAAGAAATTTCATTAAGATTGTTAGGATTACTTAGATTTTCATCTTGAGTGTCTTGAGTGCCAATATTGGTGTTATCCTGTGTTGTTGATTGTTCTTGTTCTTGTTCATGTTCATGTTCTTGTTGTTCTTGTTCATGTTGTTCTTGTTCATGTTGTTCTTGTTCATGTTGTTCTTGTTCATGTTCATGTTGTTCTTGTTCATGTTCATGTTGTTCTTGTTGCTGTTGTGTAGTGGTGTTTGTTGTGATAGTGGTGGTAATGGTAGACAAACCACTTACAGATGACTGATAATCTTCATCATTTTCATTTTCAGTGTTTATGGTTTGTTGTGCTGTGTCTTCGGTTAATTGGACCAATGGTGTGACCACCTTTGGTTTCAAAGTGGTGTGTTTTTTACTGTTAATATCGAATATTTTCTTGTTGCGAGCATTTAAAGCCTCAATATTTAGATCTTCGATAAGTGGATTATTGTCACCAATCAAGTCCACAGAGGACTCGGTTGTTGGTCCCGTATATTTACGTTCGTAAGCGCGTGTATTAGGATTAATAAATGGCGCTGGTTTAGTAGGTATTAGTACAGTAGTAGGCTCAAAATCATTAGCAACAGGTCTAATTGTTAGACTTGGCACTGAAACTCCATTAGGACGATTTACCACACGTGGTTTGACTGTGGATCTTGATGATGAGGAACCAAAACGATTCCCTCTGTTGCCCACAGTAGTGGCAGACTGTGAGCCTGAGTCTGCTCTATAAGGTGTGTTGGCCACACGTGATGGTGTATTTGGCTTTTTGATTGTTGGCGTTGTGGTTAGAGCAGGTCTGGCACCGGGTGGTATGCGATTATCTTTAGGTTTATAGGTGGGATGTGCAATAGGAGATTCTTCTATTTTTCCAACAGTTTCACTATCGTCTTCTTTCTCTTTCTCCAGCTCCTCTTCATCCTCGTCCTCTTCTTCTTCGTCATCTGTTTCATCTTCTTCTTCTTCCTCTTCAGCTGATGATTGTTCTTTAGATGACTGTTCTGTTGGTTTTTTCAGAATCGTTACAGGAGGTCTACTAAATAAGCCAGGTGGACGATTTATAACAGGTTTAATAGCTTGTACTGGTTTAATTTCTTCCTTTTCTACTTCTTGCTCCTCTTCTTCATCATTACCTTCATCTTCCTCTTCTTCATCATATTCTTCATAGTCTTCACCATCACCACTTTGGCCACCAGCAGAACCTTCTACTTTAAAGCGATCTGTGCCTGGCAATATATTACCTCTGGGATCCTTGCGTATGAAACCTTCTCCCGTATTACGATTGCTGGCATTAAACGGATGGAAACGACCAAATTTGCGTCTCACATATTTGTTTTTACCTTTAGTGGTGGGAATTTTAACCGTGGTGGTCCTCAAAGCACTTAATGGGGGTTTAGTGGGTGTATATGGCCGTTTAGCCACAAGTTTACGACGGAAAGTTGGTTTCGTTTTAGGGGCAGAAGTGGTAGTGGTAACGGATTCCTCAATTTCATCTGTTTGGGTTTCAGTGTGTTCTAAAGTTAATCTAGTTTTGGGCGCAAATGGCCGTCTGGTAGTAACAAGTTTATTTGTCTCTAATAAATCACCATCTCCGGAGCTTTCTTTTAACTCCGTTGAAGATTCTACATCTTCCTCTTCTTCTACACCGTTTGATTTAATATTAGTTGAGGTGGTTTTCTCAGACAAAAGTTTCTTCAGCCTACTGCTGACTACACCCTGATCTTGATCGTTTTTAGCCAAATTCGTTTGTACCTTATCGCGTATTTTTTGCAAATTTAAACTCTCCTGATTTGTGGTGGTTTCATGTTCCGTTTCTTCTACCTTGTAATTGATACCAGAGGTTGTGTTTTTGGTTTCCAGGAGTTTCTTTAACTTAAGATTTACTACACCTTCCTCTTGCTCGCCCTTGGCTAATTCTTGTTTAACTTTATTGCGTAATTTTAATAGAGGATCATCAACTTCCGTATTAGATTTCGAGCTATTAAAACGTTCAGTCAGTACACCTTCAACTTGATTGCCCTTGGCTAAGTCTTGTTTAACTTTGTTACGTAATTTTAATAGGGGATCATCAACTTCCGCATTAGATTTCGAACTATTAAAACGTTCAGTCAGTACACCTTCAACTTGATTGCCCTTGGCTAAGTCTTGTTTGACTTTATTGCGCAGTTTCAACAAAGGATCATCCTTTTCGTGTGGCTGTTCAGTGGATTGTGAGGACTTGAAACGAGTACTTAAGACACCTTTCTCTTCCTGGCTGCCCTTGGCCAAGTCTTGTTTTACTTTGTTGCGTAGTTTTAATAGAGGATCATCGGTCTGACTTTCATTATTATTGGAGCTCTTAAACAATTTTAAGCGTTCATTGATTGTACCTTCATCCTGTTGTATGGTTTGATCGGTTTTAACTTTGTTACGTAATTTTTCTAAATTTAATGGACGATTCGCTGGCAATTCGGTTGTAGTTGAAACAATTTCTGTAGTGCTTTCAACTTCTGATGGAGTAGTGCTTTCTTCTTTTACTTGGGAAATGTTTTCTGTAGTTGCGGATGTTGTAGAAAGATTTGCTTCGGTATGTGACTCCACAGTGGTGGCAATTTGTTGAATATTTTCAGTCACTTTATTCTCTTCCTCATCATCTTCTTCGTCATCATCGTCATCGTCTTCAGCTTCACTAGAGTGAGGCTCTAGGGCTTTTGTATTTTCAGTTGTTGTTGTTGTCACAGTTTGAAGTTTAGCTTCAAATAAAGATGATTTGACAGTAGGCTTGCTAGTTAAGGTTTGTTGAACATTTTCAGTCACTTCATCCTCATCATCATCATCGTCATCATCTTCATCTTCACTATTTTGCTCTGAGGCTTTTGTCTTCTCAGTTGTAGTTGTTAGAGTTTGGAGTCTATTAGAATATCGATTGCGATTTACAGCGCCCAACAAAGATGATTTGGTCGTAGGCTTACGGGTAAAGGTTTTTGCAACTGTTTCAGTGACTTCATCCTCTATATCATCCTCATCTTCATCTTCTTCTTCTTCGCTATCTTCCACAGAGTGTTTAGCACTATCAGTGATTGTTGTAACCGATTGTAATCGATTAGAGTATCGATTGCGATTAGTGGAACCAAACAAAGATGATTTTGTAGTACTTGTTACACTACCGGGTAATGTAAACTTATTTCTTCCACGATTAAGTAAGCTTGACAAACCTTGCTCGGCTTTAGTATCATCCACTAACTCTTCTTCTTCTTCTTCGTCTTCTTCACTACTGTCATGGTTTTCCGCAGGCGTTTTGCTTTCTGTACGTGAATGGTATTGTTTAGAGCTGCGATTAAAACCGTATCGAGTGGCATTTTGTCTTCTCTGCAAGAACGTCGTCGAAGTAGTGGGTGTAGCAGATTGTATTGCGTTTGCTACTTTATCCACTTCTTGTGCTTCGTGGTTAGTACTTTCGCTAGTACGATTTACTGGCCGTATTAGTTTACGTATTACTTTACGGAAGCGTTTTGGGGTGGGTGAGATTTGTAGGGGTTTGGCGGAATGTGTATCAATTGTATCAGTGATTTCAGTTTGTGTTAGTGTTTGAGTTTTAACTATTTGCGTATCTACATCACTAACACTACTTAGTTTAACTATATTTTGGGTATCAGTGTGGCTAGCATTTAAATTAGTAGCACTACTATCATTGGCAGTGGCAGTGGTAGTGATAGTAGTGGTGCCAGTGATATTTGTATTATTGCTACTTGAGACTACCGGACGTTTTAGTTTCAAGACTTTAAGGCGTCTTGTTAAAGGCGCTGCCGGACTAGAAGGACTCTTTGTTGTGGTAGTAGTAGTAGTAGTAGGTGCGGTTGTTTTTTCGGGTATATTTGTGCTGATTTCGCTTTCATTACCTTCATAAACATTTACCTGAGTTTTTGCTACAGCATCGTAATCCTCTTCTTTTTTATAGGCTGTGGGTTTTTCAGTTGTTGTTGTTGTTGTTCTAGTTGTTGTAGTGGCTTTAGTTGTTGTTGTTCTACGTTGAAATTGATATTTCTGAAAACGTCGTTTAGAATCATTATCATCTCCCTTATTAACATCATCATCATTATCATCATCGTTATTATTATTATTATCATAAGACTTAACATTACTATTACTATTTTCAACTTTATCTTCTTCCTCTTCATCCTCCTCTTCATTCTCTTCCTTAACAAATTCATTATCATTTTCATTAAGATCACTAACTAACTTAAATTTAATTTTTTGTTGATTACTTTCAATATTTTGTTGATCATCAACGGTATGACTAGGTGCCGTATTAGTAATCTTCTGACTTAAATTATTAGTTTTAATTCTATTTAAATAATTGGCTACGGTGCTACTACTACGGTTAGTACCAAATCTACTGTGATTTAAAATGGCATTTGTGTTAGTATTTTCGTTAAAGGCCACCTCATTATTGTTAACCTCTGTTGTTAGTTCAGAGGCCTTAGAGGTATCAGCATGGTTAGCAGCAATTTGGGTCTTGGTTTTAGTATTTAATAGATTTTTAAATCGTTCATTGTCATGATTCTGTCCTAAACGTACACGATTGCGTACAGTTAATAGTGAGGAACTGGGTACCTTTAAGGCAAGTTCTTGATTGGCAAGTTTATTTTGATTTTTATTTGTTAAATTTGTTTCATAGTTTTCCTCGTCCTCCTGTTCATCCTCATTGTTTTCATCAATTGAATCAACAATCTCTTCTTCATCTTCCTCATATTCCTCTCCTTCTTCTTCTCGTTCTGTTTGAGGTCGTTTGGGTAAGGGTCGTTTAAATTGCGGCCTATTCAAGTTAAATGGTTTTAAGGTCAGTTTGTTAGTCTCTTGATTTTCTGAATTTGTATTGACACGCTGTTGACGATAGGGCGTAATTGAAAGACGTGTGGTTATTTCTTTTTCATCCCCATCATCTTCCTCTTTCTGTCCGTTATTACGATTGTAAAGCTTCTTGTTGAAATTAATTTTAGGTCTCACAGTTGTTGTCGTTTTCTGGGAATTAATGTTTAATTCCTTGCGTTGACTTAAACTGCCAAATGAGCGACGCGTAGAAACTTCAATTTCTTCTTCAGGTTCCACATCTCCAAGTTCAGTATTAGTTTTTATGGACGTTAAGGTGGTGGTTTTGAAGCGATTTAATCTTCGTGCTAAAATAGATTCGGTTGTTGTTTCGAAACGATTAACGCTACTGAAAGCTCTACGAGTTGTGGTATCAACGACTACACCGGTTTCATCTTCAGCAACACTTTCTGAGGCATGCTGTATAACCGGTGCTTTAGTTGTAGTACTAGTTCTACTAAATAATCCCGGAGGACGGGTTCTTGTTGTTGAATGTTCACTTAAATCTTCTGCACTTTCTGTAACCTCATCTGTAGTTTCGGTTTCATCTTCAGTAACACTTTCTGAAGCATGCTGTATAACCGTAGCTTTAGTTGTAGTCCTTGTTCTACTAAATAATCCCGGAGGGCGGGTCCTTGTTGTTGAATGTTCACTTAAATCTTCTGCATTTTCACCTGTAGTTGAACTAGGTACTTGAGTCGTTATATCCGCGGGTGTGGTGGTAATTATTTGACTGTCATCATTTTCTGTATGCTCTACAGTAGTTGAGACACCATTATCTTCCAACTTGTCAGTTGTTAAAGTCAAGCGTGTGGTACTAGGTAAACGTATACGCTTGCGGATAATAACTTTACGGCGGGGTGTGGTTAATGCGTCATTAACATTAGTTGTTACGGTTTCTGCATTAGCTTCAGTTTCTGCTTGCGTAGCTGTTTCAACGTTTGTTTTCAATGTAGTATCCTTTGGGGCTGAAGACTGTTCCTTTTCTCCAATGCCACTAGTAACAGTACTAATGTCAGATTCATTTTCAGTTATTGGAGTGATGGTTGTAGAACGAGATAACTCAACATAAGGTTTTCTAGTCGAAATTAAACGATTGATAGCAGCATTGTTTTCTGTAAAGGCTACATCGCTTTCATCGATTTCCTCGGTATCATTTTCAGTTATTGGAGCGGTTGTTGTAGAACGAGATAACTCAACATAGGGTTTTCTAGTTGAAATTAAACGATTGATAGCAGCACTGTCTTCCGTTAAGGCTTCATCAGTTTCATCGATTTCCTCGGAATCATCAAGATCATCAACCGAAGCTATGGTTGTACTAATTGTAGGCCTTTTCGCAGCGGAGTAGCGTTTTTTAGATACTGCGCTGACAGTATCATCCGTTAAGATTTTAGTACCTGAAGGTCTATTAAATCTTCCAAAAGGTTTTCTTGTTGGTAAATTTATTTTACCAGAAACCTCTTCTGTTTTAATATTAACTTCTGACTCTTGATATGAAGCTTCAGTTGGGCTAGTAAAGGATTGTTTAAAACCTCCAAATGGTCGTCTAGTTGGCAAAGCTGATTTCTTACTTTCCAATCCACTATCAGTTGATTCCCCAATAGTTGTTTCAGTATTGACAGTGGGGGGTCGCTTGAATCCTCCAAATGGCTTTCTAGTTGCAAATGTACGTTTCGTGGCAACATCTTCATTTGTTGCGATTTCGTCATCGTTTTGAACTGTACTTTCGATTTCACCAGTGGAACTTTCCGTAATAGATTCCCCAATAATATTGACAGTAGTGGGTCGCTTGAATCCTCCATATGGTTTTCTAGTTGCAAATGTACGTTTCGTGGCAACATCTTCATCTGTTGTGCTTTCGTCATCGTTTTGAATTGTACTTTCAATTTCACCAGTGGCGCTCTCTGTAGTAGATAATCTCAGTCTATTTGCACCACCAAAGGTACGCCTGGTTGGCAATTCTTTGACACCAATATTCTCAGTTGAAGCTTCGTTGTTAGATCGATTTAAGACGCCAAATGGTTTTCTAGTTGGGAAAGTCCGTTTGGTAGAGGTTTCTTTATTTGTTATGTTTTCATCTTGTTCTTCGATAAGGTTTTCAGTTTTCACTGTTAAAGCTTCGGTCGTGAATCGATTTATGCTACCATAGGGTTTTCTATTGCCCAATGTACTTTTAATTGAAATTTTTTCATTTTCAGTATTTTCCTCAACGTTCTCATTTTCGTTTATTGAGGCTTCCGTAGTGAACGAAATGGATCGATTAAGAGAGGCATATGGTTTCCTAGTTACTAAAGTACGTTTGGTAGAGGTGTCCTCATTTGTTATTTGTTCGTCATCGTTTTCTGTTACGCTTCCAGTTTCCAATGCTGAAGTTTCTGTGGTTTCACTTTCGACAATCAAATTCGTTGTCTGTTCATCAACGTTTTCGGTTATGCTTTCGCTTTCCACCATTAAAGTATCGACAGTGCTTGCGTCAGTAGAAGATCGATTTCTATTTACTAACGCACGCTCGGTTACATCATCTTCATTTGTTATACTTTCACTGTCGTTTTGAATTGTGGTTTCTTCAGTTAAAGCTTCGGAAGTGGTTGTAGTTACAAAAGAACGTCTGGTAGACGTGTCTCCTTCTGTTGTTTGTTCAACATCGTCTTCAATTGTGTTTTCCGATTCAACAGTTGAAGCTTCCGTAGTGGTCGTAGTTAATTTATTAAGTCCACTATATGGTCTCCTGGTTGACAGTGTTTGTTTAATGGAAGCATTTTCTTCTGTTGTTTCTTCCTCACCATTTTCAATTGAGCTTTCCGATTCCGCGATTGAAGCTTCCGTTGTGGTCGTTGTGGACCAACTAAATCCACCAATTGGTTTTCTAGTGCCAAAAGTACGTTTTGGAAAAGCATTTTCCTCTGTTGTATCTTCGACATCGCTTTCAACTGCGATTTCCGACACTTCAGTTAACGATTCCGCAGTGGTCGCAGTGGGTCTATTGAAACCGCCAAATAGTCTTTTAGTAAACAGCGTAGATTTTGTTGTAGCATCTTCTTCTGTTGTTTCTTCCTCACCATTTTCAATTGTGCTTTCCGATTCCGCGATTGAAGCTTTCGTTGTGGTCGTTGTTGACCAACTAAATCCACCAATTGGTTTTCTAGTGCCAAAAGTACGTTTTGGAAAAGCATTTTCCTCTGTTGTATCTTCGACATCGCTTTCAACTGTACTTTCCGACACTTCAGTTAATGGTTCTGCGGTAGTCGTTGTGGGTCTATTTAAACCACCAAATGATCTTCTAGATGGTAATGTACCTTTCGTTGAAACATCATCTTCGGTTGCATGTTTATTATCAACAGTGCTTTTGATTTTCTCTATTGAAGCTTCAGTAGTGGTTGTAGTAGGTCGATTAAATCCGACAAACGGTTTTCTACTGGCTAAGATACGTTTGGCAGAAGTATTTTCCTCTGTTATATAATCAGACTCATTTTCAATTGTGCTTTCCGATTCCGCAACTGAAGTTTCCGTTGTGGTCGTAGTCTGCCGATTAAAGCCACCAAATGGTTTTCTAGTGACAAAAGTACGTTTGGTATAAACACTTCCTTCTTTGTCATTGTTTGCAACTGTGTTTTCGGATTCTTCAGTCGAAGGTTCCGCGGTAGTTGTAGTGGGTCGGTTTGAACCGCCATATGGTTTTCTAGCTGGCAATGTACGTTTAGTTTTAGCATCTTCTTCTGTAAAATCTTGGTCATCGTTTTCAATTGTAGTTTCAGATTCTTCAGCTGAAGGTTCCGCAGCAGTGGTAGTGGGTCGATTTAAACGCCCATATGGTCTTCTAGTTGGCAATGTACGTTTAGTTGTAGCATCTTCTTCTGTTAAATCTTCGTCATGGTTTTCAATTGTACTTTCAGAATTTCCAGTTGAAGCTTCGATAGTGCTTTCAGCGTTTCGGTTAAGTCCACCAAATGCTTTTCTAGTGGCAAAACTACGTTGAGTAGAAACTTCATCAGTAGTTGTTCCTTCCTTACTGTTTTCAACTGTGCTTTCCGATGCCACAATTGAAGCTTCCGTTGTGGTCGTTGTAGATCGATTAACGCCACCAAATGGTTTTCTAGTGCCAAAAATACGTTTAGGAGAAGCATTTTCCTCTGTCGTATCTTCAACATCGTTTCCAACTGTACTTTCATGTTCTTCAGTTAAAGGTTCCACGGTGGTCGTAACGGAACGATTTAAATCGACAAATGTACGTTCAGTAGAAGCCTTTTCTTCTGTTGTAACTTCGTCAGCGTTTTCAATTATGCTTTCCGTTTGTTCAGTTGAAGGTTCCGCAGTGGTCATAGTGGGTTGATTTGAACTGCCAAGTGTTTCAGTTGCAGTTACTTCTTGCACCGTTTGTTCATTATCGTTTTCAATGGTGCTTGTCAAATCTTCAGTATAAGTGTCCGAAGTAGATAGATTCAAACCTTCAAATGGTGTAGTTGAAGCACCTTCTTCTGACATATGTTCAACATCGTTTCCAGTTGTACTTTCATTTTCGTCGGTTAAACCATCGGTAGTGGTTGTAGTGTAAGTATCATATTCGATCGTAAGTTCATCCTTGTTCCCCACTATGGTTTCCAATTTTTCAGTTGAAGCTTCCGTAGTACCCGAGGTTGATGGATTTACACCGCCAAATGGTTTTCTAGTTGGCAGTGTACGTTTAGAGGTAGCAACTGTTTCTGTTGTTTCTTCCTCATCGTTGTAAGTTGTACTTTCCGTTACCTCAGTTGAAGCTTCCGTAGTAGTCGTAGTGGGTCGATTAAATGTGCCGAAAGGTTTTCTAGTCGCAAAACTACGCAGTGTAGGAGCTACATTCTTTGTTGTATATTCGTCAATGTTTTCAATTGTACTTTCCGATTCTTCAGCTAAAGCTTCGGTAGTGGCCGTAGTGGGTCGTTTAAATCCGCCAAAGGGTTTTCTAGTCACCAAAGTACGTTGCGAAGAAACCTCTTTATTCGTTGTCTCTTCGTCATCGTTTTCATTTATACTTTCCGATTCTTCAACTAAAGCTTCAGTAGTGGTTGTAGTGGGTCGTTTAAATCCACCAAAGGGTTTTCTAGTTACCAAAGTACGTTGCGAAGAAACCTCTTTATTCGTTGTCTCTTCGTCATCGTTTTCAATTATACTTTCTGATTGTTCAACTGAAGCTTCGGTAGTGGTTGCAGTGGGTCGTTTAAATCCGCCAAAGGGTTTTCTAGTCAGCAAAGTACGTTGCGAAGAAACCTCTTTATTCGTTGTCTCTTCGTCATCGTTTTCAATTGTACTTTCTGATTGTTCAACTGAAGCTTCGGTAGTGGTTGCAGTGGGTCGTTTAAATTCGCCGAAGGGTTTTCTAGTCACCAAAGTACGTTGCGAAGAAACCTCTTTATTCGTTGTCTCTTCGTCATCGTTTTCATTTATACTTTCCGATTCTTCAACTAAAGCTTCAGTAGTGGTTGTAGTGGGTCGTTTAAATCCACCAAAGGGTTTTCTAGTCACCAAAGTACGTTGCGAAGAAACCTCTTTATTCGTTGTTTCTTCGTCATCGTTTTCAATTGTACTTTCCGATTCTTCAGCTAAAGCTTCGGTAGTGGTCGCAGTGGGCCGTTTAAATCCACCAAAGGGTTTTCTAGTTACCAAAGAACGTTTAGAAGAAACCTCTTGATTCGTTGTCTCTTCGTCATCGTTTTCAATTGTACTTTCCGATTCTTCAGCTAAAGCTTCGGTAGTGGTCGCAGTGGGTCGTTTAAATCCACCAAAGGGTTTTCTAGTTACCAAAGTACGTTTGGAAGAAACCTCTTGATTCGTTGTATCTTCATCGTCGTCTACAGTTGTGCTTTCTGAAGACTCAGTAGTAGTTATACGCAATCTATTTACGCCGCCAAAGGAACGCCTTGTGGGCAATGTTTTAACGCCGATACTACGTAGAGTAGAGGTTTGTTCTTCTACGTTTTCAAATTCATTGCTTTGAGGTGTCGTAACACGATAACGTATTAATCGATTGGTGGAACGTTCTGTAACTGGAGTATCAGTTGTCACACGATTTAACGATACCCTAGAACGGTTGGCTAGTAGTGGGTTTATACGTAAAGTTGTCACGGTTTCCTTATTTTCGTTTGTATTTTCTTTAAGAGTTTTTGATGTTGTGGTTCTAAAACGATTGAAACTTTTGGTACTTGTTTCTTGGTCAACCAAAGTCTTTTCCGTAGTTGACTTTATTAAGGGGCGATTGAATATTGTTGTTTCACTCTCCTTTTCGGTGAGTAAGTCCACTTCAAAGGTTTTCGTAGCTTCAGTTGATGCAGCAGGTTCTTCATTTATCTCTGTAGCTGAAGTTTCGCTTGTTTCACTCACTTTCTCGGTGAGTGATTCCATATCGGGTTCTTTTGGAGTTACGGTTGTTAGTTGCTCTTCTTCTAGTGTATATATGGTTGTAGATGTTTCGGATATCTGTGTTACTGTAGGCGTTTCTAGCTGTCCTATCACTTCAGTGGCAGTTTCTAATATCTCTTCTTCGGTTGTGTTGAATGATTCATGTTCTATTGAAGTACTAGTTTCTAATAATCTTGGGGTGAATTGTGTTTTATTTTCATTTTTATAGAGGCTATTTTGGGAGGTATTTTCATCTTGCTTGGGATGTAGAATTGTTTCATCAGTTTCACCGCTTACTGCCAACACTGGCGTATATGTGGTCGATGCGGGTTGATTTTCATCATTATCATGGGTTTTCAATTGGAAAGAAGTTTCAAGAACACTTTTGTGTTGACTTGTTGTAGTGTTTAGTGGCGGTTGGGTATTGATTTTAAATTGTTTTGGGGTGTAAGGTAATGTTGAGGTTTCTAGGGTTTCTTGTTGTAAACCGGTAATATTGACATGGGGTCTATCGGCTTCATCTGTTTCTTCTTCTTCGTTGATTGTTAATTGTTTAAAAGTTTTACCATTTCTACCATCGCTGGATTCGTTTACATCCGTTTCGTCCATTACCTCTTCGGCTGATGAGTCATATGTTGCAGCAAGAGGTTTACCCCCCAGGTGCCCTACTTTGACCCGGGGGTTTTCAATAAAAAATGACTCAGCTCGGAATTTATCTGTTGGGCTTGTTCCACAGCCTTAACGGTTAAAACTGCATCGTTGTTTTGATTTTCCTGTAAATGTTCGTTGCTAACATTAAATACATCATGGATTTGTTGATCTACATTAACATTGGTCTGTTCAGTTTCAGAACGTGCAGTTGCTGGACTGATGTAGGTAATGGGCGAGTCTTTGTAGTATTGATAGTATTTACGCCTGTGATATATGGGCAGAGAAAGATCTTGTCCAAAGGCTTTGCCAGAAATGATTTCGTTTTTCATTTCTATAGCATCACCGACTTCGGTTTCGGTTACCTTCTCGGCTTGGGTTTTCAACTCGCTCACTGTATCAGCCAAGTCTAGCGTAATGTCCTTAGTAAAGCCTTTGCCTTTAAGGATATTAGTTTTCGTTTCAGTTTCTATTTCTGTTGCCGTTTTTAAAGTGTTCACTACATTGGCCAGACCGTTTGGAATTTCATCAGTTTTTCCTTGGGTTTCAGTTTTTAAATTGCTTACTGCACTAGCCAAATGGGTTTTAAGGGAATTCAGTGACTCTTGGTTGTGTAATAAATTTTCAGTTGATTGTTCTGTTGAAGAAACAGGATTTGTTGTTTCCAAAGTTACGGATTCTGTTACAATACTGGTTGCTGGCAGTGGGCCAGTAGTAGTTTCTTCATTTTTATTGGTTGTGAAAGACTTGGATTTGAAACGATTTACGAACTTGTTACCACCAACGACATTGCCATTGGTTTGTTCTGTTTGTGTTATGATTGTTTTAGTAACCTGCTCTGTATTCGTTATAGTTTGCGCAGAGCCCAAGGGTCTTTTAAATGCAAACTTACGCCTTGTTGTGGTAGAATTTTTTCCCTCAGCATTATTTACATTTGCTGATCCCGATGACGTTTGAGATGTCACGTTTGTTTCGTGCTCTGTAGTTTTTACTGTTTTTACAGTATTAATCGGTCTTTTAAAGCCAAGCTTACGTCTTGTTGTGCTGGTAGTATCGTCTTTATCAACAGTTTCATTTACAACGGTAGACTGTATTGTAGCTTTAGTGGCTACATTCGTAGGTCGTCTAATGCCAAATTTACGTTTATTTGTTGAAAGAACACTTTTCTCCTCAACATTTATGCCGCTGTCAATTTCTTCACTTAAAGTTAAATTTGCTTCAGTTGTAGTGGGTCGTGTTGGCCTTATTCTGTTATTTATAATCTGTGATGCTTCCATTGTTGTGGGCAGCCTAGTTGGCCTGGTAGGCAAGTCCTCTATGATTTCTTCCACATGCTCCTCTTCTTTAATAATATCCGGTCTACGTATTAGTTTTCTTCTATGTTTTGTTAAGCTCTTGTCATTTTGCTCATGTTTTTTTGATTTTGAAGCAAAATCTAAAGCCAACAGTGAAGACAAATCGTCGGCGTGGAACTTAGCAGAACCTCTACTGCGTAAAGGTCTTCTTGTCGTTGTCGTAGGCGTAATCTCTTCAGTTTCGTCTTCATATTCTGGTTCCTGTTTTATGATAGTCTTTATTTTGGTTCTCTTAATAGTCTTAACTTGGCCGCCAGTGTTAACGGTTTCATAGAAAGTCGTCTTTATACGTTTGGACCCGTCTTCTAGGATTTCAACTTCTTCAGTTGTTTCATGATTATTTTTATTTAATGAACCACGTCGATTAACGTAAGCAGATTTACGAGAACTGTCTTGGCTTTGAGATCGTACACTATTTGCGGAATTACGTTCTTTGTTTAATGTTTCCCTATTAGATGTTCTCACTACTGATTCCGTATTTTCAGAATCTTCCGCAGTTTGGCTTCCTACAACTCGTCTGTTGGCATAAGCATTTTTACGATTAAGGGAATTATAAGAGAATTTCTTTTCTGTGCCAGTAACCTTTGCATCTTTTAAATTGACTTCAGCTGCATCATTCTTGATTTCACCTTCGATGACAGCCTCTGAATCTTCGGTTTCAGTTCCAACTGATTCGCTTTCAGAATTTGAATTAGATTTCGAAGTCGATGAACTGAATCTGCCATTAGACACACCAATTTGAGCCTTTCCGTTCTGGTTTACTGTGGACTCAGAGTTTTTAATGTTGCTGTTAGAAACCAGACTCGACTCTACGTTATTAGCGTTTTGAGAACGCAAAGCTTGGCCAGATTGTATTCTCTTTCGTACAATAACCCTACGGCGACCATTAACTGACTGAGTGGTGGATTGTTGTCCATTTGCCGCCAAGTTATTAGCATTGACCGTTTCGGTAGAGATTTTTCCTGCGCTTCCAAATGTTATCTTTGATCTGTTTCCGGCAACTTGACTGGCAGTTTCACCTTTAATTTCTGTATTCGATTTTAAGCCTTGGCTACCAAATATTCTCTTTCTCGTTGCAGTTGTTATACTTTCTCCATTGGACACAAGATCATCACTTGCAGAGCCGGCAATATGTACAGTAGTTTCACTATCATCTTCAGTTTCGCTAGTTTGCAAACCACTTTGTCCAGGACGTCTTCTCTTGCCGTTACCGAATGTTAGTGCAGAGCCGGCAATACGTACATTAGTTTCACTATCATCTTCAGTTTCGCTGACTTGTAAGCCACTCTGTCCTGGACGTCTTCTCTTTCCGTTACCAAATGTTAGTGTAGCTTTATTACCCGATTTTTTAGCCAAGTCTAGAGACAATAAAGAAGATAAATCTCCCTTGTTTTTGGGACGATATGTGGCTCTAGGCAAGTTAGTTCGAGTGCTAGTTTCAATACCGTCTTGCAAAGATTCCGATTCTAGGCTAATCAAAGAACCACGATCAAACTTTTGTTTAGTTTCATCAACTTCGGTTTCAGTTTGTACGGTAACAGTGGGTTTTCTTCTTAGAATGGTACGTCTGCGGAAATTTGTTTGAGTTTCAGTTTTTTCTTTAGTTTCGTTTGTATTTTCGGAATTGCTTTCTTGTTTTTCTGAAATCTGTGTTGCAACAGTTGGTCTCTTATAAACGGTACGTCTGCGACCAGTAAGAGTTGTAGTTTCTTCTCCTTTTTTTACTTGAGTATTTCCATTAAATGTGCTCTTGCGTACAGATTTTTCAACTTCGGTTTCTGAATCCGCATTGCTGGTTGCTGTTGTAACGCGAGTTTTGAAGAATGATCTTCTAGTTGTGGAGTCTGCTGTTGTTGTGGGGACAGTAGTTGTCTCAACAGCTTCTTCAGTTGAACTTGTATTTTCTAAAACTGAAGCAGTTGTAGGTTCTTCCGTAGTAGTAGTAGTAGTGGTGGCGGTAGTGGTAGTACTTGCTTCTAACGTGCTTAATTTCTCAGTAGTTGCGTTATCCTCAATTGCAACAGATTTTTCAATTGTAGCATCATCTTTGTTTGCATTGCGGTTTGATTCGATTTCTGTAAGACCCAAAGTATTTAAAGCATTGATATGGTAATGATCATTTTCATTTATTTCGGTGTTTTCACTTTGCAATACTTGACCACCACGTGAAATGGCTTGATAGGTTTTTTTGGTTATCTCTTCGCCGGCGTTTTTAATAAATCCAGATAGCTGATCTTCTGTCAGTTGAACACCTCCATTATCGCGTATTATGGCCTTGTATGGTATATTTTCAGTACTAGTCGAAGTGCCTCTATTTCTCGTTATGGTGGTATAAGTTTTCTTTTCACCATTTGTTTCTGTCGTATCAGAATGAATATTCGCGGTATTATTTTCTTCACTAACTATTCCACTATTTTGTTGTTGACTAGCCGTTTTGTATTGGAATTTAGATTGAGTTGTACCATCTGTATTGCCTCTAGTTATAGAAGAATATTTCGATTTGACATTCAAGCCTGAACTTTCATTGTCATGTTCATCTCCTTGCTCAGTGCCAGTTTTCGAAGATTGACCTCTAGTTACCGAAGCGTGTTCAAACTTGTTATTCAAGGATGAATTTTCACTTTCGTTTTGTTCCGTTCCTTTGTATACAGTTTCACCTCTATTTACCGAAGAATATTTCGATTTGACATTCAAGCCTGAACTTTCATTTTCGTGCTCATTTTCTAGCTCCGTGACAGTTTTCGAAGTTTGACCTCTAGTTACAGAAGAATACTTGAATTTGTTATTCAAAGATGAACTTTCATTGTCATGTTCATTCGCTTGCTCTGTTTCTGATTTCGAAGTTTGTCCTCTAGTTATAGAAGAATAATTGGTTTTGATATTCAAGCCTGAACTTTCATTTTCATGCTCATTTTCTTGCTCAGTGCCAGTTTTCGAAGATTGTCCTCTAGTTATAGAAGAATATTTCGATTTGACATTCAAGCCTGAACTTTCATTGTCATGTTCATCTCCTTGCTCAGTGCCAGTTTTCGAAGATTGACCTCTAGTTACCGAAGCGTGTTCAAACTTGTTATTCAAGGATGAATTTTCACTTTCGTTTTGTTCCGTTCCTTTGTATACAGTTTCACCTCTATTTAACGAAGAATATTTGGTTTTGATATTCAAGCCTGAACTTTCATTTTCATGCTCATTTTCTTGCTCAGTGCCAGTTTTCGAAGATTGTCCTCTAGTTGTAGAGGAATATTTCGATTTGATATTCAAGCCTGAATTTTCACTTTCGTTTTGTTCCCCGTCTTTGTATACAGTTTCACCTCTATTTACCGAAGAATATTTTAAGCCTGAACTTTCAATTTCGTGCTCATTTTCTTGATCCGTGACAGTTTTCGAAGTTTGGCCTCTAGTTACAGAAGAATACTTGAATTTGTTATTCAAAGATGAACTTTCGTTGTCATGTTCAGTTCCTTGCTCTGTTTCTGATTTTGAAGTTTGACCTCTAGTTATAGAAGAATATTTAAACTTGCTATTCAAGGATGAATTTTCACTTTCCTTTTCTTCCCCTCCTTTGTATAGAGTTTGACCTCTATTTACTGAAGAGTTATTCAAGGATGCATTTTCACTTTCGTTAGCTTCCGCTCCTTTGTATAGAGTTTGACCTCTATTTACCGAAGAATATTTCGATTCAATATTCAAGCCTGAACTTTCAATATCGTGCTCATTTTCTTGCTCTGTGCCAGTTTTTGAAGATTGACCTCTATTTACCGAAGAGTATTTCGAATTTATATTCAAGGATGAATTTTCACTTTCGTTTTGATCGGTTCCTTTGTAAACAGTTTGACCTCTATTTACTAAAGAATTATTCAAGGATGAACTTTCATTTTCGTTTTCTTCCGTTCCTTTGTATAATGTTTGACCTCTATTTACCGAAGGATATTTCGAATATTTGATATTTCGGGTTGCATTTTCATTTTCGTGGTTATTTTCTTGCACCGTTTCGGTTTTCGAAATTTGACCACTATTTATCGAAGAATATTTCGATTGGACATTCAAGCCTGAACTTTCACTTTCATGCTCATTTTCTTGATCCGTATCGGTTTTCGAAGTTTGACCTCTCGTTGTAGAAGAATATTTAGTTTTGGCACTAAAGCCTGAACTTACATTATCATGTTCATTTCCTTGCTCCGTTTCTGATTTCGAAGTTTGACCTCTATTTATTGAAGAATATTTCGATTTGGCATTTAAGCCTGAGCTTTCACTTTCGTGCTCATTTTCTTGATCCGTTTCTGATTTCGAAGTTTGACCTCTAGTTATCGAAGAATATTTCGATTTGGCATTTAAGCCTGAATTTACATTATCATGTTCATTTCCTTGCTCCGTTTCTGATTTCGAAGTTTGACCTCTCGTTGTGGAAGAATATTTAGTTTTGATATTCAAACCTGAACTTAAATTATCATGTTCATTTCCTTGCTCCGTTTCTGATTTCGAAGTTTGACCTCTATTTATCGAAGAATATTTCGATTGGACATTCAAGCCTGAACTTTCACTTTCGTGCTCATTTTCTTGATCCGTATCGGTTTTCGAAGTTTGACCTCTCGTTGTAGAAGAATATTTAGTTTTGGCACTAAAGCCTGAACTTACATTATCATGTTCATTTCCTTGCTCCGTTTTTGATTTCGAAGTTTGACCTCTATTTACCGAAGAATATTTCGATTGGACATTCAAGCCTGAACTTTCACTGTCATGCTCATGACCTTGTTCCGTTTCTGATTTCGAAGTTTGACCTCTCGTTGTAGAAGAATATTTAGTTTTGACATTCAAACCTGAACTATCACTTTCGTGCTCATTTTCTTGGTCATTTTCGGTTTTCGAAGTTTGACCTCTAGTTATAGAAGAATATTTAGTTTTGATATTCAAACCTGAACTTTCATCTTCATGCACATTTTCTTGCTCCGTGCCAGTTTTCGAAGATTGACCTCTAGTTATAGAAGAATATTTAGTTTTGATATTCAAGCCTGAAGTTTCATTTCCGTGTTCATT